>LR991024.1:13026308-15526308 GCA_905163495.3 Cosmia trapezina
TATTGTTATATATTGTTTTGTTATTATGTGTCTATGTTGTTGCTCGAGTAGTCTTTAGTCGATGAACGTGATTCAAGGTAAGGCATTAAGTACCGTAAATTGAACGGCTTCAAACATTCACCTATGGCATTTAAAAACTACCCGAGCGTACAAATTAATTGTAAGTAGAGCACAATTAGTTGCTGTAGTAGTATTGTTATGGAAACCTGTCACAGGTTATATAGGGTACCTACACATTTAGGTAAATAATAAATTGAACCCTCTCACTAAAACACCGCAATGAGACTTAGGATAGGTACACAAAATTCAGGTAAAATCAATAAATCAAGTACCTAACTGCAGTCATAAAGTGTGCGAGTGTAATTGGAAATCACATCGAACAACACCTGTAGATGATTCGTCCTACAGGACATGTGATACACGACACTTTATGAGGCAGCGAGGCGCGCGCGGCCGACGGGGATACTAAAACAAAAACGACCGTTTTATCATACAATTTATAGCGGCTCTTATGAACTCACAAAACACTTGTGATCGAGGCACTGCCAATAAAACTCGGTGATTATTCTCCCCACCCTCCCTCTAAAATTGATCCAAATCAATTTATATTATTTACACGCGTTGCACGGATATAAATTGAGTTTTTGTGTTTTATGTTTTCCAATTACCCGCTCGACCCTTTTCACATTGAAAGTGTCCCTGTGTTTTATTTGAATGTTTGTTCTATGAAGTAGTGGATCAGATGGGGCTCTTATTTAGGCAACTTGTTATAAATAACATGACAGAAAAGTCACACAGCCTTGTGAATTTCAATAATAGTTATATTTCAATAATAAAAGTTATTTATTTTGAGTTGTGAGAGTTACATTTTCATGTAAAATATTTTAGTTTGAGATCCTGAAAGAGTGTAATGAGGGCAAGAAGTGTTTGTTTACAAGAAACAGCTTCACGGAACACGTACGTGAGATGTTTTTATCTTTGTTGGAAATATGAATGTTTTTGAAACGACTTTTCGTAAAACATCTTTAGTTAGAACTGACTGTAAATGTAGTTATGATTGTCATGTGAGCTCGGTCGATTTGTTTTATATCAATTTATGTGTGTTCAGTAGTTGGCCTCGGTGAGCACGTCTAGAACTCGTTTAATTAAAAGGGAATCTACTCGTCTAGTGCAGTTAAGCCCGTGTTTGCTCTCCATCTGTGTTCCCTCGCCACACTTGCCGGCCGAGTAAACTAATACATTATGTACTTACATTACATAATGCATGTTCGTTTCATATAATAACTATGTTGGTGTTCAATTATTTTCTTCTTTGAGCTAATAAATTAAGTGGTTGTGTGTGGTTACAAAAGCAATAGCGCTGTTGTTTTTATTTAGTTTTTGGAAGTATACGGGAGCGAGTGAAATAAGAGGCACGACGTAGAATAGTTCGACAGTATATTGATAGCAAAGATTTAGTTGAAAAAGAGATAGGCAGAAATTGAAGCGGGAAATGAAACGATTTTAACAAGAAGTTACAATAGTAAAGAGTTCGAAAGAATAACAATTTTAGAATAAGAAATTACGCGAGCTAAATAGTACTGCGGTTGCGAGCCAAAGCGACGTGGATTCGTGTTGAGGGCTTCTGGCTGACTAGTCGGCGGTCATCGCCGTCTGCGTCTTGAGCGGGCTGCGGAGGTGGCGCGGTGCGCGGCGTCAAGGACGAGGTAGGCACCGCAGCAGGCGGCGCACGTAGTGGGGCGCGCGCGCAGCGCGCGCACCTTCACGCCAACGAGAAAATACAAAGGTAGGCAGCACTGTGAACAATTTGTATTAATATTAATGTGGGTCTGTTAACGCCACAGGACCCCCTTACGAATAAAAGGGCCTCTTTAATGGTACCGTTCAGGAAACTTTACTCTGCGTCCTGAACGAGTAGTATGCAATGGTCGCGCGTCCTGCGCCTCGCGGCTATGCGTGTGAACGTCGTCAGGCCATGAATGCGCTGGTTTCAGCCTGTCAACCGACACCTTGACGGTTTTATTATTCATCGCTATGTCGAAGGTCTTTCGACTTCTTGAAATGACCTTATGAGGGCCACTGTATGGTGGTTCTAGCGATCCACGAAGCTGATCTTGGCGCAAGAAGACATGTGTTGTGGTATGTAAATCCTTGTGCTCGAAAACCCTATGTTGTGAATGGTCTAAAAGCATGATATTTTTAGACTTCCAAGGGACCATATTCTTACGTATTTGATATCAATTTCAACTTGATACCTCCACGCGTTCCTGAGAAAAATTGTCTTGACAGACTGATACACAGACGGAAAACGAAGTGATCCTATATGGGTTTGGGTTCCGTTTTTTTTTCATTTTGGGGTACATTACACTTATCCAAGTAAAGAAACAAGACAACCTACCTTTAGCAGTTTACTTCGTCGTATTGTGGAGAAGCGCTAATCGGTTGTTCGGTGTCTAGCAAGAGGTACCTACCCTCCTATTCCTTTGTGTACTATTCGTAGTATATTTGACGTCACCATATTTCTCGCCAGTGTTATTTCCGACTCACGAATTGTTAACCAAATATGTATTGTTCTAAATCGGTTAGTGTTTAAGGCGCGGTATTAGCTCAATATTCACAAAAATTGCTTTCTTGGATTGTCGAGTATGACGTAACGCAATGAAACTATCCGACGCAAAAAATACAGTGGACAGACAAGGGTTTAAAGAAAATTTTTAAATAATATAGCAATTTAAATAGAATAGCAAAAAATAGTTTAATTCCCATTAAAAATTTTGGAAGTTGCTCCACAAAAATAAACTTTGGCGCCGAACACCTCTGCATTTTCAGCGATAACGATATTCTTTTTTTTAAAGAATTTAATAGAATTAGCATTTTTTTAAATTTATTGTGTATATTCTGAATAATCTAAAGAAAACCCGGAAAATAAATGCACATTCGCAGCTTAGTCACATCTCGGCAACACAGATATTATTTTCAATTTTCAGCCTTATTTTTTATAATGGTGACAATAGATTACGCGGTTGTGTGCCGTTTAAAATCGTAGTCAGTCCGCGCCTTAAACGATAAATATAGAATTGGTCGTCCTACGCAATATTTAGGTTCAACTTATAATTGTTGTTTAAGCCGCTATCGTACCTTGGGTAAGTGAACGAGTTTGTTTTAATAAATTAAAGTAAGACTAACTTGTTCTTATAAACTTTAACAAGCTGTTACCCGCGAGTTCGTTCGAACTTCAGCCCCCCGCTGACTCGCTGAGTGTTGAAGTTTAGAAAAATCCTTTCTTATTGCACCTCTAGTCTCTAAGGAACATAATTTGTCTTCTATTTTTACTTGTTACTATTTTCAGTGGTTTAAGGTTGGACGGCACGTCAGTGAATTAGTCAATTCCGGAACTGAAATTGAAGATACATGTAGGCGATATGCCATCATTATTTCCTCGAAACAGTAGGAAATATACAGGGTTATTGGTAATTTGTCGGAAATCCATTAAAAGCGGATGTATGAGGGGTCATTTACGACGCCTCCCCCCCCCCCCTAATTGACCCCTTATGACCTCAATGCAAAGTTAACCATATCCCGTGGAATAATTCCCGAACACCACGCGGGCGAAGCCATGGGCAAAAGCTAGTTTACAATATGTATAGACTAGCATAAGACATATCATTACTTAGTAGTAGATAATAGTACCTACAACAGAATTGCCGGAAGTCTAATACATGTAAACACATTGTTTAATTTCACAAACACGTTACCTCATAAGTGTAGACCAAAAAAAAGCCTGCGTCTTGTCGCCCCGAGAAAAAGTATGGGACCGACTGATGAAAGAGTGATCTCATATTATCTTAAAAATTGTACGTATAATAAAGTTATGGCAAATCGTGTTCATAGCCTGTTTTATTTCCCACGGGTAGTATGAAACAATACATTTGTAGTATCGAAATAAATCTCGTTGTTATGTAAAACAGTAAACGGTTCCAACAATAAATCTAGCTCCAATTGATTGTACAAACACCGACTAAAACTATCATTATCGAGTCGCATTCTTAAATTGAATTCACAGGGCTGTCCACAATTCATTAAATTTCTACGAAATAACAACACAGTACAAACCACAGCGAATAAGCCTAAATATAAACATTTTAAAATGAGATAAAAAGAAAATTCAACGTAAAGCACGTTTAATTTTCAAAGGTAGGTTTTTATCTGCATTTTTTAATCCATAGGTATTTATGTTTATTTTATCACAAACCAGTAATGTAAAATGGAATAAAGGTAAGAGGTTTATATTTAACTTACCACAATAACCTTAATTAAAACATGAATATTAAATACTTCGAAACTTTCATCTTGAGTTTACGCGTTCATTGCCACAGGCTTTAAATTTTAACAGGACTTACATGAGAAGTAGATTGAATGTCCACGTAAAGTCCTTGTGGGTAGATAATACCTTTTAGTGAGTGCCAAAGCTTACAACCCTAGGAATGTTTGCTACAAACGGCTACAACGATGTCGTAGCATCGTAGCGTCTCGTAGCGTCGTAGCCTCGTAGCGGGCGAGGGCATCGAGCAAATGAAAACACAGATAAAATCGAGCTCTGGCTCCCGTGTGAAAGCATTATAACACAATCCCATACTAAAATACAATATAAAATGTGGTGACATTAAAGTTTTAAGTACAACTAATATAAGATTGCATGTAATAACAAATCTGAACATCAACATTGTCATGTGTTGCCCATCACTAATATTCGAATCAACTTTGCCAATAACACTAAATGAGCTTATGTTTGGAGTGGTTTTACTACTATAAATAAGTACTTTACTTTACTTTAATTTCAACTTCAACCTTAGCCATTAGTCTGGGGTTATCGAATGTTTTATTTATCAGATAATGGCAAAGAACATAAGAACAGTTCAATAACAAACTTTCAAGTACATCAATCTTTTGTATTATTTTCAAATTCTGTTCATGGACGAATAATAGAGTCATTCATAACTATATATAAAAGAATACAAAACACAAATCAAACACTAGATCGAGAACAAAGGCAGATAAAAAACGACAAAGTTTCGCGTTTGAATCATTCTGTATAACGTAATAAGTATCACAAAGTGAGGCTTTGTAATACTGTGTGTCACTGTATTACAAACACGTAGCTTGTGCTATTCTGACCCAGCCAATGAGCTCGGGACGCTTACCTTCCAAGCGTACGTAATTACCACTTACCTGTTTAATATTGGTAATCAATAGGTGATTGCAGTTAAAGTAGGCGAGGTGTCAACGAGCGCGCGCGACATGCGGAGCACGTCGACAAACAGCCGCTCGGCTCTGGGCCTCGACTGGCTCGGGTGTCGAGTGTCGAACCCGGCCCTTACACCGTGTGTACATTATTAATCATAATAATGGCACCTACTCCTCAACGGGCGGCTTAATTTAATTAATTAAGCAGTACTAAATATTGTAGACGCACAGCTAACCGACGACGATGAAATGTTAACAGTGTTATTGTTCTAGTGGATTAAATCCAACAGTGGCGGATGGTTCTAATATTAATTTGAATGTTTGGGTAAAATCCTCAGACAAGGTCGTTGGTGTTACGATGTATTAATTTAACGGAGCGCGAAGTTTATCCAGAGTGAAGCCATCAAATTTGATTTGATGATGTAGACAGATTAATTTAAAAGTTTTGGTATCATTTATATGGAAGGGCACATCTCTAATATAATTGAACATTCGAACTTTCCCATCAGTGTTTTTCCATCTGCTTTAAATTACGAGGAATATAACATGGAGATTATCGATTGAATCCAAGTAAATATGTTTGGAACTAAAAGCTAAGTTGTACAACAAAACTGACGTTAATCAGCTAAGGACTCGAGATACGATCCTCGCAAAACTTTTCGTGAAATAACTCCGCTGTTTAACATTTATATTTCTGCTTCTGTTTTATCATACGTCGAGAATTTATATTATCTATTAAAACACGGGTATGTTTGTTTAATATAACTTGAATACGTACCTTAATATATGAGATAAATACGTCTTGTTAGCGTATAACGAAGTATAATGACATGAAATAAGTGTATACTATTCTATCCTAAATGTAGTTAAGCATAAGTCTTTCAAAACGCAGTGCCTTTAGAAAACATAGGTGTCCCATAAGTCCTTAGCCATGTAAATAATTAATTAATAAAAAACTAATTTTTTTTCTTAATTAAAAAGAACTTAGTTCTTAATAATTGATTACAATCTAGCCTAATAGACTAATAAGCAATTTAACTCTAACTTATAATTTCGTATTACGAAATAAAAATATATTTCTTATTGTTATTAGTTTTTTATTTAATAATTACTAGATTTAGCCCGCGGCTTCGCCCACGTGGATGTCGAAAATTATCACACGGGAACCTACTACCGCGGTAAAAAGTGTCATATGTGTTTAATCTAGGTTATAAACTATCTGTGTGCCAAATTTCATCCAAATCCGTTCAGACGTTTTTGCATGATTGAGTTACAAGCATCCAAACATCTAAATATAAAAACTTTCACATTTATAACATTAGTAGGATTTACATGTCTAAGGACTTATGGGCCACCCTGTACAACAAAGAGAGTAAAAAACAATAAACCTGACAATTATAGTTTTTAATTAAATTTGTTAGTTGTAGCTCTGGAGACAAAATGGACGATTAAGGAATTCAAAAGAAAGCGCTTCATTAATGCGGGTTTTAGATTAGTATCATCTTTATTTCAGCCTTTTAGTAAACTTGTTATTTCCTGGCTCTATTTCTTTATAGAGTGACACTAACTAATTATATGAGTAGGTACAAAACTTACTATAAATTATTGTTTACCTAGTCAGTGAGTTACAAAGCGTTGATGATGGATGAAATATCAAAACGTGGCATCATCTAACTAAATATTAAAACGTTCATAATAATTTAGTACGGTACCCTCCCAGGATAAACAAAGCTACGGCATCGAGTGTCAGTCATTGTCGTGAATGCGTGACACCCCGGTATTGTAACGTCTGTTATTTTACTAAACGTGACAGACGGAGTCAGATTTTAACTAAAGGAAAAGCAAATACCATTCATGAGGGATCCTAGGTTTAATAATTTTCCTTATTGTTGTCTAAAACAATAATTAAAATGCCGTTTTATTTAAAGGACATGCATAAAATCAAACAAAAATTAGAAATTCGCTTCATAAAAGTAGTATTAATGACCTTATTGATTTGTTAAATCTACATTAATCCATACTAATATTATTATAAATTTGAAAGCACCTGTCTTTCTGTCTGTTACATTTTCACCCCTAAACCACTAAAAGGATTTCGATAAAATTTGGCAAGGACATAGTTTCTCTTTTGTCTTAAAAATAATTCTACAGGCGTGATATAGGGCATGAAAGGTGTATGGGAAACCCAGCATTTCTTAAGTTATTGATATGAAACTTCAAATTTATGCTTATGATAGAATATAAAGAAATATGTGGGTTTTCTAAAAATCATCCCCTACACCTTAGGGGATGATTTTTCGAAATGTAATATAATACAGTAGAACCTCTGTAAGTCGAACTTCAAGGGAGACGCCAAAAAATTCGAGTTGTAGAGGTTTCGACTTATGAAGGATTTCGAGTTAGGCGGATTTTGGAAGGAAAATATTCGACATGTAGAGGTTAAGATTAATTCTAACTAATTTTGAGTTAGAGAGGTGAAATAAATAAAAATTCAAGTTACAGAGGTAATCAACATATTTATTGGCAAGTTAAAAGTTACGTAACATTATGTACTACATAATTATATAAAGGCATTTCAAAACATCTTAAAATAAAAAATATGTACTTAAGTATCAAAAAAAGTCAGTTATTTTTTTTTGCTTTAGATAATTCGGTTGTTCTCTATCTATAGCATTGTCTAATGTATAAGCTATATGTCTAAGGTATATCATCTTTCTTCTTTTGATAGCTCTTCACAGCTTCGAGCACTTGTAACTTTTCAGCGAGACTCAAAGTTTTCACTTTACGTTTCACAGCACTAATTTTTTAACAATTTTATTCGTATAATGTTGAATAAATTTATGTGTATTTCGGTAGAACCAAACTACTTGTGACAATTTTTCAACGACAACAAAAGATTTGCTTCGCTAAAGTTCAAAAGAAATCAATAACAAGAACCTAAGTAACTAAAAATCCCAAAATGAATCACCTGGCACCATGCACATAAATCCCTCTAACACTTCATAGAATTGGTAATCCTATTTATTCTAGTCTTACATTGTTCTTTATGAAACAATGACGAACATGGTCGGCAAATTCTTAAACTTTTTTTTCTTCGAGGTAATTACCGTAATTATAGTTTGAAATGATCGAGTTGTAAAGGTTGTAAAATCAAATATGGCTATGTTCGAGATGCAGAGGTTCAATTTACATTTTCGAGTTATGGAGGGAAAATATGTACTAAACTGACTTGTAGGGACTCACTGATTATTTCGACCTATAGAGGGTTGAGACTTCGAGAAGTGGATGTTTTGGGGCTTGAAGGGAAGGGAACATAACTTTTTTTCGAGTTTTGGAGGTTTTCGACTTATCGAGGTTCTACTGTAATTTAAAAAAATAAAATAGGGTATTTTATTTTTTTTTATTTTAAAATTCATAAATAATATGAAATATTTCGTGTACCTTATTGTAAGAGATTTAAGGGATTGGAAATGTAGTCATTGTTCGTTTCTTGAGGTAACATTTACTTACCTAAATTAAATTAAATAAATTAACACATGGGGTACTTTTAATCCCGGTAGTAGGTACTTTCCCGTGGGATATTTTCCGACATTCACGCGGTCGAAGCCGCGGACAAAAGCTAGTTAAAACATAAATTCTTACTAATGAACTAATCTTCGGCTCAAACAATAGATAAGATCTCTTGCATAATTAATTTATCACCAAACCATCACACTCTAGATCAAGAGAATTCTAAAGTCATTAACTGTTGGGGCTCGAATCAGTCTAAAATAAACTTTTTATTGACTGCCTCGTTGGTCTAGTATAAGCGTTACTGCTGAGCATGACGTCCTGGGTTCAATTCCCGGGTCATGCAAAGTGTTATTGAGTTGTTCCATCTGGAATTTCTCAGGAGCAGCCCGGAGTCATGGATTTTTACGGATGATTGCAATAGGCTCACCCCCTATTACATGGGAATAAAATATAACTGGCGAAATAGGGGTGTACTATCACCTCTGCCCAACCCTTCAGGGAATACAAGCGTGAAGTATGTATGCATGTATGATTTATTCACATCACATGTAAATAAATCGTCGAGATGTTTCACTGTTTTCCTATGTGAAGCTTCCCAACAAGAAACTGAAACTCTACAATGAAATATAATACTGACCCCAGTCTAATGGGTTGAAATGCGGCGTTGCGCGTTGGTGAGATCGGTCGCTCGAGTTATAATCTCATATGGACGAATGGGAGCAAACAGCACAGATTGGCGTACGTCCACAGCCTCCCACTTGCAATCTAACTAAGTACGATCAACGTGGACGATTTTACGCAGTAATGCATGATATATACGATTTCCCACTTTCATTGCTAATTAATGTAGCGTTAAGATATGTGATATGTAACCCTTGTGAGCCCACTAACTGCGTTAAGTGTACCATGTTCGCGGCTAGTTTATTTTGGTAGCACAATTGTTTCAAAACCAACGTTGAATTACGATGCTTTATGTAGTTGGAGACACATTACACTGCATTAATTGTAATTATTTCATTATTTAAATTATTATACATTAAGGCAGTAAATTTTCCCGGATTTTCCAATCTACTCTTCTACTATTGAACTATTTCTATCGCTTTCTGCCATTTGACGTCGACACGTACCATAAATCTCTCCGTTCGCCACCAAACGCGTCTGCCGCAGTGATAAATTTGTGAAATGGAGTAATAAGAATCATCTTGCTAATGACAACACGTGTTACAGAGCCGTAAGAGAGTCGCGGGAACATCATCTTTAAACAACAGCGTGTGTTTGTATGTTCATGGAATAGCTTAATGTGGGATGGGCCATGTGGGATAACACAAATTTGTTGTTGTGTAAACACGGTGCGATGGCGGCGGAGATCGGCGTCGGTGAGACGAGGCGGTGTTTCGTATGCGAGGTGCGACACTCGTTACCGGGATGTGCACCCGCGGGGCATTGCGACGTCTCAATTATCTTTAACTTCATTGCTCAGATTCCATCATGAGCATAAGCTCTAACTTGTCACGAAGTGTATGTGTTGCGTACGAGTCTGTTTGTGTAATTAATTTGGTTTCCCCAATGGCTGTAATTCCCCCTCTAGACACAACGCAATTTTGTTCTTCTGTAATCTAAACATTGTTCAATTAGAACGGTTCCGACAAATATATTAAGATTAGTGCTGCTTCCGTGAAACTATGCCGGAATACGGAAACGGAAACAAAGTAAAATAATAAGACCAAACAATTATTTTTGTGCAGAACACCCACAATTATTTCATGCCGCTCTGAGAAAACAAATAAAGCATAGGTATATAAACAAGTGTTGAATGTTTTTATTATTAATCATTGACAGCGTTTCCAAGAATCAGACAATTCGAACTGAGCATCACAGAAGCTGTTGGTTTATCGGTAATTTTCAGAGCCACACACAATGATAGCAAAACAATTATAGCTTAAGGTAAGGTATAAGAATATTTTTTAAACTAAACATCTGTAACTTGTACCTACTTTCTGTGCAAATAAAGAACTATTCTACTGAGCATTATTGATCAACGTGTAGGTATTTACATGAACTTTACACGAAGCTAACAAAATCAACTATTTAAGCTTAAGTTATGTTGTTACTATAACTTTCTACTCAACTTAGTCCGGGGCATGTTTAGCCTGATTGGAAAGTCGAGTTGATGCGATTAAAAGTTTATTGAATAACGTAGCTAACAACGTTTCCAGCAGCTGCAACGTCGCGGTTTCACTGGAACTTGGACTTGCAGTTTGACCTTATATCAATTACTCAGTAATGGGAGCCGTTAACATTCTTATCAAGTGCCAACTATTTCTGCGTTGGTTACAGAATATCAAAACTTAACTACGTCTGTATAGGTAGCCGTAGTAAGTTTAGTCTTAAAATTATGCATAATGTAAAGCTGCTATTATTCCATAATCAGGTTGAATGTTGCAGTCATAAACACATCCGCACGCATGCATAACAAAACAAAAACATTCAATCAGGGCGCGCTGCGATGTGTTCACTCGGAAGGGCTCGGCTAACGAGCGTGGAACGCGTGCGTACTCCTACAATAATGAAGCAGAAGTAATTTCTTAATAATTGTTGGTGAGAAAGAGCCGAGGAAGTTGTCGGCTGGCGGCGAGACTTCAAAGAAATTAATGAGTGTTAGGAACTCGCGACGTGCTACCGCCAACTTGATCAGTTTGGACGCAAGCCGGAACAAAGTTGCCGCAAGAGCTTTAAGAAATTTCCTGCTAATTTCAGACGGACCTCAATTGCTATTTCAAATGCCTTATCAAACGATTCAAATTTTATTCAAAACAGCGAATAAATTTGCCGTCAGTTGGGGCTTTACTATCTCAGCTTATGAATTATTAAACGCAATTATTGTGGCTGGAACTTCGTTTTAAGTAAATTTCATAATGACACAAATAACAAGGTCATTTGAACAAGCAATATCTATTGTTTGACCTATATGCTTACAAGATCATCTGTATTTCCAATACAACAGTACAATTATGATTATTTAATACAAAAACAAGTATCAAAGCGATAAAAGACTTCCTACATGAAACGTGGTATATTTCAACTTCACGTTCATTCTCCAATATAAAGCTCTCTTCATTAAACAAGAACTGACTTACTAATTGTGCATGTAATGTTGGCGCCGGAGCAAAACCCATTATTACAGTAACATTTCAAGTTACATTATTTACTAGCCGCGCCCCGCGGTTTCACCCGCGTAGGCCGGGATAATAGTAGCCTATGTGTTAATCCACGGTTTAAGCTTTTTCAACTTTACAAGCCGAATTTCATCGAAATCGGTCCAGCCGTTCGAGCATGAAGAAGTAACAAACATACAAACACACACACACACACACACACACACAAACTTTCGCTTTTATAATATTAGCACAGTCTATATTAGTGTGATATAGTCTGATCGTATTGCATAACAACAATGTTTGTGGTTTTCATTCAACAATACGATTCCAGTTTTCTCGATTAAATTACCGACTCTTTCTAACTTTCACCCTTTCTTTAATTAGAGTTAACTTTGTCCTAGTTTTAAAACACAAACCAGTTCGTACATAATATTATCATAAAGAATGCTTTTTTTTATCTTTTTCTCAAAAAAACAAGGAGCATTGTGCTCTTCCTGTTGCTCGCGGAATAAACTGATTCCTCTTACATTATAACTTTTGCAACGACGTCAGTTTAAGTTACTCATGTAAACCACATTCTTAGTTTTGCCTTTATAATACGAGCTTTGGAATATGTTGGAGCTGAATTCTGAAAACTACTTAGTTTGTGAAAAACGGTCATAAGACATTTTATGTATGAACGAACAGAAGTAGAAGAATTATTATTATTTTATTAGCTTCTACCAATCTTTACATACCGAGACTCCTCCGTGCCTCAGAAAGCGCGTTGAGTTGTTGGTCCCGGCTGTCATTTAGGGGTCTTTAACAGTCGTCACAGGTCGTTAGAAGCCCGAAAGTCTGACAACCAGTCTTACCAAGGTGTATCGTGTTACCTACTAACTGGGTTGCGGAGGTCAGATAGGCAGTTGTTCTATGTAAAATACTGGTATTCAGCTGCATCCGGTTAGACTGGAAGCCGACCCCAACATAGGCTAGGCAGATTTGTATAAAGTTGTATAGCAATTCAATCCAAGACTTCGTTCCCGTGGAAGACGATAAAATACAGCCCATGTTACTCGATGATAATGTAGCTTTCTAGTGAAAGAATTTTCAAAATCAGTTTCTTAAATATTTTTTTGAGTTTATCCATTACAAACAAACATACAAAAAACTCTTTTCTCTTAACAATATTAGTTTAGATTATTAGTTCCTACATAGAAATAGAAGAATTATAAATAAACCGATTTGAGGACCATTAATTATTGAAGAATAAGGTCTAAGTATAGCAATTATGGAAGTGTATAAAATACTGTACAAAAGAACTCTAACAACAAAACAAGTAAAATAGGATTCGGTTCTAAAACGGAGATATACGATTGATTTGACTCAATATGTGCAAACAATACAATAGGTACACAATAACGACTGTCTTTTTGTCTCGATCGTCCTACTTTTTCTGATCACATGGCAACAGACAACTCCTATTAAAATGATTCCGTTCTTTTGTTTTGCAGCCCTATCACTCGTTGTTATAACTCTGAAATTATTTGTTCGTAAACATTTTCAATGTTCAAACATTTACTTTAATAGAAATGCGTCTGTTTTTGATTTAAAGTGTTCTTACATAAAGTCTCTTTTAAATTAGATTTGTAGAACTTCAGGACTTGCTCCAGACACCCAGCAATGACGTGCCCCAAAAACGCTAAACTGTGTTTGATTTCGCTACGAATTTAATCCAAAGAAAAGCAGAGTAGATAAAAGTAGTTTTCCACATTCCACGAGTTCTAGATACGTCAGCATCTCAACGATGCATACAGCAATAAGGTATTGGATTTATGTATTGCAGGAGTGCACGGATAGAAAGGATCGAAGCTTAATATTGAACATTGAGTTTTTTACCTTTCTCGTAGAGTTAAGCTTTTTACAGCATGAATAAAGCGGGTTGATGCTGGTTTATAATTGTGTCAGAACTCTCTGGTGAGCCATGGCGGTGCCATTTAATCCATCTTTTAAGCCTGAACAAGATCACACATAAAATTTTCAATCACGCATGAGCAGAGCATGTGAGGGAGTGGCTACGTGGTGCAGGTCCATTAAGGCAGCATACAAACTGCCCTCGGCGGGGCAATGCCGTGATTAACGTAATGCGATTGCGGCCGGCCCCGGCGGCCCGGCTGAGCCGCTCCGGGCTGCTATGATTTCAAGCACGTGCAATTGATTATTGTCGCTACAACAGAAACAAACGCAATGCCTAATTGGCGGACGTTGCTTTGTCGCTCATATGAGGTGGATGTCGTAAATTATGGTTTCTTATTACGTGCAAGTAAAGTCGAATACAGTAACTCATCCAAATGCCTTGGTAACTGTCAATGAAAGCTCACGGGCCTACCTTAGCCGTACTATCCAACATTGGTCAATAGATGGGTGAGTTAATAGAAAAAGGTGATGAAAAAATTTACTTGTTAGGATTCCGTACCAAAATGGTAAAAAAGGAACCCTTATGGTGTGACTCAGTCTGTCTGTCTGTCACAGCTGGATATCTCAAGAACTACTAATGCTATCAACTTGAAATTTAGAATAGTTTTAGGTGACGTTTACCCAACTATTTTGCAAATAAGAAAGAAATAAAACTATTTATATTTTTTTTTCAACAGGGACTGAAAGGGGGTCTTAAAAATTTAAAGTGGGGCTATTAGGTCATATGGGGTATCATATGAAAGATCGCTGTTTGCACATTCTCAAACTATTTTTTATTTTTTTTTAGGTCACATAGTTTTCGACTTTTGATGAAAAATGTAAAAAAAAATACCGTTCCCCCCGTTATCTCCGAAGTTTGCAAAGAGAAAAATCTGAAATTATTCTATGTGATAGAAGTTTATGTAAAGATTACAGGAAAAATAAAACGATGTCTCTAAGTAGCACACTTTTTCAGAAATCGGAACGGAACCCCCGGTGCGCGAGTCCGACTCGCTCTTGACCGGTTTTTTTTCTTGTTATCTGAACGACTTTATGTACTTTGGCGACCTCTGGGGTGTTATGTTATAATTAAGTTAAGTATGTCATAAGTTTGTTTAGTTTATTGTGAATTTAGTTCCTATCAGGTACTAGTATGTTTACTAACTAGAAAGTATGGAGACTTATATATAGACTTAACTATTGATTAGGGCAACCTGTAAAGATAGATTTAAGGTGTTATGATAAATATATAAATAAAAATGTATGTATTATTTATTCTATTTAGACGGTATTTTGTGCTGGTGGCGGCAGTACTTACCTAGTTTATATAAATTACGTTCCATATTATGTACAGCTATTTAGAACTTCGATAATGCCAACCTTCGATTTGTAATTTTATCACAAATGTATGGTCCTAAGCTAATGCAGAATAAAATGGGTACATCATCATCATTCGTATGCAGGCTAACTGCTTACTTACTTAAAATGATCCCTTTAATCGCATCTTACGACACCTACGGACGACGACGATGTCGGAGACGAAATTACTCACATAATCTTAGCTAAGCCGCATGGTGAGCCACCAATTAAGTTACATAATTATGTTGAAGTCACATCAAGGTTTTGTAAGGTAACTTATCATTTCCTGATACAAATTAACTTTTATCTTGTAATTTTACAAAAAGATAATTATTGTAGTTGCGACTCAAGTCAAAGCTTGATTCTTGTTTCAAAATAATAATAAGTATTGTTTATTGCGCCATTAACAATTCAGACAAATAATGGTCGAACATAACTCAGTCCAAAAGTTATCATTACCAACTTAATAAGAACAACCACACAGTCGTTTATATCACAACAAATTGGCCAATGCTTAGGTTTTACGACTGTTTCGCTCGAATTATACTGGACACAATTTGTTATTTGTTTAAGCTTTCAAAACACAACGTTCAATTTAGAATTTATGAAATCCTATTACGCGGATCGATAAATGCTTTTCATGCTGGCTTTCAGTGCTGTTCCATGCAGCCATACAGCCACTATCGATCTCTAAATGTTGTTATGGGACAATATTGTCTCGAGAAACTCGACCACGCGCTAACACGTCTTTCCGATAGTAAATGGAATAAGTAAGCACGCGAGCGAGATTCCCCGTCTCGGGAACTAAAGCAAAACTTTATGCTGAAAGCTAAAACTGCAGACGGAAATGCACTCGCAGCCAACTCCTAACAAGAATGTTATTAACAAATTAATAATGAGACTTGCGCACAAATTCTGCGTGTCAGCATACTAAATGTGGACTTTTACTTAGTTAGTGAGACCTGAAATGTTGCTCTAAATGTTACTTAATAATTACTTCGCTTGTCCGGACTTTGCTAACGAACCCTCGTGAAATGGGGAAAAATGTTTCCCTTTTGGCTTTGGGCTTCATGAACTTGATGGCGAGTATAAGATTGATTTAGGTATGATAGCCTACAGCCTACATATACGTCACTTCGTTAGATATTCTTCATCACGATGCATCCATAGTAGGTAATTAATATTCCACCAACGGGCGACGAATATCGGCCACTGTGTACTGTACGGAACCGTAAGAATTTAAATTCTTTTGAATCCGTAGCCCGCTCTAAAATAGCGCATGAGCATAAACTTACATTTCTCCGCTTAATATAATAGTGTGGCAGTTACCGTGAGTTACTATTATGATGTAAACTGCAAACACTGTGAAATGTAAATGCATAGTTTAAACGTTTCATTTTACACTAGCTTCCGCCCGCGGCTTCGCCCGCGTGGTGTGTCGATAAAAAGTAGCCTATGTCCTTTTCCAGGTCATGGTCTACCCGTGTGCCAAATTTCATCTAAGTCCGCTCAGTCGTTTTAGCGTGAAAGCGTTACAAACCAACAAACTCATTTTCGCATTTTAATATTAGTTAGGATTATTCCAATGACGTGGTAGATTCTTTCTCGACGAATTGATGGGATTTCATTTCTTTTTGTAAGTTGCTTATGATATGTATAGGTTGATAGGTAGGAGATTAATAAACACTTATCGAAGTATATACAAGTGTATTAATATTAGTTTACTAGTTTAAGGGGTTGGGGGGTAAAAGTTCCAAGTTTTAGAATTTTTTTGTTGTTTGTCCGAATTTCAGCTTTCTAGGACTTTATTTGCGGAAGTCTCATACAAATTTCCATCCCCTAGTTTAATGGGTTGGGGGGTAAAAGTTCCAATTTTTTGATTTTTTTTTTGTTGTTTGTGTACTACTAATACTGGCTTACATACCAAAATTTCAGCTTTCTAGGACTTCAGGAATTAGGTACCCTAAGAATTTTTATGATCATCAGTGAGTCAGTGAGTCAGTGAGTGACGAAATCAATAAAATCTAAAGTATAAGAGCTATGCAATTGAAACTTTATAGGTTTATTAAGTCAACCACTGACATCATTTCCCGAAAATTTTGTTTATCTGGTATAATCCAAACCCAAGTTAAGAAGGTTCAAAAATACGACGAAGTGCTTCGAGAAAAGGTAGGTAGTGCCCTTGCGCTTCGCTTGGCTCGTCTTGGCGGGGGCACTCCCGTGCCCCCCGATTCTAAAGACTACTTCGCCAGGAAGATATAAATTGGATAACAACTAACTATGATCGCTGACGTCTGCCAAACATTGTCATTATGGCAATTTTCCCTTTGACCGATCTTTGTAAAGGGTTTTTCAACAAGAACTTTGTTTTTAAAACCAAATAAAACAAAGAATTTAGACGAAAATAATTCAAATTTTTATTGTATTAGAAAGAGGTTTGGCAATTAAGAATGAAAAAGATATCGGACAAAATAATGTTCACCACGACCACGCTCACAGATGTCGATTCTTTCATCAAACTTTTCAATCACTTTTTGTCAAAATGGCGAGTCTATTTCGTTAATCGCGTCACGAATTTGAGTTTTAAGGCTGCAATCGATTCGAGTGGCTCCGTATAGTTATAACAATTGCCAAAGCATCTACTTAAAAAACTATATGTCAAAACAAGGTCAAAACTATCATGTTGTTGTTTATTGAAAAACAAAGTTCTTGTTGAAAAATCCTTTATAATCGGGAGAGTCATGTTCAGCGGTTCTGGTTTCCGACTGGAAGTTAGGAATTATAATAATGATTCGGATTATGGATAAGTTATCACCTCGAGCTTGAAATCGAATTCTGTTAGGATACTTACATATAAAAAAATAGATAACCGATTAGATGTCATAACTTAGCAGTATTTACAAACAGTGAATTAAAGATCATCTCTTTACTCGTTTCCAGTGAACTACACAAACAATACAAAACTTATCTTAAGCTGAAAACATAATAACAAGCCCACCCAGGGTTTAACCTAAATAATACAAAGGTTTTTATATAATAAAATATTTTCCTAATAACTTTAGGTAAAGGTAACTAATTGCTATATTGTTACCACTAATAATACAACGATGAGAATTATTAGTTTCACGAAAATCTTTTGTGTTCGTTATCCGTAATTCACGTTGCCAAAAATACTCCTCATTACACGATTATGTAGCCTTTACGTGGTTCTTAGGGTTTCGTACCTACCTCAAAAGGAAAAAACGGAACCCTTATTGCATCACTTCGTTGGCCGTCTGTTTGTCTGTCTGTAAGTCTGTCAAAACCCTTTTTCTCAGGAACGCGTAGAGGTATCAAGTTTGAGTTGAAATTAAATCAAAAACTTAGGTCTAATGGTCACTTGGAGTTCTAAAAAAACAAGGTTTTGCAATACAAAAATACGGCCATTTATGCGACATATTTTGATACCCGCAAGTAAATCAAAACCTATAGGGTACTTCCCGTTGACCTAGAATAATGTAATTTGGCAAGAAGCAAGGTCTCACAGCAGAAGTAAAGGAAAAAGTCCAAAAATTGATCATTAAGTTTGTTTTTGGGATAAGGTGTTTTCAACTACGGAACCCTTCATTGTGCGTGGTCCCACACGCACTTGCCCAGTTTTTTCCAGTTGTAATTATAAACTGGTTATTGAAAGAAGCCCGGATAGCGAAACTAGGACATGTTTCGTCACAGAAACATCTGAAGTCTGGAGCAGACCTCTAGGAAAATTAATGATTATTGGTCCGAGGAGGGAAAGCGGCAGTAAGCTTGGTCTTCAAAACTAATGCTGGCAGCCAGCCTACTGGCTAGCTAGGATATCAAACAGGTTTTTAATAAATGTCAAAAAGTTTCATAACAAATGTTAGACTCTGATCGAAATTATGTTTAACACGTGGAAGTGAACTGAACTTCTTATCGCGTACTGACACGACATGGTGCTATGCTACCTTTAGTACCCAGTACCTACTAATACCAAGTGTCGTGCCTCATTGTAATATATCTTACCTAATTAATTACTTCGTTTCAGTATCCGTTTTTAAATTAAATTAAATAACAATTTCGGACAGAAACTGATTTCAGAACTAACGCTAAAAACAACGTTTTGGTATAAAACCGAAATTCAAACCCTTGACAATTTTCCTGCTATCTTTCTCAAAAGCTATTGGACGAATTTTAATAAGACTTTAATTGCTGCAGTACTTAAGAGCTTCCAAACTAAATGGAATATAATATTTAAATGTAAGCTGGATATTTCTGTGGAAGACTGGACAGTAAAATTCTGGAGCATTCTCGAAGTCTATATACCGAGAATCTCCGAGGAACTTCGTATCTAAGGCATTGTCCGCACTGCGATAAATATCACTAGACTATCTATATGGAATTTTTATACACACTGTGTGCATCTAGCACACACTGCTGAGGCAATAGGATCGCCCCCTATTACATGGGACTTAGACATAATTAGAGAAATGTGGCTGTGCTAAACTTTAGGGTTAGGTTAGGTTAGAGGTGTTCTTTCTTTAGGTGTACCTTTAGCAGCTAAAGGTACTCCTGTAACCTAACCTAACCGTTCTTGAATATAGGCGTGATGATATTTTGGCACAGCCGTGAGGCACACATTCCTGCATTGTAATTTTATTGTTTTTGTTATCGCAAATGTTGATTTTTTATTTATTTACTTTTTATTGTTGCTATTTTAATATGCTGCTATTATTTTGTGTGCCTCTTTAATTTAGTCTGTGCTAAATATATGTACTTTCTTTCTTTCTTTCTTTATATGTATTCCCAATACACCCTCGATGTAATTATATGCTTACACATACAGGTTCTTCCCCGTCCCAGTGCTTTATCGGCCTATTGCTAAGGTTTTTCTCTATCCGTTTTAAAACTTTGTGCGCTCATTAGCTGTCGCACCGCTCCCTCGCGTTGAAGCTATCTACTGCACATTCACTTGCGTAAAGCTAAAGATAATAATATTAAGTAAGTATTTTTTCAGGAACTTAACTTAAGAAACTTACTTAAAAAAAAATCGGACAAGTGCGTGTCGGACCACGCACAATGAACGGTTCCGTAGTTGAAAAGAATGTATCCCAAAAACAAACTTAATATCCAAAAAAAAATTTTTTTATGTGATGAAATTACAAATTAACAATTTTCGGACTTTTTCCTTTACTTGTGCTGTGAGACCTTGATTGTTACCAAATTTAATTATTCTCGGTCAACGGGAAGTTCCCTATAGGTTTTGATTTACTTGCCAGTATCAAAATATGTCTCTTAGGGCCGTATTTTTTCATTGCGTTAACTTAGAAATTTGAGTTTTTTTAGAGCTCCAAGGTAGACCTACGTATTTGATATCAAATTTAACTTGATACCTCCACGCGTTCCTGAGATAAAGGGTCTTGACAGACTGACAGACAGACAGACGAACAAAGAAGTGATCCTATTAGGGTTCCGTTTTTTTCCTTTTGAGGTACTGAACCTTAATAATCATAATTATTATGCTAGCAATACTCCTTGTATATTTTAAATTATCATATAATAAATAATAGAAATAAAACAAAACCGAGTTTCGCTACGTACTCCTACAAGCCAGATGGAGGTTTCCGATTATAAAGCGGTTATTTATCTGTTCTACTATCTATACTTACCTACTTAAGGCTGCAGTCTTGCAAAATTCACTCGCGGCGAATTATTTGCGCAACTTTGTATTTTTTTTTAAACAAAAGTAATGAAATATAATGAAATATTATTATAGTACGTGAATAACCATAATATAAGTAATAGATGGTAGTTTTTTTTAAGTTCATCTGGGTGGATTATGTTAGGTAAATCAACCGTTAAATACAGCTCTTTCGCGCCAACAACGATTCGAGTTATGTTTGTGCACTTGCATTGGGCAATACAAATTTTATTTAGAAAATCTGTTCAGCGCATAATTGTTTCCATATTCTTGTCTTCAAAATGCGCTGATTACTTTTTTTTAATTATCTTTCATTTTCTTAATTCAGATGTCACAATGTCATCGAAATTCTCTGTTTTTATCTCTTAATAAACGGTTTGTTTCATAATAACAAAGCATCGTATGCATGTAAAAGTTGGTTTATTTAATGCCAAGAGTTCAATAAAGCAAACACTAAAAAAAAATTGCACCTAAATCACCTTACTCTAACAATAATAATAATCTCAAAAGACCTCCAAAACAGAGTTTATGAACAAGAATTGCGAGGGAAATTTCTTAGTGGGTCGGAGCGTTTTGGAGGTCTTTTGAGATTATTATTATTGTTAGACTAAGGTGATTTAGATGCTATTTTTTTTAGTATTTGCTTTATTGAACTCTTGGCATTAAACCAACCAAATCTTACATGCATACGATGCTTTGTTATTATGAAACAAACCGTTTATTAAGAGATAAAAACAGAGAATTTCGATGACATTGTGACATCTGAATTAAGAAAATGAAAGGTAATCAAAAAAAAGTAATCAGCGCATTTTGAAGACAAGAATATGGAAACAATTATGCGCTGAACAGATTTTCTAAATAAAATTTGTGTTGCCCAATGCAAGTGCACAAACATAACTCGAATCGTTATTGGCGCGAAAGAGCTGTATTTAACGCTTGATTTACCTAACATAATCCACCCAGATGAACTTAAAAAAAACTACCATCTATTACTTATATTATGGTTATTCACGTACTATAATAATATTTCATGTTATTTCATTACTTTTGTTTAAAAAAAAACACAAAGTTGCGCAAATAATTCGCCGCGAGTGAATTTTGCAAGACTGCAGCCTTAAGGATTGTTATCTTTCAGTCATCTGAAATAATCACTAACTAATCCTTTATTACGATACCTGACTGAATACCTATTTTAAATTTAGTTAGGTACTTAGATGTATAATAGCTAATTAATAGAAAATTCTAACACTGTTTCACGCCTGCATTTCTGAAGGGTTAGGCAGAAGTGTACCTGTAGTACAACCACATTTCTGAAGGGTTCGGCAGAAGTGTACCTCTAGTACACCCACATTTCTGAAAGGTTAGGCAGAAGTGTACCTATAGTACACCCACATTTCTGAAGGGTTAGGCAGAAGTGTACCTGTAGTACACCCACCTTTCTGAAGGGTTAGGCAGAAGTGTACCTGTAGTACACGCACTTTTCTGAAGGGTTAGGCAGAAGTGTACCTGTAGTACACCCACATTTCTGAAGGGTTAGGCAGTAGTGTACCTGTAGTACACCCACATTTCTGAAGGGTTAGGCAGTAGTGTACCTGTAGTTCAACCACATTTCGCCAGTTATGTTTAAATCCCATGTAATAGGGGGCGAGTCTTTGCCATCAACCGGGCACAGACCAGACTCCGGCCTGATATTGAGAAATTCCAGATGGAAAAATTCAATAACACTTTGCGTGACCCGGGAATTGAATCCAGGGGCTAACTATGAGCTCTTATAGCAGGGCAGAAGTTGAAAGTTTCCAGTGAGAGAGAGTGACAGTGATATAGGTCGTATATACCTAGCTCTCTCACTGGAAACGTTCAACTTCTGCCCTGCTATAAGAGCTCATAGTAAGCCCCCAGTACCTCATGCTCAGAACTAGTGCATCAAACTCTAAATAGTCACTCACACTGCGATGAGACAGTCAAGGAGACAGCACTGTTTAAAATAATTACAACAAAAATACTGTAATATGAACTCCATCTTGTTTCGTTGAATATTGTGATATCAAAATCGTTCACAAAGGAATTATAAATGATTTTACCCTAATGTTCGTTCAGTTTATTTATCAAACCCTAAGGGGAACCGAAGCCGGAGTAGGTAATTACCGTAATACCTATAAGTGAGATTATTATCGTACCCTCTTACTTATATTTTTTCAATACACTTCCTCGAAAACTGGTTCATATCGCACTACGATTAGGTTCACAATGCAATGTATTTCACACGCGTGCGATTTTTTACTTTCCCGCACGTGTGCGGAAATAAAAATTGCCACAGATAACTTATACCTATACTTAGTCCAAATTGGTTCAATGCCTCTATTCACAACTCTCTATTCGGAGGTGAATTTTTTTTTTTATCTCGGCAAAGAGATATGCGTCTTTACGGCGTTAATATTTTTTTGAATATTTATACAACGTGTAACGTTAAATGCGCAAAACCTCTTAAGGGGTCATTGTACTCATCATTATGAACAACTTTTACTATGGGACCAAACCTGAAATCGCGAAAAAAAAATCAGCTGTTCAGTACATTTTGACGAATTATGCGAACATAAATGTACTGAACAGCTGATTTTTTTTCGCGATTTCAGGTTTGGTCCCATAGTAAAAGTTGTTCATAATGATGAGTACAATGACCCCTTAAGAGGTTTTGCGCATTTAACGTTACACGTTGTATATTGAATATCATCAAAAACTATGATTATTACAATAAAAGAAACGTTTATGAACAAATTGACATTTATTTGTGTTCTAAACTCAAAAATATTTGAATTTTCTATTTTTCATATTAGGCATTATCGGCTTAAGGGCCCTCGCTCACGGCGACTTTTTGTAGCGATGCAGTAGCGATGCTGTCGCGCGTCAGCATCGATACAGACGCGAAGCGGTCGCTAGCTGTGTGCCCTCGCCCACGGGCCCAGATTCAGTCGCGACACTGGTGCGCTTCTGTTGCGATGCAAACGCGATTCAGTAACGGCACAAAAATACCTGCGATCACTACAGTTGCAAGATGGACTCCGTTGAGGCAAAATTCGTCACGTTGTCTTTGCTGCTGCTTTTACGTAAGCAGCCGAAGCGTAGGCAACGAAAGCTCGGTTCTCCACTCACGCGCCACCCTCCCCTCCCTCCCTCTGTTCTATCCCCGATGTCGTCCGACACGGTCGCGCGTTTGCATCGATACAGTCGCGATACTGTAGCGCGTTAGTAGCGCGTTGGCATCGCTTCTGTAGCGCGTTGCAAATGCGACTAACGCGCGTTAGTAGCGATGCAGTCGCGCATTTCGTAAACGCGCGACAGCATCGCTACAAAAAGTCGCCGTGGGCGAGGGCCCTTATACCTTTGCTTCTCCTTCAACCTGGCGAAAGCAAAGCGCGGAAAAAAAAGAAAATTTAAATCATAGTTTCATAATAATCCATGACAAAAATATTTTCCGTTATTTTATTTTATTTCCTCAAAAGTGTATTGAAAAACGTCGTTTGATACCTCTTCTCTTCTTTGTCCTAGCCATTTCCCATTATTTGGGGTCGGCTCTCCTCGTTCTGCGGCGCCAGGACAGTCTGTCCTGGGTTGTCGAAATATTTGTTTGGGCAAGCTCTAAGTCCTTGGCCACCGTGGACCACCAGGTGGCTAGTGGGCGTCCTCTACTTTTTTTATTATTTGGCAGTGCTAAGGCCTGTTTTACCACATGGTCTTCGGGGCGTCTCATGACATGGCCGAACCATCGTAGGCGGCTCTCGGTGAGTTTTTCTGCTATAGGCGCGACCTTGAAGCTTCCTCTGATGTGTTCGTTTCGCACTTTATCGAGTCGGGTTACACCTGCTGCCCATCTTAGCATCTTCATCTCACTTACGTGCATTTTCTGTACGTGGGCTTTCTTTATGGCCCAGCACTCGGCACCGTACGTCATAGCTGGTCTGACTGCAGTCTTGTAGATCTTGCCTTTGGTTTTAATCGGCATTCTTGTGTCACATAAAACCCCCGTCAAAGCCCTCCACCTCTGCCATCCCACACTAATTCTATGGGTAACATCGGCCTCAATGTTCCCGTCGGCTGTCAGCATCGCACCAAGATACTTGAATTGGGATACCTTTGGCAGTGGATTCCCGTCGATGTGAATGGAGTTGGGGTTGTTGGTGTTACCACTGAATGCACACTCCAAGTATTCGGTTTTACTTCTGCTTATTCGGAGGCCGTTGTTTTCCAACGCGTGTCGCCACTTTTCGAGGGTAGTTTGGAGTAGATCCGCATCTTTATCCATGAGGACTATGTCATCCGCGTACAGCATACACCATGGTAAGGGAGACTGAATGTCCTTTGTTAAGTAATCCATTACCATGTTGAAGAGAAGTGGGCTCAGGGCTGAGCCTTGGTGGACGCCAACCTTGACTTCGAAGCTTTTGCTTATTCCGGCCAGGCTTCTCACGCTTGTGCAGCTTCTGCGGTACATATCCTGAACTAGGGCGACATAGTACTCGGGTATACCTTGTGCTCTCATGGCTTGCCACACCAGTTTTCGAGGCACTCGGTCAAACGCTTTCTCAAGATCAATAAAGACCAGGTGTAGATCTTCGCGGTTTGCCCGATGCTTCTCCATAATGATTCGGGTGGCCTGGATAGCGTCCGTGGTGGACTTTGACGGTGTGAAGCCATATTGGTTTTCAGATATGACAACGTGTTTGAAAAGGCGGTTGTTGAGTATTCTCTCCCAAATTTTGAGGGTGTGAGACGTCAGCTTAATCCCTCTATAGTTTCCACAGACACTGACATCCCCTTTGTTTTTATAAAAAGGTACTAAGTAACTTTGGCGCCACGCCTCTGGAATAGTGTATGAAGTCAGGATGGTGTTGAACAACCTCGTGAGCCACTCTAAGCCTGTGCAACCTAATCTTTTCCAGATGTCTGCGGATATTTCGTCAGGGCCTACTGCTTTGTGGTTTTTCATTTGCGCTACTGCGAGTTTCACTTCAGCTATTTCGATTCTGGGTACCGGTCCTGCAATGGGTTGCAGCGGGTGCAAAGTCTGGCTTGGGAATTCTTCATTCAATAGCTCTTGGTAGTATTGACACCATCTATTAGTGATACTCGCATTCTCTGTTAGGAGCTGTCCATTTTCGTCTTGGATGTATTTATTGACCTTAATGTCCAGTGTTGATTTGTGTCGCTGTTTAGCTAATTTAAATACTTCAGCATCATTTTCAGCGTCCTCAATTTTTTTGTATAGACTCTCCTTCGATTGCGCAATTGATTGGGCCACTATACATTTCGCCAATTTCTTCGCTTCTTTGTATCCAATGTGATCTTCCTCGAGTTGCGTTTTTTGCCATAGTTTAAATAGATCTCTTTTGGCTTTTACTACCTGTTTTACATCATCGTTCCACCAGGTAGGATCCTTGTTGATGTTAAGGCCTCCTTTAGATACTCCAAGGATTGTAGCTGCGTTTCTTCGACACATAGTTTCGAAGCTAGACCACATTGGCTCGACGTTGTTGTTGTAGTCGTTGCTCATATCTTCTTCCAGATATTTCTCAAATATGTTTACTAGTTCATCGCCCTGAGCATTGTAAAGTTGTTGCCATTTAATTTTTGGGGTTTTATCTCTTATTGTTTTAATCGGATTTGGCAGTGTCAAGCTTGTGACTAAAATTCTGTGCTGCGAGTTTAGGCCATGACCAGGGATTACTTTGCAGTCTTTGAAGTTTTTCAGAGAAGTCCTGTCTGCCAAAATGTAATCAATCTGTGTGCTGTGTCCGGAGCTCTTGTACGTTATTAAATGTTCGGCCTTTTTTTGGTAAAATGTATTGATTATCGAAAGGTTATGTCTCACACCAAAGTCCAAAATTTCCTCCCCCTGCTTATTAACTGTACCGTAGCCGAAACCTCCGTGCACGCCTGGATACGAGCGATGAGTGGCTCCCACGTGGCCGTTTAGATCTCCACCGATGTACTTCGATTCGTTGGGTGGTATCTGGTTGATAAGGTCATCGAAGTCTTCCCAGAACTGGTCTTTTTCTGCCTCTGTGCAGCCCGTCTGTGGGGCGTAGGCCGAGATGATATTAAGTGGATGCTGTTTATCCATGGCAAGTTTCACGGCAATAAGGCGGTCGCTTTTTCTCTCTATGTGGATAATTCGTTGTTTAAGGTGGGGGTCCAGCACTATGCCTACGCCGTTCCGTGTGTTAGTCACGCCGTGGTAGATAAGTTGGTAGCCCAGTCCTATATCTCTTGACTTAGAGCCCTTCCATTTAGTCTCCTGTAAACAACATGCATTTATGACTCTTCTATCTAATATTTTGCTTAGTTCCGCCGTCCTGCCGTCGTTTGATACCTACTCGTGGACATTTGTTATTGCAGTTCTCGGCTCAAAAACAACCTCGCCTACGGCTCGGTTGTTAATTCCGCCTCGAACGCAATGACAAACGTTCTCCACTTGTATCAAAATGTACTATTCTGCTTCTCAACTGAACTGGGCCTATCTCCATCTATTTTTTACTAAGTTCCGAATCATCTTAAAATATTCCAACTATAGACATAAGAGTCAAGTCAAGTCAAGTGCCACATAAGTATCTACCGGCCATTTTTCCATTGAATTTTAAACCTAAATAGAAAAGTCGCTTAGCATTATTGTGAATTTATCAATAATTACCTTTTGCCCGCGGCTTCGCTCGCGTGGATGTCGGAAATGATCCCACGAGAAAGTATTACCGGTATAAAAAGTAAGTTCTAACCCAGGTCATGGTCTACCCGTGTGGCTAATGTCATTTCACCGAAAATTACTTTACAAATTTTCACATGACAAACAACGATTGGCAAAATCACGATTTGTCATTTCATCATTTTACAACAACACATTAATTGGCAAATAATTCATTTAACAAAAAATTACCTGATAAACTTTTATTTGATAAATACTATTTGACAAACAATTCATTTTTTAATCGTGTTAACTCATAAAGCAACATTTACGACTAGTTTATGTTTAGTAGGCTACCCGGAACCGAACTAATTAGATTATGTTAAACATGTTTATTTACAAAATAAGGTTAGGTTAGATTAGGTTAGAAGCACGAGCTGAGCGAGCAAAGCGGCAGCGGCCGGTGATAGCCAAAAACGACTCTAGAATATATTATAGGAAAATTAAATTATGCAAAACTACTGTCATGTTCACTTTATGAAAAATTAGAAAGGCTTAGAAAAAAGGATTAGAAAGGCTTAAAAGGCTTAGAAAGGCTTAGAAAAGGCTTAGAACAATTACAAAAAGATATATTTACATAGCAGGTATTAAGTGATTTTTCCAAACGAATCTAAAAATGTTTATATGATAAAATATCATGTGAAATATTTGTAAAGAGAAGCATTTGCCAAATAAATGTTTGTAAAGCGAGTGTTTGTAAAATGAAACATTTGCGGAATAAGTTAATTGTGAAATTAATAGTAAATACCTATACTTATGAAACGTTGTTTGCCAAGTGAAAATTTGTCAAATGAGTTTTGATGAAACATTAGGGAACCGCGAAATTTCATCCAAATCCGTTCAGTTGTTTTAGCGTGAAAGCGTAACAAACAAACTTACTTTCGCATTTATAATATTAGTTAGGATTACGATGCTTTTTGTTTTTAAACGCCCTCACTACGAGAGGGACGCAATAGGCTTAGCTTCCCACTTAGTCAGCCTTTTCATTCCACGAAACAATTCACTGAGAAATGTTCTGTCAAGGCTTGCCCGTCGTAAAAAGTGCGGTCACTGTCGGACTGTATAGAAAAGAAAGACAAGCGCGATGACACAACGCTTGCAAAATATGAAGTAATTATCGATTTACAAAGAATCTATTGATTGGACTAAAAAAGTAAGGACATGAAATCATTACTTATTATTTCGTAGAGAACTATGTATAAAATGAACACTTTTAATGAAAATTGTAGGAGTACCTAGGTAATATGGTAAAAACTAGAAAAAATAGACAGAAATAGACCTGGATTTAGATTTTTTTCGCTTAGTTCTACAAACTAAAATAGATTTCAGGACAAATGAAATCACTTCTTATGTGTTGTAGATTGCTGTGTATTTTTTCCTATCAAAAAGATGCTATAGTTACCTACCTACTGTAAAAGATGGTCACAAAGTTACTTAGTTTCGCAGTATTTTAGGAAGGAGGAGCCTTAAACTAAAGACTCATTATTCATTAACCAGTTGCTTCACCGTGCATTTTATTCAGACCGTAATATCCATAAGTCTAAGCATGTTCACAATTCATTACATTGTTCACGCCGAAGCTCGCTTGTCGGTGTGGCGGGCTATTCCGCTGAGCCGCGCTATTCTGCTGTTCCTAGCTCGCCTGCAGCTTAATTGGGAGCGCTTTACAACTCCTGTCGAATACCCTGGGCTAGCTTTCAATTTAGATGTTCACTTGTAAACGCCACTTCACTTTAATACTTGATGGTAATTGTAATTTACGGTTTAATTACCGTGTATGGAAGGGTATTTCCGCAATTTACTCAAAACACGGTAATACACCCAGTATTACCTGTTTGCGTTGTAGCAAGCTTGGGATTTAGGTACAGTTGTATTCACGAAATCTAGTAACTAGGTTCATCGATTTATACCGCAGTGATGTTTTATTGAGAATGCTAATATCCACTATCAGAAAGTTCAATCTTCGTAAATATAAGTGTAATTTTCATAAACGTAGATTATGTTTTTTTTTATAAGAGGATATATTGAAGCGTGGTTTAGTGAAATGGCGCTATGGCTGTCCAGTTGACGCACCAGATGGGTCGATATCAACAAAGTTCATTTTTTCTCAATTTTGGTGGCGAAATTTTTCTTCAGTTTTCGTGAAAAATAAGGACCTGGTCTAAGAATAGAAGTCCAAGCTAGAAGTATCTTCAAGAGGTCTGAGAATATCTCGATAACTTATTGAGATATTTTAGTTCAAAGTCTAGTGTGGCCACCAAAATTGAAAATCGCCCTTGTTCTAATCACCAGACGATCTACGGAAAAACACCACCAAAGCCACCAAAATTGAGCCACCAAAATTGGAACCATCGAGATCAATGGAAAAACGCCACCAAAGCCACCAAAATTGAGGCACCAGAATTGGAACCAGGTATAAGAAAAATCTTTAAAAGTATGCGTTTTAAGTTACAATTAAATAAACACCACTGATTTATGCGTAACCCAAATCACTACCTGTAACGTGTAAGTTACTATTAAAACACTTCAAAATCAACAGCAAATCGATCCACCAAAAATTTAACAATTCTTGTCCCCCGTGCGACCCATGATGAAACTTACGTTTATGGCGGGAAATCACAGCACTAATCACACACTCTGTTACCTGCAACTGCCGGCGCACGACTGAGAGACGTTAAATAATAAAACGCGATTGATCGCACACGCACGACACATCATGTTATAGTAAGTTGAACAAGTGCTACCAAAATTTAGATTTTTGCTTGGACAAACTTTGATCGAGTGTCCTGGGCTTTTAGTTAGATTTTCTAATATGGTTTCATTGTTTTTAGATAACGTGTCTTATGCATATACTAACGACATTATTTATTTTTTATTATGCCTTAAATTGTTACTTTGGTGAGTGCAATTATATCAAAAAATGGAGCAGGGGCAAGCCACCCAACTTGAATTACAAGGCGATTTTTTTTTCCTGATTATTTATATACACTTATTAAAATAAATATATTGGCCTTATTGAACCAAGTTACGTAGTTCACTATAAAAAAAAACAGAAACATCCTATCATTTAACACCTCGATTCTCAACGTGGACATGTAAAATATGCTGGTGGGATATTCACCCAGATAGAAGACTCTCACGCGCACCGGAATTTAAATGCGCTTTATGACAAAATGCTATACTTAAATATTTTTTTTGCTCAGTAAGTTGTTAAACATATTTAAATACCTTCGATTTAAAGCAAATTTACTGCACAATAAGGAACTGTTTACGTATAATCGTATAAAATGGAATTTGGATGGGTTTGGATTTTTTTTCTATCGAAAAATTTTCAAGTTAAGTATCATGTTTCGGTTTTAGAAATGCAGTAGACAATATAGTCAAATAACACTTCACAATCCAGATGATTTAAACATTACATTACATTACGTACATTTGATTTTATAGAAATTTTAAAAACACAAAATCATCATGTATCCCCCTAAAATAGCTTATTTGTTCCCAAAGTATAACAATGGAAATCGGATCCGACCCATTTATTTTGATAAGCCGATAATAGCACAGATACGCTTGAACCACAGAGCAAAGAACTTTACTCATGTGCTTGAACCCCGACTAATCCATGATCCACAAAGATCTGCTCCTACTATTTTTAGGGTTCCGTACCTCAAAAGGAAAAAACGGAACCCTTATAGGATCACTTCGTTGTCCGTCTGTCTGTCTGTCTGTCAATACCCTTTATCTCAGGAACGCGTATAGAGGTATCAAGTTGAAATTAATATCAAATACGTAGGTCTATGGTTCCTTGGAGTCCCAAAAAAATCAAGCTTCTAAGTCAATGTAATAAAAAAATACGGCCATTTATGCGTCATATTTTGATACCTACTCGCAAGTAAATCAAAACCTATAGGGTACTTCTCGTTGAACTAGAAAAATGAAATTTAGCAAGAAGCAAGGTCTCACAGCAAAGTAAAGGAAACAGTTCGAAAATTGTTCATTTGTAATTTTATCACAATAGGTACATTTTTTTTTTGGGATTATTGTGTTAAGTTTGTTTTTGGGATACATTCTTTTCAACTACGGAACCCTTCATAGTGTACGTGGTCCGACACGCACTTAACCGGTTTTTTATATATGTAAGAAACGAGATGGGAAAAATCAAATTATAAAAACTATGTTTTGTGACACAGTTCAAGAAATGCCTACCTAATTCCTGGCTACAAGAATTTACTTCAGGGGGGTTGAGCTCTGACCAAAGACTTATTTTAAAACAAATATTTGAAAATAAATCCACCGCACCCGTGCGCTCGCCCGATTTATTTTCCCATCGGCAAAAATGACAGAATTCTAAACAAACTTTCATCCCCTAATAACCCCTTTAGGGGATGAATTTTCAAAAATCCTTCCTGTGCTCAGTTTTTTTATAAGAAACTCTTGATCAAACATCCTTCTAGAAACAGCGGTATAGGCTCGTTTGGGCGTTGTCTGCCAGTGAGTGAATTTAAGTTTTTTTTTATAAATAATCATTGATATTATAATCTTTTATCTATCTTCTATCTATATAAATAAAATGAAAAGTCCTGACTGAGTGTCTGACTGACCCAAACCCTTGTACCTAGAAAGCTGAAATTTTGCAGAGAGGTTCCCTTTTAATGTAGACAAGGAATAAGGAAGGATTTCCCGGTATTACGTTCCCGTGGGATATTTTCCGACATCCACGCGGGCGAAGCCGCGGGCAAAAGCTAGTTTAAAAAAAGATAAATTAAGTACAAATTTTATTAAAACGCAACCAACGATTTCTGATGATCTCCAGGTGATCAGATATAAAACACGTGACAACGATCTTTTTATTCTTCTGGATTCTATAATTTCGGGAGTTTTGAACCTCAAAACCTCTCCCGCCTGTGGCCTTGATTTCAATCCAGCTAGCCTTTTCCAATAATAATTTGTTTCGCTGGAAATCTAAATTTTTATTTGACTGTGAAGGGCGTGAGTCCTTTATGAGAGGCCGCTACACAACAAGTGATTCCCAGTCACTGGATCGTGTTCTTGCTCTCAATAAATTGATATGATCAATTATTGTTCGATATCTTATGACTGCTCTATTGTACCTCTCTGTTTACGACTTTCATACATATTATATTATTTTCCATTTAAAAGTATTTCACTGAAAAAGGTACCTGCATTAGGTTATAGTCCCAGAATACCCAGGATACCCCGGATAAGACCCAGGACGTATAACAGAAAAAAACTAATTTACGGAGAATCTTCCCAGTGTTTGAGTCTCAACATATATCCTCTGTTTAAATCAACAGAGCCAAGATGTTGCTTAGCCAACGCTCTAGTTCTTCCCAACAGTCATAAACTACAAACATCAATATTTCACAACCTGAATATGAAACTAAAATACTGCTTCTTTAATTCTCTAAAGAAATAACACTGAACTGTAGATATGCATACCATTCTAACAAAATACGTGCGACCCAAGGAATACCAAACTAATATATAAACCTGGAGCTGGTTTAGCTTTTGAAACTATTGTAAAAGCAACCAGAGAGTTTACTAAACTTATTTGATCTGCAGTGGTCTGAACTGCAAACACGTGTTTTGCAATTCTGGCTTGGAGACATATATTCAGCAATTTGTTGTTCTATTTACAGTTACAACATAAAATTCAACTGTATGTCATTTTGAACTTGTTTAGCCGGCCTCAATTAGATTGGAATGTTTCGGTGAACACCTGTTTGACAAAATTGTTTGCTAAACACTATCCCGGTCACTATCGGCCCGCTGGTAATGCACTCAATATTATGATAACCAAATATTTAGGTTAGAAATGTACAAAATGTTTGTAGATTATGAAATTAATTGCAATAAGAATAAAATGGGCAAGGTAGATGGGAAAAGACCTCACGGCTGGTCACCTAACTGCTGGTCAGACCAAGTAACCACCCTCACTGGACTTTCTGTTACGACCGCCCTGAGAGAAGCGGAGAACTGAACGAAGTAGAAGACCATCATATATAAAGCCACGAAGGCCGTTCAGGGACACGACCTTCAGTAATGAAGTACGCGACCAAGACGAAAAGAATAAAAAATCTGAATTTCAAAAACTCCTGTACACAACTAAAAACATGAAATAGAAATGTCATGCAAAAATAAACTCTTTAATTTTAATTAAGCCGCGATGAAATTACGCATGTCCATTTCAAAATTTAGTTTTTAAAACGGACGTCACAAAAATATGTCCAGGTAATTACATTTTTTACAAAACTTTAACGTGGAAAGAGCTAATTGCAGGCATGCGTTGCTTGAAAAGCCACAAGCGACATTTTGAATGGATGCTGCTAAAACAATCTGCAATAAGCGGTGGTTGTGGTCTGCTATGAACGACCAAACAAAGCATTGTTTTGCCGTGTCGCATTGTCGGCCGCGACACTCACGCGCTCGCCACAAACGCCACTTAATGTAAAGAACCCTTTATTGTCACGTTTATTTTTGTTTCGACTGTACCAGACAGACGTCACTTGCAAGATTTTTATGTCGTACCTAGATTATACGATGTAGTATTTATTTCTGTATTATACTAGGTTCTATCTCCACCTATTTCTCTCACTAGGTAGGTGCCTATTTCAGTTGTTGCTGCTGTAAAAATAATAATAATAAAGTTTTTTCATCAAAAAATACAATGTGACATATTCGGTGAGCCACAAACTAAGCTTCTCTTATATCTTGTGACTCGGGAGTGCGAATTTTACAAAGTTATAAAGGTTACATTACAGTTTGAAGATATTACATAATTTACATTCGTCTGATTCATTGTTTTATTTTATTTTCACTCTTTTGTTTGTGAAAAATGTTTGATCAAACTGGACGTTTACTCCCTTGTACGTTCGCACACAATATCCATTTGCCATTTTAGTAGGTACATGTTAAATATTGAATAAAAGCTTGTTTTTAATTAAACATTTTATTTTGAACTTTTTAGGTTTGTCTCAATCTGTACATTTCTGATTATTGCAAAGTGTTTTCCCTGTTAATTTTGAACTATCTAATTGTGTTTCTGCTGTTGACCGCTGAGGAGTTCCCATTTCTGGAGCCAACCCTTGGTGCAGCAGCCAGTTCATGGTGGACTTTAGAACTGACTATCATAATTAAAGCGTATATACAATTTCGTGTCTGTACCTACTGTGTACCGTTGAAGAGTTCACGCGTCTGGAGCCAATCCTCGGTGCAACAGCCAGGTCATGGTGGATTTTAAAATAGACTATCATAATTAAAGCGTATTTAAAACTTAGTGTCTGTACTATTGACCGACCGAGGAGTTCCCTCGTCTGAAGCCAATCCTGGGCGTATCAGACAGGTCATGGTGAACTTTAGAACGAACTATCATAATTAAAGCGAACTCAAATAAAATTTCGTATCTGTACTGTTGACCGTTGAAGAGTTTCCTCGTCTGAAGTCAATCCTGGGTTCAGCAGCCAGGCCATGGTGGACTTTTTTAGAACGGATTATCATAATTAAAGCGTATATAAAATTTCGTGTATGTACTGTTGACCGTTGAAGAGTTCCATCGTCTGGGGCCAATACTGGGTAAAAATGCATTGTTTTTGAAACAAAATCAACAGGCAAAACTTCAACTCCGTAGGATAAGTGGAAGTGGTTTTAATTCAGCTTGCAAGATTTGACCAATACATACTAACTAACAAGGCAAGTTAATTAAAAGTTTGTAATCCTATACTATCCAAATGAGCAATAATTGTATTTATATTTGTAATCACGTTCTCGAAAATGGCTCTAACAATTTCGATGAAACACTATAGGGGTTTACGGGGGCGAAAAATCGATCTAGCTAAGTCTCATATTTTATATCTGGGAAAATTCGTTTTCTCTATTTTCACCCGAGCAGAGCTTTTTAAAAACAAGTAAGTAATCTAATCTCCAATCAAGTATTTTTACTAAAACGCCTTTTAGAATGTGTAAACATTTACACAAATTGGAGATCTAATGGAACTTCAGATTGATTGGGTGGAATATTTCATGAATTCGCTGAGAGCAGATAGTAGGGGGTCGATTGAGATACCTTTTCATTCCAGAGGACACCTTAGAATTTAGATTGAATTATTTATGGGTGCGTGTGACTGTAGTAGCACGAATTTCGGATAGCTGAAATAAACCTACTTTCGTTCATTAGTCGTAACTTACATGGACGCCGAGAAGCCTACCAACCGATAGCCACAAGGGAATCTATGAAAGAAATACGATACCTCCAACAGTACAGAATATCCTTGTATACTTCGAAATTCATAGATTATTTCACGAATACCAATTTGATTATTCCTCTAGTTTAACACTCAGACTAAAAGCAATTTTCAACAAGTTGCTCAAAAGGTAATTTAAGCTTTATCGTTTCACTTTCAAAAACTAAAACAACTCTACACGAGTGCTTTTTGAAAACCTCTCTACCTGTTTAAAAAAACTCTTTGACAAAAACGATGACTTTCCTCAATAATTCGTAATGCCAAAAGAGGATCGGGTACGTGCTGTAACGTTTGAATCACCCCATTGATATTTTCAATGGGAAATAACATAGTTTCAGGAATAACAGGCACATAACACTGTCTTACAGTGATGGGGTCCAATATGGTGAGTAGGTACAGTATTTTTATTTAAACGGGTAAGATTGTGCAACAGCCAGAGAAAATAATGTTTTATTACCTCCGCTCATAGGTAAGTAAATATGTGCTCAAAGTATTAAGAGAGAACTTGAGTGAAACTTTTTTAATTCAAGCGAAGACAATAAACCTACGAAGTTGGCCGTAGCTTGGTCGGAATCAGTGCTGCACGCCGCTCTTCAAAACATTATTTAAAAACTACTGCAATTTCATAATAATTGCGTTCGTCGAAATTTATTTAATATGTTCCTTAGGTACTATTATTGTTTTTTCCATGTGCACTTTGTTAGTGCATTGTTTTGCGAAGTATGAAACTGATGTAATAAGGGTCGATTAAAACAAAAGTCGGCCCATTTTTAACAAAATCGCCCTAAATCAACTACCTACAAGTTTAATCTGTTTATTAAACTGCCATGTTTACATATCTGATGTTGAACAATGAAACAGTGCTTTTAATCAAAATGGTTTCTCAGAAATATCATTATTACATTACCCAAACTAGTTTTAAGGGAATATTTAAATAAGAATTACGTCTAAGTCTAAGCAACTAACTGCCGTCTAAGTTTTTATGTTTCGAAGAAGTAGCTGATAATAATCAGTAACTAGACTTAGTGGCCGATAAATACAAAAATACGGATTAGTTAAGATTAGTCGTAGTCTGATTTAGTGCTAAACTTTGACAACAGTAAAAGCCAATGGGCGAAGTTCCCGTCTTAACTGATCGTTCGCGCCTGATACTGTAACCTACATAAAAGAGTAAAAATAGACTATTCGACGCCATCATGTACAAATTGTATTAAAGTTTCTGGAAATAAAGCATGAAGTTAGCAGTAGCTTTTCCGTTTACATTATTCTTATCACTAGTATGAGAAAGAACAGCGAAGGTGCGTAGGAACTTCCTCCTCGGAGACCCAACTCTGCCCCGCTGCCCAAACGGCTACTAAACTTAATAACATAGCGAGCAGAAAGAGTATATTTTATTAATTCCGGGTTTACTCTGCAGGATCTAATAGCGACCGAAGGCAATGTTTAAACGCCCTCCTTAGTTCCGTTTCTTTTGTGTAATTACTGTGTGTGCGGGGTTCATATACGTAACAGAAGTAACTGGTAGTGCTATCTGGGTGTAAGGCTACGGGTGTGGAATTTAAGTGATCTTATTTGGTGGCCGGCGAGCCGATTCAGGCGCGCCCGTGCGCCCTGCGCGTGTTGCGAATCGACAATTTCCTACCTGCCTGCCCGATCTTTTTGCCTAATTATTACTTGGAAGTCTATATTCAGCTCTATTTAATTCTCCAAGTCGTACGTTGGGGAAATTTTAATTATTAGTTTTCATTGTGTGCTGCTGTTTTCTAGTTGATTTCTAAACAACACAGAAACGTTTGGCGACTGTAAATCGTTACGAATTAAATTTTCTGTGGGGAAATTAAGATACAAAGGAATATTCGTATACACAAAAGTACTCGATGTTTAAATCTATTATTAAATATGTATGTTTTTACGTAGTAAACTAGAGAGTGGAGAGGTATAGCAATAAAATTCATCTTGCCTAGTCTTTTCCCAACTATGTTGGGGTCAGCTTCCAGTGTAACTGGATGCAGCTGAAAACCAGTATTTTACATAGAGCGACTGCCTATCTGACCTACACAACCCAGTTACTGGGTAATACGATACCCCTTAGTAAGACTGTTTGTCAGACTTTCGGGCTTCTGACGACCCGTAACGACTGACAAAAATCCACGAATGTCAGCCGGGATCAAAGATGGACACCCACCTATGAACCAACTGCAGCAAGCGTAGCTTAACCTGAACGATCGACTCGTGCAGCTGTTATTACTTAGCCCTTCAAGCTATAGCAATAAAAGACTACCATAATTGGTCGTAAGGAAGTTAGAAACACCTTTCTCATCGAAGATGAAAATGTTTTCTTGTGTTGGCACGAGTTATACGAGAGTAGCCCAATGCATTGGGCTACTTTCAATGGTGTGGTCAGAATTATCTCGCCTACAGATTTATGATGGTGCGAGGCTGATTCCTGAATTAATATTGACGTCTCAAAAATAGTACCAATATCAGCGGAAACACTTTTTATCCCAAAAAAAATATTGGCCTGACTAAATACTTACGTAAGTATACTTTGACATAAAATGGCTTCTTGTGAGAAGAATTCTTTTACCAATTTTCTAACCTACTCAACAAAAAACCGGCCAAGTGCGTGTCGGACCACACACAATGAAGGGTTCCGTAGTTGGGATGAATTTATCCCAAGAACAAACTTAACATTGTAGTTGAAATACATCCCCCATACATTCCAACTGTAAATGTAAGTTTGTACTCACAATATTGAGAGATTTACCATGTTATTTTGAGACTACAGACTTCTTATAGGTTTTTCTGTAATCTACAGATAAAGAACTATGTTTTGTATTTTTTTTTTAATTTTAGGCTCAGTAGTTTCGGAGATAAGGGGGGGGAATGGTCAACTTTCGTCTATTTTCTTAAATAACTTTTAAACTATTTATTTTAAAATTATAAAAAAAATTATTTGTGACCCTCATAGTAAGCCCTTTTATTTGATATGTCACACGGTACAGTTTGCGAAACTTTTTTTTTAAATTTTCTTATTTACCCCCTAAAAGTAACCCCTATAATCAAAATTCATCTATTTACTTTACGCGTACGTGTTTGGGTCACAGAAATCCATATGTATGCCAAATTTCAACTTAATCGGTCCATTAGATTCGGAGTAAATTGGCTGTGACAGACGGACAGACAGACAGACGGACAGACACACGAGTGATCCTATAAGGGTTCCGTTTTTTCCTTTTTAGGTACGGAACCCTAAAAAGTACCGATAATTAACGGCGTCTTTTAGATAAGTAACTCATAGACAATAGAACCCATACCTGTTAAGTTTAACTCCTGAGCGTCGCCTTATGCCGCAATAGGTTCATGTCTACAGTAAGCCCGCGTCGCCATTGGATGATGGTATTTTACGTTTACATTTATTTTTGTTTTTATTTTTTATTTAGCTTCGCCCCGCGGTTTCACCCGCGTAGACCGGGATAAAAAGTAACATATGTGTTAATCCAGGGTATAAGCTATCTACAAACCAAATTTCATCTTAATCGGTCCTGCCGTCTGAGCGTAAAGAAGTAACAAACATACACACACACTCACAAACTTTCGCCTTTATAATATTAGTGCGACTAGCTGCGCCCCGCGGTTTCACCCGCCTAGACCGGTATAAAAAGTGGCCTATGTGTTAATCCAGGGTATAAGCTATCTACGTACCAAATTTCATACAAATCGGTCCAGCCGCTTGAGCGTGAAGAAGTAACAAACATACACACACACACACTCACAAACTTTCGCCTTTATAATATTAGTGTGATATTAGTGTGACTAGCTGCGCCCCGTGGTTTCACACGCGTAGACCGGGATAAAAAGTAGCCTATGTGTTCATTCGGGGTATCAGCTACCTTCATACCAAATTTAATTAAAATTGGTCCAACCGTTTGAGCATGAAGAAGTAACAAACACACACACACACAAACTTTCGCCTTCATTATATTAGTGTGAAGTGTTATTATAGTGTGATTATAAATCTGTGGGCTTCGAAAGCTTTTTCTTAAGATTCAATTGGTGTATCCGACGCTGCAGACATTACATTATAGGTATATGCTGTTGGCGTACCTGTTTAAATAAATTAAACTCATGACCTATCTAGCTGTTAATGCCCCTACGCGTGTCAAGAAACTTAATACTAACTAACATAATTATTTAACAGACTTCAGAATTATTTAATGAGACTTGCTGAACGTGCTAACGACTGTACATTTCAGCGCTAGATAAGAGTTCAATATAATTAGAAAATTCTAAAGCAGCTAAGTATATTTTTGTTCGACTTTGAAAGAATGGAGAAACCTTTCAAAACCACTTACGTGTGTAATTCTTCTAGGGAACAGCTACACAATCAGGTAAAAGACATTATTGATACAGAAAGCCGGCGGGAAGTCGACCCGGACAGTATTGGTCGTCAAGTCAGTTGATTTTATTTTGCCACCGGCCGAGTTCGCGGGTAAACGTCGTTACCCGAGCAAACTTTAGCTATCGGGATCTTCCATTATTAAAGTTTTATCCAACTGGGCCACACGAGAACACCGATATCCATACGAATTTTGCAACCGATTCCAGTTCCATTTTGCGTTGTATAGAGCCGTCTTCGCACTGGCGTGGCGTGTTACCGCGTCATTGTTTGATCGTTAAGCTTACAAAAACTTCTTTCTTGTGTATTTATACAACAACTTCGTACAACTGAAAGAAGTACCTGTATTTTTTAAACTTTGAAAGTACGTTCCACATTCCCTAATGATTGATTACCTTCTCATAACCTATCAGAACCATAATTTGTAACCGCAAGCATTCAAAGCAATCAGCATTATTAGAGTTGTAGCTACACGTTCAGAATTGATTGTGTAATGTATGATTAATTAGGAAATTGAATTAATGTGAAATGCATCGTTGGATAATTGCGTTACAAATAATATGTCTGCTATAATCCGAATGTACGAGTTCTGTTTGTGTTTATGAAAATACGACATTGACAATATCTACGTGAATGAAGATTTCAAATGACAGAAGAATGAAGCTAAAATTGAAGGTGCATCATTTGCGCACGCCGCAGGCCCTTTGTACACGGCACCGTTTCTTTACGGTATACGGTGTATAAACTGCGCCGTAGAAAAGACGTGTCTGTCAGCAAGCTTCCATAGCGATCCATACAACACTGACAACCGCGCCGTAGAAAAGACGTGTCTGTCAGCAAGCTTCCATAGTGATCCATACAACACTAATGACCGCGCTGTAGAAAAGACGTGTCTGTCAGCAAGCTTCCATAGTGATCCATACAACACTGACGACCGTGCCGTAGAAAAGACGTGTCTGTCAGCAAGCTTCCATAGTGATCCATACAACACTGACGACCGCGCCGTAGAAAAGACGTGTCTGTCAGTAAGCTTTCATAGTGATCCATACAACACTGACGACCGCGCCGTAGAAAAGACGTGTCTGTCAGCAAGCTTCCTTAGTGATCCATACAACACTGACGACCACGCCGTAGAAAAGACGTGTCTGTCAGCAAGCTTCCATAGCGATCCATACAACACTGACGACCGCGCCGTAGAAAAGACGTGTCTGTCAGCAAGCTTCCACAGTGATCCATATAACACTGACGACCGCGCCGTAGAAAAGACGTGTCTGTCAGCAAGCTTCCATAGTGATCCTTCAACGCTGAAGACCGTGCCTATACACACGGCGTATAAACCGCGCCGTAAAAAAAACGTGTCTGTCAGCAAGCTTCCCTTATATGATCCATACAACACTGACGACCGGGCCCACCTACAAACGGCGTATAAATCGCGCCGTAAAAAACAGTGTCTGTCAGCAAGCTTCCATAGTGATCCTTCAACGCTGAAGACCGTGCCTACATACGGCTTATAAACCGCGCCGTAGAAAAAACGTGTCTGTCAATAAGCTTCCCTTATGATCCATACAACACTGACCGCACACACAAAAAAACCGGCCAAGTGCGTGTTGAACCACGCACAATGAAGGTTTCCGCAGTTGGTATGAATTTATCCCAAGTACAAACTTAACATTGTAGTTGAAAAACGTTCTGCAAATGTAAGTTTGTACGCACAATATAGAGAGATTTACCATGTTATTTTAAGACCATAGACTTTTTATAGATTTTCCTGTAATCTATAGGTAGGTATAGAACTATTTACTGTATTTTTTTCAAAAGTTTCAGAGATAGGGGGAATGGTCAGTTTTTGTTTATTGTCTTAAATAACTTTAAAACAATTTATTTTAAAATTATAAAAATATTTGCAACCCTCACAGTAAGCCCTTTCAGTTGATATGTCACACGGTACAGTACACGGTAAAACATTTTTTAATTTTCTTATTTGCCTCCTAAAAGTCACCCCCATATTCAAAATACATTTACGTTACACGTCCGTGTTTAGGTCACAGAAATTCATAATGTGTACTAAATTTTAACTTAATCGATCGACAGACGGACAGACAGACACACGAGTGATCCTATAAGGGTTCCGTTTTTCCTTTTGAGGTATGGAACCTTAAAAAATAATTATGTGTTATTGAATGAAGTAAATATGTAGGTATTTGACATAAAACAGAGAGATTATAAAACTGACCGAGCCAGAATTATGGATTGATCAAAATGGTTAATGAAAGTATTACCTATAAGCCGACATAATCATATTATTTACAACACATAGGTATTTTGTTTAATGGATGGTGGAACGCAAAGAGGTTTTGACTAATTAATGTTTCACAGTTCATATGAGTTTCGTAGATAAACACAATTTATTTGAAGTTTAAAAGGATCCAACTTTTAGGTTAGTTAAGAGTTAAGTAATGAAGGATAGGTACTATATTATGTTCACTTAGTTTTGTAAAAAATGAAGAAATTCAGCAGTTGAGTATCCTCCTATTGTGAGTGAATAACTGAACAAGACGCATCACGCGGCGTATACGTAACGGCTACACTGGACATACACCCTGTGGGTAAGCCAAAGATGCTAATAATTAATTGGCAGTTTCCTGGAATAATACCGCAGACCTTATCGGATATCGGCTCTAGCCGTAAAGGGGGGGTGGTGATCACAGTATATTGTTACTATAATCAACACAATCTAAGAAGTCCGTTTGGACGTTTCTCATTATAGGTACATGCCGCCATAACTTTATATGAACGTCTACGTAAGGAATCGAAAAATCTAATTCGTAATCCTAATTAATTACTATGTTATCTATAGGTATAACAATGAGTATCATTCGTAAGCACCAAATTTTATTTTTATATTGGAAAAATGCACTCAAAAACTTTTTAACAAAAAAACAAAACCGACTTCCAAAAATCACTACAAAGTGAAAAATAACTTTGATTTCGGAAGTCGGTGTCTTTCGTTTTTTATTTACTTTCTTATTTTTTTGCCACCGACTTCCGAAATCAAAGTTATTTTTCACTTTGTAGTGATTTTTGGAAGTCGGTTTTGTTTTTTTGCTAAAAAGTTTTTATTTCTCGCTTTTTAGTGGGTCTGTTTATATGTTACAATAGTCTAATGTCAATTGCTCATCAAATGTTACAAAATATTGCTTTTCCCGATGCTGGGACGTTAATTGTTGAGGAGTTCTGCTGGTAAGAACCAGGAGAACTCCTCAACAACCACTCACCACACGCATTGTGTGACGAGCGGAAATTGCTTAGCAACCATATTAAAGTAATCGAATCGCAACACGTGAAATATTTATCATTGAGTAGTTCCGGTAGCCATCTGTGGTCTTCATCATCAGTTCCACTTCACCAAGTGGTGCTTTCCGAGAGCAAATGCACGAGCTACTATAAAAAATACCCACATCGCTATAGGTGTGCCTTTATTATTTGAAGAGTTCCTTCGATTTCTCCAGGATCCCATCATCAGAACTGGATTTTGACAAAAATGGGACCATTTGGGAAGTATACCCTTTCCAACAAAAAAATAATTTTTCAAATCGGTTGGCAAGCGACGGAGTTATGCGCGAACAAACATAAAAAAAAAAAAAAAAAAAAAATACAAACATCCGAATTGAGAACCTCCTCCTTTTTTAGAAGTCGGTTAAAAACACGAATTAATCGTTGATTAATATTCCGACAGGACGTTACAATGTCATGTCTTTGGGTTCGTGGCCGTAGAGCTGTGACCGTTCTAAACCGTTTTTTAACCGAATGAAATCGATGTTCCAAAAAATCGATATTTTTACAAACGTTAATTTAATTTAATAAAATTAGTTAATTTAGAAAAGAGAGAATCGCATAATTAGTGTATTATTAAATTAATAAACATTTAAACTAAATCTGATCAAATATATTTTTAACTTTATTTTGATATTTAATAATTACTAGGTACGCCACTGGCGCATAATATACAATGTATTATTACACATTAACCTTCCGGAAGAAATCAGTACCTATATCGGGTTTTAGTTTAGGTCTTGATTTGGCTTTGAAACTCGCCCAAATTGAAACTTAGTTGAGATTTATGTAATAAATGTTAAATATTATAAACTCGTACGTGTAATAAAACGATATGCCTCGAGAATCAGTTTTAAACAATGTAGATAAATTGTCGATTACAAACTCTAAGTATGATAAATCGATATGTCTCGAGAATCGGTGTTTATACCAACTGACACTAAGTATTTTGACAGCTGTCCAAACGGACATCTTAGATTGCGTTGACTATAGTACGCCGTAGTATGCACATACTAGTAACAATATACTGTCATCACCACCCCCCTCTACTACTACTACTATTTCAGGAAAGTGCCAATTAATTATTAGCATCGTTGAAACAGATAAGTATTTCTCCGAATACAGAGCGAGAGCCAGATCAAGACTTTGATCAGTAAACTACGTCAAATGTCAAGTTATCTGTTGTTATTAGTGGACCAAAATAACCAATTGCGAATGTTGATACGAAAGTCAAAAATATTTTCAGTAAACGACAGTTTCTACATTAGTAAATGTTATGTCTGTTGTTGTTGTTGTGCTCTGTTAATATTGATAACTCTATGTCATTGCTCCTGTTTATTAAATATAAGCAAATATATAACATCTCATGTATACACAAAAGCTAAGTAAACAAATAATAATGATGTTTCATTATATTTTTGCTTATGTTTAACACACATAAAAATATAAAAAATACTGCGCGGAAGTAACATAATAAGTGGAACCAACAAGGATAACCGTAGTGGAAAATTACGTAAGTAATTCCCATATAAATCTAACTTGGCTTATATTAGATTCTTAACTGGCTATTCGTTACCAAGTAAACGAAATTATACTAGTACCTAGGTGCAATAACCGTAATGAAATGTGATTATGAAATATGAATCTTCAATTTTGAAATGATAAAATACAATTGTTATGAAATGAAAATTTTCAGGAACTCAACATTAATTTTTGTCCGTGTGGAGAATTGTTTTGTCTTGCGATTTTATATCTTTCTGCTACACAGACACGAGTGGTTGTTCAAAAACACAGTGAAATAATCTTCAGTGGAAAATATTTAGGTTCACGGTTGAAACTTTTAGTATCGTGCATCTAACTTACCATAGGGATACAACGCATGATTCGACCAATCAGTACTGGCTCACAGTTCACCCGGACCCTGGTACACCGTGCAGTAGGTGCAGAGCATTACACGTAAGTAGTGTGTGAGCACAGGATGAACTCATTCGTGTAGAATAGGATCACGTGCCGTGAGTGCGGGATAACAACGCGCCGCATTATTGGACTTGTTCCGTCTGCGCTACAACACATGTTTTCAAACAAAAACTAATGACTTCATAGAACTTATTACTTGCGTTTCATTCTTCTTCATATTATTTTCTTCTACTTTTTACACAAACAACAAATTTAACACAAAGCCAAATAAACCCTTCCAATTGGGTAGGTACGGGTAAGTGCAAAGTACACAAGTGTTGGCCGCAGCATTGCCCCATCTCAGAGAAAATGAGAAAGACAAGTACAAGATTCTTTGAGATGCTCAGAGCTAATTAAAAATTAATAGTTACCAAGGCGCCCGTTCTTAAAATACTAAAACTTAAACTACACTGTGTTGGAGCAAATTATTATCGAAGTAGGTACGCAAAAGTTCCCCAGACACTTGTGTAAAGCGTAGTATTATCCGGGAGGGTCCTGGTGTCGTGCCTAAGTGTTTAATTACTCCGCTTTTGTTGTTATAAACAGTGCCACAAGCGGGCGAGGCGCTAGGCCACCGACCACATCTGCGGCGGCACGCGGACATAAATTGCTGACCGGACCCGCCTAAGCAAATTCACCCGACCCCCTCTAATCTGACACTTTTAAATGGATTACTTGCAAACTCCGAGTGAACACAAACATTTGGCGATATAGTTTGCCGAGATTTGGAGCCGCTCCCCACTTGTCACTTTATTATGTTCAAGTACTCGCGGGAAGGCGTTAAGTTTGTCTATCACGTATGTAACCGACAACTGTTCCGGCAAAACTTTATATTAGACAAATAACTGTTACTTACGAACTACCCTTTAGGGAATACCTACTTTTGTACACACACATCCACTTCGTGTGAAGTATTTACGACGTTGATATATTGCTGGATGTAAATAAATTCATGCATCAGATCCATGGGGAAAATACACCAAGATAGAAGTCTATTAAAATTCTAAACATACGAGCCATACAAATACTTCAGTTCCGAAAAGCTATATGGATTCATAAATACGTAACATCTATTTAAAACCTCGAATGCAATATTCAAACAAGACGGTCCAGTTCAGGGCAAAAGATGATCTAAAATAAACGGAACTGACTGCGTTTAATTGAGCAACATGGCCGCCGGTCTCCTAAATTTTAGTTGAAATAGTTTCCTTTCCTAGCTTGGCTTTTAAGTTCAGTCTGTCACTTCAGCATTGTATTTTTTTAAAGATCTTTATGATAAAGCCCTTTCCAATAATTGTTAATGTATTTAATGATACAGCTTTCAGCTTTCATTGAATTGCTGAAAATCTTTGAATAATCAGTAATAGAATCTTGTTCCTGTATTTTCCCACTAAGTAATCTGTCTGGTGTGCTTGCCAATTTTGCCGCAAAAACCATTATCATTTCCAAACTAACCGAGGGGATACAATTTCTAGATTGTCATAAAGTTTTTATATCACTATAAAGTTACAAGGGTCGACAAAGAAGCGAACCGACATTTATTCAAAACATAGACAATATAATCCTCAAAAGCTACAAATCTGCGTTAGTGTGTGTGAGCAAAAAATGTCGGAGTGACACAGCAGTATAGCCGTCCGGCCGGGATCACCGAATGACTGCCGACTAACGGGACTCAACGAGATAATCCCCTGATTAGAAAGGCCGACGGCGTTTTCCTCTGGCTCCTTCGAAGAACTCATAGATGGATGTATAAAGCATTTCTTTATCATGATTTTAAATATTTCTGTCTGATAAGAATCAGGTTTTTAAGAGTAGGTTCTTTTATAATTATTGATTATTCAGTATTCATTCATCGAAAAAAACCTTCAAAGGTTTTCGCGACGGTAGTATTCTTATTTATAACTGCTTTCTAGTTTAAAAAATAGGTGTACCTACCGGTGAAATTACAGGCTCATGAAAGAATATTTCTGTAGGTTATGTGTCTCTACAACAGCTCGTAGGTTGCATGCATAAAAGAATGGATGAACTAGCAATGCATGATCACCTCGGAATGTCGAATGTACAACCCTATTCTTGACCATTTGCCCACTCCACCCTTATTATTTAAGTCACACTTATAAGTGGACTTAGGCGTCCCGCCCATTTTCCCACTTCAACGATTCGGGCCTCTGAATAGCCACTTTGAAGTAAGTTTCCAATGTCAACAAGTTTGTTCTTGAAACAAATGTCAACATTAGGAATGGCCTGGCCTTAACCTTAAGGGACAGATAGAGGCTCGCACTTTATGGCTTTTTGCTGTTACATGTGTAGTTTACGCTACTTACTAAAAGCCTTCATCAAATCGGACCTTAAACTTCCACTGCTACATATGTATTTCTACCACATAAACCTCAGAAATAGTGGTCTATAGGGAATCTTTTTGTTTCATTCTAAGGCAGCATATTGCATGGTGAACAGCACCCTAATTGCGTAACACACTATCAATCGGAATCTGAATCCTATTGAAGCAAATTGTTAATCCATTGCTTCATATGTTCGAAAAATATGCCTGCTCGATAATGTTGTTGAACTGTCAAAATGAAACGGAGAGTCTTCATCATCTGCCTAGCCTTTTCCCTACTATGTTGGGGTCGGCTTCCAGTCTAACCGGATGCAACTGAACACCTGTATTTTACATGGAGCCACTGCCTATCTGACCTCCACAACCCATTTACTGGGTAATACGATACCCCTTGGTAAGACTGGTTGTCAGACTTTCGGGTTTCTGGTGACCCGTAACGACTGTCAAAAATCTACGAATGACAGCCGGGACCAACGGCTTAACGTGCTTTCCGAGGCACGGAGAGTGGTCTTGGTATGTAAAAATGGTCACCCGTCCACGGACCAACCACGGCTAGCGTAGCTTAACCTGATCGATCGACCCGTACGGCTGTTATTAATTAGACACAAGCCCCTCAGAATGAAACGGAGAGTGTGCTACGCAATTGCCCCACTGTCTATGTGTTATACCAAGGGGTATCGTGTTACCCAGTAACTAGGTTGTGGAAGTCAGATAGGTATATACTCCATACTATATAAAATACTCCACATAAAACATATACATTGTTGGGAAAAGGCTAGGTAGAAGATTGCATGGTAAACAAAACAATGCTACCACTCCCTTCGTCATATTTTTAATCATTTGTTAAGATGCCTGCGGACCGTGGCGTTCTATTCCCAGTCGAGACCTGTCACCCAATAGAATTATGTTCAAGCGACGATGAAGAATTCCTTTAACGTTTTATCTTTTATCTCTTCGGGATCTAAATAAAACCGTTTTACATTGAAAGCTTGCGAAAGCAGTTGAAATAATGACCAATAAACGCCAATATTGTAATATTTTCAGAAGTCTAACTGCAGTATTACGATAAGACAATGCGGTGGAGTTTTATCAACAATCTCGAAGTCGTTAAAACAACCGTAAAATAAAGTTAAATTTGAATCGTAACGTTTGACCGTGATTTTTTATTAAAATCACAGAAATCGTTAAAACGCCTATCAATAACTTTCACCTTTAATGATGTTTGGTCTTTGCGTCGCTGAAATAACGTCTAACCACTACCTATAGTCGTAAAAAACTAAAACGCTCAAACACTAAAATAACTAAACCCTAAAAAAACTTAAAAGTGTTTTGTCTTCTTCTTTCAAACTAAAATCATAATTCGAAAGAAATTGACAAAACACTTCTATAACTAAAACAGGTTTATAGAGCGAGATTTATGAAAAGGGAGTTCATTTAGGTACCTATTGCTTTTCTTCGAAAATCAAAGAGGAAGGGTACCTTTGCTCAAAGCGTGCAGCTACTAAACTTGAGAATATCAAGATCTTATCTTACCTAACTTATAACTTTTTATGATAACTCTTAGACATCAGTAATGAGATATCGTAAAAAGTTATAAGATACCTTTAAGTTTATAAGTAGTTTGCTTACTCAATATGTGAAGGTTTTCGTCAAACAAACGTAACACAACTAAACGGGTAAACGGCAGCCAAAATTTGCTGCAAATTGTTTGGCGAAATTTTGACAAATAAGTTCCAGCCCCTACAGCTTGGCTTTGGATCCAAAGGGGGCTGCGAGGCTGCCGTACATGCCCTTTCTAGTTTTTTAAATGCCGGGAAAGGTGAGATCATCCTCAAGGTTGACGTTAAGAATGCATTCAATACCGTTAACAGGGACACTTTGTTGGCCGAAGTAAAAAAGGAGTTTCCAGAAATTTATGGTTTCATGTGGCAGTGCTATAGGCACCCATCAAAATTATTATACAAAGATAACGTTTTGGAATCTGCAGTCGGATGCCAACAAGGTGATCCTCTCGGGCCAGTCATTTTCAGTTTAGCTATCCATCCCATAATACAAAAACTAAATTCAAAATTTAATGTGTGGTATTTAGATGATGGAACACTAGGAGGTGACGTAGACACCGTTCTAAAAGATTTTCAGTTCCTAAAGCAGCAGTTTCAATCCATCGGCCTTGAGCTCAACAACTCCAAATGCGAAATTTACCTTTGCGACAATACCGACAGACAATCAACTATTCAGAAGTTCAAGTCAATAGCCCCAAATATTAAAGTTTTGGAAAAAAGTGCACTGCACCTCCTAGGTTCCCCAATTTTAGAAGACAGTTTTCCAGCATTCGTCGATATTTCGGATAGACTTTCTAAAATTAATTTACATTCTGCATTCACCCTTATCAGACATTGCTGTTTCGGTCCAAATTTTATGTATTTTCTCCGCTCTTCCTCTTTATGGAAGCAGCCATACCTTTTAGACAAAATTGATCATATTATTCGAAGTACCCTCACATCGATTTTAAATGTGGCATTGGACGACCGCGCGTGGCTGCAAGCCACACTACCCATTCGTTTTGGTGGGCTCGGCGTCCGCAAAATTTCTAGTGTAAGCTTACCGGCGTTCCTGTCCTCGGTCCACAGCACCGAAGAGTTAACCACAAGAATCTTAGCCTCTTCTCAGGTTGACTCTGAAGTGCCGTGTTTGTCCGATGCGGTGAACGCCTGGAAAGTGGCTTGCCTGGATACGGTTCAGCCCGAGAACCCGTCTTCCCAGAGACAGTGGGATGAGCCGCTCTGTAGGTTGGTACGGTATAATCTAATTAATACGTCCACCAATACTGCAGAGCGTGCCCGCCTGCTGGCTGTGGGTGAGTGGGAGTCGGGCCTCTGGCTTCAGGCGCTACCGTCACCCAACATAGGCACTATGCTGTGTGACACCACATTCCGGCTCGCTACATGTTTGCGTTTGGGGGCTCCTTGCGGGGCTCCACATCGCTGTCAGTGCGGTGAAGGAGTCGACTGCCTCGGACACCATGGCCTATCCTGCAGCAAAAGCGCTAACTGGATGGCACGGCACGCCAGCGTTAACGACATCATCCGTCGGGCTCTTGTCACCAGTGTTTTAGAACCCAATGGCTTGTCGCGCGACGATGGCAAGAGACCAGACGGAATGACCATAATGCCTTGGAAGTTGGGTAGGCCTTTGGTGTGGGATGCAACCTGTGTCGACACCCTCGCGCCATCCCATCTTCCGAGCACGGCGTGTTGTGTTGGAGCGGCTGCTGCAGGTGCAGAAAACCTCAAACGGCGCAAATATAACAACCTTGTTGGGAGCTATATGTTTGAGCCGTTTGGGGTTGAAACACTAGGGCCTTGGGGTCCGAGTGCTCATCGAGTATTTCGGGACATCGCCAAGCGGTTGGTCGACTCCACACGGGACCAGAGGGCTGGCCTATTTTTAGCCCAAAGAATTAGCATTGCCATCCAGCGTGGCAATGCCGCCAGCATTTTGGGCACTTTTCCCACTGACAGCGATGCGGACGAATTTTTGATGCCCTATGAGCTCTTCCACCACTTTTTATTTTTTATACTTACCCACTTGTACATATTATAAATAATTTAGTAATAAAGTTTTGAATATAATAAACAGATTTTAAAAACAAAAAATATGTCTGTTGTATACTTGGCGGCATCACTGTAGGTATCTGAAAAATGAATTCTTTCCAAATTAATTGAATGATTCGCAGAGTACGTTAAAATGTTGATATAGGAATGGTAGATTGCTATGCTTTTTATGGTTCCGTAGACAGATGGCAAAAAACGGAACCCTTAATGGATTCGTCATATGGTCCGTATGTCACAGCCACTTTTTTTTCCGAAATTATAAGAACTATACTGTTGAAACTTGGTAAGTAGATGTATTCTATGAACCGCATTAAGATTTTCACACAAAAATAGAAAAAAAAAATTTTTGGGGGTTCCCCATACTTAGAACCGAAACTCAAAAATTTTTTTTCATCAAACCCAAAAGTGGTAAAACGTGTGCCCCCCCCCCCCCCTGTAACTTCGAAAATAAGAGAATGATAAAACAATAAAAAATATGTGATGTACATTACCATGTAAACTTCCACCGAAAATTGGTTTGAACGAGATCTAGTATGTAAGTAGTTTTTTTTAATACTTACGTCATAAATCGTAAACCGCAATTAATACTTACGTCATAAATCGTAAACCGTATATTTGAGTTGATTGAATGAAAAGTAAACTTTCATTCAATCAACTCAAATATAAAAATAAAAAAAAACATTTAATTTCATAAACATACACCTTATGCATAAACCGTGAACCATTATTTTCTAATAATAAATCTGTAATAGGTGCCTAAGTAAATAATAATTATAATTCGCGCGGGGCGTGATGGCTTGTTTTGCAAAGGAGTGTGAGTCTTCGTGTGAGAGTCCGACTCGCACTTGGCTGGTTTTTTTATGTTATACTAGCTGCGCCCCGCGGTTTCACCCGCATAGACTAGGATAAAAATTGGCTTAAGTTTTAAACCAGGGTATAAGCTACCTACATACAAAATCGGTTCAGCCGTTTGAACGTGAAGAAGTAACAAACATACACACTCACAAACTTTCGCCTTTATAATATTAGTGTGATTCCATCGAAATCGGTTCAGCCGTTTGAGCGTGAAGAAGTAACAAACGTACACACTCACAAACTTTCGCCTTTTTATTATTAGTGTGATTATCAGCGTGTCGATGGCAAAAATAACACAAAACATGTATTTTTTTTGGCCCATAATTCACCGTTTTTGAAAGATGGTATTTTGATGGTATTATGATATGGTGGATGGTATGGTTTTGATGCATGGTATAATTGGTTGGATGGTATGGTGCGGTAATAGTATATTTTGATTTTGATGGAGGTTTGATGTTGGTTTTGGTGATGGTTTCTTTTGGTTGGTATGGTGGTGGTTGGTTGTTTTGGTGGTTTCACGGTTGGTACTTAACTACCTAATTATTGTAACAGTTCTATAGAAATTACTTGTTTCACTTTTGTTCTACATTTTCTCCAAATTAATTAGGGTAAGTTTTTGCTAATGTTTTAAATCACTGGGGAACGCTTAATTATAATTATCATTTTAGACCATCTGCTTGCCTAAATAGAAGTTGTAACTTTATTTTTAATACCTGGAGAAGCAAAATATTTAAATAAAGCCTTCATTTTTATTAAAAACCTGAATTGAATGTTTTCTTTGAAATTCTAAAAGTAAGTTTGTAGGACAGAAATAATATTATCTACATATAATGTTGAGCAAACAGCTATGATATGATACTAATACCGTGGCTTCTGATACAAAAAATGCCTACGAAATTATATGAAAAATCCCTAAAACTTTGGCAAAGATCACTAATTAAACATTTTATTTTTCGTAATTTATATTTTTCTTACACAAAAATCGTAAAAAAAATACTGATATTTTGAGGAATACGTTCCTACGTACGTTCGTTCGTACGTTTCTCCATTATTATTTTTTTAGGATTCCTGGCAGGACGTCATAGTAGGGTTAAAATGCAACAAATTAAGCAACCGAATTAACCATCCAGTTCTACCGAAATTCCGTTTTTTTTTTTGTAATTTTTGTCTAAGAAAAATATAAATTACGAAACATAAAATGTTTAATTTCATGTAGTACCTAATCTTTGCCGATGTTTTAGGCATTTTTCAACTTTTAATTTTTAACAAAGATTTGCTACGGCATGGCGGAATCAGCTATGATAATAACTTAAATTCCAGTAAAGTTAAGCCATAAATCATTTATTAATTGTATTGTTCATAAAAAAAACTAAAAGTAACTCATAAACTATTGAATTTCGGTAGATCATTTGGGGGCTTAATTTGTTGCATTTTAACCATACTATGACGTCCTGCAAGGCATTCGAATTACAAGTAACCCTGTATGTTCAAATCCATAGAGAATCGAAAAAAAGCGCCAAAATTTATAACAAAGCAACCGCGTGGAATAAATTCATGCATGATCATTTTTTATTCTCATCTGGCGTACGTTGGCTGATACGTACTGGTAGCATTCACTGAGCTTGTTTGGGACGTCACGTCGGCAGCCGCAGACGAGCGACTGTGTGCTCGGATCGAACCATTCATTGGCTCCGTTGTTTCACTTTTCGACCGACGGCGATCTAAATCTGCAAAAGCTTTGATTGGCTTCCATCAGAACTGGAATAAATCGTCTAGCACCGCTACACCGCACTGACTTCAAAGGCTCGTCCCAGCTACGGTTAAAATTGGACATTCAAGAGGAGAGCTCCATTCTTTCGTATTTCATTGTATCTAAAATGGAGCAATTTCGGCAATACCGGGCCTGTCTAAAGCGACGATTCGTCGCTGAATTTTTAACAGAATATAACAGTTTCAAAACTGAAAGCAAAGTTGAACAAAAAAGTTTATTTCGTTTTATATTGACAATAAAATTGAATTAGCCGACACGCGCAGGCTTTCTAGGTCTGTCGGTAATCCTATTTGCGGTGCGGACTCGCGCCAGTTGCTCCTAAAAGTTGGGTGCGCGTTACCAACAAAACGCTGCCAACAACGCCTCGGGAGATTGAGACTGACTGCGGGAAGTGTAGTTTTACACAGTGGGAACTTATGTGGCGGATTAGTTTTATTCCGAATATAATATATCCGAAAACAATATTTACTTAAAAAAACGCAATTTGCAAGTTTCAAGTATACCTTTGTCACGTTATCATAAACGTAATTTACCTAACCCGAGATTAAGCTATAAAAATAAAAACTTTTTTACAAAAACAAAAACCGACTTCCAAAAAAAACACTACAAAGTAAAAAATAACTTTAATTTCGGAAGTCGGTGTCTTTGGATCTGTATTTTAGTTTTTTGCCACCGACTTCCGAAATTAAAGTTATTTTTCACTTTGTAGTGTTTTTTTTGGAAGTCGGTTTTTGTTTTTGTAAAAAAGTTTTTATTTTTTCACTTTTTAGTGGTCCAGTTTGTAATTTATCTAAGTTACAATAACCCAATATCAGCTGCTCATCACGTTTTATAAAATGTTGCTTTTCCCGATGCAGGGCCGTTAATTGTTGAGGAGTTCTCTTAGTAAGAACCAGGAGAAATGGAACTCATGGTGAAGTCACCATTACCATTATTTTGACGAGTATAAACCATATTAAAGTAATCTAATCGCAACCTGTTATATACTAAGATATAGGTAATTGAGTATTTCCGATGGCCCTCTGTGGTCTTCATCATCAGTTCCAGCTCACCGAATGGTACTTTCCGAGAGCAAATGCACGAGTTACTATAAAAAATACCGAAATCGATATAGGTGTGCCCATAAAATTTGAGGGTTTCCCTCGATTTCCATGGGATCCCATCATCAGATCCTGACTTGATGATCATGGGACCACTTGGGACGTATACCCTTTCGAACAAAACAAGAAAAATCCAAATCGGTCTCGCCATTTTCGAGTAATCGGGGAACATACATAAAAAAAAAATAAAAAAAAAAAACGTTCCGACGAATTGAGAACCTCCTCCTTTTGGAAGTCGGTTAAAAATATCGGTTTTCGGTTTAAGGAAGCTTGAAACTCCATCTAAATTTGGAAGGTCACGCCCATCCTATTAACTTCGCTTATCAGAAATTAGTTTTCTTCCGATATCTTTTATAAGTAATTTCCCACTCCGCGTTCCAAAACACGATAGAATCCCTAAAGGGGGTACCTACCGAATGCTGCAGCGTCACTTCGTCTCGCATTATAAAATATGCAGATAAGTTACGGGAATTGATTCAAGGCACAAAGGAGGCGAGCGAACTGTCTATAGGCGGGCGCCGAGATTTCGGCAGTAATTTCCCGTGAGGGTACACTCTTATCTCATGACACTGAAAATATTTTGAATAACATACGTTTAAGAACAACTTATTCACTAAACGCTAAGCCATGCACCGGCGGATATTATTTGCTACTTTATAACAGAATACTTTTCTGCCAAATAGATGCCAAAGATGAAAATGCATTTGAACGCCATTTATTTGTATGCGCAACCAACAGCTTCGTTCTGAACCATTTTGCAGTCACATAACAAAAGTTATTGCGGAGTACCTAACACTTGATCCACGTTCTTATTATTAGACCATTAAAAGTTAGCTGTAGAGTTGCTTGCGAAATCCTAGCTAAGTACTTATATGTTTGGAGAAATATTATCTTTACAGTAGTTATAAACGTGATGGGATAAAGCTGTGGTTTCCGTTCCCTGGCGACGAACTAATCATTAGCAAACTCCAAGAGTAGCGCAAAACTGCACCAGAGACGAATCAAGTGAATTAAAAGATAATAATATGATCATTTTCTTTACCAATATTGCTTATTGATTTTTTAACACAAAGATAACGAACGTACTTTATGAAGCTCATATTATATCGCTTATATAGGAACTTATAATAGGGATGTTGACTAAAAAGTTCTTTGTCCGTTATGTAGATTATTAAAAAATATTGGACACGTATAGGTATTTAGTTTTTTACGTAGGTAATCCAAAGATTACGGCGATACATTGAGTTAAAGTGTGGCATGACGTCACTCCTTGCTAGATTTTAAACGTAGGTAGTTTGTTATAGTTGTGACGTAGCGAACCCCTATTCCCCAACTTTAATGCGTTTTATCTAAGTCATATTAAATTAATATGATATAGCAAAAAATACGTGTCTAATATTTTTATAATATCTGACTGACTGATTATATACAATATCTTTTTTTTTACCCAGGCATCATCCCTGTTGCCTACAAAAGCCCATGAACTGACTTGTTCATTCTCTATTCTTACTTGATCAAAACATTAAACACTCTTTAGAATATGACAAAGGTGTTTATTTTACTGAAGACTAAATAGTTAAACACGAAAAACCTAAAAGCTTCAAGAACAATTAGGTAATGTAAATAACAGCGAAGATACAATAGGATTTTGCAACATACCAGATCCGTTTTCCATTATGTGAGCAATGAGAGTCTGTGCTCATTTCACAACCGATCGTTTTATTGATGCTGTGTTGTTGCGCCACTCGGATTGCCAACTAATCCTGCTTTTGTGATACTACTAACTAACGAACTACGTTCATCTACTATCGTTAGTAAGTAATACGTGAATAATTGAAGTTTCTACACAGCTATAATAGCAGAAATACCAAGGTTTTCCGTGTAATGAAAACATTTCACAAAAATAAAAGCCGTGTCCAAAATTTATCGGTTCATGTGCTAATGATGCTGAGCGTTCATTCTTCACACTATTGTGACTTTCTATTGAACATAACGAAGTCTACTTCATAATAACAAAATTAACCATCAGTGAGCGAGTTCGTTGATTTGAGATGCAATTTAAGTTAAGATTTGTTTACAGTCGTTGCTGGTGACAGTTCAACTAAGCCCGATATGATTCTGTTCGCTCTGTAGCTCCATTTTTTTTTTTTAAATAACTTAACGGGATAATTTAATTAAATGCTAAGTTGCCTTTTAATCCTTCTTCATTTTCTTTAAGTAATCGAGTTTACGAAATAGCTTTTAAACAACTTTGAACCCGAGACCTTTCGATGGGGAATCTAAGTCCACGTGTTTTGGTAAATTAGTAAATAGACAATGGAAATTGTATTAGTTGAGACAATTTTTCATTGAAAATGAAAAATATCCTACGCGTATACAGGGTGTAAGGGACAGCCCTCCGCAAAATAACAGGGTGCATTCAGCTCCTCATTTTGAATCATATTCCACCGGAAATTTTCTCAGGAAAATTTTCATATTTTCAAAATTTTTTTCAGTAACATTTTCATTATTTCAATGTAAAATTGCATTGTGTGTTCGTAGCACTCCATTTATGTAAAAAAAATGCAAAAAGAAACAGCAAAAAAAGAACCAGCAATGGATGTTGAAATACTCAACCAACGACGCGTGAAATCAGCTGTTCACTTTCTGTCTAGCTGCAGAGTTCATCGAACTCACCGCTTACCTATTACCTACCCCTCCCAACCAGTAATAGACGCTCCGATTTGTGCACAAAAACACAAACAAATCAGGTTTATTGGATTCCCTTAACATTCCTGAAAAAATTTTATGTACCGGTCATCTTAGTATGACATACTGAATTCACCCTATCAGTTTGCGGAGGGCTGTCCCTTACACCCTGTATGTCAATCCTTTTTCATTAGGTACTGACATTATTCTACATTTTTAAAATTACATCTAAAGTACGCAACTATCAGAATATTGTGGATAAGTATATCTTGTCGATTCGAAACCTTTATTTAAATACGTTACACCCTGTATAGTTTGGGAAATCCGGTTATCATTAGAATATACGCAATAAGAAATTCTTTTCAGAATTCTTTTCTATTTTGTTTTTAATAAAAGAACAAAGACCGATAAACATGTTGCTTTTTGCTGGTTTATTAAAAATAAAACGACATCTTTTAGACTCAGTTCCCCGAAATATTTTAAATAGCTACGAACAATGTTAGCGCTGTAGCCCGCATAGAGATAATACACTTGCTGAACTATATGTTTGCAGCACCTAGGACGATATTATGCTACCCTTAAAAGTTCTCGCAAGTAATTTGCATGGTATAGGTGTCAATCAGGTGGTTGTTTATTCGGAGGTGAGGGTGAAACGGATCGTGTGCGGGGCGTGGGGGGAGGGGTATTCGTTTGCCGAAACAAGGCCGAACCGGAGAGTGCTCACGGAACTCAAACACGGCGCACTATAATGAATTAAGTTAGCAACTCTCTTGGAGGTGAACCTTCCTCGTGTCACACTTACGTGGACTGCCTTCTACCTGTGAGAATTTAGCTGCATTAACTTAAATTTATTGAAGCTCGATACTCCTGCAGTACAAACAGTATAGGTAGGTATGTAGGTACTTAATTTCTGTCCATCGGCAAAATTGCGGATTCTCGCTACTCCCACAAATTGGTATGTTGCGAAATCTGTTTAAACTCCCATCGGGTCGTCATTATCCACATAAAAAGGTCGAATGATAACAAAAATCAACGGCAATCGTTAACGAGTCGCGTAATGCGATAACCATCAATTATGGACATGTTGATTGAATGATTGGTCCGAATGCGAAGCTGATTGAGACTCTGCCAAACGTGAAATTAAATAACTGCTGAAAACATTTACCGAACATGTCTCGTATTTGGAGCTTATATTTTTTATTTAAAACAGATTTCATCTGCGTGTTTTAAATAAATTTGTACACCATGATGGAAAAACACATATCCAAAGTGCACAATAGTTTGAATCAACTATACTCTCTATATTTATATATATACTTATACTATATATCTACTATAATAATATAATAATAATAATGTATCTCTACGTTGACGTCGTGGTGGGGCTTGCGCGCTCCGTATTTTGGGTCTGTGCCGGTAGAGTTTACTTTGCCGGGACGGGTCTAGGATGAGGAGCCAGACCAAGAGAGATACAGGAACCCGCAGGGCAGCATGTGGCGAGCTGTTGGGCAGTAGCGACCCCACGGACCCTATCTCCCGGGAGAAGTCTTGTTCCTCACCTCTCGCTTGCCTTTATTGGCCGGCTGGAGTGAACACTGACGAGGAACAGAGCTCCCACCTCATTCTTGCCTTTATTGGCCGGTTTGAGTGGAGATTCGCAAGAGCAAACGTGCTCGGAGGAAGGAAGTATTTCAGTAAGATGCTGGTAGGGATCTTGACCGTACTTCCGGGATTGTCCTGATAGCTGTGGGATGCCTCTCCACACCTCACAAGCGCCTCAGGACATGTTGCCCCCTTGCTGCTACGACACTATGTGCTAGCGACCGTTTCCGGGGGCCCATTATTGAGTGTGCAAGTCACCCCCTGCCATTTTAACTGTGTATATTTATATAACATTGGTAAGGCAGGGGACATAGTTCTTCCATAGTTTAAGTTATCCGATCCACTGTAGCCATCCAAACCCATAGCCCAGTATATTTTGTTTCCATGTTCTGCAATAGTCTTGCACCAACCGGGGATTGTCCTTGGGTGCACTTACATAGTGCATACAGGGATAATCGTCGGTTGGTGCGCCTCGTCATTTAAAATTGTCTAAGGGGCCTCTGCGAGTTGGCTTCGGCCCCTCGTACACCTTCCAAAGGTCCGGGACACCAGGGTCCCGAGATATGTCAAAGACAAATAATAATAATAATATAATAATATAATAATATATAATATTAATATAATATATAATAATATTATAAAGAGGTAAAATTTGTTTGTAAGTTTGTATGTAGGGGGTAATCTCCGGAACTAATAATCCAATTCTAAAAAAATTTTCACTGGTAGAAAGCTACATTATTCCGACATACTTACGTTTGGATGATTATTTAAACAACAACACATTCATCTTTATCAAAATATATTATTTTATGATCACAAGGACATCATGGAGATAAGATTTGGCCTTTACAGTATGGCAATTGGTCGTACAGTTTCGGAAATAATATAAAATTACTAAAACGCAAAATAACTTTAATTCATACCGCTCGCTCTTGAGCTCATGTTTAGTGCGGACGTTTTATCAATTTAACCATAGATGGCGTTGTGCAAATAAGTAATTTTTAGGGTTCCGTACCTCAAAAGGAAAAAACGGAACCCTTATAGGATCACTTCGTTGTCCGTCTGTCTGTCTGTCTGTCTGTCTGTCTGTCTGTCTGTCAGTCTGTCAAGACCCTTTTTCTCAGGAACGCGTGGAGGTATCAACTTGAAATTAATATCAAATACGTAAGTCTATGGTCTCTTGAAGTCCTAAAAAACTCAAGCTCAAGCAAGTCAGTGCAAAAAAAACATACGGCCATTTATGCGACATATTTTGATACTCGCGAGTAAATCAAAACCTATAGGGTACTTCCCGTTGACCTAGAATAATGAAATTTGGCAATAAGCAAGGTCTCACAGCAAAAATAAAGGAAAAAGTCCGAAAAATGTTAATTTGTAATTCTATCACTTAAAAAAAAATCAAGTCTGTCAGTCTGTCAACACCCTTTTTCTCAGGGACCCGTAGAAATATCAAGTTGAAATTAATATCAAATACTTAGGTTTATGGTCCCTTAGAGTTGTAAAAAAATCAAGCTTCTATATCAACGCAATAAAAAAATACGGCCGTTTTGCGACATATTTTGATACTCACAATGTCGCAAGTAAATCAAAACCTATAGGGTACTTCCCGTTGACCTAGAACAATGAAATTTGGCAAGAAGCAAGGTTTCTCAGCACAAATAAAGGAAAAAGTTGAGTAGACGAAAATTGAGAATTTGAAAAAAATCTTTTTGCATTTTATAACCCAGTTCTTAAGGAGGGCTATAGGCTATTTAACATCATGCTAGGGCCCTTAGGAGCCGAGCGCGAAGTAATAGCGCTGGCAGGCAATGCAGAAGCATATAGGCTATTTAACATCACGCTAGGGCCCTTAGAAGTCGAGCGTGAAGTAATAGCGCGGGCAGGCGATGCGGAAGGATATAGGCTATTTAACATCACGCTAGGGCCCTTAGAAGCCGAGCGCGAAGTAATAGCGCGGGCTGGCGATGCGGAAGGATATAGGCTATTTAACATCACGCTAGGGCCCTTAGAAGCCGAGCGCGAAGTAATAGCGCGGGCTGGCGATGCGGAAGGATATAGGCTATTTAACATCACGCTAGGGCCCCTAGAAGCCGATCGCGAAGTAATAGCGCGAGCAGGCGATGCGGAAGAATATAGGTTATTTAACATCACGCTAGGGCCCTTAGGAGTCGAGCAAAAATTAAAAATGTCCGAAAGGATGCTAAGCGCAAACGAAGTAATAGCGCGGGCAGTCGTTGCGATGCGATGCGTGGGGGTTATTGGGTGGGGGGGACAAGAAATTTTACGCGGACGAAGTCGCGGGCAGAAGCTTGTTTTAAATAAATTTGTACACCATGATGGAAAAACACATATCCAAAGTGCACAATAGTTTGAATCAACTACCTATACTCTCTATATTTATTTTGCATGAAAATATAACAATAACCTTAACGATGAATGATTGACAAATGAAAAAATCGAGAACGTTCGATTCAGGCAGTGACATAAATATACGGATGTTTTTGACCTTATCGTGCGCGCTTACAGTGGTAAAATTATTCAAACCGCAGTTTGGACGTGGTAACATACAAACAACGTGTAAAACATGGACAATTTGACAGCGAGACAGAACGAGGCGCGGCTTGGCGAGACCCAGCTGCAGACAAACGTGATTGCTAGAGCTGTGCGAAACCACTCCATGCCTCAGAATAAACACCTGATTTCGCATACTGGACCCCAAACTGACGGCTATATTACTCATGTCAGTCACCATCGTTTGGCGTAGGTACTACGTTACCATAGATATCCGTGCGTTACTAATAAATGTGATACAACAAAGAGTGCCTACCTAACCAATTATCGTCTCTTATGTTAAATTAATTAATTCTTAGCCTAAAGTATAATTTATTTTCGGTCAATTAGAAATTAATAATTCAAACAATCCAACCTCTACTCGCTAACAACCTGTGTCTCGAATGAAATTTATTTCACAGGTCAGGAGAAAAACATTGCCTTTTTGGGAGAAGATAACTCAAAATATAACGGATTTGCGTAAAATATGTGAAACCTTTTGTATGCTAATACGATCCCATTGTTCGGAGATTGAATTTTCGGGTTATCATGCTTAAGAATTATTCATGACAGATAGGTTGCGATTGTTGTGATTTTTCACGGAAATGTTGTTACAGATAAAACATGAATGTAGTTGTACACCGCGCGACTATCGTTTTACATTCGTTATAATTACTGTACCTACAAGCGTACGGAAACAACACTGCGATAAGATGGAACGTATAAAAAGCACACATCTCTGCTACACATTTATATTTTGTAAGCTTTTCATTGCAAAAATATTCTTTTTATTGTGAAAATCAAGAGCAGTGCAAAAATGAACTAGGCGAGTGGAGTCTGAAACTCTGAAATGGAAATATGCGCTGCCTGGTGTTGAACACGCCATACGGAATATTTCACTCGGAAAAAAAGTGTGTCACTTCTGTGAATTTCATATTGAATACGCATTAATGAACTGATCACTGTGTATAATGGAGTGCGAGAGAGACGGATCAGAAAGGGCATTTATTTCGGAAGGCACCGCACGTCTCGCGGACGGCACCGCACGTTTCGCGGACGGCGGGGAAATTGAAACTTTATATTTGAGCACACTTTATCTGACCGACGAACCTGGAACCTCTCTAGCGGAAAATCCTTAGTCGAAATAAAATAAAACTCCAACGAATTTCCTCAATACTTTCTACGACTGGAACATGCTTCACGGGTTTCACAGCGATTTGTGCAATGTATTTATTTTCGTTTTTATTCAGTGACGCTTAGCAGGTCGCCGTTGTTGCTGTTAACCTGGACCATTTACATAAATGTTGGCTTTTATTACTTACAAATTCAGCATCAGATTAAAAAAAGCAATTCACAAGGCTTTAGGGGTTTTTAAAACATTTGCTGAATCGGTAGGTAGACACGTACTTAGAGAAATTCCGATAATGAACAAAACATTTCATCGCAAAATGTTGTGCTTATTTAAAAGTCTTTTAACATGGTGCTGCTAATGAAAATATGGCGCCGGAGTTCACAATATTGTGATTATTTGACGTTATTCTGACGCGGAACGTTGCAATCGAAATATTGTTTATCATTGCGGAAACAGACAAAACTCTGGAACAGTTTTAATTTCGCTTCAGAAGCTGTTTTGGCGGTACAGTTTGGCAGTTATGTTCTGTATAATATGTACGGTGTGTGCACACAGTAATAAGTTGGTGAATAGAAATTAAGGGTTATTTTAATTACAAAATGCTTTCTTTGGTATACCTATGGCCTTTAAGTACCTAAGGTCTACCTAATTAGCATTACTTATGCGTGTTGAACTTTGTTGGCGACGACAACACGAAGAACTACCTAACTAACTAATTGTAAAAGTATAATTAAGTTTGATTGAAATACTTGAATAAATAATAATTAAAATAGCCATAGATATAAGTAAATTGTACCTACTGGAGCATAGGATTAGTTTGATTACCCTATACACCTTACATACCATAGTACATAACATATTACATAAACTTGATAGAAGAATATACCTATAATGAATCATAACAAACACTTTCTTAGACAAGTCTCAACATGTAGAAAACTCGTAACACAAACAATAGAAAGACAGAACAAAGCCCGAGAACATGTCGCTACATGTCGAGAGCCAAATGGACTCGCCCACATATTCTAGCTTCACTATTGGTCGAAATATTGTTCAGACTCACGAGAGCCATCTGCGACTTGCGCTATGGTGATTTACTATGTAAGCAGGACCAAAATACATTTACGACACAGTTCAGTCCACAGCTCACTAGTAGAGCACTAAGTAGTACCTAGAAGAAGTAAGTATACCTATGTAACATTCTGATACCTATGTAATAACCTGTGTAATGTGTGATACCTATATAATATGTGTGTGTGTACAACCTAAGTAATAGGAAATAAATCTATAAGTGATTATCAAGAGGAGTTTTAACTGAAATCCCCAACAAGAATTGGTCCTTCGCAAGCCAGATTGGAACTGAAGCCTGAGTTCTGAAGATGAACGAGTAAGTACCTTATGTACCCGTATTGTATATCGTGTATCATCGTGTATTATGTATTGTGTGAAGACTACATAGGTATAGAAGAATATCACTACGAGCTGTGTACGTACTTGTCACCGCTGGGAACAAGCGACGTATGGAAGATCGTTTGTTCTCGAAGCCAGGCTTGAAGACCTGTTGAGGTACACGTTATCCTGCTGGGTGACTAAGAACTTGCTGGGAGGGACGACCATAGTTGCGGCACGCCCTCTTGAAGCTGAGTCACTCGAAGCCCTACGTGTACTAGTGAAGTAATGAGTTAATGACCGCTGGAAACAAACTGCATGGGAAGATCGTTTGTTCTCGAAGCTAGGCTTGAAGACCTGTTGAGGTACACGTTATCCTGCTGGGTGACTAAGAAATTGCTGAGAGGGACGACCACAGATACGGCACGCCCTCTTGAAGCTGTGTCACTCGAAGCCCTACGTGTACTAGTGAAGTAATGAGTTAATGACCGCTGGGAACAAACTGCAAGGGAAGATCGTTTGTTCTCGAAGCCAGGCTTGAAGACCTGTTGAGGTACACGTTATCCTGCTGGGTGACTAAGAAATTGCTGAGAGGGACGACCACAGATACGGCACGCCCTCTTGAAGCTGTGTCACTCGAAGCCCTACGTGTACTAGTGAAGTAATGAGTTAATGACCGCTGGGAACAAACTGCATGGGAAGATAGTTTGTTCTCGAAGCCAGGCTTGAAGACCTGTTGAGGTACACGTTATCCTGCTGGGTGACTAAGAAATTGCTGAGAGGGACGACCACAGATACGGCACGCCCTCTTGAAGCTGTGTCACTCGAAGCCCTACGTGTACTAGTGAAGTAATGAGTTAATGACCGCTGGAAACAAACTGCATGGGAAGATCGTTTGTTCTCGAAGCCAGGCTTGAAGACCTGTTGAGGTACACGTTATCCTGCTGGGTGACTAAGAAATTGCTGAGAGGGACGACCACAGATACGGCACGCCCTCTTGAAGCTGTGTCACTCGAAGCCCTACGTGTACTAGTGAAGTAATGAGTTAATGACCGCTGGGAACAAACTGCATGGGAAGATAGTTTGTTCTCGAAGCCAGGCTTGAAGACCTGTTGAGGTACACGTTATCCTGCTGGGTGACTAAGAAATTGCTGAGAGGGACGACCACAGATACGGCACGCCCTCTTGAAGCTGTGTCACTCGAAGCCCTACGTGTACTAGTGAAGTAATGAGTTAATGACCGCTGGGAACAAACTGCAAGGGAAGATCGTTTGTTCTCGAAGCCAGGCTTGAAGACCTGTTGAGGTACACGTTATACTGCTGGGTGACTAAGAAATTGCTGAGAGGGACGACCACAGATACGGCACGCCCTCTTGAAGCTGTGTCACTCGAAGCCCTACGTGTACTAGTGAAGTAATGAGTTAATGACCGCTGGGAACAAGCGTTAAGGAAGATCGTTTATTCTCGAAGCCAGGCTTGAAGACCTGTTAAGGTGCACGTTATCCTGCTGGGTGACTAAGATATTGCTGGGAGGGACGACCACAGATGCGGCACGCCCTCTTGAAGCCTAGTGTCACTCGAAGCCCTACGTGTACTAGTGAAGTAATCACTGCTGGGAATAGACGACGTATGGAAGCTAGCTTGTTCTCGAAGCCAAGTTAAATGAAATAGTGTTGTTCTCGAAACCTAGTTAAGTGAAATAGTGTTGTTACTGGAAGCTTAGTGTGTTGTGTGTTGTAACAAAGTGAGTACATAAAGAACAATTGACTAAAGTGATTAAGTGAAAGTGAACATTGTATAGTGAATAACAACAAACAACAACAAGCAAACAATAATTAACAACAAACAACAACAATTAACAACAAACAGTGAATAACAACAAGCAAACAATAATTAACAACAAACAACAACAATTAACAACAAACAGTGAAAAACAACAAGTGAACAATAATTAACAACAAACAACAAATTAACAATAATTAACAACAAACAACAACAAACAATAATTAACAACAAATAACAAACAACAACAATTAACAACAAACAATAATTAACAACAAACAACAACAATTAACAACAAATAATAATTAGCAACAAAGAACCACAATAAAAGTACAAGTGAACAATGTTGACGCGAAGCCGTAAAGGAGAGAGCGTGCGCTCGCCCACTGAAGAAGATACTGCTACCGAGACTACGGAGAAGTCAGCAAACACGTCCGAGGACATGACAGAAAGCAGCGCACGTACTAAAGATACAACTTTGGTCGAAGACGCTACCATGGTGGTAAAGATAAAGAAAACGGCAACGTCAAATAAAGCAAGCAATAAAAAGAAAGAATTAGAAGCCAGATTGGAATTAAAACAATTAAAATTAGAAGAAATTAATATTCAAATCAAGATGGCAAATACTAAGTTGGAATTAGCATGCGTTAATGAAGATGACACGGACTTGAGTGATAATGAAGAAGATGTCGAAGCCAAATCCGCTGCAGAAAAGGCCACTGCAGCTTGGGTGTCGAAGTCAAAGGATGCAGAGCGTGGTGAAGTAAAGATTAAACATGAAGCGCCGCGCACTACAGAAATAGTGCCATTCACAATGACTCACACCAATCAGTTGGCTGAAGCAATAATGGAAGCAATCAAGTCCGCGACAGAAAGCAAAGCGATAGCAATCATGCAGCGTGCGCCGAAGTACATCAGCGAGCTACATCAGTTCGACGGCGATGCAAGAGACTGGATGGCTTTCAAAGCAACGTATAAAGATACGCAGGCTCTTTTCAGTCCTATTGAAAACATCGGAAGATTGAGAAGAGCAATTAAAGGGAAAGCCAAAGAAGCAGTGAAGTCCCTTCTCTATACACAAGTGGATTCAGAAGAAGTGATATCTGCACTGGAACGTATATTCGGAAGACCCACTTACCTGATAAGAAGCGAGATTGAAAATATAGATAAGCTTCCTCCCATGTCTGAAGATGCAATAGAGCTGGTGCGATACGCTGGAGCTGTGGCTAATACAGTCAGTGTTGTAAAACAAATGAAGAAACAAAGTTATTTACACTCATGTGACATATCGAATAGAATAATTGAAAAAATGTGTATCTTGGTGCGATTTAAGTGGTACGAGTATAGAGCGTCCAAAGAAGACGATGATGAACCAGTCCTCATCAGCCTCATGAACTTCTTCAACCAGATGGTAGATCAGTTTGAGATGCACGAGTTCATGAAGACTAAGGTAAAGAAAGAAGGATTGAGAAGTCGCGTGAGACGTTCTGGTTCTTGCAGCGTACGTGCCACTCAATTCACACAGCACAGAGAAGAAGAAGATTCATCAAACGAAGAAGGTTTAGATGAAGAACAATCCGAAGCACAAACAGCGATAGTTTGTTCGTGTAAAGACAATTTGAAGAAACCAGAGAAGACAGTCTGTCCTGAGTGTGCAGGAGAACATACTCTAGTCAAATGTAAGAAGTTCAATGAATCCTCCATTAATGAGAGATGGGATCAAGCAAGGCGAGCTTTTATATGTTTCAAATGTCTACTAGGGCGACACAGAGGATACGATTGCAAGGCAAAGCCATGTGGAAAATGTAAGAAGAGTCACCATATAATGCTACACTCGGAAGACGTGACGAAGCCATCCACTAAAGAGACCCAAACCGTAGCATTGATAGTGAACGTAACACGGACAATACCAAGAACCTATATGGAAAGCATGCCGGCGAAATTTTGGGGACCAGATGCTCAGCTAAATACTTTAATGGACGAAGGTTCAACAGGAATTAAATTTGAAAAAGAATTAAGAATCGAAAGCAATGAAGGTCATCGAATGGATCAAACGGCATTGAAAATTGACATTAAAAACAGAGAAAAGTCTGAGAGAAACCTAGAGAAGATGTCAGGGCACACAGTGAATACCCTTAATCTGCCCCCGCAAGAAGTCAGCGACAAGGATCTGAAAGATTACCATAATTTAGAAGAGATAGCAGAACAATTGAAATACCCTAACACTGATCCTACTGTACTCATCGGACAGGACAATAGGCATCTCATCGTGTCTCAAGAAATGGAAGCTGGCGACCAAAGTAAGCTAGTGGCATCCAGAACCCAGTTAGGACAGGTCTTACACGAAACCAAAAGAAGTAGCAACACCCCGGTACGAATGGTTAATCATCTTGTGTCACAGCCTAAAGGAAAAGACGACTGCCTCGAGAAGATGATCGGAGACCACTTTGACATCGAAGACCTAGGGATCACCGCAAAGAGACCATCGAGTGATATCGACCAACATGCTCTCGACAACACAGGTTTGATTTGGAAGACGGACGATGAACGCTCGTCAGAGAAAATACTAACTAGAGAAGAAGTAGTCTTCTTACCAAAGTCAACACTGTACGTGGAAAAAGCGGAACAACTGCTAATAAGAAGAGTGCAAGCAGACAGCTTCTCAGGTGAACTTGTTGCCTTACGAAAGAAGGAACACCTCAAACCATCATCTAAGCTCAAGAACTTCACAATTAAACTGGAAGACGGGAACATCAGATTATCTACCCGCATAGGAGCAGCTAAATACCTGACAGCTTCATATAAAAATACAATTCTGTTAAATAAACACCACCGAATAACCCAGGTACTAGTGAAGTACATCCACAAAGCCTTCAATCACGGAAACCACAACATAATAATGAACGAGGTTCGACAGACACCATCACTCAAAAACCTAGTGAAGACAATAGCACGAGACTACGGATGGTATAAAATTCGTAAAAAGACATCCGAACGCTTGGCCGATCACTTCTGGTCAAGGTGGGTGCGAGAGACTCTCTCGACTCGCTACAACCAAGGTCCTCACTATCGAGACCCAACATTAGGTGACATCGTCTTGATCGTGGATCACACCCTGCCACGATACTCGTGGCCACGCGGCGAAATAGTCTCAACTCATCCCGGCCCAGATGGAAGAACTAGGATTGTCGACGTCCGGATTGCAGCTGGCGTTCTACGGCGCCAACATCACGCCTGGTCCTGATCATGTTTGTAACGTCGCCCCAACGAGATATAGTGCAACGCACTGAGGGGGAGACTGTTGGCGACGACAACACGAAGAACTACCTAACTAACTAATTGTAAAAGTATAATTAAGTTTGATTGAAATACTTGAATAAATAATAATTAAAATAGCCATAGATATAAGTAAATTGTACCTACTGGAGCATAGGATTAGTTTGATTACCCTATACACCTTACATACCATAGTACATAACATATTACATAAACTTGATAGAAGAATATACCTATAATGAATCATAACAAACACTTTCTTAGACAAGTCTCAACATGTAGAAAACTCGTAACACAAACAATAGAAAGACAGAACAAAGCCCGAGAACATGTCGCTACATGTCGAGAGCCAAATGGACTCGCCCACATATTCTAGCTTCACTATTGGTCGAAATATTGTTCAGACTCACGAGAGCCATCTGCGACTTGCGCTATGGTGATTTACTATGTAAGCAGGACCAAAATACATTTACGACACAGTTCAGTCCACAGCTCACTAGTAGAGCACTAAGTAGTACCTAGAAGAAGTAAGTATACCTATGTAACATTCTGATACCTATGTAATAACCTGTGTAATGTGTGATACCTATATAATATGTGTGTGTGTACAACCTAAGTAATAGGAAATAAATCTATAAGTGATTATCAAGAGGAGTTTCAACTGAAATCCCCAACAAACTTTATTTTGTGTCGCATACTGGTTACATAATATGAAGGAATAGTACATTTTGATACAAGTGGAGAACGTTTGTTATTGCATTCGAGGCGGAATGGGGTTGGCTACTGTCAAAGTGGCGCTAGCATTGCTTTAACCAAAATTATATTCATTTGTATGAAGTATTTGTTCGTTTAAGATTTTACAAAATGTGTAAGAAATGTGAAGTGCCTTATTGCAAAGAAATAGGTGCACACCAATTTCCGATAGCTGTAGAATTAAAAAAAGTGGTTAAAAAAAGTAATTAAAAAAAAGTGGTCTAATTCGGCTTTTTGTAGTAATGTATAATTGGCGAAAAGTATTATGAAATTTCGTACAAACAAACCTATTTCATAAATAAAATACCATGATGTATCATTTTAAGAGTTTGCTTTTCTTCCTTGTAAAGAAGCACATCGTTTTTTTCAGTTCAGCCTTTAGCTCGCTTATTCTTCATGTTGAGTACACGTTTATCTTATCATCCATCCCGGTATTTTGATGAAAAAATTTACAAAACCGAACACACAAATTGAGTAAACAAATGTAAAGCTATGCTAGCGTCATCTGCCAAAAGTTTTAAGGAGCCAACCCCATTTACTTTTTAGTTTTTGACTGTAAAACATATTTAAGTTGATTTTGTATAAGGTTAAGTGGTATCGTTTTAGTATCAGTAATTTTGTATTAATGTACTAGGGTGTAATTGTTAGTTATGTAAGGTTATTGTAAATAGTTAATAATTATTACAAGTAGTCTTAGCTATCGCATTAGGTTTGTAACCTGTAATGATAGTATAAGAGTTTTAAATAAATAAATAACACCCGAGCCGTAGGCGAGGTTGTTTTTGAGCCGAGAACTGCAATAACAAATGTCCACGAGTATCAAACGACGTTTTTCAATACAGTTTTGAAGAAATAAAATAAAATAACGAACAATATTTTTGTCATGAATTATTATGTAACTATGATTTAAATTTTCTTTTTTTTCCGCGCTTTGCTTTCGGCAGGTTGAAGGAGAAGCAAAGGTATAAAGCCGATAAACAGCCTATATGAAAAATTGAAAATTCAAATATTTTTGAGTTTATAACACAAATAAATGTTAATTTGATCACAAACGTTTCTTTTATTGTAATAATCATACCTTTTGATGATATTCAATAAATAAATATTCAAAAAAATATTAACGCCGTAAAGACGCTTAACTCTTTGCCGACATTTAAAAAAACATTCACCTCCGAATAGAGAGTTGTGAATAGAGGCATTGAACCAATTTGGACTAAGTATAGGTATAAGTTATCTGTGGCAATTTTTATTCCCGCACACATGCGGGAAAATAAAAATCGCACGCGTGTGAAATACATTGCATTGTGAACCTAATCGTAGTGCGATATGAACCAGTTTTCGAGGAAGTGTATTGAAAAAAATATTTTGTCATTCTTAAACAGTCTATCATAAACATTTTTCTTTAATTAAAAAGAAATTAAAAACCGACTTCAAAAACCCATAACGAAAATAAAAAACTTTTATAAAAACTTCTGAAGTCTTCCAACAGCTTTTGAAGTCGGTGCCAAGCGAAGGCGCATTGGAGAATAGAAGACACCGACTTCAGAAGCTGTTAAGTTTTTTATGTAAAGTTATTTTTTTAGTTTTAGGTATGTATTTGAAATCGGTTTTTACTTTTTTGAAGTAAATTTATTTTTCCATTTTTAGTTGATTACACAATTACATAAGCCCAAGACGAACGAAAAGAAGAATCATCAAAATCCGCTAAGAAATGTTGGAGATTTATTACATTTATACATATAACTTCGAACATAAGAATAATTACCTAATATACTAAAACCACGAAAAAAAAAAACCGGCCAAGTGCGAGACGGACTCGCACACAAAGGGTTCCGTACCATATTATATGTTTAACAATCGCAAAGATAACTTATTACTTATTTTATAATGATACTGTGAATTACAAGGTTATTTTTTGCAGTTGCAGAAAATCACCAATGTTTAAACAAAATACCTTATGAATCGCCGCTTTCAGTATTGTTGATTAAATACAGTATTCATGGTACTTACATGGTATAAAGAAGTTTCAAATTCCTAATTTGTTGAATTGTTGCGCTAGAGCTCGTACAAAAATGGTCTAAAATTTACAACTTTTACGGCCCCCTATTTCTTAATTTTAAAAGATAAAAAAAATATGTTTGTACTCTACTCAATGAGTTCTAGACGATTACACCCCACACAACACATAATCAGCCTATAATGTTCCCACTGCTGGGACACAGGTCTCCTCTCGGTGAGAGGGAGTGGGCTGTAATCCACCACGCGGGGTCAGTGCGGGTTGGTAGACGTCACATGTCTTCGAATTTTTGGTTCTAGGACATGCCGGTTTCCTCACGATGTTTTCCTTCACCGTTTTGAGAGCAGCGGTGATGAAATAATGACATGACAACCCCACATGCTAGATTAAATTTTTTATTTTTTTTTCAAAATGAAAAGTTTATTGTATGGGGACCGACCCCTTAAATTTTTAACTTTGCTTTATTTTTATTATTTGTTGTTATAGCCGTAATAGACAGCGGAGGCTTAGTAAGTTTGTACTGGGCTGTACGTGGTTGTCTGATTTCATGGATTTTAATTTTCTTGCGCGGAACCCTAATTATTTTTCTAAAATAAAAATAGCCTAATTTACTCCTTAAAACATCAGCTATATACCGTCAAAATCGGTGAAAATTCGTTTGGCAAGTTTCCTAACTTGACTCGAAGTACCATTTTTTTAATCGGACTGCGCTTTAAAATTCTTCTATACAAACTTTAACATCCCTAAACCTCATTTGAGGCGTAGTTTTGAAAAACGAATAATGACAAACATTATTACTTACTGCAAGTATTTGTGCTAAGTTTCAAGTTCATTAACCAAATTAATAAGATTTTTCATATAAACTGTGTCTCTGTTTTCACGAACACAGAGACCTAAAGAATTTCAAAAATCGTCTGGTATGTTTCCATAACTTGACTCAAACATTATTTACACCAATTTTAGAGTTAATCAAGCCCCCAATAAAATCCTCCGCTATAAAATTAACTTTTCACCCCTTAGGGGTAGATTTTTGGAAAACCCTAATACACGTTAGTCTTAATTTTTGGTCTCAAGTATAAAAACTGAGTTTGAGTTAAGCGGACCGCGTGTTAAAGTTCCTCCATACAAACTTTGACACCCCCAATCCCTCCTTAGGGGGTAGTTTAGGAAAACTAAAAATGATAAACTTTATAATTTACTTAGATGAATATTCGTGCTAAGTTTCAAGTCTATTAACTCAAGGGATAGGATTTTTCATACAAACTTTCATCCCCTGTTTTACCCCCTTAGGGATGAAAGTTTGTATGAAAAATCCTATCCCTTGAGTTAATAGACTTGAAACTTAGCACGAATATTCATCTAAGTAAATTATAAAGTTTATCATTTTTAGTTTTCCAGGGATGGAATTTCCAAAAATTCTTCCTTAGTGCATGTTAACACTATAAGGTATCTATGTGCAAAATTTCAAGTCTCTAGGTCCATTGGTTTGGGCTGTGCGTTGGTATATTAGTCAGTGACTCAGTCAGGACTTTGATTTTTTTATATATATAGATTTACCATGTTATTTTAAGACCACAGACTTCTTATAGGTTTTCCTGTAATCTACAGGTATAGAACTAATTTCTATATTTTTTTCAAAATTTTAGGCTCAGTAGTTTCGGAGATAAGGGGGGGGAATGGTCAATTTTCGTCTGTTTTCTTAAATAACTTTAAAATAATAAATTTTAAAATTATAAAAAAAAATATATTTGAGACCCTCATAGTAAGCCCTTTCATTTGATATGTCACTCGGTACAGTTTACAAAACTTTTTTTTTTAATTTTCTTATTTTCCCCCTAAAAGTGACTCTCATATTCAAAATTCATATATTTACTTTAGCTGTACGTGTTTGGGTCACAGAAATCCATATGTGTACCAAATTCTAACTTAATCGGTCCATTAGATTCGGAGCAAATTGGCTGTGACAGACGGACAGACGGACAGACAGACAGACAGACAGACAGACAGACACACGAGTGATCCTATAAGGGTTCCGTTTTTTACTTTTGAGGTACGGAACCCTAAAAATGATTAAAAAGTGATTAAAAAGTATTTAAATCACGTATGAAAGAATCATCAAAATTGGTTCATAAGTTTTTGAGAAAATCGCGGACATACAAACATACATACATACGTACGGATCGAATACAGAACCTCATTTTTTGTAGTCGATTAAAAACAAAAACCAACAAAGTTATGGAGACGACCGACAGTGAAAAAATACATAAGTCGAGTAGGTAAAAGTGAATCCAACAACGAGTAATCGGCTATGGCGATGGTGCTACAATGAGATTTAAGAACGCCTTGCTAACGTTCATATTCTGACTACAGCTCAGAAAGCCTTACACTTTTTTACCCCTAAGTACTCAAGTAGTAAAAGCAAGTGGAACAACGCAAGAGAATAATAAAGTGTAACGTGTCCATATATGTAGCCTCATGTTGCCATAAACGACGTCATAACACTCCTGTATAACATTCATCATCATTAGATGCTCGATTAAGTATCCCTGCCTACATAGCAACATTGCTATGAAGGCGACCATTGATATCACTTATAAGAACTATGGATTTTACTATATAACGTTGATAGTCTTGTCCCGACTTGTTGTAATAAGACAAAACAGTGCTCGTGTAGGGTAGTGTTAATTAAAGTCATCATTCAGCCGGTGTGAGGAGCTCGTGGCTAAGTAATAACTGCCACACGGGTCGATCCATCATGCTTGCCGGGGTTGGTCCGTCGATGGGTAACCATCTTTACATACAGAGACTTCTATGTGCCTCGGAATGCATGTTAAGCCGTTGGTCCCGGCAGTCATTCGTGGATATTTGACAATCGTTACAGGTTGTCAGAAGCCCAAAAGTCTGATAACTAGTCTTACCAAGGGGTGTCGTATTACCCAGTAACTGGATTGTGGAGGTCAGATAGGCAGTCGCTCCATGTAAAATACTGGTATTCAGCTGCATGTGGTTAGACTGGAAGCCGACCCCAACATAGTTGGGAAAAGGCTAGGCAGATTGATTCAGTCGGTGTGAGAAAAAGATGGAGATATTCAGGCCGACACCTACTTCAATCAATCTACCTTTTCCCAGCTACTTTGGGGTCGGCTTCTAGTCTAAACCGAAGCAGCTGATTTGTACTTTACATGGAGCGACTGCCTATCTGACCTCTACAACCCGGTTACTGGGTAACACGACGACGTACCTACAACCATTTATATTTCGCAATGGAACCATTATGACTTTCACACTGTGACCTTCCCCGATATGACCTTTTCTTTCCTCTTTATTTGTTTTGGGGGTATCCCGATATGACCTATAAAGTAAAATAAATGTATAAACCTGTGAAACATCGGTTGTAAACTATAAAATAATTAGTTTTAGTAGTATTTGCTATCGCCAACTAGAACAAACACTTAAGGGAATAGTGCACCACATTGTGTACGCGGCGCATACCTCGCTTTACCCGGTTGAATACACGACAAACTTACACAGCGTAGACAAGAGAACGAGCTGGCTCTTCCGAAACGTGATTCTACGAAAATATCTCCTTCGAAACTACCGGTTAATTTATTTCTTCACCAAGATATAAAGAAATATATACGTAACAAAGATGATTCAACACCACTATAACTTGATTATATTAGGTCCAAAATTCCTATTCCGCGGCCACGCATACTTTTACACCCATGTTGGTAGAGAAGAACACTTTCAATGATTAGAATGTCACAAGAGATTTAGGTATGTACCCTAAGATCATACATTTTCCACATTACTCGCGACCTCTGAAATAAAAGTATTTCTATTTGAAGACTTCAGCCGGGGTCATTCCAGTATATTTATTATGAACCTAATTCTGGATTGTAGTGGTCAATTTAGACTGTCAGAAAGTTGTTCATGTCAGTCATAAACCTTTTCACGTGATGAAGGACGCACACGTTTGACAAAACAAAGAGAAATGTTCTGTCACATCACACGAACCATAAAATTAGCAATTAAACTCGTAATTATATACAATGAAAAAAAAGCATCAATCAGCTCCCCACATTATTGACATAAAAAAAAATTGCTCTCTCTCTCCTGTGACGTGGATCGCAATACGTCATAAATATTAACGCGAAATTACCATTCAGACGACCAACTTTTGTGACCACAAATTACCATTGTGGGACACAGACGAGCAACTTTTGTGACCACAAATAATTTGATATTTCAACTGAGATCCCACAAACTAATTGCGTCTACACTCTACATAATAGATAAGCTTGTTAAACAACTGACGTTTAATTCACATAACTTGCCTGCAATTCTGACAGTTACGAGGAACACAAAATGTTCAAACATCTCAATGGTTTGTATGTAAATCTCGATAATTGTGCTCAGTGAAAGTGGCTTCTCCTCGATAATGAGTCGGTGGGAGCTCGTCTTTTATACTTGAGCAGTGGTAAGATCTTTTGAATTATGAGTGTCGAGGGAATTCGCAGTGTCTATACTGAAGTTGCTTGAGGTAAGAAACAATATAGTTTAAGACTTGTTCAACTCGTATTTTATTGAGGATAAAATAAATTCTCCTTTCTGACAAGTGAACGCTGATCAAGCAATCAGTCAATACTTGTGATTTGACCCATTTCGCGTATAAAATGGTATTGTATGGTTGTTGAGTCCAGACGGATATTTCATTAGCTGACGGCGCGGTGTGTAGCCGGCGGACGTAGCGCCGCGACCCGGAGCGAACTTCACAAACATCAGACAGAAACTCGTTAGCCATCCCCCTGCACACCTTGCCGCACCCCACATCCCCCCCACTTACTAAATAAATGTCTCACTCCAATTCCGCAGATTGTTACAACTTTATATGATGAAACAGCAATTTCTCATTTACCTATATCCTAACAAAAGATTTAATTTCAATTATTCGATTAATAAAACAGTGGTGTAGCTAAAAGGAAAATCTTACGTTTTCCTCATGTTTTCCGCTCAATAGCTCTGAATCTTTCATGATCTCGAATGCGAAAATTATATTTTGTGTATCACGTTATAAAAAGTTAGAGGGGTTCCTGGCCAAATAATAACACCCACACGGGTCCACCGAAACTTACCGAGGTTACTTCGTACCATTCATTACGTACCGAGACCCCTCTGAGCCTCGGGAAGTCTTAGCTGTCATTCGTAGAACAGTCAAAGTCTGACAACAATACCAAGGGGTATCCGTGATACCCAATAACTGGGTTGTGGAGTTCAGATAGACAGTTGCTCCATGTAAAATATCAGCTCTTATTCAGCTGAGGAACCGACCCCAACATAGTTGGGAAAAGGCTCGGCAGATGAACATCATCATCATCATTCTCCTGCCCTTATCCCAATATATTAGGGGTCGGCGCAACATATCCCTTTCTTGCATACTTCTCTAGTCGTCATCTCGAGTCACCCCCTTTCTAGCCATTTCATCCTTCACACAGTACATCCATGGTTTCTTTGTTTTTTTTTTTTTTCCCCACTCTTATAGCCATCGACATTTATACTCAATACTTTCCTTACGACGTTTTCCTCACTAATGATGTCATGAAAAAATTACTCATCAAAGAAAAAACTCGGCATTTTAAACTGTGTGTTTTAAAGAGTGTCATGCGTTTCCGTGGCGACATAAATATTATGTTTGATCATGGATTTTGTATGAGCACAGGAAAGCAACTTGTTAGGTAATTTAATGAAAAATGGCATATTGTTTCTTAATTTTTCTATGTCCCGCAGTGGACATCTTTCGGCTGAAATGATGATGATGATGTTTTTACGCACAATGCAGTTTTTTTTGTGTTTTAGCCTATTATTTTATGATAGGACATTTCTAAAGCTTTGCACCTACATTCAATAATAGCTTATCTACATCTACAAACATTACAAAAAGCTTGTCATTAAGATATTTCGACTCTTGCAGTTAATTAGAAATGCTAATAGCTACTATTATGTAGCAGGGGAGCAGTGGTGGCCCAACAGTAATGGTTACGAGTTGTAGGTCGTAGGTTTGAACCCAGCCAGGCGCTTTACTTTGTGTAAATAATTTCATCACCACTGCTCACAAAACAGTGAAGGAAAACATCGTGAGGAAACCGGCATACCCTAAACCAAAAATTCGAAGACATGTGACATAAATACCAACCCGCACTGGGCCCGTGTGGTAGATTACAGCCCACTCCCTCTCACTCATCGAGAGCCTGTGTCCCAGCAGTGGGAACATTATAGGCTGATTATGCTATTTTTATGTTTTACTATTATGTAGTAGATAAACATATACATTTTTAAACACAAACACGAAAATTAGGAGCAACATACCCAATAGGTAGATACCTCATTTACATTTTATGTCCGTAAAATACATGCCCGTACAAGAATAAAGTCAAACACAAAACCTTAACTTCCGTACAATACGCCAAGTCAAGTAAAACAGTACATCACTTCGTATTTAATATGTATGTACCTATAAATCTCCAATAAAACGCTTCCACTCCATTAAGTAAATTGAAAAACTTTTCGATGATCCGTATTCCGAACCACATCCCAATTATTATTAAATTATCTTACACAGTAAGTCTGTATCTCAAATCAAATTAATAACTGCTTTGTTTAAAATCGGGAAAAGCTGAATATCCTTTGAGAATAGATAAGCCATAGAAAGTTCACAAAATCGTCGAAGTTTTGAGCCTTCCACCCCTAATCCCCGCCAGTGTCGATGTCGCTCTAAATTTTATAAAACTTGCCTAAGATGTAGCGAACTGTGCAAATTCTTTAAAAATAGTTCTACTTTATTGAAAATTCTCTATGAATAGTTTTAGTTATAACATCTTTAATATCTCAGTAGAGTAGAGTCCTAGAACTGAGATGAATAAACAAGAATTCTAGTGAACCTTACCAAAGAATCAGTCAGACATCACAATATACGTATTAATATGCCAGCAACCTCTCGTAACTGCAGTGAGAAATTTCTCTGTGAACGTATATTCTGGGAAAATACAATATAGCAAGGTTATATCACGGGTCGTATGAATAGCATTACCTTGTAAGTACATGGGAGTTGTTACTTTGCTCCAAGTTAGTTATTCTGGCGTCAGACTATTTCTCGTACAACGGTTGTTAAATTGATCCGTAGCTAACAACAATTCCACCGAAGAAAATACGTGGCAACAAATCTTCTTCGCTGGAAAAGGTTCTACTAACCGAATCCAGATTCCAGGTGTCGGCGGAACAATGCAATTCTCGAACAAATCGCGTCGGGGACGCGGCGGTAGCGCGACGAGGAATCTCGCCACCGTTCCGTCGCCGGCCCGGAGTCGTCTCGATGTCGCCCCGTCGCCGGCTCGAAGTCGCCCCGTCGTCGGCTCCAAGTCGGCCCGACGCCCCGCACCACCGACGACTGCCTACACGTCCTCTGTTCCTGTTTTTCGAGTGACAGCTAACTAATATCTGTCTAGTGAGCTATGAATCGAATATGCGAGGATATAAACTGCTAAACCTCTATGAGTAAGTTTATAAATGTGTTTCCATTCATTCACACTTACCTTACTATGCTTTTTCAGCGTTTATGTTCAAGTTATGTAGTATAAAAGAGTTGGCATGAATTTTAATTCTCACAAAATTATCGACGAATCATTAATAAAATTATACATATATTAAATTACTCCTCAAAGAGAAAATCTAATATCTCTTCAATATTTATGTATTTAGTTACTACCTATGTATCAACCTAACAACACTGGCCGAAGAAAGCTAAGCTAGTAGTACTTACCCATATTCTTTTCAGAGAAACGAATATTGTTACTATTAAATTCTTCATCGATGTAAATACTTAGGACAAACAATTTAGGTTAGGGGTTAAGAATTTTTCATAATGTTTGTTCGCAGTAGGTACATGTACATCTTTTTCATAAGCGTACGTCCATCCAGTGGCTGAGTAAGTTTGTTGAAAAGAAAACCAGTGGAAAAGGGAAAAGAAATAAAACTGTTGGCTGACGAATTCGACAGAGATTTATCACCTCCGCGAGGTTTTAGCGGTTCCTAATTTACCTACCGGGGAGACGGTTGAAGGGCGATAATTCATTTTTATACATTTTCATTTCATTATACTAAGTTCTCCTAAGGCTATTTTATACCTACACAATATCCCTCACGGCAACATTTCATAATAAAATTGAAATAACACATTTTCCTATTTCAGTCAATAACTTTTGCAATTCATTTGATTATTTATTCTACCAGATTGATAAATACATTTCTACATTATTTGCTCATATTTACACTGCAGTCAGTTCTACAAAGTTTTTTTTCCACACCAAATCTTTATCCGAAAACGCCTTTCCAATGAGTTCAGTAAAAAGTAATTATAATTTAAACTTTTTTTTTACGATTTCCCTTATAATGAACATGAAATAATAAATTGATGGTTATTTCAAACAAGCCACTGGGCACGTTGTTTATTGTCGGTAGATAATCAATATTTTCCATTTCACAATACCACGATTTCAATCTTTGGGAAATCAACAAAAATTTGCATACAAAAAGCGCTATCTGTTTTGCATAAATCGATTTACCTATCCTCTTTCGAAAAGCTTTTTCCTTCCCAATTTCAACGGCAAGTTTATTTGTAAACAAAGTAAGAATTGCTCTGGGGTATTACCAAATAAAAGTTTGGAATGTAGCAGAAAATTATTCGAAATTTAAGTTTTTATGAGCGGTGATAAATATAAGCTCGACTGTAACACGTCATTTGGTTATATTCAAGAAGTTTCCAAGTCACACATAACTAAGTATGTAGATGAACAATATTACATTTTCGTGTTAAAATTTTACTTTCGTAAAGTAAGTACCTAGTTATATATTTATTTCACCGACAGATTGTGAATACCGTTAGTTTATAATTTTCTCGCTAGATTGTAAACTGTTGACAAATTGTGAACATAGTACGTACTGCTTACATTATAATATAACGTATTAATTTTCGATATTTTATAATCTATACATGTCAAACGTCAAACTGTAAACCAACCACCCGTAAAATGTGAGCCGTCCCTGATTGGTAAGTCTTGGCGGTAGCCGAATTGGTAGCAATTAATAAACCAGGGCACCACGACCTGGCTAGGTTATGTTAGAACTGTGACCAACCGCGCGCGAGTCGAGCGAGCGAAGCGATCGGTGCCGCGGCAGCGGCCGGCGAGCGCTTCCTTCAAGTCGGTCGCAGTTACTTGTCTATTTAGTATTAGCGCGCGGTGCCTTCGTCGCATGCAAGTTAGATACCAGTTCACAATTTATCGGTTTGCCATGGATAGATATGAACTATCGCAAAATGCGTTAAATTGTAAACTGCCAAAAAATTGTGAACTGCAACATCACAATTTTTTGCCAGTTTATAATCTCGCGAGATAGATTATAAAATCATACGATGACACATACACAGGGTGTTTCTGTTAAGGTGTCAAGCCAGTGCGAGCGAAAACTACAAAAAATCGTAGAACATACATGGGGATTAAATCGATAGGTACCTATGGTACTCTGCTATCAGCTCGCACTGGCTTGACACCTTAAAAGAAACACCTTGTATATATGTCATAGTCAAAGGTCGACATGCAGTCTCTTCCCGGAATGACAGGTTTATTCTAGGTTTGACCAAAGTCTTCGGGCAAACCCCGAAATAAATTCCAATTTCGGCCTTTGACTAAATTATTTTTATAACACATTTGCTCGTAAAGGGTCTCTTATTTCACGAATTTCAATATCGTAATGTATGTCATTACGTGCTTGTGCGTTATTGTAATGTAAAACGCACGAGTTTCTTTTAAATAAGGTAAAACGTAAGGTTTATCAAGATGCTCCGTCTAAAACGAACGGTACTTTTTAAATCTTAGCAAAGAGTTTTTAGGTCAGAAAAGTGGTCAACATTTTATGAATAAAATTAACTTTGGGAAATAAAACATTAATTAAATTAAAGAATGAATTCTTTAATTTAATTAATTTTGGCAATAAATTGCAACAACAACAAACAAAAACAAAAAAATATTAATTTACTTTATTAGTAATACTGGCTGTTTTTGTGCCTTTGCTTTAAAAAAAAAGCGCGCATCGCTAATTTGTGAACAAGTAAAAAGTATTCCGCGCGCTTTTTCTTTTCGCTGTATTGTTTTTATTTGAAAATGTCGTAATGGTAATAAGTAATGATGAATTTATTAATTCGACACCGCCAGAAGTCTCAGAGGCAGCGAAAAAGGCTACTCTAAGCCTCTTGCCTGAAAAATCGACCGATAGATCTTACAAGCGTATCAAAATTTCATCTTATGGAAAACAAGCAAAGATGCAAATTCATTTTCAGAAAGTGTGTTTTTAAAGATTTATTCGTTTAAGAAAGTTCGAGTTTTATTTATTTCCTCGCAAATATGTTATAAAACGTCGTATGACTTATGTGCGCTTTGATAATTACAGCCTCTGCTTTCTTGTAATAACGCCTCGCAGCAATATCGCCTCGGCTATAATTTTCAACTTACCGCACTTAGGTATATCATAATGTACTATTACGCACCTTCCTAACTTTTCATTCAAACGTCGAAAGTAAAATACATAATCTGTTTCGGGCTTTGCCTAGTCGATCCTAGAAGCGACTGGCAGACTCGGTCAAACTTCGACGTCAGGGGCACCCCGAGGTTCGGTTTTGTTAGGTTCCTTTAAACCCTGCAGGCACCGCACAGCGGGGCTCCGTCGACCTGCTGACGAAAACCCTAACCCAGGCCTAACCTAGGTGTTTTGAGGTTAGTTAGTTTGACTGGTCAAACCCCGATTTCATTAAATTGAGTTTCGACGTTTGCCTGACTCTAGGTTCTCTCCTAGGTTTGACTAAAATTCTTTAGTCAGAAGCCGAAAAACTTCATTTGTTTGGGCTTTGACTGAGACTTCAAGTCAGACCTGAGGATTGACTAGTCAAACCTAGGAGCGCCGGAGCTTCGGGATTTTTTTTATAAAATATATACCTAACAAAAGGGAGGAGGCCTATATACTCAGCAGTGGCTGGAACACGGCTGCCTATGTTGATGATACCTAACATAATTATAATTTGGTTGGCATATTAAATAAATACCCAAGTGTCGCAATTTGATACTTTATGGTGATTTGCTCCCGATTAGAATACGAAACTAGACGATTTCCGATTCATGAATCGTCCTATTTCGAGTGTTGAATTCTAGATACAGTTATTGAGGCCATCGACTCGCGAACGCCCAAAGTACATTTTGCTCTAGACCTTTTGTCGAGGATATAAAAAAAATATAATAGAAGCTGCCAGAGTGTCGATATTCAAATTAACATGGAGCGTCAATGAAACTGTACCGTTCTGTAAATGGTGAGAGTGTTATAGAGACGAATGTCGAAAGACTTGGAACCGTCACAAACATGGCAATACGAATGAATTTACCTTTTTTCAGGATTCCCTTCAACAAAATAACGGATAAAAACTGCTGATGATGTTTCGATGCGTCTCATTTATCCTGAAATGAAAACTTTAGGTATTGTATCTAACCTAAATACATATTTTATGTTAATAAGAAGTATTATTATCCTGTTTAGTAACGTGTATTACTTACAAGTATCTATTCAAAAGTCTAGTCATATACTCACATACACTTAGGTATATTCTTCAATTTGCATGTTTTTCATCAAAACAAATTTTACAAAAGACAAAGGGAGAATACATTTTTATTATTACTGGATTAGAACTCGCGTCATCGCATTTCATTCCGGCACCCCGACGACAGCTCTGTCAGCGTCCCAGCTGCCGCAAGGGAATATGTAATCCTGAATAGGATCATACTTAAACGTCAGGTGCGAAACCTCCTCGGTAGAACAAATTCGCTGCTGGCCGCTTTTTGTCTCTTTGCTAACGAATCACCAAGCTCATGGGGCTTCAGTGCGCCGCTCGTAACGGCTATTGTTTCGTGCCAGTTAGTTTTTTTACTTGCTTTGTCCTTTTCGTTCTTTTATTCTAACAACTATCGATCTTCTGAATATCAGATATCGAATGACACTTCTCAGTTGTACGCTTCTCGCTTCGCTGTGTTTACGAAATATGAGAGCCGCAACCGCGCTGTCGACTACAGCTGCCATGCCTATTTTTTTTTCTCATTTCTCTGTATATGATTTAGGTATTATTTCATTGATTTAATCTTTTTGTTTTCATAGACACCTAAGACGACTACCGGATACAGTTTATATTGTAACTCAGTTGTTTGGTTAAATGTAAAAATATGACTGGGTGCTTTTCGAGAAAAATCCACCTTTGAACACACAAAATTCATAAAATCATTAAAAGTACCATTCTATGTAAGAACGTAAACTATTCACATTTGACCTATTAGGTACTTTTTGTGGTCTCACCCCGGAGACTGCCACATGATTGATCACCACAACTACGTATGTTCAAACTTCCTTGTATTTATTCTTATGTATCTGCTCAATAAAGGTCACATATAACACCGAATAAATGTCTTAATAAAAAGACAGCCCACTTTCCCCCTAATTGGAATCATCGATTTTCATGATTCGTGTAAAATAATTGACGATAACTGCTTTCAGTTGTTTATCTAGCCTATCAAACATTTTATATTAGTTACGATCGATTAAAGTCAAAGTTATTGTTAACATATAGAACATCATGAACGTGATTCCTAACTAATAATAGTAAACCTATATATATTATCTATATATATTAATAGTAAACCTCTTCAACGTTGTTATTTATGTAGGAGCAATTTGTTCTTAAATCTTTCGTAAGCTATATTTGTCTCATGGCCTAAAGCTGTAAAAAGTAAATTGAATCGGGGTTCTTAGTATCGAAATAATATCTATTAAAAGCAAACAGAACTATATTATTTTATCTTCTATAGTAAGGATTTACTTTAAACTGCAGGTTCTACCTTATCATATTGTGCTATTTGAGTTCGTAACTCCAGTAAATTTTGACGTCAAACGTTTCCGAGAACATTGACTGACTGGTTATTAACTGACAGACAACGTACAACGTAAACGGAAGATGCCCACAAACATTTTTAGAAGATTTACAAAGAAATTTTCAAAAGTTCTCTTCAACAAACGGATCGAAGTCTATCTGCAAACGAAGTGGTAGATCACAGCTAGTATTGTAATAAAAACTTTGATTTTTGTTACCTGAGCAAATAAAATAGCAGCAACGGAGACTGATGTTGATTATTCTCATTTCTATGCAGACATTATTGCGATTTCATGTGATCGTGCCCGTCGTAGCAAGCTGTAGAGTCTGTATTTTGGTAGTGAATACTAAAGTGAGAGCTCCGGGTTTTAGTATTTCTGTTCACAAATTGAAAAAAAACTCTAAATAGCATAAAGGCGAAATAAATAACTAAAATAGTAAATTAATAAATAAATAACATAACTCTAAATTGCTTAGTTTTTTGCTCAGCTAGGGCCTAGCAGCTAGCAAATGCGTCAAGCACCATCAAATCCCCAATTATTAAATCAAATCTAAACCGACACACCGAATGTGTAGTAACTCTATTTTATCTAAGCCCCAAACATGGTTACAACACGGTACAGTCTTTGTTTTACTTACATCCGTATCTTATTTTGCACATTTCATAAAAAGGTTATGACACTTATGAGAACCAATTCGCAACAGAGTTGGGTACAAGAACTATACGTACAATCGTACATGTACATAAAAAATCCGTATTAATTTTTCAGTTAAAATCTTTACATGCTCATATTGAAAATTTTCCTGAATAGAGGGTATTGAAAACAAAGAATATTTTAAAACTCCGCACAGTATTTTTAATAAAAAATAAGTTTCGCTTAATTCCATTAACATAATCGGTGCGGCACCACTTTGTGTCTTACAATAATATCACACCAATTATGTTTTCGAAGTTAATTGGTAATGCATTCCCGTCATAATTACATGCGCTGACCAATTACTCATCCAGATATTTCCGTATTGATCGAACAATAACAAACAGCATTGAACCGCCGTTTAACAAAACATTCTAGGTACTGTTAGGTTTTTTTTTTTAGTCTTAGGAATTATTGTGCTGATGTCTTTATTGTTATCATGCTGGTGCATAAATAAATAAATAAATCTTTATTTTCAGACCAGGAGATCCATACTATGCGAGCAACAATTTGGCACTTATTCTAAAACACTATAATTATACAATCAAAACTTATCACTAAAAATCACCTGTCATATCTGAATGACGGCCTGTGAGCCGCTATCCAGTGACACATGATTTGGCCATCCACTCTGCCTGCCACAGTAGCTACGAGGCTGTTGGGGCTGTCGCACAACCGACGCATCAGTGATGCGATTCGCAGACGCAGCAGCGAGCCGAAATCCGGAACGCGTGCATCCGCAAACATCCCCGACGCGCTACAGAAGCGCGGCAGCCCCAGCATTACCCGGAACGCATTATTATATTGGACCCGTAGAGCATTGTACGAGCCCTGTGTATAACTGACCCACAGGGCGCACGCATACAGCGACTGGCAATAGGCTCTGAACAGTGTTATCTTCACCTCTCGCGTACACCGTGCGAACCTGCGGGCCAGCATGTTACACCTGACAGCCAATGCTCTACGTTCCCTCTCTAAATCGTCGTCATCCGACAGCCTATCGGTGACCCAGTGCCCCAGGTATTTAAAACTAGTAACTCTTTTGAGCGGAACGCTGCCCAAAGTAACCGGTGGAACAAAGTCGTACAAAGTGTACGACTTTGTATTTTGCGCCCTAAACACTAAGAGCTCGCTTTTGGTTGAGTTGTACCTGAGACCATGAGTCACCGCATAGTCTTCGCAAATTTGGAGGAGCTGTCTTAACGCACTGATCGATGGGCTCAGCAACACCATGTCATCCGCGTAACTAATGTTATTGATACATTGTCCGTCAATGGAGCAACCGACTTTGGTGTTACTGAGCTCACCTATCAGCCGGTTGACATACAGGTTGAAAAGCCTGGGAGAGCTAAGCCCCCCCTGCCTCACGCCGCACTCCAACCTGTACGCACCCGACATGGCACCTGCCCATCTAACATAGTTGGACTGATTTCTGTACCAGTACTTCAGTACAGCAATCAATCCCCCAGGAAGGTTAGTGTCACGGGAGAGCTTCCTCCAGAGGCAGTCATAATAAACCAGGTCGAATGCCTTGGAGAGGTCCAGAAAACACGCATAAACAGGTGTTTTCCTTGCTGTATAATATTGGACAGTATGCTTGAGACAGAGGATCGCTGCTTCAGTCGACAAATGTGGCCTAAACCCAAATTGGGCGTCATGTAGGGTGATATATTTATCCAGCTGCCTGTCAATCAAACCGTCCAACACCTTCGCAACAATGGTCGCCAAGGAGATAGGCCTGTAGTTTTTCTTATCACTCGTATCTCCAGTCTTGTTCTTTATTATAGGAACGACAATCGTTTTCATAAGGTCCTCTGGAAGATACGAGTGACTCATACACAAATTAAACAAGAGAGCTAAGGCACGTGTTAAATGCTTACCTGCATATCGTAAGTGTTCTACGCTTAAGCTGTCATGTCCAGGAGACTTACCCCGCTTCAGGTCCCTCAAGACAGACCTAACCTCCCCAGCGGTGAACATGATAGGCGTGCCCTCGGACCCCTCCCCAGCATCTAACCCACCTGTTGATGGACCTGAGAGTGGTGACTCTATCCTAAACGAAGCCATAAATAAATTGGCAATAGCCTCAGGTTCGTTTACACCACCGACACACACTGGCAGGCCCGACTTGGGATTCAAGCTGTTTGTGGCTTTTCAGAAACTACTAAAATTTTTAGCCCACCCGTGTTCCTTCAGTTGCCTGTGCCAGGGCCACGGTATCTCTTTCGAACAACCCGCGACCCCGGCGTCATCGGCCATATCGGACCCTATCACTGATGCTGACATTCTTTTGTACCTGTAATGCAAAGTTGATTAGAGGTCAATAAGCATAGTATAGTGTAGTGGTAGCATTTAACTGTTACTGCCCTTTAGTTTTCATGGCCACGACTACATTCGATTCTAATAAGTCGCTGTACCTTCAGTTTGGTATATTATTCTTTATAAAACCAGTGTATAGTAATTTCGTCAAGCGAGGACGTACAGCAATCAATGTGAAGCACCCAAAATGCCATGAGTAATGTTCACAATTTTGTCACCCTCATTGCCACCCGGGACGCTCACTTTTTATTTCAATAAATGCCAAATGGCTGTCACCCAAAATATATATATCGTTATTATACACCTTATATTTTAATGAAGTGCTTTTTATATTACCTTATCCAATTTCGTATCTGATCTAAAATTGTATTTCTCGAGATTTGGAATCGCAAATAGAAATACCTGGGTAGCATTACAATTAAAATAAGACATTCTGTCTTTGGTAGACAATTTATAGGCATACCTGAAACCCGATAAACGATAACTTTTCAGGTTTCAAAAAATATCTTGAATTAAAAATATGCTGCTGTTCTATTTAGGACTGTAAAACCAATCTTAATAGTATTATTAATAAAAAGTAATATTATTAAGGACATGATGCCGCGTAATGGTTACCGAGCTTTTCATATAATAAAAATAATTGGTCAGTTAATCAACAAAACGTACCTAGTATCATAATTAATTCGGTGGTTTCCACTTGCCATCTGCAGGTTCTTGAAATGAAGAGCCATCGGACCTTACCGTACACGCTCCTACAGATAATTCAATTTGCAGGGGTGACTCACCCAATTATAATATCAGCACCAACTCATTTTAAAGGCTGCTCAGTTCTAATTTACTGTAATTTCATTCGGGTTTTCCGTTTTATTCTTTCCGTAAGTATTTGAGGTATAAACATGGAGTCTGATTACGTTTTCTGATGTTTAAGCAAACTTTCCCTACATTATATTGAATTTTGTCGGGTATCAAGTAAACACGAAACGTGAAATGAGTTCACCTATTCGCTCTTTGTTAACCGACTTCTTTTATTTTTTATTTTATTAAACGAATTAAATACCGAGATGGTAAAATTACGGTCTCTTTTGGGGTTTTCGCGGAACACACCGCGATGTAACTATTTTACGTCGTAATACGTTAATAGCCCATTGTTAATATTTCCAATATTTAATTTAAACATCGTGGTTTTGAATAATTTAATTTATAGAAGCAAAGCCTTTCGCCCTATTGATCAAGTGTATTGTTTAAATTTAAATTTTCCTGACATTTGGAGCACTTTACAGGGCTCCCGCTCCGGGTAGACAACCCGTGACCACGAATGAGGCGACCGTTCGTAACCACGACGGCTCAATATTCACAAAATTAAAATATGAACAGCAGCCAGGAGAGTATCCGTCAGTTTGGCTTTATTTTAAACAAAATTTATTGTTACATCATATTTAAAGTACCTGGTCGACCGATCTCAGCTCGAAAACGAATTTTCACAGAGAGACTTAGCTAGATCGATGTTTTGCCCCCATGAACCCCTAAAGGTTAAGAGCAAGATTATTACTAACAGTGAAAAACATTGAAGACCCGATAGCCTGATTAATAAACAAGAACTAAGCTTCTTAGTAGGTACTAACATAAAAAGGCTTTTCTTTCATTCAATCGACTTTTACAAATTAGGTACTCCGAATGAAGCTGAATGATGTAGGCATATTATTCCTTTCATCTCCCAGAAAAAGAAAATGTAAGTACCTACTTCTGTTTTTCTTGTAGGTAAAATAAATAAACTTTACGTTGTTTACAGACGATTATAGAATGTATTAATGAATGGGCTGTGGATGATGATGAAGAGACGAATTACCTACTCGTCTCATCATGATCCACAGCCCGATTTCACCCACTGCAGATAGGCCTCTCTTTTCATGTGCCAATACCCACGCTCCTGTGCCAGCCTCATCCAGGTTTTGCCCGCGATGGCAACAATGTCGGCCGCCCCTCTCGCCACCGGACGACTGACGTCTCTTCTTCCAGTCCTTGGACGCGCCCAACTCCATTTTAGTTCCATAAATCGGTTTCCGATATTGAAAACCTTTGTACGTCTTCAAATCGTATACGTCAAGGATCTCCACGTTCGGAACTCGGTAGGTATATTAACCTGATGCCAAGCAACTCGTCTACTGATACACAAATATTTTGTGTACTGCGGTGCCATAAAGTCCAGTGTGCTCACTCAAACAATCCGTCTAACCTTTTCCCAACTATGTTGGGGGCATCTTCCAGTCTAACCGGCAGTGCAAGTACGGACTTTGCATCGATAAGACATCGAGATCGCTAAGGTTCGCATTTTTATCGATCTTGTTATCGAATTTGGAAGTACGTAACACGCGACGATAAGATTTATCGTGGGCCGATTCGAGTCGATAAGGATCGTTTGTCAAATGGCAATACTGAGGACGTCCACAGACAAACCATTTAAGGTGGGGTTTCTTTGGCACGACTAATGTCCGAAATATTTAGAAAATCCTTTTTGTTCATACATTTTTGACATAGTAAACAATATTTATGGGTATAATTCAGAGAAGCTACCAGTATTTACCAAAATTTCCATTTGTTTTCGTAAAAATACAGAAAATATGCTATCTTCTTAAATTAAAGTCGTGTTTAGTTGTTTTACCTTTGCCAAAAAAAAAAAAGTTTGTTGTTGACATTTCTTGAAGTTTGAGAAAATATAGACTACACTAATAACTGGAAAAAAACTTATCTGTCTGTAACCATCTGAGCTATCCGTAAACACGGTAAACTCTAAACTCTAGATCTCGAATGAAGTAGGTAGGTAACTATAGTAAAAAAAACAGTACTTATGTACTTACCACGATATGGACAGGGAGTCCAGCGGATCGTATCCTCCGCACATCTACCTCTATCCCTTCTGTTTCCCGAGTCACCCGAAAGAGAAGAACAAAATGTTCTTCTGGAAGTTCCAGAGGATTGTTCGTGTCTCTGAGACGCCGCCTCCGAACACGCATCACATTATGATGCTGCTGCCGTTCTTCCTCATCAGCAATAAAGCCATGAGTCCTAAATCCATTTTATGTAATGATCGATAAGCTTATCGGGCTTCTACAAGGTGTCGATAAATTACCGAGCTTGACAGCTTCAATTGGCGATCTCAACTGTCAAAATGTCGTTTCGTACTTGCATTTTCGATAAATTCGTTAAAATTTTAGAGTTTATCTACCGATCGGTAAAGTAGAAGTTACGTACTTGCGACATCGATTCGATTCGATAAAAACTCATTTTATCGAGTTTATCTGTCAAATTTATCGAATCGAGTCCTACGTACTTGCACTGCGGATGCAGCTGAATACCAGTATTTTACATGGAGCGACTATCTATCTGACCTCCACAACACAGTTACTGACCTATAAAACTTTACTTGCTTCTGACGACCCGTAACGACTGTCAAAGATCCAAGAATGCCAGCCGGGACCAACTGCTTAACGTGGTCCCGACTGGGCGTGGTCTCGGTATGTAAAGATGGTCACCACGGCAAGCGTAGCTTAACCTGATCGATCAACCCGTGTGGCTTTTATTACTTAGCCACGAGCCCCAGTGTGCTCTCTCTAGTGAGATAACAAAGATACTTTACAGAGTGTCAGTTATGAATGCGAGTGCGCATTTAATGGCCGAAATACAAGAGGCGCCATATGACGCTATAACATACCCAAAAATAATCCTGCAGTTATATTATTTTTGCAATATCTTAGTCATAAGTCAAGTCTGCCATAGGAAGACTATTCAGAACAAAAAAAAAACAGCATGTTATAAAATAGAACGAAGTTAGTTTTATTACAGCTATCTATTTCAGCACGGAGATGCAAGATCGCAGTCTAGCTCCGTTTAACTAAGATATCTCTGAAACTTCCTCCCAGTTCTCCCTGAATAGAAACAGTATCGGAAGTCGTTTTGCCCTCTTCTCACGAAACTCTCCGCTCGTTATACATTTGTAAAAATAGACGTTTACTATACTTATCATTAGCAACTTTGGCCGAAGTAAAAACTTCCTCCGTTTCGTTTTACCCTTCTCAACATGGATTTATTGTTTGAAGGTCAGTTTGATCCTTATCTTGTCTTGTAATCGATTCCGCTGGATTTTGCCACTTACGTTTCTGTTAACCCCTCAAACATATATTTTGATTACGATGTAAGTGGTCTAGACGTATTTGCTTTATAGAATAACAAGCTTTTGCCCGTGGCTTCGCCCGCGTGAATGTCGAAAATTATCCCACGGGAACTTACTATACCGGGATTAAAAGTATCCTATGTCCTAATCCAGGTCATGGTCTACCCATGTGCCAAATTTCGGTTTAGGGTAAAAGCGTAACAAACAAACTTACTCGCTTTCGCATTTATAAAAAAAAAAAATGCCAAATGCCGTATTGCTTTTTTTTTAATATTTAAATAAATATAAACATTTTTTTTTTCATTCTTAATCAGTACCTATTGCTTAATGTTTTCAAGTTTTGTTTTCTTTGCTTTATCATAGATAACATCTTTGAGTTATCGAATACAAAAGCTAACTCACTACGAAACTGGATCCTATAGATTTATAAAACATCTATGATCTGCCATAAAACGCAATAAATACTTGATTCTTTTATTTTGAAAAGCACGTTAACGTAAAAGCATTCGTTAGACAAAAGGAGGTCCGGAGCGATCTAGGGAAGCGCAGTTTTTGTATCGTCCGATTTCCTATGAAATACGTGAGACGAGATAACGCCAGCAAAAATCCTGTGCGGGAACCATCCCATAGAAGATCGAATAAAGCAAATCCTGAATCGCTGCCACCTCCGGCCAGCTTTCAGTCCAAGGGTTTTGATTGAATGAACCAAGTATGTGACAGTTTAGAACTGATCTGAATGGCAAATATTTGAAAAAAAAAATATGATTCAAATATTGCTTCAAGTTCTTTGAAATGTTGACTTTGAAGTATATCTGAAGTTTTTCGACCATCACAACTGAATAAACTACAAAGCACGGTTTGATATTAGCTTCTTACTAACAATATGTTTCTAAGGCATAATATACCTTGAAGTTTTTATTTGAGAGGTTCCATATCTCAGTGGCAATAAATCGAGGATCTCCTTTCAGAACGATGACAAAAGATATAAAATAAAGTTATGTCACAATGTAAGGGCGTAAATTCTCCCCTTATCTCACAGGTATGCTGCCGTCAATCGTTACTTTATAGGAAATGCACTGAGTTATGAAACATACATGACATACATTCATATATTCATATATAATACGTAGTATTTATATCATCCAACCATCTTGAAAATACCTTTTACATCAGCTCTTATAATACCAATCAGTTTGTTAATTTATAATTAAAGTACAAACTTTAAAGCCTCGTGATATGAAACTAAATTCCACTGTTGCTCATAAAATTTGTAGTTTCATGGGACAGATTATTTCAAACTCAGAGCTTGTTATTTACCCTTTCATAATTATTACTACGCTTCGTCAAAATTCATAAATCTAAACTCATTTGCTTCAAAAGATTTAACCGCTCCGAGGCATGGCCTATTTACTAGGTTTATCTCCTTTGTTGTGTACTGTTCGTATTCCATTCACTATAATAACTTACCGTTCATTTCCATTTACCTACTTATCTTTGTTAAATATGTTCATTCATTTTCATATTTTTCTGATGAGGTCATCTTGCTCTGACACATTTTCGGAAAATACGTAAATGAAATGTCTTGGTACTTTTCTTCACAGTTATAAAATCATCACAGTAATATTTTCTTTTATTCGGTCCCTTTTTATGTTTGTAGCCGTCAGGTGCAGGTAGAACCGCGGGTCATTAGGACGACTCGTAGCGCCGCTACGGAGCTACGCCGTAGCACGAACTCAAATCACACCGACCCGCGACCCTCAATCAACACCAATGTCAGAGCTTGTATAGTTGGTGAAAAGTGAAAATACATTTATAGAGAAGACATGAGTTGAATATAAACGATGATTAAGGGGTTTTGAACTTTTATATCTCCTCGCATTACCAATTCCAGAAAATTTAACTAAAACGTAGAATTGTGTGAAATCTACAAAATACCGTGTGCTCTTACTTTCGGCACTCACAATGGTAACAGGCAGGATTCAACGAAATGCGACGGAAAATCGCTTGGATGCGTAAATAATTGAAAGTTAGATGTGAAATTGGGGAAAGCCGATTGTTGGTCTGGAATATGCCCAAAACCTTAGGACTGTATCGGACGAGTCGAATTATGGACAGTGAAGTGAGTGCTGTAAATTGTGGCGTCGGGAGTCGGGAGTACGCTCTTATGTAGTGGGCGTGCGATCGATAGCGCACTAATGAGCCGTGACACGCTGTCGACAATCGACATGTGTGTATCGAATGCGTAGATCCCGGCACGGACCGGTCGCGTCCGCGTCGTGCCGCCGGTTCGGGCCGCAGCACGTGCTCTATGTGCATTCCCACCACCGCGGCTTTCAGCACCAAATGCTCTCTCGAATACCAATTAGAAAAATTACACAACCGTAACGGTTTTGATGCATGTCAAACTAGTTTACGTTTCATGTTTGAGTCGAAACAAGTAGTTTATGGCTTTGGTGTCATACAAAGATATTTGGTTTTTATCTAAGTAAAGAAACTATTGTCTATGTTAACATAATTAAGTAGCACAAATTGACTAGATATTATTCGATACTATTTAAAGAAAAAAAAACGTTTTAGAATGTTTAATTCCCTAACATAATTCTTAAAATTAAATGAATACTGAACATTTTATAATGCTTACTTAAATAGTTCACATTCCAGTAGTTAAGAACAAACGTTATTTGTGTGGCTGCCTGTGAGGCGGACAGCGGTCGGCGCTGCGCACCGCCCGCGCCCGGCGGAACATTACTCAGCCGCTATCTGATGTCGTCTGCTAATTGACTAGAAATACAGATAAACGCTATTTTTACTCCGCCATAAATCTTCAAATACCTTTGTGATTTACGGATCGATCATTCTCGAGATTTCGTTATAATTGAGTAAATATATCATGGTCCTGCGTTCAAGGATAAAAAATAAAAGCAGGAGTTTCGAAAGGCAAATTTTATTCATGGTCCAACGTATACACAATGAACGGACCCTTTCAATGTAAAATTTCGCATTAAGTATTATGTTCACTCGCATATATTACAATATTTACAAATGGGTACAACTCACTTAATTGAACACCGAGGGCGGTTAACTACTCGCGAGAAAGACGAGAGTGGCAGCCGTGAGTGCGAGGCGCGGCGAGGAGAGAGCGTCGCGCGGGCGTGCGCCGGCGCCGGCCGCGCGGGCGCGCGCGCTGCCCCCCCGCCTCGCCGCGGCACCCCGCGCTGCCCGCGCTCACGCTGCCCAGGCTACGACCTCGCACTTTTAATGGCGATATACAAAAATTCTCTTCAGGGAAGTCTTGCGTCAGGGCCAACGGATTAGCGAGAGGGTCCCGACCACACTCACACGGCACGTGATTCCCGCGTATCACTATATTCTCAACTTCTAATATGACCGCCTCCGGCGTCTCCAGCATGTGGTTGCCGGTTAGTTTAAATGTCGTGACGCTGTTGTTTTGTACTAGGGAGAGTTCCTCGATGCCATCGATTTTATTGTTGCATATTTCTAATATGTCAATACGCTGTAGACCGTCAAATGCGCCGACGCGCACTATTCCCAGATCAGATTCCCGAAGAGCGAGCCGGCCGACACGCACTAGGCCACGAAAAGTGTCGGGCAGCACCGCCGGTAGATCCATGTACGCCAGCTCGAGCACGCCGACCCCTTCCAGCCCAGCAAAAGCTTGAGGCTCGATAGATCTTATTCCGGATGGGAGTTCAATCTGCGTTACGTCGTTGAGCCCCGAAAAGGCATGCGCTAATATACGTTTAATTGGATTATTCCGTAGGGAGATGAGCTTTATAAAATTGGTTCCTGCAAAAGCGTATCCTTCGATTTGAGCGATCCTGTTGTGTGTCAGGACGATTGAAGTGATGTTTTGTAGAGCAGCGAACGCGAATGCATCGACCGTCGCAAGCGGCGTGTGCTGGATGTAGAGCTCGCGGAGGCGCGGCAGGCCCCGGAAAGCGAAGGGGCGGATGCGCGTGAGGTTGCAGGCGTCGAGCGCGAGGCGGCGCAGCGCGCGCAGGTGCGCGAACGCGTCCGAGCGCAGCACGCGCAGGTCGGCGCGAGACAGCGACAGCTGCGTCACGCTCGCGCTCAGCGCCGAGGGGACGCCGCGCAGCGTCGCGCTGTTGCACACCACCTGCCACCAAACAATAACACTAAAATAAACATTTCACATTGTAATCAACGCTATATATCCTCTTCAAATATTTTCCAGCTCTGAGTCCGTGACAAACAACAATCCTACAAAAATGATTGAATTATCAGTTTCGCCGCGTCACGACCTAAGCATTACTTCCACTGTTTGCTCGGTCAATAAAGTTAATCCTTCCCGAAATATTGTCATCGGCGTTCACAGGCCGAACTCCATAATATTTTGATTGAATTGTTCCAAACTTAAGCTTCGCACATAATCGACCAAAACAAATATCAATTTGATTCATCCCTGTAGGTACAATCATATGAAGCGTCGATGTCGAACCTTCAATTCAATTTAGTAGGTGCGTACCAATTCAATTTACGTGTATTAGTGGCCTGTTTGTCCATCCAATCGATTGATACGAGGCCCGTCTCGTGACACAATGAATTATTAATATAACTATACTTTGCAAAAGAAAAACTGAATACATTTACAAACTTGCCGAGAACCGATCCCTGGTTTTACTTTTTGTCAACTTTCAGGAGTTTTGAATTGAGGAGACTAACTCTACGGTTCAGAATAAAACCATTGCATTCTACAAAAACTGTTAAACTGTTGAAACTATATTGTTTTGTCAGAAATATAAAATGAAAGTAACGGATATTTAAACAAATAGGAATTTATAAAGGCACTATGAAATGAAACTTTCCCGGAAAAGAAACCTAACAATTTATCCTTCAGAAATACTGGGACAAGGGCGGACTTCAATCGTGAAGATTACAACAGTCTCTAATTTCAATTTAATCCAATAATTTAAGATTCCTTTGCCTTTAGGTAGGTACCTACCGTAAAATAGTATTAAATTCGGTGAACTGCGCAACTGACAAATTAGTTTATAATGTTATTGGAAATTGCTATAGAATAATAGGTTTTTAAATTGCACAGACATTGTTTTTAACAAGACGGGATACACAAACAAGTTATGTTTTATTTTAATAAAAAAATATTAAATATCGTTTTATTTACAGGAAAAAAATCGTGGCTAACATTTTCATGATGGTTGATTTTAAATAGGCACCAATTAGAGAAAATTTTATATTTTCACTTTGCTTGAAAAGTTTTCGGGTTTACGGAGTTGTCCACCTAAAAATGCAAATATGGGTATATTTTCGTGGATTATCATAAGCGGTTGCGAGTAGCAGATGCGATGCGATGCATTGGACATAGCGTTGAGAGTAAATCATTTTGAAACACCTTATTGTATAAGTTTGGGCTAGTTTAAGTCCTATTTATATAGTTAAGATTTTTAAGCTTAGGTACACAAACATTACATACTAACGGTTGGAATTGGAATTCAAGCGATGTCGACTTTGTAATGTTTCTGATCATTTCACTTAGCTTACGTCTACATAGTTTATGAGACGTCATTAAAAAACCGGTCAAGAGCGAGTCGGACTCGCGCACCGAGGGTTCCGTTCCGATTTCTAAAAAAAGTGTGCTATTTAGAGACATCGTTTTATTTTTCCTGTAATCTTTACATAAACTTCTATCACATAGAATAATTTTAGATTTTTCTCTTTACAAACTTTGGAGATAAGGGGGGGGTGGTATTTTTTTTACATTTTTTATCAAAAGTCGAAAACTATGCGGCCTAAAAAATAATAAAAAAATGATTGAGAATGTGCAAACAGCGTTCTTTCATATGATACCCCACATGCTATAGTAGCCCCACTTTGAATTTTTAAGACCATAAATATAAATATTTTTATTACTTTCTTATTTCCAAAATAGTTGGGTAAACGTCATCTAAAACTCTATCGAAACGGACGAACGAACGAACGAACGAACGAACGAACGAACGTCGAACGAACGAACGAACGAACGAACGAACGAACGAACGTCGAACGTTTCGATAGTGTTTTATAATGTGTACAAATCGCGAAAGTTTAAAAAGTTTAATCATCTAAAACTGTTCCAAATTTCAAGTTGATAGCATTAGTAGTTCTTGAGATATGTAGCTGTCACAGACAGACAGACAGACAGAGTCACACCATAAGGGTTCCTTTTTTACCATTTGGGTACGGAACCCTAAAACCATGCTAGACCGCTTTTCAGTAGATTTCACTGTCAACACACTGTGAGTATTACAATACTCGTACTTGTGACTATGACAGACAGGCGTGCGCGATGGCGTGTACAATGCGATTCAAATAAGAACAGGGACGTCAATGACCTCTATCTGTCAAATGTTGATGGAAAAGTACGGTTTGCAAAGAAAACTTATTTGCGTATCAATTACGTTTTTTTTTTTTTTGTTTAACCGAGTCTTAGTTAAATCAAATTGAAAAAGACATTAAAAAATTATTCATAATTTTTTTTTTTTAAATAATACTACTTTCTTTCATATTTTCATTGCTGTTAACAATTTTTTTAATTTTTTTCGAATTCTTCGTTCATGATTCGTAAATAAATGTCATTAAAAAAATATAATTTGCTCACGCTACCCAATTTATTCGATTTGACAGCTATGACGTCACAACGTGGCGCTAAGTCGATCCTATTATTATTTGAAACGTAGTGTACGCACGGCAACACATTGTGAGTGACCAACCTACGTGTGACAATATTGACAAGTTACCTGCGACTGTGACAGACAGATGCAGTGCGTCGGACAGGGCGGCGTGAGCGCAGGCGTAAGCGATGGCGTGTGCGCACGCCCGCCGCCGCACAGCGCGCCCCACGCCGTCGCCGTCACCAACCACCGCAACACCCATCTGATAACAAATTACATAATAAGATCCTTTGTGTTATAGAGAATTGCGAAAATCGCGCGACAGTTGAAATTTTCGGAATCCTGTCAATGTTAGGGTTTGGTATTTTAATTAAAAGGGAAAATTTACGTTACTAACTTGTATTCTAGCACAGTGCCTGTTCTACGATCAAAATGCACAATTTCCCCAATAAACCTTTCACACTGAATAACCCGATTACCGATATTCACATTCCCGACAGTTTAAACACCTTTCAGGTGTCACGGTTGGAGTAGGTATGCGGACACCGCAGCTGAAACTCGTAGTGTAAATGTACCTTAATTTTACTAACGTTACATACACGTTAGGGGCGCGAGATTATTAGACTCCGCGTGAATGTCAGAAATATTAGCCTAATATCCAGCTCATTTGTGAAAACAGTCTACTGCTGAAAACGAGTAGTTACTCAGCAGGGAACTGTTTCATGAGCCCCACAAAATGAACATAGGTATATTGCCAACTAGCCCACATTTTTGTATGAGCTTCTATCTCCCTTAAGGTTTATCGACTCTGCAATGTATGCAGATAAGTTCGCAACGCATCCTTATTTTCTCGTCAACGATATCGTGGGATGATCCCGCAATCCAAATTGGTTAGATACGCACATATGCGCTCGAGCTCGTCTCGCATAGGCATAGTAATTGAAGTGACGATTGGTGACGGAGATTTGAAAATGTTTGCGGGTTTAAAGCCACGTAGCGGTTCGTGCGGGGTCACAGGTTAGCTGTATAAGTTATGACATGTCGGTAGCCTATCGCCACCGAACATGATCAATGCGCCTTCGTATGTCAACAGCGTGTTACCGCAAGATGTAATGTTGGAGGTTATTTTGTAGTTGCAAACTTGTGTTAGTTTCAAATATATGGCAGTGCAGGTAAACTGTAAATTGTTAATCAGTATTTTTCAGCTTCATAGTATCAGTAGTATAGTAGATTAAAGTGCCTGCTCTTCAAAACCTTAAATTATTTCGCATTTTGAACATTTAGGAATGGAATTTGGATTTTCGAGACATCGGTTGACTTTTCTTGTTGACAGCGATGCAGACGAATTTTTTAATGCCCTATGATTCTTTCCCCTCCCTTTTTAGGGTTCCGTACCTCAAAAGGAAAAAACGGAACCCTCATAGGATCACTTCATTGTCCTTCTGTCTGTCTGTCAAGACCCTTTTTCTCAAGAACGCGTGGAGGTATCAAGGTGAAATTAATATCAAATACTGAAATATCAAATACGGAATTCTAAAAAAATCAAGCTTCTAAGTCAACGCAATAAAAAAATGTGGCCATTTATGCGACATATTTTGTTACTCGCAAGTAAATCAAAACCAGACCATCCAGATCCACTCATCAAATCCAGATCATGAAATTTGGCAAGAAACAAGGTATCACAGTACGAGTAAAGTAAAAAGTACTAAAATTGTTAATTTGTAATTTAATCACATAAAAAAAATGTTTTTGGGATAAATTCTTTTCAACTACGGAACCCTTCATTGTGCGTGGTCCGACACGCATTTGGCCGGTTTTTTTTATATACCCTGTACATATTATTATTATTACTTTAAGACTGATAGCATATAAATGTTATACGTTGCACGATATATTATGTAAATATTAACTTGTTTCAAAATAAAATGCCCAATTATAATTATTTAGGAATATCACTGTTTAAGCATAGAAAATAACCTCAGTAGTAGTTGTAAACTAAGGTACCTACTATTCTATTTCGATATTCGTGTAAATTTCACTAATTATTTAAAGTAGTTTTACGAACGATATTTAGCTAACAAGGTTAACCACAAGGTTTAAAACTAATTGAAGCAGAACTAATGTGACCAAAAGCTGCTTAGGTGGAGGAGTTCTTTGATCTTTTGCCTTTTTATTCAGTTTTAATACTGAATTATAATCTTTTATGTATAGGAATTTACTCTCGAAAGTAATAAACGAATTTCTAAATTAAATTAATTAAATTACGAAGGTACCTACAGCAGTAATTAAACTACATGGATACCTTGCTAATATTGTCAACAAAATAAATAATTTAAAAAATAAAAATAAAAAATAAATATTTAGTTCTACAATATTTCATTAAGAATCAATCCTATTCAAAGATATTCATTGTAATATTAAATTATTTTCAAAGATGTTGGTCCGGCTGTCATTCGTGGATCTTTGACAGTCGTTACGGGTCGTCAGAAGCCCGAAAGTCTGACAACCAGTCTTACCAAGGGGTATCGTATTACCCAGTAACTGTGTTGTGGAGGTCAGATAGGCAGTCGCTCTATGTAAAATACTGATATTCAGCTGCATCCGGTTAGACTGGAAGCCGACTCCAACATAGTTGGGAAAAGGCTAGGCAGATGATGATGATGATTAAATTATTTTCAAAGTCAATCACTATAATCAATTTTCGTTTATTTATGTTTGTACCAAATTATCCGAAATCTATTATAGTATAAGGTACGTTATACTTCGAGAGTATCAAGAATTAGCACTTTGTTGTTCCAAACTATGAAATACGAACTTTACAAGCTTATTGCTAGTTCAATGTATTTGGCTTTCGATAGTGAATCTCAACGCAACAGTTTGCCAAAGTTTACGATTAGGAGGTCCGAAGTTTGATATCTAGTATCCAATCGCTATTAACTCAAAGCGTTAGTGCTAGTTATCTGTTTATTCATATTCTTTATTTGCGTTCCACAAGTTAAAACTAAGATGTTAATATATTATAAGGCTTATAGCTAAGAGCCATTGTACACCCTGGCTATTGTAGACCCTATTTAATTACTGTAGAGGTCTGAAAATAATAGTGGAATTGACGTAGTATAGGAATTCAATCACCAATCCACCGTTGAAGCGAAATGGATAATTATGGTAATTCCTATTTAGAGCCGCTGAGGCAGGGTATGGGAAGGCTTATGTTCAACGGTTGGATAGTTACCGGTTGACATAATCTGCAGTTTGTGGGTTATATGTATGAGATGTCAAGCAAGTACTGTGTTACTAACATACATAGATTGAGATTGAACTTATCTGCACCCAGTAGGTTTTTATTTCCAACGTTTCTCCAACTCAAATGTTGCAACCATATTTGCAAAGTTTTTTATAAAATTGGACTTCCAGTAAATAGCTCCACCATGTTTGTATAAATATGAAATACTAAAAAATTTCGTGCGCAATGCGAAGGGGTAGTCATTTCGAAATAACAGAATAAATAAACATCAAACATTCCCAGGTGTTATTGTTACAATAGCCTACCTTTATTCGTAAATTTTAATTGAATGAAAACAACGTGGAATTGGCATCGAGCTCACAGGTAGATAGTCTACGGCTTTGATGTGACGACGTAGGTAGGTACCTAAGCGACCACTCCGAACATAGATAAGTGCTTGTATAAAAACATTGACTTCCATGAAGATCAATCGACGCAATCCGTAATTCGATTACTAATAATTAACGATAGACATTATCTACACACGTATTATTAAGTTATTGGAACCTTTCGAGACAATAGGCCATTATTAGGTACTATAACATTTGTATCTAATTGCTTGAAACATCTGTCGATTTAACATTCCAATGTCTACCGAACATAATAGGCTTTCAAGACTACCTAAAATATTGCGCGAAATCCGAAAATAATGGCCACCTTGTAAAATATTACAGGTGATCGCTTTAAAGCTTTCAAGTAAAAGGCTTTTAAAAATGTACAGGCTTGGGGTTTTTGTTTAGTCCAAACATTCCTTATTACTAAGCCGTCATAGTTCGTACAAAAGCATTTAAATAGGGAATGTGATTGTTTACCTGAGTCGGAGAGCCGGGGCCATGGGCGGACGCAGGCGGAGCGCCACGCCCGCCGCGCGCCCTCACCGGAGCCCCGCCATCACACTACAAATGCCTGTCAACAAATAATTAAACAGTTACTTCATCTACTTCCGTGAACGCACTAATCGCATTACTTCGTCCGCAAATTAATCTCTTGCGATCCCACGTGGGGCTTGCTATTCAGGGAATTTGAAAATAGCTGTGTTTCATGAAAAAATTGTTTGATCTGTCTGTGCCAAGTTTTCAAATTAATTCTGAGAAAATTGATTGCCTGTTTTCCTTTATTTCTAGGGAAATCATATTTTCACTAGAAAGTATTAGTTTCAGCTCGACACCGCTGCGCATGAAGCTTATGGTGAATGATATAATCTCTTAGTTGCCCCTTACGGCACCGCGAAAAGAGATGGGGTGGTCCCATTCTAAGCCCGCAAGCACACATCATAAATTATGATAACACGTATGTTTTTCCGAAAGGGTGAGCAGCTCTTTTAACTACGCAAACACAAAATCCGTTGTTTGCTGTTAAAACCACAGCTTTAGCAATAACAACTTGGATTAAATATTGCCTTAGCACACAATTAGTAACAACTTGTTTACCCTTTCTTTTGCGCAGTAAGTAAACAGTTTCCCCCAGTTAACTTTTACAAGTTGCGAGGAATAATAAGCCTCTAATGACTCAGTTTTTTATTTCTTTCATTTATTTAGTACTTACATTTACATTTACATGGTAAAATGTTATCGTTTGAATACGAGCTGCAGAAACTTGTGCGAGTGTTTTATGAGGCAAGACAATTTGAGTAATACTCGATTTTCTATGGATGTTTTAACAACCAAGAATACAATATCTGCATAGATCTGTACTGACATGGCAAATAACAAGCACATGCAAATTGATAAAATTTAATATCTCCCGGTCTTTCAGCTAGTCAAAGAAAAATGCGCATATTCAAAATTCAATTATACTTAAACGGAAATTGAAAATGTCGAGATGATGGGGCCGCTGTCTCATCGCGGCCCTGCTACCTTCTGCCAAAAGTTTTTGACTACAACTGTCTCGAGCTACTAGTTTGACAGGTTGCACGACAACTATGTGCCTTTTGCTATACATCATTAGATTTAACCGCATATTCGATCGAATACATAACTGGTAGGTTCTAGGTAGTATACTCGTATACTTAGTTAAATAAATAAATATCCTTGGACATTTCACACAACGCCATCTATTCCCAAGCTAAGCAACCTAATTGCTTGTGTTATGGTAACGAGATGGCTGATAAACTACTTACCTATATACATTTTTTTTTGTAAATACATACATATTATAGATAGAAAAACACCCAGACTCGAAACAAATACTTGTAGGTCGTACAAATATTTGTTCCGTGCGGGAATCGAACCCGCGACATGCTGCGCAGCAGTCAATCGCTCAACCACTGCGCCAACCGTGTCGTCTAGTTCTGCGTACAGTAGACCTCACGAGCACAAACTTTTTGCATTTAGAGAAAACTGATAATTATTATTAGAATTCTCTAGTTTTGTGATAATAAGGTGGTCCTAGGTGCTTTATCAATCCCTACCTAGTAGTTAAAGGGCCGATTCCACTAGTAGAAATCTAAAAGTGAGTAATTTATTGCATTTTGTGGAGCTATTCTGCTCATCACGCCGAAGATCCTCAACGGAGCTTCACAAAAATTTTATGAGACCAACTTGAAGTTACCACTTTTCAAATAATAAAAAAACAGTCGAAATTGGATTTCATAAGGCGGAGATATCCCCTTTTTGGAGGAAGTACCTCCTCCAATCAAAAATCTCCAACAGCAAAAAAATTCTATAAAGTCGTTAAACCTTTAGACCAAGTTTCGTCCAGATCGGTTATAAAGTACGACCTGTAGAGGAGTAGCAACAAACTAACAGACGAAAGCAAATTTAGCCAGACTTGAAGCAGAGACGCTTCGCTCGCTCGGTCAATTGCTGTAGAATGTATCAGTGTCTGTATTCGAGGTAGTGAGTCATGGTTTAGTAAAGCTTGGTTCATATTATACAGGTACACAATATGGTGGTTTTCCTTGTTCAGGAACATAACGAACTGTATTCAATAGCTCTGACTACAATTTCGACTACAGCCAGGCAACACTCCACACGATGTTTAGCTTTTATCACATTTTTACTATTTCTACAATTTAAACGAAAGACAAAAACTAAATCTGCAGAACAAAGTTCAGGTTTTATTAAAAGTGCAACTAAACTGAAATAAGTAAAGGTTCACAACTTCTTAATAAAACATAAAACTCGTAACAAAATACTCCTAAATGAAATAATACCAAACGTTGCCAAGAGTAAAATACAAAGCGCCACTTTCCAGAGTGTAGTCGAAAATAAAGCGACGGGAACATTGAAAGACCTACGATAAAGGCTTACACGTGATGACACACGTCTGAAGAGGTTCCTTGTAATACAAAACGCTTTGAATAATGTACATGTTGCATGCCAAAAACTTAAAATTGTACGAATATGTTTTGTGCTTCGCGTGGAGATTTCCTGCAAAGAATAGTCCCCTGGAGCGCCATTACCCCGCCCAAGAAAGACGCATACGCTTTTAAACTAAACCACGCTTAAATTGCTCGCAAAACAAATTATACTTTTTGTGGAATACACTGGAGGATAGACCACCGCCACTAATCATGCAGCAGAAAGCAATTTAAGAGATAAAATATAAAGTTAGGTAGGCACCTATAAATTAAGAGCCATATTAAAATATGTAGGAAAATAGCTGGGGAAAGACTTTAAAAATATGTAACTTTAAAGAGCTTAACGATATTTGTGACTCCGATAAAAATGAAGCTAGGGTGGGAAATTAAATTATTTTCTCGGCAAATATAGTGTTTAATATTTTCATGGCACGGTATAATAATATCTCTACAGAAACAATAATATAAGGGTTTTCCTCTTCCCTCAAACTATCAAGTAACGTTTTTATCAACGTGTTTTTAGGTAAGGCGACATTGCTAGTTTAACATTAACATAAATCACGAACAGCATTATCCCTTCCCGACCATGTTTTTATTTGATCGTCACCTGAGGACTAGAACAATGATTTCTTTTTCTTTCATTTTATCGGCTTGTCGACCTGACCGAAATCGTGTTTTCCTAACTGAATCTTTTACCATTTTAGGTGTTTCTGTGAAGGTATCACAGGCAGTAAAGTTAAGCTTTTTATTTTTATGTTTATATTGTGAATAACATGCTTCATGCAATGCACTTCACAATAGAATTTTTGAGTGCATCACTGAAGTTGAGAGCAGGCGCGTAATCGGTTAGGTATATACTCGTACTCGTAGTTTGCATTATATTTTAAGTACTGTTTATTTTATTTTATATTGTTACCTATTTGTGTACAAATCATTAAACCTGACTTGGTTTCGGTACGTCTTTTTCGGGTGATCACTGAAAATCAGCGCTGTGCTGTCTGTAGATCCCCCATAGCACAGCATCTTGCTGAGTGGAAGTCACATTAACAACGTGCAGCCGCCTTATTTATTTATAAAGGCTTACCAACTAAACAATAGGTTCCCAGCATTAATCCAGAGTCTTTGTCATAATAATAGATCTCGCATGTATCTAAATTATAGGAAAGCACGGCACTATCAATTAGCGTATAGGTACCAAAACGTTACACAGAAAATCAAAAATTAAACACTAAAACAAATTGAAACAATTATAAAAGAATTTGAATAGGTACTGTGAGTTTGAATTTCCTTACAAATGCTGGTTTTTGTTTATTCTTAACAATTTACATTTTATCAAAGACACTTTTCTATTATGTATACATAATTTACCACCGAAAACACAACAACAAGTCATTGCATCTTTTGACGATATAGGAAATGATATAATAGGATATATGGATAGGATATTGTATCCGTAATTGTTTTGACTCGATTTGATCGAGAAAGTGTTAGCGGGCATTGACTTCCTGTTAACATAACGTTTTAGATATTATCTGTAATAAATACTGAACTGCTGACTTCCGGTTGTCAGAAAGACGCCTATCGTCAGAAATTGCCGCGTGCAGGAGGGGCCGGATTTGGCGGAGACCCAGTTTGGTTTCCGCAAGGGGCGCTCTACGGTGGACGCCATCATGCGCGTGCGAGCCCTCACGACGGGGGATGCAGTGGCCCGGGGTGGGGTCGTCTTGGCGGTGTCCCTAGACATCGCCAACGCCTTTAATACCCTGCCCTGGAGTTGCATCAGGGAGGCATTGCGGTATCACCGGATGCCGACCTACCTCTGTCGAGTGGTCGAGGCCTATCTGACGGACAGGGCCGTCATCTACCCCGGTCATCAGGGAGAGTGGAACCGGCGAGAGATGTCGTGCGGTGTCCCACAGGGATCGGTCTTGGGGCCGCATCTGTGGGACATCGGTTACGACTGGGTGCTGCGCGCCGACCTCCCAAGCGGCGTCAGCGTAGTATGTTACGCTGACGACACGCTGGTCCTGGCGCAGGGGAGGTCGCACCAGGCGGCGGCTGAACTAGCGACACGCGGGGTTGCGATAGTCGTGGAGAGGATCCGGCAGTTGGGACTCGAGGTGGCCTTGCACAAGTCCGAGGCCATGTGTTTTCATGGTCCTCGGAATGCGCCACCGTCGGGTTCCGAAATAACGGTGGGAGGGGTTCACATCGGAGTCGGGTCGACGATGAAGTACCTGGGACTCGTCCTCGACAGCCGGTGGAACTTCGTGGAGCACTTCCGACGTTTGGCTCCCAGACTGGCACGGGCTGGGGCTGCCTTGAGGCGGCTCCTGCCCAATCTGGGGGGTCCAAACGCCTCCTGCCGGAGGCTCTACGCGGGGGTCGTGCGGTCCATGGCCCTTTACGGAGCACCGGTGTGGGCGCGTTCCCTAAGGCTGGGACCAGCCGGCAGGTTGAACGCGTCCCAGAGGGTCATGGCCATCCGACTAGTCCGGGGATACCGCACGGTCTCCCGGGAGGCGGCGAGCCTCCTTGCCGGATTGCCGCCGTGGGATCTGGAGGCAAAGGTCCTCGCGCACGTGTGGGAGTGGCGCGAGGAGGCGAAGCGCCGGGGCGTAACTCCGCTGCCGCGAGAAATCACGGTACAGCGGACAGAGCTCCGGCGGGATCTCATGGCGGCATGGAGAGCGCGACTGTCGCAACCCAGCGCTGGGCACGCCACAATAGCGGCGATAAGTCCCCTCTTTGAGGAGTGGCTAGAGAGGCGCCACGGCGTCCTCACCTTCCGCCTGACGCAGGTCCTCACCGGACACGGTTGTTTCGGGAGGTTCCTGTTTCGCATAAGGCGGGAGGAAACGCCCGGGTGTTTCCACTGTGTGGATCGCCCGGAGGACACGGTGGAGCATACAGTGGAGGTCTGCCCGGCTTGGGCAGAGCACCGCCGTGTTCTCACGGAGGCGATCGGCGGCGGCGATCTCTCGCGTCCGAGCCTGGTCCAGGCCATGGTGCGGAGCGAGAGTGCATGGGAGGCCGTCACCTCCTTCTGCGAAGCAGTGATGCTAGCGAAGGAGGAGGCGGAACGCGTGAGGGAGAGGCAGCCTCACGCCCTCAGTCGCCGCAGGAGACGCCCTGGGCGGCGGGAATCGCGGGGCGATTTCCGGCCACCGTAGGCGCGGGCCTGCGGACGGTGAGCAGCGGGTAGCTCGCCGTCCGGTAAGGACCAGGCCCGAGTCGACGGCGCGTTGTGTTCCACGCGCGCCTCAAAGAGATGTCAGCAAGTGACGGGGCCCAATAGGGCCGACGCCGCTGGGGTCGCGGGTTGTCTGAAAGGGTTACCGCGGCCCTGGCATAGGCAACTGAAGGAACACGGGTGGGTTTTAGTCAGTAAAAGTCTGACACGCCCTCCCGCTCCACCCAGAGCGGGAGAAGTTATTTGATGATTTCCCACCCTCAAAAAAAAAAAAAAAAAAAAAAAAGGAGGGAACGATATTGGGCACGCCACAATAGCGGCGATAAGTCCCCTCTTTGAGGAGTGGCTAGAGAGGCGCCACGGCGTCCTCACCTTCCGCCTGACGCAGGTCCTCACCGGACACGGTTGTTTCGGGAGGTTCCTGTTTCGCATAAGGCGGGAGGAAACGCCCGGGTGTTTCCACTGTGTGGATCGCCCGGAGGACACGGTGGAGCATACAGTGGAGGTCTGCCCGGCTTGGGCAGAGCACCGCCGTGTTCTCACGGAGGCGATCGGCGGCGGCGATCTCTCGCGTCCGAGCCTGGTCAAGGCCATGGTGCGGAGCGAGAGTGCATGGGAGGCCGTCACCTCCTTCTGCGAAGCAGTGATGCTCGCGAAGGAGGAGGCGGAACGCGTGAGGGAGAGGCAGCCTCACGCCCTCAGTCGCCGCAGGAGACGCCCTGGGCGGCGGGAATCGCGGGGCGATTTCCGGCCACCATAGTTGCGGGCCTGCGGACGGTGAGCAGCGGGTAGCTCGCCGTCCGGTAAGGACCAGGCCCGAGTCGACGGCGCGTCGTGTTCCACGCGCGCCTCAAAGAGATGTCAGCAAGTGACGGGGCCCAATAGGGCCGACGCCGCTGGGGTCGCGGGTTGTCTGAAAGGGTTACCGCGGCCCTGGCATAGGCAACTGAAGGAACATGGGTGGGTTTTAGTCAGTAAAAGTCTGACACGCCCTCCCGCTCCACCCAGAGCGGGAGAAGTTATTTGATGATTTCCCACCCTCAAAAAAAAAAAAAAAAAAAAAAAAAAGGAGGGAACGATATCGCTTGAACCTAATTTTGTGAGATTGATGATTACTGTTGTCTACCTACGTGTATAAGTGTTAAATATTAACTGAAGTTTATTTTTTAATTCAGCATTAGCAAAGTGATTTGTGTTTTTTTATTTGTAATCTTCAAGTATATTATACCTGAAGGAAATATTCCTATAATAGGACTATAATTTTGAACTCTGGCGGACGGTCTAGGACTAGGACCTAGACCGTTCGCCAGAGTTCTACAAATCAGGTACCTGAGGTCTAGGTCTAGGTCATTCATGCTCAGCTGACTCACCAAATCTGGTCAATCCACGCCTTTATTTACAACTTAAAGTTGAGAAAATAAGAAAGTCTCTGTCAACCTGTTTTCAATATGTATAGATCTATGTATTTTTTTGTTTTGTATTTCTGATTACTGGAGTTATATGTATTTTGTGCGGCACGTGTTTCTGTGACAAATAAACCTATTTTACTTTCTTTTTAAACATACTGGAAAAAAAACTGTCATGCAGTCAACCCGTTTCATAATTATTATGATTTACAAAATCATGAAAATACTAATGTGTCAGCAATGAACTTAAAATTGCTATCAGTCTCTGCTGAGGTAAAAGTCCCTAATATAAAGTTGAATTTGGCTATCTTAAAGGCATTTTACGAACTAAATTCCTATTTTATAGTCATATTTATCCCGTTTATTACATGATAACGTGTTCAAAGGATTTTAAAATGTCTATAAAATACCTCGGGAGGCAATCATAACTTCTTACCTTCCCTCGAAGATTTTGTATGAATATTTAAAATGATTTCAGTTGGTTATTTACCTGTCATGGTTGTCAATTGTTTCAGAACGAGAAAGTTAATCAAATCTCATATCCTACCGCTTTATTATTAGATTAGTAACAGCTGATATAAGATAATTATCATAGAGCTTAAGTACATGAAATTCGAGATCAATTTCAGCAACAAACTTATACATATTCACTATGACATTCTCACAGGTGCAATCATCTCTAAAAATCAATGCCACTTTTCGTTGTAATTTTATAACTCAAGAACGGCTGGGCCGATTTAGCTGATTTTGGTTTTTAAATGTTTGACGTAGTCCAGGGAAGGTTTAATAAACGATGAGAAAAATTGGAAAATTCTGGAAAACTGAAAGTGGATTTTATATGGGAATATTGAAATTGGTACAGGACGTCTGTCGGATCAGCTAGTAAGTTTACACAGGCGATCGAATGTCAGATTTTTCGAGATTTTGATCGAATGTCGAAAATCTGACATTCTATCGCCTTATGGGTGGTGAAAAATATTAAGTAGGTATTGGTGGTAGATCTACACACCTAAACGTGAACGCGAACGTCGTAGAGAAGATAAGATATAACACAAGATAGGCACTGGTCCATGGATAGAGAAGATGGGATGATTGAAACGGACCCTGACGGAGCGGTTCGAAATATTGACACATCAATTAACCTTTTGTACCCACCAATAGGGAGCTACTAATATAAATGTTGTTATAATGTTACAATGAACCTGTCACACACAAGTCCGAAGGATCCAGAATACAATTTACCTTCAAATTTAGTTGGGCAAATGTTTGATGCTCGATATATCTTACTAAATTTTATGTCTGCCAGTGTAGTGGACAAGTTTAATTGGTTCCCGGCAGCGGACGATCAATCATAACAGTGGCGGGTCATGTCGGCGCACCAAGAGCGCCCGCCATGATATGTGGACGCTCCAAGCCTATATTCCACAACATTTTCACCAATAAATATTCCCAGCGCTTTGAGACCTCGAAAAATAAAAATATGAATCCACACACGACCTCGCAATATTCATCGAAGACTTCACATACACGGCCTTTGAACTAGGTACCTAACTAATTGTATAAATAGCTGTGTTTATGACAAGAGAAAACATTCGCAAAGAGGACTTCAAAGTATAATTTTATAAAAGAAAATATAAACGGATACAACGTTAAATATATAAACATATTATAAGCTTTTTGAAACGGTCACAGCTTTGTAAACAAAGGGAACATTCGCATAATGATGTCGATATACAAACAAACAACACATACAAGAGTAAGTTCGTAATATTTTATTAACAATAGGTAATGTTAGATCCTACTAGTTATTTCCGAGAAAATACACTGTCTGTTTTTTTTCAAGGTCCTGGGTGTTAAAAAGCAAAAGCGAATTCACAGTTCAAGTTTCCTTCGCCCAAAAAATCTGAATAGTAACAAGTTTAAAGGTAATCAATTACGGAACATTAACAGTTTGTTAACAATACCTCTATTGTATTTTGAAAGATTACAATGTCCGTTAATTATGCAAAAATCATTCGTTATTTTTTATTGGACGACGTGTTAAGGGGTAAGAGAAAAGGGGTTGAAATTGAAGAAGTATCCTTAGCATTCGTCTGTCAAACTTGTGTTAGTTTGACTTATGTTATAATAGTGACCCGCCCGCCCTTCCTTCGCAGGGCTGCAAACCTACATTGAGCTTTATAATTTATGAGCTATATTTAAATTAAATGTCAATTATTTTACTAAACAATGGTTCACAATCATCGACAACCGCATCAAAATCCTTTGTGTAACTAGTTTAGAAGAACCAATCGGTCACACTGACAGACACGAAAAGCGATTTTATTTTATAACAAAGTAGCCTATGTCCGTCCCCAGGATGCTATATAAAGCCTTGCCAAATTTTATCGAAATCCGTTCAGTGGTTTAGGCGTGAAAAGGTAACAGACAGACAGACAGACAGACAGACAGACCGACAGACAGACAGAGTTACTTTCGAATTTATAATATTAGTATGGATAATGTAGCTATACCTACCTACATATTATAAAATGAAATCACTTTTCATTTATTAGACTAGCTCCTGCCTGCGACTTCGGCTGCGTGAAATTCCTTGTTCCCCATCAGACCCATCCTGCCTGTCGCATCACAGCGCCTGCCCGCGATAACACTTCGTTTTTGCTTAGTGTTCTTTTCAATTTTTATTTTGCTCGGCTCCTGAGGTTTCTAGCGTGATGTTAATATAATAGCTTATAGCCTTTCTCAAGAATTGGGCTATCAAATGCAAAAATAATTTTTCAAATCCGACTGGCAGTTCCAGAGATTAGCACGTTCAAACAACATACAAACAAAATAAACAAAATCTTCAGCTTTATTATTAGTATTAGTATAGTTATAGAAGAAGAAGAAGAGGAGCTCGTGGCTAAGTAATAACAGCCGCACGGGTCGATCCATCAGGTTAAGCTACGCTTGCCGCGGTTGGCCCGTGGATGGGTGACCATCTTTACATACCGAGACTCCTCCGTGCCTCGAAAAGCACGTTAAGCCGTTGGTCCCGGCTGTCATTCGTGGATCTTTGACAGTCGTTACGTGTCGTCAGAAGCCCGAAAGTCTAACAACCAGTCTTACCAAGGGGTACCTATCGTCACGGATATCGAGTATCGTATTACCCAGTTACTGGGTTGTGGAGGTCAGACAGGCAGTCGCTCCATGTAAAATACTGGTATCCAGTTGCATCCGGTTAGACTGGAAGCCGACCCCAACATAGTTGGGAAAAGGCTAGGCAGATTGATATTGAGTTATAGAAGAAGTTTTAATCTATCTTTTTTAGGTGATGCTTTTAAAGACTAAACGCTATAGCCTCACAGTGTTTACAATTGTCTGTCTGTCATTTGTGTCAATGTGTAGCTTAGGATTAGGGTTAGTCCAATTGTAAATGTATTTTGGTTGAAAAATAAAATTGTAAAATGAAATGAACGTCTGCCGAACTTGTTGAACTTTGTGTGACTTTCAGCTGGAGGTCGAAAAGGCCAATACGTGGCTGGCTCTTAGTCGGAAGATTTGATAGACTTCATCTCCACGGCCCAACAAAAGTCACACAGTCAAAGTCAGCGTTCTAAGTCACGTTATTTTACTTTGCTTAGACCTATTTTCAAGTTTCTGTCTCTATCTTGCACAGTGTTTTACACTTAACAAAAATCACCATAACTTCTGGCATCTCGGTGTAAACCGTTGAAAGCCGTTTAGTCTCCTACTACGACATTATCTCAAATCAGCGTACTGTGAACATATTGCAATTCTCCATGAGACCAACATCGTAATCGCAAAAAAATAGTATTTAGAAATAAAAAGGTTTTCAATTTGTATCTTTATTACTTTAAAAAAGAATTTATAGTGTAAATAGTGGCTTAAGAAAACTTCAAGTCTGCGAATATTATTTCAAAAACTTTCAAGTAAGACTTTATGAAAAATTGATAATGATGCGACTCTGTAAATTAAATTCTAAGACTAATTTGCGTATTCAGAACTTTCTACATTAGTAGGTTTATATCATTAGAACTAAAGTCTTTTGTCTAAGAAAATTAATGTTAATTATTTAAAGTAACAAAATTCAACTTCAAAATTTTTTGAATATTTAAGTTTATAAAATCTTTTGTAAATTGTGAAGGGCACGAGAGATATAATATACAAAGGTTGTCGGGTTGCACAGAGATACATAATTTGGGAACTTGACAAACTTTGCTTGTGGTGTGCCCACTTTGTAATTTACGAGTTTAGTATTACGACATTGTCTCAAATTGCTTCGTAATTTGTAATCGCCTCAGTGGTCTAGGAGTATTCTTAGGGATGGCTAGGAAGATTGAGGTTGTAAGTTTTGTTACTTCTAGTTTTCGAGATTAGACAAGTTAGTATTCAGATAGTGTTCATTTAGAAAATCTTAAAACAGCTACAGGGCTGGATGAATTAGATAAATACAGAGAAGCTCCTTTCTTGTAGGTATTATATCGGTAGGTACCTATAGGTACCGATATAATTCAATTTTATCTTCTATATTTTTAATTTTTAATTCTACTCAGCAATGGTCACAGTTATGATTATATCTTACCACTCCAGGGTAACCTACCCCAACGCGATACATGAGTCATAGTCCATTAATAAACATTCCATCCATTCTAAACGACTAATTAGCAGCTACAAAACAGTAACAATTATCTCTAAAACGTATGACGGAACAATTTACACGTTAAACAATATAGCGTTGAAATAAATGTAACAAAGGTAGAATTGGGGAAAATTGTTTTCGTTAACCGGTGTTGGAAACCGCGGAATGCTTCCATTATCCCAAGATAAACGAGATGGTACATGTTGACACATATAATCTTATACAAGACGAGTATAAGATTACATGTGTCAGCTAATAATTCCTTGCCCTTCCCGAACACAACTTGCCAAAACGTTACTCGAAAAATAAATAAAACAAATCACACTTTCGCGATACGTTAAAATAATGCTGGGAGCGTGTTCCCAAGTGTGATATAGATTGTTGTGAGTTTATCACGTATGCAAAAAAACATCATCTATCGATTTCTAAGATATTGTTTTCCTACATTTCAAAACAAAATGAGATTTATGAATAGTTGAAGGTCAAAACGGTTTTAACATTTTATTTGACCCATTGTACGAATTTAAAGAATTTGACGTACAATAAAATAATGGAAACAATTTACCTACGTACATAAAGCCTCGTGGCTAAATTATAACAGGTGCACGGACCGATCGAAGGTTAAGCTACGCTTGCCGTGGTCGGTTCGTGGATGGGTAACCATCCATTACAATAGATACCCCTCCGTACCTCGGAAAATACGTTAAGCCTTTGGGTCCCGGATTTCGTTCATAGATCTTGCGCGTAGACAGAAGCCCAAACAACTCGTCTTACCACTGGGTATCGTGTTACCCAGTAACTGGATATGGAGGTCAGATAGGCAGTCGGTCCACGTAAAATACATTATTCAGCTGCATCTGGTTAAACGGGAAGCCGACCCAAACATTGTTGAGAAAAGGCTAGGCATATTGTTTTTTTTTTTACTGTATTAAACTTACTTAGACCTCAAGGAAAATTAAACCAAAACGCCATTTCAAATACCTTTACACAAGCTGCCACTTCGTTTAAAAATGTAACAAAGGTAAAGGCTCCATTGGCACTTAAAAAAAATAAAGTTGCGGCTGTATAAAAATATTTTTCATAAAATGTCGCGAAACTTGACACTTTACGCCTCCCTATACATACGGTGCCCGTAATTCTTGTGTGAGTGTGTGCGTGAAACTCACGTATGAGGAACAGCGACGAGTAGCAGCGGCGCGCGGCGCGGTGGAGGCGCGGGTTTACGACGTATTGTCGGGGACACAACACAAATCTTCCCCAGGGCATAGTGTTTCCCACCTCGGGCTCGCGCCTCGCAAACCGACCGGCTCCCCATTATCATTCAGGCCCGAAAAGCTTTTAAAATATTCTTAATTTTATTGGAGTTCAGAAATTCTATATAAATCTATAATTCCGCAAAAACTGGTCCGCAAATACTTGGACTTATAATCGTATTCAGCAACTTGACGGTTCGAAGCAAAATAATGTTACCTTATTTTATCACCGTCATTACTTAACATTTATAATATGGTATAATAGTTATTTATGCAACTGACGCATAATAAGGGGTATTAAAATACGATTGTGGGTTTATATTTGATAATAGTATCACATGAGTGTTTTAATACCTAATTATGTACAGTTGCATACAAGACTGTTTACAACTGTTTCAGAACCTTTTATGAAGGATTGATAACATGGATGTAGACTTTATATACATCCATGTTATCAATCCTCCATAAAAGGTTCTGAAACAGTTTTTTGCAATACTAATACTCGTATCGAACATGGCGGCCGGCGTCATAGTATACCACGTGAATTCGAATAACTTCTTTTTTTTTAATTACGGCGCTGTTATAATGAAACGCGCGTGCATTACAATGTTCTTTTTTTGAAAACGAGTTGCATTATGAAATTCAGTACAACATTAAAACACCCGTTTGGATGCTATTATGGTTACCATGGTTACTATGACACTGGCTGTTTTAATGTTGGCAATAAGCTAACTGTTTCAGAAACTTTTATAGAGAATTTATAGCATGGGTGTAGATAAACGAATATAAGCACATCAAGGTAGTTTCGCTAATTCGTTTTTCACCTCATTTCCTTTTTTTGTCAGGAACTGTTATCCCTCCAAGTGGCAAGTTACTACGATTAAAAGTCCCAAGTATAATTTTCCACATTTTTTATTTTATTAATTTACTCAGTTATATTTGTGTTCAAGAACCACGCTCAAAAAAGAGTACCCAAACTGTTGATATAGTTACTACTAGTTTGTACAGTGGCGTGGTCAGCAACTTAGTTGTCAAAGTCCACAAAGTAGGATTTCCTGTTACCAACTGTTGTTTTAAGTCCTTAAGTGGGTTAGTTGTAGCCAGTCTATTTCATCACAAATACTCCAAAATTAAATTGGAAATGGCACGTGACTGCGGGGGCACGGACGGCCACATTCCGTATACTCACCTAGAGGTCTCAACTAAATATTAACCAGTGAGGGGTGCCAACGTGAGGATGCTGAAAGAGTTTCGACAGGGACATAGTTATGACACGAATAACTGATGGACGTCGTCCTCTCTCCTCATCACTTGATTAACATTCAGAGTAGCTCGCGACTCGCAGCTCGGCATTCTTGTAACAATACCCGAGCACAAAATAAAAGCTTTGCACGTTCATTCGCTGAAAGGCGGACTTCCCCAACTTACGTCATTCCAGTTTCCCGTAGTTGGAAAACTTTATCGAAAACAAAACACTGGTACCTATTGTCAATTGTAAAGGCTCTCATACACATACTTTTGAATCATTTTTACCAATGGAACGTGTTATTTATCATATGTTGAACGAAGTTGGAGTGAAATCAGATTTATTGCACGGAAGCCACGTCCTTGTAGCGTGGGAGACGCATCAAGTTGTTTCAAGACACTAACTTATCTTGCATTCTGAAGGAAAATACGAGGCGGAAAACGGAATGTCGGTCGGCTACACATACGTAAGAAAAAAGGCTTTCTTTTTAATAAAACCCCTGAGGTGAAAATACAAGAACGTGTTTAAAGTGAGCCACAAGAATGGCGAGATTCCCTTACGCTCGTTAATTTTAGTTAGGTATTTAATTTGTACTGTACATTTTACCCCAAGCATTTAACCTATGACGTAGAATCATAAAATTCGTTATTGCCTATTCCCTTCCCTTTATTGTTCGCGCGTTTAGAGTTGCCATTGTCACCCGAAAGCTTATTAGCCGCCATTACTTTCCTCTGTCGGCGCATTTATATTTTAATTAAAGGACATTCTCCAAAAAAAATTAGCAATAAAATGTATATATTTACAGTTTAGTTTATAAAATATTTGAATTGTAGTAAATAACACAAACTCATTTGCATTTTATCGAACAAAGAATTTGGTTATTTATAATTTCTAAACTATTGACACCATGAAAGACAAATAATTATTAAGAATTCTAGAGAAGCCATGTTCCCTCTGTATTTGACAGAATTTATAAGTAGGTAGCTTCCGAAATGTTGGAATATTAAAGAACTTTCAGACTAGAATCAGAAACATGATATTTTATTTCAATTAAAATACATTGAATTCACTTAGAGTTGGGTGGAACTGCACGTCTTGAGTGCCTTGTTTTTTTCCAGTATTTTTTTTTTAACTATAACAAGTATCTAATTGCTTTATTATTCTCAATAAACTCTACTAATGCAACAAAAACATCTACTGATTAAGCTTGATAAAGGTACTCCTCAAGCTTGATGAAAAAGTTTTTGAGAAATGTGTTCGCAACAAAAATACAGGCAAACAAGTAGACCCATAAAATCTCACCATCAAGAGATTTTTCGTATCTTTTTATTACGGAACCCTACACCTACAAATACAACAGTCGTTTAGAAGGCACCTATCTGAAATAAAAATGCAAATTAGAGTAAGACGAATTGGGTTAGCTAAGACTTTTTATATTTCTTTTTTCCTTGTAAATTAAAATAATGTGAGGTATACAGAGATACACCAACACGTCGGGAACACAATGGCTGTTCTTGTTGTAATATTTAGTGCTAGACCGGCTACAATTCCCCAAAGTCTAGCTTAATCTGGTGTGTTCTTGATATCTCGCCCATGTTCTTTGTTGCATGCTGCGATATAAATTCTACTATGTTTATTTAAACAGTTTCAGTGATAGGTTTATAATATATCAAGCTTTTTACATGCTGTCATAAATTCATTACTTATTTTACTTTCTAGAAAGATGTTAATAAGATGGAATAAGAGATTGTGTTCCTTTTTAATAGGATTATAATGGCGACTGAACTTATTTGGCATAAGAATAAATAGCTTATATTTCTTTATTTAATCTAACCTTAATAAAAAGACACAAATATGTATTTAAAGCTAATTGTAAGTGTCTATAAACATGACTTCTACGTCAAAATATAACGTATAGAATAGAAATTCAAGAGATTTTGTCAACATCGTCTACACTAAAAAAGCATTAGAATTCTTTATTCTTTTCTTTTTCTTTATCCTTTATTCTTTTTTTTCGCTATTGGGGATAGAAATACTTAAAATAGTTTTAGTTTCACACACAATAGGTGTGCAAACAAAAGGTGTGCTCCCACACACACCTACTCCGAGTACTACGGTGGAGCGTGCTTTCAAAAGTAGAAATTCTTAGTGTGCATTTGAAGACTAGGGTCGTCAAAGTTAAGCAAAAATAAAACTCATTTAACGAACACTAGAGCTCCTTACTGGGTTCAAACGCGCGTCTTTACTTTAGCACATATAAGTTTATTACACACACATATAGTTACGCTTTCAGAATTAGAGGAAAGCGTTAGAGCGCTTGTTTTAATTAGCAGAAGCTCTCCAGTCTCAAGTGTGTGCATAGCACAACTTTGTACACATAAGTGGATGGAACGTTTCAATTACTGACTTGTTATGGTTGACCAGGACCACTGTTGTTGTGTATTCGGGGCCTAAAATTTGGTGTAGACGCTTCCAACGTCACATGTTAGCCTTATAGCTTGCTCTGCATATTGCAAAGGCAAACAATTCGTAAAACCTTTGGCAAGGGCGCGTTACTACTAATACTAGAAACCTAGTTCTTTTCTGCTAAATTCCTGCGAAACTAAATACGTGTAATGGAAATACATAGTACGAAAAAATAGTTTGGTAATAATAAAAAAAACAAACATCATTATCATCTGCCTAGACTTTTCCCAACTATATTGGGGTCAGCTTACAGTCTAACCGGAAGCAGCTAAAGATCCACGAATGATAGCCGAGACCAACGGCTTAACATACTTTCCGAGACACGTAGAGGTCTTAGTATGTAAATTTGGTCACCCATCCACGGACCAACCGCGGCAAGCGTAGCTTAACCTCATTGATCGACCCGTGTGGTTTTAGTTAACACTTAGCCACAAGCAAGTAGTGTTCTGAAAAAAGGTGTAGGTAATGTAAATAACACTTTTAATTGTATGCGTAAAGTTGTGTCCTACATACCTACCACGTACTTACGTCGTGTATCTGAATCCTCTGAGGTAGAATTAAACCCTTATCAGATGAAAACTTGTGAAACACGTGTGAATAATTTATTGCATATTTTGTCAATACATCGTTGGATAATTTTTTGCCCCAAGATTTGCAATGTGAATTATTTATTTTGACTACAAACCACACCACTGATGATCTACAATACAATAAATTCTTTTGGGAATAAATATAATATGTTTTGTGTTTAGCTTTTAATGAATAAAGCACAGCATTTAATTATGGAAAGTGAAATCAAATTATATCATGAATGTGAATGTTATATCCACGTATCGGCATTAAGTAGGTAGTTCAACCGCACATTTTAAGCGCGTTCACATCAATTTCAATGAATTAGGTGTAGGTACTAACGTGTACCTACAGTAGGTAATGTATTGTATAGTGAGTAGTGTTACAAACATTATCTATACACCACTATTTTTTAATTAGTACAAATACTTAAAGGGCTTATTAGAGAAGGTCTTGTTGTTATATATGTAAAGTCTCAATAAATAATATTCATAAACAGCAAAGTTATTGGCGTTTGTTTATATCCCAAAATGCCACTCAATGTATGGAAATATTGTACAGGCTATTCATAGTTGTATTCATTCTCTCGCTCTAGTATTCGCGTGCTCTCGCTCGAACTTGCCCCGCCTCCAACAGCTGTTATCGTATCATAATCATGAATTTGCCAATTATGACAAATTTTTGTGGACAATTTTGGTTTTTCGTTTTTTTTACTTTTGACTACACAAATATGATCAGTAACGGGTACGGATAGAGCCCCATTTTTTTTTTGTACTAATTAAAAAATAGCGGTGTATAAATAAAAACAGAAGTCCTGAGTGACTGATTCATCAACACCCAGCCCCAAACCATTGAACCTATAAAGCTGAAATTTTGCCCAGAGGTTCCCTTTATAATGTAGACAAGGAATAAGGAAGCATTTTTGTTCCTGTGGGATATTTTCCGACATCCACGCGGGCGAAGCCGCGCGGGAAGTGCTAGTCTTGTACTAAATTTAATGCAAACATCAACCCTGTAGTTTGCGGACAGCAATGCTGTTTTAATGCTTTGATTGAATAGTCTAAGTCGGCGTTCGCACGAGAGCGTTATAAAATCGCGGCGGGATTTTATCGCGCACTGGATTTTCAACTCTCTGCTTAGCGCCGGGAGTTGAAAATCCAACAGTGTGTTTTTCGTCGCGCTGGGATGCACTCTGTTTTTGTTACGTTGGACTTTCAACGCTCGGCTCAACAACGAGAGTTGAAAATCCAGTGCGCGATAAAACCTCGCCGCGATTTTATTACGCTCGTGTGAACGCCGACTTATTCAGGCAAAAAAGTAGAGCAACCAGATTTTCTATCTTATCTGTAACTTACAGCTGGATTTGGACTGCTCTTGTGAGATAGAATACTCTTAATTAGACCTACACCAGCAACATAATAAGAGATGTTATACCGTCATCAGCACTCTGTGGGCGTAAGCAATTAATATACCTCTGATGCCTCTCCTTGGGATCAAAGGCGAAACTGTTAGGTATAATAATAACATGAAATGTATACTATAAACAGAGAACCATTCAGCGAAACGTTTTTATATGTTGCAGCATTTCCTTTAACCACAAAAAACAAACGAGAGCGACAATTTAACCTTTGTCTACGGTATATGAAGCTCATAGTAAAATGGCTATAAAAAATTCGCATAGATCATCCACGAGTGACCGCTCACATCCCCCTCCCTCCCCGCCTTCGCCCCCCACGCATCCGGCGACAGGGGAAGGCCTTACAAATCTCATTACCATCGTATAACCGCGTACCAAATGCAACGGGAGTACCTATCGGCACATGTTGTACCAATGTAATTAATTAGGATTGCAATTGAAAAGGCTCAATTCATTTGTCAATTCTAAATTCTTTATTGCGTAGGCACCTTATTGTATACAGTTGCTAGGGAAATTATTATATTAGTCACAATTATGGACCCTAACGGGCATAGCATATGGAGGGGGGGTTTTTTTATGGTTTTACGATGATCAGTGCGGCTGGTGACCCCAAAAAAAAATCATCAATTTTTCTGTTTTAACATGTTTAAATATCGATACCCTTCACGTCTGCGGAGTTTCGCTAGGTAATTTAATTTGACCCTTCAATAGGTAATTAATTTCGAATGAGTTCATTTTACATGTAATGTACCAAACTTGAATATTATCGATTTTGTGAGACAGAATACGAATGTAATAATAAGTTCTTGAATTCAATTAGATTCAATTCAAAGTTAAAAAAGCTCCACGAGTTCGATCTCATATGGTACGGCTAAGGCAATAACTGTAATATAAAATGTACTAGTTTTTGTATTCGAAAGGGATATTCAAAAGGCGCTGTAGAATTGAAAGTAGGTAGGTATATGCTTCGACGGATTGTGAGGATTATCTTCACAAAGCTGTGCACGAAATATTAAACTTTCAACAGTTTAGGGGACGTCTCTTAACGACATAAATAGGTAACGAAAACAGGCCCAACACGACCAGGATTTACATAAAAATAAAGTATTTATCTATCCGGGCCCAGCAATAAAAGAAGCCTTGCCGTTTCTATTCACAACTACATCCAGGTTAAATTATACCAGCGGCGCTATAAAGGTTAGCTTGTGGATTTTCGCAATTATGGAAGAGCGAATTTTTTACTGTCCTGCGTAATGAGAGAGGTGCAAAAACTCTACCGCCGTTTTTGTGCTATACATCTATTAAAATGAGAGTACTAATAGTAAATGCTCCTCTCGGGGCTCAGTACACGATTAATGTGTGTCACCCACATGTAAATCTGTGCAAGCACACCAAATAAATGTTTTGTAAAATGTTTGCCCCCGACGGAATACAACACCTGATAAATGATAGCTACGGGCGTTTTATGAATATGTGAAACGATAAAATGTTTCCAACGTCACTCGCCGAGACATGCTGTGCTGAAAATACGAATCGACTACACCATCTGCAAATCTAATACTGTATTATATATTAGGACCCTAATAAATTTTAAATAGCAGCACTTACACTGTGCATATTTCAGGGTTACAAAACGAAACAGCCACATTCCGCTCGCACATGAATAATATTCTGTAGCCGAAACCTATTCACTAAACTCTACTTTTATCTTTTTGAATTTTACGACTCACTAATAGAAACACCTACCATACTGTTGCGGAAATGAAAGAAAACATGTGCAGCTTGCCAGTTCACTTCCCACGCATGTTGTAAAGGTCAATCAAAGTAAATAGGTCGCCGCCGTGGCATTCATAGGTAATGAGCCAAACTTAGGTATCACTACAATTGATGTACCACGTGACACTATGAGCGCGGCTTCATTAGCTATGGTTATTTATCCATCTCTTGTTTGTTTATATTATACTCCAACTTGCATTAAAAAGGCTCGACCTAAAGAAGCTCTTTTCACTTTTTATGTGTTCGCAGTTCGTAGTGCGTCAGAAACAAGCATACCAGACGCTTATAAAAAAGGCAGGAAGAAAGGTCACTCTGACAAAAAGTTTCCAAGCCCCTATAATGTCGACGACGTATAAAGACATATTTAATGAACGTGAGAATTTTAATTAAATCACAGACAACACGGCTGTCATTAGGGACATGTTTACTCAAGACATTAGATTCCTGCGTTAATGACAATTTACTCTAATAGATGCTTGGGATAAACGAAGTAGTAAAATTACACAATGTTTGTTGAAGGGATTCGCTTAAATAACAGAGTATAATACGCGTAAAATTGCAAAATTGTTACTGGAGGTACTTCGCTTACGGATAATATATTTTACGGCAGGTAATTTACTCTGATTCTAAGTTAACGTTGCTAAATGCCCTGTGAGTAACAGATACACGTGGAAAATCTGTTTATACTATAGTAACAAAACCTAGTATTGTTAATAACATTTGTAAAGATCATGATAAAAAATTCACGCGATCGTGCCAGTATTTTTCTCTGAAAATAAGCCAACATAAGAATGGAGCAAAGAATTTCATAGATAACAACTCTACAATGTAGGTACAACTAAAATTTCCAGCAAGCATATTGTGCTAGACGTTTTAAATTTGTTCGTTCAAGAAATTAAATAAAACACTCAGAAATCAGATGACTGTCTAGTCTACTCTTTGTTATAAGGTGAAAATTAATACTAGCATATTTCAAGACAGTTTCAGACATACAAAGAACTTTAAGGTCAATGCATTGTAAGCACTATATTGTTTTCGTTTTCTGTACTCTAAATGAAAAAAAAACATTAATAGTTTATATTACAACGTTATAATTTTTAGGGTTCCGTACCTCAAAAGGAAAAAACGGAACCCTTATAGTATCACTTCGTTGTCCATCAGTACGTCTGTCTGTCTGTCTTTCGTCTGTCAAGACCCTTTTTCTCAGAAACACGTGGAGGTTTTAAATTGAAATTAATGCCAAATACGTAAGTCTATGATCCCTTGGAGCTCTAAAAAAATCAAGCTTCTAAGTCAACGCAATATAAAAATACGGCCATTTATGCGACATATTTTGTTACGCGCAGGTAAATCAAAACTACTTCCCGTTGACCTAGAATCATGAAATTTGGCAAGAAGCAAGGTCTCAAAGCACAAGTAAAGAAAAAAGTCCGGAAATAGTTAATTTGTAATTTTATCACATAATTTTTTATTTTTTTTATTACAAACTTGAGAGTTACAAGCAGTTGTAAAATTGACCCTGACGTATATCACTGAATGGGAGAACATGTTTTTCAACTACAATGTTAAGTTTGTTTTTGAGAAAAATTCTTTTCAACTACGGAACCCTTCATTGCACATGGTCCGATACGCACTTGGCCAGTTTTTTTACTTTCAGTATCTAATGGAGCAATTCAGATGCCATAGAAAAGCACAAGCCCCGGCGCAAACGCTTTGTTTAACAGATTAATAGGGTAAGAAGAGTACTGATATACAGAGTGTTTATTTTGTAACCGGGGCAGTTTCCCCATAGTAGGTACTCGTAATTCCTATCTCTTTTGTATTCGAATTTCCCAATACTGTACCAGTTTAAAAAAAAAACCACTTCATAGTATAGTTTACAGTACGTATGACTAACAGGCAGTATCGATAAGCATTAACTACATAATAAACGTTCAGTCGTAATCGGCGATTATTGTCATTTTTTGTAGCCTGTATTGTCTGTCACTGCCAGCGATTATTTAATTAAAATGAAGAAGCTCTCTGTCAGTGTCACGGCTGCCTATGCTGGTTTGGATTCCATCTCAAGAAGTTGAGAAGGCAATTTTGTATGAATCGCGCTCTAAAGTTGGGGCACAAGAGTAGATTCTGTACAGAGACCAATCTTCATACAAATGTGCTACAATAGGTACATAGGGTATGTAGATGCACATGTGCATCGGTGTATCTACTCGCAAAATCACATTTCCCTTCTAGAAAACTGATGACACGTAGATAGGTACACTTCCCCTTTGCCTGAAGCTTGGCCTGATTTTGTATAAGTACAGCCTCAAGGGATCTCCACGGCTTAATAAAATAAAAGGTTGCTTATATACTTTATAAATATATTAGAGCTTTGTCAGACTTAATGTTGCCGCATGTGAAATTCCATTAGGATCCATTACTTTCGCGGAGGCGAGCTTCAACAACAAACAGACAGGCTATCGGATTTCTGTGTGAGATGGCATAGCATGTCATCACCTACGTACCTAACTTTTCAGCGCGTTTTCAAGCGCTTAAAAATCGCCAGAGCAGCCACAATGACAATATTGAATTCGTACATGTTTTCTACCAACTTTGCCCTATACTTTTATGGGGCTATACTTACATAAAAGTCTTGTGTTGGTTACTGTTCTTCAATAACTAATAGGTATTTATTTTTCTACGGCTCTACCTATCTGCTAGTAGGTACAACCTTTAATGTACAGTAGGTATACTTGAATGTACTTACTTTAGGCACGAAACGTTTCAAGGACAAGAGAACAAAGGAGGTCAAAGGACTGGTACTCCTGCACCTGAACCTGTCCTTTGACCTCCTTTGTTCATGTCCTTGAAACGTTTCCTTCCGTAACACGCCAGAATTCCAATAAAACTAAACTTTGTATTCCAAAGAATAAATTAATTTCCCGAAATATTTTAAATTCTAGTGAGCGCGTCGTTCACAACCTTGAAAGACTTACCAGTAACGGCTTGACTCCGAAACCTTTTTAAAAGGTTAATAAATAAATTCCGGCCTATATACTTCTTAAAGGTCTGTACCGCCTGACTTAACAGTAAAAAATTAGGACATTAGACGTTAGTGAACATTTTCTAAGAAAGTAGTGGGATAGGGAAGGTACCTAAATCGAATGAAAATAGTTCTTTCAATAAGCTTGCGGTGAGGTGGCTTCTTACAAGAGTATATTCCTGTTTAGTCTACTTACCTTCAATAACTTCATCACTTTTTATTTCAGTTCATGATAAAATCGTGGCAGCCTACGTTCTAATTAATGCGAAGCAAAAACTAAAGAAAGTGAATTAAATTCTCGGCTACGCTGCTACGTGAAGAATGAAATGACTAAGGCCAAAAATAAATTTAGCTAACAATTCAAGGCAATGAGTAGCGACAAGTCCAAGAAGGCGGCGAAAGGGCGGACGACGCATAAGTCACTGTCACAACCCGCGACCACCGACACTTTTTTGTTCTCCAACGCGGTTTGTGTTAGCAACAATGATTAAATATGTGTACTAAGGAAGGTACTAAAACTCACTCTGAGTCGAGTCGTAATGACCAGTGGCTAGCCCGAAGACGCAAACTGAAGTGAAGTGTGCAGCGAATAAGTTTATCCCAACTTCTGAACTTCGACTACCAATTACTTTTAAGCGTATTTCTTCGATGCTGCCTGATGGGAGTATACTTTGGAGTAGGTAATAGAAAGTATCGACAGCTGTTTATCATCCTTCGAGAATCGTAAAACTTATCTGGAGGAAATACTACGAAATGGTAGGCGTTTTCGGGGCTTCCTGTAGGTAGTGACTTATTACCTTCGGAAATGCAGAATGTCAGCCTAATTTTAATAACATAATTTCGATTTGATTTTAGATTGATAGGTGATTACACTTATTATTAAGATTTTTTAATTCAACCTTTCGCACGTTTCAATTCGTTATTTTTAAATAATAACAATATCTTTAATGCCCGGCCCTGTATCTGAGGTTTTTCCATTCGATAGTGATTATTGAGTCGTGTCTGAACACTTACGTAATAGAAGAATTTAGCTTAATAGTCGAGCGAATTACTAACGAGGATTTATCTGACGACATCAAAAACCGAGTTTAAGGAAGTGAGAGTTTAAACTCCGTTTAACACGTCGCACGCCAATTAGCAGACACAATAGATTTTTCATTGTTATCTGTACACATGGTGTACAATCGACATTCAATTTAAAGAGATAAGAATTCCTCAGAAACCCCCTTTTTTCATTTTTGAGATAACAATAAATGTAAACCTTCCGCATGCGTTAAACACCTTACCTCGGCACAAAACATTCAGGAATTAATGTGCGGACGACAACGGTCATCGTAATTCATTCGCCCGCTAGATCCTTATATAAAAACGGGTTTTGGCACTTGAGCCAAAATAACACATTTCACGTTTATTCCGCTAGTCTCTCCTTTTATTCTGCATAATAAAAGAAAAGAATACCTGCAATGCGTGATGCATTGCATTACTTACATTCTTATTCACATCGCCGAATAAGATAAATGAACTTGCGTCCAACTTCCCAGTCTCGCAGACGACGAGATAAAAAAATAATCCTTTCCACTTAGATTACCTTTCCACTTTAAATAGTTTATTTCACATAAAATAATTGCTCTGAAATATGAACCCGAGAGTCTTAAACAAACATAACTTAATGAGGTACATTAATAAGGTAGGGTTGTAGGTCCCCGCAATCCGGACTCCCGGAGAGAACTTAAGTAGAGATTGTCTGGTTTAATAAATTGATGCGCGCGCCAAAAGGGCAATGGCCAGTTTTGCCGCTTTACTACGCGTCATTCAATGAAGCCGATAAATTACTACAGGCGTAAACATATCTGAACACGAAGAACAACAGGGCTGGTGATAAAATAAAACGTAGTAATAAGTAGGTAGGTCTGGCCCGTGGTAGGTACCTAATAAGCATATTGAAACGGCTATAGTATGCTTATTGTTCACTAGACCTGGGCAACCCTGGTGAAAATAAGTTCTAAAGCACCAAACTAACAACAAATTAATTGTTTTTGTATTTATTTTTACACTTAGTTATTTATTTGTAGAATAAATTATTATAATATTAAAACAAATTAATTCTAATTCATCATCTGCCTAGCCTTGTCCCAACTATGTTGGGTTGGGGTCGCCTTCCAGTCTAACCGTATGCAGCTGAATACCTTATTAACGCCTCAAGTGTCTGAGTTTAGCTAGTTTTAGACCCAAAACCCCAGCGAGAGGGGAGGGTTGGGTGTTAGTTGCGAACCCCATAGGTTCACAACTACTGATGATGTATGTTTTCCATCGGATGATGTTTTTTTACGTTTATATAATATGTGATCTAAGCTTATATACCTATTATGTAAAGTTTTGTCCTTTTGCACACTTGGGGTGCATTTGACACGCGGGGAGGAGGAGTTAGCTGCGAACTCCATAGGTTCACAACTAATGATGATTATTGGTTTTCCATCGGATGATGTTTTTTTACATTTATATTTATTTATATACATGTGATATAAGCTTATATACCTAACAAAAAAAAGGTTTTTTCTTATGCACTCATGGGGTGCATTCGACACTTGAGGGGTTAAATATAAAATTAATTCTAATTATCAACAAATCAATTTCACTCTTACCCGACCCGATTGAGTAAATTCTGCAATCGTCGTTTTCTGTTTGATATTTCCTTTTCCTGTGAAAGTTAGCTACTAGATATCTGAAATCCTTTAACTTAATAGCAAAAGGCCCATCACTATACACTTAAAGCCGATAGGTGTTTTATAAGCAAATTTGTCGAGGGTAATAGATACCTACTAATGTCCACTTCTGCCTTTGATAAATATACATATAATAGAAATTACAACAGTATAGGTAGGTATACTGAACCACAACAAATTATCCATTACCGTCTATTAAACCAGGAAAGATAACCACTAACCATCATATTAGAAACTCTTTTTGATTAGTTCCACTTAACAAAGAGTCATTAGTAGTAACTACCTATAATTAATTTAATTGGTACCTACCTCTCAATCGGTAATAATTTAGTCAGATATGAATCTATTATGTAGGTACTCGATTGACTGCCTGAAAAGAGGCTCCATTCAAATGTCGATAGCGGTACGTTTTCACTCAGATATATCAAATAAAATTTTACGGAACTGTGTGCGAGCATTCACATCGGTGTAGAAACAATTGGTTCTTGTGGAAGAATTGTATCGAAACGGGAAATACCGAAATAAGAAAATGAAAGAGATATCGGGATTTAAGTAAATATACCTACTACTATCGGTTCTTGTTACTCGAGAAGGAAACCATGGAAAAGCGACGGCCGTGGAATGATATGGTTCAGTAGGCACACGTTTTGATATTGTTTGTTTCCATCAATTGTCAAATTATTTAATTAAATGATGTCCTATTTCCTACACTTATTTAATCGTTTGCCTAAAACCCTATTGAGCTGTCAAAAATTGTTTCAGTGAATTAGTTTTCATAAGTTTTACGCCATTTTGTTGAAAATTCAATAACCAATAAACTTAAATCAGGTGGTAGTTGTTGATCTCATTAAAACTTTCAGCAATCAAATGAAATTAATCAATGTGTATTTTTTTAATGATCCAACGACACTGTTATGGCGAGATTTAATGACTGGCTAACATTAATCGAAAGATTAAGAACACTATTACTATTAAGTGCCAAAAATTTAAGTCAATTTAGAATCCGGACAAACCTAACCCTTTAACGGTTTAACCAGAGTTGTCACACCATCCCGGGCAAGTACCTTATATACTGCCAAACACCGGTCTACCAAAAAAACCAGTCGCTCAGGAAAAATGGCCCAAATCTGGACATGCTTGCTGCTTTTCACTAATCCATGCGTTTAGAGTCCCTGAACAAGCGGACTTGTTAGTCTGTTAAAACCTATTAATAGACAGGAGGACACCTCCTGCTCCTCCTGCGTTTCGTACAGACCTGACAAATTGGAAAAGGGACAGCCTATTTTTTGCATTCAACCAACTACAAACCAACGGAACAAGCGACATAGGTAATTCAAAATCTATCTCGTGGGTCATCCTCTGATGTTCACTATGGGTAACATTCAGGCAACTGTGATCGGTAGTTGGTTAGTCGTCAATGTCATGTCGATCAGAAAAAAAAATCCATTTCGTGCCGATATCGAAATACGTTCTAGGTACTTATCTTTGCATGGAAGAACCTTTCAAGCCTTCACCGGTTTTCAATTTATATTCAGGCCTAAATTGTCTGCAAAGTCTTCTCAAAAGGGATTCCAGGTGAGAGGAAGCAATACAAATGCTACGATTGGGAATATAAACCAAACCCAAATCCTATGTGCAGAAACGGGTCGTGTTTCGATATAGGAAACGGACGCTATGCTTAAGTATAATTTAAAGTTAATGTACCGCAGATAAAGATACAGTTTTGGTAGATGAAAAAATTATATGAATAAGTATTTAAGTACCTATAATACAGGTTGGCAGAGACATGACGCGCAAACCATGGCGGCAAACCATGAATTCAGCACATAATTCTAGACACCCTTGTGTAGAAATGTTTCCTCGGTTATCAATAAAAAACTGCTTGTTTCATAGAAAAGTAAAAAATAACCTACGTGGTCAAAATGTATGGAACAGTGGTGGCCCAGTGGTAACGGCCTTGACTTACGAGTTGTAGGTCGTTGGTTCGATCCCAGGCAGAGGTGCTTTACTTTGTGTAAATAATTTCATAACCACACCACTGCTCTCAAAACGGTGAAAAGGAAAACATCGTGAGAAAACCGACGTATCCTAGAACCAAAAAATTCAAAGACATGTGACATCTACCAACCCGCACTGGTGCCGCGTGGTAAATTACAGTCCATTCCCTCTCGAAGGAGCCTGTGTTCCAGTAGTGGGAACATTATAGGCTGATTATGAATAAAGAAATAAACACCTAGCCGTTGATTAAAGTTCCAACTACGTTGTATCAACCTACCTAACTCTAATCGATTTGTCTCTTTTATGTGTGCTGATTCCCTCCTATTTGAAAATATCAACAAAAGACGAATCTACCTGGTACGCCTGTCAATCACAAAGAAAATATTACAACATAAGCCTCGAGGTAAATATTTATTCCTTTCATTATGTTTCTTATCATAAGGAAGTAAATGAAAAATAAGCCCAGAAGAGGACTATCCCCATTGGGTATCTTTCGATCGATCAATTGATGGAGTCAGTAATCGTTGTAGATGTTTGAATTCTTAGTTATTTTGATATTTGTGTAGGTATTTAATTCTAGCTTGAAGTACTCTTTTTTAAATCGAAATCCTTTCTTTACATTTTTAGGAAAATTGTATTATTTTTCCTAAAACATGAGAATTTATTCACAACGATTTGAAAACCCCATACTGTGCAGATAATAGCTATAAATGTTTGTGTTATGTTAAGTTATAAGGATTTCTAGTTATTTAATATAAATATTACCAATGAAAGTAGTAAATAATAAGTAGAAAATATTACGGAAGCACTAAAAATAAAAATACTACCTCTATTCTACAAAATAAATAACTAATCCTAGCACATCCACAAAATGAACTTCAAGTACTTTCTCAAACAGATCCATCGGAAAGAAACATCGCATCCATTACGTACAAAAAGTTGACAAATAACAGTCATAGAGATACCAAAAGTTGGATCCCACGGGGACTACAATTTCTATTAAAGAAAGTGCAGGCTTCCGAGCTACGCGAAACATACACACAGAGGTAATTCAAAGTTCACCTGTTTTAATGTTAATATTAATCACTTGGGCTGTCACTGTTAAGTAGCAATAATCATGCAATCACGCGCGTGTGAACATTACGCGTACGCGGTTCTCAGCTGAAGCCGACGGGAGCAAGCCGACGACTGGGTCGTAGCACGCGCCGTAGCCGCGGGAAGCCAACTGTCGTAGCGACGTGCTACGGACTACGCGCTGCATTCCTCTACAGTTCGCGCAGTCGCAACTCTTGCAACCATTTGCTTCGTCTGCTATTCATTTGAGAAAAATATTCAGATAAAAATTAAGTGACTGCAATTATTAACGATTTGAGACTAATAATTTGTGAACTTTTTAGAAATACGACGAAAATATTTTTCAATACTTTTGTGAGCGAGGAGAAGTTTGTTAAATAAATATTAAAATGTTTTAAAGAGAATTGAGAGGGAAAAAATACGATTGGAAGTACACCTATAATACGTAAGTAGGTACTTTATGTTTGTACTGTTCTCGAATAAATAAAAAAAATCACAGATCTCATGCACTACATGACCTTCAAATATCTTGGAAATGAACTTCGGTAGTAATAAAAAAAAAACCGGCCAAGTGCGTGTCGGACTACGCACAATGTAGGGTTCCGTAGTTGGGATTAAATTAATTATCCCAAGAACAAACTTAACATTATAGTTGAAAAACATGTTCTCCCATACATTCCAACAGTAAATGTAAGTTTGTAGTCACAGTATTGAGAGATTTAACATGTTATTTTAAGACCACAAACTTCTTATAGGTTTTCCTGTAGGTAATCTTCAGGTAAACTAACCTTATCTTTTTTTTTTTTTTTTACACAAAACAATACAGGATTATTGATATGAAATAGCATCCAAAAACCACTAAGGTTTAAACTTATGCTATCATGAGTCAATATCGAACTATACAATGATGCATTTCGTTATTGTCGATACAATTAATAGGTACTATACATATTTAGGTCTTTTTAGAATTTCAATCATTCCTACATAATACTTAAGTAATATTGCACTTGCTTATTTCTGAGGGTAGACTATTAATAAGTCTCGTCTAATTAACTATAGGTAACTATTTTTTGTATTTTTTTCAATATTTTAGGCTCAGTAGTTTCGGAGATAAGGGGGGGGAATGGTCAACTTTAAAACGATTTATTTTAAAATTATAAAAAAAAATACATTTGAGACTCTCATTGTAAGTTCTTTCATTTCTTATATCACACGGTACCTACAGTTTGCAAAACTTATTTGCCCCTTAAAAGTGACCCCCATATTAAAAATTCGTTTATTTACTTTAGCCGTACGTGTTTGGGTCACAGAAATCCATATGTGTACCAAATTTCAACTTAATCGCTCCATTAGATTCGGAGCAAATTGGCTGTGACAGACGGACAGACAGACACACGAGTGATCCTATAAGGGTTCCGTTTTTTTCCTTTTGAGGTACGGAACCCTAAAAACAAACATCAGCATCATTTGCCTAGCCTTTTCCCAACTACATATTTTGGAGTCGGCTTACAGTCTAACCGGATGCAGCCGAATACCAGTATTTTACATGGAGCGACTGCCCATCAGTCCTCCACAACCCAAGTTAGTGCATAATACGATAGGTACCCCTTGGTAACACTGGTTGTCAGACTTTCGAGCTTCTGACGAGCCGTAATTACGACTGTCAAAGATCCAAGGATGACAGCGGGGACGCGGCTCGTGCTTTGTGAGGCAAGGAGGGTCTTGGTATGTAAAGATGGTTACCAATCCACGAACCGACCACAGCAAGTGTAGCTTAACGGGGCACCGGTGTGGACGCGTTCCCTAAGGCTGCGGCCAGCCCAACGGTTGAACGCGTCCCAGAGGGTCATGGCCATCCGGCTAGTCCGGGGATACCGCACGGTCTCCCGGGAGGCGGCGAGCCTCCTTGCCGGATTGCCGCCGTGGGATCTGGACTTCTGGAGGCAAAGGTCCTCGCGCACGTGTGGGAGTGGCGCGAGGAAGCGAAACGCCGGGGCGTAAGTCCGCTACCGCGAGAAATCACGGTACAGCGGACAGAGCTCCGGCGGGATCTCATGGCGGCATGGAGAGCGCGACTGTCGCAACCCAGCGCTGGGCACGCCACAATTGCGGCGATAAGTCCCCTCTTTGAGGAGTGGTTAGAGAGGCGCCACGGCGTCCTCACATTCCGCCTGACGCAGGTCGTCACCGGACACGGTTGTTTCGGGAGGTTCCTGTTTCGCATAAGGCGGGAGGAAACGCCCGGGTGTCACCATTGTGTGGATCGCCCGGAGGACACGGTGGAGCATACAGTGGAGGTCTGCCCGGCTTGGGCAGAGCACGGGAAGACCTGAAGATGAACTTTCTATAACTCTCGGTACTTTTAAAATGTTATAAATACAGGTGTTACAAAGTTCCCCTTTATGTAAAAAAAAGTTTATTTATTTATTTATTGCATTCATGTTGTCTACAAGATGTTAGGTAGGTACATAGTTTCTGTTTCAAACATGAACCCTGCTAGGGCACAGCAAACATATTTGCAGGTACCTACAGCTAGATTTAATATTGCATGCATGACATTAAATTATCCTACATTATTAATTACATACTACACTAAATTATTATGAAATGGAAATTTTACATTAAGTCCATGTTATTTTACCTATTATTAAATGAGTTTATTACATTATATTATTATTAAATCAGTACATTATAATTATTATAACATTTTTATAACCATCATACATTATTATTATTATTTTAATGTCATTATTGTAATTTTATTATACATATTTAATTGATCAACATTATTATAAGTATTTGCACAATTTAGTAGGAAGTAACATTTTTAAGTAAAGAATTCTTTGAGGCTGTAATAACACTGCTGTATAAGGTGTTTCTTAAGTGCGTTTACAAATTTATTTTCATGTTCTATATTTTTAACATCGTCTGGTAATCTGTTGTAAATTTTAATGCACATTACAAGCGGTCCTGAATGATACATAGCAAGTTTTGACCTTGGCTGAGCTAGTTTGTTTTTGGATCTTAAGTTTCGTTGCTGCGACCGTAGGTCTTTAACCAATGGGCATAGTGACGCCTGCTTTCTGACAAACTTGCCTACTTCCAAGATGTACCTACACTCTGCAACAGAATAAGTAACCAGTGTTGTAGTGTGCGTGACACTACAAAACTGTATTGCTACTGTTAAAACGATTCATTACGTACAGTACAGCACACAATGCCCTCACGCACACATCGCGTTCATGTGCGAGTGAGTGCGCTAATGTCTTCTCAATTATAGTATAACATAATTTCGCGTTGAAAACTTAAGCGTTCGTAGCCCAACGAATAAGGCATCATACTTCTGAGTACTACTGTGTGAGTTCAAATCTCTGAAGTGATGATTCTTTTTGCGATTTATTATTTTAAGCTAAAGCAATTAGAACAATATTTGTTAAGAAAATGTTTTATTTATTTAAAATTGCTTAAATAAATAAAACCATTTTTAATAAATATCTTTATTTTAAAAAAAGAACATCAAAAGTGAACATGTTTTATTATAAATACAACAATATGTTTAGAACATGCTATTACATCTTTTTATACCATTATATAATATGTATACAACAATGGGCGGAGTGAATAAACATGTCACATAGATAACAAATATAATCTGATCCAGTAACAATAACATCACTCACACACTCCTACCTACACAGTACCGCCGACTTAATTTATTATGGCTAAATATGCTGTGAAAGTATTAAGTATTTCGTTTAGGTATCTATTATAAAATAAAGTCGCTTTTCATGTCTGTCTGTGTAGCCGCGTTGTTCTTCTAACGCCACAGATTTTGATGCGGTTTTCACTATCATGATAAATATTTAACTTATATGTTATAGAAACCTTCATGTTTTAACAAGTCGTAAAAACCGTGCGAATCAGAGCCGGGTCGCTAGTTCAGTTATATACAGATATGAATTACCTACATTTTTGAAAATTAAAATTAAAATAAAAACATTTACCACCTGTATCGGGAACAGTAGGTATTATAATTATTACCAACCATTATTAATTATTTCTAGGAAAATAATAGATTTAAAAACGTTAAAATGTCTGAAATTTAAAGGTAGTATATAATATGTATGTTACGATAAGTCGGTGGTGGTTTTTGACGAAGACATTTTTCATCAGTAATTATGACGACATTGTTTTGTCAATCGAAGTGCCGATATTCCGCGATTTTGACGGTGCACGGTATACAGGGTGTAAGGGACAGCCCTCCGCAAACTAACAGGGTGCATTCAGCTCCTCATTTTGAATCATATTCCACCGGAAATTTTGTCAGGAAAATTTTAATTTTTTCAATTTTTTTTTCAGTAACATTTTCATTATTTCAATGTAAAATTGCATTGTGTGTTTGCAGCATTCCATTTATGTAAAAAAAACTGCAAAAAAAACAGCAAAAAAAAAAAACCAGCAAGGGATGTTGAAATACTCTAACCAACGACGCGTGAAATCAGCTGTTCACTTTCTGTCTAGCTACAGAGTTCATCGAACTCACCGCATACCTATTACCTACCCCTCCCAACCAGTAATAGACGCTCCGATTTGTGCACAAAAACACAAACAAATCAGGTTTATTGGATTCCCTTAACGTTCCTGAAAAAATTTCATGTACCGGTCATCTTAGTATGACATACTGAATTCACACTATCAGTTTGCGGAGGGCTGTCCCTTACACCCTGTATAACAAAATTTTACGCGTCGGTTTGCAACATGTCAAACCATCTGCTTGCAGGTGGTTCCGTACAGTTTGCATAATGACGTTGTGTGCTGCTGCTGTTATGCTGGTCTAAGCGAATGGATCTGATGTATGGGTGGCAACAATCTCACGCACGATGCCGAGGCGAAACATTTGTGTAAGCCAATGGTGTCGGTCCAGGCAGGCGACGGTTTATTTCGCTTGTCTCAGTGACAATGCACCCACAGTCAAACGGTTTTTCTCTACAAAAAAAAAAAGTGAAAATATTAGGTCTAAACATACACCTCCCAAATTATAAATTAAGAAATAAAAGTTACACAATATAAATACAATGCAGAGAATATATATTTATATACTTAAATACAATTGATATATAAGGCTAGTGGTCAGTAATAATAAAAATTATAATACGAAAAAATAAAAAATAGAAATAAAAAGGCAGGGCGAGTGACCTAGGAAATACATAATATCATACTTATAAAAAATAAAAAATAATATAATATAATAATGACACTTATTATTTACTTTATTCATTAGTGCACATATAAAATGTATTTTTTTTTTTCTAAAAAGCATTAAACAATATTATTATACTTTATTTAGAATAGAAATCCTTTGTTTAATTACCATACATGCAATTTACATTTTTAAATATTTTAGAAAAAAAATGAAATCTTTTAAAATTGTATTTTATTATTATTATCTAATCATTTACAAACATATTCATTATTTTTGAATATTTTATTACAAAACACAGATAAAAACTATTACTATAATACTGTGTAAACCAATAATGGAAATGATTAAATAATTATCGATATAATGAGTGGCTATGCAGTTAACAAAAATGTATTTATTTGTTAACTGCATAGCCACTCATTATACTAAATTCAACTATTCCGGTGTCATTTCCTATTAGATTCAACTATTCATATCCACAATTCGTTAAATGAGATACAACAGACAATCATAATAAAACTACTGGGTGGGATCACGGTGACATAATAAATTAATACATTCTAATAATAATTTCACTCACCGATAGCATTGGGCGCCTTGCGATTTCACTAATAGAAATATTTTTTTTCTCATGCAAAACAATAATCTAAGCTTTTTGAAATCTTGTTAAATGATGCATGGTCTAAATTAATCAATATATCACAATCACAAACTTCAAGTGCAAAAGAAAGAGTATAATGTGTAGTTGCTAATGCAGACTGACTACATAAGTTCACAATTAAAGGCAGGAATATATTTTTAAAGCGGGTAGTTAGCTTCTAAACTGGGAAATAATTTTAAGTAGGCGAGAAACTTGTGGTAGATTCTCAAACTGGTCAGAATATCGCTTTATTCAGTTAGTATATTCATTTTAAATTACAAAACCTCAAAAATAATATTTTAGTAAACTCGCGGCTCGAACTCAGATCATTCTGTCACTGTAGGTTGAATGCTTACCTGTTGCGCCACGAGAGCAACTATCCTACATTGCGAAATTATGTTACACTATCATTTAAAAGACGTCAGCGCACTCACTCTATGAATGGGATGTGTGCGAGGCTGTCATTGTGAGCAGTACGTACAGTAGGATATAGTTTTGTAGTGTGCGTGTCTGGTTACTTAACTCCTTTGGCCTGTGTACATGCTTGTCAAAGTGAGAATTTCATATTCAATAAAGTAAGGTTTGCTCTGCATTTGGTCAATGTTTGCCAGAATTCTTATACATTTTTTCTGTAAAATGAAGAGTTTACCAACTTCTACACTACATACGTTTATATTGGGGGTTGACTGTATTGAGTAGAAAATATACCAATTTGTAATGAAAACAAATACAGGTTTCCCGATTCATTTTTTGTGACTTCTGTGGAGGGATTGTGTTGACCTGTCCTATCACAATTTCTATCTTAAGGGTCCCACACATTTACATTCCACCGGCGGCGGATATCAGCCTGTCAGTTAATCTCTATAGATAACAGACTCATAGTTCCTTTTATGGTTTTAGATTGACGACCAATGACCGGCCAATGCGATCCCAGAGCGTGTGGCCTGTTGCCAGCGCAAGCCTGCATCGACAAGTATCGGCCGGACAGTCCGTGATTTCAAGGCCTAATCGAACAAGCAGGTAGTCAGCCCGGTAAAGCGGGAGGAAACGCCCGAGTCAGCATTGTGTGGATCGCCCGGAGGACATGGTGGAGCATACAGTGGAGGTCTGCCCAGATTGGGCGGAGCACCGCCGTGTTGTCACGGAGGCGATCGGCGGTGCGTGTGTGTGTGTCACCTCAGTGTCATTGTCAATGTCCTTGAGGTGTCCCATGGTGTTCCCATGGTGTTTATTAGGCGATGGTTTTTGGTGATCGTTTTTTTTTCTCTCGATTTCCGTATTTCAGGGATACATAAATTATACTGAAAAGGATATACCTAAGGTGGAGTCTTGTAATTGCAACTAAAAATATTGGACTCCTTACTTAACGGTTCCATAATTCTATATTAAATAAGCAGAATGTATGTTTTGAAAGATTCGTTAATAAGTCAATTTAATGTAGATTTATATAACCGTCATATTTAAAGGAAAGCTGTAAAGAATAAAAACATATTTCATAAATTTCTTACACAGGCAGCAATAGTTACAATTACCAGTCTTGGCGGGTAATTACAACTAAGTACTTGTTTTACTTTTTATTGTATGGGTGCATCTACTGTAAAATTTAAAAAACATGCCCTGAACAAGAGTCCATAGGATTTCAGTAGCTATGCCTTTAAAACAAAGTCCAATTTTGCACAAAATAACTTTTTAGCCGTGGGACCGGTAATTGCAACTATTTACCTACAAATAGTGATGGAACCTTATCGTGATTTTATCGATCGGCATGGTAACAAAAGCTTAAGTCAGGGATATAGTTTTATATATTTTTATTTTACTCGTAAACATCGTACGCGCAAACATCGTCCATTATTTAAATTAAGGAATTATTATTATGTTCACTGGTTAAGTTTACACTTACCAGTGAATATTTTGATAGGAATATTTTGAAAGGATTACTGTCATATTACTATCACAGTAATCCTTTAGTAATCAAACAGTCTTTTTTACTATTATCTTCAAGCTCTTTAGTTTTTTTTTTTCTTCAAGTTCAGGTGGTCTGCCAGGCGTTGGCTATTTGGCATCGCGCGTTCCATATAAACGGTGCATAATATGTAGTTGACCTCGAGATTTCGTATTTTACGGAGGCTTCATAGCTATTCATCTTGTTTTGCCGTACATTTTCAACTGCTTCTATTAGATCAGTTAAAGAATATGTTAAATTAATATTACAGTTAAATTCAGAATTATCATTCTTTGAATGAATTCAGATGACATAGACAGCATTCAATATGTTTCCTAATTGTCAATAATTTAAGGAGTTATTTTTGTATTACTTTTAAGGAAATGTAAGATATTTATTTTGGTTAATAAACGATTTTTTTTATTTTTATTATTATTATTATTCTGCAATCCAGCATAGTATGTAAGTGTGCATAGTACTCTTTCGATAAAATAGTATTTATCGACATAGTCATTTTCACTGTCACATTACTAGCATTTTCATACTTCATACAAAAACGGTCAGTTAATTGCAACTACCCTAAAAATTGAAAAATAGTTGCAATAACCAGACTTTTTATTTTTAGTCCGATAAATGTAACTGCATCCATAACTCGGAGTAGATTTATCGTAGAATAAAACAAATACGTAAAAAGTAACTTAACGTGGTTATTAATCACTCTCCTCATGAAAAAACCTTCAAAAAACCACAAAAAACTGAATTTTACATATAATTAAGCTCCTCGTGTACTCGGCGTCACTACGAAAAAAATGGTGGTTTGACAAAAATAACTGTCATTCACATAGTTCTTGACATATCAGCGCCATCTATTTTTTTTCATTGAGAATTTTAGTAGAAGAACAATATCACGCCTGTCGTTGTTCAGAACGGTGATCCTAGAGTTAGTTATTTATGTTAGTTGCAATAACCGGATAGTTGCAATTACAAGACTCCACCTTACTAAACAAAAAAATAGTAACTACTATAATAAATCGACGGGTTATAAAGTACAGTGCTTCCCCGGCGGGCTATAATCGCTGTAGTTTGTAGTCTATGCAGGCCTTGGACGGCAGGCCGCCTGATAGCACCAGTCGCTGGTCCTGGTCCTGGCAAGTCAACTGTGTAATGTGTGGGGCCCTTTACATTATCTTGACCTCTTCCTACTTTTATGTCTATCTTGACATCTAAAACGTTTTAAGTAAGTAAGTATGTTATAATTATGATAGGTGGGTGTTAATATTTGGAGTGTTCCTATCAAACATAATATCTGCACTCACTCTGTGATTTTATGAAAAAACTATATTTTATCAAAATAAAAAACAACGGCCTACTGCAAGTATTAAGGTCATATCTTTTTCCCGCCAACACTTTAACCTCAAAAACCGCTTAGGCGCCACTTCAAAGGCCGAACAAACTCGAGCCCGGCTTGCCCGATATTGTTATATAGGACCCACAGCTAAGACTAAGCCAACCCTTTCAGAGAGTGTCGTATGAAGCCACTTACTGTTTTAATACAGAGGATTAACAGCTAAGCGGACGTAATTGTTTGGTATGCGTGAGTGGATCGTCATCAAGCAAAAGATCTGATTGACTTGGGACAAACGTTTTAAGAGGATGACTAGCACGAGTGAAGAAGAGACATCGAGAAGAATAAACTGCTACACTGTGGAATGATAGCACCTGTACCATAAGTAGGTAGGAACCAACTTAAGTATCCCCACCGAGGGTGTCTCCACGTTGTCGTCGTGGTGGGGCTTGCGCGTCTCAATGATCTTGGGGCTTCGCCGGTAGAGTTACTCATGCCGGAAAGGCCCAAGTGAGAGATCTGACTAAGAGAGGCACAAAGAGGGGTCGCTCCTGATCGGTCGACGGTGTTCGATCGACAAAGGACGTGGCCATGCCGTAGCGATGCAGGCGCATCAATGCGGCCGTTGTTTCTCTCCTTAAAGGAGAGAACTTTCGGCGGGTTCGCTGAGTCGAATTGCCCGGACAGCGAACGCAGGTATGTATAATACCGCCGTCGGGGACTTGGCTTAACCACCTGGTCCAGAGGAAGGATACCTCTAAGATAAAAAACCACCCAATCCTAAGTTTTGAGGCGCAGCGAGAGGATGAATGGCTGGAGGGAGTTCAGTCGTTAGCGCCTCCCCTGTAGAGCACCTGCCGCACTCTACAGTATATAGGCTTACCTAGGTAAATAGGCTCTGCCTAGGTGGACATCTATATCCTTACAACTCGTGGGAACTATATGGAGAACAATTTAAAAAACACACAAAACGAACCAATTGGATTGGTGGAGGAAGTGGATGTGGAGTCAGACCTTGACCTCACATCAAGCATAATTAGTATGGAGAGCGGAGCGAGCGCAGCGAGTGGTAGTGGGGCGCAATTGGGGAAGAGAACGCGTCCCAGAGCGAAGCTCTTGGGGTCAAACCTGGCCCTGAGCGATGAGGATGTACCAGCCCCTAAATTCGCTACGGCACAAGGAAGAAAAAGGAGGCCGGTGACGACAGGGAAGTGCGTTGGTTGGGTAAAAGCACAAAAAGACCTAACGGCCCTTAAAATGGCGGAAGAGATAGCAGAGAAGGAGGGGCAGAGCGCAAAACTGGCTGACAAGGGGTCCACTGGTCAAGCAATTTGTCTGTTGGAGTCGTCTGAGGTCTTGGTGGATGAGCTTTCTGCCAACGACCTTAATCAGAGGCTGACGAATGCTGTTGCGGCCATACAAAAAGTTGGAAAGGTATCCAAAGGCCTCAGCGGTGTGTATAAGAAAACACTAAGGGAGGCCACTGCTTCCATTGTAGAGACTGCCGAAGCTCTCCTTCGGCGCACCTCGTCGAGGGAAACTGCCAGGCTCCAAGCGCAAAACACCCGGCTGGAAGTCCAAGTGGCGGAACACCAGAAGGAAATAGATGAGCTCAAAGCAGAAATGGCTAAGTACCACCGGGAGCTACGTAAGGAGGTGAGGCAGCCACAGTCTCAAGAGTCGGAGTTGGCTAAGCTCCGGCAGGAGATGGCGAGCCTAAGTGCTCGATTCGGTGTCTTTGAGGGAAAACAGCTGCGACCTCCCCTTGCTGCGGACCGCATAACTGCTTCGAAAACAACTTATGCGGCAAAAACCTCAGCCCCAAGGACGGAAGCGCAGCCTGATTGTCTGACGGAGGTGATCCAGCCTGTCCCGGTACCTCCTATGTCTCTAGAAGCTAAAAAGGGCAAGGGCAAGGGGAAGAAGACGGCTGTTAGTGTAGCTCCGAGTACCCCGGGAACTTCAACCCAAGTCCCCACTCAGAAGAGCTCCGCGGCGTCCTATCTTGGCGAAGGCCAATGGGAGACAGTCGGGGCCAAGAAGAAGGCCAAGAAGGCGATCCAACAAAAGGCTAAAACTGCGAAGAAGGAAAGTGACAGGCTTCGTGCACCCCGGTCAGCGGCTGTTGTATTGACGATGCAACCGGAAGCGCAAAAGCGAGGCCTCACTTACGCAGAGGTCATCCTGAAAGCGAAATCCCAATTTCAGCTCAGCGATGTTGGTATAACGGGCATCCGGTTTAAGTACGCTGCTACCGGAGCCATCAAACTAGAGATCCCTGGTGTCAACACCGGCCCTCAAGCAGACGCCTTTGCTGAAAAGCTAAAGGCGTCCCTCGACGCAGAGGACGTCAGAGTGTCCAGGCCCGTCAAGTGCGCAGATCTGCGCATAATGGACTTGGATGACTCTGTAACCACGGAAGTGGTCGCAGCTGCTGTTGCAAAGGCCGGAGAATGCCCGCTAGACCAAGTTAAGGTGGGAACAATTCGTCCGGGCTTCTCCGGCCTACGGACAGTACTGGTCAGCTGTCCCGTCGCTGCAGCTCGAAAATTAAAAGATGGTCCCAGACTGGTGGTAGGCTGGGATTTTGCACGAGTCAAGCTTCTGGCAAATAAGCCCCTCAGGTGCTACAGGTGCATGAGAGAAGGACACGTGGGAGTACGATGCACCTCAGAGGTCGATTGCTGTGGTCTTTGTTTCCGCTGTGGTCAGCCTGGTCATAAGGCCAGCTCTTGCAATGCCGCGCCGCACTGTGTAGTGTGTGCGGCATTGAACAGGTCGGCTGACCACCAGACGGGCAGCAAGGCATGCACGAGGGATAAAAAAGCTGACTCGAATGGGAAAATTGGGCCCTCGAAATCGACTTGCCCACCGCCCGGAGGCAATAAAGCCCAAGAAAGGGCTGAGGGGGAGGCGATAGTTATGGACACCCAGTAATGGCTCTACACCTTCGTCTTCTCCAAGCCAATATCAACCATTGTGCCAGGGCTCAGGACCTTTTGCTCCAGAGCATGGCGGAGTGGTTGATCAATGTTGCCATTGTCGCCGAACCATACTTTGTTCCTCCTAGGGATGACTGGGTGGGTGACATTGATGGCCTGGTGGCGCTTATCTCGAGGCCAGCCGCTGGCACACCACCCCTTGAGTCTGTGACCCGGGGGCGAGGCTTTGTAGCGGCCTTAGTCGAAGGTATCATGGTCGTGGGGATTTATTTCTCACCCAACCGACCTCTTGCCGACTTTGAGAGTTTCATCACAGAATTGGGCACGGTCATCAGTCGAAGCCGTCCTCACCCCGTCCTTGTCATGGGGGACTTCAATGCCAAGTCCACGACTTGGGGTTCCCCAGCAACAGATGCACGGGGTGTGTTATTGGAGGAGTGGGCGGTGGAGTCAGGCTTACTGCTCCTAAACCGGGGATCCGTTCAGACCTGTGTGCGGCAGTGGGGTGGGTCTATAGTGGACTTATCGTTTGCTAGTCCCGCTGTCGCACGCCGTGTTCAGGACTGGCGTGTATTGGAGGAGGTGGAGACGCTGTCGGATCACAGATACATCCGGTTCGACGTCTCTGCCCAAATCTCGAGTAGACCGGTCCAAGCGGCCCCAGCCGGGGTTGTGGATGGCTCGCGATGGGCGCTCAAACGACTGAACCGGGAAGCCCTTCTGGTGGCCTCAATCGTACAGGCCTGGTTGGACTCACCAGTCAGGCCTGTTGATATTGACGAGGAGGCAGAATGGTTCCGGGAGGCCATGACACAAATCTGTGATGCTGCGATGCCCCGCGTTCAGTCTCCATCTGCCAGGCGCCAGGTGTATTGGTGGTCGCAAGACATTGCGCAGTTGCGCATCGCATGCGTGGCGGCGCGACGCCCTTATACCAGGCACCGACGAAGGCGCCGACGAACACCAGGAGCGCTGGTAAGAGAGGCGGAACTGTACGAGGTGTACAGAGTGGCTAAGAAGGCTCTTCAGCAGGAAATAAAGCGGGCAAGGGCCCAAGCCCATGAAGAATTGCTGGCTGTTCTAGAAAGTGATCCGTGGGGGCGTCCTTACCGTTTGGTTAGGGGCAAACTTCGCTCGTGGGCGCCCCCCCTGTCCCGTAGCCTACAGCCGCAGCTGCTGGAGAGAGTGGTGAGCAATTTATTCCCCTCACAAGGTGAGCACACACCACCACGTATGGTTCCGCCTACTATGGTGCCCAACGCGGAGCATGACGATGACGACGTGCCTGAAGTGACCCAGGCAGAACTGAAAGCGGCAGTACATAGGCTTCAGGCCAAAAACACTGCTCCGGGACCTGACGGCATTCCTGGCCGTGTATGGGTTCTGGCCATCAGGGATCTCTGGCCCCGATTAGTGGGACTTTTGAGCGCATGTTTGGAGAGGAGCCAGTTTCCACGCCAGTGGAAGACTGGAAAGCTGGTTCTGCTGAAAAAGGAAGGGCGTCCTGCGGACTCACCATCCGCTTACCGGCCCATTGTGTTGTTGGATGAGGTGGCCAAACTCTTCGAGAGAATTATTGCAGACCGCCTTATCCAGCATATGGCAAGAGAGGGGCCGGATCTGGCAGATAACCAGTTTGGTTTCCGTCGGGGGCGCTCTACAATAGACGCAATCATGCGCTTGAGGGTCCTGGCGGAGGAAGCAGTGGCTCGGGGTGAGGTCGTCTTGGCAGTGTCTTTGGACATTGCCAATGCCTTCAACACCTTGCCCTGGAGTTGCATTAGGGAGGCACTCCGGTATCATAGGGTGCCAAACTACCTCCGCCGCATTATCGGGGCTTATCTGATGGAAAGATATGTCATTTACCCGGGTCGAGAAGGATGGGGTCGACGAAAGATGGCATGCGGTGTTCCACAGGGTTCGGTTTTGGGGCCGCTCCTGTGGAACATCGGATACGACTGGGTGCTGCGCGGTGCGCTCCTCTGTGGCGTCAGCGTCATCTGTTACGCTGATGACACGTTGGTAATGGCACGGGGGAAGACGTTCCAGCAGGCGACTGTTTTAGCGACAGCTGGTGTTGCGCAAGTTGTAGGCAGGATCCGGCGGTTGGGTCTCGAGGTGGCATTGCATAAATCGGAAGCCATTTGTTTCCACGGGCTCCGGAAAGCGCCACCTTCGGGATCCAACATCATAGTAGGAGGTGTCCACATCGGTATCAAGTCGACGATTAAGTATCTAGGACTCGTCCTTGATAGCCGGTGGAACTTCGGGCCGCATTTTCACGGGTTGGCTCCCCGATTGATGGGCACCGCGAATGCACTTTCGCGTTTGCTGCCTAATCTGGGGGGGCCAAGTAATTCCTGCCGGAGGCTTTATGTCGGGATCGTACGGTCCATGGCGCTCTATGGAGCGCCTGTATGGGCGGACAACCTGACGGCCCGCAACATTGCAATTCTGAAAAGACCACAGAGAGCAATGGCCGTCAGGGTGATAAGAGGATACCGTACGGCCTCCTTCGAGGCGGCGAGCCTCTTAGCCGGATCACCACCCTGGGATCTTGACGCCAAAATCCTAGCGTCACTATATCGGTGGCGTCGGGACGCGCTGGAGCGGGGCGAGCACCTGATGCCTCGTCATGTCGAGGTGTACAGGGCTGAGCTCCGCCAGACCCTAGTGGTGGCATGGGAGCAGCGACTTGCGCAACCCAGCGCAGGGCACGCTACTATAGCGGCGGTAAGACCCGTTGCGAGGGAGTGGCTGGAGAGACGGCATGGCGCCCTTACTTTCCGGCTGACACAGGTACTGTCCGGACATGGGTGCTTCGGAAAGTACCTGTGCCGCATAGGTCGGGAACCGACACCCGGTTGCCACCATTGCAGCTGCCTCGATGACACGGCGCAGCACACCATTGAGGAATGCTCTGCTTGGGCAGTTCAACGCCATGACCTCGTCGAGGCGGTTGGTGCTGCGGATACTCTCTCGCTTCCGGACATGGTCCAGTCCATGGTCAGAAGTGAGAGCGCGTGGGACGCCGTCGCCTCCTTCTGCGAGGAAGTGATGGTCGCCAAAGAGGCGGCGGAAAGGGAGAGGGAGGATACAACCTCCCTTTCAATCCGTAGCAGACGCACCGGGCGCCGGAGGGCGCGGAATGATCTCCGGCCGCCTTAGGGTGAGGCCTGCAGGCAACAGACTTGGGGAGTTTGTTGCCTGAACAGTGAAAGGCCCGTGATGGCGGCGCGCCGTGTTCCGCGTGCGCCTCCCTAGAGGAATTGCGGCCATATATGGCCGCTGAGGGTGACGGGGTCCGCATGAATTCATGCGGGCCGACACCTGGCCGGGGGAGCGTGATGAAATGCGCAAGCACTCCAGCACCCCGGCTAAAGGTAGCAGCAGAACACCGTGTGGTTTTAGTCAGTAAAAGTCTGACAGACCCCTCCACTCACCCCAGGCTGGAGGACTTCCATGAGGATTTCCACACGTTAAAAAAAAAAAAAAAAAAAAAAGGAACCAACTTAAGTATAGGTTCTGACAACATCCTTTGTGTTTCCCGATAAACCTGTAGAATTGTAGATAGAGCCGTGCGAATATAATTCTAGCGCCCCTAATTTTTTAGACACTGTCATTTCTTATTTCAACTTTTCTGTAAGGACTCGCTTCTTAAGTGATTGTGTACCTACCGTTCGCACGGACGTAATAATATCGCGGCGATTTTTTTTCGCGCAGTGGATTTTCAACGCGCTGCTCAGCGCCGAGTGTTGAAAATCCATTAGTTTGTTTTTCGACGCGCTGCGATGCACTCACTGTTGTTGTTAGGTTGAATTCTCGAAGCTCGGCTCAACACCGAGAGTTGAAAATCCAGTGCGCGATAAAATCCCGCAGCGATATTTTTACGTCCGTGCGAACGTCGGCTTAATCCTAGGTAAGCTGTTAATAACCCAATATCACCATGAGATCCTTGCTTTATTAGCTACCTATCTACTGATTGTTTTATTTTATTTAGCGTTCATTAGAACACGACTGCCTGTATTTTATAACTTTTTTTTTCTAAATACCCTGTATGAGAATTTTGGGAGAGATTAACGAAAAACTAATAAATTATTTCTAGTATTCTATTAGACACCAAATTGTATATAAGTACCATCGCGGACATTTGCGGTTAACCACTTTTCGACGTCATTGCTGAGGTACTATAATTAGGTTAAAAAGTTGTTCACCGCAAATGTCTGCGATGGCAACCTATTCGTATTGACGTTTAAAACAATAAATATAATGTTTGATTTCACCCGACTTTACCCTTTTAGGGTTCCGTAGTCAACAAGGAACCCTTATAGTTTCGCTATGTCCGTACGTCTGTCCGTCTGTCCGTCCGCACCTTAGCTCAGTGACTCTTAATACTAGAAAGCTATAATTTGACATGGATACCTATTATACATATTCATCACGCCGACAAAGTGGTTAAGTAAAATCATGAAAAAAAAATTTTTAAATAAACCTTCTGAACACGTAAAGAGGAGATGTTTTTTTTTTCTCGTCTACCCCATGGTGTGTGGTATTGTTGGATGGGTCTTTCAAAAATATTGCGGGTTTGTAAAAACAATTTTTCGATTTAGGGATCCGTTTCCGAAATATTATGCTTTAAAGTGCTCATTTTTGTTAGAGTCAATAATTAGTGTCCTCCCCCTGCTAGCTAAACGGTTAGTTTTGGATGGGTGCAAAAAATCACGGTAGGTGTATACAAAGTGGCCGGTTGATTGACGTCCTAAATTGCGTCCAAATAAAAAAATTTGGTTCCTCGTATCGTGGACTATCCGAATCACCCCCATGTATGTTCCGCGATTTCTCGGTTTTCGAGTTATGATTTTTTTTTCTGAATTTTTGAGATTTTTCGACCAGTCAGGTCGAAAAATCTTAAAAATTAAAAAAAAACAAAAGTGAAAGACTTTTTCGAGATTTTTTTTGGAACTGAATTTTCATGAGTCGTACTTTTATGCATAAAATAATCAGCTTCATGACTGTGGTGAAAGTTATGAAAATATTGGTCTAAAGTAAAAAAAAATGGGTTCGGTGAAGAGATACGGCGGTGGTTATTATTATATTACTAGCTGCTGCCCGCGACTTCGTCCGCGTGAAATTTCTTATCCCCCCGACCCACTCCGTCGCATCGCATTGCCTGCCCGCGCTATTATTTCGTTTTCACTTATAGTTACTTCTACCTTTTTTTCTTTTAGCTCGTCACGTAAAGGTCCTAAGATTTGGGCTATAACATGCAAAAAAAAATTCTAAGTCTGTAAGTTCTAGAGATTAGCATTTTCGTTCACCGTATCCCCTTCCCGCTAACCTCTCCCTGCCCCTCTCACCCACTCTCACACCTCCTTCACTACTTCCACTTCCCCCTCTCTCCCTCACCAGTTCACCACCCCGTCCACTCCCACTCCCCCTCTTACCCTCACCAGCTCCGCCCCTATCCCGCTCCCCTTTCCCTCCTCACCAGCCCCTCCCTCTCCTCCTCTTGCAAGTTAATCAAGCCCCGCAGTGAAATCCTCCCCTGAATAATTTACTACCTCTTTTCACCTTCTTATGGGTAGATTTTCGAAAAACCCACGTTATTCTTAATTTTTGCTCTCAAGTATAAAAATACTGACTTAATCGCGGCGCGACGTCGAAAGGAACGCGTATGGCATTTTTATGCTCGTGATAACTTCGAAATTAAATGTCCGATTTGAATTAATTAAAAAGTATTTTATTGCTACAATACCCTTGATGATAAAACTATTTATTTGAATACGAATTACTACGATACAATTGTAACTAACTTTTGTTTGTAACGGCAATCTGATTAAATTTTAGAACACAAAAGCTGCTATTGTGACTTAACTATGATAGTTAGATACTTTGCCTCGCGGACTTTTTTGAAGGTAATAATGAGTACTTTAATCATGTAGTACATACTTTTATGTATCATCAATAGCGACACCAAATAATAAATTTTATAGGCAAAATTTTGCTACTTTGGGTTACATTATTGCAATTTTCTTGAGGATCTCTAAATTTTTTGAAAATAAATTATAGCATATGTTACTTCCTGATAATTTAGCTTTCTATTGGTGAAAAAATGGTTAAAATCGGTACAGTAGTTTCGGAGCCTATTCGGTACAAACAAACAAACAAACAAACAAACAAAAGAATCTTTTCCCTTTATAATATTGGTATAGATAATCAACCACCAATGGAAAGCGATTTTTATAACAATACTCAATCAATAATCAATATCACTACTTTACACAACACAGTTACCATATGGACGTGTTATTAGTAAGGATAGGTACCACTTACATTTGTTAGTACCATTTGTTATCAATAGGTGTCGCTACGTGTATGAACTAGCCTGCTATACACCGTAATGAAAAGTTCACCTTGAACACTTTAAATTCATATATATTTTGATAGATTGAACCGATTGCGATGAAACAAAAACTAACTAAAACTCTGAGTTACACACAATATTTGAGTATAAAATTTAACCATATTGGTTTTGTACTTTTTACGTGATACTGTAACAATATAACCTCTCACAGACAAACAGATAAACAGACAAACAGACAAAAATGACAAAAATGGTGGAATGGCATCTGTTGGTGATTCTTTAACACCCCAACTATTTTTTTTCTTAATATTTGCAATGTACAGAAACGTCTCGTCTACAGATTTATTATATGTATATAGAATAGATTATATAATATAATAATAACCACCGCCGTATCTCTACGTTGACGTCGTGGTGGGGCTTGCACGCTCCGAACTCTGGGTCTGTGCCGGTAGAGTTCACTTTGCCGAAACAGGTCTAGGGTGAGGAGCCAGACCAAGAGAGATACAGAAACCCGCAGGGCAGCATGTGGCGAGCTGTTGGGCAGTAGCGACCCCACAGACACTATCTCCCGGGAGTAGTCTTGTTCCTCATCTCTGTCTTGGCTTTATTGACCGGCTGGAGTGAACACTAACGCTTCCACCTTATTCTTGCCTTTATTGGTTGGTTTGAGTGGAGATTCGCAAGAGCAAACGTGCTCGGAGGAAGGAAGTATTCCAGTAAGTGTTTGTAGGGATCTTGACCATCTTCCGGGCTCTGGGATTGTTCTGAGAACCGTGGGATACCTCTCCACTCCTCACAATCACCTCAGGACATGTTGCCCCCTTGCCGCTACGACACTATGTGCTAGCGACCGTTTTCGGGGGCCCATTATTGAGTGTGCAAGTCACCCCCTGCCATATTATCTGTGTATACAAAACATTAGTCAGGCAGGGGCCATAGTGTTTCCATAGTTCTAGGTAACCAGTCCACAACCACCAAAATCCATAGCCCAATATGTTTTCTTTCCATGTTCTGCAATAGTCCTGCACCAACCGGGGGTTGTCCTTGGGCGCACTTGCATAGTGCGTTACAGGGATAATTGTCGGTTGGTGCCTCCTCATCATTTAAAATTGTCTAAGGGGCCTCTGCGAGTTGGCTTCGGACCCTCGTATGCCTTCCAAAGGTCCGGGAACCTAGGGTCCCGAGATATGTAAACATATAGAAAAAATTATAATAAAAATATTTTTTCATAAAACAAGAACACATTATGACTTCACTTCAGTTTTTAACTGTAAATTAAAAATCTAAACAGGTGACTTAATGGTTCTTAAATAGTCTTTAAAAATGCGTCAGACTCTCAGCTTTCATTATCATTAAAAAAAGTGGTACTTAACCAGTCATGTGCGAACGTGGATCCACACGAGACACAATGGCTTTTTGATTGAGAAACCGCGGAATATACATGATTTGGATGGTCCACGATAAGAGGAACCTATTTTTTTTATTTGGACGCAATATTGGACGTCAATCAACCGGCCACCCTGTATACAGGGTGGAAGGGACATCGACGCGCAAACGGTTACCACGTATTCAGTACATCATTCTGAGCACCCATACATAGAAATTTTTCATCGGTTATTGAAAAAAAAATCTGCAGTTTCCTACAACACACAACAACACACACAATCTATACAATCTTACACGGTCAAAATGTATGGAAGATCAGACTTTTTTTTCAATAACCGATGAATAATTTCTATGTAGAAAGAATACGTGGTAACCGTTTGCGCGTCGATGTCCCTTCCACCCTGTATACTTAACGAAAAAACTACCTATAACAGATATGTAGGCTTTTCAAGTTTACGTGTAATAGTCAAATCAATGAGTCAAATAGTATAGAAACAACAAAAAGCCCTCTTAGTCCGCATTATTGTGCAACTACGGAACTACTGCGCGTGGCCCGACACGCACCTGGCCGGTTTTTGATATAATGGTCTAATAAAGCGCGGCTGACGCAATAGATAGACGTTTAGTTTCGTCTCATAATGCTCTAAGCATAAAGTCCGTTTTGTTTTTTTCATTTTTATTTCGTTGTATTTTAGAATCGTGACAGATGTCGCGCTGCCATCTGTCAACTAATGACTGTCTGTCAAGTAATGACTTTGACTTTGACGTTCCTTTCTCTTCATTATTTATTTGTGATTGTCAAATTGTTTGTCACTCATCAGTCATCAGTCTATTGTCAGTTTGTTTGTTACCGCCTTACCGGTTCTTCGTAAAGATAAACACTTTTCTTTCACTCCTTTTTAATAAAATAATAATGAAACCTAAATCGGGCTTAACAAGATTTCACAACTGTTTTATTCTTCGTGATAGTAAGATTGTCAAGGAGGACTTATGGATAAGAGATGGCAAAATCGAGAACCCTGAACAGGTATTTTATGTGGAGCAACTACAAGCAGATGTAACTGTAAACTGCGAAGGACTGCTGATTGCTCCAGGGTTCATTGACATACAGATCAATGGTGAGTTTCAATTTTATGTAAATAAAATAATAAGCTCTGCATTCAGAACACCAATTTTGTACTATGTTTTGGGGTACTAGCTTTATTTTCATTTTTAGGTCACTACAGTTATAGCATGTTTTCCTTTGATTACTTTAAATGAAATTACTTACATTTTGGTAACTGTACAAAATTGCTTGTTTTCACCATCATATAATAATAAATTGAAGTCGGAAATTCCATTGAGATTCTTAGAAGAATTTTATTAAAGAATTATTTCTTATCAAAACAAAACTTGTCCTACTTTCCAAAGTACAAAAACAATTTTTTATAGGTGGTTGGGGTGTTGACTTTTCATATGACTCAGAAAATGTTAAAGAAGGCATCAGAAAAGTTTCAAAGGAACTTCTTGCTCACGGGGTGACCTCGTTTTGCCCTACCATGGTAACTTCTGATGTGGAAAAATACCACAAAATCCTGCCTTTAATAAAAAAGACAGATGGTGGCCAGCATGGAGCCACTGTACTTGGAGTGCATTTAGAAGGCCCATTTATTAGTATGGCTAAAAAGGGGGCTCATATGGAGGAATATATTAAGACACCTGACAAGGTTAGTAGGTACCTATCTTACACCAAAAAACAATTCAAAATACTGATTGTAACACATTTTAGAACTTATTCTTCTTTTTACCCGACTGTGATGAAGGAAAAAAAGGAGGGTTAGCTGGGTATTTATTGTCAACAACCTTGCAAATCTTCAACAAAGGAAGCCGCTTGTCATAGGCGTACCTAGAGGTCATCTGAGCTGATTTAGCCCTGTACCGATGTGGCACCACCCTGCAGGTAGGTGGGGAGGGAGGGAATCCCATTTCCTGTGCTGCACTCTTACGTCAATATCTGCATAAGTTTAGCAAATAGGTTGTGTTTGGTGTTGTTTTCGTATAATTCAATGATGAGGAATTCAGTTCTGGAAGAACATTTTCACTTGTACACAGAAAAAAAGTTTGGCGCAAAAATAGAAAAATAAGAAATAAAAATTCTTACAAAATCTATGCCTACAATTAATCCACAAAATTATGCTGTACTTGTGGCTTCCTTTGTTGAAGATTTGCAGGGTTCCTACAAATCATGACACTAAATACCCGGCTAGGTTATTGTATTCATTCATTGACAAATTGTTTTTTAATCTTCAATCAATTAATCTTTATTGCAATCCATAATGTACACATACATTTTCATAGTGATAAGAAAAAAGTCAATATTAAATACACACAACACGGTGTAAACAAAGGCATTGTTGACAATAAAACATTAAATATCATTTATTTTATTGTGGTTGTAGTTAAACAATTCTGCAGTACTTATTGACATTATCAGTTAGCATTATCATTGACCTACTTTTTGTAACTTGTAAATAACCAACACAGATGAACCTTTTATATGTTACTGAACTTTTATCAATTGCTCAACTGTAAAGAATTGTCAACTTTATTTACTTTCGAATTTGTCAACAAATCAGTATTTAAAAAAAATAGACTGCGTGTAAACAAAGCCATAAAAGGCTATTAGCCCAGTTATAATCGTCACAAAAAAATGTAAACATCGCAAACGCGCATGTCACTACGATTTTTATATGTTGTTAGAGTAGAGTAGAGAGTAGTTTATATCCAAGTTTGCAATCATGAAAACCCTGCACAAGAGTATATTTTTCAAAAAACTGAAGTGCCAGAATTTCGCAGTTTTTCGAGCACCGTTAGTAGTCTCATTTTATATACTTATGTCGCAGGTTTATGACAAAATCAGGTTTTTAATCAAAAACCTAGGCTTTTGATCAAGAACCGGTCGACGGAGCCCCGCTGTGCGAGGCTTCTATTTCTGTCTGCAAGGTTTAAAGGAACCTACCCTAACCGAACATCAGGGTGCCCCCGACCTTGTGTAGGTAAGAATGACGGGTGTACTGCTGCATAATTGAATATGTTATATATGAAAGGAATGTACCAGCAATGTATTAGAACGTACCTTTAATGAAATTCATTGTACCTCCATGAAACAAGAACAATTATAATAATAAAGTGAGCCGCAGTCCTGACAGTCTGAATGACGGGTGTATACTGATAAACAATGTAATAGATATCTTATGGTTACCTAATGTTTACCAGAGGAATGTACCTGCAACGTACCTCCTAAAATATAATCTGAAAATATAATGCGACTAATAAATAACGAGAAAATGAAGAAAACAAATTTTTTCATAGCAATATCGCACCTCCGCTCAATAAGTGTCGCAAGTCAAAAAATCAAATTTTCTAGGAAGGAGGTTTGTGCTAAAAAAAACTCCGTGCTCCGGCTCGGAGCTCCGGCTATAGCGCGTAGAATGCTGTTGGGGCTGCCCCAACAGCATTCTACGCGCTATAGCCGGGAGACATGACAGCCCGTTGGTGAGGTCACTTGTCACCTGAATCGGAAATCGAACCATATTCCTCTTATAAAAAAAATACCCTGTATAAAACTGAGCGATAATGTTGCTGACAAGGATCAAATACTGCAAAGGAATACTTTGTGTAAAATCAAAGAAAGTGTAAGTTTTTTGCAATTTCTAGGGTTCCGTACCCAAAGGGTACCAACTACCAAACGGAACCCTGTTACTAAGCCTCCATTGCCCGTCCGTCCGTCTGTCTGTCACAGGGCTGTATCTCATGAACCGAAATAGGTAGATAGTTGTTCTGCATTTCTATTACGGCTATCCTAACAACAAATAATAAAAATAAAAAATCCATTTCCTTTGATTTGTCACATTACATTAAAATTTTGTTCACAGCATTTGATTCATACTAGCTATCATTATCAAATAGTGCAATAAAAAGGGTGCTGTTTTTGTAAAAAAAACTTGTTCGATTCCTGGCTGTGGCAGAAGCTTTTTCAAAAAATCAAAAATGCTGTTTTGTTTTACTTCAAAATTGAGATTATGGTTCCTTTGAGCACTTTGCCCTATTACGCATAGTTTTTCTTGTGCCATTGCAACAATTATGTTAATTTACGCGACTGACATAATTATTCCCCACTTCCATGCAGCTGAGTATTTTTTTTGGGTAGAAGATGATCCCAAAAATCGTCACATAAAGTTTTGGTGCGGTATGAAATTTTAACAATTTTGACATTCTGGACCACTTTTTTGAGACTTTGGATTGCCCCATGGGTCGCTACAGCGACTGACTCTCACTCATTCATGATTAGTGAATATAATACAGGTATAAAATAGGTCGCAAAAATCGATCCCCTAATAATATGTTGTTTGACAGGTAAACAGCACCAGCGACGATGTGACTCCCAGCGGGATAATTTTTTTTTTTTTTTTTTTTGGCAATTGGCAGTGTACCTACCCATTAATCAGTGTGAAATTTTATTAGGTCATGCCCTTGAGAAACTACGATAATTTAAACTTTTAATTTGTAAAGATTAAAGAAAAACAGACAGAAGAGATGACGCTACAATTTTTTTTAAACAACTTGTTGTACCTACTTGTTTAGCACATAATTTTTTTTTTTTAGGATTTCAAACTTCAATTTTCAGTTACACGTTTTTTAACTACAATGTTAAGTTTGTTTTTAGTTTGTGTTTGTTCTATGTAATATATTCGTGATTTTTTCATCCTGTGATTCTTTATTTATATTATTTAATTATGAATAATGCCTCTCTATACTACAATTACCACTTGAATTAGGTACAATTTTAATTCGGCAGCATTGTATTTGTTGGAGGGACCACGTGTAAAAATAGTAGGTACCCGTAGTACCTTCCAGGGACCACGGGAGGAACTACCATTTTAATTCGGCAGCATTGTATTTCTCGCAGGGACCACGGGGAATACATGAGATTCAGGGGTTCGCAACCTTTGGATCAAATAAAAAAAAACAGTTTTGTCATGATTTTTACATAGGGATATACTTAATTATGTTAACACACACATCTAATTACTGTCATCAGTCAAACTGAGACGCATTTGAATCTCGAACGACAGCATTGACTGCGTCAGCGTGAATTTACTTCAAAATTGCGTCCCAAATATTTACGTTCCATGAATCAGACGCGTTCCAGTGCCACAAAACATTAGACGACAGCGCTTATAACGCTAAAATATAACTCGACCAAGTAAAATTGCTCGTTACTTTCGTATTACACATAATTATGTTACTTTGAGTTGATTGGATTGTCGCTACGTAACTTAGTCAAAAGTTCTTTATTTAGAAAATGTATGGTTTCTCGTGACGGGGACTTTAGTTAAGTATTATCATAGGTTAAGACTATTGTTACTATAACCTAACGGATGTTTGTTATCTGAATAAATAAATTATGATATTTTTACATAGGTAAGTACATGTGATTTGATAAATAAAACAAAAATTGAGAAGAAAATAATATTATCATTTACTCAACCTTCATGAAAGCAGTGAAAAAAATGTAGGTTAAAAACTTAATCTAAAAGCCACGTTTTTATGCGTTTTCTTGTCTAACCAATACTGAGTGCAACAGCTAGGTCATGGTGGACTTTAAAACGGACTATCTTAATTAAAGCGTGTAAAAAATGTCGTGTCTGTACTGTTGACCGTTGCGAAGTTCCCTCGTCTGCAGCCAATCCTGGGTGCAGCAACACCAAAAAAATTGCCAAAAATACAAATCTACTGGCCTAGTAAAATAAAAGGGGCAAAAAAAAATAGATTTGAACAATATACTATAGGAAAGATAAAAAATAAAGTGCCGAATTGTTTACACGCTTTAATTAAGATAGTCCGTTTTAAAGTCCACCATGACCCAGCTGTTGCACTCAATATGACCACAATTGCGGCGATAAGTCCCCCCTCTTTGAGGAGTGGTTGGAGGCGCCACGGCGTCCTCTCCTTCCGCCTGATGCAGGTCCTCACCGGACACGGTTATGCCGGGAGGTTCCTGTTCCGCAGAAGGCGGGAGGAAACGCCCGGGTGTCACCATTGTGTGGATCGCCCGGAGGACACGGTGGAGCATACAGTGGAGGTCTGCCCGGCTTGGGCGGAGCACCGCCGTGCTTTCACGGAGGCGATCGGCGGCGGCGATCTCTCGCGTCCGAACCTGGTCCAGGCCATGACGCGGAGCGAGAGTGCATGAAAGGCCGTCGCCTCCTTCTGCGAAGCAGTAATGCTCGCGAAGGAGGAGGCGTGACGGAGAGACAACTTCACGCCCTCAGTCGCCGCAGGAGACGCCCTGGGCGGCGGGAATCGAGATCCGATTCCCGGCCACCATAGGCGCGGGCTTGCGGACGGCGAGTAGTGGGTAGCTCGCCGTCCGGTAAGGACCAGGCCTGGGTCGACGGCGCGCGCACCTCAGAGATCAGCAAAAGATGGGGTCCGATGCCGCCGGGGTCGTGGGTTGTTCGAAAGAGATACCGTGGCCCTGGCACAGGTAACTGAAGGAACACGGGTGGGTTTTAGTCAGTACAAGTCTGACACGCCCTTCCGCTCCAGCCAGAGCGGGAGAAGTCATTTGATGATTTCCCATCCACAAAAAAAAAAAAAAAAACTTGACTAGTGACCTCACCAACGGGCTGTCATGTCTCCCGGCTATAGCGCGTAGAATGCTGTTGGGGCTCCCACGGACTTTTTTTTAGCACAAACCTCCTTCCTAGAAAATTTGATTTTTTGACTTACGACACTTATTGAGCGGAGGTGCGATATTGCTATGAAAAAATTTGTTTTCTTCATTTTCTCGTTATTTATTAGTCGCATTATATTTTCAGATTATATTTTAGGAGGTACGTTGCAGGTACATTCCTCTGGTAAACATTAGGTAACCATAAGATATCTATAACATTGTTTATCAGTATACACCCGTCATTCAGACTGTCAGGACTGCGGCTCACTTTATTATTATAATTGTTCTTGTTTCATGGAGGTACATTGAATTTCATTAAAGGTACGTTCTAGTACATTGCTGGTACATTCCTTTCATATACAACATAGAGGAAGGTGGGGCAGCCTCATACAGTTTTTATATTTTGTTGTACAGAATTTTCTCTAGTATCAATATCTGTATCGATTCATCAAAAACTAATAGTCTTGCTATCTGACTTTATATCAAAAATATGTTATTTGTGTAAATACACTTGTGCGGCTTTCTGTCAAAGTTAATAAAAAATAAAAAAAATGTATGAAAGTGCCCCGCATGTGGGGCACTTTCATACACGCTATGGGGCAGATTCATACATGTGAAAAAATACACAAATTGAGTGTGAAATGTTTAATTATGTATCAAAATCGAAATATGAAAATACAATATTTTCGAAAACAAAAGCAATTAGTCTATATGAGCATAAAATACTAACTAATAACCGAAAAATACTAAGTGAAAAAGAGAATAACATAAATGTAGGTAGTTTTGTTTTTATTTATTTATTTATTTATTTATTTATTTACAGCAATCTTACCTACAACTACCATTACAGATCTGAGATCCAATTCGATAGCGTGGCCTTACATGCTAAATCCTAAATCTACATCCTATAAAATTACAAAGATACTATATCCTAAATCTTAACCTACATCTAAATAACATGTTATATATAATGCAGCTTTTGCGAATTCACTCAAGCTGCACCACAATACATCAACCCTCTCGTGAACCTCGTTCACCACACGCATGGCTCTAGTAAGAGGAGTCCTCGCCAGCAAGTTGGTTCTGGCTGCAGGCACAGCAAGCAGGGGCGGCCGTCGCCGCCTCCACACGTACCGGTCAGGCACGCAAAGTTCCAGGTGCCGCAGCACTCCCGGGTTATGCGCCACGCCACGCAGTAGCTTCACTACATACGCAGCGAGTGCAAAGTCCCGTCGCACCTTTAACGCGTTGTACCCTACCATGCCTAGTACAAATAGTGTAGGGTACATCAGTGGGTAAAATGGATATACCCCATACAGCTTGAAATATAAGTGTCTAGTGAACTTGTTTTGGACACGTTCCAACATGACACTATATTTCGCCTCGTGAGGAGCCCATACGACTGAGCTATGCTCAAGGTGACTCCTGACCAGCGCGTCATACAACACCTTGAGTGTCGTGATGTTGGTAAACCCCTGAGCCTGCCTGAGTACGAAACCTAGGTTTCGGTATGCCTTCTTACATATCTTCTTGATATGCTCACGGAAGGTTAGTTCCTGAGTGAAGATTACCCCTAAGTCTCGTACCTGCGACACTCGTTGCATCGGCTCATTCTCTACCTGGTATTGATAATACAATGGAGTCCGGGCGCGAGTGAAAGACATCACCGAGCATTTGGCTACATTAAAATGAAGTTTGTTGACGATGCTCCACTCGACAACTCGATTGATGTCGTCCTGCAGGCGTTCACAATCCGAGTGATCCCTAACCTCGAGCAGCAATTTCAGGTCATCTGCAAATAATAAACAAGTCCCATGTCTGACGACCTCCGGTAAGTCATTTATCATTATAATAAACTCGAGAGGCCCTACATTGCTGCCCTGGCTCACGCCGGACCTAGTGTAATACAGGCGAGACTCACAGCCATTGTAATCTACATATTGCTGACGATCCTCCATATAGCTAGCGAAGAACTGCAGTAGAGGCATTGTACATCCAATTTTCGCAAGCTTCATTAATAAGACGTCATTATTAACCGTATCGAAGGCCTTTTTAAAATCAAAGTACGCAGCATCTACCTGTGCTCCAGAGTCTACTGACGGTACCACCTGCACCATAAAGTTGAGCAGGTTAGTGGCAGTGCTGCGTTCCGGCCGGAACCCATGTTGCGCATCTGATAGACGCGCACGCACTTGTCCCTGCACGGAGCGCTGAATAGCCGACTCCAGTACTTTAGCAGGCGTTGATAGTACAGCTACCGGTCTATAGTTACTGATGTCTGGACCAGATTTTCCTTTCGGGACCGGAATAACGCGCGTGATCTTCCACCTAGGAGGGAACGTCGCTTGTTCTAAACATGTATTAAAAATGTGAAGTAATGGTTCCGCCAGTACCCTCCCACAGTCTCGGAACAGAAACGCCGGTATACCGTCTGGGCCAGACGAACGTTTTGGCTTGAGACTTCCAAGCGCCTGCTGAACCTCCGAAAGGCTCAGCGTCTCAATGTGCACACGTGCACTGGTCGCGCCGACCTCCGCCGCCGCCGCGCCCGCGTCCAGTTGGGGTGGCTCCTTGCTGTACACAGACTCAAAAAAGTCTGCAAACTGCCCAGCACATTCATCATCCGTTAGATGTTGACCGTCTTTTATAATATTTTGCTTATTAGTGTTTTTTTGTTTTGACCTAATATACTGCCAAAACGATTTTGGATCCTTTACGAATTGACTTTGAATTTTATTTCTATGTTGTTCGTGCGCAATGTCTATTGCCTTTTTTATACGAGTTCTACACTCTGAAAATTCATGATAATCACTATTCAACTTAGATTTTTTGAATTTTTTATGAAGTCTAGCTTTATTCTGAATATTTTTTATTATATCGCTTGTATACCATACTGGGTATACGTATCGCGAATTTCCACTACTAAGTTTTTTTCGCGGCACGCACCCATCTATCGCATAATAATGTTATCATAAAAGAAGTTCAACATCTCTTCCAAATCATGCATTCCATACAATATACTCCAGTCAGTGGAAGTAAGCCTAAAATATAACAATTGAAAATCGGCCTTATTCCAATTCCACTGTGGTCTAATATAGTGAGCACTAGTACCGGAAGCGGGAAGTGTCGGCGGGGCGGGGGTGGGAGCGGGGCGCACGCTAATCGCTAGCGGCGGGTGGTACGCGTCGACAGGCACCAGCGCCTCGTCTGCCGCCAGCACCGTCACCCCTCCGCTAATGCCCGCACTCAGAACCAAATCCAACTGACGACCTGAACAATTGGGTACCGTGTTACTTTGAGTGAATTCGCAATATGACAAAAAACATTCGTAATAGTTACTAATATTAACAGGACATGAATACAAGTTAAAATCACCGATCACAATAAGTTCTCCATATTTATCACACATTCTTTCTATTATTCTAAATAACAACAAATAATCATTTTCCGAGCTACCTGGCGGAATATAGACAACACAACACACAAACAAAAAACGTTTATTTAAATGTACCGCCGCACAAATGATTTCAAACACACAAGTGTCTATCGACGCGTCCGAGATAGGTATTTGTCGCAGCTCGAATCGGTGTGTGGCCACGAGAAGCGCGCCGCCTTGCTTCCGACCGTCCGCTCGATCACATCTTAATATTTTATATCCCAGCGGAACAATTTCCGCGTCTTGTATTGACTCACTGCAGCCTGACTCAGTAATAGCGAATAAGTCCGAGTCAGACGACACTAGGTTATTTCTGAAGTTGTCCAGCTTGGTTCGAAGACCCCTTACATTTTGGTAATATATTTCAATTAGACCATTATTATTGGAACGGGCTCTTGGGTTGTTTACGAAACCAAATCCATTCACTAAATTCCGCATTCAGTGGCCATACTTCCGCATTATTTAACATGTTATAGTGTTTTTCAGATACACCTATTAGAAAAGACGAATAATCCCGTGCTGTGCGATGTTTGATTTTCTCAATTTTCATAGGCGCTTCAGGTCCACACAGGTTTTTAACGTAATCAGTCATAGTTTCCAGTGTGGTTTCCGGATGTAAACGCCATACATGTAGATATTTCTTTCTTTCCATAGCCATTATACCCTTTATTTCCGTATTACTTCCAATTGTCACATTTTTTGGCAAACGGTTGGGTTTTTTATATTGTACGGTAGTCCAGCCACTTTGATCCTCATATTCCAAGTGTTCAATAGCATCTGGCGGGCTATTATTGCTCGCCTGTGCTCCAAGTACAGTAAACTTCGTGGCCCCACACATATTTACATTTTGCATTGTGGCGGTTGGTTGCCTACCCGCATTTTTTTTTTTAGATTTACTGGGGTTATTTTGACCAACGGCTTCAGCAAATGAAGAGTGAGAGGTCGTCAATGCCTCCTTCGTTGGTGGAGCGATGGTGGACGTTGCCTGAGGTTGGGTATTTTGAGCCAAGTTAAGATTGACTTTTTCTTCTATCACCGTCATTAAATCAACTAATCTGTCAAGATCATTTTTTGTTTGCGCAAATTGACCTTGCATGAGCGTAATCGCATTTGCTTGACAGTCTAGGCGGGCCATAATATCCACCCTGAGCTGCCTCAGTTCATCCAGTAACACGGAATCCACGTCACCTAGACTTGTCGGCGAGGATGGGGCCTGGCCCCCTCGTTTGGTGTTTACATTGTCAGGTGTCGTGGTTACCTGTAATCTAGAGGTGTCCGCTCTGACCGGCGTATCAATATTTCCGCGTTTTGGATTTGAGCAAACACACTCCGGACATACCCACTTCTTCTTATATGCTAAGGTAAATGTCTTAAAAGCATCTAGTTTAATTTTGAGACATTTTAAATCATATCCTCTCCTGCATTTGTCATTTGAGCATTCCATAAAGAAGCTATCTGTAATAGTTGAATTGCAAGCGCTGCACTGCTTCGCCATTATTTTGCAGTTATAAATCAAAAATACGTCGATGTGTGAGTGCAACGCCAAGCGCTCCACGTCTCGCTGTAGTGCGACAAGGACGAATTATTTATCGCGCGCAGCCTGTCTCTTTCCCCCGAGGTGAGGAAGAGCTTACCTCAACCTTGCTCGCGCGCACGATATTGTACTCGCGAATAAAAACAGAGAAAAAGTTCACTCCACTTTAGCACTTAGTTCATTTGTCGCACTAAAACATTACGAGTCAATATTCCGTGAATTACAACACCATTTTTACGTGTAAAATTACAAATAAATTACGAATAAAGCGTCCGCATTCGACCGAGTCCGCGGAGTATTATAACACTGAATAAACTTAAAACTTATCAGTCTTTCTGATCAGTCATATCAGTATTTAAATACCTAAGTCTATTGCTTAGTTCTTATTTAGTAGTAGTATCAATAATCAACAATTTTAATAAGTAGTTACATTCATACAGTATGAATGTACCCCGCGTACTGCTGTATGAACCTCATCACAAGAAAATGAAATAAAAACATTCCTAAAAAAAAACCAACCTTCTAAATCATTATTCACGTATCAATTTACAAATTTGACCCTATTATCTTTTAAATGGAATAGTATTGAATAACCTAGAAAACAGCTTACATCAATAAAAATATGTTCAAAGTGAGGTCATAAAATTACTTACACGTGGCCGAATCACTTTCCGTGTCACCGAATCGCGCGTTTCGCACCGACTGCTGTCAAACTCCGTGAGCCAACACACTCATAAATAAGCTACGCACACACGCATAGTCGTTCAATTTCTGTGTGCCTAACAACAGATATCTCTAGTGTATGAAGGTGCCCCTTGTATGAAGGTGCCCCACTTCCCCCTATTCAATTCTGCAGCAATACACCCGTCATTCTTACCTACACCCGACCTTGACCGTCTCCTTATGGTTCTTGATGAAAAGCCTAAGTTTTTGATCAAAAACCTGATTTTGTCATAGACCTGCGACATATTATAGGTACTTGTCTATGATTAGTAGCACAATGTTTTCAGGGTTGCAAACTTGAGTAAACTACTCTTCCCCTGAGAGTAGTTTATACTCAAGTACCTAACAACATATAAAAAAATCGTAGTTACATGCGCTTTTGCGATGTTTGATGTTATTGACTGGGCTATGCATTCATCACTATAACAGCTTTTAAATATGTCTAGGGAAATGAAACCACAAATAATATTTAGCACAACAGATAAGTAAATACCACCTGTTATCACAAAACTTTTGTTGGTTTTACTATCAACTATGCTTTCGAAATTCAAATCAAACAGACAAAAGATATAGGTACCTACTTACTTAATATTTGTAAAATTTTCCAGGGTATAAAGACTATTGAAGAAGTTTATGGATCATTGGATAATGTTGTCATAGTCACTCTTGCTCCAGAACTTTCCGGTGCTACTGAGGCCATCAAGGAACTGGCAGCAGTGGGCATCAAAGTAGCATTAGGACACTCAACTGCAAGTTTGGCTCAGGGAGAAAAAGCTGTTGAATGTGGAGCTAATTTAATCACACATTTATTTAATGCCATGCTTCCTGTAAGTATTATGTATGAAACAGCTTTATATAAAAATCCCTGACAATGACAGTATTTTTTGAGGTATTTGAATACTGAATTGTACATGCTAAAAATGTTATAGTCCACTCAACAAAGGGGTTGTAGAGTGCGTGAGCTGGGACGTAAGCGGTTTCTTCAGAAAGTTGTTCAGGGTGCTTAGGGAGTAAACATACTAAAAGTCTCTGCGTCTAGAAGATGCGCTGGAGTGGTGAGTGGGGGGTATAAAAGTTCCCACTTTTGAGTTTTTCGCTAATATCTTTTTTTGCGCTTATAACGGTGCATCGTAGAGAAAAAATATCTTCTAAGTAATGAAAGCTCATATTTGTTCCAACTTTTACCTTATATACTTTTTCGAAATATATGTTCCGGAAAAGTGAAAATTGTCGATAAAAACTACTTTTATCAAACACGAAATAACGTGAACGAAGAACAGGCAACCGCTAGTTGCCTGTTCTTCGTTCACGTTATTTCGGGATAAAAAGTAGCATATAATTGTTAATCCAGTACCCTAATTGTGTAACACATTATCGATCGGAGTTGGTTTCATTTTGAAACAAATTGCTAATCCATTGCTTCATATTTTCAAAAAATTTGTCTGCTCGACAACGTAAATAATGTTGAACGCAATGAATGTTGTTGAACTGTCAAAATGAAACCAACTCCGATTGATAATGTGTTACGCAATTAGGGTGCTGGTCCTATGTACCTACCAAATTTCATCTAAATCCGTTCAGCCGTTGAGTTATCGAAACTTTTAACTATGTAATACTAGCGGCCCCGACAGACGTTGTCCTGTCTGAACGATCCTAGAGCACGACTGTAGCGCCATGTGGATGGTTTGAAAACACAATTGGACCCGGTGGTCCAATTGTGTTTTCAAACCATCCAGGAACCCATTCAAATATACCTACACACAAAATTTCATCTAAATCGGTCCAGCCGTTGTTATACCACGTTTTATCCGTTTTTTTTTTAAGTTTCCTATGTCCGTCTCCTGGTTCAGCCGTTCTTGAGTTATAAATAGTGTAACTACACGACTTTCTATTATACATATATTATAGATATCGCCCGCGTGGATGTCGAATATTATCCCACGGGAACCTACTACCGAGATAAAAAGTATCCTATGTGTTAATCCAGGTTATAAACTATATGTGTGCCAAATTTCATCCAAATCCGTTCAGCCGTTTTTGCGTGACACCAATACGCTCAGTACGCAACTACTGCATTTGCACTGTACGCAAGTAACAAGCGCGCATGTTATGCGTCACAGTTTCGCAAATCAAGCTCGCATGTCTAGATTTGTTTATCTGGACAAGCTCTCTTAGAAAAATAACATACCTACATAACGTGTTTTTGTTTTTTCAAGTTCCATCACCGGGACCCTGGACTGGTTGGCTTGCTGGCGTCCACAACGCAAAAGCAAGTTTTCTACGGCATTATATCGGACGGTATACATACCCACCCAGCTGCTTTACGGATCGCAAGCAGAACGAACCCTGAAGGTAAGTAGTAACTAAATCTATATCTTTGTGCACTCATCTTGAATACTGTATTAAAGTTTACAACTTTGCGCATCCTGCTAATCTGTCTGGACGTTTTGATGATACGGGATCATCAAAACGTCCAGACTGTTATTTAAACAAAACCGTTACAATAACTCAAGACGAATCAAGTTTACATTTGTCAAGATGCACCGCCGCATCTGTCTAGCCTTTTCCCAACTAGGTTGGGGTTGGCTAGGCAAATGAGAGATATCGTCTCAAATAGGGAGGCCAGCCTACTCGAGTTCCTGATGTTGATGGCCACACACCCAACTGCTTAGACCTTCTACTGACAACAGATCCGGGCACTCTGTATCGGTCTGGGCCCAGCTCGGATCGTCTGTCCTAGCGGTGCCCAGACCGATACCTGACCACTGTCTTGTGAAATCTATGTCTTCCTGTTCATCTCCAGATTTAAGTCCTAGAGGCACGAGGCGAGTATGGAAGTACGGGTCAGCAGACTGGGATGAGATGCGGCATTTCTATGCGTCTTACCCATGGTGGCGGACTTGCTTCTCCTCGCGCAACCCTTCCGACTGCGCTAACGCATTTGTTGACGTGATACGGACCGGAATGGACGTGGTATGGAATATTTTATCCCATTCTTTGACGTCTCGCTTGGCTGCGTGGCTCAGCCCTGGTAAATGCGACATTTGCGCAAAGAGCAGGCGTACCAGGCCTGGGCTTCACCCCGCAGCGACGGGTGCGACGGTCAGGTCAGGTGTTCGCGCAATGAAAAAAGCGATCAAATCTGCCGCCAAGTATTGCAAATTGGTCCTACCCTTCGGGTAGCAACGATTCTGGTCTCTGTTCAAATCGGTCGAAAAGAACTTTTGCCGTCCTTCGCTGCCTCCTGTGCTGAAACCAGATGGGACGCTGGCTCATACCGCGCAAGAGAAGGAAAACCTATATGCCTATATATTTGCTGAAAATTCACGTCTTGATACGGCCACCTAATATACCTCACTGTGGGTCCGCAATGTCAGAGATCATTCAGGCTCAGAATGTCCTTTTCCAAAATATCCGTTGGTTTCAAATAGTCGCTTTCCCGAAATGTCCCCTCCCCATAATGTCTCTTTCCCAAAACGTCCATTTCCCAAAATGCCGCTTTCCCAAAATGCACCTTTCTCAAAATAACCCCTTCTCCAAATGTCCCTTTCCTACGACGGCTACGCGTTTAAACTGGGAATATTTAAGTAACATAAGCCAAGTAGTCAATCAACTTTTAATCACATATTTAGCTATAGTTGGACCCGGTAGGTGGCGCTGTCGTCGAGATCGAGATTTGTTTTAATTTTTGACCAAAATCTTTATTATATTTTTTTTGGATTTCTCACATAAAAAAACATGATTATATTTAAATTTTCCCAGTTTAAACGCGTAGCTCGTAGTCGTAGGAAGGGACATTTCGCGAAAGGGACATTCTGGGAAATGGCCATTATGGGGAGGGGACATTTCGCGAAAGGGGCATTCTGAGCCTGGACGCCAGAGATGTCAATCCACCAGAAAGAGGCCCGTAAGGCCCTTTGCTGTCTGGACGTGAATAAAGCCAGCGGTCCTGACGGAACACCCGCAGGTCCTAAAAAGCAGTGCTCCAGAGTTGTCTCCTGTCTTGACGCGCTGTATCGCCTTTCTCTAAAAACGGAGTGGTGCTGGAGTCCTGGAAGCTTGCAATGTGCAGCCAGTGCCCAAAAAGGGTAACCGTGCCGACCCTGTCAACTGCAGTCCAATCGCCATAATCTCCATATCTCCATACTAAGTAAAGTTATAGAAAAGATTCTTAGTAATAAGCTGCTAGCATACCTGGAAGACAATGAGCTCCTCATTGACCATCAGTAGGCTTCATGCACGCCCGTGCGGCACGGACTTTTGCAACTAGATTTCCTCCTGAGTGAGCGATTGATCAGAGTGGTCATAGATGCCTGCTCTTCGGATCATAGGCTATTGATTGTGTTCCTTAGGGGTGAGTTCTTTCTGTGACTCTATTTCTGTTGCATATTAACGACCTGCTACAGCTGGGTGCTATTGGGTATAACTGCCGGCACGCAACTTTAGCGCTGACCTTGAATTATTTAAGCGATTTAGGACCTTACTCCTGAGACAATACGTATTCTCAAACAACCCCCACTACTCCACCGAGCGCTAAAGATTCGTGCCGGCAGTAATACGCAGATGACATGACAGCACAGCCTCAGAAATATACCTGTCCAGTGCAAGAGCCAGCAAAGACGAAACAGCTACTCTTAGAGGGGCTATGGAGCGAATGAACTTGACCTAAAATCTCGTTTCCCAGTGGGACGACGAGACTGGTCAAGTTCAACGCTCAGAAAATGCAGGCCTACTGCCAAAACGAACCAGTTCCAATTATCTCCTACATTCCGAGGTGCATCTGTAAGTACCAGTTACCGACCGGCTGGAGCTGGCGTCAGATCTCAAACTTGGCTCAACCATCGAGTTAAAAGCACAGACTGTTCACAGATACTCACAGTTTAGAGGAAAGGAAGTAAGTATTACAATCTTACAGCATGGACAGAGAAGGAATGGGAATAGTAGCTTGTTTTATGAGGATGAGATCTAAGGTGTGGTCCAGGCCATGGTGCGGAGCGAGAGTGCATGGGAGGCCGTCACCTCCTTCTGCGAAGCAGTGATGCTCGCGAAGGAGGAGGCGGAACGCGTGAGGGAGAGGCAGCCTCACGCCCTCAGTCGCCGCAGGAGACGCCCTGGGCGGCGGGAATCGCGGGGCGATTTCCGGCCACCGTAGGCGCGGGCCTGCGGACGGTGAGCAGCGGGTAGCTCGCCATCCGGTAAGGACCAGGCCCGAGTCGACGGCGCGTTGTGTTCCACGCGCGCCTCAAAGAGATGTCAGCAAGTGACGGGGTCCAATAGGGCCGACGCCGCTGGGGTCGCGGGTTGTCTGAAGAGGTTACCGCGGCCCTGGCATAGGCAACTGAAGGAACACGGGTGGGTTTTAGTCAGTAAAAGTCTGACACGCCCTTCCGCTCCACCCAGAGCGGGAGAAGTTATTTGATGATTTCCCACCCTCAAAAAAAAAAAAAAAAAAAAAAGGTGTGATCTACACGGTGCGTAGCTAGGGCGAGCGTAAGAAAAACGTTCACTCAGATTAGTCCGGTCAATTTAGACCAAAAAATGAGAGTGAAGTTACATAAAGTCCCAACAAGCTGAATTTCAGTGAAATTGTTCAAAATATAATTATAAACAATGTCTAGAAGTTCCCCATCATTCCCCTGTAAGGAAAAAAAATTATTCAAGGTCAAAGGTCAAAAAAATGAGTTTTTCGCGATTTTCAGCAAAACGGTAAGTTTTATCATAAAAGTACCTCAGACAAAAATTGTAGATCATAAAATTATCATCATCATCATATAATACTTTTTTTCTTACGAGCCACTGTTTCTGAGATATAACGATTCATAAAGTTATAAAAGTTGTTATCCTCATAATATACATGAGTACGCCACGTATATACATCTAGAGTTGTTATATTAAAAAAAAAAAAAAAAAAAAAAAAAAAAAAAAGAAGCTGAAGTTTTTAAAAAGAGTAATTCAACTCAACAAGAAGTTATTACCAACGGCATCCGCTTTCTTCTTTCTATGTACGGAGCTCCTAAAAAAACTACCTGTTTAGATAAGCATCGATATGCATGTTTCGTTAAAAATACTAAAAATAAAAAACAAGTTCAATTAGCTTGTCTTCCTCCAACCTCAGTTGCTGCTCACCAACATCTTTTTCGAGTATATTACCAAGTTCAAGTGTGGCTTGGTTATCAGCTAGACCCTACAGACTGGGGTTGGAAGTTGGTCAACAATATATTAGAGCCAGTTCAAACTTTACTTCCACCTGCGCCGGAAAACTGCTGAACACTATTTTTTGCAACTGCAAAAAGGGATGCAGTGCTAAATGTGGTTGCAAAAAAGTCGGACTGTCTTGTTCTTTGTCATGCACAAATTGTAAAGGCCGGTCGTGCTCTAATATTGAATCACAAACAATGGAGGATTCGTTTGACTCCGACGAAGTATCATGCGATACATCGCTATTGACGCAATTTACTTGCATCCAAAATGAAGATGAAGAAGAAGCAGGAGAAGAAGAACAAGAAGATGAACAAGAATTTGAAACTTACGAATAAGACGAATAAATTTCAACACTTTTTTTTAATTTACATCGCTTTTATCTTTCCCAATCTTTGAAAATTTCCGTTACTATGCAATAGTTTTACATTAAACAGGATCACAACTGACCCGTGGAGTAGGCCACTGGGGAAACCACGTTAAAAAAACGCGCTAAGTACACTACCTCATAGGTGGCGTGGAAACGTGTGCATATTATGACGATAACAACTTTTATAACTTTTTGAATCGTTATATCTCAGAAACGGTGGCTCGTAAGAAAAAAAGTATTAATACATTTTTATTGATAATTTTATGATCTACAATTTTTGTCTGAGGTACTCTTATGATAAAACTTACCGTTTTGCTGAAAATCGCGAAAAACTCATTTTTTTTACCTTTGACCTTGAATAAAATTTTTTCCTTACAAGGGAATGATGGGGAACTTCTAGACATTGTTTAGAATTATGTTTTGAACAATTTCACAGAAATTCAGCTTGTTGGGACTTTATGTAACCTCGAATGTCTAAATTGACCGGACTAGATAGGAAGGATATGACGGGTTGTGTAAGATGTTGGAGAGAAGAGGAGACATAAAATCAGTGTTCTTGCGAAGGCTTATTTTTGTTATGACAGTCTTTTTGACGAAAATCCCACATAAGTATCCTCAGATCCATAGATTTCTATAAAGCGAAGAGATTTCTCGTTATTTCCCTCTAGAAATCGATTTGACAAAATCTATGTGCACCAAATTTTCATTTTTGGCAATGAAAAATTGTTTATGTGTTTCTTCTTATTGGTTATCGCAAGACAATTCTGATTATGTGCATTAAAATGGCTAAAAAAATATTGTGGATGAACAGCACATTTTATTATTTTCTCAGTTCATACATAATATTTTTGCCACAATACTGCATTTTTAATTTATTGACAAGTCTATCAATCATTAAGGCGACGCTATCTGACTTTTGATGATTTTAAACTGAAGATCACGTCTAAACGAGTAGTGTTAATGATTTGGAAAAAATATATGTTAAATTAGAGCATTTTCTTAATAACTTAATATGTGAATATTTTAGATTGTTTATATGAAATAGTATAACTAATTTGTAAAGTTATGTCTAACGCAGATAAAAAACTGAGAATCACGCAAAAACTGTCAGGCGTATTTTTATGAAACCTTCACCATTTTAAAGGTAATTTAATTATTTATCTTTTAGTATACGTGTTTTATCAAAATGCCTTTTGTTTTATGTATAATAAATTAATAATGCGTCTAATTTGGGACTGCGCTCCTTGATGGGCGAGTCCTATTACTGGCTGGACGTACGACGCGTTGCGTGAGCTCAGCACAGAACGCGCAAGCTAACCACTCAAGGTCATTGGCGTATAGTCCCGCCTTAAATAAAATAGTTTATTGTCTCCACTAAAATCACATACTTTAAAACTTTTTTGAACTTTTAATTAGGTGCAGTAAAATGACACTTCTAATGTCATTTTTACCGTCATTTCGCTTTCAAATGGGAACATTTTTTAACGAAATGACAGATAGGAAATGTCATTTTACTGCAGCTAATTATAATTGTTGCGCTCTAGCATGGTGCGGGTGACACATGTGTCAATATATTATAAACTGTCAGTTTGTGACCGTTTTACGATTTCAAATATATTTATAATATTATCCTATTATGATTCTGCCAAATTGGCAACGGCCACTAGTGACTAGTTAGTGACAATATGCACAATTTATTTTTTTGAAAGTTTTGTCTTTCCACCAGATCCCTTTGTAATTAGAATGAATACGAACAGAAAAAGCGTACCATCTATATATACAACGTGTAACGTTAAATGCGCAAAACCTCTAAACGGTCATTGTACTCATCATTATGAACAACTTTTACTATGGGACCAAACCTGAAATCGCGAAAAAAAAATCTGCTGTTCAGTACATTTATGTTCGCATAATTTGTCAAAATGTACTGAACAGCAGATTTTTTTCATAATGATGAGTACAATGACCCCTTAAGAGGTTTTGCGCATTTAACGTTACACGTTGTATAAAATTCAAAGTCCTGACTGACTGCCTGATTGACTGACTGATATATCAACGCACAGCCCAAACCGCTGGACCTAGAGACTTGAAATTTTGCACATACTAGATACCTTATACAGTGTAGGCATCCACTAAGGAAGGATTTTTGGAAATTCCATCCCTAAGGGAGACAAATAGGGGATGAAAAAATCTTATTCCTTGAATTAATAGACTTGAAACTTGGCACAAATATTTATCTAAGTAAGTTATAAAGTTTGTCATTTTTAGTTTTTTTAAACTGCCCTCAGGAGGGATTGGGGGTGTCAAAGTTTGTATCAACGCACAGCCCAAACCGCTGGGTCTAGAGATTCCAAATTTGGAACGTAGGTTCCTTATGAGATGTAGGGGTGCTTTAAGAAAGGATTTTTCAAAATTCACCCTCTAAAGGGGTGAAACGGGGGTCCAAAGTTTGTATGAAAAATCTTATTCCTTGAGTTAATAGACTTGAAACATGGCATGAATATTTATCTAAGTATACTATAAAGTTTGTCATTTTTAGTTTTTCTAAACTACCCCCTCAGGAGGGATTGGGGGTCTCAAAGTTTGTATGTACGAATTTTAACGCGCGTTCCGATTTACTCGAAACTCAGTATTTATACTTGAAACTAAAAATTACGAATAACGTGTAACAGGGTTTTTCGAATATCCACCCCTAAAGGGTTGAAAAGGGGTAGTCAATTTTACAGGGCAGGTTTTACTGCGGGGCTTAACTCGAAAACTGGTGTAAATAATCTTTCTTTTAAGTTACGGAAATCTCTCAAACGATTTTTTAAAATTGTATCCCTGTGGGGGTGAAAACAGGGAATATACATAGTTTATGGGTCAAAACCAAAATTTTGGATCATTTCATCTGTGTTATTTTTATGTCACAATAACATAAAAGTAACATAAAGGAAAATAAGGGCTGTGTTCATGATGTAAGAGAAAAACAGTCAAGTATTTTATAATTATTTTTATTCATGATAAAAATGTAACAATCTGAAAGATTGACATAACAAAAGTCTCACTTCGACGCCTAAAAGAATAACTACAATGCCGTTAAAAAAACATTTAAGTTTTTGGTCTAAGCTTTTACGTGATCTTAATTTTAAAATAACAGGTAGTCACTTCAATGTGGGCTACCGATGGTAGTACCGATTAATCTTTTCATTTTCTTTGGTTAATTTTCTGTATTTCTTCTGATATTTTCTTTGGTATTTTTTCGAGGTTCACACTTTCTACTTCTTGCTTGTTGTCAGTATTTTTTTTAATTCCTCCAGTACTTTCGTCTGGTCTCCTTCTCTTTGTCTGATAGCTCTACTATATTTTTTTTTTGTAGAATTTTTTGCTCTGGTCAAAATTTTTCTCCTGCATTCGATTCTATTTTTCGGGATCGTTATTTTTTAGCCGCTCTAGATACATTTTCTGCCTTTCTGCAACCGATAAAGGCATATTATATTATCTGTAAACCAAACACTTTGAGTTTAGCAGGTTTCGATAAATCCGATATTTCTGATAAACTAGCTGACCCGACCAACAAGACAAATCCAATCGGTCCAGCGGTTCTTAAGTTATAAATGTGAAACTGAACCGAATTTGTTTTATATACTTACAATGTGTTTGGTTAACGGTTACCGATACTAAAAGGGCATATTATATACAATTTTTTTATCGACAAATCTAATTTTATAAAAAATCCTAACCCAACACCCCGCTAATGGCGGCCATTTTTAACGGCTGCATTAGGGAATGTGCAATAAAATGCTTATATCTTTGAATCTAAAAAACCTACAGACGTCCAAATGACTTAATTGTAAAGGTAGACGTTGAGGCTATGAAAAAACTAAATAAAATAAAAAAATAGTCAAAAAACATACAAAAACACGAAACTTTACACAAAAATAACTTTTTTTTTTACATTTTTTACTTTTTCGCAAAAACAACCTTTGAATTTTGCATGTGAAATTATGTTTAACCAAAAGTATTTGAGTCAGTCTACAAAATGATATCAAAATAATGACAACATAACAATTATTGATAACATAAGTAGGGAATATAAATCTCTATATAAAAATCAAATTTTACTTAATTAACTTAACTGATTCCGTGCAGATTCCTCGAACGAACGAAATCTAACGAATCTGTACGAAATCTAACTTAGAGAGATGTATTGATGAATTTTATGGTTAAAATTATGGAAATACATAATTATGTTTTATTGCCGCGTATCATATTTTGATCAAGACACAACCTGACACGGACCTGCAAATTCCAAAAAACCCAAAAAAAAAAAATTTCGCGGGCTACCACTGCGCATCCTCCTTAGTTTAAAGGTACCTATTTAGTTAATTTTCACTAAGTTTTCATTAGTTGCCACTTTGCCAGAGGTTTTCTTAAAATAAATGCATTAAGTATTATACAATAAATGTTGTTAGTATCGGTAACCGGTAACCAAACATATTGTAAAGATAAAAATATTTATTAACCGTTCTTACAAAAAGTACATGCCTGTGTTTGTGAATACACCTTAATGCAATTTTTAAATAACGTGACATAAAAATGTAACATAAAGGAAACATGGACGATGTTTTTGAAGTGTTTCATTTCAATTCAAGACACACTATTCACTTAATGATTACAGCTCCTAAGCGACTGAATAGCACAAACAAAATAGTTTTCAGATAATAAGATTAAGATCAAACATACTTACATGTTATTTTTTTATGAATTTTCAAGAGAAACCACTAAATGTTTATTTGTCACTCCACACGCACAACACCTTTCGACTTTCTTGACACAAGATTATGACTGCCGCGCAGAAATTGGTGGTGTAAATGGCGTGACATTTCCGTCAATGTTCCCAGTAGTAAGTTTAAAAAAAAGTATTTTATTGGAAAATAACGCGTTACTTAAAGGAATAACATAAATGAACTCTTTTTGAGACGCATTGTTTTTATTTTTTTTAATTATTACCTACATATAATTGTTAGTACATATAAGTTGCCTAGATATTGAGTGATTTACGCACACTTCGTTATGCTGGATACTATGTTCAATAAATAAAACCCTTTTCGAAGTTTTTGCGGTTTCAAACATTGAAATCGATAGTTGGACACAGGTTTTTTGAGGGAGAATAATATGGTATTTTCCATTCCGTTTTATTATTTTCATAATATTTCGTAAAGTATAACTGAACCACCAACTAATAAATTAAATATGAATTTAAGGTAGTATTCCGCTATGAAATCCATTTTTTAAAATAACATTACCATTACAGAATTTTTTGAGGAATAAGGAAAAGTCGGTGGACATGAAATTGTTATGAAATTGTACAAAATTTTGGTTTTGACCCTTATATGAAAAATCTTATTCATTTGCTTAATTAAGTTGAAACTTGGCACAAATACTTGCCTAAGCAAGTAATAAAGTTTGTCATTAATAGTTTTTCCCCCAGATAGAAGGGTAGAGGGGAAGGTGGGAATAAAATAAATAAATAAATAAATATCCTTGGACATTGCACACAACGCCATCTAGTCCCAAGCTAAGCAACCTAATGCTTGTGTTATGGTAACGAGATGGCTGATAAACTACTTATATACATTTTTTTTTTGTAAATACATACATATTATAGATAGAAAAACACCCAGACTCGGAACAAATACTTGTAGGTCGTACAAATATTTGTTCCGTGCGGGAATCGAACCCGCGACATGCTGCACAGCAGTCAATCGCTCAACCACTGCGCCAACCGTGTCGTCAATGACCGTGTAGTGAATGAGAGCTACTCCAGTAACTCCTTACTACTGGTAGCGGACTTTACTGGAATTTAAGTTATTATCATAGCTGATGCCGTAACAGATCTTTGTTAAAAATAAAAAGTTTAAGTGTGACTTTGGAAAAGATCACTAATTAAACATTTAATTTTTCGTAATTTATATTTTTCTTAGGCAAAAATTACAAAAAAAAAAACTTAATTTCGGTAGAACATTTGGTGGCTTAATTTGTTGCATTTTAACCCTACTATGACGTCCTGCAAGGAATACGTCGAATTACAAGTAACCCTGTATATAAAAGTATCCTATGTCCGTCTCTTGGTTCTAATGCCTCATTTACATTCAGCCCCTGCCGCTGCCCCTCGCGCTGCCGGCAATAATTCCCTAAATACTGATGCAGCAGGATCGAGAGGAGTGTGTTTACATTCAGCCCCTGCCGCTGCCGCCAATAATTCCCTAAATACTGCTGCAGCAGGATCGAGAGGAGTGTGTGTTTACATACTGCCCTACCACTCACTTCGCTTTCAAGTTTCGGCAATGGCAGACGTCGAAATAATTGCAGCGGCCGCGCTGTCTCTTTTTGCGATACATAATTATGTTCGATATTTAAAAAGATATCGAATACAAAAAAAGAATGTTCGTCGGTAGACGATGGTGGATGATATCTATCCATCGAAATAGAACTTTGTAAGTACCTACCTAATTATCAACCTACCTACTTAACTAATTTTTTAATGCATATACTAATTGTACTAGTAAGTATGAGTTATTTATCATATATATCATATATATACATTTGCGTGTGGTGTGAGGGCCACTTTATTAAAACTCTTTGAAAATATGCTTACGATTTAGTGAACATTCCCAAAGAATTGTGAAAGTTGGAATCAGATTTTGTGAAAGTCAACTTTGCTAGATATGATATGCGTGTGGTGTGAGGGCCACTTTATTGAAACTCTTTGAAAATATGCTTAGGATTTAGTGAACATTCCCAAACAATTGTGAAAGTTGGAATCAGATTTTGTGAAAGTCAACTTTGCGAGATATGGACTGTAAAGTGGGGCCCTCAGTTCTCACATAGAGGATTGAGGGCCCGCCTGTACCTGACAAACTATGGACACTACAGATAAAGTCTTTATGCCAAAATCTAAGCTTATACCAAACAAAATTTGTGAAAACAAGATATTATCGCAAAACACTGTCCTACTTGGTATATCTTCGTTCAAAATGGGCCCTCAATCCTCACACACGTAAAAGTTTATCACGCAAATACAATGAAACCATTAACTTATAGCTATTGTTTGTAATCCTATAAGATACTAAATCAATTGTGAAAATTTGTGAAAGCAAGAGCAGGTCACCATTTCTTGTTGTTTGAAAGTTATGACCTTGACAAAATCCGGGCCCTCAATCCTCCATTTATTTTGTTTTCCGTTTGAATACGCTTATCGTATGAAAGATTAGACAAATACAAAATAGTCTCTTTTTGTGAAAAAAATTGTGCAACAAATTGATGTTATTTGTTACTAATAAGAATAACGATTAAACTAAAAATCTTAATAGATACCGAAATCAACTATTTTTGAAGTGTGTAGCAGGGTAGGGTGACAATACTTTCATTTTAATACCTGGATTGGTACAAACGGCACAATCAGATGGCCTGCGAGATCGCCAGATCTCACCCCATTACATTTTTTTTGTGGGAATATGTAAAAAATCAAATTTACATGAAATCTTATGCGAATGACAACGAGTTGAGAGTTGAAGTTCAGAATACGATTTATAATATTCACCACAACACTTTATTAAAGGTTACTAGAAATGAATTCGTTAAAAGAATAAATTTGTGTATCCAAGAGAATGGAGCCCATTTCGAGCAAAAAGTTCAAGCCAATTTCAAGCCCATTTCGAGCCAATTTCCAAAGTCGATCAAAAGACAAAGTCATGTTGACCGTTTTCATTGCTTATCGCAGTGTTGTGCATTCGGAATTTTTGTTGGAAGGTCAAACAGTAAATAAAGAATATTATTTGAGCGTTATGCGGCGTTTAAGACAGCAAATTCTACGAAAAAGGCCAGATTTGTGGAAAGAAAATTCTTGGATTTTGCACCACGATAATGCGCCTTCGCACAAGGCCATTGGTGAACGAATTTTTGACCAAAAACTCAACAAATACCATCGAGCAAATACCTTATCCACCAGATAACTGACCCTTATAGCCACACCCGCAGATAGCCGACTTCTTTCCTTTTCCTAAACTCAAATTACCACTTCGTGGCACCCGTTTTCTTCGGTAGAACACATAAATAAAGGAGAATTCGCGGTGAGAACTGAACTCAATTCCGGAAAAAGCGTTTAAGAGCCATTTCACAAAATTTTAATATTGCAGTCGTAGTAAAATAATGCGTTCACGATACGTGAGCTCGGACATCAGGAGGCGGGAAAAAATGACACAGGTCCTTCCTCGATGGGCACTCGCGCTGTAATAATCGGTGTCCGCTTATGCAACGTAATTTATTCTAATTTAGAGTGATGTTAATAACGTTATTATGTCTAAATAAATGAAGGGATTTTAATAAAACTTTAGAATTAGTTTTGTACAACATAGTTTATTTTGACATGTTTTTTTATATGTAATTACGCGTTATTCAAACCAAAAAATCGTGATTAAATAGCGGTATAAAACGTAAAAATTGCCCCGAGACTTTATTTTTTTACTAATTAATGTTATTAATAATCGATATTCAAGTACATTAAAAGTCAACAAAATTATAGGTATTTCTGATGCTTTATGTATTTTTAAAAGTAAAATTTATGAATGTTAATGATAGATTTATGAGTCTGAAATTGACTCTGCGATGATTTTTCTGCAAACTAGTTGTGGGAGATTAATCGCCACAAAGTAAACAAATAAGTTTTTGTAAATGTGTTACAATAAGATTCAATACGAAAGATTGGTCTTTCTTTTAAATGTATTCAACAATGTCAGAGTTTTACCTAAGATGGTAAATTAGGCGACTAAATTTAAACTTTAGCGAGCGTGACGTACGCTCCCGCGTTAGTTTGTCCACTGGCGGGCTAGTGCGGGGGCGCGGGCGGGGGTGTATACTCCCGTTGCCGCGCTTAAGTGCACGTTCACACACATTATATAAGGCCGCGTTACGTAGGTAATTAATTATTTTTATTGTTAAAATTATGTAAATACATAATTATTAATGTCGCGAATCATATTTTGACTAAGATACAACCTTACACTGACCTTAACGTGTTACCACGAGTGCCCAAAAATAGTTTTGTTTTTTTTATTAGGGTTTTAGGATTTTTTTTTTATCTAGTAATTTATAAATAGTGAATAAAAAGTTTAATTTTCACATTTGTTGTTTTAATACTTGTAACATCTCCATTCTAGCCTGTTACTTCTTGTAATACACATGTGGCGGCATCTACATCGCCACATACGAACTACGCATCACAAGGACATGACGTCCCGCAACCTGCATCGCGCAATGAGAGTTTACCGCGCGACTAGCATATAGGTATACAACAACCCCACATTAACCGTGGGGCAGTTGCCCACCAGAGACAACACCCATCTGGTCGGAGGGTCCTCCCTTTTCAATAAAGGATGAGTGAACTTTACACCCTGTTCCTCATGACTCTATACACACAATACGTATGGACGGTAAAGATTTTGATTTTAAAGTGAAAGCTATACCTGCTCTAAGAGATACACTGATCAATTAATAGTTGACACTTTTTTAATTCACACAGCCGAATGACGTCATAAAATGGCGGCTACTATTTCATGGTTTGAGAAAACATTAAAAAAACCTGAAAACTTTGAATGTAATTTTAAAATTTATATTGTTATTGAACTAAAACTAATATTTTCCGACTGCTTTTTGCCTAATCTATCTAAATAATATATTTTAAGATTTTTTCTCATATAGAGTAAAATACCGTATCGTGGTCACCCTATTTCCTAATTCAGGGAACAAAAATAAAACTCGATTTTTATTTACAATAAAGGGTCTTTTAATTGTTTTCTAGTATCGAATTTGTTGCACAATTTTTTTCACAAAAAGAGACTATTTTGTATTTGTCTAATCTTTCATACGATAAGCGTATTCAAACGGAAAACAAAATAAATGGAGAATTGAGGGCCCGGATTTTGTCAAGGTCATAACTTTCAAACAACAAGAAATGGTGACCTGCTCTTGCTTTCACAAATTTTCACAATTTATTTAGTATCTTATAGGATTACAAACAATAGCTATAAGTTAATGGTTTCATTGTATTTGCGTGATAAACTTTTACGTGTGTGAGGATTGAGGGCCCATTTTGAACGAAGATATACCAAGTAGGACAGTGTTTTGCGATAATATCTTGTTTTCACAAATTTTGTTTGGTATAAGCTTAGATTTTGGCATAAAGACTTTATCTGTAGTGTCCATAGTTTGTCAGGTACAGGCGGGCCCTCAATCCTCTATGTGAGAACTGAGGGCCCCACTTTACAGTCCATATCTCGCAAAGTTGACTTTCACAAAATCTGATTCCAACTTTCACAATTGTTTGGGAATGTTCACTAAATCCTAAGCATATTTTCAAAGAGTTTCAATAAAGTGGCCCTCACACCACACGCATATTAGATATGGACTGTAAAGTGGGGCCCTCAGTTCTCACATAGAGGATTGAGGGCCCACCTGTACCTGATAAACTATGGACACTACAGATAAAGTCTTTATGCCAAAATCTAAGCTTATACCAAACAAAATTTGTGAAAACAAGATATTATCGCAAAACACTGTCCTACTTGGTATATCTTCGTTCAAAATGGCCCTCAATCCTCACACATGTAAAAGTTTATCACGCAAATAAAATGAAACCATTAACTCATAGCTACTGTTTGTAATCCTATAAGATACTAAATAAATTGTGAAAATTTGTGAAAGCAAGAGCAGATCACCATTTCTTGTTGTTTGAAAGTTATGACCTTGACAAAATTCGGGCCCTCAATCCTCCATTTATTTTGTTTTCCGTTTTAATACGCCTATCGTATGAAAGATTAGACAAATACAAAATAGTCTCTTTTTGTGAAAAAAATTGTGCAACAAATTGGTGTTATTTGTTACTAATAAGAATAACGATTAAACTAAAAATCTTAATAGATACCGAAATCGACTATTTTTGAATTGTGTAGTAGGGTAGGGTGACAATAATTTTTGACTTATGGTGCTCAGAGAACAATCTAAAGCATATATTATTATACACATACTTGTATGGGTAATTATCTTGGAGTAGTGAATGTTGATACTTAATTTTATTTAACGATTATTATGTTCCAAACATTTTCACATAAAATCGAGGAGGAGTTTTGGAGTTCAACCTTATTAGTTTGTCTATGCGACTACTACAAAGAAAAAGTACAGTGATGTTCTTTGTATTACAATAATATGTCATGTCAATTGATTGAGAAAACTACGAAAATAGTTACTGAAATATTATTATAGTCATACAAATAAGTACATGTAAGTTTGTTTTGATACATACTCATCTACTTATATGTTACTGTAAAAGCCCGAACTGCGGTGAACATTAGGATTTACCCGTAAATTCTAATATTTACCAAATCTCACCGGTAAAACCCCGAATTATTCTAAAACTGTCTTTAATTTCGGACTTTTACCGGCATTCAGTCGGTAAACCCTAGATTTTACTGCAGACACCGGTAAGGCCCTGCGCGCACTGCCGTGCCGTGTGGGAGTGGCGCGAGGAGGCGAAACGGTGGGGCGTAACTCCGCTGCCGCGAGAAATCACGGCACAGCGGACTGAGCTCCGGCGGGATCATGGCGACATGGAGAGTGCGACTGTCGCAACCCAGCGCTGGGCACGCCACAATTGCGACGATAAGTCCCATCTTTGAGGAGTGGTTAGAGAGGCGCCACGGCATCCTCACATTCCGCCCGACGCATGCAGGTCCTCAGGCGCGGGCGGGCGTGTACACTCCCGCCGCGCTTAAGGGCACGTTCTCACACATTATAAAAGGCCGCGTTACATAGGTAATTAATGATTTTATTGTTAAAATTATGTAAATACATAATTATTAATGTCGCGAATCATATTTTGATTAAGATACAACCTTACACTGACCTGTAAATTGTAAAAAACGCAAGAAAATATGAATTTCGCGGGCTACCACAGCGCAATTACCTTAACGTGTTACCACGAGTGCCCAAAAAAAGAATGTTATTTTTTTATTAGGGTTTTAGGATTTTATTTTTTTTTATCTGGTAATTTATAAATAGTGATTAAAAAGTTTCATTTTCACAATTGTTGTTTTAATCCTTGTAACATCTCCATTCTAGCCTGTTACTTCTTGTAATACACATGTGGTGGCATCTACATCGCCACATACAAACTACGCATCACAAGAACATGACGTCCCGCAACCTACATTGCGCAATGAGAGTTTACCGCGCGACTAGCATATAGGTATACAACAACCCGACATTAACCGTGGGGCAGTTGCCCACCAGACACAACAACCATCTGGTCGGAGGGTCCTCCCTTTTCAATAGAGGATGAGTGAACTTTACACTCTGTTCCTCATGACTCTATACACACAATACGTATGGACGGTAAAGATTTTGATTTTTATGTGAAAGCTATACCCGCTGTAAGAAATACGCTGATCAATTAATATTTGACACTTTTTTAATTTACACAGCCGAATGACGTCATAAAATGGCGGCTACTATTTCATGGTTTGAGAAAACATTAAAAAAACCTGAAAACTTTGAATTTAATTTTAATATTTATATTGTTATTGAACTAAAACTAATATTTTCCGACTGCTTTTGGTCTAATCTATCTAAATAATATATTTTTAGATTTTTTCTCATATAGAGTAAAATACCGTATTGTGGTCACCCTATTTCCTAATTCAGGGAACAAAAATAAAACTCGATTTTTATTTACAATAAAGGGTCTTTTAATTTCTTTCTAGTATCGAATTTGTTGCACAATTTTTTTCACAAAAAGAGACTATTTTGTATTTGTCTAATCTTTCATACGATAGGCGTATTAAAACGGAAATCAAAATAAATGGAGGATTGAGGGCCCAAATTATATGCGTGTGGTGTGAGGGCCACTTTATTCAAACTCTTTGAAAATATGCTTAGGATTTAGTGAACATTCCCAAAGAATTGTGAAAGTTGGAATCAGATTTTGTGAAAGTCAACATTAATTTTATATGGCTAAATGGAAAAAAAACAGTAAAAGAAAATTGGCGCACAGGGCACGCTTGCTTATTGTAGCGTATAGCCGACGTTGGCGTTTCAAATTTTACATGACATCCGTTAATATTTTTTTGTGTTCTAGATTTCTTTTTATTTTAACTGAACTGAAGAAGACTTTTTATGTCCGTAAGGATTGAGTCGCCAAATTTCGTATCTTAATGAAATTTAATACTTATTTAGTAGTAAGTTTAAAAATTTTGTAGGTTCGATCCTCGATTTTGTAGGTATAATACTTCAAAAGATATATGAACTTATAGGTGGCAACTCAATCTAAATGTTTGAATTGAGTCGCCACGTCAGAACTAAGAACATCATGGATGAATGTTTATCATAATTTGGTATGATTTAGTAGTATTTGAGAGTATTTAGTAGACAAAATCTGAGCTCGGTAGTGTTAAAATTAAAAAAGTTACAATACATTATGTGTGGCTCCTCAGACCATACACATACGACTGGTCATTTTTCAAAGAAGCAGTAGTTCAATTAATGTGCAATTTCAACATCATTTAGTAGTAAAAATATTAGATTTGTAGGATGAGAGTCGGCAATCACAAAAGAAAGAAATGGGAGATATAGCATATTTAATGTGGCTCCTCAATTCAGATGCTTCGGTAAATAGATTTGCCTCTAATCTACATAATCATGTGACGAAATTTGGAACAAAAAACGCCAATATTTTGTATAAATTTCTACTAAATGCACGTATAAAAAAATACAAAAAAAAGTACATATTTACGAAGTTATTAGCTATTCTTTAATTTCTTACGAATTTTTTTTGTGGGGTGACCATGAATACGTGATTTAAAAAGAAAATGTACGTTTCGTGGCTTATAGAAACAAAACCTTTTTAGTCGCATGTTTTCAAAGTCAGCCTGTATAGTCGGATTTGCACAATTATTTTTTTGTTTGAAAGGTTATGCTCTCGAGGTGGTCCCATTGTCACCAAGTCAGAATCTGATGAAAAGATCCTTGAGAATTTTCGTTTATTGGCAACGACACTACCAGCCGCACTACCAGTAGTATCGTTTCCAATTAACGACACTACCAAGCCTATTAAATGATAAATGATAAATGATTTATTTTCTGTAAGTAGGTTTGTACAAACACTTTTACACGTCAAACATATTTTTTTTTTAAACTAGATGAGTTCGACATTTCCTATCTGACTACTCTGAGAAGAAACGCCGAAACAAACTCAGAGGTCACAGTCTCTTTTAAAGTCCAGACATAATCTTGGTCAGATCATGTGAAGACCATGTAGATTGCAGTCTGAAATGGTCTTTTGATGAAAGAACCACACAGATTGAGTGGACCTGTCCAGTCAGTGCACGCATTTGTCAGTAATCGTGCAGCTCAACTCAAAACTTAAGGAGCTTAACGATTCGACGAACAATACCACAGAAAAGACATTTGGGTAGGCCGCATAAATTACTCAAACTGTCAGACTATAACTAAAACTGAGAAAAGGATAAAATAAATAAAAAACAATGATCCACGTAGTCTTCACATTCACAATAATTAAAAATAGTATAAGTAATACTTTACAAAGTAAATATTCATGTCATTGTATAGAATATGTAAAAAGGTATTTATATCAACATTAATAGTGTAAATTTATTGGAGCAGCTCAATCCCAAGCCTTTTTGTCCTCAATATAGTCTTTGACAGTATAAAAGGCTTTCTGACAAAGTTTCCGCTTTATACAATTTTTGAATTTATTAAGGCTTAGTTCTTGAATGTGGCTAGGTAGTTTATTATAAAAACGTATACATTGGCAACTAAACGAACCACTTATTTTCTTAAGCCTGGTTGTAGGAACAACAAATTTGTGTTTGTTTCTAGTATTCACATTATGGACGTCACTGTATTTTTTAAACAAATTGATATTTTTATGAGCATACAAAAGATTTTCATAGATATACTGAGATGGCACAGTCATTATATTAATTTCTTTAAATTTATCTCTGAGGGAGTGTCTGGGACTTAATTTGTAAATTGAACGAATAGCCCTTTTTTTTTGATTATATTGTACAGTCAACACAGCAAACTTCATTATCATCATAGTTTCATCATGGAACTTGTGAAATTTTTTAAGGGTGTAAAACACTAGAGGTAAAAAAAAAACACCTAAAACGTTCATGAGGTCAAAATGGATATCCAAGATGACGGCTGCAAAAATTTTCGCAGCCGCCATTTCAAGCCGACGCCGCGCGGCGCAGCGGAACGTGTCTACATTCGCCACGTGCTCCCGCCCCGCCCTGCGTCTTTTTAATTTTATTTTTGTATTCTTCTTCCTCTTCCTCTTCTGCAAGAAGTCCGATTATAACAAGATCCCAGTCTATCATTATAATTTCACTCGAGCACTCGACCAAACTGCATCAATTCTACACGAAGTCTGGACGGAAATAGTAGAGACTGTAGTAGAGTAGTCGCGCGGCTTCGTGAGGTGCAGCACCGCTCTTGCACAACGCGCGTACCGGCGAAGCACCGCTGCGTCGCGATGCATCGCTATACGCTGCGAGGCATCACGAGGCGCAGCGCTGCATGGTGCAACGTATTCTAAATTCTCACAATGAAATGTGTATATTTTCGTGTAGAAAATAAAGTTATATTTTGAGTCGCTCTTTTAAAATGTGCGCGCAGCATCGCGTCGCGTCGCGTCTCGGTGTGAGCTGACTCTAACTCGCGCATTTGCTCTCGGAGACCACAGATGGGCATCGGGACTACTCAATTATTGTATTTCGCGGGTTGCGATTCGATTAGTGGACCTACCACTTATTATGTGCTGTTTTTTAAAACATATAGTATAGGGATAGTTCCTTTTTAGGGTTCCGTACCAAAATGGTAAAAAAGGAACCCTTATGGTGTGACTCAGTCTGTCTGTCTGTCTGTCTGTCACAGCTGGATATCTCAAGAACTACTAATGCTATCAACTTGAAATATGGAACAGTTTTAGATGATGTTTACCCAACTATTTTGCAAATAAGAAAGAAATAGAAATATTTATACTTTTTTTGCAACATTGACTGAAAGGGGGTCTTAAAAATTCAAAGTGGGTTTACTATGGCATATGGGGTATGATATGAAAGAACGCTATTTGCACATTCTCAAACATTTTTTTTCTTTTTTATAGGCCGCATAGTTTTCGACTTTTGATGAAAAATGTAAAAAAAAATACCGTTCCCCCTTATCTCCGAAGTTTGCAAAGCGAAAAATCTGCAAATATTCTGTATGATAGAAGTTTATGTAAAGATTACAGGAAAAATAAAACGATGTCTCTAAATAGCACACTTTTTCAGAAATCGGAACGGAACCCTCGGTGCGCGAGTCCGACTCGCTCTTGACCGGTTTTGTAACATTGTTATTATATGTAATTTGCATAATTATCTTTGTTGGCACATCTTGATTTCAATTGTGATTTGTTTTAAAACACAAAAGCGCTTCGATACAAAATCGTAGTTATAAACGCTTCCATAACATCAGAGGTATCAATGGGCAGTTTGAATAGTTTTTTACAATTAGTATTAATGTGTTTATTTATTAGGTAAGTTAGTATTTAAGTGGCAATTATTTAGAACGTATAGGAAGAACACTTTATTATTTTTCTCCTTTACGAAGTGAATAATACAATTCTGTTAGAAATAAGTAGGGATTTTATTAAAAAAATAAATTTCAAAAACTTGACATCCTGGTTTCATTTAATATCATCATCATCATCATTCAGCCGAAAGACGTCCACTGCTCCCCCCAAAAGGGACCTCATTCTTAACTCGATCTCGCAGAAAAACACCGAGCATAACCCTCTTCTTTGGCTTTTGGGTGACCTTGAGCTTTCTTATGAGGCCCATTGTAAAACGCTACGTCTTAGTGCCGTAAATCATAACTGGCAACACACACTGGTCAAAGACTTTTGTTTCGAGACACTGCGATATTTTGGACAAGAAGATCTTCCGTAGCTTCCCTAACTTAACGAAGCTGGACTTACCTAGTTTGACCGTTTGTCCCAGGTACACAAACAACATGGTCACCCTCAATAGCGAATTCTTAATGAATATCGAAAAGTATTTTTTTTTCAGATACCGAATATATACAATGTTGATTTGTACATAAGTATTTTGTAGACATTTATACTAAATGTTAGTGTCTCTGGTTATTGATTCCGTTGTGATCTCAGGTAGATACAATCAATTATTTATTTGCAGAACGTCAGGACTGAGGAGCCAAATAAAATGCGTTTATTTACTCAATTCACTCAGTTTTACTACTTTCTCTATATGCTACAAATTCGAACACACTTACTAGGTACTAAATGTTCTTTGGAGTGGAATATAAATTGACTAATTACTTTCATGGAAATTCACGTTCTTATGATTGATTGATTGATGGATTGAGGAGCCACATTAAAAGTATTGTATATTCTTCAATATCAACAGTACAGGACTCAGATTTTTAGTAGGTACTATACACAACTACTACTAAATCATACCAAATAATGATAAACATTCATCCATCATGTACCTAGTTCTGACGTGGCGACTCAATCCAAATATTTAGATTGAGGTGCCACCTTTATGTTCATATATCTTTTGAAGTATTATACCTACAAAATCGAGGATCGAACCTACAAAATTTTTAAACTTACTACTAAATAAGTATTAAATTTCATTAAGATACGAAATTTGGCGACTCAATCCTTACGGACATGACTTTTTTATAACAGCCCTACTATAGGAAGTCGCCTGACGCCTACTTCCATTTGCCATTGTTTTAAATATTTTTTTTTCTCCCAGGTTTAGTATTGGTTAGTGATGCAGTGGCTGCTCAGGGTCTTGCTGATGGAAACTACCACATAGGGCCACAGCATGTCACGGTTGAGGGCGGTCGTGCTTACGTCACCGGCACTAAAGTACTCTGTGGCAGTACTACTGGGCTAGATGAATGTGTTGCTACGTTCAAACAGTCTTTAGGTAAGTTAGTAGTTAGTAGTCAGTAGGTAGTAGGTGAGTAGGTAGTACCTCTATTTGGATTTGTAAGTTTCTACTAGTGTTGGCTCTATGTATCCAAATTTCCTTCCGTATTTGTTTATTAATTAATGTCTTCCTTACAGAATGCTCTTTGGAATACGCCTTAGAAGCGGCTTCCCTACACCCAGCTAAGGCATTGGGCATTGATGACAGAAAAGGGAACCTAAATTTCGGATGTGATGCAGACTTTGTTATACTTCATCCTGAAAAAATTAAAATAGAGTCTACTTGGATCGCCGGCGAATGTGTTTATAAATGTGATAAACAGTGAATAATGTAATACTTAGTAAAAGTTTAAGGGTCTGACCAGTTAATTTAAAATTATTTTTTATCGATTACGTATCTTTAAATAAATCATTGTTACCAATAAATAACAAACAATGTAATTATCGTTTGTACTAAAAATCCAAACCAGCTTAAAAAGATGGAAATAGATTATAATCAAAAGTTATTTAACATACTTAATCTTGTTTTTATTTCTGAGATATTACCTACCTACCGCCAAAATCAGAATTTAGCGAGAAATATATAATTTTGTCCCAGTAATAGTCCAAAATTATGATTTGTGGGATAATGTTCGTGTGGCTGACACTGGCTTGGCCACCATCATGGATTTTACTTTTGATAACACAAAGATTTAGTCGTTAATTAGTCGAAATTTGTCGCCAAATATCAGAATTTGTCGGTCACTGGTTCAAAAGTTATAAGGGGTCATTGGTGGCCGATCTGGAGAGAGTCTCCCCAGCTTGGCCACCTTTATATCTCAAAAACTAGGGCACCTAGCGAATATCTGTTTTCTCCCAGATTTTGTCGCTAATTAGTCGAAATTAGTCGCCAAGTCACAGATTTAGTCGTGTCTTAGTTTATCTAAGTTGATCTAGCTCTTGGTCTATACTTAAAAATTGAACAATTTTTAAGTATAGACCAAGAGCTAGATCAAAGATTTTATCGTAAACTATTCAATCTAGCTCTTGAACTATACTTAAAAATTGAACTCAGTATATCTTCTAAACTAAGACCCGACTAAATCTGTGACTTGGCGACTAATTTCGACTAAATCTGGGAGAAAACAGATCTTCGCTAGGTGCCCTAGTTTTTGAGATATAAAGGTGGCCAAGTTGGGGAGACTCCAGATCGGCCACCAATGACCCCTTATAACTTTTGAACCAGTGACCGACAAATTCTGATATTTGGCGACAAATTTCGACTAATTAACGACTAAATCTTTGTGTTATCAAAAGTAAAATCCCTGATGGTGGCCAAGCCAGTGTCAGCCACACATAATGTTCTTCAATTTTTACACACGGGCAAGTATAATAATTTAGAAGTCTTGTGTAGTGGCATGGAAAATCTTTATTGAAGTAAATATATTTATAAAGTCAGTACAATTTAAGTTCAATAGTTTCCAAAAATATTAAAGTGCAGGTTGCTGATCACCTGGCAATGTTAAATATGATTATTTCTTAATTAAAATACAAGCTAATATTGAGAAAACTGTAATATGTGAATAATAACATGTATATACCTAAATAAAATCATGACAAAAATATATTTTAGGCAGTCTCTGAATTACACTGCTCTGCTGTTGTTATCCTGGCCACAGTTCACGTTAATAAAACTTATAATTATTAATAAAACCGCTAATGTCACGTGACAATTTTCACTCGCCATTAAAAAAAGTTAAAGAAAGAGTGCAGAATGGCAATCATTCAAATTCTCAAGTAACTTCAGCGGTAAAAGAATTTGGTCAAAGTAAGATGTGCAACCAGTTAAACAAATAAATTCTACATCTGTCCACAGTAAACATCAACTATTCACCAGTTACATTGAATAATATAGGTTTAACTATCGAATACAATCAATTCCTCCACATCTTCGTAGGTGTGGACAGAGAACCAGTTGGGCATCTTAATTTTACGATAAAATAATTAAACATCAAGTTACAAACCACGCAATGTATATTCATATTGTATACAATAATCTAGGTGTATGTATATAATGTAAATACATTTTCATGAAAAACAAAAATAATATCATGGAATATTCAAAGAGCCAAAATATTTGAGATTAACTCTACCTTGATACCATTAACTTCTAAGATCTAGGCACAATGCAGCAGAGACTCCTGTATGGATTATATAACAATTTTCGTTGACTGTGGGGCTAAATAGTACAATAACAGTCAACACCATCACACAAGGTATACTGAATACATTATATAAACTGCCAAACCTTTACATTTATAAAACATACATATTTGATGAGAAAGATATGTCGGTTAAAACTGGACCTATGCAGACAAAGCTTCTGTGTGTTGTGCTATTACAAAACGAGCAGTATAGTATAATGGTTTCAGAGCCAGTGGCATTCCCATGTGCTGATGCTGCTGGCGCCCCTTGCAGCTTGCACTCTGCGGCAAGCCGCCGTGAAGGCAAACAACTACATCTAATAAAACTTCAACATTTAATTTCTTTCAAATGTTTACGGAGGGTATTGTCTGTTAGATATAATTTCGTGTCTGGAGTCCACACCCATACTAAACACACGGTGGACTACAACTAGGTTTAAAATACTTTTAACAGAATTAAATTATTGAGCAATATATTCTTAAGAGAATATTAGTAGAGGTTTGCTCGGCTGCACCAACTCTACAGAATAATTCATGTTACTCCTAGTATCAAATACCAATGCATACTCCACAAATGTCATTTCCGCAAAATGAGAATTAAATAATTAAAATATAAGGAATAATGAAATCTTTGGATCAAAATTAAAATATGCATTTGGAACTTGCACCTTTCACACTAACTATTACAATAAATTTCACATTTCAACATAAAATGACAAGAACGTAAGACAGTGTAACTTAGAATATACTTAAATCTACATTGAAAACAAAAGAAATACTTAGCCATTTTAACAACATCTAAACCAATGAGGAGAATAAAATCACGGGAGTTGCAGACAATTTCTATGTAAACTAAATTGATTCGGTATGATATGTTTTGTTGTTTACTGAATAATTTGTGAGATGAAGAAATATCTGAATGGCCGCTTAAGAGAAAAAAAATTATGCTTATAGTTATAGAATCAAAAAATAAGATCACTACAATACGTAAATACCAAGATTGTATATTAAAATATTTGTACTTTTACTGACTAAAGGAAAACATTGGCAACTGCTAATAATCCTACAATTGTAAAAAAAAAAAATTGTATAATGTAGACTGAAAACGGTCATCTCAAATTCGTTCACTCTAAGATGTGGAATGCAATTAGAATTCTTTAACAATATTAAAAGGTATAATAATATATTAAATTTTTATAATCAGCTCAACAATGTATATAATCTATAATAATTTAAAAGCCTAGATCCAAACTGTGATATTTATTGCACAAGCACACATGTGGCTTAAAATTCCAATGGGAATAGAGCTCACAACCTTATTATTATTTATGTTGTTTTTAGAACAGTGGAGATTATATTGGTTAAGTGGGTGAAGGTTAAAATAAAATATATTATCGTTTGAGCATGCCGTCTTTCAAGTATTAATTGGAATCATTTCGAAATAAAATATAATAGATAGGTATAATAGAAATAATCTTAATCCCACCCACGGTTCAAAGTTGAACAAAATTGAATTGTAACGCCACAACACCCCACCGAGAGCGACGAGCTGTGCTTGGTGCCACTAATAGGCAATACGCCCACCTCCAATAGGGAGGGTAACATTAGAGCTCACCTTGTGCGCTGCGAACCCTACTTCTATCACATTACCTGGCACCAAGTATGCAAATGTCCTTGACATGTTCTTCTCAACAACGCGTGGCGATCCACATAAGAGCTCTAATTATACAAGGAAATCTGCAATTATCAGTGCCATATAAAGTGATACTACACAACTACTGAAGTAATTTATTGCTGGATACATAAGGGAATATAGATTCAAGAGAAATATCTTTACCAAAAATTGCTTTTAAAGTGTATATAGGTAACTTTTAAGATTCCCGAGAAAGGCTACTGTAATGTACTCTAATGATACAATTATTATCAAGTAATGTCAATGGACAATAGATACCATTTGACTGCCATTCATCCATGACATAGTGCTTACTCGCTACGGCAAATTATACAGCCAAGCAGACGCGACGAATAACCGCCGCGGCCCGCGCCAACCACTAATAAACATCTCTAAACAACACCACCATATAGGCAAACTTGTGATACTGTATGTGTGTATATCAATTGAAAAATACTAGTACCTACTAAACATTTCTACGCTGATCCCTACATAAAATACATGGCAAGAAAAGAGGAAAGTGTCGATATCACCAAAATTAACGATATACGGGGGGGTCGTTGACGAAGTCCATACTTTCGAATTAAAAACAATAGTAGTTAAATGTTCATTGATGAAAAATAAAATGCGTTTTTATAATAAAATACTTGACTTCGAATTTTAAATATCGGAATCCACACATAAAATAGTATAATTTGTAAAATTATCCAAAACTTATCACACCACTTTTTAATAATTTTATGCAACCCTAAAGCAATATTATTAATAGCGTCAAACGCTCCCTTTGGGGCAATAATAAGTTCTATTTCGGTTAATTTTACTTCACTAACACACAATAATTTTGATCAATGACAACGAATTAAATTGAACATTATAATATTAAAACCCTGAATATTAATAAAACAAAAAATTGGCAACAACTAATAACTATTTTTACAAATATTATACAATAAAATAATTACTATGTGCATGCACAAATATCGTAAGAAAATAATTTGGCAGTAAAAATTCGTAAATCTAAAGGCCTAAACACACTGGCCAAAAATACTATTTATATAATATAGGCCCGGAACATATAATTAAACAAAACAATAAAACGACAAAATCAGAGTATTAATCACACCTGCTCTTCCGCGAGGGGTATGTAGACTCATTTTAAACTAGTTAAAATAGTTAAAATAATTAAAATAAAGAAAATAAAATTCCCTAATACTATTGGGACAAAAATCCTGAAACAAATAACTTAAAAACAATATGAAAAATAAACCCAAAAGTTACTCACTAATCAATAGAGGATTCAGACTCAAATGTCAAAATTCAACTTATCACTCACTGGCTTCTAAAGATCCGACGTTGCTCAATCGCCCCACGTCTCAATCTTTGCTCGTGTCTTTCAAAATATTGAGTCATGTAAGTCTTAAAATGTTGGTTCATTATGTCTCTCTATTATTGCTCATATCACATCTAATTTTGCGTATCGAATATTGTAAAACTGTTCCAATACACAACGAATACATAAAATAAATACCTATTTCTAATTAAGTACACATATCCATACATGTTACTCTTCAATATGATGTATTATTCAGTATAAATTATATGGCTCAGCAATACGAAGAGAGTGCCTAACTATCAACTAATTAATATTTAAACTTTAATTACAATTTAGTAACATGAGGGTGTATTATTTTTTTCAATGAGATGCACTTTATTTTTGGAAATTGAGGAATTAAAATATTTTAAAATGTAAACAAATGAAACCAAAAAATTAGAGAGCATTTAAAACTGACATTAACAATATTGGTAAAATATCACACTTAATTTTAGGTGGTCTGGTTAAGTACTATTTCCAAAGTGTTATGTAAAACAAAATAATGGTCATGTACAACACAATTCATCCGGCTATAGAATTTCTTGGATAATGACGGCATAATAAACTTCATATTTTTTTGAATACTATTGTACGCACGGCTACAGATCAAGCTATACATTTCCAGTATAAGCTGATCTCGCATTGTATAGGATTTCCTTACAATGTGAGGTCAGTGTAAACTGGAATAAGCTTGATGTGTAGCCGTGTGTACCAGCAAGAACAACAAATATCGCTCAATATGGCTATTTAAAAGACATTCGTAGAACAAACGGCAACTGCTTTCTTTTAGTCTGAAAATTCGTTCAAATAGTCTAATTATATTTGGAAGACCATGGATCCCTGGATTAGTTATGGTAAAAGGTAAATTGTATCTGACCATTACTTATGTATTACAATTTTGATACCACATTAATAATAGGGATTTTAAATGACGTAAAGTGTCCCACTTCCTAAATACTATTCCTAATATTAGGAAACCTAACAAGGGACAATAATATGATGTAAATTGTGAATATATCTAAATATGGTATCGCTTTAATAAACCGCATTTGTACCTACTATCTAAAACTATGAATTCTCAATTTTGAATATAAATGTGGATAGTTATAAAAATATATAATTTGGCGAACTGTATACTCATCGAACATATTATAAGTAGAAACGTTTTATAATGGCAAATTCATGTACATAACAAGTAATATTAGTTGTTTTCGTTTCTATAATGCTTTCTTTTCGTAGGAACAATTAAATACTTGAATTAGAACTTAGGTACTGCAAATAAATTCGTTTGTGTGCCTATTTCAATAAAAATACAAGTGCACTAATACAAAAGAATAAAAGCTTGCATTACTATTTTTAGAAGCTCGCTATATACAAGAAAATGCCAGATAAACTAATCGTCTACATTAATTTTAACTATCCAAATTACAATGTTGTACAATATTATTGCAATTAGCGGTTCTCTAATAATACAGCATGCATTACAATGTTTCATCATTAAGATATTTACTTATAATAAACTAATTCTTAACAATGTATACTGTAATGCCTACTCATGAAAAATCTTTCAAATATGTAATAGGCTCTCAAAACAAGAGTACACGAAAAACATTTTGTATAGACACAAGAATTCTGTAAATGGTAAATATATTTTAACGGACAATATATAATATTGTATACGAGATTAACCTAAACTAGATGGCACGTTATTATGGTGTCGCCTCCTTTGGTCATGACAAGACTAAATTTTTATACTTTTAATAAACTCAATTGTGCGTTAATAGTTTGTTCTTATTCTGCAAATTACTGATATCCAAGAAAATCAATAATATAAAAAAGCAAAACATACGTATATTGGGCTAACATTCGAACAAATCAACATTTTTCTGAGGCGACACTCCACGCAGTCCCCTAATTGACATGTTTAAAACTTCACTCGAACTAGGAACCATACCAGCTGCTAAAATTTAGAAACAAAATAAAAGTCCTGTCGATGGGAATTGTTAAGTTAAATTTGGTTATGGTTGTTCTTCTGCAGGAAGTTTGAAGTTCCGGATGTATCTGAGTGGAGTAGGTAGACTATACTAAATTGAAGCTTAATTTTACTCACAAAAATAAAAATTGTCCGTATCTACCCGCTTCATTAGCTGTCGTAGTTTATAGTCAGATATAAAATAAATCCGAAACTTTTTGATCCTCCATGACCAAATATAACAAAATTGATGATTGGACTATAACGAAATTAATAGAAGTTGAATATTATATACTAACCTTTGGATTTTCCATTACTAGAACTAAATGCAATTATAAAATAATAATGACAGATGAACAAAACCCAAACAATACGCAAGTATTCAGTACTTTGGAAATAATAATGACTTAATTCTATCCATAGCAGTGAATAAAAATATAGTGTCTCTAAATCTAGGATGCCATTAAACAAAAAAAATCACGAAGCATACCGAAATTAAGATCACTATAGTTCACTGCTCATGGACAGAGTGTTAAAATATCAGACTAACATGAAATTTAACACAACATAACGAAATAAGTAGTCAAATACTGGTTTAGCAAAAAATGTTAAGCTTTGTAAAAACAGCAATTAATATAAAATATAGGGAATAAATGTGAGATCTTGTAGTATGCAGACTTACAGCCATCGAGTTACTCCTCAGACAATATAAAGGGTGTTGAGGACTAGAACATGATGATTATTCTTAGCCAGAGTGACAATATAACCTTCAGATGTAATCTTCAATCCGCAGCAGCGAGACACCTGAAAAAACAAAACAAGTAACTCTAGAGCATCATAAGAATAACAGTCAACCAACTACATCAATAATTAATTAGTTTCTAAAAGGTAGTTTCATAATTTATTAAGTGTAACACCAACCTTGACGTAGGGGCACTCAAATTCAGTGACAAGAACGCCGTCACGTGAGAAAACGGCGACATGGAACTTGTTGCCATGCGAGTCGCCGATCAGCACGTCACCAGCGTCAGAGACGTCAATGCCGTTCGGAAAGTTTGTGACGTTCTCACATCCGATGCGGCGTAGAAAACGCCCTTCGTCGTCGAACACAACTACGCAATGCCCCTTGAAATCGCAGACGTAGAACTCCTTGCCTAAAACATGGAATGCACCATATTATTACTGTTTTTAGGGAAGCCTAAAATATTGGAAAGCTTAAAAACGAAACATACTTAATTGCTATGTTATGGCAATAATGTTTAAAAAAAATACAAGTTCCTACTCCAAAGAATAAAGGCGGCCGGTCAGTTTAAAGCAACGTCCGGCAAATTCACAGAACAGTATTGAAAACTATGCCATGGATTGAAATAAAATAAATTCATGGCCGACAGCAAAGACAAGTTCTTAAAAATAAAATCGCTCACCACTAATAGCAATATCAGATGGCTCCCTCATGCACTCACTGCAATCAAACCAGCTCATGAGGTCACCTTCTTCAGACAATATAAATACTGTAGGTGTTACACTATCCACCGCCACAATGAGACCTTCAGCAGTAACTGCTAATCCAGCAACAATATCGATGAAACGCACCTACAACAAACATGATAAATAGCACCAAAGGCCACCAGATAATAACATGTTAAAATTATAATATTTTCAATACTTACAGCGATTTTCTTCAAGAAATGACCATTTTTGGTAAAAATTTGCATGCGAGACCTCTCGTTGCCACGATCGCAGACCACGAATTTGCCAGTGGCTCGAACAACTGCTACTTTACGCGGGTACCATAGCTGACCTTCCTCTTTTCCAGCAATGCCAAAGTTAAACTTGTAAGTTCCTGACTTGTCAAACACCTAAAAAAATTGTTTTTGTTTTTTTATTTCACAAAAATTTACAAAGCAAGCATTACCAAAGTATTGAAATTATGTCAATATAAATACCGTGATGCGATGGTTGTTAGTATCGGCGACAATAATATCTTCATCGTTTCCGAGACAGAACCCATGAGGGGAATTGAACTGCCCCTTGCCACTTCCTAGTTGGCCAAACTTGAATCGAATATGCATGGGTGTAGCTTTAGTGGCACGCACAAGTGGCGCAGGAGGCGGTACAAGAGAGGCTTCCTCAGCAGCAGTTAACAAAGGTCTTCCCGGAGACACCCCGCGAGGGCCCACACCGCCAATTCCACCAACACCGCCAAAGCCATTGACTTCTGAAAAAAAAGCCATAAGAATAATATGTTTGCGTTGTTTTTTTTTTTGTATTTCCAAAGCCGACGAATTCTGGACATGTTATATTCGGGACTTACCAGTATTCAATCCCAGTTTAGCAAGAGCTTGTAAATTGTTGTAGGCCTGAGGCGAATTCAGGTCACCAGCAAGTAGTTCAGCGAGAGTAAAAGTCGGAGCTGGAGATGCATGAGGAGGCGGCGGAACGTCTTTTTCAGCAATACTAGCCAATTGCTGCAAATTATATTCTACCATAGACGGCATTGCAGGCACACCGCCGCCGACTCCCTGAACACTATTCATGCCTCCAGTAATGACACTGGTGTTAGTGACACCCACTCCAGTGACACCAGCTACTCCAATAGCCGGTACTCCCGAAACTCCCACCATGCCTCCAACTCCAGTGACTCGGCGGACACCTCCCATTGGGTAATCGTCAAAAACAGGAGCGTTAGTCACCGACACTGCGGGTGAATGAGAATTTGATGTCACTGATACAATAGCAGAAGACTCGCTTGCACGTTTTCTTTCTTCTGCTCGAGTCGATTCTGTACGGAATGTTCCAAAAGTTTCTTCAGAAATAGCATCAAACTTATCCATCTTAGTAACAAACTCCAATGAATAATCAACATCGAATTCCGGTGCTCCTTCCAACAAACGGGCAAACTGGGAGGCGACTGTCTTTTTCAACATCACAATTTCAGTACCATCACCACGGCGGAGGAGTCTAGCGGCGAACTTACAGGCACAATCAATGCGCTGCACAGTTTTATCGACCCGATCAAACAGATCCATTACCTTGAGTTCTCTTTCCTTATGCAAACGCTCAAGTTCTTCTAGAGCCTTTTCACGGCATCTCTCCAAGGCAGCTTTATAAGCATGATAAGCTTCATTGATTACACCTTCGGCTTCATCTCGTTGACGTTGCAGATCTCCAAGTGCATCATCAAGCCTGGCTGAAGCACTACCAGCGGTTGCAGCACGAGCATTTGCTTCCACGATGAAATTTCGCAATTCAGCACGCAGGTTGGGCTCGACATCAACGATTCTCTCACAACGATGTTCACCTACTTTGTGATCCACAGTTAGGCATTCAGTGCAAGCACCAACTTCACATTCGCAACAATAAAACTTTAGACTCTCTCCAGCATGACGAGCGCAAAATATGGGCTTATGCACAGCAGATTTCTCCTTGGACGACCTTAGAGCATCAAATGGTACTACTCGGTGATTTTCAAAGCATCTCATGAATTCGTGAGCAGAATTGCAGTTGGAACATAGGAAATGAGAGCAATCAGTGCATCTAGCAACAGCTGGTTCCTTACTCTTGCAACAGGTGCAAACAACAGACTGATCCATAGCAGAAACATCCAAAATGTTGGTAAGCACATAATCGGAAGGAAGGGATGCAGCCCCACCTCCAGGTATCTGATAACAAAGTACACAAATTAGATGTGTACTTAAAACCAATAGGAAAGCTGAAAGATCATTTACGTAATATTGAGAACCTACCTTGGTTTCTTGTTTGCAAATTGGGCATTCTACAGCCAAATCAAATTTAAGAGAATCACCAGCTTCATTAACCATCAATTTGTCAATGCAAGCTTCACAAAATACATGAAGGCATGACAATACACGAGGACTGCATAGCTTATTGCTGAAAAAAGATTATGTTCATTATTAAAACTGGTGGATTTGCATTTTGTATTTAAATCTCGAAAAATAACTATTACTCACTCGCAAATTTTACAATTTTGCTCTTGTTTCCCATTTTCGGTAGACTCCAAAGAACCCTCATCTCCTAGACTAACTAAACCGCCCCCCCCATAAAGATCCCCATTCATTTCTTCCATTTTAACTTACAATTATGTTGGGTGTATAATGAATATATCCTTGACCTTATTCAACAAGAATCTGTAACAATAAATATCAAAATCAGAATTTGTCATGTCTTGTTGTTGTTGTTTTGGCTAACCATGGAAGCCATTAAGAGGTGTGGCTACACCAATTCCCGCAACGTAGATTATACAGTAGGTACATTATTAAAAATCTTTCCATAATGCTTTCGTTCGTTATATCAAGGCACTATTGTGTCAAATTTCAAGCTTCTAGAACCAGCGGTTAAGGCTGTGCGTTGTCTATCAGTAAGTGTATTTAAGATTTTTATGAAGTATGTAAGTAGATGCTTCTTTTTTACATAACATAAAAAACTGACCAAGTAGGTGTCGGGCCACGCACAGTGAAAGGCTCCGTACTTGGAATGAATATTTATGCAGCACAGTATTGATTTTAACGACCGAAAAAAAAGACTATTTCATAACTGAAAAACAAAGTTATATATAAATGCGGTTGTAACCGAAAACAATAAAATTAAAAGTCATTTATCCAAACTAGGCTGAGAATCAGCACTTTGCGAACGTTAAAATCACATAAGACAATACACCAACCAACACAAAAGGAGGAGAGGTATGAGGTTGAGGCATGAGGTACCTCAACACAAAATATCCTAAAATCACATAAGACAATACACCAACCAACACAAAAGGAGGAGAGGTATGAGGTTGAGGCATGAGGTACCTCAACACAAAATATCCTAAAATCACATAAGACAATACACCAACCAACACAAAAGGAGGAGAGGTATGAGGTTGAGGCATGAGGTACCTCAACACAAAATATCCTAAAATCACATAAGACAATACACCAACCAACACAAAAGGAGGAGAGGTATGAGGTACCTCAATACAAAATATCCTATATATCTATAAACGTGAACGTAGGTACGCCTAGCGGGACCCTCGACCAACTAATTATACAGGGTGACATTGAACACATGCGACAAAATTTAAGGGGGTGTTCTACGCATCAATATGAACAACTTTTACTATGGGACCAAACCTGAAATCGCGAAAAAAAAATCAGCTGTTCAGTAAATTTCGACGAGTTTGATGTAGATAAATGTACTGAACAGCTGATTTTTTTTTCGCGATTTCAGGTTTGGTCCCATAGTAAAAGTTGTTCATATTGATGCGTAGAACACCCCCTTAAATTTTGTCGCATGTTTGGAGGCATGAGGAACAGGGTGTAAAGTTCACTCATCCTCCATAGAAAAGGGAGGATCCTCCGACCAGACGGGTGTTGTGTCTGGTGGGCCACTGCCCGACGGTTGATGTCGGGTTGTTGTATACAGGGTGTTCGGCGCATGGACCGACACAATTTTTTGGGGCATTGGGGGTGTCATTTGCTAGGTTTCACCTAAAGACCTCCATGTCCTAAGTGTGACGGTAATTGAGATATGTTTTTTTTTGTTCTTTCTTTGAATTACCCAAAATCTCGCCTTTGAATCGATATATTTTTTTTGTTTATGGTTGTAAAAGAACAAAATATTTTTTATTATAGTCTACAATGTATTCTTATTCGAAATAAAATAAAAAAATATAATTACCGTAATAAAACTTTTCTTAAAACACTCCATAACTGACTCTCTAACTAGTATTTTGACTACATTTGAATTGTTTTTCATAGCGTGTAGCATACCCTTAGAAAGGGTACAAGCTAAAGAACTTTTTGAGATAAAAATAAGGTCAAAATGGCTTTATTTAAAAAAAAAAGAATTTAAGAGTAGTAATTTTTCATACATTTAAACATTTTTAAGACTTTGGAAGCACATAAGTCATTTTCTACTGATAAATTACATCAAATAATAATTTATTTAGAATAAAAATACATTGCAGACTATTATAAAGTTTATTTTGTTCTATTGCAACCATAAACAAAAAAAATATATCGATTCAAAGGCGAGATTTTGGGTGATTCAAAGAAAGAACAAAAAAAAACATATCTCAATTACCGTCACACTTAGGACATGGAGGTCTTTAGGTGAAACCTAGCAAATGACCCCCCCAATCCCCCAAAAAATTGTGTCGGTCCATGCGCCGAACAGCCTGTATATGCTAGTCGCGTGGTAAACTCTAATTGCGCGATTCAGGATTTCGTGACGTCATGTCATTGATGCGTAGTTCATATGTGGCGATGTAGATGCCGCCACACATGTGTTCAATGTCACCCTGTATAGAACTCCATTCTGTGCCTTGTAAATAAGTCGAGTTCAGATTTTGTGCTTCGAAGTTTCTACATCTTTTGAGATACGTACATGCAATTTGTTAGCGAAAATAAAAGTAGGTACCTACCTAATTATTTAGTGCTCGGGCCTCATGCGAGCACTAAATAGTTACTTTTATTTTCGCTAACAAATTGCTAAGATTTAGCTTAAATCTTTGGAGCACAAAATCAAAAGGAACTAAGTTTATTTAGAACGCGAACGCACTAAATAATTAATTACTTCTGGTCTGCAAAGCCTACGTAGGTTCGAAGGTCCCACTAGGCGTACGTACACAAATAGAAAAGTCCCTTAGAAACATCATAATCTTTTTAATTATAGGATCTAACAATACCACACTTGTGCATTGCATTTCATTTTTGAAACCACCCCGGATGACGAAATGTTAAAGGTTCCGTTTTTACACGACTGCGCGACAGCAAGTCATATAATGTTTACTTGATTCTTTATACCCTTAGAAGCATCCTAAACTACCGGATGACTGGATTTTAATGCGCAAGTGTCTATCGACTAGTCTAGATCGCGCGATGGTTATGGCAGATTTTGCTTATAAAAAATCAAAATGGCGAAACAAGCACGCACGCAAAAAAAAATTATCAAGACAAAAAAAACGTGCTGTGCGCACGTCTTTTTTTTGACTCGATATTTTTTTTTTGTCACTATTTGTGGTTTCCAAATAAAGCGCTTAAGGAGACCATTCCTAAAATATAAAACCGGTCAAGGGCGAGTCGGACTCGCGCACCGAGGGTTCCGTTCCGATTTCTGAAAAAGTGTGCTAAATAAAAGAAATTATTCTATGTGATAGAAGTTTATGTAAAACTTCTATCACATAGAATAATTTCAGATTTTTCTCTTTGCAAACTTCGGAGATAAGGGGGGGAACGGTATTTTTTTTTACATTTTTCATCAAAAGTCGAAAACTATGCGGTCAAAAAAAATTTAAAAATAGTTTGAGAATGTGCAAACAGCGCTCTTTCATATGATACCCCACATGCCCTAGTAGCCCCACTTTAAATTTTTTAGACCCCCTTTGAGTCCCTGTTGCAGAAAAAATATAAATATTTTTATTTATTTCTTATTTGCAAAATAGTTGGGTAAACCGCATCTAAAACTATTCCAAATTTCAAGTTGATAGCATCAGTAGTTACTGAGATATCCAGCTGTGACAGACAGACAGACAGACTGAGTCACACCATAAGGGTTCCTTTTTTACCATTTTGGTACGGAACCCTAATAAGACAGTATATGGTTGAAAAAAAGAAAAGTTCAAAAGCCCGACTGCAACTAAAAAGTTCAAAACAGGGTGCAGGGTGGGTAGGGTGCAGGGTGCAGGGTGGGGGTGGTGGGGGGTTGACTAGTCTGATGCAGTTGGTGGCATCAAATCTGAGATTGAAGTAAAATGACTGCTTGGAAAGTGACCGTTTTGAACTCAGTAGTTGCAGTTGGCTTTTTTGATATTTTAATTTTTTTGTAATGTATAATTTGGCAACGGTACCCTGAAAACAAATGCATGTAAAAAGCTTGCATTAGGAGATTATTCAGGCTTCATACGCTTTGTAAAGTCGACTAATAAAATTTCGATATTTTTCAGTTTTTGACAATTTTTACCACCATGGATGGACCTGAGTTACGGCAAGTCACTATGGAACCCTTAATAGACTAATTTATCAACAAAATGAGGGCAACCTGGTCTGGTTAGACCAAATTTTTTTGAAGATACAGCTGTTCAAATGTTTGCAAAAATATCCAAAAGAGTTAGGGAGGTTGCACTGGTTGCTTCCAACCAAGGATGCTGCAAGATTTCACTCTCTGCGAACATACCACCAGGTGAAGAGAAGTTTGTTTTGCTAATATTGATTTCCTTTCTGCTTCAGACGACATTATTTACGTATAGGTATTCATAATGGTGAGAGTTATGGTTCATAATTTTGTTGTTGGTTCCATTTCAGGTACAGAAGTGGCTGGGAAGTAAGAAGAATCCTCTCGATTAGGGCTGGATGCGGAGTACACAAGGCCTCATTCCTCAACTGATGACGAAACAACCAGCTCCTCAAGTCCTACTAAACATGATTTCCTGCAACTGCAAAAAAGGTTCCAGCAGTTGTAGTTGCAGGAAAGCCGGACTTAAATACAATATATACTCGGCTGTTTGCAACTAATGCAGCGGCCAATCTTGCGAGAACACACCAGACCTGATAAATGACGACTTTGATGAACTACTCATCGATGACCCACCATCAGATGACGATTGTTTCGAACTGCCTGAGCAGGTCGTTGAAGAAATTCTTCCGAAGCAAGGTGCCCCCAAAAGGTGTGCTGTGGATTTCGAGGACCAGCCTGGTTCATCAAAGATTATAAAAAAATAACGAGTAATAACAAGTTTTTTTCTTAAATTATTTTGCTTACTTCATTACAGGTGCAGCTACTTAATTTTACAAATCCTTCTAATATTTGCTTGCTTACCTTAAAAACATTGAACAGGTCTATCTCCGGAACTATCAGGTCTACTTCTACATAGACCGAATGTCTCGTGTTCTTGCAAATTTAGTGTAATTTAATAAAGTATACAGTGACTTTTGCCATACATTGGGTAATTAGTGGTCCTCATTGACGAAAACGTAAAAAAATATCTTAACATTTTGGAATTTTGGAATGTTAATAAGTTATTTAGTTATTGGCGCGAATCATATTTTTGAGACTACCATTTTAATTAGGCAGCATTGTATTTCTCGCAGGGACCATGGGCACTAAAATTCCCCGTGGTTCCTTTCCTGTGTCTACGGCAGGGACCACGGGTAGTAAACGAAGACCAATTTGGGCTCGTCATTTTGTTGCAAATTTAGTCTTGTTTAGTGAGAAAAAAACCATAAGTCTGGAGATAAGGAACATTTTGAAATTTCCTATGATCACATTTTTAGTCAGATGAGGTAGGTCAGGTTAGATCAAAAAAATCAACACTAAACCTCCTAGGTTCAAAGCCTTAGCAGTTTACGCCACATAGCGGCTTCAAACCAAGGCTAAAAATGTGAGCAAGAGGAAATTTCAAGATGTTCCATATCTTCAGACTTAAGTATGTTTTTTTACCCGACTGCGCCAGAAGGAGGGTTATGTTTTTCGAGAGCATGTATGTATGTATGTATAATTGTTTGGCACGCTCTGCGGCCTGAACGGCTCGATGGATTTTAGCTTGAGAGGTGTCGTTAGATTCGTATTTACTGTGAGAGTGACACTGGGTATATCAAAATAAAACAAAATGGCGGATTTTTGGCGCCAAATTATGTCTTAAAAAAAACTTTTTTTCCCAAAACCTGTCGAGTGGGGTACTTATCAAAATAAAGGGTTTTAAAAGGTGATTACAAAAATATATACAACTTATATGGTTAAAAGTACCTCGAAGTGACAAATCGTAAAAAACACGTACACTAGAAAGTCTGCGAAATCTTTCACATTTGTAAACTAAAAAGCTGGAAATAAAAAAAAAGTAATTAAATAAATTAAAAAACCCGACTGCGGTAAAAGAATTAAGTTTAAAAAACTGAAAAGCTAAAAACAAGCCCATTTTAAATTAAATAAAAGTTGAAAGCAGGCGGGACCCGTTCCATTTTTATGTTTTCAAACTCAAATGGGTCCCGCCCGCTTCCAGCTTTTATTTAATTTAAAATGGGCTTGTTTTTAGCTTTTCAGGTTTTTAAACTTAATTCTTTTACCGCAGTCGGGTTTTTGATTTTTTTTTAATTACGTTTTTTCCTTAAGTATAGCCGGCCGCCGCCTGAGCCATCAGCGCCTAGAGAGGCGTTCTCGTGGCGCCGAAAGTGCGTTGAGCATTTACTTCTGTCACCGACAGCCATTCAAAACCATCATTTGTGTCGTAGTGCGAGTAAAGGGTGTCACGCGTTTACCGCTTTGTTTGTATGGAAAGTGTTGCCAAACTCGAGCAGCGGCCGTCTCTAACAGCGGTCGCCGTGCACTGTGCCACCGACGTTTTATAAAGTGCAAATGACTTTCAACCTTATGTTGGTAAAGCAATTACGAGGTCGACTAAAATACCCCATAAATAGTCCCACCGAATTTCGTTTTCGACTCTTTTCGTCTGAAATATAAATTTTCGGTAACTTTCGTTTTCGCGAAAAAAATTAAGTGCCAGCAAATCAATACAAAATCAAAATCAAAAGTCCTTTATTCAAATTAGGCTGAGAATCAGCACTTTTTGAACGTCAAAATTACAGTAAGACAGTCCCCACAAAACGCCCGCCCTTCACCACTTCCTAGTGCTTTAGCTGGGAAGAAGAAGTAGCGGAACAAACTCCCCAGCAGCACAGCTGTCTGTTCAGTTAGAAGAACTAGATTCTATACAATAGTACCTATGCAAAATAATTTACGCAACACAATACATTAAATTATATTTTTGTCAAATAAAATAAACAATTTTAGTACTTAACTCATGTAACCTGTCATTATGTAAGCTGATCCTGGAGAAAGAACATAACATAAACATTGTCTTGAGTTAATCACAGCAACCAACTATTCTTATCGTTTAAGTAATCGTTGATAGAATAGTATGCCTTTGAACAAAGATTGGATTTAACTTTAATTTTAAACGCATTAAAAGGCAAAAACTACTTACTTTCAATATTCCTTTATTCAGAGAATGTTCTTAATCACAACAACTAAAAGCAGAATACCTGAGACAATGCTGAAAAATTGCCTTTTATCGCATAAAATACAAAAGTAAAATATACTCTTAATTCTTTCTTTAATTATTAAGTGACATTGCACTTATTAAAAAGCACTAGTTTATTTTAATCGCCAAATGAACCATTACAAACAGTACATTTTAGACTTCATTTTGTTTTTCACCTCTACCATAAGGTCAAAAGCATTACATAACATTTTGAGATATTAAATTGAATAAATGTTTATAATGATAGAACTGTCCAAAAGTTACTTACTAATTAACTCATAAATTGACTTTTAATTAATAACAAACGATTAAGATTCTGTTCCCGATATTGGTGGGACTATTTTAACATGTTTTTTGTATTTTAATAAGTATTTAAAAATATAATCTTTTAGTATGTGTTTAAATGAATAAAGGTGAATAATACCCAGTCAGACAAGGTTATGTGTTCTGGATTTATAGTTGATCAATGGTAGCTACTTTTTTCTTCGATTACATAATAATTTTTAAAATATCAGTAAAAAACAAAGGACAACAACTGAAATGTTGTAGTGTTCAACATTATAGCTATACAGGGTGACTTTGAAAACATGCGACAAAATTTAAGGGGGTGTTCTACGCATCAATATGAACAACTTTTACTATGGGACCAAACCTGAAATCGCGAAAAAAAAATCAGCTGTTCAGTACATTTATGTTCGCATAATTCGTCAAAATGTACTGAACAGCTGTTTTTTTTTTCGCGATTTCAGGTTTGGTCCCATAGTAAAAGTTGTTCATATTGATGCGTAGAACACCCCCTTAAATTTTGTCGCATGTTTTCAAAGTCACCCTGTATATATGCTATCAGCCGGTGCTTGTGGATAAGTAATAACAGCCGTATCCATTAGGTTAAGCTACGCTTGACGGGGTTGGTCCGAGGATGGGTGACCATCTTTACATACCCAGACTCTTTCGTGCCTTGGAAAGCACATTAAGCCGTTGGTCCCGGCTGTCATTTGTGGATCTTTGACAGTTGTTACAGATCATCAGACTGACAACCAGTCTTACCTAGAAATTGGGTTGTGTAGGTCAGTAAGGCAGTTGCTCCATATCTAGTATTCAGCTGCATCCAGTTAGACTGGAAGCCCACCACAACATAGTTGGGAAATGGCTAGGCAGATTGATTCCCTGTCAGGTATTCTATTTGGGATAATTTTAATATTGACAAAATATCAACCATAATTTACACAATATTCAAATTTTAAGGCACTCCATTATCGGGAGCATTTGCCTGTATCAATCCAAGATTCCACTGAACGGCTAGGGCTTTGCAAGTAGACTATGTAGGCTGAACACTGCTAGGTAGTGTACATACATAATTTAAACCAGAAAGATAGGATAATACATACATACAATTAAATATGTAGAAATAAATAACACGGCTAGGTCGCTGGTAAAGGTTACATTACAGGGGATTGCTCCCAGTGAGGGAGCGCTGTAAGAAGGAGCTTTTAAGGCCTTTATACTGAATGCTTTCCTTAGGCAAAATGTGGAGATTGGTTATAAGTAGCTGAAACCCCAATTCAAACCACTAATTTGAGAGGTCACACTAGTTATTTCAAAGTATTATTTTGATAATATAATGTTTGTAAGTCCCTATTCACCGCATTATGGATTTAATTTTAACATATTTCTAATAGAAAAATATTGTTAGTTTCATGAAATGAGAATTTACTAATAGCTACTAGAAAAAGCGCCGGGTACGATTGTACAGTGTTTCCTCCAAGCTGATCGATTTTTTATTGCTATGTATAGTAAGTAAAGTAAGTAGTAGTAAGTATAGTAAGTTTGTATTGAAATGGCTAAGTTAGGACTGTTAGAATCGATGGTGACAGAGAGGTCTGAAATTTCTTAACACGAACACGATAGGTACAACACGAGAATCCATTGTCAAAAATGCAAAATATAAATTTGCCGCCGACTCGACAAGATAATTTTTTACTACACTGTTGGTATCTAAGGTTGGTTGGTATGCAGATATATTTTCCCAGACCCACTAGTTCGCGGACGTACAAGAAAAGAAAATAATACAGCGAAAACAATGCAGCAGATCAATAAAAACCGCAAAAAGCTTTAGGTACTATCGTCAAAATGGCTTCATAAAATACTACCAATGTACGTACCTATCGCACAATAAACGCAATGCACCATGCAGACAATGGCGAAGGTCGATAATCCGTATCAACACGATTTTACCCAAATATGGCTTAAATTCCCCATAGGTTAATTATTTCAATAATTCGCTTTAATTATAAATAATTTACTAACCTTTAACAGTTTATAATTTGAAGGAAAAGCTGATAATCTACGCGCAGAAAGTTCTACCACGCCGTAACTATGAGAATACTCATCACTTTGTAAATAAATAAAAAATGAGCATCAAGTCTCAACAGATATTTTTTTTAAATAAAAGTGGTTTCTTCGATGAATTAAATTAATGTTTTGTCACGTTCTCATTTTAAAAAGGCGAATACATCACGGTGTATTGATTTTCTGCGTAGTTGGTTGCGCTGTTGCGCTGTCTGTGGCCCCTGTCTGTGGCCTACGTCGTAGTGTTGCCATTCTATCATCTCATCATCTATGTAATACGTAGTATCCCTAAGTAGTCTGTGCATTCTATAGCCTCCTCTACACTACTCTCGAAGTTATCAATAAGCCAATAAGTGTGCGTCCATACTGCCGGCCTAGCGCGGGTGCGACGACGGGCGCGAAATATCAAACATATGAAACCGCCGCTTGTGTCCATAGTGCAGTGACTAAGGCGGGCGCCTAGCGCGACGGGCTCGAGCGAGATAGCGGGCGTAGTTTTCAAACGTTCCTATCCGCGCGTTATGGCCATACTACGGGCCTAGTGAGCAAGCGAGTTAATGGGCGTCTGGGCAGTGCTGCCAACTTAGTGCTTTCGGTAGTAATAGATCTGGTGCATTTTCTGTTAAATCAGTGCTTAAAAATAGATAGTATAGTATAGATATTATAGTCGCGTAACCGTAATCGGAAACGTCGAAATACGACACCTTTCGGCCAAAAGTCTTCTTTGAAGCAGGTTTGCAGATGTTGTGTTGGAACTCGCACCACGAATGTTGCACACAAACCACGAATGTTGCACACAAACCACGAATGTTGCAAACAAAAAAAAATGTTGAGTTTTATTTTAGTTTTTTGAATATCAACATTTAATTTGCCCTGAGTAGTTTCTCATAACATATTACTTTACGATGCTTTAAACGTGACAAAACATATTGTTTAGACACAATTTTGTTTTCGAGCCAGGTGCCATGTTTACGCGCACGAGTTTATAGTTGACGTCGTGGCGGGACTCCAATCTTCCGACCCTCAGAGTCCAGTTGGTCTTCACTTGCTTTAAACGTGACAAACGTTTAAAGCATCGTATTTTAAGATGCAAGTAGCTGGCATGCCATTGATACAGGCATGTGTATTCTCGCCCTTTGGTCAACAAAATATTTTTAAGGCGTCAGCACACTTACAACACCCAACGCCACACCACGCTTCTTCATTGTCCAAATCATGAAGCTGTGCTTCACGTGATGAAAAGTGCCCAATGAGCACGTAATATTGCCACCGCGTGGCGTGTCATGTCTGTTTCTGCCCTTAATCTGTTGGAAAGAGAGCCGTCGCCTCGTGGGATTTGAGGGCGCAGCTTGCTTATTTACCTACCTGTTTTGTTTAGCGAGCAACGTGGGATTTTAGGGTGCAGCTTGCTTATTTATGTACCTACCTGTTTTGTTTAGCGAGCAACACACGAACACAGTAGTGCATTTGATACTTTAACTATTTCTTTTAGTTTACGATTCTGATACCGGTTGAAAGAAACCAGATGCTATTTAGTTAGTTCCAAGTTAGTTCACATTTTGGCATTTTGGGCACGTTCGTTGGCTCTATTTTCGATCAAAAATATTTTCAAATAGATTGAGTAAACTTCTGTAAACCCTGATGTTCGAGTTCGAATCAATCACTAAAAAAAAACAAAACGTGACATTACTTCCTATGACGTGACATTTGTTGACATGTGCTTTTAGGGATGTATATTAGACCAAGTTTTGCACTTATCGAGAAGATTTTTTTAATGCTGTACGTTTGTCCTTGTAACATTGCTTTTAAGGCCGCCAATACACTAAACTTGCAACTTACATAAATTGACTTTACGGTAAGCTACCTACATGAGAGTTTACATTTTCAAATTTTTCGTAAATTAATTACCTAAGGGATTTACTTGAGGAAAATTTACAGATGTAAAGCCGGCCGGCCTTACGTCAGTAGTTAATTTTATAGAATTATTCATAGTCGTTGATCAACTAGCGTTACTAAAAAATAATAAAATTATAGTTTTCAAAATTATATAAATAGTAAACATTAGCTTATTTTTGTATGTGAATGTACATTACTTTAAGTTGCGGAAGAGAGGAGTGTTCTAATATAGGCATTTATTTGCTTAAAAGGACACTTCTATCACTAGCTATGTAGTACAAAATCATGTTAAAGAAAAATAAACTATTGTATTTCACTGTATGTGTATTTTTTTCAACAGTCATCGTGCGAAGACGTGACCTGTTTTTAACCGGGGACTGGTTGAGTCTCATATTAAAATGTTTTACGAACATCGTAAATCATTGATCCAACTTCGTTTCTATTTAGCAAGTGACTATCACTTGACGTGTTGGTTGTGTGGCTGGCGGATTTTGGTTTGGATATTCATACTTAATTGTAGTGTAAAAAATTAACTTTAAAAACTTTAAGGAGTGCTTTAGACCATTGAACCGAATAACTTTTACAGTAGTATAAACTTTGAATCGTGAAAAAAACATCAGCTGTCGCATACATTTATGTTCGCATAAGTCGTCAAATGTACGCACGGCTACAGATCAAGCTATACATTTCCAGTAGAAGCTGATCTCGCATTGTGTAGGATTTCCTTACAATGAGAGGTCAGTGTACTGGAAATGTATAGCTTGATGTGTAGCCGTGTGTACGGAACAGCTGAATTTTAATCGCGATTTTAAAGTTGGACCCATAGTAAAAGTTATTCAGTTCGATGCATAAAGCACTCCTTAAAGTTTTTAGAGTTACATTTCTAACACCTTTTTTTTAAACACAAAATTTGGAAAAGCCAATATAATATCTTTTATACCGTCCATAGTTTCATTTCGGCAAATAGAATATTGAAATAATAATAAAATCATTGTCTCTATAAATAAAACACTTATTGTTAACTAGCTTTTGCCCGCGGCTTCGCTCGCGTGGAGGTAGGTACACAAACATTTGTCAACCCCTATTGTACCCCTTAGGGGACGATTTTTAAAAAACGCTGTACCATATACTTCTTTATTTCCTACCAAAAGCATTTTGAATTTTCATACCCCTAACTTAAGAAATGCTGGGTTTCCCATACAAACTTTAATCCCTTGTAGGATTATTTTTTAAGACAAAAAGTAGCCCATGTCCTTTCCCAGGATGCTATCTATAGCCTTGCCAAATTTTATCGAAATCCGTGCAGTTTTGTAAATTTTAAAATCAACCCCTATTTAACCCCCTTAGGGGATGATTTTTCAAAAACGCTGAACCGCATATTTCTTAATTTCCTACCAATAGCATAAAGTTATCCCTAACTTAAGAAATACTGGGTTTCCCTTACAAACTTTCATCCCCTATATCACCCCCTGTAGTATTGTTTTTAAAGTATCCTATGTCATTTCCCAGGATGCTATGTAAAGCATATTTCTTTATTTCCTATCAAAAGCATACATTTTAATTTTCACATCCCTAACTTAAGAAATACTGAGTTTCCCATACAAACTTTCATCCCCTATATCACCCCCTGTAAGATTATTTTTGAAAAAAAAAGTAGCCTATGTCCGTCCCCAGGATACCATCTATAGCCTTGCCAAATTTTATCGAAATCCGTTCAGTGGTTTAGGCGTGAAAAGGTAACAGACAGACAGACAGACAGAGATACTTTCGTATTTATAATATTAGTATGGATTATCTATAAAGCATAGTTTTAATGGGTTGGTATCAGAATGACTGGATCGCAAATTGACCACGTCGCTCTTAGTCCAAATCTCAAGATGTCTAAATCTCAAAATACCTAACTCGCAAAATGACTACATCGCAAAAAGTCCGAACAGTTGTGTAGGCACCTATACCTACATTAATCTCTTTGGTTCTTAAGGTGACTTTTTTTCTAACTTTCCCTAGACTATAATGTGCTTCCCCAAAATTCACTCTTTTCACCAAACTTGAACCAAATCGGTCCATTTTGATGCTTGAACAGACAAACCTACAAACAGACAAAAATGTTAAAATCACCTATTTTGGGTAATATAATACTGGTATTCAGCTGCATCCGACCCCAACATAGCTGGGAAAAGGCTAGGCAGATGACGATGATGAATGATGATGTATCCAGTCATTCTGATATCAACCCTGTATAGGTGCCTACACAACTGTTCGGACTTTTTGCGATGTAGTCATTTTGCGACTTAGGTATTTTGAGATTTAGACATTTTGAGATGTGGACTAAGAGCGACGTGGTCAATTTGCGATCCAGTCATTCTGATACCAACCCGTTTTAATGTATAACTATGTAATATTTTGAAATTGAAGCCTACATATTTTTTATCGATAATACAAAAGAATACAAAATACCGATAGTCACTTTGACATCTCTTGTCTCTTGAATTGATAAAGTGAAGTGAGTGGTGTGGCGACCAGTGGCGACTGTGGCGAGAATATTGAGAATTGGTGACAGCTGACAGTGTAGAAAATTTGATTTAAAATCCAAAATCATTCCGAAAAGAATAATTAATGTGATTTGTTAATCACGTCATTTAAACATTAATCAATTAACATAAGAAATTTAATAAAAAAAACAATGACTTTTATACCTAATTGGGAAGAGTTTGAAAAATCTGCAGAGATGTTATATCTAAGGGATCCTATGAACACTCGATCTTGTATCAAATATTCCCATACGAAAGGTGTATTTGTTGTTAAAATTACAGATAACAAAAAGGTAATTCATTAATTATATTGCTGCTTTTTAATTTGGGTAAAAACGGGTTTGGTAACCTTATCCTTTGCTTGTCTTCTTCTTGCTATGCAAATAGTCAGAAGAAATTATTTATCTTTACTACACGTCATTTAACCTATTGACTGCTTGGTTTTTTATATCAATTGCCATGCCCCCAGTGCCCAGCTAAAAAATCGACAGATGAATATCTACGACAAATAGGGTTGTGCAATTAAATAAAAAACAAAAAACGAACCCTAGGACAAACCACCACCTACATAGGGTTCGTTTTTTGTACAGAGTACACAAAGTAAAATACATAGGTTCACAGTTGTATAAATACGACTGAGGCGGTACAGGCACTAAAACATTGTCATATTAATCCAACTGGTACAGTCAATAGTTAATGTAATAAATCAACTTGGCCTATCACAGTGGACATGGTCCTCCCCAATCTGCGCCACAACACCCTGTCGTCCGCTTTCTGTATACAGTTTGTCCCAGCCATCTTTTTACTTGTTGGTCCATCCAGCTGGGGGGCATCCCACACAATGCCTGACGATAATGTGTGGTCTCTAGTCCAGGAGTCATTTGCTCCACCGTCCATCAGTTCTTTGGCAAACATGGCCAGCCCACTGGCACTTCAGCTGATAATATGAGTATTATAAATACAAAATAACTAAAAAGTTTCTTATTGTTTTTTTCATTTACTTACAGTGTCTTCAATACAAAACTGAAGTTCAGCAAGATGTTAGAAAAGTAGATAAGTTTATATCAAATCTTATAAGACATATGGCATCAAATGACAACTGATGTGGTAATTGTATACTAAGTTTAATAAATATATTTTATATTTTATTGTATTTTCCATTGCCCCATCTCATAAATTCACCCTTAAACAGGAGTTTCTTTGTGTTTCCGTCCTCAAATGGAAAACACAAAATCCTTACAGGATCACTTTGTTGCCACTTTTTCTCAGGAATGGATAGAGGTATTAAAAATTAATATAAAATATTAAGATCTGCCGTCCCTTGGACATGTAAGACTATGCAAGTAAAGTTACTAAGTTTTACACGGGACCAATTTCGAGGTATACGCTACCAAATAAAACAAGAATCTTTCAAATTGGACAACTCTGAAATAAGTTATGCGTGATCAATTTTGATCATACTTACATTTAAAAAAAATGTTCCAAAACACCCTGTTCGCGCTCGATTTTGACTTGGCTGCCATAGAATGAATTAAATAATACCCCAAAAGCTTTCACAGGGCATGTTTCATCACTTTTGAGAGTTTAACCTAAAACGCTCATGGTCCTTTCAAGGTTCTAAGTCAATGCAATAAAGATAATTGTAATTATTTATTTATCACATATTTTGATAACATCAAAACCTTTAAGGTAGGTACTTGACCGAGCATCATGAAAAAAAGAAGGAAAATATCCTAAAATTGTTTTTTCATATAAAAATATTGGTGTTTTGCAACAATCTCGATTTGGAGGTTCTGAGATCGAGATTTCGCCTACTTTTTAAAACAATATATTATTTTAGGGCTCCATAGGACTGCAGTTTTTGGAAAGCAGTGAATCAATTGCATTCTCAAGTAGGCCGCTGCGAACACAATCTGGCGAAATGGGCATTATCGATTCACCCAACATCTAGTGCGAGTGCGAGTGCACCACACTCCTGAGCAGTGAGCAGACTATGTCCCATCTGCTAGTGTCCCCAATTGTGTGTTGACGATCTGAACAACGCCTCTAACGCCGCAATTAACGTGGTTAGGTACCTACTGGGCCCAAACAGTACCTACCTAAGCAACACACATAGATGTGCTGTCGACGTAAATAAGAAGGGCCCCATAGCCAAATAGCAAAAGCGAAACTCATTATTTCGTCAAGTCATATCTGCCCATCTGTCCGTCCATCCATCATCCGTCTGCCTGTCCGTCCGGAATTTTACTTGGAGACTATTGCACATTTGCACAGAACATATTTATATGGCTAGCCTGCCTGGAACTAAAGTGGTGTATACCTACCATACAAATGTTTATTTATCCATACTAATATTATAAATTCGAAAGTAACTCTGTCTGTCTGTCTGTCTGTCTGTCTGTCTGTCTGTTACCTTTTCACGCCTAAACCACTGAACGGATTTCGATAAAATTTGGCAAGGCTATAGATGGTATCCTGGGGACGGACATAGGCTACTTTTTTTTTTCAAAAATAATCCTACAGGGCGTGATATAGGGGATGAAAGTTTGTATGGGAAACTCAGTATTTCTTAAGTTAGGGATGTGAAAATTAAAATGTATGCTTTTGATAGGAAATAAAGAAATATGCGGTTCAGCGTTTTTGAAAAATCATCCCCTAAGGGGGTAAAATAGGGGTTGATTTTAAAATTTACAAAACTGCATGGATTTCGACAAAATTTGGCAAGGCTTTATAAAGCATCCAGAGGAAGGCCATAAGATACTATTTTTTTCAAAAATAATACTACAGGGGGTGATATAGGGGATGAAAGTTTGTAAGGGAAACCCAGTATTTCTTAAGTTGGGGATAACAAATTTATGCTATTGGTAGGAAATTAAGAAATATGCGATTCAGCGTTTTTGAAAAATCATCCCCTAAGGGGGTAAAATAGGGGTTGATTTTAAAATTTACAAAACTGCATGGATTTCGACAAAGTTTGGCAAGGCTTTATATAGCATCCTGGGGAAGGACACAGGCTACTTTTGGTCTTAAAAAATAATCCTACAGGGGGTGATATAGGGGATGAAAGTTTGTATGGGAAACTCAGTATAGGGATGTGAAAATTAAAATGTATGCTTTTGATAGGAAATAAAGAAATATGCGGTTCAGCGTTTTTGAAAAATCATCCCCTAAGGGGGTAAAATAGGGGTTGATTTTAAAATTTACAAAACTGCAAGGATTTCGACAAAATTTGGCAAGGCTTTATATAGCATCCTGGGAAAGGACATAGGATACTATTTTTTTCAAAAATAATACTACAGGGGTGATATAGGGGATGAAAGTTTGTAAGGGAAACCCAGTATTTCTTAAGTTAGGCATAACAAATTTATACTATTGGTAGGAAATTAAGAAATATACGGGTCAGCGTTTTTTTAAAAATCATCCCCTAAGTGGGTAAAACAGGGGTTGATTTTAAAATTTACAAAACTGCACGGATTTCGATAAAATTTGGCAAGGCTATAGATAGCATCCTGGGAAAGGACATGGGCTACTTTTTCTCTTAAAACATAATCCTACAAGGGGTGATAAAAGGGATGAAAGTTTGTATGGGAAACCCAGCATTTCTTAAGTTAGGGATATGCCCTATGTTTTCCACATGAACGTTCCCATGGGATATTTTCCGACATCCACGTGGGCGAAGCCGCGGGCAATAGCTAGTCATCAATAAAATTAACATACATTCCATAGACTTATAAAAAAAGATGGACTCCGCGCCACGAATATCGAAAGTGAAGCACCGTACCGATCTATGTGTGCATGATTTGAGTACCTACCTGCAAAGACGGCGTCGCTCGCTCGTGTCACGTAATGGCGGCCGGTCGGCATACTATGATGTAAATGTGTGCGCGAGGCGTGTTTGTACAAACGGCATACTTACTGTGCTTCACTTTCGATATGCGTGGCGCGGAGTCCATCTTTTTTTATAAGTCTATGATACATTCATAAGCACACAGACTTCAAACGCGTTTCTAAAGTGTACGCACAGCTACAGATCAAGGTATACATTTCCAGTATAAGCTGATCTCGCATTGTATAGGATTTTCAGACAATGATAGGTCAGTGTAAACTGGAAATGTATAGCTTGATGTGTAGCCGTGTGTACATGCTCTCTGTGCGCTGCTGTATCATAGACTACTTTAGTTCCAGGCTAGCCATAATATTATGTCGCTACAAAATGGTTGATATTATGGTGCTAATCCACGTGTCATGTTCGTGAACGGGCGCCAAAGAGTGAAGTCAGTATAATAAAGAGAACGGGCAGTTGAAATGAAATCGTTTATTCTGAAGGTAAATAGCTTAGATAATATGATGTCTAATCATTAATCATAAATAGGATATCGGAATCACTTTTACATTCAGATGAGCTGCCAGGGCTTATTTTGAATTTATTATATTTTTAATTGTTTTTATTTTTATTTCATTGTTCTCACTGCTTCTACAGCAGTACCTACTACAAAATTTTGTAAGCAGGATTTTGTAATACTTAAGTGTCCGTAGAGTGCAATGGCGTAACTATACACATAGATTAATAACTATACAGTTCGAGGCCCGTGGCAAATTCATCGGTTGACCCCCCAACCCCCCTACCCCCACACACACATACGTGTAATTTTAAGTACAAACTGAACTTTGTCCACGCATATCTCCGAAATTATAAATTGGATTTTGACCATTCTTTTTAAAACTGGCTTACAACCTTTTTTTTAGAAATGCATTGAAATTTTTTTACGTGTAACTAAGTAGAGGTAACTTAAATAAATGAAAGACAAAACTGTTTTTTTTACTAAATGTGTAATAATTAATTTTGGGAGTTGGAATTCTCAACTGCCCCTTCCGGCTGGGGGCCCGTGGCATTTTGCCGACTTGCCACCCTGTAGTTACGCCACTGGTAGAGTGTCTTGCCCGTTCTTCTCCATAGAGATCTACGTTTTGGAATGGGCAACAAGCTTCAACTTTCTGACTAAGTGACCGAATCTTTGACAATTCAAAAATGCATGTAATTGGTCTACTGAAAATAAATGCTTTGAGTAAGTACACATACAAGTATAATATAATAAAAATAAACAAAGGGGATAAGCTCATTGGGCATCAAAAAATTCGTCCGATTCGCTATCAGTGGGAAAAGTGCCCGAAAGCGAAAGAAAAATTTGCTGTTCCCTACACGTTTGTTTCCATACTAAAAATTGTTCATAATGATGATTTCAATGACCCCTTAATAGGTTGTTCATTATTTAAGTTACACTTTGCAGGTAGGTACGTATATGTTTGAGCCGTTTGGGTTTGAAACCTAGGGCCTCGGGGTCCGAGTGCTCATCGAGTATTTCGGGACATCGCCAAGCGGTTGGTCGACTGTTCACGGTACCAGAGGGCTGGCCTATTTTTAACCGACGAAAAAAAGGAGTAGGTTCTCAATTCGACACGTATTTTTTTTTTAAAGTAAGTAGGTATAATAAGACCACGCATAACTTTTTACAGAGTCGTCCGATTTGAAATAAAATTGTTTTATTCGAGAGGGTATACCTCAAAGTTGGTCCCTAAAATTGATTAACTGTACTTGGGTAGTTTTTGAGTTAGCTTCAATAGTAAGTACTTACATATTTTTTCCCTACGTTTACATGGATGATGTTCTAGTTCCTTTTGCAGGTAGTGGTATTAGAATTTGTGTGGGGTAGGTACCACAACAAAAAAGTAAAAATAAAACCATTTTTACAAAAAAATACAACCGACTTCCAAAAACACCAATAAAAAGTGAAAAATAACTTTAATTTCGGAAGTCGGTGCCAAAAAACGAAAATACATTTAACCGTACACCGACTTCCGAAATTAAAGTTATTTTTCACTTATAGAAGTCGGTTGTATTTTTTTAGCCCAAAGAATCAGCATTTCCATCCAACGTGGCAATGCTGCCAGCCTTTTTGGCACTTTTCCCATTGACAGCGATGCGGACGAATTTTTTGATGCCCAATGAGCTCTTCCCCTTTTATTTTTATTATTACTCTATTTGTACATTTAAGTAGGTATACTTATATTATTTGTGTTAGCTTGTATATTGTAATTTTATTATAAATTATATTTTATAAGATTTATTTTATAACCGAGTAAATAAAAGTACCTAGGTACTTAGTACAAACTTAAGTTTTTGTTTTTCTTAGAAATCATTAAGTTGAGATTTTTATGTAATTTTTCTTTATATTATTTTCTATGAAAACATTAGGGCAACTGAAACTAAGACACCTAGTTTAATGGGGAGGAAAACTAACTTTTTATCACGCTAGGTGGCACATGATCGACTGTCCTTTTTTCATTGATTTGACATAACGAACGATTGTCAAATTGTATGGATTTGTTTGTAAAACATTGTACAGTCGTTCAGAGCGTCATCTACAAACAGCTTTGCGTGTGGCTCCCGATTTTCGTAGACAGACATTGACTTATCATATTATTAACAGATAATTCTATTCTCTGTCTACGTTAATTTTTATATACTTACAGGAGGTACAATAAATAATATTTATCAGTAAAAAAGCACAGGTTATAAGTTACTGAACAAAAAGTTGTTATGTAGGCAGAATACGTTTTATGCATGGAAGTACTAATAGTACTTCCATGGTTTTATGTTCTTGCTTTTCTTTTTTAAATTGAAACAAGACCCTTTGAGAACATTTAATCAATAAAAGCTTTCTAGCGCTATTTAGCCTGTTGAACCATGAAGGTTGTAATCCACTATGGTTTAACAGTAGAGTCTTCTCTATTGTTCCCTGGCAACTGATTATTTATTAGTTACTGTCTTTAGAGTTGTCAATGGAAAAAAAACGTATTTTGTGTTTTACTTTATAATATACTTTTACTTTCTCAAATATAACCACTGCAAGTTACATGAGTATTTATTATTCTTAGTAACCTAATTCTAACAGGTTATGGGCCCAGACTAGATCTGGAATGATAATCTGAGTATCTGATCTCAATTTCAAATATGGAAGCTGTTAGGAGTTTTGAGAAACTTTCGGGGCAGGCCAACTATGGCACATGGGCCTTTGCCATGGAAATGTTTCTGACTGACGTGGACTTATGGGACTGCATTAGTGATGATTTTAAGCTAGATTCAGTGGAGGCAAAAAAGATAGATGCCAAAGCTAGAAGCAAGATTTGCCTTATGTGCACGGAGAAGATATATCCCATGATAATGCATGTCAAAACAGCGAGAGATACTTGGTTAGTAATAAAGCGAGCGTATGCTGACGGTGGACTACTGCGGCGGCTATATCTGTTGCGGAAGCTGTTCAACGTCAAACTATCAATGTTCAGCACTATGGAGGAGTACTTGAATGACATTCAGACTACGAGTCAGTCGTTAATAAGCATAAAAGCTGGTCTTGATGACGAGTTCGTCGGGATTGTAATGCTGGCTGGTTTGACAGATGCCTTCAATTCTCTGGTGATGACATTAGAGCATTCGAACATACAGATTTCGACAGAAACTGTGATGGCAGCGTTACGAAAAGAAAGTATGAGAAAATAAAGAAATTTCGTAGCGATAATGGCACTGAGTATACCAACGGAGAGTTTCAAGGTTACCTGAAGAAACATGGGATCCAACACCAGAGATCAGTTCCTTACACTCCTCACCAGAATGGAGTGGCGGAACGAACAATAAGCACAATAACTGAAAAGGCTACATGTATGGTGCATGAGGCTGGTTTGGACAAGAGATTCTGGGGAGAAGCTGTTGGTTGTGCCGTGTACCTGAAGAACCGATCTCCTACAATGGCCATCAAGGATAAAATTCCAGAGGAGGTTTTTACAGGAGAGAGAGTCGATCTATCGAATCTGAAAATATTCGGATGTAGAGCTCAGGTTCTGGTAAAGGATCATAGTCGCAAGAAGTTTGATCCAAATACTGTTCAAATGATAATGACTGGGTATTCGACCAATTCGAAGGCGTACCGATTTATCAATTTGGAGGATAATCCAAGGAGGATTATCATCGCTCGAGATGCTACATTTATGGAATTTTTTTTTCGTGAGTATTAAAAAGAAACATGAAATCGCTGTTCCTGTTTCTAAGAAGGATGCTGTGATCGTAGATTTACTACCGTATGACATTCCTGGAATTAGTCGTTCCACTACTCAACCAGAGGTTCCAAGGATTGCTGGTCCTGTTGCAGTGGGGGTTCCGGTGGCTAGTTCGAATGTAAACGAAGAAGAAACTGGAAGTGCATCTAGTACAGTGAGGGCTAGTTCACTGATGAGATCGGATTCTGGAGATAATTTTTACGACTCTGAGGATTTGCAAAGTTCAGCTTCTGTCGACTTAGAGCGTCCTGTGGCAGAAGATTTGAAAAATTCGAGACGTTACCCTGCTCGGAATAGGGTTCCGAGGCGGGAGAAAGACATGGTATTTAATTTCCATGTGTCCGATGATCCTGATCGTTAGGGAGTTAGCAGAGCAAAGGGTAATTAGTGTTGAATATTGTGAGACTGCCCTTATGCCTGCTGATATGATGACAAAGGGAGTTGGTAAGCAGAAACATGTGTTCTGCACACAACATAGTGGATTAAGTGGGGGTGTTGAACCATGAAGGTTGTAATCCACTATGGTTTAACAGTAGAGTCTTCTCTATTGTTCCCTGGCAACTGATTATTTATTAGTTACTGTCTTTAGAGTTGTCAATGGAAAAAAAACGTATTTTGTGTTTTACTTTATAATATACTTTTACTTTCTCAAATATAACCACTGCAAGTTACATGAGTATTTATTATTCTTAGTAACCTAATTCTAACATAGCCATCTACAAATTACATAAACATTATCTCCTGCTTAAACTGTCTAGCTTGTATACATTTTATTATTTTTTCACTGTGGTTTTATAATTTATATTTAATTTAAAATACCATTGATTTAAAAAACTCCGTGGACATCTCTACATTATCTACAACATGCACTGTCAAAAATTGTTGATGGACATTGGACATGTTATTTTACTGTCATGCAGTGTGAAACATAAATAAAGCATATTAGTTTTTGTAAAAATCATGACTTAATACTCAGGCCTAAACTGTTAATATGAAATAATAAATTTAATAAAATAACTGCCACTTACATATTTGTTTTAATTAATGACATTATGGATGGTTTAATTCACGCGGCATTGGAAGCTGAGGTATTTCATTGCTTTCTTCTATTTATTATCCGAGCTTTACTTAGCTAACCGTTCATGTTTATTGGTTTGTTTATAATCAATAATTAATATTTCAGGTAATACTTAACCGGGCGAAACATGTGAACTCAAACTTATCACAATTCAACAGTGGTGTCCCAGACCACAAAATGACTTGGACCAATGATAAGATGCACCTTGCTGAATCTGTTGATGAGTCTAGAATGAAATTTCAACGTAATTCGTCCGGCTCTGCTTCCAAAGCGACAGAGAAGTTTGATTTGTTTAAAAAACTTCATGAACTTTACAACGAGTTAAGTAGAGATGAGACGTTACAGGTGAACTACGTAAGTACTTATCCAGTCTGTTTAGCTTAATATTAATGTGTAGTCATATTTTTTTTGTTATTTATCTGTAACTGCTGTTACATAAACAGAGCAACCACACAAAACTCTTCTTTAGTAACATAGCCCAGAACATCTGGGGAATGTACAAATATCAATCAAAATGAAATTAGAAAGTTTATAGTGCTGATAACAAAGTTATTCTTTTGCTATGAATGAACATGGAAAGAATATAAAAGCTTTATTTGTACATCTATATTGGTGCGTCATATTTGTTATCATAAAACGGTGTTTACCGTTTACATCAATAATTAATTATCTTTATATTTATTATTAATGCTTGATATAGCCAAAAAATATTGCGTATTACTAATCCTGTCTAGAAGAGTAAAAGTTACAATATAATATTGATAAGAATATGTTTATGATAAATTTTATAATTGTAAGTAATTTTTCTATTATTTATATTGCAGCAAGGCCTGAAGACCACATCATATCTATTGGAAAAGTTATTAGCAATATATAATCTTAATACCCTAATAATAAATCTGTATCCAGGTAATAAAGGATATTCTTTATCTTTAAAAGTAAATGGCAACTCGCAATATCTACATCCACCAGATGGACATGTAAGTACTTACCTTTAAAGTACCAAAGTAAATATAATAATAAAACATTTTCCCATTGACCTACTAATTAAATAATAGCTAAGATTTATTAAGATCTGGCCTACTAGGCAGATAAACTATATTAAGTTATTTTAATATGACATTAATAATTTATCCTACTAATATTATAAATGTGAAAGTTTGTATGTTTGGATGTTTAAATGTTTGGATGTTTGTTACTCAATCACGCAAAAACGGCTGAACGATTTGTATGAAATTTGGTATACAAATAGTTTATAACCTGTATTAAGACATAGGATACTTTTCATCCCAGTAGAAGGTTCCTGAGGGATAAGTACCGACATCCACGCGGGCGAAGCCGCGGGCAACGGCTAGTATAATATAAAATTTTAATTTTGAATTAACTCATAACTTATTTCATCACATACCATATTTGTTGCAGTTCCCATTTTATTGGGTAATAATCTATTTTGCAAATGCTTAAAAGTATTTAATCCAACAATTTATTATTACAGTACTGTATAATAAGCATCCATCACCTAATAATATTGCAGAAATAACTTATTTGCTTAGTACTTGATATGGGATCAGTATTTAGTAGACCTTTCAAATACCTTGTTTTTCCCTATCTAACAACTAAGGTCCGTATTACAGAAGGAAACTCAAGCACTGATCTTTTTTTAAATGTAGTTTAAAACTAGTTTCAACCAATCAAATGGCTTCAATCTAGTTTTAAGTAATGCTTGAGTATTGAGTGACGTTCTGTAATACGGGCCTAAGATCTGAATCTGATGTTACAAATTCATGAAATACAATATGCAAAATAACATCATACAAATTAGAGCTCTTTTTCAACATCAGAAGTTGCGAAAGATAGCCCCTGAAAAATGCCAGTCTTTCATAAATTTGTAATAGTGTGTGTGTTTCTGGTAAGCTGAGAAGAAGATAAAATAACTAATTGATTATTATGTTTATAGTCGTCATCAAATCAAGAGGAGACATTAATAGAGACTCCCCGATGGCCATATGAAGAGGAGGAGTTATTGAGTTACATAGACAATGAAGAGCTACCTGTAGTGTTGCTAGACCTGTTGGAGACTGAACACTCATGTCTGTTTTACTCTGGATGCATAATAGCACAAATTAGAGATTACAGACAGGCTTATCCCAGCTTCCTCTGTGATACTCATCATGTACTCTTAAGGCCCACCAATCAGGTTAGTATCTTGCAGTTATAAATTAGCGCATTTATTGAAACAATAATTTTTGCTCAGTAACTGGGTTGTAAAAACAATAATTTTTGCTCAAGTAAATAAATTAATTTTGAATGTGGGGGTCACTTTTAGGAGGCAAATAAGAAAATAAAAATAAAAAGTTTTGCAAACTGTACCGTGTGACATATCAAATGAAAAGGCTTACTATGAGGGTCTCAAATATACTTTTTTATAATTTTAAAATAAATTGTTTTAGAGTTATTTAAGCAAATAGACGAAAATTGACCATTCCCACCCCTTATCTCCGAAACTACGTAGCCTAAAATTTTGAAAAAATAATACAGAAGTAGTTCTTTACCTGTGGTCTTAAAATAACATGGTAAATCTCTCAATATTGTGAGTACAAACTTACATTTACAGTTGCAATGTGTGGGAGAACATGTTTTTTTAACTAAAATGTTAAATTTGTTCTTGGGATAAACTCATCCCAACTACGGAACCCTTCATTGTGCGTAGTCCGACACGCACTTGTCCGGTTTTTTTATCCTAACGTTTGCTATGCCAGCTTGGCAACCTACTTTACAACATGAGCTAGCATTCGATTCTATAGTCCAAAAGTACTAAATTTATCAATTCCAATACAAAGCCAACAACGTAAGTAAATGTGCATTCGATTCTATAATCAGAACCTTAATTTGTTAATCCTGGAATCCTGGGATTTTTTCGATACAAGAGTGCAATCCATATCAATCAAACCCTGAACGTAAGTAAATATACATTCGATTCTATAATCAGAACTCTTAATTTTATTGATCCAGGCATTCTGGGATTTTCCCGATACAAAAGCCCATTCCATATTTGCCAACACCTCAACTTTAGTTAAATATGCATCCTATTCTCCGATCTCTTCTGATGATACAGAAAATAGAAATAAAAATTGTTGCCTAATCAATAATAGTTTCAAATTCAAAAGCAGACATTAGAAATTGGGCACGCCACAATTGCGGCGATAAGTCCCCTCTTTGAGGAGTGGTTAGAGAGGCGCCACGGCGTCCTCACCTTCCGCCTGACGCAGGTCCTCACCGGACACGGTTGTTTCGGGAGGTTCCTGTTTCGCATAAGGCGGGAGGAAACGCCCGGGTGTTTCCATTGTGTGGATCGCCCGGAGGACACGGTGGAGCATACAGTGGAGGTCTGCCCGGCTTGGGCAGAGCACCGCCGTGTTCTCACGGAGGCGATCGGCGGCGGCGATCTCTCGCGTCCGAGCCTGGTCCAGGCCATGGTGCGGAGCGAGAGTGCATGGGAGGCCGTCACCTCTTTCTGCGAAGCAGTGATGCTCGCGAAGGAGGAGGCGGAACGCGTGAGGGAGAGGCAGCCTCACGCCCTCAGTCTCCGCAGGAGACGTCCCGGGCGCCGGGAATCGCGGGGCGATTTCCGGCCACCGTAGGCGCGGGCCTGCGGACGGTGAGCAGCGGGTAGCTCGCCGTCCGGTAAGGACCAGGCCCGAGTCGACGGCGCGTTGTGTTCCACGCGCGCCTCAAAGAGATGTCAGCAAGTGACGGGGCCCAATAGGGCCGACGCCGCTGGGGTCGCGGGTTGTCCGAAGGGGTTACCGCGGCCTTGGCATAGGCAACTGAAGGAACACGGGTGGGTTTTAGTCAGTAAAAGTCTGACACGCCCTCCGCTCCACCCAGAGCGGGAGAAGTTATTTGATGATTTCCCACCCTCAAAAAAAAAAAAAAAAAAAAAAAAAAAAAAAAAAAAAAAAAAAAAAAAAAAAAAAAAAAAAAAAAAAAGACATTAGAAATGTATGTAGGTAGATGTCTTAATATAGCTTCTATGATAATTAGTAATTTTCTGCTTCTGCATGGCTATCACTTAATTTTATTCTTTATTGAATTCAAATAAGTTATAGCCAAAAACAATGTTATACATAAACTCACACTTTCTTCCCGTGGGGGTAGGCAGAAACTGCAGAACACCATCTGCTATGATCCTTACATTACATTCCTTGTTAATTTATAAGATCAGCTTATGTACAAAGGCGAGCTTAACCCAGAATTGTGTTCACTGACAGCAAACCTCAGTGTGATAGAGATTTGTAAATGAGTATAAGTAGTAAATAAGTGGATATCCATAATAAAAATTACATAATATTTACCTACTACTATTTCTTCTGTTAGGAACGAATCTCTATCACAGCCTCTAAATGTGTGATTCTGTCATGTATTGTATTTAATTAATAAAATGGGTCAAGCCAATGTCTACTCACTCTCTATCTATTTTGGGACTCTTATGTGTTAAGGCGACGATAAGCGGCTTTTAATGATTTTAAACTGCAGATTATGTCTAAACAAGTAGTGTGAATGATTTGGAAAAATATATGTTAAATTAGAGCATTTTCTTAATCAATCTATATAAATAAAAAGAGAAGTCCTGACTGACTGACTGATTTACTGACTCATTAACGCACAGCCCAAACCCTTGGACCTAGAAAGCTGAAATTTTGCACAGAGCTTTTGCTTTATAATGTAGACAAGGAATAAGGAAGGAATTCCCGGTAGTACGTTCCCATGGGATATTTTCCGACATCCACGTGGGCGAAGCCGCGCGGGAATTCCTAGTTTCTTAATAACTTAGTATGTGAATATTTTAGTTTGTATATTTTTTGTTTATATTACACAGTGTAATTAATTTGTAAATTTATGTCTAACGCGGATAAAAAACGACGAATAACGCAAAAACTATCACACGTGTTTTCATGAAACCTTCACCATTTTAAAGATAATTTAACTATTTACTTTTTAGTATATGTGTTTATACATTTAATACTTTTTGTTTTATGTGTAATAATTCGTTTAATATGGGACAGCCCCTTTATGGGCGAGCCCTATTACTGCGTGGACGAACGATGCGTTGCGTGAGCTCAGCACAGAACACGCAAGCTAACCACTCAAGGCAGCTGTCACTTATCTGCGTCTTAATAAGCTTTCACCAGTAGTAAATACCCGAAGCACTGATTTCTGTTGTTATGATAGTTGTTAATTTGGCTCAAGAAGGCTATGACCTAGATCTACTTTTCTCCATTGTTTGATTAAAACAGAAGAGTGTCTCCTATTTGTGCAGTACATCATTATTGTCAATCATATCTATATATCTACAACATGCCCCGGAATTAACGAACAAACCCTTAAGGGGTCATTGTACTCGTAATTTTTAACTTTTTACTATGGGACCAAACCATAAATCGTGAAAAAAAAAGAGTTGTTCCTTACATTTTATGTTCGCTTAACTCGTCAAAATGTAGGGAACAGTAGTTTTTTTTTCAAGATTTCAGGTTTGGTCTCGTAGTATAAGTGGTTCATAATGATGAGTACAATAACCCCTTAAGAGGTTTTGTTGTTAATTCCGGGACATAATGTATCATACTAATATTAAAAAGACGAAAGTTTGTATGTGTGTGTGTTTGTATGTTTGTTACTTCTTCACGCTCAAACGGTGGGATCGATTTGGATGATACTTGGTATGTAGATAGCCTTATACCATGGATTAACACATTTTTTGTTTTAAAATGTTCATAATAGTCTTCATTAGGTTTTTATGGAAAGGAAAATTGGAAACTGGGAAAAACTGAAAGTACCTACTTTTTTCTATGGGATTTTTGTATGATCTCAAGACCATATTGAAATTTTGACCGGGAATCGTGTCGGTCAAGTTGTTTTATGATAATAATAATACATTATTTGCAAATAGTATTTGTTTTAAAATCTGTCCCAAGTCAAAAATGTCTAATTTCATCAGGCTGCATCAGTTGTCAGGTTACTATAGCCTGTTTGTATAGTCTCTGTCATTTCAACAAACATCAATTCGTTACTAATTATGTGCTCAAACCATCCAGATATGGACCAAAAATAAACAATATCCCAAACTGCCATAGTGCAGTTCACATCATCATCAACACATTGCATACAAAATATTTGTGTTGACCGATTTAAAGGGGGTTATTTTTCAATGACCAGCCAAATTTTCACAGGGTTTTTGTTCTACCCATGAATATGAACAACTTTCACTATGGGACCAACTTTGAAATCACGAAAAAAAAACCAGCGGTTTCCTACAAAAGTTCAATACCTACTCGATCAAAATGGATGAAACAGCTGACATTTTCTTTGCGATTTCAAAGTTGGCCCCATAGTGAAAGTTGTTCATATTCATGGGTAGAACACTCTGTGAAAATTTGGCTGGTCATTGAAAAATAACCCTGTATAGATAGACTATGCCCCAGTGCTGGGTGGTTAGACACATCTCCAAATGATACAAGTTGTAAACTTGTCCAACAGAGCATAATAACAGACGCGATGTGCATCGGCGGTCGGTGTGGCTGGGCGGGCGAGGAACGAGGCGCATTAGAGGCAGTGGAAGCAGCCCTAGTTCATGCAGCTGCGCCTCCTCTATGCCTCGACCCGCGCCCGGCCGTCGGCCTGCTAGCCGCGAGACTGCACGCCGCGCCCCGGCTGTTCAACACACCTCGCATCAGGAGGCAGGCCAAGAGATTCTCACAGGTATGAAGGAGTGTAGGGTACTTTAGGGCTAAGCCTTAGCCCTAAGGCTAAGGTATCGTCGAAAACGTTCGGAATCATCTCTATTCTGAACTGCTGTTTAAAGGTCTCCGTAAAGTGGAGACATATGGGTACCTACTTCATCAGTCATGAGTTTGAGATGTTTATATTGAAACTACAAAATCTGTTTCGTTATTCTAGGTGGCAGTGAATCGGAAGAGGAAATTGGATCAGTTCACACATTATCATGGTTTAGAGATATTAGACTTAATACATCGTCAAAGAGCGAAAAATAGTAGACAATCAGTGCCACTTACACGACTTACATCTAAGTATCCGAAAAAACCACCAGAGGTAAGCCCAGCCAGAAATACCACTCATAATTTACTACTTTTGTTGTTCTTTTTATTTTTCTTTTTATTTATTTATTTTTTGCTTGTTTGAATTGTTTAGTAAATATACATGTTACCTACCTGTTAATTTGTATGAAGCCACCAAGTGGGGCCCGTAACCTGTAACACGGGTTTTTTTCTACACCTACACCAGGCACCAGCTATCTCAATGTGAATTTATATAGATTAAAACTGATAAGTGCTACAAAACCATTGTGAGAGAAAATATATAAACTTATAAATCTCATGGAAATTCCATATTCAAAAATGTTCCATATTCCTTAGGTGTTCAAACCCATCGAGCCACCAAAAATGGATCCGTTATCACTAGCCGTGCCGACGGAACCAGGCGGCCCACTACGCCTGGCTCGCGCCTACGAGCGGCCGCGGCCCACGCCCGACTGCCAGCCTCAGCTAGTGGAGGAGTACATCCTCGAGACTGAGAAGACCTCGCCCCACGCCAGCGCCGGCTTCTTCCACATCAAACTATCCATACTGCAGAGGCCGTCCGACCAGGAGTTCCTCGGAGAACTCTATGTGGATAGAGATCATGTTGAGGGAGAGAGGAATGGTGCTGCATGTCGGTTTACGTTAGGTTAGAAGATTTTTCTTTATTGTTTTGTTTTTGAATTTACGAACGTAAGTAGTAGATCAAAATAATAATTAGTAAGTACAATAGACGATTAATACGGCAAATCGATTTTTTAGAATAAGCCGACGTTCGCACGGACGTAAAAAAATCGCGGCGGAATTTTATCGCGCACTGGATTTTCAACTCTCGGTGTTGAGCCAAGCTTCGAGAATCCAACCTAACAACAACAGAGTGCATTCCAGCGCGTCGAAAAACACACTGTTGGATTTTCAACTCCCGGCGCTAAGCAGAGAGTTGAAAATGGGCATTTTCGTCAAAATGTCTACCAACCCACTTATGGGATGTCCCATACATACAAGTTTAAATAATTAACATTTTTATAACATATAAGTGTCGAGTAATTATTAAATAGTTTCAAAAGACTAGTTTTCTTTTTTACTTAAATTGCCAACTGAAATTAAAAAAAAAAAAGTAACAAAATGAAATCCTGAAATGTGGCATCTTACGTCTTGCAGTACTGTCCTTATTATTTGGTAACGGTCATGACCAAAACGTATCTAAGTTACTATTTATTTACATATATTATTTGAAATAAGCTCCATATAATAAAAATAAAAACATACCTAGCAAAATTCGTAAAATTTATCATTCGACTAAATCAAGAATTTGCTAAAATATCAAAAACAATATTAGTAAGCTGTTTTCAAAGTAGGTAGCAGTTTAAAAAAAAATGCCCAAATGCAGTGCGCGAAAAAAAAATCGCCGCGATTTTTTTACGCCCGTGCTACGTCGGCTAAGACTTTCGGTTATTTATGCATACAACGTCAAACTTTCGAAAACTCGGGACGTGTCGTGTGAAGTAAAAACAAAATATAAAGGCTGCGTACTTCATATTTTGTTTATAAAATGAGATAATTAATTACATAACTGAGCTATACTTCTATATTTTATAGCTTTATTACATAAACACGAATTAATTAACTTCACGATTTACAATAAAATAATGAGCTAAGTAAACAATTAATTTGTATTCCAGGGTCAAGACTTCAAGCAAATAAATACATACAGCAGTTCACGGAGATATTCACGGAGGAAGGTCGCAAGTCAGTTAGAATAAGACACATAGTGCCTGGACAACTGCCGAGAGTGTCCTTCACTGGAGGAATGAGGGAATTGGTAAGTAAATGTCACACACAATGACATGTCATGGTCTGTTATAAAAGTATCTGATAAACAAATGGTTATTACTATTATTACCCGCGTTATTACTTCGTTTTTGCTTAGAGTTCTTTCTGATGTTTTTTTGCTCGGCTCCGAAGGGCCACAGCGTGATGTTAAAAATAGCCTTCCTCAAGATTGGGCTATCAAAAATGCAAAAATATTTTGTCAAATCCGACTGGTAGTTCCAGAGATTAGCGCGTTGAAACAAACAAATTCTTCTGTTGTTACTTGTATAGATATAATGTATTACATAAACTGGACACTGAATAATACAGATTCCTACGTGATTTTATTCCACAGGGTCAACACTGTATTACATAAACTGGACACAGAATAATACAGATTCCTACGTGATTTTATTCCACAGGGTCAACAGCTCTTAATGCAGCAGCGATCGGCCGCTGCTAGCGTCGCGACTGTTCAGACTCACCCTACCACAGTGCCTGTTGTGTAAGTTAGCCATTTAATTATTACCAGGAGTCAATAGCTAATAATGTTACCGCTGCTTAGGGGACACACTGCGGGTTGGCAACAGTCAAACTTCAATATAATATTATATTCACACCACCTAATCGATAATGTCAAATTGTAGGTGATGCAAGCCTAATCTAGTCTAGGCGGATACCTACTGAATTTCATTATTTTTATTATTTTATTTAATTACTGGTCAATAATGTGATTTGAATTCGGAACCTCAAATAAAAATTCATATAAAAACTTTTACTACAAAAAAATATATTCCAAAAAGTAATTTTGAAGGAAAGAAGGTGTGGTGTCTCTTTATTACCTCGCTAGGTAATAAAGAGACACCACACCTTCAACCGGCTGCGAGCGTGCAGAAGGTGGGAAAAGTAGGGTAAATTCTCCTCGGGGATAAAGGTTTCTTCGTCTTGGGCGAGCTTGAATACTTCAAAGCAATCAGGATTCTGCTCTTAACCCCTGGCTTCGCTCAGGAGTTAACTCTGATCACTAGAATCCTTCGTTACGCTCGGAATTCAATAAAGCGCCCGTGACATAAGAAACTGCTTTATCCCCTTAGTGAATAATCTACTATTAATCTGTGGGGGTTACAGATTAATAGTAAATTATTGACTAAGGGGCTTATTCATAAAAACTAAAATGCTCTACAAACCTATTTTAGTTAAAACAGTGTTTTGTCAATTTCTTTCGAATTATGATTTGAGTTTGAAAAAAGAAGAGTGTAGTGTTTTAGTCTTTTATGAATAATTGGTAAATGTTTTCTGAAAGTGGCCCACAATTTCTTTGTAAATTGGTCCACTCAAACAATGAATACATCTCAATAGTAACTTTACAGATTATGACCATGCTTTTGACAGATTTGGATGTAGGTAGGAGTATCTAATTTATTTAATATAATTTGCAGAACTACAGCAATACAAGCGGCTACAAATACTCATACGAATGCTCGTCAGCTACCCATACTTGTAAGTATATTATAAATTGATCATTTATCATTGAATAATAGTATATTATGCAATTAGTGAATAAAGGACGGATTTAAAGCGAGGGCCATAGATGAATCACGAGCTAGTGAAGGATTCTAACGACTGAATTACGACCGTAGGGAGTGATTCATGATGATCAAATGTTAGAATCCTGAGCGACGCGAATGATTCATGGCCCTCGATATAAATCCGTTTTATTCAAGAGTTGCATACTATACTTTATACCATGACTACGAGAAAAAGAAAGATTTAATCGAAAATAGACATTCATGAAGAAAAAGGAAGGTTTAATTTGGTTTTGATGTACTTAAACCAGCCGTGATTTGTTGAGTAGCAAGTTTTCTACTATATCGGCCGCGCTCTCTTTCATAAATTCAGGTGTTGACACATCTTCTTCATGACTCGAATGCATTTTTAATCGATTTACCATTAAGTATCACTAATATACTCTTTGTGTTCGTACAACTACTAATACTATCAATAATACTGTAAGTATTGAAAATAGCGCCAATTTACTAAGGACAGCAAAGACCACAAAACAGTTTTTATTCTAATGCTAAACTCCTTGTCGAAAATGTGGACCAATCAAATTGAATTTAGAACACACCAACATAGGTCGAATACACAGATTACACTTACACTAGATACCGCAAGCCATCCGACCAAGCGTGCCCTGCATGTTTGTACTTAAAAAAGTCTGTTAGCTCAGTGACGCTTAGCGATTGAAACAATTTTGATTACGTTGAGCACATCACTAAATCGCGGGGGTGAAATTATCGTATGTATAAAAAAGATGACACGCTCGGTTTTCATACTATCTAATAACATGCCGTATCTAGCATAGGTACTCTAAATCTGTGGTCGAATACATTGGTGTGTTCCAAATTCAAACATCAAAACAGTGAGTAAAAGTGCTTTTTATTCACTGTTTTCATTGAATAAAATAAGCTTTTTAGAGGGGGAATGGTATAAATACAGTTTATCGCTACTCATCTTGTTATCTGTCACACACATTACCATTCTCACGGAAGAATATTCAGTAATTATAATTAATATTTAGACGAATATCAGTGACCACAATATTTTCGTTTTTGGATAATAAAAGTATATCTCACAGCAGGCGCAGTTACAACAAGTGGGTAGCGTCGCCACCGTAGGGAACGTGGTCGGCGGCGTAGGCAACGTAGTGGGCAATGTGGGCACAGTCGTGGGGAACGTTGTGGGCAACGTTGTGGGCAATGTTACCGCCACCAGCGACACCGCCCTCAAGCAACAACCCTCCCCTACGACACCACGGCTCTCGCCACAGGTGCGTATTTGTGGTGGGAATGTGGTTGGAAGCGTGGGCAACATAGTGGGCAATGTGGGCACAGTGGTGGGCAACGTAGTGGGGAACGTCATCACTACTAGTGACACCGCGATTAAGGAGCAGCCATCTCTTGCAGCACCTCTGCTATCGCCTCAGGTTGGTGTTTATTTATTATAGAGTTTGATCCACGCTTAAGAACAGCCAATATGGACTAATTAAGGCGTAACATAACCCGTTCATACAGCTTAGTCCCACTAATATGGCATTGTTCCTCCAAACAGCTTTTTGTAATGCCCATTTTCAGCATGTGATGAAGCCTGGAATGCATCGTGTCTTGGTGAGATTATTGCGATGAAAGCTATAAAAATACCAGTAGATTTTTCATGCACCTTTGTAAAGGTTAACCTAAACCTCATTTTGTCCAAGATATAACTATTTTCACTAATAAAAATTTTCATCCATAGTTTCATTAACGGTTGTGTGACCGCTGTTTCCTCTCTTTCTCCGCTTACCTTTTTAATAACGCTATTTCATTCTGTTAACCCGCTTCCGATTGCCGTTGATCTATACATATGACATTTGACTGCAGGCGTCCACGAATCAGCTGTTAGCACAACAGCTGACGAATCCTCCGCAACCGCTCAATCCTCAGAAGATGCAGTCAGCCATCATACACATACAGCATCCACTTATGTCCACTTCTGGGACGTCGCAGGTAAGGCATAGATCATTATCATATCTATCTAGACATTTATAGAGGGGCTTGTGGCTTTTGATGCGGTTTTCACTATAATTTTGAGAACTTATTCCTTATGGTTAATGTGTATAATATATTAATATTAAACTTTTTTGTCAAGTCGTAAAAACCGTGTGAGGCAAGGAACTCGCCCTTGCCGGCACGGTTTTTACGACTAATGTTGTTATACATAAAACACGTGATACTCTCTGAAGTCGAAAACTCGGTCAAAGTTACCAATGCATGATGGTCCGAACTCCAGTGTGAGGAACAATACCGATTACTTCTATATTAAAACCTTCTAACTGCGTAAAGAGATATTTTTAAGGTGTTGGTTAGTAAAACTCAAAAACATCATGTCAAAAAATAATTCATGACTTTTAAATGTTTTTATTTTACTAATAAAAACGTCTTGCAGAAGTCGCTGATTGCGATACTTAACACAAACTTTTTTTTTTACATATTTTTCTTCATTCGTTTTGTAGATACACAAATTAAAATAAAATTAAATTTTATTTTAATTTGTGTATCTACAAAACAAACTCATTTGTTTCTTCTGTCCTGTGTGGATTATCTTCTCAATAGTCCAGAGCTGAACACAAGATGCAGTCATAGTCATTTCTAAAAAGATGGACAGTCAACCGCACATCAGTAGTAAGTGTAAAACTGCCCTTACTGCTACGAAATAAAGGCTCTGTCAATGTCAAATTGTTACCATGGACGTAAAGTAGACTGTGCCCGCCCGCGCCCCAAATTATACTATTCATAAATCACACAAAAGTTTATGATCACTAGCAAAAGCTGTTATATTTTTAAAATTTAACTTTATCAAGAAAAAGTGTATACGATAAATCTTTTTTTAAATAGAAATACACAGTGTATTTTACTGTATGTAACATAAACAAGTTTTCTTGATAAAGTAAAATTTTTAAAATATTTTTTTTAATATAAAGCTGTGTGTAAATACTAAGGCCAGTTTGCACCACGAATCAGTAAAGGTGAACGTCCACTTTTCCGCACCGCGCTAAACGAGTTTAAAACATCGTTTTATTCCTGTCAACCGTTCGAAGATGACAGAAACCGAATGTATTAAATTCGTTAAGCGCTAAACGTGTTTAGTGATTTGTGGTGCAAGCATGGTTGCGGTTTTAATATCCTACCTACATGACCTCATCTTTCTATTTCCATTGCCAGGTACAAAACATCCAGTACACGAACACGACGACAACACAGCAGAAGGCGACCATCAGTAAGCCGAGGACAACAAACCCCGCCATCAGCGCGCTTGTTACTAGTCTCATGAACTCCGCACAACAGTTCCAACAAGGTAAGTATTGTCATATCAAACTGCCAACTATACTTTTTTCAGGTACACAATTGACTCCCTCAAGTTCTATCTTTAGTTAGTTAGTTCTTTTTCTGGTTGTTATTTTTGTCAGCCAATCAGGATAACCAACTCGTGATTTGACAGCAGATCAAAGACATTAAATATTACTTAACAATAGACGGGACGTAGTGAACGAAATCGTAATCCGACACATTTGTCCTAGTGGGCAAAAGTCGCTGTCTTGTGCACAGAGTACATTTGTACATGTCTTGTGTGGTGGCATGTCAAGTCACATTCCTGTCCACCAAAAGAAAATTATTTTGGAAGAAAATATTTTTTGGAAGAAATTGTTTTGTGATATTGCAAACCTCGTAGTGATAAAATGACTCGATTCAGCTACGGTTTATTTTCGTTACTATTTTATAATTTACCGAGTATTAAGATAAATTAAATAATTTTCTTAGATTATGTCAAACTATCTGACGGCTGATTAATCAAAGGTTGGTGTCAGGCCGTGTCGGTAAAAGTGTATCGGGTCAAACTTGGCTATTATGTAATTTTGCTATATTATGCTAGATGCCGTGATATAACAGTTTCTGTAGGTATGACATTTTCTTTCGATAGCCCCCTATTGTATCTTCTATAATCTCTTTGCAGCAGATGTACCTACTGATCGGACCTCATCGTGCTTTTGAAAACTTGGGGAAAATAATAAAAACAACCCACTTTTCAAATTTATTTATACCCGGCTACGCAGACGCAAATAATTCATTTGAAGAAAGCAAATTACTAATCCATTGCTTCATATGTTAAAAAAATTTGTCTGCTCGACAACGTGAAAAATTTTGTTGAACTGTCAAAATAAAATCGATTCCAATTGATAGTGTGTTACGCAATTAGGTTGCAGATTTTGATGCGGTTTCCATCATTTCTATAATTTATTCCGAAAGGTTCATTTGCATAATAGAGCAAGATCCCAGGACCTTACTTATTTTCCGATTAACAAAATGTGTGGTATAGAGTAGTGTTAGTTCGCACTTTGATTACTGCTAGCTTGGTCCGATGGCCGATTTTCATGTATCAGGTACGTAAAAATATTACTCACTTTTCTTAGTCTGACTGCTGATTTTTATGAACGTTAATAATTAATAATCAATACTGCCAGACACTTCCCCTTGGCGGTTTTTTCCGCCAGACGCTCTAAAGCTCGTAAAAAAATGACATCATCTTACATAATTATGGTTTGAGTCTTAATTTTTATATAATGATACTTGGAGAACTATTTTATATAATGATACTTGGGGAACTATTTCAATACTATTTGTAAACAGCCAGACCTATCGTAGCGGTCAAACATCCCCCAGACACAATCCATCTAGTTACCACTCTCGTGCTCATACTAACAGCGGCCTTTTAATTGTGTCTGGGGGATGTTTGGCAGCTGTGATTGGTCTGGCTGCTAAAAAAAAGTTAGGTTAGGTTTATAATACCAATAATAAAAGAATATATAATATATATTATAAAATGCCACTTTTATTACCAACAGCGGCCAGCCAAAACGCGGCAAAATCAGCAGTTAGTACAGCGAACAGCAACGCAACGATCCTCAACTTACTGAACAGCGCGCCGGCCGCCATGACACACGCGACTTCTAGCGCAGACAATACCATAGACGCGCACAAGCTGCTCGGGCGAGTGTCTATAGCCGGCGCCAGGATTATCACTGCCACCACCGGCTCGCATACCTTACCTACGTATACACAACAGGTGAGGATCTAGAATTTTTTATCTAGATAATCTGTATCCTTCATAAAAGTTAGGCAGAAATTCAGTGTTGCTTTGCCAAAAAGGGCCAGGACGAATTGATACCAGTCGGGGGTGCTGCGAATGTATAAGTATCTCCCGGGCCCCCGAATCATGGTACTAGAAGGAACAGGGGCTTTTTTAGTCGGTAGGGGTCCGATATAACCATCCGTTGTTCCCAGACGGAGGGTATCCATGAGGATTTCCCCAAGAAAAAAAAAAGGTTGCAATTCACCCTCCGACTTGCCTAGACTGAGAGGGTTCTCAGGGTCGTGACTAAAATACAAAGACCGTGGCGTGCTGTACACAATTTGCTTGGATCTCATCGATTGGTAACTGGCGGATAAAGGGAAAAGAAAAGTCACAGGTGCAAATAAGGGTTTTATTTATTTATGTATTTAATTTGGCATATTAGCAGCGTTTCAATTAAACCATCCAATAAATGCTACAGTTGTATATTAATAAATCATTCTCGTTTTAGGGAGTTGGTGTCCAAGTAATGAGCGGTTACACGAGAGAGAATGACGCGACGAACGTATCGAGTAGTGAAAGCGCTTTATTAGAGCGACTCATGGGACCTGACACTTCGGCCGCGCCCACCTCGCAGCAACAACCTGTGTGCCATTTGCAGGTAATAAACATATAGAAAAAGTAATATCATCTATACAAAAGGGTCACCCTCTAAAATAAATCAATCGAGGACCACAGTCGCTTTAGATAGAATTACCACTTGAGCATAGAAATAGTCGTTATTTTTTTTTAATGCTTTTAAGTGATTTACATTAAGTGGCAATGTTTTGCGATGATATTATTTAGTTGATTTTATTATTGACTTTTACTTTTTTTTTTTTTTTTTTTTATATCGGGAGGGCAGAATACAGATGGGACACTCAGTTTAGGTATGAAGCTACAAGTACGCGGCGGGCTCATCTCACTGGGTCAATTCAGTGTGGGCTGCCGCGCACCGGCCGGCTCGCACGATTGTTCGGTACTCACTCACGCGCTGCGTCGTAAAATAATACAACCCTAGAATATAACGAGTCAGAAGGTACCTATAAGAGTTAGAAAGAGAGACAACTTGTAGGTGAATAAAACTGTAGGTAATAATCATTATGCGACCTGAATTGCACTTTATTGCGTCGTAGCAAGAGTTGCTTTTTATTTAAATGATTTTGCAGAGTGTCCCATCTGTATTAGTCTGTGGTTATGTATAGTTACGAAGTTATGATACAGTATTTTTATTACATCACGAAGCGATGCGGGCTTTATTTGTGGTAACCAAGTGTAAATGTGTGCGTGAAGACGAGTAGCGTCACTTCCCACTTCGCCATTGTCTCGGGCGGTACCGAGAGCTCCTGCGCTTACACACACATTCTTAGCGTATTTGTACACTTGGTAACAACAAGTAAACCACAAGCTTCGTGAGATAAAAAAAAAATGTTTATGTCATCAACTATGTAAGTAAACATTGTTAAGTTTGGATCACCTTTTTACCAAAGATTTGCTTGTATTAGGTGGTTCCGCTCTTCCAGTTTACGAGTACATCATATGTGAAAGAGAATAAACAATAGAAATACTATACTTATTACGTTTTAATGACGCTGTTTACAACTTAGAAAAATACATAATATAAACTCGTTTTGAAGTAAGTATATGATTCTAATTTTACGTTATGAGAGTAGATAACAGTTTTTATATCATTTCCATCTATATTTTTCAATTTCATATATAATTTCTTAAAATCAGTTTAAAAAAAATATAAAGCAACAAGAAAGCAATAATTTTCACAAACAAAAACATCTAAAAATTTGAAAAAAAAATTGTCCCATCATATTACAGTTTATAACTAGTACGACAATTCTCAGGGAGAATGGGTTTCGTAATAACTAGAATTATTACTGTGCACTGATGAGTGTTTGGTATTGCATTTTTTTTATTCATAGAAAATAACTACGAATGTAATTTTTTTAAAGGTTTTTATTCTTTTGACATTTAAATATTATTGTTATTATTTTCAGGGCTTAAGTTTAGCATCCCTCCAAGGTCTCCAAGGTATCCAGGGACTCCAGAACGTTCAAGTCCAGATCCCGGGCCTGTCGGCACCGATATCGTTGTCACTGAACGTGTCGGGTGCGCCAAGTGGTCTGCTTGTGTCGGTTCCACCTACAACCTCCGTCGTGCTCACCAATCAACCCTCGGTGCTCTCTTTACCTATAGGTAAGTCGATATTGCTTTATTAAAAACGTTGTCGAACCACCTGTTCTATAATGTCAAATTATATGTCAAGCAAATCTAACCTAAAGTAATTCATAATATTATACTGAATTTCATTATATCCCGCTGGTCACTAGTGTGATTTGACTTTGGAACACAGATTACCCCCTATAGATTGTAGGAAGTTTTCATCGCCACTAATAAGTTTTTTACCAAATGGGTAAGATTACTATCAAATTAATTCCGAGTAGATGGCGCTAAATGTTTGTTACTTTCATTCAGCTGTAATGGCATGACAAAAAAAAACAACAAAAACTTAAAAACTTTGCCGCGAGATGGTGCTAAGTGTTTTTTCTTGTCGCCGATTGGTCGCTTAGTCTTCAAGATGACTTTGAAAAGTGACAAAACACAGCGCTCTCCCCTCCCATTATATACTCTATAGACACAGAGAATGGATCAGTTCTCTTCCGTTCCGTATTCAGCTGTGCAATGAATACAGACCGAAAAATACGAGAGAGACAAAGCGAATTTGCGGCCAGTAGTTGTCAGTACTACAGGTATTGTGGCCGCAAATTCGCTTTGTCTCTTTCTAGAGAGTGGTCACTTTTGAGAGGCTATCGCTCAGTCCAGTTCTCTATGTTAAGATACAGTCTCGGTCTCGACTCTCGGGCTATAATTGACATGTTCAGTGTCATCTTGACATTAGATCTGCGAGTTTCATTTAAAGTTTAAGTTTTATTTTTCCGTAAAATCAATAAATCTAGAAAAACTGTTTATAAAATGTCATGTAATGTATTTATGCTGCAAGAAAGGTATGGGCAATCATCCATGAATTCGAAGTATCAAAAATATGGCATACAATTCCACCTTCCACCTTTCACCTTCCACCAGGGCTGATTTTTCAATAGTCAGATAACTTTTATCTGAAGAATAATCTGACGATTGAAAACTTAGCCCTTAGTAAAATATTTATTACTCAGCCGTCCAGCAGAGCTCAAGTTATATTGGAAAACTGACAACGACTGACTACTGCTATTGACTGACTAACTGTTGAGCGAGATTTTTGTGATGTCCTTTTCTCCCATTACAAAAATATATATTTTTGTCCTTTGCATTGTCACGCAACACGCATCACAATGACATGGCGTCACGCAATTCTTCATCGCGCAATCAGAGTTTACCGTGCGACTATCATTTAATTATACAACCAAGGCTCGGAACCGGTTTAAAAAATACCGGTTGTTACCGGTTTATTTCGGTTTTCCTCCGAACTTTTCTTAAGAACGTGAACGTTTCAAGAACCTTATTGTGACAACTTGTGACCACTTGTAAGGATGCCGCGCATAGCATACTGAATAAAAACTGAACAGTAAGGTACGGACGCACGATAAGCAAATGAACGTTTGCTTATCGTGCGTCTGTATTAACCGGTTGTTATTGCTCTAAAGTCTAACTCAAACTCAAACTCAAAGCATTTATTTCAAATAAACCAATTACAGGCACTTTTGAATTGTCAAAGGGTCGGTCTTGGGTCGGTCAGTCAGAAAAATGAAGCTAGATTGCCCATTCCAAAGCGTAGATCCTATGGAGAAGAACGGGCAAGAAACTCCACGGACACTCTTTTAAACTGTTTAATCTGAAAAAACCTTTATGTATAGCTCTTTCAAATACCGGTTTAAAAAAACTGGTTTATGTGAACGAAACCGAATGTAAAGGTTTTGCGTCAAGTACATAATAACGGTTTGCAAATTTTACCGGTATCCAAGCCCTGTATACAACGCCCCGAAATCAACCGTTGGGCAGTTGGCCAGACACGAAACCCGTCTGGTCGGAGGATCCTCCCTTTTCTATGATGAGTGAACTTTACACCCTGTTCCTCATGCCTCTATACTTTTGACCCCGACGTGATGCGTAGTTCGTATGTGGCGATGTAGATGCCGACACATCCTCACATGCTTCTATAATAGTTTACGATGACAACTATCCATGTGCTCGAAGTTAGATTTCCTGTGTTTTGAGCTGATTGCGGAAATCAGATCGAACACAGCAAATCTAACTCGGAGAGATGTATTAGAATAGAATAGAATAGTCATTTATTTGTTCAGAACGTAGGTATTTACAGTAAGGTGGTTACAATAATATAAAAGAATCCTTGTACATTCTACCATTTTCGCATGCACACATTGATGCAGTTCATCATCAAACATGTATTGATGATTGTTATAGTTCTAATTATGTAAATACATATATATTTGTTATTGTTGCGAATCATATTTTGATCAAGATACAACCTGACCTGACCTGCAAATTGGAAAAAATAAATAGATTTTCGCGGGCTACCACTGCAGATCCACTTAAAGCATTGTTTAAAATTCACAACCATTCAAATCGACCGCTGTTCTTCCGAGAGCTGTGAAAATGTGTCATTTTCTAAACGACAGCCTGTCGAATGGTTGTAAATAGCTACGTTGGTCAGGATTTAAGGGTTAATAGTAACTTTGCAAATCTATCGAAGTATTCAGGCAACATGTTGATGTCTTGTAACATCTTTCCTCTCGCTTTCCTGCAATCTGTGGGAGTGATTTCGTGAAAAGGGACAGAAGTGTGTAACAGGAAGAGAATAGTACATTTTGATACAAGTGGAGAACGTTTGTTATTGCATTCGAGGCGGAATTAACACCCGAGCCGTAGGCGAGGTTGTTTTTGAGCCGAGAACTGCAATAACAAATGTCCACGAGTATCAAACGACGTTTTGTAATAAACTTTTGAAGAAATAAAATAAAATAACGGAAAATATTTTTGTCATGAATTATTTGGAAACTATGATTTCAATTTTCTTTTTTTTCCGCGCTTTGCTTTCGCCAGGTTGAAGGAGAAGCAAAGGTATACAGCCGATAAACAGTCTAATATGAAAAATTGAAAATTCAAATATTTTCGAGTTTAGAACACAAATGTTAATTTGTTCATAAACGTTATTTTTATTGTAATAATCATAGTTTTTGATGATATTCTATTTATAAACATTATTTAAGTATTCAAAAAATATTAATGCCGTAAAGACTCATACCTTTTTGCCGAGATTAAAAAAAAACATTCACCTCCGAATAGAGAGTGGTGAATAGAGGTATTGAACCAATTTGGACTAAGTATAGGTATAAGTTATCTGTGGCAATTTTTATTCCCGCACACGTGCGGGAAAAGGAAAAATCGCACGCGTGCGACATACATTGCATTGTGAACCTAATCGTAGTGCGATATGAACCAGTTTTCGAGGAAGTGTATTGAAAAATATTTTTCTAAAAGTTTTGATTGAAGGATTGAAATGTTGCTTATTTGGTATGGAACTAGAAAGTACTTTTACCAAAGCGAGATGTCACGTTCGCACGGACGTAAAAATATCGCGGCGGGATTTTATCGCGCCCTGAATTTTCAACTCTCAAAAACATACTGTTGGATTTTTAACTCTCGGCGCAAAGCAGAGCGTTAAAAATGCAGTGCGCGAAAAAAAATCGCCGCGATATTTTTACGTCTGTGCGAACGTCGGCTAAGCCTCGCTCGTTTTTTTTTATAGTGGTCTTATGGTAGGTCGAGTGTGTACAAGTAATTCTTTTTATAATTCCAGCGCAACTAATGCCAGGCGGCGTGAAGGGCCAGGTGCGCGGCGCGGGCGTGCAGCTGGTGCGCGCGCACCGCCCCGCGCGCCCTGCCGCGCGCGTCGCACGCCCGCCCGCGCCGTCCGCGCTGCCCGCGCCCGGCAGCGTGCCGCAGACCGGTCAGTACCCACTCTTGTAGCATTAGGATTTACTTTAGGTATTTTACTAAGTCTAATCAAAGTACTCGTGCAATTCACTTTTAAGGGGCCGCCTCCACGAGCGTGATAATCTCGTCGTGCCATCAAATTCAATAGAAACTCTATGAATTAATCTCCACACGGCGATATCATCGCGGCGATAATTTGTAGGCACAGCGTGACTATCGCCGCGATTTTCTCGCTCGTGCAGGCGGCCCCTAAGCGCTGACCAGGCAGCGGGGTAATTGCAATACCTACACACATAAAATAAAAATCGATCGCAATGCCTTTAATTTTGTCAATTCAGTCACGTTCATTGCGTTACTTACGTTGTTGAGCAATGAATTTTTCAAACCTATGAAGCAATGGATGTCAAAATTAAAGGCATTGCGATCGATTACTATTTTATGTATGTTACGCAATTACCCCCCATGGGCCATAGGTACTATTATCATTTGCGGTTGATGTGCAAGTCAAGTAGACAGTTGCACTGCACAAGGCTCAAAATCGCTCTTCACTTCTAATATTGACCCCTCCGGCAATCTCGTGCAATTTTCTCTGCTCATGCTTTCTTAGAATATTGAGCTTATCGATAAGGCCGTACATTATTCACTATGTGTAACGAGAGCAATGTATTGCAGGTACGACTCAATTCATAAGTCAGGCGCAAGCGCAGGCGCTCAGCGCGCAGCAGGTGCGGCGGAAATCGAACGCGGACAGTTCGTAGTGACGTCACGCGCGCTACGTTCTAGTGAAATATACTGTAAATATTAACCCTAGCTAAATTATTGTAACGTTAGTGACATAGTGACCAGTGCCGTGCAGTATACACGCTGTGATCCACATACGTACCCCGGCGGCCATTTTAAAACACCGATATTCGAGAAATAGACTTAACTTAGATATGTGCGTGTATGCAATAGTTGAAATATGGTTGTTTTATTGATACGTCACGCAGTTGTTATTACTCCTTTTAGAAATAACATTGGTTAAGCTACGGTCTGTCAATACCGTAAATATTTTATAATACTGTAAAACTAGTTTCAATATAAAATCTATTTATGTAGTATCCTCAATGTTGCTATATTCAATACAATAATGTCTGAAACAACGACTGAATTTTTATAACGTAGCAATGTTATTTCATGCAATTATGCCTATGATAGCTAATATTAAATTTATCAGTTTTCATCACACTACATGCAAAAAGTCTATTAATATTGCAGTTATTTGTTATTAATCATGTCTTTGACACATTTTATTTTATTCGTATTATTTATCATAATATACTATTTTCAATCATGTATTTTTATTATTGAAATGTCACAAATTATAATATTATGTATGAAATTGAACATTAATTTTAAATGCAACATTGAAAGTGATTGGATCATGACATGAATTGTGAGTAAAGTTAAAAATGTTACTACATAGTAAAATAAGATTGTTGATAATCCGGATATTATTATCTTAGTAAAGATTTTATTTTGTGGTTGGTATTATTGGCAGTTTTTGTTTACCCGGAACCCGAAAAGGGGTCATTGTATTTTGAACAATTTTTTCTATGAGACCAACCTTGAAATCGCGAAAAAAAAATCAGCTGTTCGGTACATTTTGACGAGTTTGATGTAGATAAATATACTGAACAGCTGATTTTTTTTTCGCGATTTCAGGTTTGGTCCCATAGTAAAAGTTGTTCAAAATGATGAGTACAATGACCCCTTTTCGGGTTTAGTGTAAACAAAAACTAATGTTGTATAAACGTTGTTAGAAAGTTTGTTAGTAAAACAAATTTAGAACAGCACACAGGATAAATAAATATACTTACAGTAAAATAAATTGAGGAAAATATGATGATTTGTGGTGATCTTTGACTAAAATTCAAACTGTAGAAAATTTACATAAATCAGTATTAATAAGAATTAAATCACTGTTCGCATGACAACCTAGTACTGACGTTTTTGGAATTTAATGAAGTACAACACTTTCCAGTGATTCATGAATCTGTGTTAAATAAGTTGTAAATATGTATTATATTAGTTTCGTGTAAGCATCACAGCTATCGATAGTTGGAATGTAAGAATGTTGATTTTATGTTTTCTGTATGTTGGTCTAATATAATAGAGTATGTGAATAGTATTGAAATTTGTTTTGGTATGTGTTATAATCGTTACAGAGTTTCGTAGATTTCAGATTACCGCTCTGTATTTATTATTATTTTGAATTGATTTTTTTTTTATAGTTTGATTGTGTAAAGAATCGGTTCATTTTCATTTAAGTCTTAGACATATAATAAATTAAAATCGCTTCTTGTGTCTGTCTGTGTGACCGCGTTGTTCTTCTAAACTACGCAACGGATTTTGATTCAGTTTTCTTCATAATTTAGAGAACTTATTCCGGAAAGTTTATGAGTCTATTACATCAATATTAAATTAACATAAAATAAAGAAATCTCGATGTTTTGTCAAGTCATAAAACCGTGCGTAAAGTAAGGGCGGGTCCCTAGTGCAGAGTAGTGCATAATAAATAGTACATTTTGATACAAGTGGAGAATGTTTGTTATTGCATTCGTGGCGGAATTAATACCCGAGCCGTAGGCGAGGTTGTTTTTGAGCCGAGAACTGCAATAACATTTTTTGCGCGCTTTGCTTTCGCCTGGTTGAAGGAGAAGCAAAGGTATTAAGTCGATAAACAGCCTAATATGAAAAATAGAAAGTTCAAATATTTTTGAGTTTAGAACACAAATAAATGTTAATTTGTTGATAAACGTTTTTTTTATTGTAATAATCATGGATTTTGATGGTATTCTATTTATAAACATTAACGCCGTAAAGACGCATATCTCTTTGCCGAGATTAAAAAAAAACATTTACCCCGAATAGAGAGGACCGTCTCGCGCCCGTTTCATTTTGGCACTTGGCACCGGCAAGTGCCAAATATAGTGCCAATGAAACTGGCGCGAGACGGTTGTGAATAGAGGCATTGAACCAATTTGGACTAAGTATAGGTTATCTGTAGTAGGTATAAGTTATCTATGGCAATTTTTATTCCCGCACACGTGTTGGAAAATGAAAAATCGCACGCGTGTGAAATACATTGCATTGTGAACCTAATCGTAGTGCGATATGAACCAGTTTTCGAGGAAGTGTATTGAAAATATAATTACGTTTTTAAAAAACTATTAAAGTTATATTAATTCATGTCATTGCTGTTGTATCATAAAGCCATGAATGCCTGTTGTGAGATAAATCTGAATGAAGATCTAAATACATAATATTTTGTAATATCGTTTGCTACCAAGCAACACTTCAATAAATAGACGGATGGCTTATTATTTATATTTATGTAGGTACGCATGTAACTGAAATCTACGAAACCATTTTAACGTCGAATAAAATCTAACAATGCAATTTAGATGAATGATTTATTAGAACTCATATTGTTTGATATCTTGCACATCAGAGACTATCATTAATCTTCTTCCAAGTGGTCTAGACGCGATGGTCGATTTTGTTTTAAGGATCTAACGAGTTATTTGATATGAGCAGTTTCTTCAGCCATCTTATGGCAAGCTTCTGGTTTCAGAGTACATTATACTGGTAATTATTGAAGATATGTATCCGCCCATTACACTTAACAGAATGCTTGAAGAGATTGTCACAAGTATGAAATTTGGTCAGTATGTAAATAATATAGAGCTTTGCAATTTGAAATATGTGTGGCTTTAATACCTACTTAAATTTTGTCGGGATAAATTTAGAGTTTTTTTTTGCTCTGTAGTGCACTGGGCAGTTATTAATCAAGGATTGTCTGTTTTCTGCGTGTCTTCGCCACTGCTATTAATAGGGTATAGGTTTTTGTGAACGAACGAAGCTGTGTCCCCTTATGAACTACGTCCCATTAGTTGTTCTATACTATGTTACAATTACTAGTTATTGTTACATTTGCACACGCACAATCATTATGTTTATGTACTATATTAAATATAATGTTACCTGCCGAAATATTGCAATAGGCATAGAATACCATTTCATATATTTTATTGTGTACAGTTATTATGTATTCGTACGTAGCGATGTCGCTGTATTTACTATTTATTTTAGTTAACGAGATGTGTTCATACTGGCATTCTATGACATGCCTAGATAAGAGAACTATTTTGTTTTGTAGATATTTGTAATGCCTAGGTGTATGATAGATTGCGTGGACATATTTTGCTATTAACACAAATATTGCATAAGTCGAGGTGTAGATGAATAACTGTGCGTTTTGTTGATCTCATTTGTTTACGGACATGTAGCTCAATATGTAGACGATTGTAAAATAAAGTTTATTTGAACATGCGAATGTACCTATAGTTTAAGAAATATAAAATAATTACTGTATATATTTTCGAAAGGAGATTTTTATAAATATAATAATATTACTCAGTTCGAGGTTGTATGAAGTTTTCAGTGTCAACTAGGTCGATTAAACTACATTGTAAATATTATTTTATTTTAGATGACATGTGATAATGCATTCAGACGTTTTTAACATAAATGGTGTACAATAAAATTTTTATGATTGCGTTGACATGGATTTTGTGTATAAAATTGATATTGTAAAAATTAACTTGAATACGTTGTTCAAAGATTGACGGTTCGAACATAAATAAATAACTTTTACACAAAACATGCCTTTAATTTTTATAAAACTTTAACTTGTCTAAAAAAGCCATTAATAGTCTCGTATTTAAAAAATCGCGATCACACCAAACGTGTCCGCCGACAGTGTACGGCATGAAAAAAATTACATCCGTCAAAAACGTCAACCGCCGACAGACTGCCTTTGCTTCGGCTTTAGTCGGCGGTCGACTATTATATAATTATGTTTGGTGTCAACCTGAGGGGCAATTCTCGTAATTTTAAGAACGTTCGCATTCTAATCTCAGTCGCAATCTGTCAAAAAAGCCTCTAATTTCCCTACATTTTTGACATTGATTGTCGCTGAGATGACACCGTGACTTGAATTTTAACGTTTTTTAAGTACGAGAATTGGCCTTCTGAACGCGGCCTAAGTTGCGCGTCCATTGGGTCGGAATCGGGAGTGTACGCACCGGATGGCGCGTCCAAAACAAAATGCCGATAGGGTACGTCCACTGCATTCGGATTTTGCATCGGCAATATCGACCAATGTTTCCACTTTTAGGGATTTCTCCCTTTTTTAGGGTAAAATTACTAGTAGACTAGTACTATGGCTTAGGGCTATTTCATTTTGACAGGGATCTATATGTACCTAGACTTGTCTGCATTGTGACAGGTCGCGGAATAATAGCGTTCCACCGAACCGCACTTATCAAAATTCTGTTTTGGTGCAGTTAGCGTAACAGCTTTGGTGACGTTCGGTCAAGTAACGTTAAAATCAGTGCTCCGAATGGATTACCTCCTAAAATGGATATCTTCGAATACTCTTTTTGAGTTTTTCGCAAATATCTCATAAACTAGGCGTCCTAAGTCAAAAATAATGAAGTTTTCATCACCTCCTTGTGTCCAGCGGATTCCTGCGGCCTTCACAAGGTCATGGGTCCACCTTATGGGAGGCCTTCCAACGTTACGTCTTCCGGTTCGCGGTCGCCATTCCAGAACCTTTCGGCTCCATTGGCCATCTGTTCTGCGAGCAATGGCCCTGCCCACCATTTAAGTTCCATTTAAGGCAATTCTTCCAGCTATGTCGGTTACCTTAGTTCTCCTGCGGATTTCTTCATTACTGATTCGATAACGTAGGGAAACTACAAGCATAGCCCTCTCCATTGACCTTTGGGTGACTTTTAGCCTTTTAATAATGCCAACGCCGTCATTACTGGCAACACGCACTGGTCAAAGACTTTCGTCTTGAGACACTGCGGTATATGAGACGAGAAGATATTGCGTAGCTTCCCGAACGCTGCCCAGCCGAATCGGATTCGACGATTGACCAACATCATAACTGGAAAGTTTGTCCTAGGTAAACATTCTCTTCCACAACTTCGAGTGTAGCGTCTCCGATCTTCATGAGAGCGGGTGTTACATGGGTATTTGACATGGCCTTTGTCTTGTCCATGTTCATTTTAAGACCCACTCTTTCGGAAGCTTTACTGAGGTCGTTGAGCATTGTACTGATGCCATGACTACTATATCGTCGGCAAACCAAAGGAGAGTGACGTACTCGCCATTGATGTTGATACCCGGCCGTTTCCAGTCCAAAATCTTGAAGAAAGCCTTCAGTGCAGCGGTGAACAGTTTCGGAGAGATAACGTCTCGCTGACTCACACCTAGCTGCAGAAGGATACGTTTCGAGGTATGGTCTTGCGAGTTGGACTGACATATTAGTGGCGTTTTCGTACCACAGCAGCTCAATGTACCGATCGAAGGCTTTCTCGTAGTCTACAAACGTTAAGGTAAAAAGGCAGGTTCGGCTCTTCGGTCTTCTGTGTAACCTGCCGCAGCGTATGTGGGTATGTGGTCTATAGTGCAAAGCCTTTACGGAATCCGGCTTATTCGGGAGGCTGGAAGTTGTGAAACCTGCGCGCGAGACGGTTCGTGATGACTCTTGAAAACAGCTTGTAGACATGGTTCAGAAGTGAGATGGGCCTATAATTCTTAAGAAGAGCATTATCCATTTATCATCCTTCTTTAAGAAATTAAATGACTTTTCATTGCGTCCTAAAATGGGTACTTGGTTAATTACACATACATTTTTTTTTTCTCATTTTATTCTTGAATCTGTTCAGTGTGGACATTCAGCAGAAGGTTAAGAATTTATCAAATGTCTTGAAGGGCAGTCAGTCCAGCGACGTACGCTTTATGTATAACTAGCTGCGCCCCGCGGTTTCATCCGCGCGGACCGGTATAAAAAGTAGCGTATGTGTTAATCCAGGGTATAAGCTATCTACATACCAAATTTCATCTAAATCGGTATAGCCGTTTGAGCGTGAAGAAGTAACAAACATTGTGTATGTTTGTTACTTCTTCACGCTCAAACGGCACACACTCACAAACTTTCGCTTTTATAATATTAGTGTGATATTCCCTATAAATCTCTAGGAGACTTTCTTTTTAGCCTTTTGAATGTTGAATTACTATTCTTTAAGGGCGAAGCTAGTATGTTTGGATGATTGTCCAGTCTGTTCCTGTACGATTTCATTGAATGTTTAATCTCTTCATAAACTGTTCTGATTTCAAGGTCATGGTGTAATTGTTGGTTTGTTACGAACCAAGGAGCACTAGTAATTATCCTCAGCATTTTGAACTGGAACCTTTATTGTATTTCTAGGTTTGAGTTGGAGGCTGTGCCCCAGTGTTGAACTCCGTAAGTCCAGATTGGTTTTAGGATACATTTGTATAACAGAGGGTTTGTTTCCCAGCGACAGCTGTGATTTTTTGCCAAGCAACCAGTACATTTTCCTTAGTTGGATCCCCAGTGCTTTTCGTTTTGTGAATATATGTTTTTTCCAGTTAAGACGGCGATCCAAATAAAGTCCAAGGTATCTGGCTTCGTTTGCTTGGGGTATCTGTACTCTGTTGGGCGACACAGGGGGACATGTTTCGCGTCGCGTCGTAAAGGTCACCTGTTCCGACTTAGTCTCGTTTGCTTTTATCCGCCAGGTAGTTAGCCATTCCGTGATGTTGTCTATGGAGTGTTGAAGCATATTACTTGCTTGTGCCGGTTCATCGTGAACAGTTACGGCGGCTGCTGTGTCATCAGCAAAAGATTACGACTGCGTCTGTCATGGGCAGGTCTGAAGTAAAAACCAGGTAGAGGATCGGTACAAGCACGCTTCCCTGTGGCACCCCTGCATAAGCCCTGTTAGTTTTAGTTATACCTTCTCCTAGCTTAACATAAAAAAACCTGTCAGCAAGATATGATTTTAGGAATATGTAACAGTTTGTCGGGAGTTGATTTTTAGGGTTCCGTACCACAATGGTAAAAAAGGAACCCTTATGGTGTGACTCAGTCTGTCTGTCTGTCTGTCACAGCTGGATATCTCAAGAACTACTAATGCTATCAACTTGAAATTTAGAATAGTTTTAGATGACGTTGACCCAACTATTTTGCAAATAAGAAAGAAATAAAAATAATTATATTTTTTTGCAACTGGGACTGAAAGGGGGTCTTAAAATTTTAAAGTGGGGCTACTAGGGCATGTGGGGTATCATATGAAAGAGCGCTGTTTGCAAATTCTTAAAATATTTTTATTTTTTTTTAGGCCGCATAGTTTTCGACTTTTGATGTAAAATGTAAAAAAAATACCGTTCCCCCCCCTTATCTCCGAAGTTTGCAAAGCGAAAAATCTGAAATTATTCTATGTGATAGAAGTTTATGTAAAGATTACAGGAAAAATAAAACGATGTCTCTAAGTAGCACACTTTTTCAGAAATCGGAACGGAACCCTCGGTGCGCGAGTCCGACTCGCTCTTGACCGGTTTTTTGTTATTTATTTTGTACTAGCTTTTGCCCGCGACTTCGTTCGCGTTTCCGTCGTTTTTGGTAAAAATGTACCATAATTATGTCCTTCCTCACAGTTCAGTGGTTTTGATGTAACAGACAGATTAACTTTCGTATTTTAGTAGGGAAATATAATATGTCAATCCACAATACTGTTGAAAAATATCGCAATAAGGAACCGCAGAATATTATTATTAATAGCTGTGCCCGCGACTCCGTCAGCGTGTAACTCCTTGTATGTTATTAAGTTAATGTATTGGACTGCTAAGCTATCGGGAGTTACACGTGTTATTGTGAGTCAACCATAAAAGATAGACATATGCTGTTGTGGGATATTTTTTAGATAATTTTATGTAGAACATTTCCGTCATAAATGATTTCTATGTAGCTTTAAACATTAAGGCTGCACACGCGACGGAAGCTTAAAAAATGGAGCAACTTCTCCCGTTTTCCCAACATTTCCCTTCACTGCTCTGCTCCTATTGATTGTAGCGTGATGAATAGTATACTATAACCTCCCCAGGAGTATGAAGAATAATTGTACCAAGTTTCGTTAAAATCCGTCGAGTAGTTTTTGTTTCTATAAGGAACATACAGACAGACAGACAGACAGACAGACAGACAGACAAAAATTTTACTGATTGCATTTTTGGCATCAGTATCGATCACTAATTACCCCCTGATAGTTATTTTGAAAATATATATCATGTACAGAATTGACCTCTCTACAGATTTATTATAAGTATAGATATAGATAGATAATAAACCTTCGTGCCAAAGTCTGTCTGGCCTGAGAAATATCTAAAAATGCCGCGCAACAATATTTCTTGTTTTGAAAAGCTTTATGGATTTCTTCTACCAATCTATGCACCTGTTCTATCGTGCCATGATTTTTTCTAAAGCCAAATTGGTGGTCTGGTATGACTTTATTTTCTGCTATTACTGTGTTTAATCGCTTTAAAAAAAGTATTTCCATAACCTTTGACAGAAAGGGTAGTAAACTGATCGGTCTGTAGGAAGACACATCTTCAGGAGCTTTACCAAGTTTGAGGATCATTTTAATTTGAGCTACTTTCCATTGAGGTGGGAAGATGCCCCTGAACACTGTGCAGTTAAACAGGTGTGTCAAGAACTGTGTTGCTATTTCGGGTATTTCACGGATAATTTTTGCAGTAATTAAATCGTATCCAGGGGCTTTATTTTGTTTTTAATTTCTAATTGTTTCCATGACCTCACCTATCTTAAACCTTTCAATTGGCAGGTCGAGTTGATAAGGTTCATTAAGGGCGTTAAATAATTCTTCACTGTTGGTTTTCGATGCGTTTTGGACAGTGTTTGGTACAAAGACAAACAGTTAAATAACAGTTAAATCTTTCTTTGGATACCAGAGTTCATACAGAGACTGCATAAAGCACTAGTGGTTATATAATTGTATTACGCTATTAATGTATAGGTACGCGTGGTGTTCTTTGTAAGTGTTTGATTGTTCAACCATTTTTGTTCAATAAATCTTTTTTATGGTTCCGTACCTCAAAAGGGAAAAACGGAACCCTTATAGGATCACTTGTTTGTCCGTCTGTCTGTCTGTCTGTCAGTCTGTCAAGACCGTTTTTCTCCGGAACGCGTGGAAGTACCTACTTATCAAGTTGAAATTAATATCAAATACTCTCTGAATACTCTCTCTCTCTGTCTGTGGTCTCTTGAAGTCCTAAAAAACTCAAGCTTCTAAGTCAACGCAATAAAAAAATACGGCCATTTTGCGACACATTTTGATACTCGCAACTGTCGCAAGTAAATCAAAACCTATAAACCTATAAACCTAGAGAACCTATATACCTATAAACCTAGAGTACTTCCCATTGACCTAGATTAATGAAATTTGCCAAGAAGCAAGGTCTCCCAGCACAAGTAAAGGAAAAAGTCCGAAAATTGTGAATTTGTAATTTTTTGACTAAAAAATATTTTTTTGTGATCCAATGTTAAGTTTGTTTTTGGGATACCTAAATTCTTTTCTACGGAACCCTTCATTGTGCGTGGTCCGACACGCACTTGGCCGGTTTTTTTTTTAAGACATCGGCTAGATGAGAGGCAAAGGCTTCACCTTTCTCTAAGTCACTTTTTGCCAAGGAGCCGTCCTTTCTGCGTATCGGCGGACTAGAGGTAATGGATCTTTTGAGTCTTTGGGTTGCTTTAAAAAGGGAATAGTCACTAGCAGCCGTAGCATCTAGATTTCGCAAATGGTTCTATACATTTTCATTTCTTTCTATGCAGTAATTCTTTAAGTTTAGCCGTGTTTTGTGACCGGGGAATTTAGTAGTTTGCCACAATTTATGAGCCTGTCTTTTTTCGGATATTAGTTCACGAATGGGTTTCGAGCAGTCTGGATCAGTGTATTTCTTGGCAGCAGGAGTGCTGTCCCAAGCAACATTTTGGACACATTCATTGAAATGTTCAACCGCTGTCATAATGTCCTCTTATGTTTTAAGAGGCAGGTTAGTATTAATCGTAGACTCCACTATGGAACGGAACATATCCCAGTTAGTCCTACGTTCATGTAACCTTGTTGTGGGATTAACATGTACTAATACCAGGGAAACTAGTAGAACTACAATATGGTCAGATGAGAGGTCTTGAAGGGATGTACATTTGAAGCTACTAATGTAGGAATCCCCTTTATGACACTGAAGTCTATCAAATCTGGTATTGTTTTTGGGTCAGTCGGCCAGTAAGTTGGTTCCCCATTCGATATTGTATCTAGGTGTAGATCATTTATAGCTGCCTGTAATTGGCGTCCTTTGGAGTTGTTAAGCGAGACCCCAATTGAACATTTTTGGAGTTATAATCTCCACCTGCTAATAACACCTTGCACCTAACATAACATAACATAACATAATAATAATAATCTTTATTACATAAGGAAGTGGTTACACCTAAGCACCTAAGCACCTTGGTTTTGAAGAAATTGACGTAGTCTTCTTTTTTGATCGTATGTTTTGGGGGAGAATACAGTGCAGCGACAGTCAATTGCCCCCGCCAATCCTCAACAACAATACTTCCGGCTTTAATCGCAGGAGTTTTAAATGGTTCGGCCTCATGATGTTTGATATTAGTTATTCTTAATGAGAATTGCGGATCGGTAATTTTTTTTCGTAAAATGTGTTTGTTTTTAAAAATGTCTCTACTTCTAAGACACATACATAATGCGTAACATGTTGGTCCCTTTGTTAGGTGAGTTATTGGCGTGTTAGTTACGCAGCTACAAATGAGTGAAAAATGATCGTGATCGCCGTGATCGCGACAATCGCGTAATCTTTAAAGAATAAAAATTAAACAACAGTTTGTTTTGGTTAAAAAAGTATGCCTTTTTATTCTTTCAAATAGTCTTCATCTAAATTTATAAGAACATTGGACACAATGAAGCTTTTTTACCGATAAATAAGTATAAATAATTTCATATTCACATAAATCTTATTTATACATACATTACATTTATTTTTAATATCAGTCCTCTCAAAAGGTCCATTCTCTCCCTGCAAATTAAATTTTATTATTTACACAGCGATAGGGATTCGCATCTACCGTACATACATACATCAACAATTAACAATTAATAGAGACTATTTACAAAATATATTTCACAAACACTCACGCGATCATACTTCACCGTTTGCACACACCTATTTCACATTCACACCATTTGGCATATGGATGGCGGCACGTCACTAGCAGAGTTTGTCCCAGGCGAGCCACCAGGCCCCTCGGCAGTCCTCGCGCTTCCGCCGCCGGCGCTCGGCGCGGTCCGAGCGCTTCTTCACGAAGCGAATATTGTATGGGTCTTCGGCTAGTTCTGGGTATCGTGCTACATCGTGCACGTACTCTCCTTCGTAGCCTGCTGATGATCCAGCCTTCTGGATTTCATCTAATTCGGCTGCGGACCAGTCGAGCGAGCCGCCAAGTCCGCTGCGTAACGCCTCACGCTCGCGGTGCCACGCTTTCCGCACGGCAGCCGCGCGCGCGTGGTGCAGCAGTCGCTGTCGCTCACGTTCCGCACTAGTGCCGTACCGTAAATTCACTATGCTTGTTTTTCCATGTATTTTGACGTCCGCGTAAGAACGTCCTCCCTCGGCAACTTCGTGGAATGTCACATTCAATTTGCCTTGCATTCGTTTCAGTTGTTGTTTATCGTCTGCAGCACGCCAAGTATCCTCTTTTACAAAATAGAAGACATCTTGTTGATCGCCATGAACAACGAATGAAAATGGCAAAAGATGGGATCGATTGAAAACTGAAGTATATACGTCGCGGTAGATAGCATTGGCCGACGGCACAGTGGTGACGACGGCGCGACCGCGGGAGTTTCGCGACACTAGGATGCCGCGTCCGAACGGTGGCTCAGAGTCGGAGCCGATGCGTTTTGGTGCCAGGTTCAAGGCATCCGTCTTCAGTGCTGACATAGCCGGTATCGACAGGCTTCTGAAGTCAGCTATCCTCTTGTTTGACATATGTGATAGGAAGCCTGATTCGATAGTGACTGTCGGAAGCAGAGACATGGCAGAAGGAAGGCCAGGGCTGGTGTCCGCCGGTGCGGTGCCCCACACCGGCCGACCTCGAGGAATGCTCGGCAGCACAGACCCGCCAGGTAGCTCGTCAGGGTAGAGCTGGGGTGCCAGGCTCTTTGTGTCATAGCCAAGCAACTTCAGCCACGATAGGTGATCTAGAATGGCAAAAATCAACAATAAATACAAAATCCAAAAAAAAAAAAAACAGAAAAGTATAAAGTTATGTATTAAACGTTATTTACCTGTTGGCTTTTTGTTCTGCGGCCGTACGTTAATAGGATCGTTCCCATTGAATCTGTAAAGGTGTAATTGAGTCGGGTTGTGTATTCTTTCGATGAGATTTTCCCACAATGGAGACATCCATTGTCCAATCAGAGGGTCGTAAACTTTTCCATTTGCCATGTGGACTAATGATGTCACTTGATCCAATAGTCCTCCACAGAAGTCAACCGGAAGGTACAAGTATGGGTTAGAATCGTATACTATGTGACCGTATGGAGATCTCATTATTTCTCTTATCCCTTCTCCGTATTGATTGAAAATCATCACCGGTGTCCCACATTGGTCTGTGGCGATGTAATATTTATGTCGAGCAACCTGAAACCAAGGGGTATTTTGATGATTAAAAACTCGTTAATTTTAAATTAAAACGTATCTTAGTTGGCTGATATATCGCTCTACATACCTGTGTATAGATCAGGTGTCCTCTGTCGTCGTAGACTAGGGTCATGAATCTATTCTCACGAGGCGAATAAATATGGCTGACTTCATGAGGTCTGTCTTTATTCGTGTAGAAGAATTGAGTCACATTTCCAAAGTTGTCTTTTCTGGTAGAAAGCCTGAAAGAGAACAGAGTGTGTTAGTATTTTTTACTCATGAAAACAGTAATAGTTCACTTCAAAACAAATTAGTTCAGTTTCAACATACCTGTCGAGATGATCATAAAAGTATCGAACATCAAATCTTCCTCGTTTCGTTGCTCTAATAAGAAGTCCTTTAGAGTTGTATTGGAATCTTTCTTCTCTCGCATTTTGGGATACCAGTCCGCGGCTATCATACCTGTATTGACCTTCGCCAAACTTGACAATGCGATCCATATCATTGTATTCCATTGGTATTGTGTTGCCTCTGTAGGTCAGTGACAGCATATTACCGTTATCATCATATCTAAAGCCCCATGGCTCTTGTGCCTCCACTCCTGTAAGCTGACCATCGCAGTCCCAAGTATAGTTTTTCACGTTTGTATATGTATTGACACCTACATTTCTGGTATGTGTGCGTGTTTGAGATATTCTTCCATGTCTATCATAAGAAAACTCCATTCGAAATACTTCCATCCTGTGGATGTTCACAGTTACCTCCTTTTCTAAGAACTGGTCGTTAAGTAAACGAGAGAACATTGCAATTCCATCATATACTGAAGTTTCATTCCATTTCTGTTTCGATACAGTGAATTGTCCTAGAATTTCAGGAGAACCTGTTTTGATATTGTAAACAATATGATGCGGAATTAGAGTTTGTCCACCAATCCTACCTTGGACGGAAGTAATTCTGTAATTGTTATCATATTCATAAATTATTTTCGCATTGCTTAGTCCAGTTTTGGCACCATAATCAAGTCTTTCTTCAGTGAGTAGCCCACCAGCATAAGTAGACTCCCATCGGTAGTCTACGTCACGGTCAACATGTAATATTTCTGATGGCAATCCACTCGTTTCTGCATAATGTATCTGTGTTTGACCATCCCCATGAACCACTTCAGAAACTTTGTTAGTTGTGAAATAACGGTAAACAACTCTAGCACCATCACCTGGGAATACAGTCTGAAGGAGCTCTCCTGTATGAGCATAATGTTGCAAATACTTTTTCGAAGAACCAGGTGGAGTGTACGTGACTCTCAAAAATCCAATCGACGGTTGCACGCTAAACGAATGGTTCGATCCTGATGGCAAAATAACATGTGTCAACCCACCATCATCATCGTACTTGTACTTGAAACTTCTTTGACTGGCTAAGCTTATTTTGGAAACAAGATTGCCATCATTGTAATAAATGAACTTAGTGCCGTCTTGTGGACTCGTTATCTCAGAAAGCATTCCATGTGGGTCATAGCTATAGCTTTCTTCACTGTCGCCCCATTTCCAACCGTTAATTCTATAGAATCTATCGTATGAAATATTGAGAGGAGCTCCGGCACCGTGAGGATCGAACGATAGTGGTAGCCCAGCAACATCGTAAGAAATGGTAAACAGTGGATTTCTGTCGGCGTTGAAGAAAGTTTCACGGCTCTTGAACTGATCGAATTCAATTATAAGCACCCTGGAGTCGTTAACCCATATTTCTCTGTTCAAAGTCTGCTGTGGGTTCCGGACATCACCCACTAAAGTGTATAAAGAATACATGTTGTTTACTAGTGAATCTCCAAATGTAGTGGTTTGATGAGACCACATGTGCAGCATCTCAGCTTCGATAGGCAAGGCAGCTTCTAGTAATGGGTGCTTAGCAGCTGCGATACTCTCGAATTTCCCTGCCCATGGTGTTTCGAGAAGTAAGGTATTGTTTGTATAAATTCGACCTTCAGTTATTTGTTTCCCATTATTTATAGTAATTTGCTTGAATGATTGTCCATGTAACACATATTCGCATTTCTTGGCAACTCCTACGGGTATAGTACTCGAGGGATTTGATACAGTGACAGCTAATCCGTAATTCTTCGCGAGGCCAGAGGTAATGTGCACTTGCTCACCAGACGGCATTATGATTTTAGTTACTCTTCCAAGTTCGTCATAATTATATATTACAGTATCGCCAGCCTAAAAGCAAATAAATAATACAGTGAGCATAAAGTCGTTCAATAAAGAAAAACAATATTATTAAAAATATACAGCAATAGCACAACTTACTCCTGATCGACTGTTTAGTAATCCAGTACTAGCATCGTAATCAAATTCCATTTCTGTTGAACCCTTCTCAGCTATCCTGGTTAGGTAGCCAATTCCAGAAATCTTTAATTCGAGTTTATGGTCCTGTGTATTTTCGATAGAGCTAACAATATTGCTGTAATCCCTGAGTAATTGTATTTTATTCCCAGAGGCATCAGTAACTGTGGACAGCTTTCCGAAACTCGTATTCTTTGAATACAAGAATGAATATCTAGTTTTTCCTGATGTCAAGTCTTTTGTGGTGATATGTTGGCCGTAGCGATTGAAAACGTATATTTCTGAAGTGGGTGGATAAGGTATTCTGAATTCTCCATTTTCGTCATGTGTTGGCAAGTAGTGTTTTAGCGCCAATATATGGAGAGATCCTGAAACAATCATATGGATTAATAATTTGCCGTATTGAAGGATAATCATATTTACACATATTCCATTTAATCTTATTTTAATTACCTTGGTCAACAACATTTAGAACTCCATCTGGGGTAACTGCAAGAGCAGAAATAGTTTGAAATTTAGCATTGGATGATAGTAAAGTTTCTGTGCTTGTAGGAGGTTCGTCACCCGCGGCCACACTGAGTCTACATGGGCAACCAGCATCATCTCTTAAATTCGTTGGCGCAGCAGTCGCAGAAGCAGATGAATTGCATTCACAGCTTAATTCCTTCAAATTCTCTTGAACTTTTCCTGCGAAGTGCATAATTTTACCAGATGGATCTATGGATTTTATAGCATTTGTTTTCTTAGAATCCGCTTCAGCCACATACAAGATTCCGCTTGGCGCAAAGGCTATCGCTAAAATTGTGCCTAAACTGGAATCTTCTCTAATATCAGTATTTGTTCGATTGGTGGGTTTTGTTACAGGTTTATCATAGTTTACTATACGACAATGTGATGGTTGGCCAGCCACTACTTTGATTTTCATATCAACTGTTAGTTTCAATATTATTCTGTCGTCTATAAAGTACAGAGATCCATCGAGTGGCGATAAGGCCACTCCTGTTGGCCATTGTAACTGTGCTTCATAGGGTGGGATTGCTCCTCGGCAGGGTACTGGTGACCAATGGTTGTGGTGTCCGTGATGTCCCACAAGAGTGTGTATAATGCCATTTGGATCAACTGCTCGTATATTTGTGCCATCTGCAATGTACATTGTCCTATCTGCTGCAATGGCGAGACCTGGAACAGAAAAATAAATTATATTATTTATACTGTTCTAGTCGAAATGAGAACATAATAACTATGTAAGACATTTTCTAATTTTGCATAAATTTGTGAGTATTTTACCTTTGGGATGCGCCAATTTCGCCTTGATTGCTGGACCTTCATCACCACAATTGGAATCATCTCCAGGTACGCAACGGTCTCCGTTACCAACTACAGCCTCAGAATTTGTGGCCGGGTCTCGCACTTTTTCCAAAGCTATCACTCTTCGGACTTGGTGTCTCTCAGAATCTGATATGTAAAGATATCCATCCGCTGGTGAGATGCAGATATAGTATTGATATGCAACTTGCGTGGTTCTGAAAATGAGAAAAATTCGGTTAATATCCATGTACACATGATAAACAGGAATTATTTGTCACCATCAGTTGTAAAAATCTTTTGAAATGGATACTTACTGTAACTGAAGAACCGTAGTAACAACGCCCTCAGGAGTTATCCGTCTGACAAGATTGAAATCACCAACATACAGGGAACCATCTGGACCTGAGGTCAGTGCTGTTGGAGTCAAGAGGCGAGCATCTGCAGCCTTCCCGTTGCAGTGGTCAGGACATTCCAAAGCTCGTTGAAGTCCAGTTCCCATTACCACCTATAAAAGAGTGTACAGTATATTTTAAAAAGGTGTGTGCAAATATGTTTATACAATAGAACTAAAAATACAGTTCTCAAAGAAAGGAAAGAGTAGTAAGTCAGTCTTTACCTGAACAGTTCTGGGGTATTGTTTCAAATGAAGTAGTGCCCCATCGCCTTTCTGCAGAATGCCTTCATGAAAATTGTAATGATGGTGTATATCCAGTCCCCATCCTCCGATATCTGAGATGTCCACGTCGAAACCAGCTAGGGTCGCTGTTTGTGTCTCCCATACAATTGACGCACACGATGTATACTCGTATCCTATTGATATTTTGGCTTGTGCTTGGCCGTATACCTGGAATTGATAAGAATTGGAGACAACAGTACTAGAAGCGTAACGAGTTTGATTCCGCTAGAAAGTACCTCAGCGACAAAAGCGGTCTTCAGACTCACGTTAAGAAGACAAAATCAATGACAACAACAGGAGACAGCGAGAACCTGTTCTCATTCATGTTTCTTGGGTGTTCCCAGAGCTTCTCGGCGAGAGCCTGGAGCCATTACATTTTTTGGGGTCTCTTACCTTTTGTTTGTATACATTTCGTTTGTTCCACGCGAAGATATGAGTCAAGTCGGGATCAGCTTCGTAAGTATGGGTGTGCAATGAGCCTTCAATCTCAACGCGGACATGCACTCGGATAAGTGATGCTGGGACAACACGACGAGTCAGTTGAACGTGTACACATGAAAGGTAACCAGCAGATTGAGATGAGCGGTACGTCAGCTTCACCAGTGAACCAGGGATGCCGATTGATTCGCTTACAATCTGGAAATAAAAAAATAAATTCTTTAGTCATACCTACAATACAGACATCTTGTGAATCCAAAATGGTTACTGGTACACATTTAAATTCATCCAGAAATTGCTTAATACTAATGATTGTGACCGAATGTTGAAACGATTAGTGGAATTGACTGACCGGAATTTGGCGACTGGTACAAGAAGGAATAAGCATCCAAGCTAGACGTTGACAAACATTTTGTTCCAAATGTTCTTACCTGGGCCTCAGGGTATATAACGGTGGTAGTGGTAGCAGATGAGGCAGCAGGTGCTGCTAACGGTGGTACTGCCACTACTTCAGGTCTTAGTCGCTCGTGGTCATGTGCTGCGCAAGGTGGAGTTTCAGATTCCCACCATTGCGGCGTTGGCGACCAGCCGATGCGAGGTGGAGCCCTAGTGATTATGATTGGTCAGAATAATTGAACAAAAAACCTTGTTTAGTTAAACTTTGAATGAGGTTCAAGTATGGCGGGATTTTATGCGGTTTAAAATCACCTGACTCTTCAACCACAAAATAAGTTAAGAAACAAATGTTTTTTTTTATAAGTGAGTTATGAGTAGTCAACTAATTATTTCATTGTAAAATGGTAAATAAAACACCAACACCCAAATATTAAAAAATATATTTTTTCCCCTGTTAGTTAAGTCATTAACTAAAACCCTTCTCACCTGGGCGTTGGTACTTTCACATTGTCGTCACTAAGTTCCATTTGCACTGGTGGCAATACGACGATCTGGTTCCATGGAACGAAGACTGTCTTCCTCAGCGGCTTGAACGGGGATCGTTGGAACTGCAGGGTCACGGCGCCTCCTCCATTCACCAACACGTCAAACCTGAATGACCGGCATATAACGTTTTAGAGGTTGTAAGGACAGTATCTGGTATGACAAAGCCATGCCATTGTGACGGAGTCATGCCATATGACATAGCCATATGCTTTCTTTAGAGACAATTGAAAGCAAGTAACAACTTTTAGTATCTCTTTCTAATTAAAACAAATTCTCAGTTATAAACCCCGATTGAGTCTGTCCTAAGTTGAATTTATCTTAAATGAAAGTACGAAGACGTTAGGCATTGAGAAGTTCGATAAAATAAAAATAAAATAAACCAAATCAGACCATAAATTATAGACAAACGCCCGGTTTCTCGACGGCTATTAAAATCTAAAATCAACTAACAAACTGGTTAAATTAACAGACCAGTCAAATCAAATTGGGTTGCTGAATTGGCGATTACGTCAAAATTAATTAATCAAAGATCAATGTCAACGATTAAAGAAAATAGATTATGTGTATGGCAACATCGTATTCTTCATTCATTTTGACAAATAATTCGTTCAATTGAATGTCAAGTTGACACTGTTGACCAAGGCGCCATTTTATTGAAAATTTGAATGTTTGGTATTTTTTTTTTCTTTCCCTTATATCTCGGAAACGGTGTGTCCAATCGCAAAAATAATGAAAATTTGGCCCCCCTTTATAAAATCTTAAACCCCTAAACCTCAACACGTAGGTATAAAAAAAAAAATATCTATAACAAAAATATGTACCGTAGTTAAAGTACCTAAGTACCTATAGAATTTTTATTTGATTTTTAGGAGGAGCTCGTGGCTAAGTAATAATAGCCGCACGAGTCGATCTATCAGGTTAAGCTACGCTTGCCGGGGTTGGTCAGTGGATGGGTGACCATCTTTACATACCGAGACTCCTCCGTGCCTCCGTGCAGAAGTTGTTTTATTAAATTATAACTAGAAAATATCCAAAGAAAACAGAAAATCACAGGGAACGCAAAGATAATCGCCCAAACTCGACAGATTAGCTAACACAACATTTGACAGTGGCTTGACATGACATTCGAGCTTAATCGTTTGTTCAGAAACCCAAATTCTGAATTAACAAGAGATTTTTGTACTAATTTGATTGTTGTGTTATGTGATCAAAGATTCAAATCAAAGTACTTAATCAACGTTCGTGCAACTCGTTTTCGACTTAACAAGAGATTTTACACATGGTTAGTTAATTTTAGATTTGAATAGCCATCGAGAAACCGGGCGTAAGAAAGACAATAAATTATTCATAGTTACGTTGTTTAAAAATCACCCATACCTAAGTTGTTTAATAATCTTTCCTTATTCCTAGAGTAGGTACCTGTCTACATAGGTACTCGTATAACTTTATTTCAAGAACTGTCTCAGTTTAGCCGAAAAAGTTACGCCTACGCCATCGTTACCCCTCATTACTTCAGTTTAGGATTTAATTGCATTAACTTCCCGATTAGGAGAGTTAATTCGAAAGTCATGTCCAGAATTTGTAAAAATGAGGAAGTTCAGTGTAGGTCTATCTATCACTACTTCAACCCGTATTGCTAACAAAAATAAAACTACCGTGAAAAAACTACCTACTCCAGAATCCAGATTTCCCCAATGCCCATGCTAATTAATTTTCGCCTACCCTAATCGGACCTACGAAACTTTTGGCTATATCATTCTGATTATAATTTAGCACTTTAGGTACTCGGCTCTCGATACTATAAATAATGTGTAAAACGCTCTTTACTCTAACACGATAAAACTGCAGTTAATAATGTAGAAATGCTGCAACAAGTGCCGTTGGTCGGTACTCGTATTCCGTTCCTACGTTTTAATGATCCCTTATAATATTTTTCTTGTCATTAATTTAAGCAACGCCGTACAATATTTTTTCACCTTTTTCTTTGTTTCTTACCAGCGTTTTTTTTATCTTTAATGAGAGTTTGTTATCGAAACGTGTTGAGCAGGGGTTTAGTTTGATGATCAGCACTTCGAATAAAAGGAAAAAATTGTGACATTTCTTCCCGTTACATTTTTTTCAAACGTTTCGTGTTACGATCAAAAAAATGCCGGTGTACGTTTTTTGTTTATTTCGAAGAATGCTGAAAATCGTGCTTCGTTACCAGGGGCGGCTTTACCTATAGTGCCGGGTGTGCGGTGCACGCGGGCGCCGCGTCCTAGGGGGCGCCAATCGCCGCGCGCGCCGGCCGTCGGTGGTGATCTCTCGCGTCCGAACCTGGGGCCCCATTCCCTAAGTCCGCCGATTCCCGTGACCGTAGGCGCGGGCTGGCGGACGGCGAGTAATGGGTAGCTCGCCGCCCGGTAAGGACCAGGCGGCCTACTCCCTAAGTCCGTCCGTTTATCCGTCCGTCTGACTTAACAATCCATCAAAAAAAGTGTAAAAGTTAAATTTTTCGGACGGACGGAAACACATCGGTAGTAGGGACAACTGTCGTATCGTGTTGCCATTCATACTTCGTTCGGGCCCCGAACCAATCATACGTCCGTAGATGATACGGAGTAGGAAACGCCCGTAACAAAGGCCGAAACTACGGACTTCCTGCTTAGGGAGTAGACCCCCTGGCCCGGGTCGACGGCGCGTTGTGTTCCACACGCGCCTCAAAGAGATGTCAGCAAAATGATGGGGTCCGATTGGGCCGATGCCGCCGGGGTCGCGGGTTGTTCGAAAGAGATACCGTAGCCTTTTTTTTTGTGGATGGGAAATCATCAATAATGACTTCTCCCGCTCTGGGAGCGGAAGGGCGTGTCAGACTTTTACTGACTAAAACCCACCAGTGTTCCTTATGCCAGGGCCACGGTATCTCTTTCGAACAACCCGCGACCCTGGCGGCATCGGCCCTATCGGACCCCATCTTTTGCTGACATCTCTTTGAGGCGCGCGTGAAACACAACGCGCCGTCGACTCGGGCCTGGTTCTTACCGGACAGCAAGCTACCCGCTACTCGCCGTTCGCAAGCCCGCGCCTACGGTGGCCGGGAATCGGCTCTCGATTCCCGCCGCCCAGGGCGTCTTCTGCGGCGACTGAGGGCGTGAGGTTGTCTCTCCCTCACGCGTTCCGCCTCCTCCTTCGCGAGCATTACTGCTTCGCAGAAGTAAGTGACGGCCTCCCATGCACTATCGCTCCGCACCATGGCCTTTCCTCCCACCTTATGCGGAACAGGAACCTCCCGAAACAACCGTGTCCGGTGAGGATCTGCGTCAGGCGGAAGGTGAAGACGCCGTGGCGCCTCTCTAACCACTCCTCAAAGAGATCGCCGCAATTGTGGCGTGCCCAGCGCTGGGTTGTGACAGTGGCACTCTCCATGTCGCTATGAGATCCTGCCGGAGAGATAACGTGGCCCTGGCATAGGCAACTGAAGGAACACGGGTGGGTTTTAGTAACACGCCCTTCCGCTCCACCCAGAGCGGGAGAAGTCGTTTGATGATTTTCCATCCACAAAAAAAAGGGGGTCGCATGTTCCAAAATGTACCTTTATACCCATTCCATTTTGACCGCGCACTTACAGAGGGCGCTAGGGTAATGATTGCACACGGGCGCTACATACGCTAGAGACGCCTCTGTTCATTACTGAAAATGTCATTACAGTAAGCAAGGCAGTCTCGAACTTTAACTATAAGTAGGTACCTACATTCAATACAGCCGTACTACAGTACCTATATACAATAAAAACCCGAGTTGATAATTTAGTCGATGGTGCAATAGAGAAGGATGCGATGCGATTTTACTTACTTGTTGTAAGTTCGGAAACAAACTATTACACGTAAACAGTTACTGAGTTACGGTAATTGATTTTTAAAAGCTTAAACGTGACGTGTTATTTGATTACATGTTCACATGATACAAGTTTCGTTCCGCCGCCGCCTAATTCGATTTCATACTTGATGCTTTTACATACGTGCAAGCAATATCAAACACCGTGTCCGAAAATTAATGACGATCCTATACATATAACACAAATTTTTGTATAGATATTTGTTCAAATATCTCGGTTTGTCACGCAATGTTCAATTACTTTCTTTAAGACAATTTGGTTCCATGACTCAACGGTCATCGTGACTAATAGGATTTTTCTATTCTTTGACGTTATAAAGTTTACATTTAAACAATGTTTTGACATGGTAATTGCCCTGATTGCCTGATGCCAAATTATTTTATTTCTGTTCGTTTATTTACGCTGCGAGATAGTGGTGCTACGGTGATTCACCATAATGAGCGCTAACGTATTTTCTCGTATTTTTCTTTAAGTGAAACAATTACGTTTAAATGTCTCTTAATGGGTGGCGTTTTCAAACGACTATAATTACTAAAATTCCTGGCTCAAGCTTTAATGTCGGTTGATACTTAATTGAAGTAAACACAACAATTAAAATTCGTAGTCACACTGGCAGCTTTCAGTAGATGCTTAAAGAATAAGATTCTGAATAACTTGAATACCAAGATAATGTATGTCATTATCATTAAGTGTAGCCTAATTAATTTTGACGTCAAAAGTAAAAAATATAATATTAAAAACTTTTCTTTTATAATAAGTAAATAAAAAAGTATTAAGATACCTAATTCCAGAAGAGTTTGCATAGCTTCTTTTTTGCTGCCAGATATGTATTGTATTCGAGGGCAGCACGTGGGTCCCATTTTTATTCAAAATCAATCAATCTGCCTAGCCTTTTCCCAACTATGTTGGGGTCGGCTTCCAGTCTAACCGGATGCAGCTGAATACCAGTATTTTACATGGAGCGACTGCCTGTCTGACCTCCACAACCCAGTAACTGGGTAATACGATACCCCTTGGTAAGACTGGTTGTCAGACTTTCGGGCTTCTGACAACCCGTAACGACTGTCAAAGATCCACGAATGACAACCGGGACCAACGGCTTAACGTGCTTTCCGAGGCACGGAGGAGTCTCGGTATGTAAAGATGGTCACCCATCCACTGACCAACCCCGGCAAGCGTAGCTTAACCTCATGGATCGACCCGTGCGGCTGTTATTACTTAGCCACGAGCTCCTCGAGGTCCCATTTTTATTCATCAAGCTCAATAGTAACTTAACTTTGGAGGTTATAATTGAGAATTTGATTTTGCTACTATAGACATCAGTTTGAAAGCATTACTTGTCGCCAAAAGCCATCTGAAGATTCCACAGTAAAAAGAGTGCTAAAGTCAGGTAACACAATTATACTAATTTCAATTTTAACGCAAATCTCTGAACAGTAAAAAAGGGGAGAGAGTCAGTAGCTCAAAGGTCATTCCGAGGCACCGTAAACTTACCATGTCATGTAGAATTGTCGACGCACTTACCTACCGGTAATGAGGACTCTCTCTGTAAAAACCTAGACAAAACAGTAGAAAAAAAGTGTAACTTTTTTTATTTACTAACCATCCACCCTGTCTGGTCAGCGTGAATCCGAAGCGAGCCTCTCGATCCACGGAGACTCTGATGCCGATGATACCGAGGCCTTGGGGAGAGACCACCTGCCCCCGCATCACGGACACGCGGCTGCACAGACCAGCTCACGTCAGTTCGAGCCAGGAGCCACAGCACCCGGCATTCAGCGATACGGTTCACATAGATGAACTAAGAGGCTATTGTGGGCATTTATGAAAGGAAAATTGACTCTCGCATAAAGAAAAATTAAAAAAGTTAGTTTTTTGGTAAGTAAAGTGGCTTTAGGTTGTTAAGACGATTCAAAAAGGCTATGTTCAAACATAAGATTTAAACTAAGTAAAACTGCCTATTCCATGTTTGTGATTATCTACATTTTTTCTTCGTTTAATACGCAATAAGCTATTTTAATGCCTTGTATTCGTAAGCATGTTTAAAATTAAAATCAAAAGTCATTTATTCAAATTAGGCTGAGAATCGACCCTTTTCGAACGTCAAAATTACATAAGACAGTCCCCATAAAATGCCCGCCCTTCACCACTTCATATTGCTTTAGCTGGGAAGAAGAAGTGGCGCAACAAACTCCCTAAAAAAGATCAAACCAAGATCTAAAAGATAGAATACATCAAAATTATGTGTGAACCGTATCGTTGAATGCACACCTTCGATCATAAAACTTTGAGCGAGGTCTCGTGCTATGGTTTATATTTCATAGTGTAAACGCTGTGAGAGTGAAGTAAAGTATGAAAATAATATCGAAAAATAAAATAAATAAGAAGTCTTAGCATTGCACATTCTCGTATTAGGATCAGCTAATTCTCTAGGACACATTTCTGTTTACATTTTATTTATAGATCCTCTAAATAGCCAATAAAATAAAAAATTAATAAATTAGGTACCATAGAAAGTAACGTAAACGGAAATCTACCTAGAAAGGTATGTATGCATGTAACAGCTGCCACACAAACCATAGTCAATCAATTTTGTTATAATACTTCATGTTTGAATGTTCGGTTACATATTCATGAAAGATGAAATTGGTGCAAGAAATGTTCGCGGAATCATTAATATTGTTAATATTGTTTTTGTTGTGAGGTTTGATTATGTGCAAAATTATAAGTAAATATTTTGATGGAAAATGGTTTTCACTGTTTTATCCGCGTGAACTTAGTTTTACTTTATAATGTAGCTCTTGACTCGGGATACCCGGAGCGAGTCTCCGCAGGGGGCGCAAAAAGCTTGAAAAATACGACGTGAAAACCGATATCAGAGCCAAAAATCTGTCCGCTGAAAGTGCACAAGGAAAATGCCGACGTAAACGATCGGAAAACAACAAGAGATTATGTTTGCTTTTAGCGGTAATTAACATAAAAACAATCAGTTTGAATCATTGGTTTTAGAATGTTGTTTGCATGTTTCAGTTGAGCCCGATGTTTCATAGGTTCTGTTCATTGTGAGATGGTAGCAAAGTACCTAACTACTGAATATTTCATTCACAATCTAATTCGGATTACTCCACTTCCAATATGTCTGTGAGACAAAGTCACTGTGTCCACTATTTGCTTTTGGTGGGGCAAATTGCAGTCACATAAACTCTGTGACACTCTCTCTTTCCCACTAGGGTTGATACCGTTGGATTTAATTAAACATTACCTATGCATGGTGAAAATAAAGAAATGTTTTACTTAAAAAAAACTAATTGAAGCTATTCGTACCTACGAGATTAGGACCGATGGGTAGGGCAAAGTGAAATAATCCTCCAATCAAAATCCATTAACTGATCTTGAATTAACTTTTGAATAGAAGACGGAGAAACAGCTTTACCTTTGATACAGACTAAATATGACGCCACAATACCTATTATTTAAATACCTAAATCTAAATTCTTATGAAATGAGTAACATAAACGGGCAAAAATATAATAATGTAGGTATACTTTATTATCACGATTGCGTTTATAATGTTAATGCAAGCGTGGTGGCTACATAAACGCGTTGATAAGCAAAAGCTCTTAGCTAAGCTTTACATATTTTTGTGTTTTTGTATAACAGATTTTTTTTTACGATTTTTACCCTCGACTGTTTATCAACTGAAATACATCGAGACGAACGCATTTGAAAATATCATAAAATATATCTGTCTAATATAAAACACTAGATAGGTTCAATCAACAAAAAGAAATAAAATATTTTATGTGTAAAGCTAAGTAGTAAAAAATTTTTCTTATTTGTTACCAAGAACTACGTATTTAGCAATGCCACTTCTAAGAATATGATATCGTAAAAGTTTTCATCCTCTTCATGTGTTTCCGCGAAGGCCGACTGTAAATGCCATATGATACGGTTATGAAAAATATACCTAAAAAGAAACATTGTAAGCAGATTGGCACCTCCCAAAATATTATCTGTAACAAGTTACAGGGCACTTTTAAATTATCATCATAAATTCATAACACACGTTTAGACTAACTAAGTAAAGTTGTATCTGAAAAGAGGACAAGTCATTAATAATTATTGTATGTTTCTGACGGTCATTAGTAATTTAACATTATTTAATGGGTAGAAATCTCATTAAAACACATTAGCAGTTGGTAGAGTTAAAAACAACAAAAACCCAAAACAGTATCAAAAGAGTATCAAATACAACGCTTTAAGAACTGTACTACCCTCCAGACATCAAAATGCGGAAGATTCAGTTATAAATGTTGGTGCAGAGGCGGACAGTTCTGAAAGCGATGAAAGAAAATCGAGAAAAATACGTTCGTTGCACCAATTTCAAAGTGTAATAAAATGTCGTCGATGACTGATTAATGGAAGCGATGGTTGTAATGTACAATGTCGACAAATTTGCCATCGTATCGCTGTGAAGTAGTAGGAATACATTCAAATAAGTTGTGTTTTGGTTAGTTACAAAGGGTGAGGATCTAAACACATAAAGAGCTCGGGCGAAGGGTAGGGGGTTGGTTAACAGATGAAAGACGCAGACAAAGGGTAAGGAACACATAAAAGGGTAAGTTTATTTGAAGCTTAATTTGCGTGTTCGCTGAAATTTTGCTCAATTACTAATATACAATTCGCGACGATTTGTATATTTTGCAAGCCCTACACCTATCGATTGTGTTAAAAACGTTTTGCGTGAAAGCGTAAATGATTTTCCTAAGTTTCATATAGTATAACAAAATTATTCCATAGTATATATGTGAACTATAATATAAGCACAGTAGACGAGACAAATAAACAGTACAAAATACAATTGTGACTGCGGCAAATCATATTTGAAAAGAGACGCGGCGTTTGCGGACCGTCGCGTCGGCGGTGCTTGATTTACGCTGAGATTGCGAGGATTTTGTCGCAGTCACACGAAAACATTCAAGACAAACATACAGATGTTACATACACATAGAGAATGAAACGAATACAGACAAAGGATTGAACGAAAAGTGAAAAAGCGTCAGTGGCACCGTCCGCGTGTCTGTTGTGGGACACGCGAAGGTCACCGGCATCACACTCATATGCAGGATTCGCAACAAAAGGGAAGAGGTGAACAGATACTGAACACTGAGGGGCGAGGGCGGGCTGACTGACACTTACCATGGTGTAAAGGAATTCCAGAACTCGCTAGGAGTGGCGGACACACGGCGGCACAGGGACACAGAAAGACAGGACAGATTACTACACAGATACCTACATCCCTCAGTGCAACCCCACCCCGGTTTAGCAACCGCTCCGGCCGATTGCACTCGTCTATATTGGTTAGCTTGCGTTGTAACACTGTATTTACCAATCAAAGTTCTGTTAATTACGAATCGATTCACAGACGAAGCCCGTTTGCATTAGAACAACCACCACTATTGATTGATGTGTAATATGCAATATGATTCAATACAAATAAATTTAGAAAAGTTGCAATTGCAGGTTGCACCAAAGATTGAATGTGGAGAGAAAACATGCTGGATGGTGAATGCACGGAGGAATCCGTCGTGTGTTACGTATACAAGGGCTGATGGAACAAATGCCAGAACGCAATATAACCACTCTAGACTTTTGAACTTAAATAAAATAGTGAAGCGGCTCGTGTTTTAATGCAAACAAACTTTTAGAGGCGCTTTTGCATATTAAGCGAGGTGGGTTGACTACTTTTATTATTCAGTTTTGCTTTGTCTTATTTATTTAAGAGATCGTTCGAAGTTTTATTAACGCACACGGTATAAAGTAGGGCAAATAAAAACTTTAAGAATTTGTTTACCAACTTAGATCATGAAAGACGCGTTTAAGTTTTTTCTAATAGATCGTTATAAATATAAGTATTAAAGTAAGTGGTATAAAAGTATATTATTTTATATTTTGAATTGTACCTATGTTCATTTTTATATCAAGATTGTAGGTACTCCTACATGGTGATTTAAATAATACTTTCATGATTCAAGTTTCTTTTCTTTTACCTTATTTACTTATGTAAAGTTATTTTGAAGACAAACAAAACTGTTCGAAAGCTTTTGAGCGCTGATTTATTTCTAATTTCATTTTGTTATTCATAATACGCTTTTGTTTTGTTTAGACAAACAGGTAGGGTTAGACACACACAAGGGATGAACATTAGACAATACACAACACATCGGATCTGGTGTGAAAAATAATAATAAAATACAAAAACTCATAATTGAAATTATAAATTCATTGGTAAAACATAACCATGCTAGGATCGCAAACAATAAATCATAATTTTTACACTCGAGAAAACAGAGGAAAATCAAAACACTTCCACCAGATGAGAAAATAAATTGTAAGTATAAAAGTATTTGAAGTTACCAATTAAATTAAAATAACCACACCAAATCCTCGGAGAGGTTTAGGAAGATGAGCGGGAATTATATGGTGAAGGTGCTAGTTCCTAAATCATTTTATGTCGTAATGAATTTTGTATCTTCTTCTTACGGTTATACATTACAGTACGGCGATGATATCACGGATCTAAAATCATTGTAAAGTGCAAATATAAATTATTCATGAATTGTGCAAAACCGACAGGTCAGTCCTAAACCAACTGGTGCAAAAGATATCGTTGTAATGTCTTTTAGTTTACTGATCCTAAAATGGTTAGTAGGTATTATGTCAGTACTAACGACATCTTTTACGTACATGAAGTGATTTGGTGTTTGTTAATATTTCAGACGTTTTCTTATGCTACACATACCTTTCAGAATATTCGTCCATGTGTGCGTAGCTCTGGACAGAGTTTTCTTCTATGAGGAATTTGACGCGTTGGTAGAAGGACGCGGTGACAGAAGGCGGCTGTTTTCTGAGGAGTACTTCTACTGGATCGTTGGAAGCTAGGCACATGATGTGCTCGGCGCACTCAGGTCGACTGCAGCATTCCGAGTCGGAGCAGTCCGTCATGCCATCTTCAAAAGTGTAGCCATTGTCAAGTGACAGCCAATTTGGTTTGTTTGGATTGTTTAAATTAATCGGTCTTATTTTTGAGCCTATTTTCTGTAAAAGAGAGGCACTTACCTTCATCGTTATCTTCGTTGTCGTTGCAAGAGAGTTCGAGTGCGATGGAACAGTCGGTGCCGGCCCAGCCGTCAGCGCAGGAACAGCGGTACACTCCATCTTCCAGAAGACATTGTCCATGACGAGTACAGCCATTTGGACAACCAGCTGTGTACATTGAGCAATTAGTCAAGTGGTAGTAGATAGGTAATGTTTTTATGATCATTCTACTAACAAGTACAATGCAAAGTTGACTTGGATTATATTGTATTCATGGAATTAGGTTTCAGAAATCAGATTCAGAAAAGCCGAAGATCCTTCAATATTTTCAATATGTGCAGCATGAAACAAAGAACATATAGTATTGAATACGAATGTCGCAACTTACGCAAAGTGCAGTGTCGGCCATTCCATCCTTGTGTGCACACACACGTGCCATTCTTGCATTGTCCGTGGTCGTGACAGCGCGTGTCACAGGGTCGTTGGTCACACATGGAGCCGGTCCAGCCGTCATCGCATCGACACACGCCCTCGGCACAAACACCGTGCGGCCCGCAGTCCAATGAACATACCACTATAAAGTAGAAATGCAGTTAAAACGCCGATGTACAAGTAAGGCAACTTCGATGTACTTCATACTAGTTTGTAGCCATTACCTTGTGAGCAATCATCTCCGGTGTAAAGTGGGTCACAAACACATCTCCCTGCGTCTAGGTCATACACGCCGCGTTGGGAACATGCGGGAAGACATCGTTGGACTCTCGCATCACGTTCACTGCAGGAGGCACCGCGCCATCCCGCGCGGCACACGCATCTACCACGCACACACGATCCGTGGCCACCGCAGGTTGGGTCAAGGCAGTCCTCTGAACATGTTTATTAAATAAGTCAGTATTTTGATTCATATCCTTTATCACAATTAAAAATGTTGTTCAAGTTTGAAAAATATGTTCCTTACCTTCGTCGCACTTTTGTCCTTTCCATCCAGCCTTACAGTGGCAATGGCCGGCGATACATTGACCCCTTCCGGAACAGTCTGCCGGCTCACAGTCGTGTGCTGGAACGTCACATTCCGGGCCTTTCCACCCTTCCAAACAGTGACATACACCACCTGCATACGCGCCGTGCCCCGAACAAAGAACTGGGCATACACCTGCGAAAACAAATGTGAGTTATTACTTACGCACTTCTTTACGAAGATAATAAATACTCGTTTAATGAATATTTTCTACTTACTTTTCGAACAGTCGTGTCCTTCGTAGCCGTCCATACATTCGCATTTCCCGAGGTAGCATGACCCGTGACCCGAACAATCATCTGGACACGAGTTAGTGACTCCTTCCGCTTCAGAAACAATCATTTCAACATTGTGTGGCTGCAGTTCGTCATTGTATACAGATATAAACCATCTTCCCGTGTCGAGATATTGCAATATGCTCACGTTTACTCTCATATCCGTTGACCTTTTGCTTATCGTATGGTTCCATCTATGCAGTGGGTTAATCGTGCTCAATAGTGCATCCCAATCGTTAAGACTACTTTGAAAGCGATTATCTCTGAACGGACTTCTTCTACGCCTTAGTCTGTGGTCGACCCTACCGCCTCGAATGAATTCTACAAAGTCGTATTGTGTTACGCTAGGAGCTACATTTCGCCTACCATATACGGCAAAATTAGCTCCCCAGGGAACTGTGAAGTTAAGGCTAACGTAGGCGGGCTGTTTGTTGCGGAATTCAGAACTCCAAAATTGGTAAGCAGGTATAGTTGCACTGTGTAACTCGTCGAATTCTCTAACTTCTAACGCGGGTGACCAAGGCGGCGGTGCTGCTTGTTGCGCTTGTTGTGGTATTATTACTGATTCTAAGGCTGCTTCCGCTGTAGTTGACCACCCGCCTAAAGACGAAGTTGATATTGATTCTGCAATAAAACGTGCGAAATCTTTTACATCTTCTTGAATATGTCGAAAGTACAAACCCAAATCAGTAGAAAATTAAAAATTGTTTTAACATACCGTCTGAAGGTGATGACGTTGATAAGGCATCCCTAATTCCTTGTGCATGTGTTACTGCCTTTACATCTTGTACCAGGATGCAATTTGAATTGTCTATATTACTTTTAATTGACGATAACGCTGCAACAAAGAAATCGTAATTTTAAAACAAAGTATCAAATCGTTAGTCGTATTTTTTTATCAATAGAAAATAATTTCTACGATCCAAATCTTTCTCTCAAAGCCGGTCATCCAATTAAGTTTCCGTTAAGTTTGTTTCTTATCGATGGCTCACATCGATAATGCCCAGTAGCCGAGCAGTAATTCTATTAGAGTTCACACAGGCGCGGGGCGCGGGGCATCGTTTGGGCGCAATGTGTTACGAAATGTGACACAATAAGAGATGTCATTTTAAAGTTTAAGAGGTGTATGAATACAGGGTAGGCGACGTGATGTCCCGTCGAGTTTTAATTAAGCGAAGCACGGCTGTGCTGCATTTCGTGGCGGTGTGACGGAGCGATTGGTTCCGCTGCCGCGGGCCGGGCTCAGCAAGCACGTAGGTGGCTCGACACCCAACCATTTCTTGTTCGGGAGAATGCTGTTGTCTCCTCATTATGCGACAGTTGCTGGCTATCGAATCGATCATAAAATGCCGCGGTACGCAATCTAATTGGATGATTCTTCACGGAGTTAACTAAGAAAAGCACGGGCTCAGATGACACGAGTCTTGACGAAATTACTATTTATTTTGAAGCTACTGAAGCATCAAATCGATGTAATTTATTAGTAGTGTTTTTTTATAAAGCACTGAAATATGTATAGTAGGCACTTTCCCTTTTAATACTATACGGAGGAATATTCAATAGAAACTGCAAGGGAGCCATTGAATGTCAGTAATGTAAAGAGAATTTATTGCGTTCATTTATTAGTTCAGTAAGAAGCTCACGATCGCTCAGGATTTGTGCTTGGATGGGGATGCAACGTTTATTTGTTTCGGAGCGTGCGCAGGATGTGCGCCTAATATGTCGTGCGTTGCGTCAAGGGCAATATATCAATCCATATAGACTTAATTGACGCAACCCAGATTTTGTTCCGGCTAATTAACATGTTCAGTAATTTGTCGAGAGACATGTGGTTATGTTTTTGTAGACCCAATTTACTAATTAAATTTTATGTGTGAATATTTTCTCCGACACGTTGTTAAGTGTTTGCAGTTATATTCCATAATTCGTCCAGATAACCCCCAGTGGTGTCGGAGCAATTAAGTTATCTGGCTGGCCCAACAGTTGCCTATCTATCCCCAAGATTTTCTCTCAGATAAGATCGCGAAACGTTGACGCCATTTGGCCGTTTGCGCTGAGGATTGGACAATTTAACTTTACTATACCTTGCTGAGGGTAGATAGTTCAATGACAATAACCTTTATCGGCTTAACAACCAATAGTTAAGCAGGCAATTTATATTCAGTGTTAATGCTACATCGTATGTCGAGATGGATTTAAAATCATACTTCTAAAATGAGATATGTTATTGAGTTCAAAGACTTGAAGCGTAAAACATGTCTAGTGCGTTGCCCCGCATCAAATATTGATGGAATGGAAATAAATAGAATTCTACAAACAGTCATAAATATGAATAAAAACTTGAACGGTCATTGATGTTCGACAGGTTTGTTTAATATATTATTAGAGTGACCTACAACTTAGAGCATTTTTATGAAAGCTAAAAATGTTTTGAATAAACCCCAACCAACGTCATATTCAGTTAGATAGAGCCCTACACAGAAAATAATAACACACATCGTACACAATGTTTTCAGATAAACGAGCAAAGATGACGTAATTTCCTCGCAAGAAAATAAAATATGACAATGTGGTAAGTCGCGACTTTTCCCGATGATCCCTCGTAAAATCTATAAATTTTGTGTATTGAGCGGCGGCGGGTAGGAAATGGAGGGTGCTCGAGTAGACGAGGTCGCCGGCCGATGCAAGCGACGATTGTGTGCAGATGGACTATGTTTGCTATCTCCACTATTTTTCGAGTTAATACAATTTATTGTAATACGATTCAGCATAGATTGCATCGTGCGTTGGGGGAGCGAAACTCGTTTGATAGTGTCCCCGGGGACGGACGCGCCGTCGCACATTCTCGCATTAGTCACGTGATAAATCTTCCCGTGTTCATGTGTGCTGTCTCCTTTCATTACACGCAGTATCTAATATCCCTGTCCTTGTTACTTGAGCATGTTAACTGTGTTCGCACGAGGTCGCGGTTTGTTTGCCCCATTTTCTCAGGGAAGACAAACAAATCCAAATTTTGATTACATCATCATAAAATCTTGTCATTAAATAAAGTTATGCTTCATGAAACTCGTTAGCTATGGGTAAATGTTGGGTTTGTTTATGAAATAACCGCGTATTAGAAATGTTATGACAAATACCTCTGAGTGGTCTTACAAATTGCGTGTCCTTATGCTATGTAAATCGGCCGATAATCGAGACTTTAGGTAGGTAGATCAATAAAAAAGATATTAGGTACCTAAGCTTAAAAAGACGGACAGTACCGGTTATAACAGGATGTAAAATATTGTTATTTACTAATAACTATTAGAAAATAATGACATAATATTATATTGTTTTGTACCTATGTACACATAAGTGCATAATATATTATGTTGGTTTTACAAAATACAAAATAAATCACAAATTAAGCTTTTGATAGAACAGTCGTCCACATTCTATTTTTTTTATTTGCCCCACATAATATTTTAGCATGCTAAACAAAATAGTGGTTTGTTATTTGTATCACAGTATTATTTTTACAACAAAAGCGTCACCGATCGTACAAACGTGCGCGCGAGCCACTTCAAAAACGTTAACGCTCACAGAGAGAGCTTTAATAAAACATTTGGGGTCCTCACATTTTCAATTACATTAAAAAGTTGACGGTGCTGTATTTGCCCCCATTCATACACCATACACGTAATGAAGGGTGCAACAGATGGTTCACATTTTTCATTACATCACTAAAACTACCGGCGCAAACCCAGAGATTTATGTCGGATTAAACTACAGACCCGGTTTTTATTTGATACAAATCCGGAACGCCAGGAGGCGTGTCCGAAAATATGTTATTGTTATTTCAATTTAAATCATTATTATAATGAAAGTTCAGTAAAAAACTAGGAGTCGAAAGTAAAATAGTTAAATAGGTAGCGTTTAACAGATTCGTTGGTTTCGATATTATCTTACGGGAATCTAAATGTGGTAATTTCGAGGCGTATGTGTCGCCGTGTTAGAAAAAGCGTATATCGTTTTGAAGTGGACAGGTCGCCGCTGCCATCGATAGGCGATATGCTACATGCTGCCTTATCGCGCCTGTATAATTTAACGGTTCTCTAAATGAAGTGAGATCCGATACGATAAGCCTCATTGACTTCAGACACCTTACATCCACTCGGTTCATTACATTACTTTCAAGAAGCACGGGCTGACTTTATTTTATTGAGTCTTTATATAAAACTGTGTGAGTTGGAATAAATATCTTGGTCTGAATATAAGGCGTTAGTGTCGTCTAAAATAGTAGTTATTGCCCCATAAGATAAATACTGAGAGATACTTTGTTTTATTTGTGAAATGAATAAGTTTATTGAAGAATAAGATGAATGACAGTTGTTTACAAGGCAGATGTGAGTAGAAACGCCGGGATGGGACAGCCTAGGAAGACATAATATGTGACCTTATTGGTGATGTTCTTCAGAAAGGTCAGGTGCGTAATAGTACTCGCAACCGGCATGCGTGTTTAACCAGATGTATGAACGTATAAGTTTAATTGCGATTTTATTTCAGAAAGCAACTGCTTAATATTTCCTGGAGGAAAAACCTTAAAATTTGCTTTTTCGAAATGTGCTTTGAGCTTTCCATCTAATAGTAGCAATAATGCTTCACTCTAAGCCCTATGCTAAAACCTTCAGCGCTCATAAGAGTTAGTTTTCTATAGTAACAAGTTTTTGTTTCAGCTGAACTAGAACGCGTTGCCGAAACTACAGTGAAGTTGTTAGTGGTTCACGTAGCGTGCTTCAAGCGTATTATTTAGCTGTTTGCTTAAACTGTTTAATAGAACGCTGGCTTAACTTAAATTGAAACTATAGTTTAGACATTCGAGGAGCGTTTATAATTACTATTTTAAACACTAATACGCTTCAAGTTTTTGCATTAAATCTTTTGCATATGTTTTCAAATACAAAATTATTTTTGTATTTGAAAACATATGCGTGTGGTGTGAGGGCCACTTTATTCAAACTCTTTTAAAATATGCCTAGGATTTAGTGAACATTCCCAAAGAATTGTGAAAGTTGGAATCAGATTTTGTGAAAGTCAACTTTGCGAGATATGGACTGTAAAGTGGGGCCCTCAGTTCTCACATAGAGGATTGAGGGCCCACCTGTACCTGATAAACTATGGACACTACAGATAAAGTCTTTATGCCAAAATCTAAGCTTATACCAAACAAAATTTGTGAAAACAAGATATTATCGCAAAACACTGTCCTACTTGGTATATCTTCGTTCAAAATGGGCCCTCAATCCTCACACACGTAAAAGTTTATCACGCAAATAAAATGAAACCATTAACTTAAAGCTACTGTTTGTAATCCTATAAGATACTAAATAAATTGTGAAAATTTGTGAAAGCAAGAGCAGGTCACCATTTCTTGTTGTTTGAAAGTTATGACCTTGACAAAATTCGGGCCCTCAATCCTCCATTTATTTTGTTTTCCGTTTTAATACGCCTATCGTATGAAAGATTAGACATAGTCTCATTTTGTGAAAAAAATTGTGCAACAAATTCGATACTAGAAAGAAATTAAAAGACCCTTTATTGTAAATAAAAATCGAGTTTTATTTTTGTTCCCTGAATTAGGAAGTAGGGTGACCACAATACGGTATTTTACTCTATATGAGAAAAAATCTAAAAATATATTATTTAGATAGATTAGGCCAAAAGCAGTCGGAAAATATTAGTTTTAGTTCAGTAAAAATATAAATATTAAAATTAAATTCAAAGTTTTCAGGTTTTTTTAATGTTTTTTCAAACCATGAAATAGTAGCCGCCGTTTTATGACGTCATTCAGCTGTGTAAATTAAAAAATGTCAAATATTAATTGATCAGCGTATCTCTTACAGCAGGTATAGCTTTCACTTAAAAATCAAAATCTTTACCGTCCATACGTATTGTGTGTATAGAGTCATGAGGTACACAGTGTAAAGTTCACTCATCCTCTATTGAAAAGGGAGGACCCTCCGACCAGATGGGTGTTGTGTTTGGTGGGCAACTGCCCCACGGTTAATGTCGGGTTGTTGTATACCTATATGCTAGTCGCGCGGTAAACTCTCATTGCGCAATGCAGGTTGCGGGACGTCATGTCCTTGTGATGCGTAGTTTGTATGTGGCGATGTAGATGCCACCACATGTGTATTACAAGAAGTAACAGGCTAGAATGGAGATGTTACAAGGATTAAAACAACAAATGTGAAAATGAAACTTTTTAATCACTATTTATAAATTACCAGATAAAAAAAAAATCCTAAAACCCTAATAAAAAATAACATTCTTTTTTTGGGCACTCGTGGTAACACGTTAAGGTAATTGCGCTGTGGTAGCCCGCGAAATTCATATTTTCTTGCGTTTTTTACAATTTACAGGTCAGTGTAAGGTGGTATCTTAATCAAAATATGATTCGCGACATTAATAATTATGTATTTACATAATTTTAACAATAAAATCATTAATTACCTATGTAACGCGGCCTTTTATAATGTGTGAGAACGTGCCCTTAAGCGTGGCAACGGGAGTATACACGCCCGCCCGCGCCTGAGGACCTGCGTCAGGCGGAATGTGAGGACGCCGTGGCGCCTCTCTAACCACTCCTCAAAGAGGGGACTTATCGTCGCAATTGTGGCGTGCCCAGCGCTGGGTTGCGACAGTCGCACTCTCCATGTCGCCATGATCCCGCCGGAGCTCTGTCAGCCGTGCCGTGATTTCTCGCGGGTGCGGAGTTACGCCCCGCCGTTTCGCCTCCTCGCGCCACTCCCACACGGCACGGCAGTGCGCGCAGGGCCTTACCGGTGTCTGCGGTAAAATCTAGGGTTTACCGACTGAATGCCGGTAAAAGTCCGAAATTAAAGACAGTTTTAGAATAATTCGGGGTTTTACCGGTGAGATTTGGTAAATATTAGAATTTACGGGTAAATCCTAATATTTACCGCAGTTCGGGCTTTTGCAGTAACATATAGGTAGATGAGTATGTAACAAAACAAACTTACATGTACTTATTTGTATGACTATAATAATATTTCAGTAACTATTTTCGTAGTTTTCTCAATCAATTGACATGACATATTATTGTAATACAAAGAACATCACTGTACTTTTTCTTTGTAGTAGTCGCATAGACAAACTAATGAGGTTGAACTCCAAAACTCCTCCTCGATTTTATGTGAAAATGTTTGGAACATAATATTCGTTAAATAAAATTAAATATCAACATTCACTACTCCAAGATAATTACCCATACAACTATGTGTATTATAATATATGCTTTACATTGTTCTCTGAGCACCTTATGTCAAAAATTATTGTCACCCTACCCTACTACACAATTCAAAAATAGTCGATTTCGGTATCTATTAAGATTTTTAGTTTAATCGTTATTCTTATTAGTCTCAGACCAAGAAAAAAAGATAGACAGCGCGCCGCGAACATTAAAACTGAAGCCACTTTTTTTTCTATGTGTGCATCGAAGGGTTGTCATTTGTTAAATTTTTTCCCTATGATTTGGGGATATTTGTGTGGGTAGGAAAGTAGACATAGAGGATGGACTGCGATACCTGTATGAAATTGTCCACTATCTAGAAAGACAGAAAAACAACTATTGACATGTATACAATGAACTTAGATACTAATATGACCATAGACATAGAAGATGGACTGTCCATTAACTGCCTAAATTTGCCTATTCATCCATACATCTATCTCTTTCCTATAGAGATCGTTATCATCAAAATGATCAGAACAAACCACGCTGGTTTTCGATGGCAACCATTCCGGATCATTCCGACTATTTCTTATAGCTACTATCCATTTATTTTTTATTTCATTATTAGTTGGAAACCTAAAATATTAAATAAAAATACCAAAAGAAAGAATACTTAAAATATTAAAAGAAAATAGGAATATAACTGGAAGTAATAAATCATATTTATTTAAAATATATTAATCGAATGGGAAATTTTAAATCGTATTATGACAACACCCATACTTTACGTCACTGCTTTAGTTTGTTGAGGTTTTTTGTTCCAAGTAACCTAAAATTCACAGTTTAATAATAGAGAAACGATGTTATGTCAAGTACTTACAAGTGAAAAGTAATTCCGTGAGACTTTTTATGTGATTTGCTGTTGTTTTTGCAACTTTTCACTACACAGGAAGGCATAATTCTATTTTTTTAATTTAACTTTACTTGAAGACAACTCGTGACGTATTAAGAGCGATGAGCATGGTTTTAGTGTAGGTGTGTGCGTGAGCGTGTATGTTTACTTGCAGGAGCACGGTTTTATGGCTTCACTTTTGATGTTCGCGGCGCGCCGTCTATCTTTTTTTCTTGGTCTGAGTTATTAGTAACAAATAACACCAATTTGTTGCACAATTTTTTTCACAAAAAGAGACTATTTTGTATTTGTCTAATCTTTCATACGATAGGCGTATTAAAACGGAAAACAAAATAAATGGAGGATTGAGGGCCCGAATTTTGTCTAGGTCATAACTTTCAAACAACAAGAAATGGTGACCTGCTCTTGCTTTCACAAATTTTCACAATTTATTTAGTATCTTATAGGATTATAAACAGTAGCTATAAGTTAATGGTTTCATTTTATTTGCGTGATAAACTTTTACGTGTGTGAGTATTGAGGGCCCACTTTGAACGAAGATATACCAAGTAGGACAGTGTTTTGCGATAATATCTTGTTTTCACAAATTTTGTTTGGTATAAGCTTAGATTTTGGCATAAAGACTTTATCTGTAGTGTCCATAGTTTATCAGGTACAGGCGGGCCCTCAATCCTCTATGTGAGAACTGAGGGCCCCACTTTACAGTCCATATCTCGCAAAGTTGACTTTCACAAAATCTGATTCCAACTTTCACAATTCTTTGGGAATTTTCACTAAATCCTAAGCATATTTTCAAAGAGTTTTAATAAAGTGGCCCTCACACCACACGCAAATTTTGAAAACTAGTGTTTTTTTCTCCTTCAGTTTCAATAAAATAAGATATTAAATTAAAACGTCTATAAAAAGACGCATAATGGAGTAAGCAATACTAAGAACGAAGATAATTGAACGTTTTAAAAGGATTTAAGAATCATTAACTAAACAGTTTAGTTTATAAATAGAACGGAATAACAAAACTCTGATAGACTCAATGTTTATCTTTTACTTCCAGATTAGAACAAAGATAATAGAAGTTCAAAGTTATCATTAACTTGAGTTAGGATGGTACCTATCTTTGATATAAGATACACAAGTGTTATTGAAGCTATACAAATATACTTCAGTACAGGAAGCAATTTAATTCGGAATAAATGATCATTTAAGCCTCTAATTGAGTCGGTATTAGGTACATAATTTGCCGTCGCGGCCACCCTCCACTTTGAAAAGACTTCGCTTGAAGGGAAATAAACAAAAGTAATTTCCCGACATTACAGCGAGTGAGCACTTTCAGTGTAAATGGCAATGCGGCTGTGCACCCAACGACATATTGTTTCTACGAATGTTCCACTGTTATACGGTATTCGCGTGACGCCGCCCAAGTAGGTGCAGACCCTATACATAGTCGTATGTATATGTATAGACAGCGCGACTACCACTTGAAATTGAAACGTTCTAACTTTGACTGTGTTTATGTCTTCCAACTTTAGTTGTTAAAAACGCAGTAAAAGAATTTGGAGTTAATTTATGTTCCTACTTAAGTAAACGTAATCTTTCTGTTAAAGCTTTATTGCGAAGAACGTTATTGACTCTATGCTTAAGTATTTTTACATAAACGAACTTAGGAATTCCTGGCCACATATAAACGACGCTTTAGCCGCACTTATTTCCTTTTCTTATCCTGCCAAATAGCTCCACGACATTGACAGTAACAACACATTTTTTCCTCACCCTCGTTAGGCTCGAATTTCGGAAATAACTTCTTTGAGAGTGCTTACGTCATTAATGGAAAACCGAACACTTTTGTTCGACTAGTGTTTCCGAGTAACTCGATAATTTAACACAGAACAAAAGCTTTAATGTTTTATGAGTGTAAAATAGTATTGGGATGATAATTTCAGTAATAACGAGTTACAAAGAATACATAGTCATTATCGTTCGAGTTGATATAGTATAATTGCGAGGGCTCGGCATCGGTAGGGTAAATGTGTGTTCGAATATAGGCCAAAAGTATTGCGTCGTCGTCAGCGGCGGCAGAGACGGCGGGCGCGACCCGTGACGGGTTCATGTTATTTTGTGATGCCTCGTGTGCTGCGGTTTGGGAGTAATGCTGGTGATCACTTACAGATAATGCCCTACTTTTCTTGATTGTAACTGTACTTACCCATCCGTAATACTGAAAGGCCGTAATGTTTTAACTTCTCCGGTTAACTAAACCCATAACGATGTTGTTACAAATATAGAACCGCTGCCTGTTTTTGTGTAAACTTGCAACTGTGTAAGGTCCTTTATATAGTTCCGTGTCTTTCCCTCGTTAGCGTAAAATGCTTTCGCTACATATGGGTACATTCAGTACAGCAATAAGCATTACATGCAGTTGAGAGAATGTGCCATTCCATTAGATATAAAATGTAATGTATTGTTTTATTATACCACAAGGAAGGGATTAGTTGTTCGTCGTTAAATCAAACAGGGATTTATTTTTGCGATTTATGAAGCATTTCGCATGTATAAATTATGATTGGTCGTTTGGTGGGTACCCGGTACGCAGGGATTGCGAGTGGCTGATGTATTCGTAGTGAAATAACATGGGACGTGGAAGTGTAAGATAATTTATAACGGCTGTAACATGGGCGCGCGGGCCCGAGGCACGCAGCGCGTTGCCTTACGTTAGGCGCATCATTTATATTTTTCTGATGTTTGTTTTGTTTTTTACGAACCTCTCTGTGGATGCCGGCTAAACAAAGAATGATAAAAGACTAATGGTCAACGTCTATTTTCGTTGAAACATCATTGTTTAATCAAGTCATTTGCATGCACGGAGTGAATATTTGAATTTATCACCTTCAGTAATTGAGTTCGGTATGATGATGATGGAAATATTTTTCTATTATGATTTGGTCGTATAACGATAAATGCATAAAAGTATTTTTATGGTTGTTTTCCGTTAGCATGACTTTGGAGAACACGAAAAAAGACTTTGATTGAAGTCGGAGTCGGTGTTTAAACAAGCATTTACGATGTATGATTATTGTTTTTTATAGTTATAAAACGTGTTGAATTTACATGTGAAGGTACCTAAACAGTGAAAATAAATAAATAAGTATGTATGTATCTACCTAGATAGCTCGGCAGAAATGGAACTGATGTTACCATTAAATAATAACCATTTCCTTTGTTCATTGGAAATGTTTAGTTCACAAATAGGTTGCAATTTATAAAAGCAAAAGTAATTTTTGCTACTGTTTCAGTGCGAGTTAAGTCCGAGGGACTATATAATCTTGTGTAGCCCTCGAGGGCTATTCCTTTGTCGGTTTCCAATCATACAGTACGAGAACTAGCCCCTTAATTGGATGGAATCTCGCTTGAGGCACGATTCGGCATTAAGGGGATAAAAGCATACGAGTGCAATTTTACATTGCTTTGTAATCTGGTAAAACAATCAGATTGCGAGCTCGCAGGATTAGGCTCAGACATGTAATAACGTTAATAGTTTTAGTCTGAATTTGTATTCGAAATAGCAATTTGAATGGTAAGCAATATTTTTGATAGGACAACAAAGGCATTGCAACCACCAACATTTTGCGGTATTGTTTAACCACAGTCGGCGGATCCATACCTAAATTAAATTACCTTTGTAACGAACGTGGGAGTCCGTTTTACTAAAAGGCTAACCGATACCTGGCCTATGGGTTAAAAAACGATTTATTTTATTTTTGTAATATTGAAATGGATTTAACCCACATGGCGTCATTATGGTTACAATGAACTTTTGTCACTGACGTCCCAACGAAGGCCGTACACTAACGCTAATGGATTGTGAAAGAATAATGTTATGAATATTCTAATCGGCATTCCGAGCGAGTTAATAAAAATTCTGTCTTAACGAGAGTCCCGTACATCCCGCTGTGATTTAAGAAACAAAGATGTATGGTCTCTAACTCGTACCTAGTTGGATATTTCAATATTATAGACAGCCAATACGGAGTTAGTTGAACTGTCTGCAGTTACGATTAAAATTGTCGTTCGAAGTGTAGTTCGTTAACTGTAGATCAATGAAATTGTATGTATAATGTATTACGGATACTTGAGACTTAACAATAAATTTCAAAGAACGACGAAGGCCCTTTATACACACGTTTTTCTTGCCGTGAAAAACTAATTTTTCGCCGTTTTCGACGTTTATTTGCCGGGTGTATGCACGGTTGTCAGTGTTGTATGGTCTATGGAACACTATGGAAGCTTGTTGACAGACAAATGGTTTTTTCTACGGCGCGGTTTATACGCCGCCCGTACCGTAAAGAAGCCGTGCCGTGTACAAAGGGCCTAAGTCCGCCTACTCATAAATATCAGACCGCAACTTTTCAATCAAACTTAAGTACAGTAGTTATAACTTTATAAGTTTCCGAAGTTGGAAATTGCAACAAGCTTCTTACATAATGGACGTAGAATGCATGAATTGCATAATTTTGTTCATGATACTTACTTACAAATCTTCGAGATTCTTATAGAGATAGGTACTCGTTTAATTTGATTAAAATCGATATTTTCGAGATGTTATGTGGTGATATTTTAAAGTCGTTTACCTACCTACATGAGAGTGTAAACGTGGGAAAAAACAGACGTGATCTTTGAACGATCACAAATTGAAAATTCGTGAGATTTTGAGTCCGATTTTGTAGGATTGTACTTACTCCCTTATTGAAAGACTGTTGTCTTTACCGAGTTTATTTAAGTTGCCTCATTAAATTATTCTAGTTACGCGTCTAGATTTATTGAATGGATTTTTTATTGGGGAGTATTATGGTTACGTGGACCATTCCATGTGGAAAGTGAGCCCTCAACAAACAGACATCTATGATATTATATCTATACTAATAATAAAGCCGAAGAGTTTATTTGTTTGTTTGAACGCGCTAATCTCTGGAACTACCAGTCGGATTAAAAAAAATATTTTTGCATTTGATAACCCAATTCTTGAGGAAGGCTAAGTATAACATCACGCTAGGAAGGGTCCTAGCGTGATGTTATACTTAGCCTTCCTCAAGAATTGGGTTATCAAATATCTTTGCTTAGCGTTCTCTCTGACTTTTTTTAAATTTTTGCTCGCCTCCTAAGGGTAGGAGGCGAGCAAAAATAAAAAAAAAGTCAGAGAGAACGCTAAGCAAAAACGAAGTAGTAAGTAATAGCTCGGGCAGGCGATGCGATGCGACGGGATTGGTCGGGGAACAAGAATCAATCATTTGCAGTTGGAATGTATGGGAGAACATGGTTTTCAACTACAATGTTAAGTTTCTTTTTGGGATAAATTCATCCCAACTACGGAACCCTTCATTGTGCGTTACTACTACTACTACTACTTACTACTACGGTGGTACTTTGCCGGTTTTTTAAAATTTGTATTTTGTATTTCTTGAACTGTTTCCAAATAAATGTTATCCTTTCAATAAAATAACTGAAAAACTCTTACCTATAAAGTAGGCAAGCATCGCCGCTAAGATGACGCAGAGGCATATCATGGCGATGGCGAGGCACTTCCACGTGCATCTGTGCTGGCACCGCTTGTCTATGTGGAACCGCGAGGGCGAGTACACTGGGACGGGGCTCGGCTGGCTGGCCCGCAGCGGGAACACGGGCATCACCAGCGGCTGGTTAGCCAGCTGGCAGTGACCGCTGCCCAGCGTGCCCCCTCCCATCCCGCTCGACATCGGCGCTCCGCCCAATCTGTGGCACAATATACTGGATTTAAAGCTAAAGTCGACTGTCGAAGACCTGGGAAATGGAGTTGTGAGGAAATAAGTCGAGATTCGAGAGGATCCTGGAAGCAAAATACTTAATTAAAGCAAATCTTGGTTTTCAATGAGCTTTTAGTTTTACGCTATAAAAAACAACCTCAAAATGTTTTTTCTCTGAAAACATTTCAGGGACATAATGCCCCTATTTGCTATAGAGTCGATAATTTAGTTGCGTGAGATGCTAAACCTTTCAAACATCAAAACAACAAGAGCCCAATATTGTTTGTTTATTTAAAACTTTGTGACCTCTGGGATCCGTAAACATGGATGACGTTTATTAATTGGATATTTGGAATTAGGTCAATTTTAAACTTTGCTGCTGCTATTAGCAACTTTCAGGAGTAAAACAGATGAAAAAACACAAATAATATGTCAAAAGTTTTACAAGTAGGTGACCCAGATGTCAAGTGTAAATTGGAAAACGTTGGAATTCTATTCCGTAACTTTTTATTAAATACGTAAAAAATCAAGTTTCCGTTGATAGCAGGTAGATGAGAACTCGTATCGATGTCGGAACATGTTATGACCAACTGTCGGCGGGGCGAATCCGTGGCCCGCGCCATATGGCGCTTCTTTTATTAAACTCCCTCGAAGACAATCAGAACGTATCATTACCGGGGATTCCGGCAAAAAACGATGACCGTAGCGTTTAAACACGTCCGCCCCGTGAGCCATTAATCAATTATCCGAACTTCACTGTCACGATTAAATTTAAAGGCTCAGCTGAGAACATATGGCGCGGCGTCCGAGGCGCTCACCAACTGACGCCGATATAATGACCTCTCGCATAAAGGAATAAGCAAAAAGAGAATAGAAATAATTGGAGCAAGTTTAGCAAGAACGAAGCGTGACTCCTAAAGGGTTTGTTTCGAGGAGGCTCTTCACTGTAATTTTCTTTTGAATAGCGGCCGAGGAGCCCGAGGAACGTTCGGAAGGACGAATTCATTAAAACGTGTACAGAAATCACAATGCTCCGGCACGCAGACTTTGGCCTTAAATGGCTTTTAAAATGTCCGCCGCTATTGTACATTATGTGGACATTGTATATAATACTGGAGGTTAATAATGTTTAATTTTGGTGCTTTACTGTAGCCAAATATTCACAGCATTTTATTTTTATCATCAAAGGAAATGTGCGTTAATAAATGCTAAACTTACGCACAATTTCCTCCCTCGTTAGCTTGCTGTTGAAATGGTACACCTGCTAGCATAGCACCAAATGGTAATTTGAAATAACTTGAAGCTATTTTGAATAATAGGCTTTTGGTTCCAATAACATATAATTAACTTAAATTACTAGTCCAACCTAGACGAGCTTTATAACGATTCGTTTCTCACAGTTTATTCTTCTAATTTCTGCGAGAAGATCCGGTTACTATAGTCTATTTGAATTAATTAAATAAAATGATCTGGGAAATATAATTAATGAGTGTATAATTAACTTTAGAGTTAGTCATGATAGGGGCATAATACGAGTCTTTCTCTAAAAGCTCGTTTGGATTGGGCGTTTGATTGACTATTTGCGAAAGGATATTGAATATCTACAAGGTTATGTGTTAGCATAAATCAAGTAAAAATATACCCATATATCATAAATTATAATGAAAATAACATGGCTACGATCGATACAAGTCGTGATTGCGAATGCTGCCAACTGTTCATAGATAACTGTAAACGAAATTGATTTTTTGAATCTATCATCATTAGAGTAATGGATTTTATTGTTTATAATCTAACGTTGCGTTGGTGCTATTACCGGCCGGTAGGCACGGTGTCCGCACGTTACCGAAATGAGCCGAATGCTCTCATTTTGTTTTTGTTAAAAGTTGTGGTTTAGTAATGAAATGTTGCGCAATACCGCAATGCGTTTGTTTGGGAACGGAAACGACCATTCTATTTTACGAGCTCAAAAGTTGCGCTTTGAAATAAAGAAGATCCCGCGAAGAAGAGAGTCGACTAAGACAATTAACGAGGCCGACGACAGCGTTATTGTAGGACAATGCTGCGATATTTCAAGCGGCGGACGGACGCGGGACGGCGTTCGGCGAGATTTTGACAGGCACTCGTCGAGTGAGCTCTTCATGAAGCGGTAAATAATGAGCAGAGCTGTTGCGCCGTGCGAGAGCCGTGTCTAATTAACAGAGAGAGCCACGATCAGTTTACACATACGAGACGACACACAAACATACAAGAGCACATGGTTCGCTATTACTGAATGCAACGTAACTATAATTGGAAGTAACGGGAATCGTAATGTAGCATAAGAATGGCGCATTACAAAAACATCGGCAGGTAAGTGAAGGCTCGTTAGTCGTCCGGGACTCGTCGCTCTCGCACAGTTTTTATCGCTGCAATCGCGCGTGCAGCGGTCACTTCTAGTCTCGGAGCGAGCAACGGCGACCTCTAACTCGGAAACCAGATGAAACAAAAAGAAAGAAACGCAGGCACGGGCCGTGAGAACGCGTCTCCTTGGCCGCGGCCGGCCCGCAGCCCGGACCTTCCATTTATCTTGCACAGTCGTGCGGGAATGGGCCGGACAGCGATGTGCTTTTATTGCATCGCGCCCCTAAATATAGGCTGCGGAGGCTAACCACAACGCTTTTAGCCCTAAAATGATTGGCCGCTCAACTGGTTTAATGGTATGAGAGAAGTAAATAAAAGTGTTTTTCACTGCGTGGTCAAGTCCCAGTATCAGAGATATACTCGTATTATGTTTATAATGTAAATAATGTAGAAATGAAACGTATTAACAGACACCGTATTTTATGCAAATTCATGTTTCCGTCATAGGTACCTATGTATTTGCATAAATATTGACAATTTTTTCGGGTTATTTCATATTTTACTTAAAATCTAGTGATGATGCATATTATTATGTCGGCAAATAGGAAAAATATGAATTCAAATACTGCACAGTGACCTCAGTAAATGTAGAATAACCGTTTTCAAATTATAAATAAATAAATAAATATTTTTGGACATTTCAATAAAATACATAATATAAAATACATATTATGTATTTTAAGTATTTTTATATGTCAAGACGGCCGTACATGAGGCTAGATACATACAGTTATACTTTATGGTTAATTGAACTTACCTTAAGTGAACTTCAACCAAAATTATACGAAGTGTTGCATCCGAAGAGATTTAACGTACATTGTAGTCCGTTTCTCGTTGTACTACATTGCCACACTGTTCAAAGACTAGAAAAAAAAAATATTCATTTGATAGTCTATGTCATCTGTCAGCTGTCACCTCATTCGTTTTAGAGCTCACTGCCTATTCCATTCCACAATAATAAGGGGGTAATGGTTACATGGGTGGGTAGGGTGTTAAATCTCTTCGGATGCAACACTTCGTATAATTTTGGTTGAAGTTCACTTAAGGTAAGTTCAATTAACCATAAATTATACTTCAGTGTTGCATCCTCAAGATTTAACGTACATTGTAGATGTTTAGAGCATGTTTATTGTGGATGTTCATGTTCACATGTGAGTACTTCGTAGATTTAGTATACACTAACATTATGTCTATAGAGTACTTAGTTTGGCATTTGTTTTTAAAACAAAACAAATCCGGTCAGTAATCACAATCAGTTTTATATTAAAAAGCTAATACTTGGTAACAAACACATAACAAAGAGAATATTATGAATAGAAGATTATTCTTAGACTCAATAATTGAATATGCCATCAGCAAAAACCTTGTCTTTTTCAGAATCAATCACACGTTGGTTGGTTGGTTGTTGGTTGTAAAATTTTGCAAAATGCTTTGAGTTACCGACCAGTCCAGCCAGCAGTCTTTTTTATTATTTCTCTTGTGATTTGAAAGCCACTGACATCGATGCATGCCTAGTGCTGTAGGCAGTGAATTTATTCACATCCACGTCACTATCACTAAGCGTTTCTTTGATCTAGCGGTTGATTGACTAGGAGGTACAAGTTTGTATTGATTTATCACAAAAGTTTGGGTTTCTACTGGACATAGAGATTGTTTATTATTATAGAAAGGTAAAATCAGGCGGAGATTTTTTCTGTTCGGTGCTGAAGTTTTAATAATGTTTCAGTTAAATGAATATCATTAATTTTGATCAAAGATAACGTTTGCATCCGTTGTCCCATGGACAATGCAAGCAAAGTTACAAGTTTTTTAGAAATTTCTTTAAGTGATAGACTTAATCGGATATTTGGTCTAGAACCAGATTAGGATACCAAGTAGCACATATATAGTACTTAAGAAAAGTAGGCTTAATTTTAAAAACACCTTTAAAACATCTTGAATATAATGATTTTCTGTTTGAATTTTTGGTCAAAATAATTTTTAATGAAGAGCGAAAAGAATTTTATTTATCGTTCCATAATGCATCTTTCTTAAATTCCTCAGTTAAAAGTTTTAGGATATATATTATTGAGCTATTGAAGTAATCAATATTATTAGTTTTACAAAAGGAACACCAACGTTTAAGAGCAACATTATACTGGCTCTAATAATTATTTAATTGTCCAATGATATTATTAGAAAAATAATTAATCATAATTATTTATATTGCTTCAATTTGAAGTTTTCTCCTTATGTACGATTCCTTGACAGTATTTCAGAATCAACTAGTTTACTGAATAATGGGAACCATGGTTAGCTAGGCCATTATGGAACTATAATTATGCCAATTACTTTGTCGTTCATAATTTATAACACCAAAATAATGGTGGAAAGGCATAGAAGAGGTAATTGTTCCAAGGTATTGTATACGCGTCTATATCATAGGTGTCTGGGTCACGTTTCCAGGATAAAAATTTAGTGCATTTTTGTTAAGGCGTGACGCAAACAAATGAATAAAAGGTTTACCGAACTTTTTCATAATAGATTTAAATAATTGTGAATCTAATTCCCATTTGGTATCAACATTAGTATACACAGATCATATGTTAGTATACCTAGAAGCTTGGTCCGTATCAGTGTTTTCTCTGGGCTTAATAAACAAAGAGTAAATAAATTTTTGCTGCCACATTTGCCGAGTGATACGATTTAAATGCGGGAATTGTGTGCCACCCCTTTTGTTGACATATGCAGTGGCAGTGGTATATCTATTCTAAATATAACATCTACATTGGTTTTATTTTTACAGAAAATTTTGAGGCCCATAAACGCTGTAAGAATGTGGTGTTTTCTTTCCTTCATTGACCAAATACCTCTAGTAATTTCTCCCTCACAGGCTGCCCTCCATCCTGAGAGTGAATATTTCCAATCGGAAGGAGTAAAAAACACAAAGTTTGTTCATGTTTCGGTGCGATATTTGACTCCACCAAGTGAAGTCTTCTTGTAGAGAGGACTAACAGTCATTTTTGCATTGTCATTTGACTTCAAAAGTGCTAAATATTTCTCCCACTCTCGTTGTTTGGTGTGTATACCCAACCATACGTTATGGCTGAACACGCTGCTGATAACGCATGATTAGTTTTAACTGTAAACACATAGACTGCGAGTTGATGAGAAATCCTAAGAATTTTCAAATCTGATTTGGTATAAGAGAACTTCTTCCTAAATAGATAACTAAAGCTAATTTTACAGAAGTTTGAGTAATTTTGTAAATACTAGTGCGCCAGGCTGAGGTCATATGATAAGCAATTGAATTCATTGAAAATTTTATTATAATAGAAACCCAAATATTTTTTATGTGAGATATGTATAGTCGGTGTGAGATATGTGTAAGTGTAATGTCGGGTTGGTTAGAACGTTACCACCTAAGTATACACTATGGTAAAGCAATAAAGATATTGAGTATTGAATAACTTATTAAAGTTCTTTAAATCACACCAATATTACAAAAGCGAAAGTTTGTGAGGGTGTGTGCGCGTGCCCGCACGCCTGCCACCTTCTCACGCTCAAACGGCCGCGGCCGGACCGTCACGGATGAAATCTGGCACGCAGACAGCCCACACCCTAGACGAACACACAGGCCATCTTTTATCTCATCCACGCGGGTGAAACCGCGTGGCGCAGCCAGTTTAAGATAAATCTATAACGGCCCGTACTCTTATGCGTTAAGAATACCGACGAAATAAACTGTTGTGGTAGATCAGAACATTTAGAAATCAATAAGTTAGGAAATTGCACGATCCATTTCTCCACGAGGAGATGGTGGGTTTTTTGGTTCAGTGTCTTGAACCACTTTCCCAATAAACGAAATTTTATAACCACAATTCTTTATAAAATATCTATTTCTACCGGCGCGTGAGGTACCTCTAATAGTCCCATTTGTCGACTGCATTGAGTTGTTGGTCCTCCTCGCCGAAGAAGTCGATGGCTGCGGTTGGTGTCAGGCGTCGGCTGTGGATGGCGCTGCAGTCGCATTGTTTGCTCGTTGAAGAGGACCACGCACATTTCACGCCTGAAAACCTGTTCGCCGGTTGTCTGCAGTATTCACTGGAGTCGGTTTTTTAATTTATAGGCCCGTTCTAATAAAGGTATGACAAATTTTCGTCTATTAAATGTCAGTTCATGTCAATCAAGAAGCAATTGACTGATTTCTGATATACTTTTCAGAATATCTAATGTGTCTACAGATTGGGCCCGTATGAGGTCTTTTGTTAGGTTGACGAGGCCGGTGATTCCAAGTACCAAGTTTGTGGCCTTTGTCTTATCCATCAAGCAGTATATTTCCCCAACGTTCAGCAACTTCATTGGGTATTTTTTCCCCGAGAGAAGCATCCAATTTCTTTGCTTGACCAAGTAAGTCAAGAATTTCTGTAGACACATCCGCAGTAAAAGTTTCGACAGAACTTTGGTATGCATCATATGGCGATAAGATTATAGATCGCAATGATGGGCTTTTTTGAAAGTCGAAGCAAAAAAAAGCAAAGTTACTTTCAGGATAGTATCACGTACTACCTCATTAAGAAAGTACTGTATTTCTGGATAACATCGCGTGTTACCTCGCTAAGAAATACCATTTTGTTAACAGAATAACATCAGGTGTTACAGAACTTTGGTATGCATTATATGGCAATAAGCATAGGTATAGATCGCAATGATGAACTTTTTTGAAAGTCGAAACAAAACAAGCAAAGTTACTTTCAGGATAGTATCACGTACTACCTCATCAAGAAAGTACTGTATTTCTGGATAACATCGCGTGTTACCTCGCTAAGAAATACCATTTTGTTAACAGGATAAAATCAGATGTTACAGAACTTTGGTATGCATCATATGGCAATAAGCATAGGTATAGATCGCAATGATGAACTTTTTTGAAAGTCGAAACAAAACAAGCAAAGTTACTTTCAGGATAGTATCACGTACTACCTCATCAAGAAAGTACTGTATTTCTGGATAACATCGCGTGTTACCTCGCTAAGAAATACCATTTTGTTAACAGGATAACATCAGGTGTTACAGAACTTTAGTATGCATCATATGGCAATAAGCATAGGTATAGATCGCAATGATAAACTTTTTTGAAAGTCGAAACAAAAAAAGCAAAGTTACTTTCAGGATAGTATCACGTACTACCTCATCAAGAAAGTACTGTATTTCTGGATAACATCGCGTGTTACCTCGTTAAGAAATACCACTTTGTAAACAGGATAACATCAGGTGTTATCTCATTACAATATTTAAAAAACATAATAGTCTTAACTTTTAAAATAAGGGTGCCATAAGTATGGCGTCTTACTCACGTTCTTTGCGATTTTCCCTTAATTTATTTTCGTAACGTTTGATCTTGCGTCTAAAAATATTCTTCATTACTTTTGTTTTTCCTTTTCTCATGTCTAATTCTCGCTAAAATAACACTTTTCACTATGAAACTAGAAAGATTTTTATGGATTTAAAATTAAATTGAAAAATTAACAGCGTAGCAATGCAACACACGAAGAACGAATGAGGTGACAGCTGACAGATGACATAGACTATCAAATGAATATTTTTTTTTTCTAGTCTTTGAACAGTGTGGCAATGTAGTACAACGAGAAACGGACTACAATGTACGTTAAATCTTGAGGATGCAACACTGAAGTATAATTTATCATATGACAGCAAAGTAGCTTCTGGCGTCACAGTGTCCAGCTGCATGTGAGGCCCACTAGTATTTCAGGTGAAGAACTTATTTATTTTTGCAGGGTAAGCTCTGCTGTCCCCGCTGTACTTACAAACATTTAGAATGTAATACATGTCCGATTGTTATTTAGGAAATGTATACATTTCCTAGGAAAAGTGCATATTACAAAATATGTATATCACATATTTCCTATCTATTTTAGGAATTGTACACATTTCCTAGGAATTGTATACAATGACAGATTACACACTTTTCCGTTAACATATATACTACTCCCGTAAATTTTATCACATATCCAAACACAACCATTTAGTTGGCAGGACACTTGACTTGACTCACTTCAAAGCTTAATATTACGCAAACGGATCCCTGAATCGAAAAATGGTTTTCACAGACCGGAAATGTTTTTGAACGGCCTATCCAACGATACCCCATCCCAATATTCAAGGTACAGTTCTGACTTCGTTACTATTTTTTAATTATACTTAATAATAATATGCAGATATTTTTACGATTTTAAGTTGCGTATATAAATATGCATACATTTTCGGTAGCTCCTGGCAGGTGCTTTAGATACTTTGTGTAAATTATTTCATCAACCTGCTCTCAAAACGTTGAAGGAAAACATTGAGAGGAAACCGACATGTCCTAGTACCAAAAACTCGAAGACATGTGACATCTACCAACCCGCACTGGTCCCGCGTGGTGGATTACGGCCCGCTCTCTCTCACCGAGAGGAGGCCTGTGTCCCAGCAGTGGGAACATTATTGGCTGATTAAGATTATGCATTGAATGCTTGCCAAACGGCTATAATTTTCAGTGTTTATGTAAATCGCGCAATATTAATAACATTAGCAGTTATGAAACTAAAACGATATCGTTTCTAACGTAGGTACAATATTCAAATGTCAACATATTATATTTAGTTAATTTGCAATGAAAGGTGGTTTGGCTTGTGACAGGTTCGTCGGTTGTCAACAACATGCCGAAAGCTATTTGCGTGAACGCTTTGCAGATGACTCTTGAGTTTCGTCTAAAAACTTGTATTGTACGACACTTGACATATGCAATAGACACCATACTTATGGCTAAATGTTATCAACGGACAACGACCTGTACGAGTACTTATTTGAACCAGTGGAATTTAAATTATTGTAATGCTAAGCATTGTTTTTTTAAGATCAGCTAAAAAGGTTTCGTTCGTAAAAAGGTTTTACTTTTTACGAAATCTTTTTAGCTGATCTAAAAAATGTAGGTTAGGTATACATGTAGATATTACTTCTATTATTATAAAATAAAGTCGCTTTTCGTGTCTGTCTGTGTGAGCACGCTGTTCTTCCAAACTACACAACAGATTTTGATGCGGTTTTCACTATCATTTAGAGAATTTATCCCGGGAGGTTTATTTAACTTATATATAATATAGAAACCGTCATGTTTTGTCAAATCATAAAAACCGCGCGAAGCAGGGCCGGGTTGCTAGTGCTGTAAAAGCTTTCTTCTCCACACATAAACAACGTTTTTAACCACGAGCAAAGTGTCATTGGGTTATTAGGTCATGAATTTCTAGGTAGCAGCCCGGAGTATGGGTTAGTTCCCAGTTGATAGCAATAGGCTCGCCCCAAATTGGAACTACATGGAACTTAAACACAACTGACGAAATAAAGGTACTTACTTAAAGCTCTGCCTAATCCTTTGCGGAAAACAGTCACGACATGGTGTTATATGTTATGTATACAGTATACATAACATAACATTACGCCATTTTTGATAGAAACAGTAAATTCTACATTAATTGTGTAGTACTTCTTGTTTCTGTTTTAAAGACTTCTAAAACGTAAGAGTTATTTCATCGATGTTATAGGTGTGGTTGCGTTACTCAATATAAAACGTTTTGTATTCCTTTTGTGGTCGACTTCAGAACGCCCCCTACATTCATTGTGAGGGTCGAAAACGATCGAGAGATGTTATCAACTTCATTTTAATACGAACAACATTTTGTTGCATCGATATCGAGTTTATTTTAAGATACCTCGGAACTAATTGCCTCGTCGGTTGAATGAAGAACAATGAGATAAACTTGAAACAAGCGCCTCGAACCTGGGCGAGGCTTTCACTGATGATTGTTTCACATAATTCATATTGAACGCAAATTAAAACGTAAAAGGTATTCACGAAGAATTTACAATGAGGGTTCTCTAAAAGACTGTATTCAAGTGTCCGACAAAAGAAAAAAGATTAAAAGGTGCCCGAATAAAACACTTGGCGGATCAATCGATACAAACACGTAGCTTTACTTCTGAGGAGCGCCTCTCGCACCCTCCTATTGCAAGTCACGGGTGTAAATTCAAGAAAGCTCCCCAATTTAAAACGAAATGTATAACAATAGCATCGCCCCGCTATGCCAATTTCCTCCCTCGACGAACGTTTTCACTACAAAGAAACTGAATAAAATTATCATCCATACATACTGCTTACTATTATTTAAAGCGGAAAGTTAGATTGAAGCGTTCCGAAACGAGGAATTTACACAGACGAGAATCATAAAAAGAGAAAAAAAAAGCAAATTCAAAATAAACAGAATGCTAAGAAGTGGCGCTCATACATCTCGCCGCAGCCGCAGTCTGCCACGCCTGGAATCTGTCCACTTAAATAGCTGCCTTATTCGACACCGATCACACCCAACGGATTAATTAAAAACATTTGTCAAAATGGCCTTTCGAACGAATGAGAATTTTCTACGGAGAGTTTAATCTATAGTCATATTAATTACACGTTGAAGTAATAAAGCAGGCTAACTATGACAGTCAATTAAGTTTATACAATCGTTTAGATCGCTGGATGAGTTCATAAATATAAATTGATATTGTAATTGATTTCCGCAAAGCTGGGTTGGATTTTGTGCTCATTAAATGTGGAGCTGCAGTAATCTGTGGCGATGGGCCGAGTGTATAAGTTCGGTGCACATCGGAATGATACAGCGATTTAAACACGGTACATACGCTCGGATTCATTGAACTCGCAACTCTTATTAATAACTCTCATAGCGTGATGTTTGTTTTAGTCGTCTCGTGTGGCGGTTAGGTAATGTTGAAGTTGATTCATGAATGGGAGAGCGCGGCCGCGGCTAGCGCAAGTACGCGCCCACTCGTGTATATTTAGCGAATATCATTTTCCTAGAAATATATCAGACGACGGAAGTGCCAACATTTACATTTTACGTTTAGGTAGTTTAAACTAACGCTAGAAGCACGGATCACGGAACCAAAACGGATTAAAAATATTTGTTCTGTTTAAGTGCCTACGCGTGCCTACGAACTTTGCTACGAGCCGGTAAATAGCGTAGCGTAACATTGTAATGTCATATTTAAACAGTCATTAAAATGAAGCTTTCAGTATATTTGCATTTAAGTACCTATTTAAATATTCATACCTGCTGATCTGTAATCATAACTAGAGATAATCTTAGGCGATATGATCTTAGTGCTTACTGGACTGTGTAGTCGCGCCCTAGGCACCACTAGGCAGGTTTATCGCAGGAAATGAATGGAAGCGATATCGAATAAGCGGCCAATTACTGGTCGGCGGGTAGACTTCGAGGGCCCGCACGTAAATAATCGTGCTCACGCGCAGAAACCCGATAGTGATAAACAATTTTCCATTAGCCAAGCTGTACAGCGGGGGGCGGACTCACGGGCCGTACTTACAATTTCCATACCTAACGGAGAGCCGTATGCGATAGCCTTTTATTACGGAGTTTGTCGTTTGAAGATATTATTACGGTAATACCCAAGAAATGCAAATTAAGTACTGCAATAAATACTGAAAGAAATAGCCCGGGCTGGGCAGAAACGGTAAGAGTTAGCCTAACAGCCGTGATTTGAAACAGACGCCATGCATATAAAATAGAGACGTAATTGTTTCGCAAGTCATATCCCCCCGACGAGAATGTGGGTTATAAAGTTTAATAAAACAGTTTTATCTTACGCATTGACATAAAAATATAATACCTATCACCTTGCGCGACCCGATTCCGTGAGGCACGAGAGTCCTAAACTAAACGCTTGCTATTGTTCAGCGAAACGGAAAAACGGTTTCGCAGGAGGCGTCCCTCGGCGGGTGCTCGTATTTCACCCAGAGTTCGATATTATTTCGACAGTCGGCGGCACAAAGAGGCGGAAGGCCCGCGCCGGCGCCGCCGCGGCCGCCGCGGGCGCCTCTCGCCTACCGCTCCACAATATTGTCCTCCCGCTTGCTGCCTCGGGTTACACTGTATATATTTTTCGGTGGTTGCCTGATTGAAAAATTTTATCGCATTCCTCCCCCACCTCCTCTGATAATAGATTGTGTTCGCTTTCGGCATACATTGATATGGGTACCGCCAATAGAGCACCCTCTTGATCTGTGTTTACCACGCACATGGTCATGCCGTAATAACTTTCACGGTCTATTGGGTGTAAATAAATACTTATGTGATTTGGGTTGTTTTAGATTGCTCTTCTTTATTGGTACAGTTAAGACGGATTTACATTACGAAATTAAAATCAATCAATCTGCCTAGCCTTTTCCCAACTATGTTGGGGTCGGCTTCCAGTCTAACCGGATGCAGCTGAATACCAGTATTTTACATGGAGCGACTGCCTATCTGACCTCCACAACCCAGTAACTGGGTAATACGATACCCCTTGGTAAGACTGGTTGTCAGACTTTCGGGCTTCTGACGACCCGTAACGACTGTCAAAGATCCACGAATAACAGCCGGGACCAACGGCTTAACGTGCTTTCCGAGGCACGGAGGAATCTCGATATGTAAAGATGGTCACCCATCCACCATCCACATCCGGCAAGCGTAGCTTAACCTGACGGATCGACCCGTGCGGCTGTTATTACTTAGCCACGAGCTCCACATTTACATTACGAAATTAGTGACATATAATTATTTTCCTGTCATTAAATTCATTAACAATTTCACGAGTAAACTTCTAATTTCGTGATGTATTTAATTTCATTAAGTCTAAATACTTTCGTGCCAAGCGCGATTTTTCGCGCAACTAGTTTCACTATCAAATGCGACGTGAAACGACGAGTGTCGCGAAAGCACATTTGTACCATAATATTGTACATTGCAAAATAAAGCTTCGATGGTCAGCATCATAGGAGGAGCTGGCTAAGTAATATCAGTCGCACGGGTCGATCCATCAGGTTAACGTAGGTTAACCTGATGGATCGACCTGACTTGCCGCGATTGGTCCGTGGATGGGTGACCATCTTTACATACCGAGACTACTCCGTGCCTCGGAAAGCACGTTAAGCCGTTGATCCCGGCTATCATTCGTGGATCTTTGACAATCGTTACGGGTCGTCAGAAGCCCGAAAGTCTGACCACCAGTCTGACCAAGGGGTATCGTATTATTACCCAGTAACTGGGTTGTGGAGGTCAGATAGGCAGTCGCTCCATGTATGTAAAATACAGGTATTCAGCTGCATCCGGTTAGACTGGAAGCTGACATAGTTGGGAAAAGGCTAGACAGATTGGTTGATTGATTCATTGGTCAGGGTATGATCATAGGGTCATGATTTCGGTGATACTGTAGATTTCAGGACACTAATTATTATACGAAACAAATTGCACTGTGTTGAAACTAGTTTTGTGAAATTAATTTTACTATGCAAGCAATTTTTTATCAAACTCTATGTGTTGCATTATAGGCATAGTTGAATTGTCTAACTTGCCTCCCATTACATAGTTGAAGTTATCGAAGAACTAGCGGTGACTGCTTGGCTGTTTTGTGGTTTATTCACTTCAGTAGAAAGTTTATTTTATCAAGCAACCATTCACAGCGAGGACGAGAGCTGTCAGGACTCTAAACATTTGCCTTTTCATAATAACTTTCAAAATAATGGACGCAGTGAGCGCGAAGCGGTCTGCCTAGTTGAGAACTTTAGATGGTATTACTTTCTATGTATTCTATTCGAAGTTTGCCAGTTAAAATGAATTAGAAGTGTTTAAAATGAGAGTTGTCAAAATGAATCAGAATTCATTGTAGAAGTTGAAAAAATAGGAAATGATCACAGACCAAAAGCTGTGTATACAGTTAAATATCGGAACCAACTCGGGCGGGACAATGTCTCTCTAATTATATTTGTTTTGGGCGGCTGCGAGGCGTGCGGATCGTCGCTCGACGCCATTATTTATACAGAGGAAGATACAAATGAGGATCCATTACTGGATTTCCTCGATCTGAGCCTAATGAAAGACAAATAACTTCGAGTTCAAAGCGATCGATAAGGGCATTTGCTTTAATTTGAACTACGCGATGGCTGAGAGCGATAACGTTGCTTAAACAGATACTAATGGTCGGAAATATATTACAAATTCCATTATAAAACGAAGATAATGGTAAAATAAAAAGTACATACACTAAATATTGTTATCTTCTGAGATTCAGTACCTAACAGCAATAAAAGTGGAGAACCAATATAAACTACACCACTTGTCACAGCAGCGGTGGAGACAAAGCTATTGACAACGTAACAGTACGTAGTGAACAGAACAGGGGTGAGCAAGATTTCGCCACTACGAATGGTAGCAGTAGAGTGCATTTGAATTAAATTTTAAACTTTAAAGCGAACAACGTAAAAGCCAAAATGGGTTGCTATTTGCGGCACACACTTGGACACAAAAACCACTGAGATGAGCGAGGGCTCGACTCATTTGTTGCACTACATTAACCATGTCCCAGCAAGCCAGCAGAACCCTAGTTTTAAATTAAACACGATTGACATTTTGTCTCATCTACATTTTTTTCCTATAACCAACCCCATGGTCCGTGAAATGTATTAAACGACAATTCCATGAGTAATATTTTATCAATTAAGCACGGTCGGTTTCAATTTCAAAATAATGGCGTGTCATTTGAAACTACCCGCAATTTATTACTTGCTATAATTTCATAGAAGAAAATGTCACAGTTGCATTTTAAGTCGTGCAATTTGCTGAATTAGCAATTTCCATTTTTCATATTTTACAATAGTAAAAATGCTGTATCACGTTGGGGGATGGTGAATTCAGTGAAGACGTGGTGGTGTGAATATATAACATTTGTTGCTAAAGTAAACTAAAGCCGCTGTGCCGCGGTCGCTGTTCCGTAGAACTATAATGTCCATATTTCAGCAAGATGGCCGCGGCTTATAAATTATTACGTATAAAAGTGGTCGGTACGTCCGTCGCACGGTTGACCAGGCCACGCCAAATGATAAGGGTCATTCGTTTGCTTGCACCAACACATTGAATTGCAAAGCAGTTTACTTGCGCGGTGAATATTTACACGTTTAATGGCTGTGACGTTCGCTAATGATGAATGCATAAGATTGGCATAGAAACTGTGAGAAGTCAAACAGGTTGTCAGGACTACGACACTAGGTGCTCAGTTCAATTTATAGCTGGTCTTCGTGTAAGTTATCAAGTTTTGATGATCCAATCATATTAATTTTAATTTAATGAAATTCACTTAATAAATTTATTAAATTACTGTTTATTTATGCAGGCACCTCCATGTAACATGATATACATATTAAAACACAGGAAGTAGAGATTCCTGAAGATGTGGGCATTCTGAATGAATCAAACATTTTAAATTAACTACAACTCATTAAAATTATGCAGTAGTGGACAGTTTACATTGAAACTACGTATTGAAATGGAATTTAGAGTAAGTTAATCAAACGTCGTCGGTTAATAAAAATGCTGGTCATTAAATAACCTCAAAAGATTACAGCATTTAGTAGAAAAACGATTTGCCGCCGCAATAATATATACGAGTTTATAGAGGTTTGTGTCGTGGGCCAAACGAAGAGCTATGAACTCACAGAAGTGGCAAAAAGGTACACAGTAAAAACTAGTTGGATCCTCTAACGGTTTTTGTTGTCATGTTATAATGCGATTACAACGTTCATGTGAAAGGGGAGAAATGTTATTTTCCAAGACTTGGGGGTTGATTGAAGTAGTTTATAATGCTACTGTTGAGAATACTAGTGAACCCCTGAAAATGTGAACTTGGAGCCAATTAATTTTTTATTCGAAACAGTAGCGGATATAATTAAGTTATAGAGGAATAAATTATGTATGTATGAAACAATAATGCTATTTCTTCATTAATATTAGCACTTATTACTATGTAAGTTAGCTTTTTGATTCTTTGAATTGTGAATGTGGTGTTTGCCTATAAGTAATTGTTGCACTGTAATACTCTTATATGCATGTAATTTTTTGTTAAAACTAGGTGTAAACAATTGTTGGTGAACCTAATAAAATAAAATAAAATAAAAATAATATTTAACTATTTTAATGTATTCATTTAATGAAAACAAACCGTAACATGCTCATACAAGCAGTTTATAATAAATCAGACACTTTATGATTATTCAAACCAAAATATTTTCAAACGATGCGTCAGTCATATCTAATAGATTTATCAATCTCCATCAAAGTTTAAACGGCTCTGTATGGATTATTAATGGTTGTAAGATTTGAATTAAATATGTACCGTTTCTACATAGTCACTAGATGATTACGAGTTTTACATGTCAGGTGGGACCATAGCCGATCGAAGTTAAGCAACATTTTTTTTTATCATATTTTAAGTAATTAGTCACGCTAATCTTTTAAGCCACGGAGGTCACTAATTTAACCCTTATCTTGCCTTATCGGAGATCTTAATTCTGACGGATCCAAGCGCACGTTGTTTACTATTTAATCCAATCGTCACGGTGGCTCCGTTTATTTTTATTTGTACAAGCTGGAGTGTATTAGGATCGAGATTCCTCGCATCGTAATGTTTGATATACAGCCAAGATCGTTGACCCCTAATCAAAAGGGATTAATGTGTTTCAAGTGTTCGGTGTGTTATTGGTGTCTCTAATTACGTTTATGGGTCGGTGAGAGTTATGGTAATGTTCGGCAGCCTTCGTAGATGGCCGGCCTCGGCGCTGTCGTGTCACTGATACTTACGACTCTGAATTTAGGGTCTGTAGGGCGAGCCATTCGTTAGTCACGCCCGATGACGTGTACCTTGGACAAGACCAAAACTGTTATTAGAAAGATTTCGTCGTCCACCTTTTTTAGGTGCTTGTCTTAAAAGGTTTCTTATACTTGGAAATTATATTGGACGGCGGTAATGTGTTTTAATGGCGGACAAATAATGCTTTCACTAAAGTGGGACGAAGGTAAGTAAAAGTAATTGAGGGTCCTGTTATCGGGGGAGCGGTGACTCGTCATATACAAACGGAAAGGTCGTTCTTTACTAAAGTATCTTCCTTTAACTGCACATTGCGGCAAAATGCATGAATTTCCGGACACAAACAAAGGCAGTCGGCACGCAAAGCATGCAATGCCACGAAGCCCTAAAGGGTAAAAAAAGACGTTTCGTGGTAAAAAGTAAGTTAGGGTGCAGCTTTGTTTGTGTATGGCTCGAGTTAAGTGTTTAGATAAGTGCAGCTGAGAGCGGCGAGCACGTTTGTTATCTCTCGGGGAGCATAGGAGCTCAGACAAATGGAGCCACCCTGTGTGGTCCGTTATTTGGTCGGCTCTCACCAAATATGTGCTCTCAAATCAAAAACTCGCCTCGGATATCACGAAACGGCGGGGAAACATTACATTGTGAAAAGTTGTGGTAATCGGAAACACTAGAAGCCAGTCCAAGTGGTACCTATTGTACGAAGAGCCAATATTCTGTTCTGCTTTTAAAATGGGAAATAAGTTTCCTTTTGTTGAGTAGCTATTTTAATATTGCGAATAAACGTCAGGGTAGTTTTGTTACAATACTAAGGTTTGTTTATAAACTAGGATGGGTATAGTTAGGTAATAGGTGTTAGTAGCCAATAAAGATAAGGTTTCATGCTTATTACTTATTCGTAGTTAATTTAATTTATATGTATTTGTGTTGATATACACAGCAGTTTTCAAGTAACAAGCCAAAAACAAGGTGCACAGGTACCGTTGAATAATTTCTGTTACATTTTTTTAAGGGTGCATAAATAATTGCAGGTGTAGGTATAACCATTGTTTTACAGTCAAAATAAGCAAGTTTTTTTATCAATGTTATTTTCACTGAACTGCTATCAAGAGACTTAATAATAATATCGTGGTCACTACGTCATCTTGAAATTATTAAAGATTCCATCTAACGATATAATATTGCATTCTCCATACCTCAATAATCTATTATAATGACAGAAAATCAAGTTCCCCAACGCGCGTGACATTATTATCTACCAGTTATCTATCTAACGGTTAATATTGGTATTAATTAAGTTATAAATAAGCATTTACGGCAATTAGACACGGTTGTGTAAGGTAGGTACGAGTTCTTGTACGCTTACAATAATGCAACATATATGTATACCTACAGTTAGTCAGGTATGTGCCGCACCTTGTTCACCGTCACGACCAAGTTCTTTGTGCTCGTGTGAGCTGAGCTTTCCACTGTATTTCATGTAACCAGCTGGTCGTCCCATTGTGACACTATAAAGCAACATGTCCTTCTCAATTATAAAATATTCAAATAAGGAGAGAAATAAATCCAGGCGAGGAAACGTCCACATTACATACATATTGCTGCGGGACCGCCAGCCGACTATTCATTACTGTTATTTATAGGAAGCAGTGTCAAAGCGAGGTTTGTATTTATTCGGACGGGATAGGAGTTTATTTATTTTAAAAACGGGTTAGGCTGAAATACCCTTTCCGATAAGCGTCCGGTGACTGCCAGTGCACCGAAATATCTGGCAACGGCACTGATTCTACTGATACCCGGTGTCACTGTCACACACCAATATGCGCTGTCTCCCGAGATGACGAAATATCGCCTCGCTATTAATAGAACTTCATTATTCGACGCGTTCAATGAACCTCACCATCTATCTACCGATTCTCAGACAGAACCTTTGTACCTGCTTACACTGAAACCAATATCGTAGCCTATTATGATTCACAACGTATCTGCTCGTAAATTTCAATCGACATAAAAATTACTTTAGCCATAATTTGACCGGAAAACAATTTCCGAAGCCTGGTATTTGTCGTAATATAAGAGATGAACTCAATCAATATGAAAGGATACAATAGACATCTCTTATTCAAAACGGAAACTATTACAGTGTCGCCATTGTGTTCGGTGCCTCACCTCGACGAGTGTATTATTCAAACGAAAAGTGGTTTGTTTACAAACGCTAGACGTAATAAGTAGGTATAGGACAGTCGACGACAGAAGGAGATTATGTGTGTGTTGGTAAGTAAGGAACACAGTCATGTCGATCGCCGTCAACATGAAAGATTTATGTCCAACTTTGTGACAGTGGTATCGTCGGCGACAATCCTGGATTATCCTTTGTTGGAGATGCAACGTCATACATCCGTGATAAGCTTTGTTGTGCTCCACTGACAAATTTTCGATATGGAACAGTTGGATTGAAAAACAATATTATGATTCCATCTCGTTGTTTACACAGAGCAGGCGTTTCATATCCATTCGTATTTTGAGTGAGTTTTAAATATAGGTATGGAGTGAATCATCCGATGATTTAAACTGAAATTCACGTCTAAACGAGTAGTGTTAATGATTTGGAAAAAATGTATGTTAAATAAGAGCATTTTCTTAATAACTTATTATGTGAATATTTTAGATTACGTTTACTGTAATTAATTTGTAAAGTTATTTCTAACGCGGATAAAAACTGATAATCACGCAAAAAATATCAAGCGTATTTTTACGTATTAAACCTACACCATTTTAAAGATAATTTAATTATTTATCTTTTGTTTTACTATATTATTTTGGTTAATATATTTTTTGTTTTATGTTTAATAAATTAAATTAATAATGCGACTAATTTGGGACAGTCCTTTAACCTTGATGGGCGAGTTCTATTACTGGCTGGACGTTCGACGCGTTGCATGAGCTCAGCACAGAACACGCAAACTACTAAAACTACAATTTTGTTTAATGTTAATTTAGAGCCGATTTCACATCGAATCGTATAATAAAACTAACTTGTAATACGAGTGGTTTCTCTGTGACAAAGTTCGTTGTACCTACTACTTGCATTATTAATTTATGCGTCCAAGTTCCATTACGTATCATTGCTCCTATAATTACGCATATTGCATACACTCATCTGGGGACGAGCAGTAATTGGTCCGTTTGATCAGTCCAATTATGAGCGATTGAATCACAAAGATTCAGTTTAATGAAATGATTGTGTCGACATTATGCGTTAAAGTTAAAGGAAGATAATTGAACTTCCTGCGTTAGCAGCGATTGGTTTGAGCGCGCCGCACGGCGTATTCAGTGCCCCTTTCATAGTCGCCGAGGAGTCGAGGACATACGGTGAAGCTTGATGGGGCGTTTCCTCTAATTATACGAACTATTAATAAGATGCTGCACCAGTTATAATAAACAATCGATCACGAACATGCCTAATGGGCTTGGGAGAGGAATGCTTTCAGGGTGAAGTTCAAGGGTTACATTGTGATTGCTTTATAGATAGAGATAATTACATTTTAAATTCTCAAGTGAGACAGAACAGTGAGATACTTTTTAAAAAGGAAATGTTTAATAAACCCTTTCTGTTGTACATTATAGATTATATTATAAAGCATAGTTTCCTCTGAGCCATCTCAATGCTTGTAATAACGGAGAGACTATTAGCAATCAACTGAAGCTTTGTTTGTATACTGTCGTCGCTACCGTTTGTTAGATGACATACATAGCTAGCTCATATACTATTGAGATGTGCATTCAGCTGTAGTTAGACGCTTCACGTCTCGTGGTTTTGGAAATGTTTAGTCAAACGTAGGTGCTCTTTAGCTTTGTAGAACCGTGAATAATTTTAAGGAGCAACTGCTGTGAAGGGACCACTCTTGAACGTGAACATGGAATCACAGTGGTCGGCAGTATCTTGTTTCTGTTGTGCTTATTTTAGTGTTGGGAAATCTTGTTTTTTCTAAGAACAGCAGAAGACAAGCTGGTTAGTACGCAAATCCACAAACATCGTAGAATCAGCAACACAGATGAGGGGGACTGTGTTCGCAATTAAGGCCGTAGCCTTTCTTTGTACGAGTATCTGTTGCTCGTAAGCCACAGATACTCGTACAAAGACAAGCTAACGCAAACTTTATTTTATATTCTCTGTCAGTTAAGGGAATACATCGCTAAATTTTTTGTTTTTAAATTCCTATAAAACCAAATGTATATATGGTTAAATCATTTGGATTTTCCATATGTGTTATTTGACTATATTGCCTACAGCAGTAGGCCATATGGTAGGTACTAAAACCGAAACAGGATTACTTGAAATTTTTTCGATAGAAAAAAATTCCAAAGTAGCACCGTCTATTTTCTATTATATACGATTATAAACAAAACACAAACAGTTCCTTACTGTGCAGTAACATTAGCTTTAAATTGAAGGTGTTTAAATATGTTAGAACTTACTAAGCTAAAAATTGATCTAAGTAAGTATAGCATTTTGTCATAATTTTACATTTAAATTGCAATGGAAAATATTTATTTCAGACCAAACACACAGTAATTGATACAAATCCATATATGTTACTAGGTAGTTACTTATGTTTATACTTACTTATGTTATTAAAATTTAAAATAATGATTATGTTGGACATACATGAGCGACCAATGCCACAGGATTTGGCTGTTCGCTCTGTCCGACACCACGCTCGGAGGCGTGTTGGTGCTATCCTTTACCTGAGACTACAGGGAGGCCGTTATTTTGCGATCACCGCCTGGAAGCCGTCCGTGCCGTGGACGGCGAACATGCCGGAGGTACTGCACCGCCATGAAACGAACCGCGTTCCAGTGCACGTGAGTCTTCTATCTCTCGCGTCAAACTAGACAGCCATAACGCCATTTCACTCACAAACCGAGATAAACCACGCTTCGATGTATCCTCTTAACGACAGAAATTGGGGCAAAACTCGCACTTCGTACACGAATCGCAACATTATAAGATAACATGGAAGCAGCTAACAAACCGAACAGGATTGAAGCAATGCACAAAGCGAATGTGAATTCGGTCGGTAGGAACGTTTGCGATCGTCTAAACGCTATTAACTAAGTTGCAAGTTCGTGTTGGACTTTGATGGGTGAACTGTGTTTGCGTTGTCCGGGCCGTATGGAAATCATTTCTTGCTCGGCCGAACTTCCCGGCTCCATATATGCCCAAATATTTGCCGCCAGTTCCCAACTCCTCAGTTTGGCGATCGTGTCTTTGCAGACGTATGGCGCATTTGCTCATGTTTACTTACCGACGTTAATTACTAAACTTTGGCGCTTTTGAGTTATTTTGTGACGGATTTTGTAAATTGTATACACATTTATGTTATGTGTTAAGTAATAATATGTTTAAGTTTTTGGGAAAGTTTGTATTTTGTACCGTAATTAGACTCTGGAATGAGACAGACTAATTACTTCCCGTGTAGGTGTCGTTTGGGTACGTATTACAATACCGAAATTTAAAAGACGCCGTATTTTAAAATACCTATGGAAGGAATCCCGAAAATTTAAACGCCCAATGATTGTTTGGTCGAAAGTTTAAAAACCCGAAAGTTCATTTGCCCGAAAGCTTAAAATCCCGAAGATCCATCAACAAATCGAACAAATTTTGATATAGGAAAAAATGCCGGGATGCCCCTGCAGCCCTGACGTCGACCGTCTAGGGTTAGGGTTTTCGTCAGCAGGTCGACGGACGGGGTTTAAAGGAACCTAACTAACCGAACGCAAACTCAAACTCAAAACATTTATTTCAATTAAACCAATTACTGGCACTTTTGAATTGTCAAAGAGTCGGTCAGTTAGTCAGAAAGTTGAAGCTAGTTGCCCATTCCAAAACGTAGATCTCTATGGAGAAGAACGGGCAAGAAACTCCACGGACACTCTTTTGAATCAAGATAAGTATTACAACATCATGTACATTATATTTGTTGCTTCTACATGTGAGAACAATGTAAAAAAATACTTAAAACCAAGTTAAAATATAAAATTAAAAATAAGGCCTGGCAGATAAGAGATGACCAGTCTCACCTGACGGCGCCCGTTCACGAACATGACGCGTGGATCAGCACCATCCAGCTCAACCATTTTGTAGGGAACCGAATGATCCAACACACACGCCACCATCAGCGACACATTTAAGTGAGAATGACAAACTCTCAACTGCCATGCTCTTTCAAGTCAAACTTACCTACATCATAATACAATAATAAACGTTCCCATGGTACTCACATTCACAAAAATTGAAAAAAAATGCTTCTAATTTACACAGAACTATATTTTGCAATGAATTGAGGTGAATAAAAGTTTTACTACTTACCAAAAGGTAAGAAAATCATTAATATTAACGAATTCAACAGCTAAAAAACCAATTAAAAAAAAATAATAATAATCGTAATGTCAGAAAAAAAAAGGGAAGCATCTCTTCCAAATATTAAAATGTTAACAAGTGGACGCAAGTGTCTGTGGAGCAGGACCAGCATTATGCCAAGCATTTTTGTCTACGTTATAATCATCCGATTTATAATATGCTTGTCTACATAGTGTGCGTTTAATGCATGTTTTAAATTTCTTCTCATTTAGTTGAAGAATATCGAGTGGTATTTTATTATAACATTTTACACCGTACCCCATAAAAGAAGTGTGTACTTTAGACAATCTGAAACGTGGTTGATCTAATTTGTTCCTATTTCTTGTATTAAAATTATGCCTGTCACTTATCTTACTAAAAAGATGTAGATTTTTTCTAACGTACATAATGTTTTGTATATTGACAAGGAACCGTCATGATGTTAATTTTTTTGAACAGTTCCCTTAGAGACTCGCCTCTGCGGAGGTTGTAGATGGCTCTGACAGCCCTCTTTTGCAGAATAAAGATAGAATTGATATCTGCAGCTCGTCCCCACATCAAAATACCGTAAGACATGATGCTATGAAAGTAACTAAAATAGACTAGTCTCGCGGTATCCACGTCAGTCAATTGGCGGATTTTCCAAACAGCGTAAACGGCTGAACTTAGCCGCGCTGCAAGTGATGTTAAGTGAGGACTCCACTGCAGCTTTGAGTCAAGCGTGATTCCCAGGAAAACAGTTTTTCGACGAATTCAAGTATCTCCTTATTCAATACAACGTGACATTCAATACTTCTAACATTTGGTAACGCGAATCTTATGCATTTAGTTTTTTTCTCATTTAATACTAAATTATTTACAGTAAACCAATTATGGACCTTAAGCATAGCGTTATTTACGTCGTCAAGCTCTTGTGCATGTCTGTTTACTTTAAAAATCAGTGATGTGTCATCAGCAAATAACACCATTTGTGGTCGGTTTTTTAGTAAATGAGGTAAATCATTTATATATACCAAAAAGAGGAACGGACCCAATATTGAGCCCTGCGGTACACCCATTTTGACTTTTAAACCCAATGAATACACACCGTTTATTTGAACTTGCTGCAGTCTATCATTCAAATAAGATTTTATTAAGCTAAGCGCAAGTTTACCCAGTCCGTAATGCTCAAGTTTCAAGAGCAGAGTTTCGTGATTCATGCAATCAAATGCCTTGGATAGGTCGCAAAAGATGCCTATTGCGTCTTGTGCCTCCTCCCATGCGTTAAAGATGTGTTTTAATAAGGTTACACCGGCGTCAGTTGTACAACGTCCTTTAGTGAAACCATACTGTTGATCGTGTAGGATGTTATTACGATTAAAATGATTGAGCATCTGATTTAACATTACTTTTTCAAACACCTTGCTGAAAACCGGCAAAACTGATACGGGTCTATAATTATTAGTGTCTTTGCTGTCCCTGTATTTGAAAAGTGGAATAACTTTACTATACTTCATTAAATCTGGGACTTCGGGATGCCCCTGATGTCGACCGTCTAAGGTTAGGGTTTTCCTCAGCAGGTCAGGGAAAAAATGTAGGACCTCAGGAACTTTACATGGGTACAGACTTAGATCGGTTTTTTTCATTTTGGTCAATTAACAATGAGTATTCGTCCATTCATGATTTCCTCCCTTCGGGGTTTCATACTTTCGGGCATTTGGACATCGCTATTTTATGTTTCGATATAACGGCTATCGGCATTTAAAACTTTCGGTATTTTGAATTGCTTTGTCGGTATTTCAGTCATAGTTATTATGAAATTTCGGGATTTTAATACGTACCCTGTCGTTTCATCTTATAAAGACGACCAGTGAGCTGGCCTATTTGTTGGCCAAAGAATCAGTATTGCTATGTAAGTTGTTTGGGGACTTTTCTTGTTGAAAACGATGCGAATTTTTTTTTTATGATGTCTTCCCCCCTTTTTATTGATGCATTTAACTATATGTAATACAGTGTAAACCCTTTATAACGTCTTTCGATATAACGTAAAAGTTTTACGTGGAAATTAGTTCAATTTCGTTGGTTTACCTTAAAACCCATACATTGACACACTCTTTATAGCGCAACAGCCATTCTCTTTTACGAAAAAATACGTTCATATTTAGACGTCAGTAAATATATCAGCGTTACTAGTTACAAAAGGCATGGACTAAATCTTTGAGGTGCCAAAATTTCTAAGAAAGACACATGAGGTTGTACACAGCCGCCTTGCTTTTATTATTGTTAATTGCCTAGAATACGTGTGACATTACTCTTGGATTGCATTGTCTTTAAGAATGTGGGCCATAGTTACTAAACACACCAGGCACTTCTCAAATTAGCAGTTGTAAAGCAATAAATAAATAATAAAAATATTAAAAGTATTGTGATTAGTATTTGGTTGTTTCTCTTTCTTCAGTCCTTAAAACGAAAACTCTCTATAACGAAAAAAATGCTCGGTCCCTTGAGTATGTATTTTCATAATTTAAAAGATAAGTCTTCAAATTTGAATTTTTTACTAATTGCTACCTTTTTACCCGACTACGGCGAAGCAAAAAGGAGGGTTATGGTATTGATCCGGAGTCACACGTCATGACAATGTTAGGGCATAAACCGAACAGTTTATGTGTGACTCCGGATTTTTAATTTGTCCGTCTTTTTCTAATTTCAGATGAAAATATTTTCTTGTTTCATACTTTTTAGAGCATGATTTTTCAGTAGTCGGGTTTTAGTTTTTAAACTTAATTTTTATAAATTATGAAAATATCCTGTTTGAAAATAAATTGGAAACAACTTATAATGAAATTGTCAATATCAGGCAAAACTATCACAACTTTTCACTTGTTTTTTCTACTTCATAAACCCTACAAGTTATGATCGTCCATAAGCACGATCAAAAGCAATTGTGATACAAATTGATTAAGCGTAAATACCAGGCAACAATATCAATATGTAGGTTTTTGATAGATCTACCTACACACTTTCCACATGGTTTCAGATCTATGTTATTATTGCGTTTTTTTCCAATTTGCAGATTAGTGTAAGGTTGTATACGGATTGGTCTGTTTTCGTCAGACCAATACGGAGGAAATCTAACTTAGAGAGATGTGTTGCTGATTTTTGTGGTTAAAATTATGTAAATATAAGGTGCTATATTAAAATATCTGTCACGGCTGCAATGGGAGACAGTATTATAGATTACAATAGTGAAGATAAATTATTGATCTTATGACATATTTTTTCATACAAAAAAAATGTGCGTATTTTGAATTGATTTATTTGTATGAAACCGTCCCCTAGTAATTAGTGTTCATTCACAGAACAGTTAGAAAGAGGTAGCAATTGTTTTCAATGACGAAGCGACACATCGCACGTTTATGAACCACGTTATGTAGAATAAAGTAAATGTTTATTTATTTTCTCAAATTGATTCAACTGGGGTACGAAATTTCTTTACTATTGTATATAATATGTCATAGTCAAAGGTCGATATGCAGTCTCTTCGCAGAATGACTGGTTTATCCTGGGTTTGACCAAAGCCTTCGCTTCGGGCAAACCCCGAAATAAATTCCAATTTCGGCCTTTGAATAAAGTATTTTTGGTCAAACCTAGAAGTTCCTAACTTTTCAGTCAAACGTCGAAAGTAAAATAATCTGTTTCGGGCTTTGCCTAGTCGATCCTAGAAGCGACTGGCAGACTCGGTCAAACGTCGACGTCAGGGGCACCCCGAGGTTCGGTTTTGTTAGGTTCCTTTAATTAAACCCTGCAGACAGAAATAGGGGCCCAGCACAGCGGGGCTCCGTCGACCTGCTGACGAAAACCTTAACCCAAGCCTAACCTAGGTGTTTTGAGGTTAGTTAGTTAACTGGTCACACCCCCATTTTATTCAATTGAGTTTCGACGTTTTCCTGACCAAATTAGTTTCTCCTAGGTTTGACTAAAATTCTTTAGTCAGAGGCCGAAAAACTTCATTTGCTTGGGCTTTGACTGAGACTTCAGGTCAGACCTGAGGATTGACTAGTCAAACCTAGGAGCGCCGGAGTTTCGAGGTTTGACTATAACATACAGGGTGTTTCTTTTAAGGTGTCAAGCCAGTGCGAGCTGATAGCAGAGTACCATACCTATCCATTTAACCCCCATATAATATGTTCTACGATTTTTTGTAGTTTTCGAGTTACAATTTTTTTCGATATTTTTCCTGATTCAACGAGATCAGGGCTTTAAAAACGTATATCTTTTTTTTGGATCAACTTTGAACAAGAATGTACTAAATAGGGCGTTATTTGCTGAAATCGGTCGTTGAAAGTGGTGTATTTGAAATCTAATAAAAAAAAAATATACCTACTACTCGTACTATCCTTAACCACTACCATTGAAAAAGAAATAAGGGAATAAGGGAGTTGATATGAAATAAGGGATCCAAAATAACTCGAAAACTACAAAAAATCGTAGAACATACATGGGGGTTAAATCGATAGGTATGGTACTCTGCTATCAGCTCGCATTGGCTTGACACCTTAAAAGAAACACCCTGTATACACAATACTATCTCCCATTAAAGCCGTGGCAGAAATTTTTATAGCACCATAAATCTCTCTCTCTCTCTCACGAATCGTATTTTGAATTTTTGATCAAGATACAACCTGACACTGACCTGCAAATTGCAAAAAACCCAAGAAAATTTGAATTTCACGGGCTACTTTAGCACATGCCCCTTAAGTTATGCTCGTGAGGACATATTTAGTTGCGCTTGCGTGGAAAAAGCAAAGCTGAGGGTTACCTTTGAATGTCAAGTTCCTTGTCGAAGCGTGGCAACTGGCGCTGGCAAAGCGCGCCTGGGCATGAAGGGCGCCTTGATGCTATCTACCCACCATTGTTGCGTGCACTTAACCGTCATATAGTTTGCCTCCATGTTCGGCCCTTGTTAACACATTGTAAAGGAAATTACATTCTTTACTCACCGTTAGTACGGCGTCAAATGATGTTTCCGTTATCTATCATCGCTCTAGCGTGTCAAATTGTTATCATTAAACAAGTCAATAATAAATTTCATTTCTGACCTGGTTACTTTAACGGGCAGACGCGGACGGTGCGATTACTTATGAGTTATGACAGGTGGAACTATTTTTACGATATTAAAGAACGTTATTCAACAATTGTAGACAGCATTTAATACAAAAGTCGGTAACGAAATTAGATAACGGTGGAAGCGTGTGTTCGGTTTCATTACTGTCGGAACATTACGTATTGATACTGCGGTATTAATAGTCGGGATTCGCCCTCGAATCTGTTGAAATTAAGCTACGGCGATTGGGGTGTCGCAGATGGCAGTAACTGCGCTATCTGCGCTGCCCGCCGCTCTCGACCGCGCGCCAAGTATAAAAATATGATTTATGCCAGCATATAGGATCGCACATCCGCTTGGCTCCTCTAGTCCACCACATTAGCGCACACACCATATGCATATTGTTGAGTATCCCTTACCCGCGGAAAACTACTAAACTACATTTTGGAATGGGAATTTCTTATTGTGAGAACTCCGATCGGAAACCCCAAAGGACACCCCGAATAAGAGCCGCAGAATTAGTTTTGTGTAGTGCCTTACTTTAATAATGTTCTGTGGTCTTCGGAGGTTTGAGGGGGTTCAGGGAGGCCCGTGTTTATGTAGTCGTGCGGTATATGAAATAGATGTTTTCTGGCTTCAGGCTCTTTATTATTACTTTGAACTGCGGCCATGAATACAGGGGCCCGCCCTTTGTGGAGCTGGGGTCGGGAAGGTAAACAAGTGCGTCAACTGATTCAAATAATCAATTGAATTGTACATTTTCCTTATTTCATTTACTTTCCTTTTAATATTTCCCATTTGATATGGCTTATCATCAAATATTAAGATGTTGTCAAGAAGGCGCGGTATTAATGTTAGAAAGGTTTTGTCTTAAAAGGGACTCGAAATAATTCAAAATTTATCACAATGGTCATGTTTTCGAAATGATTAAGAACTTGTCGCGTGGTCTCAACGTCGGCTTTATCAAAGCTCAGTAATTTATGTGACTTGTCATCGGCTTCACTAATGTGTTTTATCTTACTGTTGAATATTTTAGTTTTGAGTTCATGGTTTTGTTGCTTATCTCAAAAGCTTAAAGAATTTTATCTTATACTATAATGGGTTTGTATGTTAGATCTAGAGTAAAGAGTTAATCGTTGACAAATCACATAGATTGAGCTTTTAGCGCCTTGATCGTCTGTTTATCCCGTTTATTGTGATAAGTGTTTTAAAACTGTCTAAATTACCTAGCTTAGACAGCTAAATTACCTTTAATAAAGGAGCTTTTACAGTTCTTAAATATATTAACTTTGCTGTTTTAAAAGTGTCGCTTCAAGCTGATGCAAAGCTTTTGTTGTTAGTTGCATACTTACCTGCATCATATGTGGATATAACATAATTATATATATGTTAGTCGATAGCTTGCTTGCACGAGATGCAACTTACCTAGGGTCTACGAAGGGTTCGGCGTAGATGTTCCTGACTGGCTGTCTGCGCGGGAGGGGAGGGGGCACCGGGCTGAACCCCTCCATCATCTCCTCCCGCTCGCTGTACTTCAGCGATTTCATCGTCATCCTGCTGCTGTACCAAGTCCACTTCACTACAGTTTGATCTCCAAACCCAACATTTCACTGTAGCGTCTTATCACTTACATCGTTACACTGTCGCATATACGTTCATCTTAATGGTAACTAAAGAAAATCCACTTCTGAGTTCAAATGTTTGCTTTCCACATTTCCGGCGACACTTTTATTTTTATTTGTTGGTTTAAAAGCTTTTTACTGAAAGGAGAAAATTACGATGAATGAGAAAAGTCGTTTCGTGCTACGATCTCACAACACTGGTGGTTGCCCCGCGGGTGTTCGCGATCGACTGCCGGCCGTTGCATCTCCCGTGTGCGGCGGGCCTGCCTGCCGACCCGCCCCGACCCTCGCCTGCGAGCTTACTTGAGCTTTTGTCATTTTTTGCGCCCGCGCCGAGGTGCCGTCAAGCTCGTCGAGTTATTAGACTGGCGCACAAAAAACCCGAAACATACGCAAGACGAGGGACGATAGACCAGACGTTCACAACGATAGCACACCCGTGTACAACATGTCGGCGTGCGGTTGAATCTCCCATTGTGTCTTAAGAATATTGTGTAAAGTGTGAATAAGATCTGTGTTGTAGAGCCGAGGGTGCCTTTTGTGATGTGCCGCGAAGCTATTCATGTTTTTTGCAAATTTCATATTTAGTAGATTTATCGATTTTTTTACATTAAATGTATTAGTAACACATGGTTCGCTTTTTTATCGAGTCGACACGTGAGACTACTCGTAGCATTCCATGTTTCATATTCGAGTGGAGAAGATTGGGAAAGGCTAATGATGGCATTAGGTCACGTAAAAAGAATGCAACGTAATCGAAGTAGAGTCGAGAAAGGAGAAAGTATCTAATCGATACGATTACGAGTGGATGAGGGTCGGCTCGAACGGAGCACGGGGTTCGTCCGACTAAATTACCTATCGTGAATTCGTGAATGATAAGATAAGCGTTGGGTCGTACCGATTGATCTTTAGTTTATACATATTTATTTGTAAATTAGCTAAATCATTTCCTCTATTTAGTCAATTATGTTTAAATGACTGGGTTTTGACGGTTATTCTCAAAGTTAATAAGATGAAGAGCATTTGACGCCAACGCAACTAGTAAACAAAAACATATGAATCACCTGAACTATTACGTTAATGTTATAGAGCCATAATAATAAACGGCTCCGTAGTAACGAGCAGCCAGTAAAGCTCAATAGGAGCAGTGCATCGACGTAGGTTGCACAGTGCATGTGTATGCATGATGGTATTAGTTCAAAGACCTGCGGCTCCCTGCTGCGAGCCGGCGGGCGGCTGGTTGATCTCAGCACTTTGCATCTCCAACAATTACCCTCACAAACATTGTTCGCGACAAATACGCCGGCGCACACCCGTTTACCCTTTTTGTTCTCTAAAATGTTTGTTTTTAAAACTCGTTACATACCCTCCGCACAAATTTTATTTACGATCGCCGAAATTGAATTACGCCCGTGTGATTTATTGAATGTTTTCTAATTTAGCGACGCGTTACCGTGTGACTAATAAAAATTTCGCGAAAAAAATGTGATTCCGCAAAAGCGAACTGCCAATAGAAAGGGATGCGGTAAAATTATGTAAAAACCTGTCCTATGGGACCGAATTATCCCACAAGGATAAGGAATAAGAATATAAAAGAGGCTTAGAGTTTTCCATACGGCTTTTTGAGAAGCAAGGAACGCAAGATTTACATACATACATGCGGGTAAACATGCTCGTTGCCGAAGTGTCTTCGAGTACCTGTATAATAAATTGATTTAAGCGCCTCCTGACAGATTTAAGTATGTTTTGACAAACATTAGGGAATTTAAAGCCCCAGTGACTAAACTTTGTTTTGTATGACTGGGGCGTGCGGAGTCTATCGTTGGCTTACCAACTGGATTTTCCTCGAGTTTTCAAACTGCGAATATTTGCTACCACCCGAGTTCAATGAGGTTAAATGAAATCTTCAATTTGATGTTTGAAGTGTTATCAACTAAGCAGATGTTTTCATGAAATAAATAACAATAAACAAGAGTATATAATAGCTAATGAAAGTGAATTTGTGTGGGTATGGGTTGGTGGTATTAATAAATTGAAAGGAGCTTTGAAAGCCTCATAGAATACTGTTTCTTCATTTACGATCTACAGTATACCTACACAGTACACACCAATGAATTCAATTAAAAGATTGAAACTGATCGGTAATTGTTATTGTAAGTTCTTTCTATCGGGGTAATTATTAATTTTGTTTAATCGTTATTATTGTAAAGCATTTTTCATTTTGTATAAAGTAGTGTTCAGTACCTATACCTACTTTGGGTATTCTTTAAAAACATGCCTACACCAAGTAGCTAATGTGAATGGGAATATGTTTCCATATTTATGACTTGAGGGAGTTACAGGGATGGCCCTAAAATTAAAATTAAAATTTGAAACTGATTGTTATTCCTTTGTTAATGTTGGTTTTTTAGGGTGAAATGAAAAAACTTTACAATAGACATTGTTTCGAAAACAAATCATCAGAGACTATGGATCTGTGTGCGAGCATGCTTGTGAAATAGCGGTTGTTGCATATAAGGCAAGTAGGAAGCGGGCCGCGTCTCAGCCGAACATTTTCCCATGCCATACACTTGAGTGATGTATTTCTGACCGCCTGATGTATGGGGCTTGTTCTTGCACTTGAACTTGCGTCGCTGGCGCACGCTTTGATTCTAACATACGGCGGCGCACCGTGCATTACTCCCCACTAACTACAGATAAGTAGTACATGCCACATCAATTTGAACAGAAATAAACCTCACAATGGGCTCGTTATTGGTTCCGAACAACTCCGAAGCAGTAGTCGTAACGTAAAAACAATGTTGCATAACAACACTGCACCAATTACACAGCATTGTTTGTATTTCGAGTGCTCGAGTGCACACTTAACAGAGCAGTTGTAGACTAATAAACACGTTTTAGTCAGTGTATTTACACTAACATTAACAAGGCGCTCCTTCGTTTGAACTGTATTAATCTTCACTGGCTGGCCCAAATAAATTTCGGCATCCGTCTGTCGACTGCGCTACAAAAAGTTACTCAGCTATTTTAATTGGCGTAAAAGTTTGGAGTTACGACGCGGCAGGAACAAATGTCACTGATAGTAGGTAAACGTGTTTAAAGTTTTTTTTAGCTCCAGCATTTCCGAGGCTATTAAATTTTTATTTTCACGGTTTTTGTATGTTATTTTTTATGAAATGACTCGTCGCTGATGTCAACAATTTTCAACGACAAAACACGAATCACGAACATAATTATAATTAAACGGAAAACTAATATCACAACTCGAGAGCGAGATTTAATTAAATCTCCCGAGTTTTAGAGAGCGCGCGAACAAACACGTGCAAGAGCGAAGAAATTTGGATTAATTATCGCTATCTGCTGAGTATTTGTTCGTTTTATTCTGTACGTTAGCAACCCTAGGCAGCTCGGGGGTGTGCGTGCTGCGAGGTGCGCCTGTGTGTGTATGTGGAGCACGTTTCATAAGATAAAAGACGATATTGATTCCGTGACGAGCCGAGAGCGGGCTGTGGGAAACGATTCCTGTCCGTTTAATAGATGCCCCGAGGATACGAGTACTTCGACGTATACATCGCTCAACCTTCAGAAGAACACTCATTAAAAATATTGTTTTAAGTGCGAGTACGTTTGATACCGAACACTTACAGTTATTCCAAGTTGTAAAATTTGAAACGTGTAAGTATATTAAGTTCCCGAGTGTAATTAACGAGTTAAGGGTACCGCACTGAGCACTTTATTCGTAGTTTAGCGACGCGGTCGGGAGGCTGTCCCGGCCGCAGGACTCGGCCACATTCTCGTCGGGTAATTACGCACGCCCGTCTCGTTCCCAAGCCTCAGCTCTAACATTTTATGCCTCATTTCGTAGTGTATGATTTGCTGCACACATTACTTGATGTAATTATCGTGGGAGCAATCCACGCTCGCGTGCGAAGCGAATCATTTACTGGATGTCGATGATAGCTGTTGTTTACTTACATTGATTATTATCAACCATTTATCAACCGTACCTATTCATTCAACTTCTTAGGAATAGTTCGCTATCGAATTATATTATCATCCAATTAGTGCTCAGTCTTGTTATTTCCGTATCGCAGAAAACATCTGTTGTTGACACGAGATACTTGTTTTCAAACGGATATACCTAACACAGTAGATAATTAAGGACTGCGAAGTCCATATCTATCATTATGACCTATGTTCATTTTATAATCCTCTGGTATTTTAATGCAAATAACGAGAAGTATATGCCAACAAGGCTTGAAATAGAGATCAAACGGTTTTTGATTCAGTAAACGATGATTACATCCGACATCAGTTGATTTAAGTTGGTCGCGGCCACGTGGGGCCGGCGCGGCGGCCGGCGACGTCGTCCCACTGCGCCGAGTGGACTCCGTCATTCAAAATAAACGCTGTCTTCGCGAAACACGCTCGGAGATAAAAGCCACGACTCGTTACTTTTTACCCCACTGTTTTTTCCTCTTTTCCCCGCCTTTCCACGAGTTTTTAACGGTTAATTTGTCATTAGCCCTGCATCTGTCAGCACACAGAGTTTTGTCGCCTGCAGACATTGGACAAAAACAAAGCGGTTTAACACAAAAGTTTTTTAACACTGAACCAGACACCTGAATCGACCTCGACTGCTGCTAAAGTAAGCTTTCCTTTACTTCTGCACTTTTAGCAGTAAATTGTGTTCGCCGCGGTAATTAATTTTACCAGTAAACTATTAAACAAACAACGCTTCAAGTTCCTCAATAAATCAAAAAAGATTGCAGCGGAGACGAGCCGCGGCGTTCTGAAATATTGACTTTCAGATTGTAAATAATGATGAAAAGAGAAAATCAATGTAAGCGGACTTAATGGCGGCGCGGCATCATTAATGATTATAATGGTTATGGGATTGTTTCTAGTACGTAATGGCGGGAAGGTAGGGGCGGGCCCGGAAATTGTCCTCTTGTCGGGCAGCGCCGCATTAGCCGAGGACATTAGGACACCGCACCGTGCGTGACGTATCACTCTGACAAGTGACATATGACAGACGTAAAGACATGTGTGAAAGAACAATGATTCGACAGAATCGTGATAGATTTCTTATAACGTGGTACGCTGGCGTGAGAACGCGAGCGCAGCGTGCTATCAGAGTCATGTGTCATGGAAACTTAGAACCATTAGCGTCCGACGAATCTTCCAGCAATTTAGTTTGAGCACATAATTGCGAGAACAAGTCGAACCTAATTGATGTCCGGACTTGAGTTCAAGTTGCCGTTAATACCTACACCGCTGGCTGGTTCTTGCATATGGCTCCACATCGTTAATAGAAACCGTGAGAATTTCCTTCACGTCTTTAGACGAACTTCTTTATACTTATACATAAAGCTTATGTAAGTAAGCATGTATTACGGTGCAATTATACATGCTGTTTAACTAAAAATAATTACGTGTTTTTGTAATAAGAAAGAATGCTTTTAATAGACAAGCAAGCTTTTAAGTATGAAAGTAGAATAAATGCTGTGAAGATGCGTTCCTTGCGAAGCATGTGTGGTGAGACTATGAATGATAGGCTGAGGAATGATGTGATAAGGCAACGGTGCGGTTTAAAAGAAGATGTAGTGACAAAAATTGAAAAGAGTATGCAGATGGTTTGGTCATATTGAGAGGATGGATGAAAGGCGACTAACAAAAGGTATTTACAAGGCAGATATTAGTGGAAAGGCCGGGAGGGGACGCCCTAGGAAGACATAATAGTGACCTTATTGGTGATGTTCTTCAGAAAGGTCAGGTGCGTAGTACTCGCAACCGGCGTGCGTGTATGATGAACGTAAACAAGACAAAAAGAGTAGGTGGTATGTAAGGGTCGTATCAGGTGGCGTTAGTCTATAGTTTCTGCCTACCCCCATGGAAAAAAGGCATAAGTTTATGTATATATACTTTTACAGACAAAGTGCTGAAAGTAAACTAAAATAAAATTTGATTGCAGGCAGAAGTAACGCGCTTTACGGAGTGTTAATTCTTTCTTTAGTCGTTTTAAGTGCTACATAAAGTGTGAAAATAACAAGTTTCTGTCTGAGACAGAACTTTTAGCCAGCTTTATGAGTTTTCGTTTTTGCTTGACAATTTATGCGATGACATAAAAATCTAACTAAGTCTAAATTAATGAGCTGTATTTATGGTGATTCTAAGAGTTTTCTGTGTATTTTCTTACGACTGTTCCTTTTAGCGACTAATTAGGCGGACTATTTTTAGCGCTGAATGTACGGACTGATAAAGCGACTTTCGTGTGTATGTTTTGGCTCTATTTAATTAACCTTTTAACCGCTCGACTTCATATCAGTTGTCGTGCCCCCTGTGCCCGGCACAGTAAATTAAAAAATATTTTTGATAGAATACAGCGTAATGAACTAAAAAAGCAGATTATAGGAGCTGTGGTAGGTATTTGGTCGTAAATGTACACGAAAATATTTGTCGGATTAATCCGACACAAGCGGTATTAAATTTTCAGTATGATTTTCAAATGTAAGTGGGCACCTATTACCTACTTACAGTTTGCTTAAAGTGAATTAGAAATATGTTTTTCATGTACCGCTAGAAATTGCGCTTATTTACTATCTAATTTATTTAGTTATGGAGTTTATTGTTATTTAGTTTAGAAATAATAAGATTTGATTTTACTAATGTGACAATACAAAATTACTTTTAGAAAAAAAATATTCCGTTGATGCGCTGTGGTAGCCCGCGAAATTCAAATTTTCTTGCGTTTTATGCAATTTGCAGGTCCGTGTCAGGTTGTATCTTGGTCAGAATATGATACGCGACAGTAAAACATATGTATTTACATAATTTTAGCCATAAAAATCTAAGTTACATTTCCTTCGGATTCGTCTGAATTCCGAAATCCGACTAATCCGGACGAAATGTAACTTAGAAAGATGTATTGTTGCTTTTTATCGATAAAATTATTTAAATACATATGTTTTAGTGTCGCGTATCATATTTTTTTATCAAGATACAACCTGACACGGACCTGCAAATTGCAAAAAACCCAAAAAAAAATTGAATTTCGCGGGCTACCACAGGGCACCTTAGTAAATTTTCCCATTTTTAATTTAATTCTCATCAATTAGTTTTTCTTCTTTTTGTCTACGGACAATATTTTTAACTTCTTGAAAATAAATACGGGTTTGTCAATCTGGTAACTGGGTCTTATCACATGTTGGCCAATGTTTATAAAAACGTGATGACAAACGTAATTATTGAAGCAATAAATAATATGACTGCATGTTTATGATTCGATGTAAAAGTTCCACACAGTAGGGAATTATTTACTTTGTTCTTATCTCTACATAATTATATTGAAAGTAAATATAGCTGTGTTTACATAATGTCGTAACGTAAAAAATGAGAATAAATTGATGCATGAATTGCCAGTAGGTTCGTAGGTATTTGTTTTCGCAGTCAAATTGTTCTGCGAATTGGGCAGTTGGCAAGCGAACATGCTTTTGCCAATAATGATACTCGCAAGTTACTCTAAGAAAGGAACAACTATCCCAAACATCTATCAAGTTTTCGGTCACATGGTTATAGATTTAATCTCTCAGTAAGTATAGGTACATTTAGAATAAAATTTACAGTTTTCATTTCATGCATTCCTACTACTGGAAATTGAGATACATATCAACGTCCACAATTTCTTTAACCTTGTGATATTTTTAACTGATAACTACATAAATTGATCAACAGATCAAAGACAAAATCCATGTAAACAGATTGATATCGTACACATGTGTATTAATCCAAAGACTCAAGTAGAAGTAACAGAGGCAATCCATGAATAACTCACGCCTGCGTTGAAAGGCACCCTTACGAACTCACTGACACGACCGAATAAGTACATTGTAATTCCAGGCATTTTACAACGATGAAAACACATTTAGGAAAACAATAAACACCAAAAAACAATAAAGAACAAATTAAAATCGGACAGCGAGCGAGTAGTCCGGTATATTGCGCCGCTTACGGGAATATTGCTGGGAATCACGCTACCGAGGGTCGGGACTACCGGGCTACCTGGTGCATGTGGAGCATGAGGCGGGTCGGAACGGAGGCGCGGGCCTACAGAGAGATCGCGGGACGCCTCGGGGCGCAGGTAAACCGCGTTGTTGTGATGTACGGCGTATCGGTCAGTGACCGCGAACGAGTCGCATCGGGCAGCGCACCTCGCCGTCGTCGGAGGTGTTGTGGCGAGTGATCGCGCGGGAGACAACGGAACGCGCGCGCCACGGCCGCCCTCCGCAGGCGATTTGATGCCCTCCGCGCGACGCCGCTGCGCGCGCAGCCATCGTTGGCGGATAATGCCGCCCTATACCATGTCGAGCTATCGAGTTATCCGCTACGGGTGGATATCGTGCTTAACCCTGTCAGTTTGTACGATAGATACGTGAAAGCTCGAGGTTACTCTATGAGACGCGTGGCTTGTTCTTTTGTAGTCAGTAAAAAATAAAAACTCATAATAAGCTTTCAGGTGTCATAAGGGCTGTTTTCCACTTTACAAGTAAACCACGGTCGATTTACAAGTCTAGAAAAGATCATGAATAATTTGCATAACAAAAAATCTTAATCGACAATAGACATCCCTAAACAGATTATAATTGGAGCATGCGTGGTGCGAGGGTTGAGGGTAACAGGAGGACGACAGCGGGTGGGGGTGTGTGCGGGGGGCGGCGGGGTGCGCGTGTCACCCGCGGCGGCGCGACGCTAGCGACGTGATCTTGACACCGCGTATGCACAGCTTGTGACGTTCCACGTTGGACCAATTCTGACCGATCAAAACAAAATACACGAAAGCATCAAAAATAAAAGAGTCAGCATCTGGACTATTACATAAAAAAGCTTTTATTATCTCAGAACAATCTGTAAACAGACGTTGCCCTTGACGCTCGAAACTTACATAACGGCTTTTGAAATTGGCTTTACAAATCCTCAAATCCCGTATCTGATATAAACTCACCCTTCAATTTCGGGTCCCTATATCCAATGTAACATTATATTAAGTTAGTGAAAACAATCGATGGTTCTATACGCCAGGCGTAGGTACTTGCTACGTCATAGGCTGTAGGAGGCTTTCGAGCTTTATAGGAGAGATGACGACGTGCCGAGTCTTAAGACGTGTGTACCAAAATCCTTGGCGCGTGACTTTAGTTCACGCTCTATTGGGCCGTAGGTATGCCATATCTGTCCAACGATCTAAAACAACGTAAAAACATGAATACCTTGTTACTTGGTGGTTAGTGTGCATCGCAATGTAAGCTTCGTCGTGTATCATTACACCAACAAAAATTACTTGAAGATAATTTTGAATAGGAAATGTGAAATTACTTTAGATTGATAAGAATTTTTATGATCATAATATTTTTGCTACGACTGCTACGCCCGCTACGAGTTTTGTCAATTTTGTCATATTGTTATCAAATAATAATTAATTATTTTATCTATATAACTATGATAAATGATTAATGAATTATGCAGCTTGTTCTAACTACCTAATTGCTATTCATGTATTTTAACATAATAAAGATATAAGAGTAGAAACGCTACATAATAACTATGGTTATAATCTGCGGTGCTACGCGCAATAATTTTTAATTCGTGTTTTCGTAGACTTGTCTTATGCCCGGTTTCTGAGGTTTTTAAACGGAGTTTATCAATTCGCTAGTGATTATTTATTCGATATCGTGTTTCTGAACACTTCATTATGGAAGAATTTCGCTTGAAACTCGAGTGAATTTCTATCGATGGTTTATCTGAGGACTTCAAAAACCGAGCATAAGGAAGAAATGCGCTTAAATAGTTAATTTTGTCGAATCAATAGCTATAAAGAGTTTAAACTCCGTTTAATAATTTTTCAGAAACCGGGCATTATAGCATTCTGTGGTACTTTCAATACAGGGTGTTTCTTTTAATGTGTCAAGCCAGTGCGAGGTGATAGCAGAGTACCATAACTATTGATTTAACCCCCATGTCTGTTCTACGATTTTTTGTAGTTTTCGAGTTATAATTTTTTTTTCAATATTTTTCCTGATTCAACGAGAACGCCTTTAAAAAAATATATCTTTTTTTGGGTCATATTTGAACAATAATGTTCTGAATAGGGCATTATTTGCTCGTTTGGTCGTTGAAAGTGGTGTATCTGAAATCTTGTGATTTTCATATTTTATAATTTATTATTATCTTTGCATATTTTTGTCAATCCTGATATTTACTATTCCTCTACGTTTAAAAAAACATATAATAAAAACATACATTTTATGCCTACTACTATCCTTAACCACTACCATTGATATGAAATGAGGGATCCAAAATAACTCGAACACTACAAAAAATCGTAGAACATACATGGGGGTTAAATCGATAGGTATGGTACTCTGCTATCAGCTCGCACAGGCTTAACACCTTAAAAGAAACACCCTGTATATTATTTAAGACTACATACATAATATTACCTACATACATGTCAGCAATGCATAAAACATGTGCATACCTAATGTTATCTGGATATGTTAATTTTATGATTTGTTTCGACTACTACTACAACTGTAGTTTATTGCTGTAGTCTATTGCGTGGCAAACTAAATTTATAATAGTCTAATATCAAGCAGTTCGTGTTCATGGATGATAAATATAATATTATTTTGTATTGATACGGTGCGCGTAGTTAGAGCAGGTATAGGTACCTAGTAAGGTTTCAGGTCGCCGCGCCCCGCCCGCGACTCAACGGATAAAGGGTTTTGTTTTCTTTATAAACAAGCGCGAAGGCGCTGCTAACGACCCCACGAACAAATACGAAATTCGATCTACCATTACGAATACAAATGGCTCCCCTACAACCCGCCACCGTGAAGGCATTGTCTTTGCTGCAATCTCGATCGACGCTCACTCGTTATGCTTTTCAATCTCCTATAACACTATTGTTTATGTTTACTGATCTTGTATAAACTCTAGTCAATGGACACCTGCTCCTCATCCGACACAAAATAAACACGTCAATAACACGAAGATTGATTTCTGTAAAAATTTCCCGATGTCCTTATCGCTATATTGAATCCGTATTAAAAAGGAAATGAAGAGTAGGTATCGGTTCCACAAAAAAGTTGAAGCTCCGCTATCGCTTTGATCTCGGCTGGTATTGCCTTCAATTTTTGCCGAAGACATTTAAATTCGACGTTCTTTAAGTACCTATCTAATACTGGAGTACTCCAGTTTTGAAAATTGGATTGTCGTAATCACGGAATAGCTAACGACTTTTCTTTGATCTTAATAACTCTTATTATCTATCAGTTTCCCGGGGAAAGTATCTGTGTGATTAGTTCATAATGTATGTCTATTTTTAACTACATTGGTAGTAGCATAACTAAGTGCTACCAACTTTATTTATAATCCTATTGCCCTAGTTAGCCAACACAACCGCGCAAACAGCAAAACAAATCCAGAACCCATCCAACATTCTCATGAATTTATAAAAATAAACTTCTGCAACTTCATGTAGCAAACGGCTTTATGAAAAATGTTATTCTATTGTCTCTGTCTCTTTTGCAAGGGACGCGCTGCAAATAGTCTGTAGTTTACAATACGACGAAACTCGCGGCAATCACACGATCCTATGCAATACGTCAGCAATTCTTCAGGTATAACAGTTTTATGTAATGGCTTGTGCCACGGAACGAATAAAAAAGACGTCTGACAAAAAGTAGAAGAGGAACGTAAATCGAAGCATTTCTATTGAGGGCCATGACGTTGCATAAATGTCGAGCACGAATGTTGTTTGTCACCGCACGGCGCACGGGCGCGCGGACCCGATCGCGCGATAGTGCCTCGCAGCGGACGGACAAACGACAACCTTCTTATATTGAAATAATATTGAAAAATAGCTTATTCACAACTTTGTTTCACCATTACAATGATTGGGGATTGAAATAATCCGCTTACGTAATCGTGTGTGCCTTTCTCGCGTTCTCCGTTTCATGGAACTGACAGATGAAAGCTGGGGAGGTGCCGATTGAAGTCACGTTTGTTGTTATTGGCACACGTGAGTTCTGCCTCGAGCTCTAAGATTGCAATAGTGGCTACAGATAGATAATAGCCTATCAACCTCAGGCAATCTAGATCGTCTAGCAATCTAAAATGAACCTAGCCATATGAGTACGCTATACGCTGCTATTGATTACTCCAAGTCTCAAAAGTCCGTGTTTTAGTGCTAACATCAAATTAGCTCAAACAATTTGAGACTAATTAAGATGAACTCGAGAGAACGAAGACTTAACGTAAGGTTAATCAGAACAAAGTACTATTTTCTATCTAGCCGAGAGTTAGAGCATTTAAAGTAACAAAGTAATTACCAACAGAAAGTAGGTCTCGCGTCACTTCATTGGAAGCTGGATGTGCGTGATCTTAATTCGAAACGTTTAAAATGCCTTTTGCTTTCAAGCGGAATATTTTGCTACATTTGTTACTTTGTTCACCTGAATAGTGGTTGCAGGCAGGATTTCAGGATAATAAACGTTCAATTCCTTAATCCTAAAACGAATCGACATTGTAAATGTTACTATCGGATGAATTTGCATTCATAGTTACGCGTAGCAACACGAAGCTACGCGATGTTACGCAGTGCTACGCGATGCTACGGAGTGCTACGCGAGGCTACGCGGTGCTACGCCAAGCTCCGCGGAGCTACGCAAAGCTACGCGGTGTTACGCGAAGCTAAGCGAAACGTTAAGAAGCTATCCTTCATTGGCAAAGTCGAATCAACCCACTGGTTGTAATTGTAACGATAGGTCTATGTCCAGAGTAGCCTAGAACATGACGACTTTTGGCTGATAGTTGTGATGATTATGATGACAATCGAATCTCATCAATAGTGGTTAGTAAGTTATAGGAATTGAGCAAAGCTTTTGAAAGAGTTTGTTTCTGAAGGTGTACCCTCCATTAGTCGGTGTAGAGAGGTTATTGAATTACGACACGTTCGTAAGGCCGTCACGGCGCGCCGTGCTCTCGCGTGTCATATCGGGTTACAATCACATGTTTAACTATAATCTGGTAGTCTTACAAGCATCAAGAACGCGACCGATCGTCAGGTTAAACACGGAAACATAAACATGGAGTTCATTTAATGACTTTAAAAGTAAAATATGTGCATTGTACCCAGTTATTGTGAAGATTTTGGATTTTTTTGTATAATAAATTAATAAAACACATGCTCGTAGGGATTTAAAAGTAATACACACAATGAAAAGCCGCTAATCGGCTAATCTTTGTATATTGGCAACGTATACTCGAGTTACAATAGAAGTAAAAAATATCGCACCGTGAAAAAAATGAATCCACTTTTTATAGTTGTCTGGTATGTAAGAAAAGAGATTATTTTATTTTAAACTTTCTTTCAAAGTGTCTATTATCACATGCTTTAGAACCGTAATAAATCATAGGTTCCTAATTTTAGATTTTGCTTACAATTTTAAATCTGTTTACAACGGGACAAGTTGTTCCATCCTTGGAAAGTAAACATAGTAAATCTTTCAACGCTTTTAAATTCATAGACAGAATAAAATGCTCGTGTATCAAGTTCATATCTCCTAGACTATAACTTACAATTTTTGAACCCTACCACGAAATAAAAACAATGGACAATCTATAGTTGTTTTGTTTCTGAAATATATTTTTGTGTTCATTTTCATAGAATTACAATCCACGAGTAGGTACACTTTGTACTGGCAATGAATTTGTTTTATTCTTTTTTTTCGATTCTTTATAGGGTTCCGTAGTCAACAAGGAACCCTTATAGTTTCGCTATGTCCGTCCGTCTGTCTGTCTGTCTGTCTGTCTGTCTGTCCGCAGCTTAGCTCAGAGACTCTTAGTACTAGAAAGCTATAATTTGGCATGGATATACATATTCATCACGCCGAGAAAGTGGTAAAATAAAATCATGAAAAAAAAAATTTTTAGGGTACCTTCTGTACACGTAAAGTGGGGATGTTTTTTTGTTTTCTCGTCTACCGCATGGTGTGGGGTGTTGTTGGATAGGTCTTTCAAAAATATTGCGGGTTTGTCTAGACAGTTTTTCGATTTAGGGATCCGTTTCTGAAATATTAAGCTTGAAAGTGCTAATTTTTGTTAGAGCCAAGTGTCCCCCCCCCCGCCAGCTAAACGGTTAGTTTTGGATGGGTGAAAAAAATCATGGTAGTATATATAACGAGGTTAAAAGGAAAACTATCACAGCTAAGTAGGCTTTTTAATTTTACGAGTAATAGTCAACCAACTTGTAAAATGTACTTTGAACAGTAAAAAAATCGTACAAATTCCATTAAAAATTACTTATCTAACGTTGGTAGTCGCGTAAGTCGAGGAGCTCGTGGCTAAGTAATAACAGCCGCACGGGTCGATCCGTCAGGTTAAGCTACGCTTGCCGGGGTTGGTCAGTGGATGGGTGACCATCTTTACATACCGAGATTACTCCGTGTCTCGGAAAGCACGTTAAGCCGTTGGTCCCGGCTGTTATTCGTGGATCTTTGATAGTCGTTACGGGTCGTCAGAAGCCCGAAAGTCTGACAACCAGTCTTACCAAGGGGTATTGTATTACCCAGTAACTGGGTTGTGGAGGTCAGATAGGCAGTCGCTCCATGTAAAAATACTGGTATTCAGCTGCATCCGGTTAGACTGGAAGCCGACCTCAACATAGTTGGGAAAAGGCTAGGCAGATTGATTTATTGTAAAAATATACAAAAATAAAATCATAACTTTCTTATTAATAATGATTTCTTAATTAATAATAGGTATTTACGCTCGAATAACGACGGGCGGCGCGACGGCGTGCACTACGGAACCCTATTACTGCGCGTGGCCCGGCACGCACTTGGCCGATGTTTTTTGCTTATATTTTAGTTTGTTACGTTCAATAGAATAATTTGTTAATGTCCTGACCTTTTAATTTAAATTCAAGGTGTGTGACTTGCCAAACCTATGTCACACATTTTATGTAATGACTAGCTTCTGCCCACGACTTCGTCCACGTGAAATTTCTTGTCCCCCGATTCACCCCGTCGCATCACATCGCATTGCCTGCCCGCGCTATTACTTCATTTTCGCTTAGCGTTGTTTATGACTTTTATTCTTTTTGCTCGGCACTTAAGGGTCCTTAGCGTGATCTATATAAATAAAATAAAAACCGGTCAAGAGCGAGTCGGACTCGCGCACCGAGGGTTCCGTTCCGATTTCTGAAAAAGTGTGTTATTTAGAGACATCGTTTTATTTTTCCTGTAATCTTTACATAAACTTCTATCACATAGAATAATTTCAGATTTTTCTCTTTGCAAACTTCGGAGATAGGGGGGGGAGCGGTATTTTTTTTACATTTTTCATCAAAAGTCGAAAACTATGCGGCCTAAAAAAATAAAAAAAAAGTCTGAGAATGTGCAAACAACGCTCTTTCATATGATACCCCTAAAAGTGAGGCTACTAGGACATGTCCTAGTAGCCTCACTTTTAATTTTTAAGACCCCCTTTCAGTCCCTGTTTGAAAAAAAAAAAATATTTTTTTTTATTTCTTTCTTATTTGCAAAATAGTTGGGTAAATGTCATCTAAAATTATTCCAAATTTCATGTTGATAGCATTAGTAGTTCTTGAGATATCCAGACGTGACAGACAGACAGACAGACTTAGTCACACCATAAGGGTTCCTTTTTTACCATTTTGGTACGGAACCCTAAAAGAGAAGTCCTGACTGACTGACTGATTGGCTGCCTCATCAACGCCCAGCCCAAACCCTTGGACCTAGAAAGCTGAAATTTTGCACAGAGGTTCCCTTTACATGTAGACAAGGAATTCCCGGTAGTACGTTTCTGTCGGATATTTCCCGACATCCACGCGGGCGAAGCAGCGGGCAAAAGCTAGTGTTAAATATGCCTATAGCCTTCCTTAGAAATTGGGCTATCAAATGCAAAATAATTTTTCAAATCCAACTGGTTGTTCCAGAGAATAGCGCGTTCAAAGAAACAATAAAACAAACTCTCCAGCTTTATTATTAGTTTAGATATACTGGGTGTAATTTTAATCACCGTTATCCTCTTAAGGGGTCATTGTACTCATCATTATAAACAACTTTTACTATGGGACCAAACCTGAAATCGCGAAAAAAAATCAGCTGTTCAGTACATTTTGACGAATTAATTGCGAACATAAATGTACTGAACAGCTGATTTTTTTTTCGCGATTTCAGGTTTGGTCCCATAGTAAAAGTTGTTCATAATGATGAGTACAATGACCCCTTAAGAGGATAACGGTGATTAAAATTACACCCTGTAGATTTAGATAAATAAGTATTCGGGCCAATTTTAAGTTTATAGATCAAAGGAATAAGATTTTTCAAATAAACTGTCTCCTTCCTTTTCACCACGACATTGTTTAAAAAAAAGCGTTTGGTACTACGTTTTTCATTATATGACTGAAACATTATATAATTTTATACCCATTTTCGAGTTAATCGACCCAATCAGTAAAATCCCTTAAACTTTATTAACCACCCACCCCTTTATTTTCTACCCCGTTAATTTTTGAAAAACCCTGAACCACGTACTTTTTATTTTTAGTATTAAGTATTGAAATTAAATGAAATTTATATTTAGGATATTCGGTATCACAAGTCAAAGTCTCTTTTAAAGTCCTGAAAAAAAACTTCTCTATCTTCTTTTCTTTATTCTTCTTTTAAATCTTGGTCAGATCATGTGAAGACCGTGTAAATTAGCGTCTGAAATGGTCTTTTGAGAAAAGAATCACACAGATTTGAGAGTATTTGCCAGAAATCGTATAGGTCAACTTAGTACCTACCTAAGGAGCTCAACGACTCGACGAACGTACAATTTCAAAGAAAGGATATTTGGGTAGGCCGCATAAAGTACTGAAACTGCCAGACTATATTATTAGTACCAAGTTTCAAGTTAATCCGACGTTGCGTTAAATTTTGTCCTTACTTACTTTGACACCCCCTAAATCCTCTGTGAGGGGTTGTTTTAAAAAAACTTGTCAATCTTTATTATTTACTGTGGCAAATATTGCCAAGTTTCAAGTTTATTAACCAAAGGAATAAGATTTTTACAATTATAAACTGTATCCCCTCTTTTCATCCACACAGGGGTGGACTTTTGAAAATTCATTTGGGAAGTTTCCATAACTTGACTTAAAGATTATTTATACTATTTTTTGTGTTAATCAAGCGATGCAGTAAAATCCTCCTCTTAAAAATTTTACTACACCTTTTTGCCCTTCAAGGATCGACTTTCAAAACACCCAAAGCATAGTATTGTTTATTTTCTGTCCAAAGTATAAATACTGAGTTTCTTCCATACAAACTTTAACATCCGTACACCTCCCTTTGAGGGGTTATTTTTGAAAAACTAATAATGACAAACGTTATTTCATCTAAACCACCTTACTCTAACAATAATAATAATCTCAAAAGACCTCCAAAACGCTCCGACCCACTAAGGAATTTCCCTCGCAATTCTTGTTCATAAACTCTGTTTTGGAGTTCTTTCGAGATTATTAGTATTGTTAGAGTAAGGTGATTTAGGTGCAATTTTTTTTTAGCATTTGCTTTATTGAACTCTTGGCATTAATCCAACCAAATTTTACATGCATACAATGCATCGTTATTATGAAACAACCCGTTTTTTCGAAAACAGAGAATTTCGATGACATTGTGACATCCGAATTAAGAAAATGAAAGATAATTCGAAAAAAGTAATCAGCGCATTTTGAAGACGAGAATATGGAAACAATTATGCGCTGAACAGATTTTCTAAATAAAAATTGTATTGCCCAATGTTAGCACCCAAACCACTCGAAACGTTGTTGGCGCGAAAGAGCTGTATTTAACGCTTGATTTACCTAACATAATCCACCCAGATGAACTTAAAAAAAAATAACCAGTTATTACTTTTATTATGGTTATTCACGTGCTATAATAATATTTCATGTCATTTCATTACTTTTGTTTAAAAAAAAATACAAAGTTGCGCAAATAATTCGCCGCGAGTGAATTTTGCAAGACTGCAGCCTTAAGCTGGTATTTCTGCCAGGTTTCAAGTTAATTAACCAAATGGATAAGATTTTTCATATAAACTGCATTTCCTTGTTTTCACCTCACAGGGGTGGAATTTTAAAAAATCGTTTGGGATGTTTCCATAACTCGACTCAAAGATTATTTACACCAATTTTCGAGTTAATCAAGTTCCGCAATAAAATTTTCCCCCGTAAAATTTACTGCTTACACCTTTAGCCTTTAAGGGGTACATTTTCTAAAAACCCTGATATACGTTATTCTTTATTTTTGGGCTGAAGTTTAGAATACCGAGTTTCGAGTTAATCGGACCTCGTGTTAAAATTCATCCATACAAACTTTGACAACCCTAAGCCCCATAGGGAGTAGTTTAGGCAAACTAAAAATGACAAACATTATAAATTAACTAGCTTTTGCCCGCGGCTTCGCCCGCGTGGAAGTCGGAAAATATCCCATGGGAACGTACATGTGGAAAACATAGGGCCGTCCGATATAACTGTGCAAACTCAAATCGCTACGATATATCGTTACCGTGTATAGTAGGCATAAAGCTACCAGTCGGCATGATTTTTTCCGACATCTTCAACAGTCGTCGTCATATTTCAGCCAATTTACACAAAACCATAATGAATTACACCGAATCACTCCGTTCATTGGAGAAAACCGTATGAAAATCCGTTCGGTACTTTTTGACATTATCGCATTCAAACAGACACACTTACGCGGCGGGGGGACTTTGTTAATTACTTAAAATTTATTATGCCAGTCACGCTCTAATAACAAATAACTTTTGTCCGAGTGTCCACTCGTTCAAGTAATTTCCTCGTAAAAACTTCGAATGAAATAAAGACTAAATGTTACCTCAAGATTCGAACTATGACTACATTTCCAATCCCTTAAATCTCTTAAAAAGAGGTAGTTACACAAACATTTGTCAACCCCTATTGTACCCCCTCAAAAACGCTGTACCACATATTTCTTTATTTCCTACCAAAAGCATAAATTTGAATTTTCATATACCTTAAGAAATGCTGGATTTCCCATCTTTCATCCCTTATATCACCCCTTGTAGTATTGTTTTTGAAAGTTTCCTGTGTCCTTTCCCAAGATGCTATATAAAGCCTTGCCAAATTTTGTCGAAATCCGTGCAGTTTTGTAAATTTTAAAATCAACTCCTATTTTACCCCCTTAGGGGATGATTTTTCAAAAACGCTGAACCGCATATTTCTTTGTTTCCTATCAAAAGCATATATTTTAATTTTCACATCCCTAACTTAAGAAATACTGAGTTTCCATACAAACTTTCATCCCCTATATCACCCCCTGTAGGATTATTTTTAAGAAAAAAAGTAGTTCATGTCCTTCCCCAGGATGCTATATAAAGCCTTGCCATATTTTATCGACGTCCGTGCAGTTTTGTAAATTTTAAAATCAACCCCTATTTTACCCCCTTAGGGTATAATATTTCAAAAACGCTGAACCGCATATTTCTTAATTTCCTACCAATAGCATGAATTTGTTATCCCTAACTTTAGAAATACTGGGTTTCCCTTACAAACTTTCATCCCCTATATCACCCCCTGTAGTATTGTTTTTGAAAGTATCCTATTTCCTTTCCCAGGATGCTATATAAAGCCTTGCCAAATTTTGTTGAAATCCGTGCAGTTTTGTAAATTTTAAAATCAACCCCTATTTTACCCCCTTAGTGGACGATTTTTCAAAAACGCTGAACCGCATATTTCTTTATTTCCTATCAAAAGCATACATTTTAATTTTCACATCCCTAACTTAAGACATACTGATTTTCTCATACAAACTTTCATCCCCTATATCACCCCCTGTAGGATTATTTTTTAAGACAAAAAGTAGGCCATGTCCTTCCCCAAGATGCTATATAAAGCCTTGCCAAATTTTATCGAAATCCGTGCAGTTTTGTAAATTTTAAAATCAACCCCTATTTTAACCCCTTAGGGGATGATTTTTCAAAAACGCTGAACCGCATATTTCTTTATTTCCTACCAAAAGCATACATTTTAATTTTCACATCCCTAACTGAAGAAATACTGAGTTTCCCATACAAACTTTCATCCCCTATATCACCCCCTGTAGTAATATTTTTGAAAAAAATAGTATGCTTTGTCATTCCCCAGGATGCTATATACAGCCTTGCCAAATTTTGTCGAAATCCGTGCAGTTTTGTAAATTTTAAAATAAACCCCTATTTTACTATATTTTACCCCCTTAGGGGATGATTTTTCAAAAACGCTGAACCGCATATTTCTTAATTTCCTATCAAAAGCTTACATTTTAATTTTCACATCCCTAACTTAAGACATACTGATTTTCCCATACAAACTTTCATCCCCTATATCACCCCCTGTAAGATTATTTTTGAAAAAAAAAGTAGCCTATGTCCGTCCCCAGGATACCATCTATAGCCTTGCCAAATTTTATCGAAATCCGTTCAGTGGTTTAGGCGTGAAAAGGTAACAGACAGACAGACAGACAGACAGACAGACAGACAGACAGACAGAGTTACTTTCGAATTTATAATATTAGTATGGATTTGATTAGTGTTAGATTCGTGCTAAGTTTCAAGTCTACTTACTCTAGGAATAAGATTTTTCATGCAAACTTTCATCCCCTATTTTACGGAGGGATTTTTGGAAATTCTACCCGTAACGGGTTACAGCTGGAATTTCCAAAAATCCTTCATCACACGATGCTTACACTGTATAAGTCTTGTAAAAGGCTACTAAGTCAAACGTACTAACATAGCACCAATATTGTACACTTAGTTCACAATAAACGTTTTGACTTTTGACATTATGTGAAAAATTTCAAGTCTTTAGGTTCAGTGCGTTGGGCTGTGCTTTGATATATCACCCAGTCAGTTTACCATTTTATACATTTAAGTAGAAATAGATAGATGGGGATTCACAAAGCGAAGAAATGTTGATTTTACAAATTCTTGTTTCTTCCAGAAATTATGTAATTTCTGAAGCAATTCTAGTAGGTAAACAAAGGCCGCCTTTTGAGGTCACGTCCTTGACCCTATTCAGCTAAGTGTTATTATCATTCCTCTTTCAAGATTCGCGCAGGATGAGAAACTGTTTTCTAATTACTCCGAGATCAACTTGGAATTTCAATATACTAAATATATTTGCTATTCATTTATAAACTAATTTATTATTATTAATAATAAAGCGATCCTTGTTACAAGACAGGCTAAATGTAGCAATAGTAATTCCTTAGTCGCACAGCGGGGCAGATGTTGCTGTCATAACGTCACGCCGTGGAATCAGCCGCACGCAACCGCGGCGCGACGCGGCGACGGCCACGCTCAAGTAGCACGGCCACGCAGAGCAACAAGTCACTATTATATTGTTTATGCCGAATTATGTTCATAATGTTTGGTCTCAGGGACGGGGCGAGCTCAAATTATGCTCGACGCGGATCAAGACAAAATGAACGTACGTTGGCGTTACAATTTATGAGCCAGCGGACTATTGTGCCGACACTGATTACTCTTTATGGAGATTTGACGTCCTAACACGACGCGCCCTACATGCTCCGTTTACGTACACCAACGGGTTGTATGGACGTAAAACTTTTATGCCTCCACCGCGTTTTACAGCGGGCCTTTTATTATTTAGTGAAAGGAACGACGGTGATGTCATAAATCTCCGCTCCTGCGTGAACTTTCGCCTCTTATCTCGGCAAAGAAATTATGGAACTTTCTGGCTTCTCCTAGACAAAGTGTTTGGCTTTCGGGATCTTGGGTCACTAAAAGCTTTTCACAAATTAATGAGGAATTTGTGCAGAAGAAACGACAGAAAGAAATAAATATCTTTCATTAGTAATATTATCTAATTGAAATTGAGTGGAGGATAAACGTCTAGATGTCGACGAAGGCATTTAGCGAGGACGACGACGCAACGTTCTAAATGACTGCAATCATGAAAACGTGGGCATTAAATATGGTCGCTTGTACAGAATAAGTCATGTATCTGTATCGCCGGGATTCATTAATCTTGTAGTGACTAGGCTCTGTGTGGGCTTAGACAAGCTTTATAATATGTAATTAAATTAGGTTTAAAGTCGTCGGTCGTAGCGGACGAACCTCTCTAAATCATATCGAGTCCGTATAATGAAAGCCAGAAAACCAGATGAAAGCCAGAGTGACATGACAGACAGACCGGTCATAACGTTAGGGTCAAATGTTCACTGATTTCTGTGTTCGTTTGTTCGTTGTTTGCTTTATTGAGATTTAAGAATAACACAGGCGTTTGCGTATCGTTTCTGCATCTACGATTTGCGAATATAAATGAAATTGCTCATAGGTACTTTCGTATTATGCGTGGATGATATAAGATTTACAGGTGTGACAAATGATGGCAGTGACATCTTTTTTTGCTTGTTGTGTAGCAAAATCTACATGCAGATATGCTAGGCTGACATGATATGCTAGACTGACATTTGCGAGATGTATTCGCAGGATACAATATTATGTAAATAAAGTAGAAAAATCAGTTGAGGATCTTGTTATACGAGATAAATAACAACAGCTCGTAGCAGCAAAATACACTTTATTTGAGTCAGATTTTATAATGCAGTTACTTTTTGGTGAGTTCAATAAAATTAATAGAACAAAAAGATACAAAAAAAAATCTATTAATATAATAAAAGAATTTACGACGTCCATAATAAGCTTGATCGACATATCATAGGTTAATATAACAGGAACATAACGGCTCGGGTGATACCCCGATAATGCTTCGCCGACGTCGCCGGAGGCTCATACAATTAAACAGATAACATAAAATTAACGAAGCTGACTCGTAAATACACTCACTTTATTATCTATAAAAGTCACTAATTAATTAATTGAATAATGATAAAGTGCTTTCTTGTGTGATGCGGAGTGCCGCGCCACTCTGCGGTCCTCTATCGAAAAGCAATATTGCGGCGTAACTTGGTTGTCGCCACGTTTACCTTGTTAATGCTTTTATCTGTGATGTGGGTCATATAAATACATACCCACCGTATAATACAATTAATTAACGCATCAATTAAATTTTAATCAACGACTGTGCATCATCAATTTGTGTATCTTAGTGGTTTTATTTTCACGAGCTCTGGCCCCGTTAACAGCTTACCAAAGCGCGTCACTTATTATTTAGCGGTGTTAGAAGCTTTGTAGCGCAGTAAATCTTCGCTTCTGGCTGTGACGGCAGTTAATGCAGTCTACCTAGGCTTCAAGAGATAAGCTAACAAGGCTCTTTAGCTAAACAAGAGGCGGCCAAACAATAAAGGCGAGTTAAGCGTCGTGAAATATGGCAGAAACGAGGTGCGATAACTCAGCGTGCTCGCTAGGCTCGCTGGGCTCGCTTCTTTTCCCCTAATTAGCCATTCAATTCCCGTAATCTTGTTTACTCGTCGGGCGGCTCGCGCTGCCCAGGTGCGATAATGGCCGAGCTATTTGCATGCCGCCATATTGTTTCCCCATGTTCGGCTCGCAGCCTCCGATGCCGTCCGATGCGACCCCCCGTTGTTTTGGCCGGGCTTATTGGATCCGCTTGCGATTACTTTGTATTGATCCCGCCGTCCATTATCTACATTCGTTTATTTTCGTATCACAGTAATGATACCGACTGATGTCCACAAATCCAATGAATCCACCCCTTATGTTGTTATACAAGTACGAGTAATTAATTTGTAGTTGATATTGATTGTATTAGTATAATAGTATGTTGTTGTTAGGGGTTCACGTCATAAATACCATTTTGGTGTTACGTGTACGTGTACGTATATAAACTAATATAAAGTTTACGTGCACGTGCACGCTGCGCGAATACAACTTTAGTGAACTACAACTTGAGTGTAACTTGTGTAATCTGACTTCCCCAAATGCCCTTTTACGACTGTTAGTTGCTTAATTAAATTATCACGATGTGTTTATTCCATTATGATAATTAATTAAGTTACAAACTATGCTGTTTAGAGGCAGAGACGACGGAAATCGGAAATATAGCATAATTGATATTTTTGCAGTAGTTTATAAGAGGGCTGTGTGTCCCCCGGCGGCAAGTTTAATATAAAGCTCGATCGAAAGCTAATCGTAATCTCGAACAGTAAATTGAAGGCGATCCGTGCAACGAGGCGATGCCGGCACATCTTCTATAAATACATTACTGAACACGCTTTATTACTCCGCCATCTTCATCCAATCCTATTAAGTGTCTGTTCGCGAACAGCTTTCCTCGGAAGGCGTTCAGTTTTAGGATGGCCATTTTTTAAAATAGTATTAGGGTTCAATAATGGCTTTAACACGGGGCGCCCCTGAACGTCTATATTATGTCTCGGTGTGAATTTGGCGAGCTCAGTCGATATGCTAAACTGAGGAGGCGGTGGTCGCTGACGCCGCGTCTGCCCGCACCGCACCGCGCCGCGCCGATGAGATGCGATCATTTAACGACAACGCTTCGGGAAGATTTCCCTTCGAGCGCCGATATTGGCGATATTACGTCCTCTTCCCGTGGACCACGTTTTATAATTTAGACGCCCGTTGCCTCGGGCTGCATAACATTAAAGGTATTTTATGAAAATGTTATTTTGCATGTTAAACATTTGAAAGGATTTGCTGTAATATGGCATTTTATTGTTATTAAATTCCTGGGAAAATATCTGGTTTATGGAGTGATTTTGTACGCAATTTAAATGTTTGCAGGATCAGTTCTGATCAAATGTTAGCTCCCAACGAACTATTTGTGTGTTATAGAATGGGGGCATGATTCGTAGAATATCTTCAAATCGGATCAAATTATATCTACGGCGGGTATTAAGTTAATTACCATGCTTTATCTGCTCATATAGCTGGTCCTGTATAATTAGGGGTGTCAACACAATGCTTCCAAGCGAGTACAATATGTCTGCACAAACCACATGTCAATTTAATTTGACCCCCGATCCAAGATGGCGGCCAACCCTCGCGGCGCGGCGTCTGCTCGACCGAATGCCTGTGGTTTACGCCTGTTTACTAATTGACGTGTTTTAGAGTAACACTGCATGGTTTCTGTCAGCATACCGATGAATATATTTGAATACGTATACCAGTAAGGTTGGCCTTTTAATTTAAACATTTGAAATAAGAAGTTATACATTTAGCTATGACCAAATAAGTTGTACGCTCTGTGAAGCTCTAGAAGTGAATGTTCTTGATTAAAGTTCTGAATTGGACTGACGTTTTCCGGGTAATAATTTACTTTTAAGTCTTCATGCTACAATTTTGATTGAAATGAAAACGGAACATTGAAACAACAATATTAGTTGACAGAGGTCAGTCCCGTTGTTTTGATTTCCCATTCATTATAAAATAAAGTCACTTTTAATCCGTTTTTATGGCCAATGCGGGTCGGATCTGTTTGCCTGTCATTGTAATATTTTAACTGGTCTGAATATAAATATGCTTCGTGGTTTTAGTTTGTTTATTTTACGATCCGTTTAATGAGACATCCAGATTACGGGTCTTAACTAAATCACATTGTAGAAACGGCCATATTCTCTGTATATTTTATGGATTCAAATAATCAAATAACCATTAACTACAATAATAGTTATCTAAATCAGTACCCTTAGTTTATGGTCGAAGGTACGAGTTGTAAATATTTTATAAAGGACGCAGACACTTGTATAATTGATGAGGAGCGAGGTAAAGACGACTGTGCCGTGTGAGTGAGCCGAGTCGCGATCTCGGTGACCGGCTGAAATATTTAATTTGAACGATTATACTTGCCCTTACTTACAGTTCATCGTAAGCAAAGCTAGGTTTCTAAAAAGGCTTAAGGGGTGGTCGCCTTAAGCCTAGCTAGCCAGGACCTAAAGCGCGGTCACTATCGGAGTGCATAGAAAAGAAAAAGAAGCTCGAAGACACAACGCTGGTTATTTATTGCAAAATATGAAGCAATTACAAAGATCTCTTAGGGCTCTTACAGACAGAGGCGATATCGCGTCGCGACGCGATATTATTCTAGGGATATAATATCGCGTCGCCGCGCCGACGCGATATCGTCTCTGTCTGTAAGAGCCTTTAATCGGACTAAAAAAATAAAACAATAATACGTTAATATGTTATTTGTTGAATAATCTGACAAAAACTCAGAATGATTGCGTGTTGCGTTTTTAGAGGTATATTTAACAGTATTACCAAGATTCGTATTTTCGAAGTTCTAGGTACTTATCAAATCAATGAAAACATTAGCATAAACCATCACCCAATAGGTACATGTGACTATGTAGAAGGTTTAGTCTCTATTCGATGAAATTAATCAATCAAAAGTCATTTATTCAAACTTACGAACGTCAAAAGTACAGGACAGTGCCCCAAAACGCCCGCCCTTCACCACTCCTAGTGCTTTAGCTGGGAAGAAGAAGTGGCGCAACAAACTCCCCAGCAGCACAGCTGTCTGTTCAGTTAGTAAAACTTGATTCTATACAATAGTCCGCAAAAAAATTTACATTACGTAACACAAGACCTTTATCTAAATTATTTGCCATTATGTCAGCTAAAACACGCCAATGTACCAACAAGAAAACCTCGAAAACTATAATTATTCAAGCAGAAATCTAAAGTATGGATGGATGGATGGATGTTTGTTACTCAATCACGCCAGAACGGCTGAATGGATCTGATTGAAATTTGGCACACGGATAGATTATAGTCTGGAATAGCACATAGGCTACTTTTTATCCCGGAAAAGCGTATGGTTCCCGTGGGATAATTTCCGACATCCACGCGGTTGAAGCCGCTGGCAAAAGCTAGTAAAAAATAAAAACTAAAAACGTAAACACAACTTTATACCTAAACTAGCTTTTGCCCGAGGCTTCGCGTGGATGTCGGAAAATATCCCAAGGGAACCTGCTACCGGGAATTCCTTCCTTATTCCTTGTCTACAGTATAAAGGGAACCTCTGTGCAAAATTTCAGCTTTCTAGGTCCAAGGGTTTGGGCTGGGCGTTGATGAGTCAGTCAATCAGTCAGTCAGTCAGTCAGTCAGTCAGGACCTCTCTTTTTATTTATATAGAGAGATAGATAGATAAAAGTCTCCAGTAACTCAAAGTCACATCACAAATGATGAATTAGGACCATCGAAGTAAAATAAATAAGCAGGTATTTACTAATAACAATAACAAAACCATGGTCCGCAAGACGACCATCAGTCACGCACCCGTTCACGAAGCTTAACGCAAAGCTGAACAATAATTGAGCTGCAATAGTCAGACAAATAAAATTGTGCTTGCCGCGGTTGGTGCGTGGATGGGTGACCATCCTTTACATACCAAGACCCCTCCATGCCTCGGAAAGCACTATATGCCGTTGGTCCCGGCTGTCATTCGTGGATCTTTGACAGTCGTTACGTGGTTCGAAATCAGATGCCCGAAAGTCTGACAACCAGTCCAAGGGGTCCAAGGGGTATCGTATTACCCAGTTACTGGGTGGTGGAGGTCAGATAGGCAGTCGCTCCGTGTAAAATACATATTACATGGAGCGACTGTGTAGCTGGTACCTATTAGCTGGATCTGGTTAGACTGAAAGCCGACCCTGACATAGCTGGGAAAAGAATAGGCAGATGATGAGTCAGACAAATAAAATAAGTAGTACATATAGGCCACACGTCAAGTGGTAACAAAACCAGTGTAAGCTTATTCTATTGTATATGCTTATACTCCTTACACCAGCTCAGGGTCAAAGTGTCAACACCGACGTGCAGTCGACTTTACCTGTCAGTGATTTTAGTGAAATTAAAAATTAAAGTATTTTTTTCTCAGAATTAATAATTAGTTAAACTACGGTTTTCTAGAAGAGCGGTGGCCGCCACATAGCGTTTACCGGCGAATGACGTCATTGAAACGTTATTTATGAAAGTAAGTTGGTGTGTTTCCCTTGAGAGCGTTTTTTGATATCGTAAAGTCAAACCCCGCTGCCATCATTTTCATGACTGCCGTCACTGCGGCCGTTATATGGCGGCCACCGCACTCCTAGGAAACCGTAGCTTTAGACTTTACATTATACGATCATAATAGGTTTTCTGAAAAGACGTATAGGTACACTAGGTGGCAGCACTGAGACGTCAGGTCCGGGTACCTGTCAAAAGTGTCAAAGATAGGCACTTTGACACTTTTGACAGGTACCCGGACCTGACATCTCAGTGCTGCCACCTAGTGTATTTTCTTTAATCGTGACTGAATGATGAACGTCATCAAATATTTTATATTCATTGTCCGACAAAATGGAAGACCTCTTGTCAAATTGGCGCTAACCAGTAGTAATAAAATAAAACAAATGAAAAGCTACTCAAAACGTGCCCGGGTTTAGAAACTGTCTGCAAAATGAGAAATGTGTGATTTTTATTTCAAAATAACGTCTTTCGTGGGCGCAGAAGATGGAACTGAAAATACGGAGACTTTGATGTCATAACTGAAAATAACTTAATCCCGATACTAAATTTCTTCTTCGGGCCGTATTGCTACTTTATTACGGTATAAGTATGTCGTCGCAGCGCCCGGTTATGACTATTTAACTGCTATTTAAATCATATTCTAAGAAAAGCGTTTTCGACGGAGTGATGAAAGCCGTACAATTTGATACCGCTACAATATTCGACAGCACAATATTTTCGCGCCGGCAACACAATGGCGTCTATTTTTAAATTGAGAACGCTGGGAGCCCGTCAATAGACGCGAATGACATTAAATTGGTTAAATTGCTTTGCCGAGCTTGGTTCTGCAACTCCTTTGGGAGGTGTCCGTTCGTCCGTCGCGACGCTCAATACTACACAGCACTCAATCGATTCACAGCTCATCTATTTTTCTCGATACATGTTTCCGTTTTGTATTATCTTCATTGTGAACTATTTCCAACCGGATCCGTTTAGAACAATTTACAACTTTGCTCTTAACGACACTCTTGTTTATGTTCATTTTTTTTTCTTTTAGGGGTCAGCGGGATTATGTGAGAACGTTTTTGTACTAAAATAAGAGCGCTATTGAAGCGTTTGCTGAACCTGATTACGTTGCACCTGCACCGTGCTGTCCCTCTGATAAAACAACGCGGTGAGCTCGCGCCGCTTCACTAATTCAGTGTAGAATGTAGTGGTGTGGTGTGTCTATCGGGCTGACAGATACAAATAGGGCCAAAACCAATCAATCAGTCCGGCGGAGCGTCGCGCGATAATTGAACTCTTCCCTCGAAGTACTGCAATTCAATAGATAATTACAATCGCAAACCAAAAATTACACGCGGCATTTAACCGTAGGACCCTATTACGTTTCACAAAGCTGGGTCGGTCGCATTCGATCGGCGATCTTTGCCGGACGGAGGATTAACTCGCAACGGCGCACAATGAGGGCCTCGAGAGGAGACGAGTAGGGAGGGGATGTATTAATAATGGTCTCCGTAGTGAATGGAGCACTTACACGGTCCGGCGGGAGCTGAATGTGTGACTATCGCGTTAGAGCAAATCGAATCGGTCAGGTTGGCCGCTCGCACGCGCCGAATTCGCCGTTTAACCGGAAACTCGGCACAGGAAGAAACATTTTATAGGGTAGGAATCACGAGTCGTCACGACAAAACGTTGCTGGTCTACTTATAAGTCCATTCGGTCAAGTCGGAGCGATCTCAGAACCTCGCATTTTTTCCTAATACAATTTCATACCTTGCAACTACTTGCAAGTATATATGTCACACTAACACCAGGTTACAATCATTGTCAATAAAACAGAATATTATGATATTCCGTTGCTCCATTCACGTCTATAAACATTATTTCCGGAATAGTTAATATACACCGAAACAATGTATGATAGACGGGTGGTAATATGCAAATGCCCACAAATTGCTTTTGACAATGATACTTAATTGGACTAGGTGTGCTCATGGGTCCGCCTCCCATGGCCCTTTATACATATTTAAATATTTAACTTTGTCTATATATAGATACTTCTAGAACTTTGTCTATAGAATAGCTTTAGGTAGGTATGTACTAGCACCCTAATTGCGTAACAAATTATCAATCGGAGTCGGTTTCATTTTGACAGTTCAACAAGTTCAGTTCAGTTCATTCATTGCGTTATTTACGTTGTCGAGCTGACAAATTTTTCGAACATATGAAGCAATGGATTATCAATTTGTTTCAAAATGATTCAAACTCCGATTGATAATGTGTTACGCAATTAGGATGCAGACTAATAATTGTGAGGAAAATGGCATAATAGAATTTGAATTAGTTGGCACAAGAAGAATCTTATCTTCAGTGTAAAAAAACCGGCCAAGTGCGTGTTAGACTACGCCCAATGAAGGGTTCCGTAGTTGGGATGAATTTATCCCAAGAACAAACTTAACATTGTAGTTGAAAAACATGTACTCCCATACATTCCAACTGCAAATGTAAGTTTGTACGCACAATATTAAGAGATTTACCATGTTATTTTAAGACCACAGACTTCTTACTAATTTTCCTGTAATCTATAAAAATAGAACTATTTTCTGGTTTATTTTTTTTAATTTTAGGCTCAGTAGTTTCGGAGGCAAGGGGGAGAGGAATTGTCAATTTTCGTCTGTTTTTATTTTAAAATTATAATAAAATATATTTGAGATCCTCACAATAAGCCCTTTCATTTGATATGTTACACTATACAGTTTGCAAAACTTTTAAACCCAAAAGTGACCCCCATATTCAAAATTCATTTATTTACGTTACACGTCTATATTAGGGTTAGAGAAATTCATGTATGAACCAAATTTCAACTAAATCGGTCCATTACATTCGCAGCAAATTGACACACCAGTGATCCTATAAGGGTTCCGTTTTTTCCTTTCGAGGTACGGAACCCTAATTAATAAAGTGGCAGACTCTTATAAGTTCTTCTTTCTTTATCCAAGATAATAAGCGTTTCCACATAATATTCCATATTTATTCATAAGATAATATTTATTAGCTTCATAAAAGTTATTAGGAACAAAATCCCGGCAATTTTGTGATGTAAATCCATCAATGGAGACAATGGAAAAAGTTTAATGCAACCTCTGCATTGATGACGAGGTCACTGAACTCTGGCGCGCTTTTGTCTACCTTCACTTTGAAAGGGAAAAACTATTACACTCTTGATAATGTAAAATAATTAATAATAATTGTTTCTGTAAGTAATCTTTCACAATACGGTTGACGAGTTTAAAATATTTAAATGTTAACTTAAATAATTGCAATATTTTTCTCGAAATTTAAAAATTAACTTAAAAAAATTTGTTTGAATAACATCTCAAGTGAGTTTCAGATTAATTAAGTCTCTCTTGATTTAAAAACTGTTTTAAACTACTACTTATACCTAACTAATAAAAATTATAAGAAAGCGAAGAAAGGTAAAGTTGGTTTTCAGACAATACCTAAGTGTATTTACTGAGCAGAACTTATTTAATCTTAAGTTTTTAAAATCTTTACTGAAATGATTGAATAGTTAAACCCAAGCATTTGATACACTTGTAATAATGATAAATTATTAAACCTAAGAGGTATGAAATACTTAAAATAATTTGATTCATAAATCTAATAAGCCTCTTATACTAATGTAAAATTGCTTGAATATACATATTTGAGGTAAATGTATTTTCATAACAAATCCTTTGAATTGTGCCTTTGAAGGATAAAGATAGACTAAAAATTAGAGCTCATTAGCATTGTGATGAACGTTTCATTTGAAGCGTCCGAGATTTGTGGGTTGAAAAATCTAATTACCTGATGTATACATCACCAAGTTATGTTTTAATATCCTGATACTAAATACAGACACCGTATTCTTCTCCATGCCGAGAAACTGTAATGAATGTCATTATACGTTTAACTATTTCAAGACTTTGTTTGTATAAATGTAAATGTGACGTGGAAAAGTTCCATTGAAAGTCGATTTTCGAAGTTGTACGTCGGTGGACGCGGGGAGCATTGTGAACAGTCGAGCAGCATCCTTTGCATACAACACAATGTCGTTCGAGATACTGAATGTTACCTATGTGATCTTGGCTGTTGCTATTGTTAAAAGCTTTATTTTAACATTGGAAATGTTTTTCCGATCGCTTTGGTGGGAGGCCTCTTTTAAACAAAAGATTTCTGTTATTTCTAAGTCAATATAGTTAATTGATTTGTCAAAATGTTTGTATTAACGCGAGGTCTACGATATACAAAAAAATAAAATTTAATAAATAGTCATATATATGTTTCTTTAAAAAAAGGCTCCAAAGTGGTATTTTTTTTGGGGTGGGTACCTTAATATGTAGGTACCCTTCATCATCATCATCATCATTCATGTTCAAAAAAGTACCAAGGTATACCTATAAGAAATATTTTTCGAAATTACATTTCCAATGTTAAACTAAAGCTTCTAACAACTACAATAGCCAAGATCACCTATGTAACATTCAGTATCTCGAATGACATTGAAATGTCTGTATTTTCTATAAAAAATATAATAGAAAGTATTGAAAAATATATATAAATATTCCTACGTGTTTGTTTTCTTTTTTATTACCGATGGTATTTGAAGGATGTGGTGCATGAGATCTGTGATTTTTTATGAGGTCTAAATGTATAATGATAGGATTTCGTTAGCTAGTTTTAATACTTTTATCTACACCCATGCTATAAATCCTCTATAAAAGTTTCTGAAACAGTTAGCTTATTGCCAACATTAAAACAGCCAGTGTCATAGTAACCATATGGTAACCATAATAGCATCCAAACGGGTGTTTTAATGTTGTACTGAATTTCATAATGCAACTCGTTTTCAAAAAAAAAGAACATTGTAATGCACGCGCGTTTCACTACAACAGCGCCGTAATTTAAAAAAAGAACTTATTCGAATTCACGTCGTATACTATGACGCCAGCCGCCATGTTCGATAAGAGTATTAGTATTGCAAAAAACTGTTTCAGAACCTTTTATAGAGGATTGATAACATGGATGTAGATAAAGTCTTGTATGCAACTGTACATAATTAGGTATTAAAACACTCATAAGATACTATTATCACACTCGGCTTCGCCTCGTGTGATACACCCACGTTCGTGTTTTAATACCCCTTATTATACGTCAGTTGCATAAATAACTATTAAGAGTGTACTGTGTCTGTTTTAATTGTAACTTTTGAGAACATGATTTTTGGCCTATTTTTGTCATAAATTTTGATGGCTGTTTTTTTTTGTAATTTTTGGTGCTGGCAACCACCTGTTTCTGATTTTTTCCTTCATCGTAGGGCTTCCCTTTTCTTCATTTTAACTAAGCGGCTATGAGAAAGGTTTAACTATTATATGTCTCTAAAGATTATCAAGATTCTGAGCCTTATTAAAGGTGGTATTACATTGTACATCGAAAACTCCTTAGTTCTCTCCTATGCATTGAGGTGTGAGAGGTATGGCGGCCTATGTTCGTACGGAATACGCAACACTTGCTATCGATCTGCCATTGTAGGTCTTATTTATGTACTGTATGTTTCAAGAATACGTAGAGAGAGCGAGAGAATGTATGTCAGTGTGTAGTTTTATTAGAGTAAAGAAGCTCAGATTAATGTACGTATACCCTAAATGACGTAATTAGGGCTTTACAGCAAGTGTAGCAGCTACTCGAATCACAATGCAAACTTTTCATTGTTTTCACGCTGTATAAGTATAGGGGCAAAGCAAAGACAAAGGTATAAAATGTGGCCTGAAATAGATAACTATGTACATGGTAGTAAAACTAAAATAGTATTTTTTCGAAGATGTAACACTATGCTAAATTGTATGCAATAATTTTAGTAGAGCTGCGATGAGTTCCATCAGTACGTATTATTTACCTACTTATTATGCATAGTTTAAGATTTTCTTACTAATATTGATATGTAACTTTGTAGTGATGTAACTTCTATGTAATTTATTTAATGTGAACTTATGAATACATATTCTATTCTATTCTATGCTATTATTACTATTCTTATTACTTATTTTTATTGGTCTTTCAGTTCCGTAGCACCTCCTACTTAATTACTTGCGGCAATAAGTTTTTCCGTCTCGAATTGACTTTCTCGAGTTTGGTAAGAAGTAAATGTCATTCAGTAATATCAGTAGTAGTAGTAGTATTAGTATTGTAGTTTAGTATATCTCAATAGATAGATATAATTATATTTCTGTGTTTTGTATTTCCAGAAACCCATCTGCGAAACCAACGATCTATCACTCAACTTTAAATCTTACCCAGTTATTAAAATAACTACGTTTAAGAATTCTTCTGAAACCGGGAAGTCCCCGGTTTCAGAAGAATTCTTAAACGGAGTTTAAACTCTCGCTATTGATTCGACAAAATTATCTATTTTGAGGTCCTCAGATATACCCTCGATAGTAATTCACACGACTTTTAAGCTAAATTCTTCGTAAGTGTATAGTTCAGAAACACGATATCGGAGTAATAATCACTATCGAACGGATGAACTCCGTTTAAATACCTCAGAAACCGGGCATTAATGAGAAAAGTTAACCATCGTTTACTTTATTAATTACAATGGGAAGAGAATCCTCGGAAATAATGAAACGAATAAACACGGTGTGTGTCCGTAGATACCAACGAAATATCGTTGGTATCTGGTTGGATTCGCAGTTCTGATGCGATGTGTATGAATAATAAAAATGAATTGCAGTGTCGAGAATGAAGACAAACTACCTACCTACGAGTCTTGTTACACTTGGTTGAACGTTCGACGACGTCATGAAGACGTATTATGCTAACAAAAAATACCTATCGAGCTTTCCCGAGTTTATCCGAAGTATTCCGATTTAGCGCTTTTGTATAATACTCTCATATTATACGAATTGAAAATGTTGTAAATGATAGATCAAAGATTCTGAAACTGAAGGAACATTGACTTTTACTTTTTAACATAACGTCAAGGTGGTGAGACGATCTAGACGCGTACCACAAGGGTTGGATCTAGGTGGCTCTGGAAAAGGATGCCAGGAAAGATTTGGGCTAGGCCTTTGCTCAACTGTGAGACAGTGTAAACTGTTAGCTAAGTACAAGTAGTAGTGCTTGTGAGGTAAGTATATATAAAAAAAAACAACGTTATAACAATTGTTTTAGTTTCAGGACATTTAGAAACTGTATGTTTTACTTCCATTTCATCTTATTGGCATTCTAATTCCAGAAAATACCTACATAACGTAAAAGCTTTGTGAAAATAACATGTAATTTATTTAATCAAAATGCAATTTAAATATGTGAAAATTCGACTTATTTATACTATTTACACATAGGTATACAGCATGTCCCGGAATAAACGCACATCACCAAACACCCCAGTTAGAGTATTATCGTAATAAATAAAAGATAATCATAATACTATTATGTATTAAACATTGTTTATTTATTAAATGTATTCTGATTGTGGGAGAAAATTGTGGTCACATTACAAATCTATGCACGCACACAGCTGCACAGGTATAAAGGCTCCCATAGACAGGCACGACGCGACTCTAGTAGGTAGAACAATTTCCATGAATTTTCATAAAAATTGTTCCACTAGAGGATCTAGCGTAGGCTCGTCTTTTTGGTTTATTTTGACAGTACAGTGGAAGTGTGACTGTAATTTACGTAGTTTTAATGATTTTTGAGATACAAAATTAAGTACCTATATTAAAAATTACAGAAATCGATTCAGTAAACAAGTCTGAACAAAAAACTGCTTTCCTAATTGTGCATTTAATTCAGTTACTTACACATTGTATATTTTCTACGAAATCATGATTGTTTACTACGTATTTTGTGAAACGATTTATTACAACTGAATTTTGAGCCAGGATACCCACATATTTTGTATTTGTTATGAAATGATAATGATGACAGGTCATATTTATTACAAGAGCTATGGAAACGTTCAGTGGTGCACAATTAGTAATTAATATGACGTTGCACAATGTGCTATAATTAATTACCAAATGTTACCACACGTGTGTACATTAAACAAGTTATTGAATAATAATCAAGGTGCGAACAATAATATATTATCTTAACACTTTTAAGGTTTATGGAGGATGTGCAAGTTGTAAAGGCCAGATGTGCGGCGACCCGATCAGCGCGTGCGCTTCCGTTTCCGCGTCGACCGCACCGCGCCTGTGCCCGCCGGGCGCACACTGTTCACAGACAGGTGGTCACTATAGTCACTACAGCTGACTGATCGATATTTATTGATTTAATTTGGATTCATTTATGCAGTCATAAATTAATTCCTAATTCAATATAATAAATTAACTCCACTTCTAAGTTGATTTATTGATGCAATAAAATTAGTTATGGAAAATGAGCGGCGCCCGCGCCGGTAGTACCTATGAATAGACGTGCTTAGGAATTACTTGAGAATGTTCCACGAGTTTACAGTTTTCTTGGAAATTAAAGGTAATTATTCCCTCAAACTTCCATTTAGCGTAAATATTTTGAAATACACCTAGAAACTAGAGGCAGTAAATATCTCAGTTCCAATTAAGACTAGTTAGTGTCTGAATACTTGTACTTCAAAGCATCTAACGACGGTCGCTGCTGGCGCAGACAACACGACAAAAACGATAATAACTCTGATATAAGACTGAAATAAACTCCATATCCTCGGTCTCCACTAAATAGAAGTGAATAAGAGCAAACATTTTCAGCCGCTATTGCAGGGAGTCCGTATGTGTATTGTTGCAATTTCAAAAATTCCCATTATCATGGAGCGTAAAAAGGAGAGAAATAAGAAGTGGCGGACAATAGTGTATACAGCTATGGGCAACGGGGAGGAGGCGCGGCGTTTCTAAGCAACGCTCACTCCGCTTCCCAGTCACAGTATAATAATGTTACAGTAGTCCTTCATAGAAAACTCCGAAACGACGCGCTAAGAAATCTCAATATACATATACCTGAGGGCCTAAAACGGCCACTTTGGCAGAATCATAGTAGGATAATAGGTATTATGAATCACATTTGAAATCGTAAAACGGTCACAAACTGATAATTCATAATTTATCTGCGTACAACTCGTATCACGCAATTCATCTGTTTGACAGTTTTGTATGGAGATTTGTAAAATGGTGCACAAATTATGAATTGCTTTATTGAAGTTTAATGTCACATACTTACGTCAAATAGCACAATCATAATAAATAGCTGGAAATTCAGTTGCAATTCAGGTGCAATTCATTCGTGGAGATTCGTAAAATGGTCCACAAATTATTAATTGCTTTATTGAAGTTTAATGTCAAATACGTCAAATAGCACAATCATAATCAATTGCTGGGAATTCAGTTGCAATTCAGGTGCAATTCATTCATGGAGATTCTTAAAATGGTCCACAAATTAGGAATTGCTTTACTGAAGTTTTATGTCAAATACGTCAAATAGCACAATCATAATAAATTGCTGGGAATTCAGGAAATGAATCGCTTTTATAGAAATTGAATTAATTCAAGGTCACTGCCCAGGTAAACTGCTGTAACTTTATTATTCTGTGTCCCAGTCCCGAGTCCGCACTTCCGACTACACATGCCGTTTATTGATAATACCATAGCAACACAATTCTTGGAATAATTATTGCATTGCACACGTTAATATTAGAAAAGGAATAAGTCTATGAAGTTACAGTGAAACACGTACATAATTAATGCAAGCAGGAATCCTAATGTAGCACGTTCTCGTTAGTGAACATTGTTCTGAGTTACTAAGTGAAATAGGCACTTGTTCAGAAATTCAGAATGACATGATCGTAAAAATTAAAACGTTATGAAGTGCTAAAGTTAGCAAAGATTGGCACCGATTGATTGAGTGCTATAAGTTATAATTGCGAGGTACCGGGCACTCACATAAATACGTCACTGAATTCTGTCCATACGAGAGGAAACCATTTGAATGGCTGAAATTAACTCCGACTGCGCTACCTCGGGGATGCTATTTCTATTCCGTATTGACTGTTCATATTTCATAATGTTTGATGCTAATAAATTATTCTTAGCATTGGCTCTAATAAGGACACGTCTGACTAATAAAAAAACCGGCCAAGTGCGTGTCGGACCACGCACAATAAAGGGTTCCGTAGTTGAAAATTATAATTTATCCCAAAAACAAATTTAACATTGTTACCCAAAAAAACAAAAATTTGTATGTGATAAAACTACAAATTAATAATTTTCAGACATTTTCCTTTACTTGTGCTATGAGACCTTGCTTCTTGCCAAATGTCATGATTATAGGTTAACGGGAAGTACCCCGTAGGTTTTGATTTATTTGCGAGTATCAAAATATGTCGTATATATGGCCGTATTTTTTTATCGCGATGACTTAGAAGCTTGATTTTTTTAGGGCTGCAAGCGACTATAGACTTACATATTTGTTATTTATTTCAACTTGATACCTCTTCCCGTTTCTGAGAAAAAGGGTCTTACAGGCAGACAGACTTGAAAATATTTTTTTGTGTGAAAAAATTACAAATTAACAATTTTCGGACTTTTCCCTTTACTTGTGCTGTAAGACCTTGCTTCTTGCTAAATTTCATGATTCTAGGATAACGGGAAGTACCCTATAGGTTTTGCTTTTCGTGCGAGTATCAAAATATGGCGCTTAAATGGCCGTATTTTTTATTGCGTTGACTTAGAAGCTTAATTTTTCAGAGCTCAAAGGGACCACAGACTTACGTATTTGATATTAATTTCAACTTGATACCTCCACGCGTTCCTGAGAAAAAGGGTCTTGACAGACTGACAGACAGACAGACGGACAACGAAGTGATCCTATAGGTAAGGGTTCCGTTTTTTCCTTTTGAGGTACAGAACCCTAAAAACCGGCTAAGTGTGAGACGGACTCGTACACGAAGGGTTCTGCACCACAGTACAACACACAGTTACAGTTAACACTACGTTAATTATTTAAAAAAGTAGGGACCCCTTTAATTTTGAACTTTATTTCATTTTTATTATTAATTTGTTGTTATAGCGGCAATAGAAATATTACACAATCTGTGAAAATTTAACTGTTTAGATTAGTGCGTCTCGTGAACCAAAATACTCTGCAGCAATACTCTCTCTATACCTATTCCGGTTCATGAGATACAGCCCGCTGACAGACAGACGGACAGACAGCGGAGGCTAAGTAATAGAGATTTTTAGAGTTCCGTACCCGAAGAGTGCCAAAAGTTCCGTTTGGCACTCTTCGGGTACGGAACTCTAAAAATAATGAGTGCTTATAACTTTGCTAATTAGAAATGCTGGGTGTTATCAGTATCAACAAACGCGCATCCACTTTAAAGCTAAAATTGCTTGATAGCGCTAACATGTATTTGATTTTAAAAGCAGCTTTTTATCCCCACAAACACAATGTGAATTCTTTCGATTAGAATAATTCCTTTCTGTAACTTACAAAAACTATAAAGAGGGCGGCGTCTATCTCTTACCAAACTTGGATATGCGGCTCGCAAACACTACCTTTTCTGAACAGAAAATTCCGAGGATCGATTCAGTATACGAGCGTTCTAATAACATTCCGGGGCGATATTTCACACACCTCGATCGCGACTGTGTACATCACTTAGCCCAACACAATGGTACACGGACGATTTATTGTGTACACTCTGTACCCAGATAAAGCACAGACAATGACCTATCAGATGGCGGCCGATCGACACGTGTATGCTTTTAGCCCTAGACTTCGACACCCAATTACGTGGCCGCTAGCGACGGTATCATTCATCACGTACAAACGAGCGATTTTTTATTACACGCTCTACCCAAGTCCCAAGGTGAGGGAAAAACGAGACCTTACGAGCGGATGATACTCTACCAACTTAGTGAGGAGCAATTAAGGACAAAATTACTTGCGCCGACGGATTTTTGGTGGATTACGGCGGAAAGTTAAAATAAAGATTGTCGTTAGGCGATGGGAGAAGTATACATGTAATATTACGTGTAACTAGTTTAATATGTATTAAACTGTTTTATTCTCCGGAGATATTTTTATATTGAAGTTTGTCCAACATATATTAGTAGCCAAGCTCAATTATATAATCAAAGTTAATTTAAAAACAAACAGCAATTTGACACAAATCATGCCTTTGGATTGATCGTTGAAACTTGTTTCAGTAAAGCGCCGAGAAAGAAATTATACCTACATAGTTGAGGGGACTACAGGACCTGAACGCAACTAAACGCAAGTTTTATAATACCTAAAAGTATATGATGTACTGCAGTAAACCAAATCAGAGAACATAGGATATTCTTCAGGATATTTATTATAACAGGTAGATAGTGTGTTGGAAAACATAATACAACTAATATGATACGATAAAAAAAAATTACGAAGATACCTGTAAAAAAATCTTTTAACGATTAAAAACCATACACATATGGAGTATGCAATCATTCTGTTTTTTTTGTCAGATTATTCAAACGTTTCCAGTGTTTTAATTTTTTAGTCCAATCAATAGATTTTTTATAAATATATAATTGTTTCCTATTTTGCAATAAATTACCAGTGATGTGTCATCGCGCTTCTCTTTCTTTTGAACTATGCAGTCCTACTGTGAGTGACCGCGCTTTTGGCCCTGTAGTCCCAAAAAAAAAAACATTGTGGCGCCCAACCATTAGGTGCACTTTATCGACTGGCAACTTTTTATTTCGTAACTAAAACTAGCACTGTGTTAAAAACCACTAAGAGCATATAAGGTATAAATAGGTTTTACTGTCTTTCATACGAAACTCTGGAAGTATGGTCTGCCTATAAAGTTTTTATTTCATCATTATACCATCAAACTTTATGATTAGACTCGTCCAGCCAGACTGAATCGCGGTCTGGTGCGCAAAACTGTTTCACTAATAAATATAATATTATAACATCACCCTGTTTTTCAAGAAGCGTTAGGCAGAGGTGTATCCATATGGTACCGGCACTCACATTTCACCAGTTATGTTTAAGTCCCATGTAGGGCGAGCTTATTGCGATCAGCCGGACCCAAATCTAGACTCCGGGCTGCTACTGAGAAAATCGTGATGGAAAACCCCAATAACACTTTGCCCGACCTGGAAGTCGAACCCAGGACCTCATGCTCACTAAACCAACGAGGCAATCTAATAAAATGTTAAGCTAATATTTAATCGGTGAAAAATAAGGCAGAACGAAATATTTAGTGTCGAAAATACGATAAGAATGTTTAGATATGTCAATTATGTAGGTATGTCTTTAGGGGGAGACACGTGTGGGTGAAGTTTTCGTGTAAATTGACGATTTAAATTTGTCCAAATGTGGTATTTTAACGCATATCATAGCACATTAAAATTATCATACCAATTAATGCACTGCGTGTGACTAATTAGACCATTTATATTAACAAAAAACTTAACAGCCGGTATGGTGTGCTCTTCATAGTGGGGTCACAGCTTAATCATGTAAAGAATTTCATAAAAGCTATAAAACTCGTATTGTGACATAAAAGGTGAAGTTGGAATAGTAAAAAGCCGGGGTGCGAACGTTTCACCCCCGCAGCGCGGATCCATGACGTCATTAAGCGGCACGCGCGCGCCGCTTCTCGACAAGCCGCGTATCCGTCCACTGCGCCTCGCACGCCTCTTCTACAATCACTTTTCACACACCACTAGCTGTCGACATACAACAATATATTCCTCACACATAAAAAGAATGCCATAAATATTTTATTGACTGTTTTGTTTGTAAGCTCTACATGTTATTCATCCAATGATATATAGGTCGCAAGCACGGGTCGCAGGTGTTCAAGGACGAAACAAAAATATGTCTAAAAGCGTCGTAGATGATTTTTGCAGTTTTCTGCCTAAATATCAACGTGAACTAGCCTGTAATTTTCGGGTTCGTCATACTACCCTGGAGTTACCAAACATCCACAAAACATTGTTTACAAAGGTTTTCTCTTGTGTGTATGTGTCAACATGGTTTGGGGAAAGGCAGATTAATTTAGGTGATTGCGTTCTTTGCATCTACAGTAACATGACGCCATAATGTTCGTACCTACCTTGCTGTAATGAAATGTACAGACAGACTAACCGGTTCGTAGGTAGTGAACTGAGTGAGATCGTTGAGAATCCCATCTTTAACTAGTGACACTTAAGTACATGTTTTATGTTTGTACATTGGAATTGATTAATTTATAGTTTACTGCATCAGTCATGGGGACGAGCATGTGACGAGCATGGGACCGAGACGTTAATATTACGACATGCCTACTAAAGTGACCTACATTATTATTTTATGTGACATTAAACTGAACAAGGATTGCGTCGCTTACTTGAACTTACCGACCAATAGTGTTGTTGTTAGAAATCTACGAAGATATTTATGTAATGATGATTATACGATGTAAAGCGATACAGCGCTCCATTTGTGGAGAACCAAGATCCGAATGTTTAGTACACTTGGTCAATAATGCTACTTACTCGTGACATTTACACCTTCTGTATCGTACGACTATTGAAGACTAGCTTCAACAAAAAAAAAAACCGGCCAAGTGCGTGTCGGACCACGCACAATGAAGGGTTCCGTATTGAAAAGAATTTATCCCAAAAACAAACTTAACATTACAATCCCATTCCCATCATCAAATTTCAAATCAATTTTCGGACTTTTTCCTTTACTAATGCTATGAGATCTTGCTTCTTGCAAAATTTCATTATTCTGGGTCAACGGGAAATACCCTATAGGTTTTGATTTTCTTGCGAGTATCAAACTATGTCGCTTAAATGGCCGTATTTTTTATTGCATTGACAAATAAGCTTGATTTTTTTAAGATCTCCAAGAAACCATAAACATCCGTGTTTGACATTAATTTCAACTGGATACCTTCACGCGTTCCTGAAAAAAAGGGTCTTGACAGACTGATAAACTTGAAAATATTTTTTTATGTGGATACAATGACAAATTAACATTTTTCGGACTTTTTCCTTTATTTGTTCTGTAAGACCTAGCTTCTTGCCAAATTTCATGATTCTAGGACAACGGGAAGTACCCTATAGGTTTTGATTTACTTGCGAGTATCAAACTATGTCGCTTAAATGGCCGTAAATTTTTATTGCATTGATATAGAAGCTTGATTTTTTTAGACCTCCTAGAAACCATAAACCTACGTATTTGATATTAATTTCAGCTGGATACCTTCACGCGTTCTTGAAAAAAAGGGTCTTGACAGACTGGCAGACTTGAAAATATTTTTTTATGTGATATAATGACAAATTAACTATTTTCGGACTTTTTCCTTTATTTGTGCTGTAAGACCTATATTCTTGCCAAATTTCATGATTCTAGGACAACGGGAAGTATCCTATAGGTTTTGATTTACTTGCGAGTATCAAAATATGTCGCATATAAATGACCGTATCTTATTGCGTTGACTTAGAAGCTTGAGTTTTTTAGGAATCCAAGGGAACATAAACTTACGTATTTGGTATTAATTTCAAATTGATACCTCCACGCGTTCTTGAGAAAAAGGGTCTTGACAGACTGACAGACAGACAGACAGATAGACGGACAACAAAGTGATCCTATAAGGGTTCCATTTTTTTTCCTATTGAGGTACGGAACCCTAAAAATGAAATAACTTCTATATAAGAATTTATTATCTTGAGGTTTGTTTTCAAAGGTCATCTAAAGGTCACTTGTTTCACGGGCATCGAAAGTTTGGAATAGCTATGAATGAATACAACAAAGTTATGATTAGATATCATAATATTCAGCAAAACCAATCAGGAATGTTATTTGAAGCTGAATTAGATGAAACTGAGAACATGGTACGGAAACTAACTTTAAACTTATGAAAAGAAGCTTATTTTAATCAATGTATGGAAAACCATTAAGATTCTTTAATAAATATCCACACTAGTGTTATAAATGACATCGGTACTGAATTCGTGCGTCTGTTTGCTATAATAAATTTCATAGCGAAACTACGAACATTGGGACCTAAAATAGGACATACATTTCTACCGGGAAAATGAAATAAGTGGCTCACGTGGAAGCCGCTGAAACCGCTAGTATTTAATGGAAGTAAATGAATTATCCACGTATGTAAGTACCTCCCACGCCAGTCCCTATAATTAGTTTATCAATTATAATTTGTAAGGACTAAACTCGGTTCTGTACGTTTTCCTGGACTGATTGATTTAAAGTAGGATTTCTAACCAGAGATTCTTATTAATAATTTAATTAATTACATATTAATTAAATTATTAATAAGCATTGCAAGATTTTGTTTGAATTCTGTGTTTTTTTTTTATTGGGTTGCAGTAAAAGAAAGTGTAAGTCCAACAGAAAATTCAAAAAAAACTTTTACAAAGGCGTTCTTTAGATATTTTCATAGCTACGAGTGGAGAAGAATGAATACCGTGAAGATCTAGAATACAAGAGAGAGAGAGTGCGAGTATGTAAGTACCATCGCGGACATTTGCTGTGAACGACTTTTCAACCTTATTACCTTACCAATAAGGTCGAAAAGTGGTTCACTACAAATGTCCGCTATGGTACCTGATAGAATTCTCTATGTTATGTATTCCATATAAATTACAGACATAAATGTAAAAAACAATATATAAAAGGGTGACACATTGAGCAGCTGCATAATTTTTGCTGATGAAGCCAAATATAGGTATGTGATGCATTGCCAGTTTGATTTTCATCCATTAGTCTGACCGTTATCAACTCGAATTGTGGGTCTGACTTTATTGAGACATTGTTCATAACTTAGATAGTCTCACAGTTAAAAGCTGTGCGAGGGATAATGCTAACAGAAGGTAAGGAGTTCAGGTATTTTATACCATGATTATATTAATAACATAGGTACTATTTGATCTAGTTTTGTTTTTTATATAAAATAATAATGGTTTTAAAAGCGTTAAAGAAAAGCACAAAAGCTCGTGAGTTCCAATTGTTTAAACAGTCCTATTTTTTTTTTCAACCGTATTTAAATTAAACTACCCGTATAAAATGTAGTCGCGACGGCGAACAATCAATTTTGTTTTGTCGTACAAAAATAATAGTCGGTTCGACGCAGCCTTTTCCCCTGTGACATCTATCGAGGCCGCATCGTGTGTCACAATGCCGATAGACATCAGTTCCCGTCGCAACGTAATACTAAAGTGATTTTTATTACATTCGATTCGGTTGCTTTGTTCATATTCCAAGCCCTTCTGTGACAATAAGTCTTGGAAAAGCATCAGTGTGGAAAATAGCATCAGATATTCGTACATTTCTTCAGAAAATTGGATATATATGACACAGTTATTAGGTTGCGAAATAATTTTCTAATGCCGTTCGGGTATGTAATACGATGTTACGCTGTTTTTTGCGAGGTGTTTTGATGTAGTAGGTAATTCTTTTCTTTTCTTGTATAACTTTCCAAGAGCTTTTTCGTAAAATGGGTTCTGCTTTTAAAAGTATAATTTCCCGTTATACAAGACAATTTCCTGTCACTAATTGAACACATGGTTTCTTCTTCAGAAAAAGGCGATGATTTCAGGTCAAAAGAAATAATAAAAAGCACAGTTAGCAGCTGTGGTTGCACGTGTGACGTGTATCAGAGGCATGCAAACAATCGCCAGTTTAATAAGGTTTCTCTAGACGGTAGGTGCATCAAAATGACCATACGGTGTACCGGCACGCGACCGCATTGTCTGACACCTTGCACACGGCTTCAGGCTGTCATTACCGTGGCAGGCGGTACCTGATACACAATATGCACAAACATTGTTTCATAACGTACAATGTACGGACTCCGACGTATCTACAGTAAAGTGCCTATCTATTTTTAGTCTGGCTGTACAAGTCCAACTATCTTGCCAAAACGCGTGCCTAAGATAGGTACTCGGATTTCGTTAATTATTTTAAACACGACATCTGCAACTTCAAAGCGCTGCTATAGAAATGCTCATCTAAATCTATGGTAAGACAAGTAATGTCTGGGGTATAGTTTGAATGGAGGTATGTCTGAAAGTGGCAGCTGAACATAAAGGAATGGAGAACGGTGTGCCTCGAGATAGGCACTCTGTGCAGGCTTGTAATTTTAGATATCGAGCCTCCCCCGTCACCCGCCGAATCCCCCGGCTCATCCCGACTCCGCTGCGGATTAGAATGAAAATACAACGCTTTATTATCTTTCCTTTGACCGTATGTCTTACCTTCGCCGATCTACCGTTTCTCTTCTCCTGTCCGCCAAAGGTGAGTGAATTGTTGATATTTTTTTGTAATCTCCCCTTCCTTTGTATTCAATTATCTTTGTTACCGAGAAGATCATCTATCTGAAATGTAAATTCGAATTTCAGCCATACTCCTGAACGGTGGCAAAAGATTTTATTTAACTCAACACCCCGAAAAGTATGCGTTTTATAGGGATCCTCGAACGCGGTGGATTTTTATTAGAGACACGTTTTTACCGACAGTAGATCGTGCTACAGGCGACATTTATCTTCCGGGCGCGGCGGCGGCGGCGGGGGTGTCTTTGTAAAACGTTTGCGAATGAAAGATTTTCCTTCTTTTATTATTTCACATGTAATTTATGACACTTCTAAGGTTCACGATTTCTTAGAATAAAGAGACTTTTGACTCATAAACGAACAATTTTATTGGCGACGTTACTTTTTCAACTTTTCAAATCGCACAAAAGTCTTTTTATATTATTTAATTCTGAAACGAAAGTGGCAACCGGATTTTGTTCTATCTTATAAGTAGAAAACATCTCTGCGATTTAATGCAAGCGGAGTGCGGAGATCAAAGGGCCTTATGCATTATATTAAAGTTTTATTCGACGCCGGTGTGCGGCCGCCGGGCCCCGGCAATTTCCTTTTCAATTACGCCTACTTGAAATAAAAATACAATTTTTATTTGGGCCCTGGTAATTAAAAAGGGATTCTGTAATGAAAAGGTATACCTCCAGTTCCGGGCGCTCCTCTCAATTTCACTTCCGTTTGTTTGTTCCACGGGGGCCACGCCTTTGGGGGCCAAGCAAAGGGTTGTCGTGCCGCGCCGTGCGGGGTGTGTTCTCAAACATTGCCTAATCACAAACACATTAAGGAAATGTCTCTAATGATACTCGCGTACACTTTCTGACCACGTGCACTTCATTCCTAAAGGCGCTTCTAGCTGGTGCAACAATGAGTGACGACAAAGACAGAGCCGTATCAGACGGATGTGCGCCTGATTGCGAGCACGATGTCGACAGGATCCTACTTCCTGTGATCCTAATTCCTTCTCGAATACTAAACAATATAGTTACGTGGCTACATATTCCTACTTGTGTATGTAGACAAGTTGTTTCTCAACACTACTTCCGGCTACATCTGTAGAGGAAAACACTTATGACAGAAACCTATTTTTTCCAACGTGGTTTCCATCTACTTACTCACTTTTTGTTCTAAGTACTAAGTAGATTTAAAACTTAGAAAGTCAAATTCCTATATGTCTGACAAAAATATAATAAATTGAAGAACTAAGTCGTCTTCTCCAAAACATCTCTCTTCCTTATATTTGTCAGCTTATGACTCAAGGAGCGGTTGAAATAAACTCATGAAACATAAATGCGACCATGATAGTTTCATGTGACTGCCAGAGATAGTTCACTACACTATTTAATGTTAATGTAATGTTTATGTAGAGGGTAATAACATAGGTATAACTCCCGGCTCCGGTCGGCCGACGCCGTGCACTCTACCCTCCCCGGAGGAGATTAGCCATCTGAGCGGATTAAGCAAAGGTAGACCCATATAATACAGTATTTAACTCGTATATATGGCAAAAATATTCTGTAATTCTGAGGCGAAGTTGCTTTGAGAAACGACGCGGATAGCTACGTATTCTACAAAAGTGATATGACATTTTGTCGTCTATTAAACCTCAAGTCGAAATTAATTCTGGGCACAACACACGGAAATGTCTGCCTAGGTATGCCTACTCCATATCTACCTCCGTAAATTTGTGAGATTACCGGAGCTACATAAAGGCTCGCGTTAAGTTGAGCCATATTAAAGTTTAATTTAGAAATACAATGAAATACTCAGCGGGATCTTGAATTTTATGAAGAGATAATGTCCTCGAAACGCCAGCGACCCTCTTGAAATATTCTAAGAAATTTGCGATTCAAATACGCAAAGCCGTTTAAAACGCCTAACAAATTAAAGGCGGACTCGTTAAAGCAATAATTACTGATTACATTATGAAATAATACCTTGCGTAGATGTGAGAAATGCCCTTCATTTCGTATATTTGTTTCAATCAAGCATTAATTTCAGTTTATTATTTCAGCACAGGTTTGTGAAAACTGAAAAGCAGTGAAGTGGTATGATGCTGCAGGTGAAACATACATACGATACTCCCAGTAGGTATTTGCAGTTGAAAAACAGTGTTGCCGCGAAAGGTGAATGCAGGAATAACCCATGCTAGAATCAAAAGAACGAGTTTTCAGTAGTGATTGAAGCAGGGGTTCATGTTTTAATATTTTACCGAAAGCTTTGCGCTGAATCACCGCATGCGCAAACAAAACTGCTACCTTAATAACCGCGTGGCGGCGCAACTGTATGCGGCTGAAAGCTCTCATAATCCGACCTCCACTGCTCACTGCTCGTCGAAAGAGAACGACTGAAGCATTTCAAAAATTCGTTCCACGTTTAGATTAGCGTTGATAGAGATAAGTCTACTTGTCATCTTAGTCTCAAATATATTTTAGTCGAAAGTCCGTCGGGAAGAAAAATAAACAGGCGAAAGATTTAATCTGTGAGCGTTTCCCTGTCTGTTTAAATAGAAGTCACAGGAGACGGCGTGTTATCGGCGCGGTCCTACCTATTTGCCGAGCCGCAGCCGGCGCGCGGCGCGGTTCGGCGCCCGCACCGCTCGCCCTAACTTCCCTTGTTTGCAAACTCGGATTGGATCTCGCGTTCTACTTTCTACAGGACATTCACAATCTAGTTTTATGACTTTAAAATTTTATCGCCGCTACCCTAACTGGTTGATCATGAGTTCATGGCTTTTAATCATAAGGTTGAATACTTTAGCGTCTGTTTTTGTTTATTTCTTTGTTGTTTGTGCGTTTTGCTACAATATTTTGGTTAAAATGTTCTGTTTCTTTAATTTCAAAAGATAAGTTCTAGGAAGTACCTGGTCTACAGATTGACGGGCGGAACGAGATCGGCGACGTCACAGTTGGAGACCAGCTCAACAATAGCATTCAAAAGACGTTTCCACGAGCTCAATGCCGCAATGAATGCATAAATGACTTTGACCAATTGATTTTAACACCGCATTGTGCTCTCACAGAGAATGATGTGCGGTCTTTTTGTGTTTACCTATTCGATTTAACAAGAACCGACATTTGACCTGGCGTCTTTAATCAATGTCTGTGATGTGATAATACGCACGAAACAGGTGAAAGTATTTTTGTAATGCTTTTAGTTTTAACATTTTGTAACTATAAACTCAGTGTCAAACCATCACTTCTTCTTAAAGATTTATTTATACAAGATTGGTTAATGTAAACACTGAAAACATAAACACGCGCATTTGTAGACATATGTTAGTGAACAAGTGCACGCGCAGCGGGTGATGTGGGGCCCAGAGAGGGAGGGGGGAGGGGAGAAGGCCTGACGAGCCTTTGTTTAGAACATAAAATTATACGACACCAATAAATTCTTTGTTTACCCGATAAATGAACGTGTCCGTTCGTATGGGAGTGCGATCGACTCTGCGTGACTCGAGGATATGCATGTACACCTATAAAGATAAAAAACTATGTGACAGCAATAAACAACTCCCAGAAATAGAATAAGAACTGATTCCACTACAAACATTCCGTTTTAAAATACAATTTGTTATTTTAGATCGCTATCTTAATGAGAGCCGTTTTGAGAATAAATCTCCTAAATAAACAAGCATTGTCAAAACACTCGACTCCACAAAAGTTTAAACGAAGAAATGTCAACTCTTTATGAGATAATGCCATTATCTGTACCTGAGGAGAGCTTGGGGTAACAATGGCGACGTCGGCAGATGTCTCCGCAAAACAAACTTCACAACAGTCCTAAACCATCGCGGGAGATAAAAAATGTAGGATTAATTATACCACATAGAGTCGTGGTACGACAGTGCGACGATAAATCGTCATCATTGACGTGAATCGGTGTACAAAATGTTAATGCCGCGTATTATGCCGTGACTACAATGACGCATTGTGCGACGATTCGGGTTCGCGTTGGACGCACCAACTTTCAAACGTCATGTTGTTTTTAATCTTTTTTTTTTTGCTGCGGATGCACCCCAAAGTGTCAGCTTCAATATCTTTGATGTGGATTCATTCACTTTTGAAACTGTTGAATCGTAACATGTTGTATAATTGCCTGTTAGCAGATTGTTATCTACTGTTCATGGCTGCCATATTCATATAGAGGTAAAAGTAGAGCTTGGTCAAATAAAGTTAGGATAGAGAAATATTTTAAATAAAACCTTAAATTCCTGTACGACAAGCCTGTCCTATCGTATACTAAATCCAACTGCAAACATGTAGGTACTACGGCAGCATGGCGCGGTAACGATAACTCAGGAGCCACTGTTATCATAAAACTAATATTTGTCGCATGATAAATAAGAAAACTTGGTATATATTCTGCTTAAAATTTATGTCTGCGATATCTATTATTTGTTTTTACAGTCTACTGTAAGAGCTATTTATTCATCGATCGCCGAAGATTTGTACAATGTTGCTGGCGGTTTCCGGGCGTTTGTCTGACTACCTGCGAACAGATAAGTTGCAATACATTTTCAAGCGGATTACGAATCGTCCTTGGGTCTTCTTTATCCTTTAAAGGAACCGATATTGTTGCTTATGCACGGCCGCTCCGTGAGCCCCAAGCCGGAGCCCCGGCCTCTTTCTTAAGAAGGATTCCAGAATATTTGATTATGCGACATCCTTATCTGGCTTTCAAGAGCTATTAACATTCTCTCTCCGACGGAAGAACCGCTTACAAATTTATTGTGACCAACTTTATTTGTTCATGCATTCATCGATGAAATTTAGCATACAATAGGTACCTAATATACTTTCTGTGAAACTTTTAAATTCAATGTCAGGTCGAAAATGTTGCATAACTTAAGAGTATATCAGTATTGTTTGATTCGATTCATATAATGAAAACAATATCTATTGTTTGCCAATATCAATCCGTTCAAGATTTATTCAGAGTACGGATACAATATTTAGATTCACCGATTCTTTCTATTTCATTACAGGTTGCCAGGGGCTCCAAGTGACGGCCGTGTTATTGTATTAGTTGAACTCGAGCATGTTCACAGATGTCGCCATGTTTGCAACGGATAACTATTACGTTGTTGCCTCCGAGCGACGTACGAAAACATACAAATAATCGTGGTATAATAGCACAGCTGTTCGACAGTACCGAGATATTTGCTTCATCCCCATAAATACGCCGCGCTAAACACAAAAGGATTTGTCTCGTTAATTCACGTGTATTATTTACGATTCGTTTCACCTCTTTAGCGAGATGATGAGATCGAGTTACGATACACCCAATATTGTCTCATATTTCCATTGTTGAGAGGATAATCGTAAAAACTCTTCAGTTCTCAATTGTTTGGAAAGTGGGCGGCCATATTAGGTACCTACACGAGTCGTGAATTTGATTCTGTATATTTTATATTAGAAATAACTTGGTTAAATCAAATCAAACAATACTAAGCCAATAGTAAGGTTCTAGTAATAGAAATTGGGGCGCAAATAACAGTAATTGTCTACAACTAACTGTTATTTGAAAGGTCGCTTAATCACTCAAGGGCACGGAGACAGTTCAAACACAAATATTAATTAATGCGGCTATTCCGGCTTACCTAATTCGAGAAGTTCCCCGTATCTGAATAAACAATTAAACTAGCAGAAGTGTCGGGACCGGGCAGGGGCGCGGGTTCGGGGTCCGGTGGAACTACCGACTATCTAAACGTTAATATCGATGGAACACTTAATTAACCACCACGAGTTTGACCAATAAAAAGAAACCACAGTTGGAAACATACCAGAAATATTTAACATGATAAATCTAATTCGAATGTTGATGGCTATCGTTTTTAGGGTTCCGTACCTCAAAAGGAAAAAACGGAACCCTTATAGGATCACTTTGTTGTCCGTCTGTCTGTCTGTCAGTCTGTCAAGACCCTTTTTCTCAGGAACGCATGCACATATCAAGTTGAAATTAATATCAAATACGTAAGTTTATGGTCCCTTGGAGTTCTAAAAATTTTATGCTTCTATGTCAACGTAATAAAAAGATACGGCTATTTATGCGACATATTTTGATACTCGCAAGTAAATCAAAACCTATAGGGTACTTCCCGTTGACCTAGAATTATGAAATTTGGCAAGAAGCAAGGTCTCACAGCACAAATAAAAGAAAAAGTCCAAAAATTATTAATTTGTAATTTTATCACGTAAGGAAATATTTTTTTTGGGATTACAATGTTAAGTTTGTTTTTGGGATAAATTCTTTTCAGCTACGGAACCCTTCATTGTGCGTGTTCCGACACGCACTTGGCCGGTTTTTTTTTAATGCATCAAAGCTTACTACAGAACTTCATAGTTGCCCATCTATTATACTAAAATATGGATGTAAACAGATGTTCCACAACAAGCCGCAATCAGGCATCAAAAATTACATAATACGCACATTTATATGCCGTAAGGGATAGTTGATAAATGCATTCGATCTATGTCACGCAAATGACTATGTGCATTGACTAAATGTAAATAAATAACAATCAGGCAGTCGGGAAGAGAAGCTAATGAACGAAAATAACTAGGAAGTATGAAATATAAATGAACTATAACATGGAATAAACCTGACAGAATTGACTTTGCCTCTTGTTTAACCAAATAAAGATAAAATTCAGCTAAAAGAGCGAGTAGATCCGCCTGCTAAGGTAAGAATTTCATATTCTAATTTCAAGGAAACAATATTAAAAGTCCAAATATTGGATATCAAAAATCCGTCATAGCTATAACGTAACAGTGTGGTGTTCGAAACAGGAGCAAGCGTGTGCCTGACGAACCGTGCAAAATGATAATTAAGAGAAACCGCTCGGTCATCGTTAATACGATAGCCGCCCATGTAAATTACAACGGGCGGCGCGCTGTAACAATGGCCGCACTCGATGGCTTTCATTAAAATTTAAATAATGAAAATGCAAAAACAAGTATCATCTTGATATAAACTATATTCTTGACCTTTCGTAAGTGCATCTGAAATAAACTTTTGACTTTGACTCCATTTTATTTAGAAACTTTAACACAAAACCTAAGATTAGGTGCGGAGTATTGAGTGCGCCCTTTCAAAACTTATATTTCCCTTTCAAAGACGTTTATAAAGTGTAAAATATTTGAGAGGAAGAAGCCTTTTTAAAAACCTTTTCATGTCTTTTAGAAAATGCGAAGTTGACAGAGGCAGGCGATGTTGATGACTGCCATTGCGTCGCAGTGGGAATGCGGTGTCGGCGGAGGGTGCTCCATCCATTGAGCACGAGTACTGAGGTAATGTTCGGGCGTAAAGGGTCGCGCTCATGAGCTCATCCGTGGTTTATCCACAAACTATTCAACTCAAATTTTGCAGAATAATTTGTTCACGCTTTATTTACTCGCATTTTTCATCAGCCTTATTTACTTCAGTACGCCTTCTTACAATTTTACTTTGTAATTAATGTGCCTTGTTCTTAATAGGAGCTTGAGATTAATTTGATTTCTAATTTAACGTTTACTTGGGTCGTAAAAATTTTTGTTAATGAAATATTTTCTTAATATTCTGTAAAACCTTATTTCAATATCTCCAAAGGAAAAGTAACTTTCATACTCTTTAAGCAAGCAACAGTGTAAGGTAAATGAATTGATGTTCCATATTTTTCAATATTGGATTGCGAGTGTTTTCTCAGGGTTTTGTTCAGAGAGTGCTGTGAGAATATGACACTGTAGGTTGCGAGGGCGCTCCTAGTGGCTGTGGAGTGTCATTCCGCTAACACATTGTCTAGCGTCATTGTCTGCCGCGGCTCTCGTTACGGCGACGTTCAACTTTTTATTTACGCCCAAGTGCACTCTGCCTCTGTCGCGTCGAGAGCTGAATTAAGGTTCTCGGCGTTGATATGGGATCATTCAACCCGAGAATATCGAATTACGCGCGTACTGGGCGCTTTGTTGCTTACTTGCACGTGATGATATTTCTTTTGTAAGGGAAAGTCACCGCATACTCTGTACGTTGTCAAGTTCTGATCTACAATCGGCGCTCTTGTAATACATTACTCTAATAAGCTCTACATCTGATGTTTTTTTGCTCTCAACAAAGTTGTTCGACTGGCGGAATGAATAGCCCGTATCTGCCGTGTGTTCTAATTAGGTATGTACGTAAACATATACTGTGTTCAGTTCCAAACTTTGTGAAAATGAGCTTTTTCAGGATGCTTATAATGCTGTCCGATTTTTGTCCCTCATTTCGCCGAATAAGGGTCACGTAGTTCCAAGTTACTTGTTACATTTTTCCAAAGAGGAATTCTTATTTGCGTCATGAATTTCTAACTTCACAGTAAAACATAATTTAATATTTTGCATTTCGACCCCACCCATCAAAAAGTCGAAGAAAATAACAAGAAAATACTTGGCAAATCCATAGATTTTTAATTTATTTTTCTACGTGAACACACAGAGTGAATAGTGGACTTATTACGCGACCGGCAGCGGAAATTGAATCTGGAGCTACGCACTTTCCGGTTGCCGCCGCGCTTCCGATTCACTTGCTCGGGCCTCCCCGGCAGACCGCCCCTCGTGTTACCTTTTATTGCAAGTTTTAACTTGTTTATAGCGCAACCTGCTGTAGTCTGTGGTCCCTACAGTAGCTATAAATATACATACGATAACAATATCATGAAGGGGAATTTTCTTTGTGTTTACGTCCATATTAAATGTATTTATGGATGGCCCAAGAGACTACAACGAACAGTTATTCCCTAATATGAGATATTGCTCAATTGCTAGTCTTGGTAAATAGATTAGCGGGTAGTTTTATGAAATTGGGTGCCAATTCCTTTCCCTGTATCGCTACGAAGAAATCAGGGCAAAGGGGCACAACTTTCTTATATCTATGGGGCACAATGACGATGAAAGTTTAAACGATTGATAACAGTTCACAATCTGAATAACATAATTTTTCTTACAGATGTCGTATACTGGCTAGACGTTAAATAGTCTTAACAACCACAAACGAAGTGACTCAGGGTTACAAGTTAAAACACAAAATAGATGCACTGCATACCGTTCACTTATTGGATGGCTCCTAAGCCATGGTCGTTAGCGCTTGATCTTTCTGACCCAAGTGTTCCGTTAGACATAAGTATGAACCTTTATGTTTCTGCTTGCATATATTAACTACACAGTCTCCAGTCACAGTTCTTACGTCCGAACTTAGCATAATTTTGTCATGAATACAAAATTATGCTGACAGTTATTTGTGTTTACCTATTTATGAGTCACCAAAACAGCAATGGTAGGTAATACAAGAATTTGTATGTCAGGAAAGCAATTATATTAATTGATTATGACATATTAATTTTTAATTTGTCATTTATAATAAATAAACGTGTGGAGCGTCGGTCATTGTTTGGCATCTGGCGAGCCAAAACGATCGCGTAAATGCACGCCATTTCACAAATTGAGATCATACATCATTCAATACACATTCAATTTGATACGAACAATGTTTTCAGGAGCATATTTATCTCAGCGGCAAATTAAAGCTTATGCATACATTCATGTAGGTATGTCTGATATTAAGCTCTCATACATATATGACATGACATAATATAGTATAACAATGTGAAAAACTATAGAGGTAAATAGGTATTATCTATACAGCGGAATATGTATCTACATCACAGAAATATTATAATTACATTTCAGTAGACAATTTTTACAACAAGTTCTAAATCCCGTTTAAAATTGAACCAGTGTTATGTTCCTAATTTTATAAAAGTGTTAACGGGATTCATCGATTTTTTGTATTTTTAACCGACTTCCAAAAGGAAGAGGTTCTTAATTCGTCGGAACCTTTTTTTTTTTTTTTTTTTTTTATGTATGTTCCCCGATTACTCGAAAATGGCTAAACCGATTTGGATTTTTCTTTTTTTGTTCGAAAGGGTATACGTCCCAAGTGGTCCCATGATCATCAAGTCAGGATCTGATGATGGGATCCCATGGAAATCGAGGGAAACCCTCAAATTTTATGGGCACACCTATATCGATTTCGGTATTTTTTATAGTAACTCGTGCATTTGCTCTCGGAAAGTACCATTCGGTGAGCTGGAACTGATGATGAAGACCACAGAGGGCCATCGAAAATACTCAATTACATCTAAGTATATAACAGGTTGCGATTCGATTACTTTAATATGGTTTATGCTCGTCAAAATAATGGTAATGGTGACTTCACCATGACCTCCATTTCTCCTGGTTCTTACTTGGAGAACTCCTCAACAATTAACGGCCCTGCATCGGGAAAAGCAACATTTTGTAAATCGTGATGAGCAGCTGACATTGGGTTATTGTAACTTAGATAAATTACAAACTGAACCACTAAAAAGTGAAAAATAAAAACTTTTTTACAAAAACAAAAACCGACTTCCAAAAAAAACACTACAAAGTGAAAAATAACTTTAATTTCGGAAGTCGGTGGCAAAAAACTAAAATACAGATCCAAAGACACCGACTTCCGAAATTAAAGTTATTTTTCACTTTGTAGTGTTTTTTTTGGAAGTCGGTTTTTGTTTTTGTAATTAAAACCAAATGAATAACATGTAATGGTTAAATAACTTGGATTTTCAGTTTGTGTTATTTGACTATATTGTCTACTGCTGTACTAAAACCGAAACATGATTACTTGACATTTTTTCGAAAGAAAAAAATTTCAAAGTGGCACCGTCTATTTTCTATTTTATACGATTATATGTAAACAGTTCCTTAATTTGCAGTCAAATTTGCTTTAAATCGATGGTATTTAAATATGTTAAAAACTTACTAAGCTGAAAATTGATTTAAGTATAGCATTTTGTCATAAATCTACGTTTAAACGAAGTGCGTTTAGTTCCGGTGCACGTCAGAGTCTTCTATCTCGCGCGTCAAACTAGACAGCCCCATCGCCATTTCACTCACAAACCGAGCTAAACCACGCTTCCATGTATCCTCTTAATTTTACAGATAATTAGTCAAATGAGAACCTCAAGAGTACCTAATCAAAAATTCTATTGCTAAGCTACAATGCTCTGAGGTTATCTTAATCAACGACAGGGGCTCGCAACAGTCACAACCTCTTAATAATTAAGTGATCGGCTATGCACTGTTGTGGCTTTCAGGAGCGTTGAACAATTAATTATTTAGTGCCTTTGCAATTATCTTAGTAATGCTTCCGATATCCATTAAGGCGAGAATAGACATGCCTGTAACTTGCATAAAAGTATGCAAGTAGCTTGCATTGCATGCCCCGTGCTATAAAAACTTCTGATTGGTGAATGCCACAGTGGCATGCCAGCTATACTTGCATAGTTTTGTACAAGCTAGCAGGCATGTGATGGCGATGGCCGGTGGAGCAGGCGGGTTCTGGAGTGGAGACCGCGTATCGGTAAGCGTAGTGTGGGACGCCCCTCAGCTAGATGGACCCATGACCTGAAGGAAGTGGCTGGGACAGACTGGATGCGGAAGGCGGAGGATAGGGTGTTGTGGCGCAGCCTTGGAGAGGCCTATGTCCAGCAGCGGACTGCGATAGGCTGAGTTGATAGCAGGCATAATATGTGTATTCCCGCCCTTCGATATTTTAAGTTATGTATCATAGTTAAAATTCATCATCATTATCATTTCAGTCGTAAGACGTCCACTGCTGGACATAGGCCTCCCCCAAGCACCGCCACTTCGACCGGTTTTGTGCTTCCCGCATCCAGCGGATTCCTGCGGCCTTTACAAGGTCATCGGTCCACCTTGTGGGAGGCCTTCCAACGTTACATCCTCCGGTACACGGTCGCCACTCCAGAACCTTTCGGCTCCATCGACCATCTGTTCTGCGAGCAACGTGCCCCACTGCCACTTGGCTATTCTTTGGGCTATGTCGGTTACCTTAGTTAAAATTGTATTAATAATAAATCTGAGTTGTTCAAGTGTCAAACGTTAGCGGAATTGCATCCATTTGATAACATAAAAAAATTCAAGTAATAATAAATTATGTGTCCCTCAAATTACATCTTGACTAAAAGCGGCTGATTAACAGGGTACCTACAGCTGAAACAGACTGAAACTGTACAAAATGCCGTTATACAGGGTTAAATTAAATTAGCTAGCGAAACTCCGCAAAAAATATTTTTTTTAAAGAAATTATTTACTTAAGTAACTGAAAAAAAAAATAAGAAAAAATATAAAAAAAGTTAAAGGATTAGTTACGAAAATCTGTTTTTAGGGTTCCGTACCTCAAAAGGAAAAAACGGAACCCTTATAGGATCACTCGTGAGTCTGTCTGTCTGTCCGTCTGTCACAGCCAATTTGCTCCGAATCTGATGGACCGATTAAGTTGAAATTTGGTACACATATGGATTTCTGTGACCCAAACACGAACAGGTAAAGTAAATAAATGAATTTTGAATATGGCGGTCACTTTTAGGGGGTAAATAAGAAAATTAAAAAAAAAAGTTTTGCAAACTGTACCGTGTGACATATCAAATGAAAGGGCTTACTATGAGGGTCTAATAGTATATTATGCAATTAGTGAATAAAGAACGGATTTAAAGCGAGGGCCATAGATGAATCACGAGGTAGTGAAGGATTCTAACGATTGAATCACGACCGTAGGGAGTGATTCATGATGATTGAATCACGAGAGTAGCGAGTGATTCAAGTGTTAGAATCCTGAGCGACGCGAGTGATTCATGGCCCTCGATATAAATCCGTTTTATTCAAGAGTTGCATACTATACTTTATACCATGACTACGAGAAAAAGAAAGATTTAAGTGAAAATAGACATATAATGAAGAAAAAGGAAAGTTAAATTGGCTTAGATGTAAACCAGCCGTCATTTTTTGGGTAGCAAGTTTTCCACTATATCGGCCGCCCTCTCTTTCATAAACTCAGGTGTTAACACATCTTCATCACTAGAATGCATTTTTAATCGATTAGAACAACACTAAACAAACACAAAATTAAAGATTAAACTCACACAACACTAAACTTTGTGTTCGTACAACTTACAGTATTCAAAATACCGCCAATTTACTAAGGACAGCAAAGAACATAAAACAGTTTTTATTCTAATGCTAAACTCCTTGTCGAAAATGTCGACCAATCAAATTGAATTTAGAACACATCAATATAGGTCCAATACAAAGATTACACTTACACTAGATACGGCAAGCCACGACCGAGCGTGCCCTGCATGTTCGACTGTTCGTACTAAAAAAAGTATGTTAGCTCAGTGACGCTTAGCTATTGCAACAATTCTGTTTACTTTGAGCACATCACTAAATGGCTGGGGTGAAGTTATCGTAGGTATAAAAAAGATGACACGTTCGGTTTTCATACTATCTAATAACATGCCGTATCTAGCGTAGGTACTCTAAATCTGTGGTCGAATACATTGGTGTGTTCCATTTTCAAACATCAAAACAGTGAGTAAAAGTGCTTTTTATTCACTGTTTTCAGTGAATAAAATAAGCTTTTTAGAGGTGGAATGGTATAATAGTATATTATGCAATTAGTGAATAAAGAACGGATTTAAAGCGAGGGCCATAGATGAATCACGAGCTAGTGAAGGATTCTAACGATTGAATCACGACCGAAGGGAGTGATTCATGATGATTGAATCACGAGCGTAGCGAGTGATTCAAGTGTAAGAATCCTGAGCGACGCGAGTGATTCATGGCCCTCGATATAAATCCGTTTTATTCAAGAGTTGCATACTATACTTTATACCATGACTACGAGAAAAAAAAAGAAGATTTAAGTGAAAATAGACATATAATGAAGAAAAAGGAAAGTTAAATTGACTTTGATGTAAACCAGCCGTGATTTTTTGGGTAGCAAGTTTTCCACTATATCGGCCGCCCTCTCTTTCATAAACTCAAGTGTTAACACATCTTCATCACTAGAATGCATTTTTAATCGATTAGAACAACACTAAACAAACACAAAATTAAAGATTAAAGTAACACTAAACTTTGTGTTCGTACAACTTACAGTATTCAAAATAGCGCCAATTTACTAATGACCGCAAAGAACATAAAACAGTTTTTATTCTAATGCTAAACTCCTTGTCGAAAATGTCGACCAATCAAATTGAATTTAGAACACATCAATATAGGTCGAATACAAAGATTACACTTACACTAGATACGGCAAGCCACGACCAAGCGTGCCCTGCATGTTCGACTGTTCGTACTAAAAAAAAGTCTGTTAGCTCAGTGACGCTTAGCGATTGAAACAATTCTGTTTACTTTGAGCACATCACTAAATGGCTGGGGTCAAGTTATCGTAGGTATAAAAAAGATGACACGTTCGGTTTTCATACTATCTAATAACATGCCGTATCTAGCCTAGGTACTTTAAATCTGTGGTCGAATACATTGGTGTGTTCTATTTTCAAACATCAAAACAGTGAGTAAAAGTGCTTTTTATTCACTGTTTTCAGTGAATAAAATAAGCTTTTTAGAGGGGGAATGGTATAAACATATTTTTTTATAATTTTATAATAAATGGTTTTAAAGTTATTTAAGAAAATAGACGAAAATTGACCTTATCTCCGAATCTACTGAGCCCAAAATTTTGAAAAAATACAGAAAATAGTTCTTTACCTGTAGATTACAAGAAAACCTATAAAAAGTCTGTGGTCTCAAAAAAAATGGTAAATCTCTCAATATTGTGAGTACAAACTTACATTTACAGTTGAAATGTATGGGAGAACATGTATTTCAACTACAATGTTAAGTTTGTTCTTGGGATACATTCATCCCGACTACGGAACCCTTCATTGTGCGTAGTTCGACACGCACTTGGCCGGTTTTTTTATTATATCGTGTTTGATATTGATCGATACCCACCACGTCTGGGAAGTTTCGCTAATTAATTTGACCCAGTATATTGTTTAAAATAAAATTTCAACTTTTATACCTATGCAATATTACTTAGATACAAGCAAGATTATGTAAATATTCCCTGCTACTTAATTACAAGAGAAACTTGACCATTTGCGTCTTTACCTTACACTCCATACTTAAACGTAAAGTTTAGTGGTCATGTCATATTAAATGCAGTATGCAAGGAGCTAATGCCTGATATTTGAATTTTAGATGAGGATTATCACTGTCACATGCTCATTAGAAATTGCTTTCGCTTTGATGTAGGTACCTTCGTTAGCATGGACCTATTTCTAGAATTAAATCACATTTCAAGAGAAAATTGTTGACCAATTTGGTTAAAATAAGTAAGTACCCACCAAAATCTTTTTTTATGACGATGCTATAGTTCTCGTCACGTAAGTTTTTCGTTCTGAAACCAGAATTTGTAGTCTATCATCTACAATTTACATTTTTTAACGTTTAATAAACAGGGCCCTTTTTTTTTTTTTTTTTTTTTTTTTTTTTTTGAGGGTGGGAAATCATCAAATAACTTCTCCCGCTCTGGGTGGAGCGGGAGGGCGTGTCAGACTTTTACTGACTAAAACCCACCCGTGTTCCTTCAGTTGCCTATGCCAGGGCCGCGGTAACCCTTTCAGACAACCCGCGACCCCAGCGGGGCCCTGCTGGGCCAGAATTTGTAGTCTATCATCTACAATTTACATTTTTTAAAGGTTTAATAAACAGGGCCCTGGGCCCTGTTGCTTTCCGATGCACATGGCATGGCGCGCTGCTGCTTTAGTAGTTACTTCCTCAGAAGAACAACAAGCATAGAAGTAGTGGTTAAATAGCAACTGAACTCAATATATTTGTTTCATTTTGACTTATGGAGCCGCTATGATGTAAAAGAAGGACACGTATACAGAAGACGTTTCGAAATTTTGTAGGTTGTCATTAATTTTATTCTGACTAGTGATGTACCCACTCAATTTCAACGTCGACAGAATTTACAATGACATTCTTTCTTATACTGCCAAGAATAATATAGGTACACACGGCTACACATCAAGCTATACATTTCTAGTTTACACTGACCGCTCATTGTAAGGAAATACAATGCGAGATCAGCTTATACTGGAAATGTATAGCTTGATCTGTAGCCGTGCGTACCTAAAATTTTGAATTAACTAGGCATCCTTATGATCCCAATACTTAATATATTCGTTCAAAATGAAACAATACTTAAAGTATGTACTAAATAGTCTTCCTTGGTTCCCGACAGCTCTTCATGTATTAAATCTGACCCGGCTAAACCAGAATGTATTTAATTGCCATAATAACTGATGAGTTTATTGAAAACAAGTGGGAGACATTCGGTTTTGCAAATGTTTTTAGCAACTTACTTTCTCATATTTTTTTGAATTTTACATCATAGACTACTCAACCAAATCTAGGGAACAAGGGTATTCAAAGTACCTAATAATTTTTATTTTAATACTTTTTAATTATGTAACATATTATTTTAAATCAGTGAAGCGTAATTTAATAGAGATTTGAATTATTTCGTTAAATAAAATGGTTGTTAGTGAAAAAATAAAATTTATTATGAAAATTCAAAATGGTACCAAAGCGACAAAAACTTTTCGCACATAAAAAAATAAATAACGACCAGATAATATTTTAAATAAAAAAATAAAATGCCTAGCAACTTTAATAATCTGTTACGCGAATTCCAGCCCACACCATAATACGGATGAACTTCCTAAGGATTCTGGAGTCGGCTCTGGCGACCAGGAACTCGCCAAAAGCGCAGTCTTCTTGAATCGGGATGGAATCCAATTATTTCTGAATTTGTTATTGTCATCTGTGTCAAGGATTCCTAAAACGAACAGTTCTCAATAAAATTTATGTAAGATTTTTTATCATCATTTTTATTTAGTTATATAGTTTTATTTGTATGTCTTACCTGACTGATGTGAGATGATTTCACGAGATGTCAATATCAGTGGCGATTCATTAATCTGTACCGATGTACTAGGTCCTGTTTCAACTTCCATTGCTACGGGATCCTACAATTACGTATTTTTTATTAAAAATAAATAAATAAATTTGCACACGATTATATTTCCGACTGGGATAATTAGAAGAATAATATCGCATCAATGATATTTTTAATATAATATCATTGTATCGCATATATCAAGTGAACATATTTCTGAAATTTTATACCTGTCTTCACGTTAGATTGCTGTTGATGGTGAGCGGTTCTTTTAATTTGCAGTACTGCGCTATGTCCTTCTTCGCAGACTTCCATAAGTATTTCCTGTAATGTAATAAATCAAGTTTTAATTTGAACGGGATACTATTTATTGCCAATAAAATACCTTAATTATATCATAATACTGGATGTTTTTTTTTTTTTAAATGCTTGGAGCATATTATGTGGCCGAGTCCAATTTCGTCTACCAATACAATTTATCCATTTTTTTTTTCACATCGTCTAGGAAATCTGTAAAAGAAAAGTATCGACAACATTATTTCCGTCACTATGGCTGATCAAGATAACCCCAAAACAATTTCCGAATATTCGCTAATAACTTCTATTGGAATAAATATTGCGACTGGTTTCAGCTATATAGTGACACAGCAATATTTGTTATGTATTTATATTCGTTTATCAGATCATATGCAACAAGAAATTGAGCAAAAACTTACCGATGGAAGGTCAATATTTATTGTTCATTTTATTTTCGCTATGAATGGGACTGGCAGCCCCCAACCACACAAGAAATTGCTCCACAGCGTCCACACACTCACTGTTTGTAGTTAAACAAAGAATTCATGCAATCTAACAGTAGAAATATTATTAAAACATCGCAAAACCATGGAAGATTACGACAAACACGTAAACAATGAACACGCGAATAAGTCAGGTAGTTCAATGAACGAACTGTCAGACATTGAAACAAAGTACTATCAAATTTGGCCGCGTCATACTATAACTTTTTTAACCAAATGACAATTGATCTTGTGACCATGCCAAGAAAGTAAAACAAAGAGTAAAACATTCATCTCTTTCCCACATCCTTTATCGTACCTTTATCGTACCTAATAATAGAACGGGATAAAGGTAGTTACAGAATTCTGTTTTTAGCCTTCCTTCTATGCTTTGTTATTGTTCTGAGGTTACTTCAGTCATTTGTAGCCTACTTCAGAGCGGCAAACTTACATGACGCGAACTTACTGTAGTAACGGAACGTTACCAGACGTTTGACAGCTGTCACTGTGACAATGTCTTCACAGCTGTCATTCGCACACGTCAGATTAGATCCAAAATAGCATGAACGTAAATAACAATATTAAAAAGTTTAAATAATAATTGTTTTACTAACAAATACGAAACAATACAGTTACAAAATACTAACATGAATGGTATAACATTTCAGATGTTATGGAAATAGAACGTAAACTTAGCTGAGTTGAGAGATTTCAGCGATATCCGGTTATATATAGTGACGTCATTCAACATATTGTAACTATTTCAGCAATCCTTATTCCAACCATCAATTCTACCTATAGACAGCAATTTATCACTAATAAAATATTTCCGATGCCGGTTTCTGATCGTTCCTGGAAATCGTCAATTTCTCGGAAATCGAGGCAATGTGCTCTGTCCGGCCACTATACTGTTTAGGAGTGAAGCTTCCGAGTGCGAGCGAAAGTGGCGATGTTGGCGCCGCGCCAGAACCACACCGTCCGTCAAAACGCTCACCAATTTATTAATTCCACCTAATTTGTGAAATATATATAGAACGCGACGATTATTAACATTTTTGTCATCAGAAGGATTAAGGATAACCAATTAATTCGTGAAATAGACCGACATATTTATTTGACGGGCAATAAATATGTAAACGTTTTATAACGTATGTTGGATTCTACGAAACGCTGTTGTTTATGACCCCACTAATTTATCAGGGTTGAAAGTTTAATAATCGTTTATTTGATACAATGATATAATTTTATAATAACGCATATTGAACACAAACATATTTGTTCACAAGTTTTAGTAATGATCAGCAACATCGACGAAAACTTTTGATGATAAAATTCTTAATTACGTTCAAAAATTGGTAGACACGTTCCTGAATTTCGATTTCCATTGGTGCTTTAATTTAAATTCAAAGCATACAGTGATGTGTCGCTGAGTAAACAGAATATGTTTGTTTGTCGAGGCCGCGCCGAGGACTGTCAACACGCGCCGTCCAATGTGCCGCGCTCACTTGTCCACGAGGTGGCTAGTGGCTACCCACTTGCTTTGCGCGAATCATATCAACACTCGCAGTGCAACACACTAAACAAAAACATTAAAAGCATACTCATTGCCCGCTCAACAGTCAACGTCATTACTACTGACAGGTCACTTCAGCAATGTTTAACTTAAAAACCGGTCAAGTGCGAGTTGGACTCGCGCACGAAGGGTTCCGTACCATATTATATGTTGATTAAATACAGTATTCATGGTACCTACATGGTATAAAGAAGTTTCAAATTCCTAATTTGTTGAATTGTTGCGCTAGAGCTCGTACAAAAATGGTCTAAAATTTACAACTTTTGCGGCCCCCTATTTCTTAATTTTAAAAGATAAGAAAAATATGTTTGTACTCTACTCAACGAGTTCTAGACGATGACACCCCACATGCTAGATTAAAATTATTTTTTTTTTTCAATATGAAAAGTTTATTGTATGGGGACCGACCCCTTAAATTTTTAACTTTGCTTTATTTTTATTATTGGTTGTTATAGCCGTAATAGACAGCGGAGGCTTAGTAAGTTTGTACTGGACTGTACGTGGTTGTCTGATTTCATGGATTTGAATTTTCTTGCGCGGAACCCTAATTATTTTTCTAAAATAAAAATAGCCTTAGTTACTCCTTAAAACATCAGCTATATGCCGTCAAAATCGGTGAAAATTCGTTTGGCAAGTACCATTTTTTTAATCGACTGCGCTTTAAAATTTTTCTATACAAACTTTAACATCCCTAAACCTCATTTGAGGCGTAGTTTTGAAAAACTAATAATGACAAACATTATTACTTACTTATGCAAGTATTTGTGCTAAGTTTCAAGTTCATTAACCAAATTAATAAGATTTTTCATATAAACTGTATCTCTGTTTTCACGAACACAGATAAAAAATTTCAAAAATCGTCTGATGTTTCCATAAATTGACTCAAACATTATTTACACCAATTTTAGAGTTAATCAAGCCCGCAATAAAATCCTCCGCTATAAAATTAACTTTTCACCCCTTAGGGGTAGATTTTTGGAAAACCCTGATACACGTTAGTCTTAATTTTTGGTCTCAAGTATAAAAACTGAGTTTTGAGTTAATCGGACCGCGAGTTAAAGTTCCTCCATACAAACTTTGACACCCCCAATCCCTCCTTAGGGGGTAGTTTAGGAAAACTAAAAATGATAAACTTTATAATTTACTTAGATGAATATTCGTGCTAAGTTTCAAGTCTATTAACTCAAGGGATAGGATTTTTCATACAAACTTTCATCCCCTATTTTACCCCCTTAGGGATGGAATTTCCAAAAATCCTTCCTTATTGGATATTTACATTATATAAGGTATCTATGTGCAAAATTTCAAATCTCTAAGTCCATTGGTTTGGGCTGTGCGTTGATATATTAGTCAGTGACTCAGTCAGGACTTTGATTTTTTTATATATATAGATTTACCATGCTATTTTAAGACCACAGACTTCTTATAGGTTTTCCTGTAATCTACAGGTATAGAACTATTTTCTGTATTTTTTTCAAAATTTTAGTTATAATTATAAAAAAAATATATTTAAGACCCTCATAGTAAGCCCTTTCATTTGATATGTCACACGGTACAGTTTACAAAACTTTTTTTTTTAATTTTCTTATTTTCCCCCTAAAAGTGACTCTTATATTCAAAATTTATATATTTACTTTAGCTGTACGTGTTTGGGTCACAGAAATCCATATGTGTACCAAATTTTAACTTAATCGGTCCATTAGATTCGGAACAAATTGGCTGTGACAGACGGACAGACGGACAGACAGACAGACAGACAGACACACGAGTGATCCTATAAGGGTTCCGTTTTTTCCTTTTGAGGTACGGAACCCTAAAAACAATATCATTCCTCACTTTATTTAGAAACAAATTGATAATGAAATTTACCAAATGAAATAAGTAAAGAAACTTTACATTTCAAACAATTTGAACAGGTAAATTAGGTTTTTGGTTGAATGCTCCAATATTTGAAAGGCAAAGGTAGATCTACCTATTTAATTTAAAGTTGAAACATTCTCAATTTATAGTTGCATAATTAAAGACAGGAGTAGAAAGTGTCGTTGTCGGTGACAGTTGTCTGTGTTTGCGTGACAACATAACAGATTTCCAATCAGAGTCGACGGCGCGAAAGAGATTCTAATAACATTCAAAACTCGTCCCGCGGGAGTCGGTGTCAGTTTAATTACAGGCACCGCGGCGGGACACGCCGTCTCTGCCGGCATCACAACGGATTTTTTTCTGCGGGACAAAGGACGATTAAAAAAGTTCGTAATGAAAGTCCTCCGCCCAAAGCAAAGGGGTGAGACTCCACTGAAAATATCCGCATATTCATGTAGGATTCACTACAGTTATGTATTTATTATCAGCAGGTAATAATTAAAGCTGAATATAATGAACAGTCTTTAAATAGAAGCTCTTCGATACTGTTTTAAATAGTGTGTGTGTCTCGTGCATATGGTGAGAAACATTATTCAGCAAAATGCCGTTTGTACAATGCACAGTAAAGGCAGTTCCAGGACATTTTGACAACCGTAGATAGAACACAATAGAGACGCGCTTCGGGCATCGTGAGCGAAAAGGTAACTAAATCGACGCATACCATAGAATGCCGGCTTAACTAGCTATTACGAGAAGAGCTGAACTTCCCGCGGTGGCGTCTCTCTGCCTGTCACAAAGTTACCGACGCTATTCTCCGATTAACTCTGTTCTGACATATAAAGAGGAAAACTGTTCGGATAGGCTCTACCCAGATAAATGAATTGTTTTTTTCTCTCTCTACAAGCAGCAGTAGCTGTGCTACATTTTTAATAAAACTTTTCACAGTATTTGTTTTGCATTGGATACGTAGCTTACTATGACATTCGAAATAGGGCATTCTATGAAATTTTTTGCATTCTTTCAGTAAGCCAACTGAATACAAAAGTGCGCAGGTATGCTGCGGATGTGTGATATTTTTTCATTCAAACTCAGGTTCGTTAAAATCATACCAGTATTTTGTAGGCTTGTTAGTTAACTTTTTGCGTATTGCCAACTAAAGCTCGTTGAAATCCAACATCAAAGAGAGGATTCACAGTGATACATCGGCTTAAATTATATAGATAAAGTTCATACTTGCGGAGTTCCGAGCACGATGATATCATTTAAGTACTTACGCTGCGTAAAAATAAAACATGCCGCCTGGAACTGAGTACCTGCAACAAAAACAGAATTTTAAAATGACAAAAGTGTTTAAAATTTAACGACGTAGGTGCTTACGGTTTTTTCAGGCGATCATTAACATAATTTGAGCGGCGTAGATGTGGCTTGTGACCCGAGTCCCGACATACGCAGAATGTAATGGTGTTTCGAGTGTAACAAAATGAGCGCGTAACGCTAAAGTGCCGCCCTCGAGGGCGCTTTGTGTGCTGCAGGAAGAGAAACAGATAACAGGTGAGGATGCCGGCGCGGAATTGATGCCGTTATTTGAAAAACGCCCTGATAAGTCCCCTCCGGTCCCAAATAAAGGTTGAATTTTCAAGCTACGGATAAAGGTTTCAAAAATGTTCACCTTCATTTAAAGTTACGCGAGCGTTGATTAGAATTCTCTTTATTCATTCGAATGCCCGTATAAAGTTGATTTTCAAACGGATACGGAAGTCTCTTAGGTGCTAATTCTTGAATATTTCAAGGGACATTTTAATTGTTCTGCGTAATGTCGGAATATATTTTTATTCAGCGGGTAGAAGCTCTCACATAGACGTGCAGTGGCGTAAGCTATCGGTGTATTTCCGGATGCCTAATTATCGGTTGTGCCGGTTAACTGGAGCGTGGAGCACAAATATTTACCGTCATTTGAATGCAATGTGGAGAGCGTCGTGAATAGTTTCCACAGCCATTGCAGCGTTGTATGTCCATAGAAACTTAAACGTTGCTGTTAATGTTTACAGTACATGTGTAATTTTACCGTATTGTTCGACAAATACGTCAACATGATTTTCATATGACTTCGAAAAAAAAACGATAGATTTAACTGTCTTGTTACTTTGAGCCTGGTTTTGTGATGACAGCAAGAATCTTTTGTAACTTATTGTTGTCTAATCTTTCGCCATTCTGTTCGAAAGTCTCGCAACATTTTCCAGTAATATACCTCGATAATTCGCAGAAAATGATGACAGCTTATTACCAGATCGAATAGACCCGGGTTTCTCTTGTAATGTAATATTTATAGATATGAAACCTAATAATCTAGGCCCCATAATTCTGCGTTGCACTTCAAGATTATATTCAAATGCAAATGTTAAAAGCAACATAATTTAAGGAAAAATGCCTGTGGCATACCTAAGTAATATATTAGTGAGTGCATAATGCACGAAATGTATGCGCCGACGGACGCAAAGTTTATTCCTTTCCCGGTGAAGGTGCGTGGGCAGGGAAGCCTCACAAGGATCGAGGTTCACGTCAGACTTGGATAAGATATTTTAAACATCAGTGTGTATGGCTTTGAGATTTGGAGTTTGAAAAGTAGAGTTCTGTGTGCTCGTTCATGTTTGAACGTTTGATCTTGATTTCCTTGAATGTTCTGTTCTCAGAAACTTATTGAGAAATTGTTTGGAGCTGGTTAATTTTAGTATTTAGCGGTGAATTTCGAAATTTTATTAGATTACGGTTGTTTTAAGTTGTTGCCAGGAAAGATACATATTTTTATTTGAAAAATATTTAATGGATTCTCTAAAAACTTTTTAAAAATATACGCATTTTTAAAATGAGTGAAATATTATATTTGAGAGTTCAATAATATTTTTAGGAAAGCAAAATGGGAATTATTTGAGGCTCAATTAAATACATATCTTTTTATTTTCGTAGTCATCTGTGAGAAAACTCACTCTGAAAGGATATTACGACACCATTTTTGAGTTTCTTAATTAATTTTATAAGAAAACTTTTCAATCACATGCGAAAGAAAATCTTTAAACAAAACATTACAAAAGAGATTTCCAATCAAAAGCAAATAGTTTCCTAGAAAAGATCAACCATTGTGATAAGAAACCCTATAACGAAGCGGAACTCGCCGCCAACGGGGGCGTTCGGGCTTTCATTGCACTATAAGTGCTATTTCCTTCTGTTGGGAAACAACTAAAGAACTATAAAAGTCCCTTAGATACAAAACACATTTATTGAGATAGGGACGTTATGCAGAAACATCTAAGTTTGAAGGTGTAAGATAAAATTCCTCTCGGCTTTTGCTATACTATACGATATAGCTCACTCAAGTCAGTGGTAAAATTAATCGGCAAAATTGTTAGTGAACATTTTCCCGAAAGTACTTCATTATAATAACTCGGGGAGGCTGTTACAATGCACCCTAACGCTACATACGCACTGACAGGTGGCTTGCTTAGCGCCTAGAGCCTAGTACCTCACATCATGTCAACACTAGCGAAGGCGCCAAGCGTGCAGTGCGGCTAGTTGCGTAAATTCTAGTATGTTCGTTTCTCGCTACGCTCTCAAGCCATCTGTCAGTGCGTACGTAGCCTAAGACAAAAGTCAGAACATTATCACTATCTATCTCAAATAACGCCATTGCCTCCTTCAGATCACTTGACTTCGCGCTTGAACGTCGTACTCCTACGCAGTCACGAACGCGACACCGTCTCAGTCGCACGCTGTACGCAAACGACAAATGACACGGACGTTCCAAGAACAAACTACCGGAGTTATCTGATACAGCCACTTCGTGACAGCCTCCTCCGGCAATTCACTTGAACTCAGTAATGCTTTGGTAAGGCTAGTACAAGAGTTCTATCGAAGGAGGCTTTCTATCAAGCGCGTGTAGTTTATTGTTGAAGCTTTTTTCTTTTGTCTTTGACACTGAACGCTTCCCTCCCTAACTTTTAGTTCTCTAGAAGTAAGGAAACTGTAGGCCTAGACAAATGGCATTCGCTTCGCAGCGATTCTATTTCTACAATTGCTATCGACGCATCTATATGGAAGTTATCGTTGGAAGCTGTCAATTCGTTGACTTATGATCACGTGACATTTCGATAGCTAAAGGTGAGCGTCCACTGGTACGCGCCGGCCGCAACGCACGCACGACACGCAACGGATTTCGGTTTGCTTTGTATGAATTCATATAGCACTGCGTCCACTACCGGTAGCGCCTGGATTTTCATTTCTTCATGCAAACAAATCAAAACCGTTGCATGCCGTGCATGCGTTGCGGCCGGCGCGGACCAGTGGACGGTCAACCCCATACATTTTTGTTTTTCTACTAAACCGTCATCGCTAATCGAATGTTACTTTGTCTAGGCACGCTGGAGTTGTAAGTCCATTACCTGTCTAATTTAAGAGAAAAAGGCTACTACGGCTACTAAGGCTACTTGACCACTTTAACCGATGAATGAAGGATTTGTTTGATCCTAATATGTCTCGAATACACACTTACATATGGATGTTGTAGGTACAGACGCCAGCACATAAAGCTACTACGATCTGTCAAATTTCTTTAATCGATTTTCATCTTTATCGCTTAAGCATTAGGTTCAAGGTTGATTGGGAAAATTTGACAGTTTCGGGTGGCTTGACCTGCACATAAAATTAAAGTGACTCAGCTTAGAAAAACAAAGTAAATATAGCTAACGTATATCATACATATCTAGTCAGCGTAGGTCGTACAAAAGATGTAACATGTTCAACGAAGATAAAATTCCTCTATGTAGTGACACTAAGTATGTCACAAAGGATTACATCAAACTGCCATAAGCACGAAAATAAGCGTGACTAATATGTTCAAGAATGTGAATGAACTTACCTATGTAGTAGCAAATTTTTTTAAATCTTCTTTTAACACTTTCCGGGACAGACCGCCTCTTGACGTTATGTCGGTATATCGTTACGTGACAGTACGGCTAAGGGCGGTGAACTTTATTTCATGTAATTTGGCAAACCGTCGATAGCCGTTGCTTGCCCATAGTATTCCTAAGCAGCACATGATCTAGTGTCACATCACGCGACTTCATTTGTTCGTGGGTGTCACGGCAAACTCTTTTCGAGTCATTTTTCAACACACACATACGCAGTGCTTATGCACCAAAACAACACATGCACACCGCCGACAGGCGTAGACTGAGCCATACAAGTACAATGATGTTGATATTTAGTGTCACGGCGTACGCGGCGCCGGCGTGTCGAATGAGGTAGTACGGCTGTAGACGGTATGACAAAATGTATGGGATTTTGAAGTGTCATATCATTACATTTGCAAATAGTCAAGTGTCCCGGAACGTGTTAAGTAAATAATAAAAAGGACTAGAAAAAAAAGGTCAGAATTTGGATGATAAAAAGACTAAAAATTAAAAGTGACTCCACTGGATGGCAAGAATAATATTTTCTAAAAAGGCAGCAAGTCTGTATCAGTTAGAAACTGAATACGTGACAAAGTTCCAATTTGGGATCTCAATGTTTCACGCCAAAACCTATCTAAACAAAATTTAGACTAAAATGAGTCAATGTTTGTCGAGTTGACCCTTTGAAGTTTTTGGTAACACGTACTGTTGGGCCTAGTATTGATCCTTGTGTAAATGTGAAAAGATTTCTGAAGTATGCCTGACTTGCTCCTAAATACGTTTTTAAAAAATACGAATTTATGGACACAGCAGTAATTAGATACCTATTTTTCTATTAGGCCACCAGAAAATGCAGCTTCCAATCATGAAGTCATTCATTCTGATAACCAGTCAATAGCCTTTTCCCAACTATGTTGGGGTTGGCTTCCAGTCTAACCGGATGCAGCTGAATACCAGTATTTTATATGGAGCGACTGCCTATCTGACCTCCACAACCCAGTAACTGGGTAATACGATACCCCTTGGTAAGACTGGTTGTCAGACTTTCGAGCTTCTGACGACCCGTAACGACTGTCAAAGATCCACGAATGACAGCCGGGACCAACAACTTAACGTGCTTTCCGAGGCACGGAGGAGTCTCAGTATGTAAAGATGGTCACCCATCCACTGACCAACCCCGGCAAGCGTAGCTTAACCTGATGGATCGACCCTTGCGGCTGTTATTGCTTAGCCACGAGCTCCTCCCTTCATTCTGATAACCGTGGTATGAAAAGTCTTGATATTCAAAAATGTTTACTATGAACTGTGTTTGAAATCATCAACATTTTCAATTTTATACCCAGCACGAGTAGCATGACCACAAAGAAACGGGTTTTGTCGGCGGAAAAATATACAAAACGACAGATTGTAGAAATATTTCTACGTATTGTACGCGTATAAGCATAGCAATGTGTCGTTTTGTCTATCAATTCTTCCGTCGACAAAACGTCGTCGTGCTACGCGTGCTGTGTCACCACGTCTTTTATGTATTCATTTGAGACCCCACGATCCAAAGCTTTTAGAGGCTAAAATGTTCCTATCAATTTTATTGCATTACGTCTTTAGTGCATCCGTTAAAACAATTGAAGTCTGATTAAGTCTTTACGGATAAAATCGTAAAGTTCTTAATGGAGCATTAAATATATAGCGAGTAGTAAAATATACTTATTCCCTACTTGTCACACTCGTTGGTTCCCTAAGGCAAACAATTTTATTATTATGACTCCATTTATTGCGTTAATAATATTATCCACTATTGAATCTATATAGATTATTATCGATATTTTATTGGGCTATCAACCTTTCGCAATTTAAAGAGCTATTCTGAAATTATATTGATTTTACTTTGCCATAATAGGTTACCCCATCTCTTTAAGTAGGCACCGTAAAAGTGTGACTTTGGTATTATAATATCTAGAAGATGGTAAATAGCATCGTCCTAAATAAAATAATAATCTTTTTATAAGAGTTCTGTACTCTTATAAAAAGATGATTATTTTATTTTGTGGTGCGGTGGTTGCTGTAAATCGAGAAGTTTTATCGAAGGGGCACCTAAAATCACCAGTTTGAAAAGATGTAAGAAAACGATTTATCATCATCATTCAAAGATCTTGAAGCTCTGGTGTTAGGAACTGTAATAGTTCACTACGTATCTTGCTATTTTTTACACCTCGGCATTCAATATTCAATCATACGATTCTCTCTGCACACAGTTCTACATATACATTTTTGGTCGTTTCATATCCGTTCGATCATTCGGAACAGCAGTGCCAAAAACTGCAGGTGTGCATTACTAGGGGTGGTGAGTGAGGGGAGCTATGCCGACCAGCTAATCAACCAGTCGGAATGTGGAGGACGAGGACTCTCGTCGTGTAGCGCACTGATACCATACACCCATTACACTGACAAGTATTAAACTTGTTGCGAACGAGTAATTAGTGGCGTACAGTTTAAAAACGATTTTTCATGTGTTTGAATGCGGGTTTTGGTGCGTATTGGGTATTGAAAACTAGGCTTTTCATTCACTCTAAATATTTTTACATGTTATGAAATGAAATTCAGTAGCATTTTTGTATGTTTTTCATTTCGTGCATTTTGGAACGTTTGTAAAAGATAATCTTGTAAGCATTTTCGTACGATTTCTGCGAATACAGCTGATATAATAAAATAGAAAAATAATGTTGTAACAGAAAAAAGTAACTCTATTCCTGCAATTTTCGGACCGAATACACATGTCCACAATTCTGAAACACGAGCGTGAATTCTTTTAGAAGCTTTGTACAAAAAACTTCACAGTATGAAAATGAAAAATGGTGACCAAATGAACCGTCGGAGTTTCATCGCAGCATAAACAGGATTGGAAGGGCGCAATTTGGTCGGTATTCAGAATCGCGGCGCTGTAAAAGCGCGCCATATCTAATTATCGTCGGGTTACAGCGGAGCTACCATGAGTTCGCAAATATTTCCACTCGAGAAACAAATCCCGCTTATTAGCCATCTATAAAGGAATGCTATGCAAATATTTAATTTTGAATTATCATCCTTCATAACATTTCTTAATTTTTGTTTTAAATTCGCAACTCAACAAATTAAAAACCTTTTTATTTTCACTTAATCACGCTAAGAGCGTTGAATTGTTTGGCAGTATCCTTTTCATTTTCATGTAAATTATTTAATTAGGTAAGAATAAATTACCCTTGATGATTAACCTTGATTAAAAATTAACACTAATACTCTATTTTTTTAAATTAAACATTTTAGTAGCAAGCTAGTAAAATTATGTACAATGCTAACAACGGGCTTTCACCTTGGGTATGAATTTACATTTAACAAAGGCACTTTTTAAAGTAAATCTACACCCCGACTCAAAAATTCTGTTCACGTCTGACATTGATAGTAAAAAGAAACCCCTTTTCAAATGTAATTGACAACGTAGAAGACACGATAGCTTATTTACAAGTCTACATTTCGATTCTCATTCTAATATCCCGCCCGTTATTCAAAGATCCAAATATATTTATAAGACTTCAAATGTTAGAGGCACAGCATAAAATTTGGTTTATTCTACTAACTTATGCACACGTCTTCGCTCGCTGGGATCTTTTTTCGTTTCCGTATCAAAAGGTGACCCTTAAGGTGATTTTAATTACCCCGACCTTTATTAGGCGAAAATGGGACAAGATTATTATATTTTAACCCATGCATGAACGTGGGATTACCCACGAGGGTTGTGAGAGTGTTTATTTAATATTTATGTTTCCCGTAGTTTTTACCCTGACGCGTTATTTTGGATAAGAAGAATTTCGAGCTCGACTTGGCCAGTAACGACTGCGTGCGACATTTTCCTTATTAATAATCGGAAAACCCTTACAAAATATGAAATCAACTGGAAAAAGGTACTTATGATGTATTTCAAAAGAACAACAAACTTTTCTAATACCATCGCACTTACTTAGCTCTCTATTAAATTAATGGCCTAGACTTAGGCGTAGATTTTACATTCTGCTTTATAATTACCAATAAAATCTTAACCGTCTTACTAATAAACACAGAATAAAATTATTCCAAGTTTAAACCTATGAAAATGTATGGTTATTCCTTTGTTATTCCTGATATAACTTTATTCCATGTTTTATTTGTAAGATGGTACCTAAGTCTTCTCACATTGTGATACCTCGCATTCTCGGAATTGCAACTCATCACCAAATGGACTTAATTCGGTAACTCCATTACTACCAGACTTTCAAGTTTTGCTTTAATCTTGCTCCCAAAAATAACAATAAGTTTAAGTTCGAGTCGTGCCATCAGTGAATCATAGTTGGGTACCAGTGGTGTAGTAACTGAGTTACTGGCGACGTTTTTAAAGCTTTTCGCAGAGCGCGCGCCCGTTTCATACTTAATCAGGCTAATATTGGGTGTCAAGCCTTGCAGCCTTGCACGACTGACCAGCGGGGGTCTGGAAAACCTCGTAATTGGATTAAAAAGAGAGTGCTGTCCTGTAGGGGTGTTCCAAGAAGCATCAAAAAGCTATATATATGAACTCAACCCTTGCACTTTCGATTGAAATGAAAATGTGGCACAATTCATCAACATTTCACATTCATCTCATCGTATTTAAATCCATCGCGAATTTTGAGTTTAATGCTGTTTAATGAGAGTTATCGATGGATGTCAGCGATATATTATTTTGCCACTGATGTATAATTTACGACAAAACGTAGTTTCGAGTAGGATGTGAAACTCATAGGATAGATTTCGTTTTTATAGAATACTAGCTTCTGGCCGCGGCTTCGCCCGCGCATGTATTATACTTATAAACCTTCCTCTTGAATCACTCTATCTATTTATTTATTATTTATTTATTTATTTTACAATTTATGTACACACAGAAAAATAGATAGATATACATCTATTAAAGAAAACCGCATCAAAATCCGTTTTAAAGATCTAAGCATACATAGGGACAGACAGACAGTGGGAAGCGACTTTGTTTTATAATAAGTAGTGATTCGTTTTATTATCTGATACATACAAAATTAATTTTTGCACGTGATGTGATGGTCCACACTAGGGAATGTAATATTTTTTGTGAAAAACAAAGTAAAATAAAGGATCTCGTTCTAAGAAAACCTTTTAAAAGAAACAGTGTATGTATAAGTCTGCCGTTATATAAACACAGTAATTATATATTCAAAATATGATTACAAAACCCAGCGGAAGTTATGGAAGTTGACGTATGGACAAGTCTAGTCAATGAGTGGCGACCGTCTGTCTCAGCACGAGGCGTCTGTGTCAGCTGGCAAGCTTATGAATTACTGACGACCAATAGACGTTTATTAATATCGTCCTATTTATGTCTTAGGGGAAATATTGAACTCCGAAATCCGACCACTCATCCGTCGCTCTAAATTATTCAGATTCAATTATTTTCAGTGTAAAATACTTTAACTGCGCCGCGTTTCAATCAATCACTCTTCACCAATTTAGTGTGAACGTCATTTGGCAAATTCGATTGCGTCTCTCATTGATGGCGCTACTGAGAGTATAAAACAGTGCGACGGGTGCCATTGACGGTTGTGACAGAACGCGCACGCCCATCACCGGCTCCCGGTTTAATTAATCTCCTAAACTAAATTTAAATAGGTGGACGTAGTGGGTGTATGCACACTCTTGTTCAACTAAATTAAATCGAGCATTATTCAAGAATACTGAACATGGACCGAGAGCCCTCGTTATGACGTGCGTCACATTTGTCTTTCTTTACGTTTTCACTGCAGTTGTCTTGTTATGTCAATTATGATTAAACGGAACGTCATAAAACATAATTCAGATTGTTTTGTTAGTTAATTTAATGATAATTCTGAGATAATTATTGTTGTGATTGAGTAGGTACCTTGATTTCATAAAATTAACAGGATAGTCCACATTTGTATTTTTTTTGTTAGCCTACATTGTGTCCCACTACTGGGCAAAGGCATCCCCTTTTTCCTTCAAAACCTCATGTCTTGTGTGATCTCTGGCCATGTTGGCTCTGCAAACCTTATCAGATCGTCACACCACCTTTGCCGTGGTCTGCCTCGACCTCGACGGCGATGTCCTCCCTCAGGCGTCCAGTGAGTGACGATCTTTGTCCATCTCTCCGGGTGCATTCGTGCGACGTGTCCGGCCCTATCCCACTTCAGCCTGGCTGTTTTTTCTCCAACATCTGCTACTTGAGTTATGGACCGCACTTGTATATAATACAATCATTAAAATACCTATGTAGCCTTAGATTATGAAATGTAGCATTTTAAATTAATTACTCAAACTGAAACTAACGAGGAACATCGAAAGTAGATCACCACTAGCTGTTCTGATTGACACTCAATTAAGGAGCAGCTACCCTAAATATTTGACTAAATACGTCCCAAAATAAAGCCAAACCAAAATCAATTTCGCCGGCTTGATATTCGAACATGGACAGAGCCGCAGGCGCTTTCCGATATCATTATGTTCAGGTTCCACTCTATACCGTGTATATAGGAGAATATGTGCCGGTGCGCACGTTTAAGCCCGCGAAATTCACACGGATGGCTTGTTGCCACGCGCGAACGCCTCCTACCCGATCTCATTACCAACCCCTCGACAGCGGTGCTATTGATCACCGTCAATATCACGAATATAATAAACATAACATATGCTGCACTTTTATTAATTGAGTTTCAGGAAATATCAGAATTGGTGAACAATCGAAAATGTTCTCATTCTTTTCGATAACCACTAAAATAAATAGGTACGGGTCAAAAGACCAAGATTATTAAAACTTTATCCTATATCATTAAAACTAAATACAGAATTCTAATTTATTTAAAAACTGGTAGGTATGCAAATAAATGTCTAGAGAAAGCCAACGATGAGCAAAAAAATAAAAGTTTTTCAAGAATAAATTGATCTCATTACAGTTGGTTCGATTACTTGAAATTAAAATTAGAAAATAATATTTAAACATTCTTCTCGTTTAAGAGCTTTAGAATAAGTTGTAATTTTGAAAGGTCAATAGCGTTTTTGTTAGCTCAGTGCTAATTACTTTCTTTTCTATTAGCGGACTGAGGCGAGGTATAAAAGAAAAGATTAATTATTATTATTGATGAATTTGGGGGCTTGTGGCTAAGTCCAGCCGCACGGGTCGAGCGATCAGGTTAAGCTGCGCTTGCTGCGGTTGGTCCGTGGATGGGTGACCATCTAACGTGTCGTTTTGCGTCCTCGTCATCATCCCCCAGGGTGTGATACAGAACATAAAACCGAACAACTTTCTCCATGGGACCAACATCGTAATCGCGAAAAAATGTTCAACTGTCCGTAAATAGATAAGTACCTACTTACATATTTCATTAGCAAAAATAGTCGTTGGATTTCTAGTTATTTAGGTATTATTGAGATAACTTGAATCAGTCTCTGCCTAGCTTTTTCCCCGGACGTCGGCTTCCAGTCTAACCGGCTCGGCTCAGCTCAGTACCAGTATTTTACAAGGAGCGACTGCCTATCTGACCAACACAACCCAGTTACTGGGTAATACTTGGTAAGACCCTTGGTAAGACTGGTTGTTAGACATTCGGACTTCTGACGACCCGTAACGACTTTCAAAGATCCACGAATGACAGCCAGGACTAACGGCTTAGTGTGCTTTCCGAGCCACGGAGGGGTCTTGGTATGTAAAGGGTCGCCCATCCACGGTCCAACCGCGGCAAACGTAGCATAACCTGATCGACCCGTGCAGCTGTTATTACCTGGTGTGGAAATCTATACAGGGTGAAATTGAATAGATGCGACAAAATTTAAGGGGGTGTTCTACGCATCAATATGAACAACTTTTACTATGGGACCAAACCTGAAATCGCGAAAAAAAAATCAGCTGTTCAGTACATTTTGACGAATAACATTAAATGTACTGAACAGCTGATTTTTTTTTCGCGATTTCAGGTTTGGTCCCATAGTAAAAGTTGTTCATATTGATGCGTAGAACACCCCCTTAAATTTTGTCGCATCTATTCAATTTCACCCTGTATAAATAGAAATCTGTTGCCGAATGTTGAACGCGCATCACTTCGGAACGGTTGCACTTATTTGGCTAATTACTTTTTAGGGTTCCGTATTTGGTGTGTTTGTAATTATTGTGAGGACAAGGTTTGTATGAAAGAAAATGTTTGAAAAATTGTACGGAATAGTGTAAAATGTTGGTTGAAAAATGTCCATATAAAAGAGTGAGTGACACAGAAGACAGTAGGGAGATCTTCAAACATTTTGACAGAATTGACGCTTAGTTGTCAGTTTCTTACATTTTTTATCAGTTACATCCGAAAAAGAAATATGTCGTTTTGGTTGTTTTATGAAAAAAGTAGTAAAAGAATTGTAGAACGTTATTATTACCTATATCTGCTATTTTTAAAACTATGCACGCATGGCTACAGATCAAGCTATACATTTCCAGTATAAGCTGATCTCTCATTGTATAGGATTTCCTTACAATGAGAGGTCAGTCTAAACTGGAAATGTGTAGCCGTGTGTACCAGTAATAGTAGTTTCAAGTAGTTATGGGAACTCAGTGTGTTATCGTTGTGTTATCTATCACTCAATTGCCTTCAGTCTTGGTTTATTTTATTGTCAAGAAAATGCCACCAGTGAGGCTTCAAAATATCGGAAAGAAAAATTAGAAAAGTTGCCGGGAAAATTGGAAAATTCGGGATAACTGAAAGTGCATTTTCCACAGTAATTTTGTATGAATTATTGAAATTTGTAGAGGACAACGTCTGTCGGTCAGCTAATAGTTAAAGAATATCTAATAATTATGTAACTTGTGTTGGAGCTTCGGAATTTGAATTTTAGCTTACAAAAAACAAAGAATAAGTTCGGTATAAGTTTTCTGAAAAAGTGAAATTACGTACCTAATTGCTTAGGTCCGACGCGATAGGATAATTACCAATAGCAATTATATATTTTTTTTTTCAAAATAACTTTGCCGAAGAAGAGAATATTATTGTTTCATAAAATGTACCTGCCTATTGCTCATAATACCTATATCATGCAAAATAATCTACATTCTACCTAATATCTAAAAAAATGTGAAAAGTATTTAAATAGAAAAGTTTCAATAAAATAAACCGTATGAGAGTTTAGTAGCGACTTTGTAAAGTGGTATCCTTGTGAAAGTGCCTTCTCTTAAGCCGGAGCTCTCACATTGCGACACATTGCTCGTAAAACCTCAGCAGGAGTTCCACACGGTACCTACTGATAAAGCTCTAACATGGCTAATCGATTAAATATCTTTCTGGCTGATGTTATAAATAAGTAGGTATCATCTGAAATACTGTCTTTTAACTCTACATTTTAGCTTTTTGTCTGTTCCTGTCGGTCGGTTATCAAGGTAAAGAACCTCTCCTCTATATTATTTTGTGTTATGTAGAATTGATAAAATGTGATGAGTTAATAATGTTACCTATACGTTGAACCAGTAAAATATTTTTAGAGGGATCCTTGAGGGACCTCATGACCAAACTACGTGGTGAACATAATAATAATATTTTAATGTCCAATCATAACTAGAACTCGTAACTATCACGCATACTAACCGCAATAATGTGTACCGTAACACTAAACTACAAATTGGGTCCATCATAAAGTACTGTCATCACACTCATCACACTCATAAATAAACAAGGAGAGAGTTTAGCCTCGGACGTAGGCAATTGGCGAATTGGTTCAATAGTCGCTCGAACTGGGTCGGAAGCAATTTAAAGTTTTTACCGAATAAATACGCCGAGTCAAAAATTCACCCATGCTTACAAATCTACGAGACGGTACAGATTGAAATAAACTAGGGCAGAATTATTAGAACGAAATATAAATTAGGAGCAGTGCTCAAGAATGAACAATAAACCTAATTAAGTTGGCTTCAAGTCAAGAGTGTATTCTAAGAACGGGGGAAGTTTATCTAATTATGTGGAGAACTGGTTGTCCCGTGCAATTGGTTTGCGCGATCCTTTTTATCGTTCACGTGCGAACCCGTACGAAGGTTTCTCTCGGTTTTATGACGTTACCTTCTTGCCCAAATTGGAAACCGGACTCGCGTGATTGCTTATGTGTGTTGGTCAAACAGTTTCAGGTGTTTGGAAATGGTGCAGTAATTTAGTAGGGTATGCTACGTGATCTATAAAGTGTGCGTCCCTATAATATAGGTACCTACACACGGCTTAATGACTTTTAAAGGACTTTTCAGTCACTAAAACACATTCTGCGAACTAAAACCATTAGCTACAGAAATAATTGAATAACCTAGAAAATGGCCTTTTTCGTTTTTGTTTTATAAAACGTAATGACTCTGCCAATATTTTCTTTTCTTTTGCGTATTTGAACCTAAAACTTTGCAATCTATTTTATATGATCTCCAAGAAAATATGTTTTTGCGTTGACATAAAAAGACGAAATGAACTACTTATTGAAATGAAAATTAATTATATTTGTCCATAACTCCCAATGTAAGCCGACGTTTGCACGGACGTAAAAATATCGCTGCGGGATTTTATCGCGCACTGGATTTTCAACTCTCGGTGTTAAGCTGAGCTTCGAGAATCCAACAGAGTGCATCCCAGCGCGACGAAATAACACACTGTTGGATTTTCAACTCTCAGTGCATTAAAAATCCAGTGCGCGAAAAAAAATCGCTGCGATATTTTCATTAACACTTTTCACATTTTCGGCTAACACTTAACAATTTTGCCGACGCCCTCACTTCGTGTGCAGTAAGTTTTTAAGTTTGTTTTATAAAATAAGTATTAGTTTAGGTAGGATAGTTATTGTTTTACTTATATATGTAGGTATTGTGTTTTATGGGCCTTAGATGCCTGAAATAAAGTATAAATAAATAAATAAATTTGCTATGCCAAAAACATTAATGTTTTTAGTTGAATAGGTATAACGTTAAGGTAAAGAAAACCACTCAAGAGCTACTTAATCAAACCCCGTAGCCCTTCGTTTTCAACTAAAATTGAATAATATTGCCCTCGCGGGAGGCATATCTAAATATTACGTAATTCTGTAGTGAGCGAAATAAAGCTGTAGCACTGTCGACGTAGCACTTCAAGTAAACAAATTGGATCAGTTCGCTCGGTTTATCTAAAGTTTTCTAATGCCTATAACACTTGCTGATCGATTTAATTTTTATAGATTGTAATAAGTATCAGTTATTGGGATCCCTTTACTGAATATTATTTTAATCCTTTGTGCTCTTTTGAAAGCATTAACAAAACTCGTGACAAATCCAAACATTAAAAAAGCACTATATTTTAAAGCGAGTCTGTTGTAGAAATATCAAAAATCAGCGGCCTTTTAAAATATTTCTGTTACTGTAAAGTCAGTCAGATTTTTTGATAGGTATACTTTTTGTAAAAGCAATAAAATAAAAGAGAGAGCGTTGTTAAAACGCCCTTTGAAGTCAGGGAATTTCCAACGGGCACCTAACAAAATTGTTCTTTTAGCCTTCATAAATGTACGCGTACTTTCGACCCAAGCTTTTTATGTAGTACCAAAGTGAGTCAAAGCGTGACAAAGAGACTGCAACTTGAATTTTCAACAACACATTGCGAGCTAAATAGAAAACTGTTTTTCAGATTTTAAAGGCCTTTAGGTATGTGTCCATTTGAGATTTCAGTAGCCGACTGTTCTTTTTATTTCAACTGTTTAAATGTTTGACTCTTTGTAGACGAGATTTTTCCAAGCTTCATAAAACTTGCTTGAGAATCCTGAACTTTAAAACCGCTTTAGCAATTCATTTGAAAGTATGTTGCAGAAAAATACTTTTCAAATTTTTCGCTTAACCTTCAAATGATGACGTTATCATTTCCAAATTAATGAACAAGAGCTGCCAATTAAAATATTGCAACCAAATTATGTTTCACATTTCTTGCGCTTAATTCGAAAAGGGTAAGGACGATTTGTCAAAAAACTGATTACAGTGAAATCTGTCAAGGTGACAAGTCATCAAGTAACTGTCGTGAGGGCCACCACCCCTCAGAGTTCCTCTCAGCCCGATAGCGGGTTTGTTGACTCGCACCGCTTTAAATTTTACAACAAAATAGACGATTTAGAATAACTTGCGTATTTTAAACAGATCAAATATTGGTTTTAGAGTTCATAGAGAGAGTAGAGATTCTTTGGTTGGTTTAGGATAGTTTAACTATAAAGTATCTATTGATTGTTGTTGTTTTAAGTAGCAACATGTTTGGAGCTTTTGTACAGTTTAAAAGGCTTTTATTCTAAGTTAAAACATTTTGGAATTTTATCGTAAGAAACAGTTTAGACTCGTGGCATGAAAAAAATGTCTTACCAACTGAAATACTAAGTATTTATTGTTAAATCAAATCAAATCAAATCATTTATTTGCTTGAATATGTGTAGGTCCATGAGGTGATACATAATTACAATAAGGTTCTTTTAATCATATCCCACCTCAATAAGTGTGCAATGCAAATATCCATTATCATGTTAAAGAGCAGTTGTCAATTAATTTAATTTATCTATACCGTATAATATAATATAATAAACCTACATCGTTGTGTCTATAGGTTCTTCCAAGAGACAAGGATGTGCCATTTTCCGGGAAAACACGTTAGATTTTTTATGATCATGGTTTGCCTCAAGATTTTTTCCGTCGAGAAGCTAATGATTAACTGAGAAGATATTATGTCAGGAAACATATTGGTGGAGAGTATCTTCATGCTTGGTATCTTATAGAAAAAGTGTATTTTTATCATGTGCAATGCCGTGCCTTTCCAATATCGTTTTTATTATTTGTGTTAAAAGTATCTTTGCAAATTAATTTCATTTTAGTTTTCGCATTAAGGTCAATTGAGAGTCAGAAAGATGTCTGGTGTAGCCAGACGTTTTTCTGACTCTCAATTTCAAAAGAGAAAACCAATAAGGAGCAAGTACCTACTGAAAAATAATGTGTTTTTTTTTAATAATATAATATTTAACGCTAAATTTACCTAACTATATAATTATTTAGTGAGTGAACGTAAAATAGTAGATACCAAGTGTTAGTTAATAAATTGTGTATAAAATGTTCACCGTCCAATTTAGTCTCATCTGCGCGGCGCTTTCAACAAATTTTCAAGCAACGTAATCCTGAAAACATAAAGATTATGTATAAACCTAATTACCCTATCTCATAATTGCCTTGTTTTGACGTCTACCCTTTGAGAGGCCGTCGCTTATTTCGCGAGTCCTCTAAAGATATTAATAACCATCTAAGTCGCGAGCTGTCTTCCTCCCCGCAACTCGGTCGTGTAGCGTCGCATCTCCTCCCCTCTAGGTCGTGTTTTTCGCTAATACCCTTTCGGAGATGATAAGATGATGGCTTTACAAGCAAGCAGTAATTACGGCCGTCCAATTACCGCTCGTCGACGCCTGCCGGGGGAGGAAGCCGTTCATTGTTCAACATTTTTGTTTTCAGTACAAATATTTTTGTCGTTTCTTTGTTGCTATGAAATTGAACAAACTGTTAGTGTATATTCTTGGCACATTTTTCCTTTCTAGTCTAGAATTAGCCGCGGATTTTTTCTTCCGATCTACGTTACACAAAACTCCCAAAAGTTCTACCTGAACCTATAATTTTTCTCAACACCATTACCTGAACGACTCTGACGCAGGAAAATAAGAACAGAGTGCAGTAACTCATAATAAAAAAAATACAAGTTCCATTATACTTGAGGACAGGGCAAGGAAACCCCAACTGTCATTTTACGCATGTAGGTACTTTCAGCACGCAGTTCTTCCGTGGATGGGTGACCATCTTTACATACCGAGACTCCTCATGAAAGCATGTTAAGCCGTTGGTACCGGCTGTCGTTCGTGATGGATCTTTGACAGTCGTTACGGGTCTTCAGAAGCCCGAAAGTATGACTACCAGTCTTACCAAATCTTACTACCCAGTAACTGGGTTGTGGAGATCAGATAGGCAGTCGCATCATATAAAATACTGGTATTCAGCTGCATCCGGTTTGACGGAAGCCAACCCTAACATAGTTGCAAAAAGGCTTCTAGGCACATTGATTTAAACTTTTATTTCAGACAGTATTTACAGTCCATGTTAGTACAACTAAGTATAATATGAGAGCACTAAATAACAATTTATAATTGAAAATTATAAATTGTTTAAAGTAAAAAAATTGTAATAATTAAGAAAAAAACCGGCCAAGTGCGTGTCGGACTACGCAAATGAAGGGTTCCGTAGTTGGGATTAAATTTATTAAAAGGGATAATTATCCCAAGAACAAACTTAACATTATAGTTGAAAAACATGTTCTCCCATACATTCCAACAGTAAATGTAAGTTTGTACTCACAATATTGAGAGATTTACCATGTCATTTTAAGACCACAAACTTCTTATAGGTTTTCCTGTAATCTACAGATATAGAACTATTTTCTGTATTTTTTTTTCAAAATTTTAGGCTCAGTAGTTTCGTAGATAATGAATGGTCAATTTTCGTCTATTTTGTTAAATAACTTTAAAATGATTCATTTTAAATATATAAAAAAATATATATTTGAAATCCTCATAGTAAGCCCTTTCATTTGATATGTCACACGGTACAGTTTGCTAAACTTTTTTTTTTATTTTCTTATTTGCCCCCTAAAAGTGACCCCCATATTCAAAATTCATTTATTTTCTTTAGCCGTACGTGTTTGGGTCACAGAAATCCTTATGTGTACCAAATTTCAAGTCAATCGGTACATTATCGGTTATTATTTGATTTGATTTGATTAGATTCGGAGCACATTGGCTGTGACAGACGGACACAAGTGATCCTAAGGGTTCCGTTTTTCCTTTTGAGGTACGGAACCCTAAAAATCGACAGAAAGTATAAGAAAACTGGTTATACTCGTAGTAACGTAACAAGCCCCGCAATTAAAACGTATGAAGTCAGCAATATATGTGAAATTAATTAACATCCCTATCTATTGTAGGTAATCTGCATCTAAAAGAACATACACCGTCAAATTAGCAATGTTTCTCTAATCTTTAGAGCTCTGGAATCAAAGTGGAGTACGTTAAAAGGAAACTATAATTAAAGTCGACAAGTTGCCGTCGTTGGTTGAAAGTGTAGACGAAGGCGGAAGCGGACGCGGTAGCTAGGGTTGCCAGGTGAGATTCGGAAAGTTTTGTGTAAATCAACATTGGCGAAATTGCATTTTTCTTAAAACGTCAATGATATCACGGCGAAATGCTATGCTTTGTCTTGCATAAGTTTCAAACAGATTTTTGAAAGATAGTATAATTAACAGTTTTACAAAATTGTGGCTTTTGTTCATACTTTTCATTGAAACGAAAATTCTATCCAACAAGCTACAATAAATTGAAAAGAAAATATTTTCAACAAAAAAATATTTCATCTTGGACACTTTACGGCGGTGTCAAATTCCTGGATAGTCCCGCATTTCCCGGCCATGTGGCGGATGCTGCGCGGCCTGGGCGACTGGGCGACTGGGCGGACTGGGCGGCCCTTCATTGACGCGCCGTTCCCTGTAATTTCAGCGAACGCTGTGCACCCGGCGTTTGCCAACTAATTTGTCATCCGAATATCAAATTACGCATGAAATGGCGCGTAACAGTAGACTTGCCGCTCGGATATCGGGGTTTTAAAATAAAATTTAATTCACAGTCTGGTTGCAATAACGCAGGTAATTGCAGCCTCTGTTCGCTGACAACTAATTGGCAAGTAAATTTAGTGGAATCGTATAATTGAATACAAAACTGTTGGTAAAATGGACCGACTATTATTAGCGACTATTATTATTGTTGTCGTCATAAAATATAATATTTCAACAATTGTTAGCACATTTTAAAAGTAGTTTTATGAGCAAGATATATCATTTTCATGAAAATTTAATATCGTTAGGCAACTGCTAAGTGTTCTTTGTATTACCATAAAAATATAAAAAGGCTCAAATATTTTTTCTTCTCTTTTGAAATACTTTCAACAATTTTTCTTTCAGTATAAGTATTATATTAAAACACCACTTTTATCGTGTTCCTTCGCTTGATGGAAAAAAGTGGTTCTTCCTTAAGTCGGAGGTAAAGTGAATTGTAAAATGTACGTTACATAATTTTCCGGTGGCCCTATTGTAATAGCGATACGCCCTCATATTATGACAGGCGATGTGAATCCATTACACTTCATCTATATCGTCGAAGGGGATCGGTATCTGTACAGATTTTATGGTGCGCTAAGTGTACGCCATTTTGGACAGACTCCACGTGGTCAAGGGGTGTTGCTATGGGACGCATGTTGGGTACGTGACTACCCTTACTATAGGGGAATGTCTATAGCGACGATTTTATTACCTCATTTTCATTAGTATGAATAAAGATATAAGAGCTATTTTCTATGTTCATTGTGTTATGGCTTATGAGGGAAGGGAGGGAGTCTAAAATGCAATTTCTTATCAATTTCTTTGAAATTATAATAAGACTTAACTTAATCAATTACACGTGTCCTGTATACGGAGGTATCACCATCGATATTTTCATTCTAACAAATAATATCGCAAATATAACGCGTGCAAGCCCGCGGGCTCACGACGTCAGGCGAGGCCGTCCTGTGACGTAGCCGGTTGCGTTGCCAAGGGAACCTCACTTAGGGCTATGGGTTTTTCCAACAATGAAACGGCATAAGATGTAACGACATCTAATTAATAACGTCTATCATATCTCTATTGCTCGGCTTATGTGTTCGGAGGGAGAGGGATTAACGTAAGAGGATTCAATGAGGACGCATGATTTGTTCCGGAGGTATCTCCGTAATGAGCGATTTTTGCTATAACTTTCATATAATTATTTCCTTTTGCGGAACAGCTTATAATGTTTTAAGCTTTTGAGTAGGCTTTGCATAATGAGTGGTATGTTGATTTTTTTCTTCTAATAAGTAGGCCGTTGTTGCCAACATGGTCACAATAATTACTGTCAATACTTTGCGACGAAATAGGTGCGGTTAAGTTTTGATTTATTAAATTTAGTCAGTTAGTAACCATTTCATGGCGTAGTGGCACTCCATATGAGTATTCTGTGTACATTAAGGTTTCATTCAAAGTTGTCAGTCATGGAGATATGTATTATTAATACAAAAGGTCGATAATTAGTGGCACAACGGAACATCAGTCTGCATCAACGCTTGACATGTTTCATGTTAATTGGATAGCACAGGACAATAGCGGGACTACCGATGCACACTAGAGAAGGGGTGCCGTGCAATTATTATGACATATTGTTCCCGATTCCAACCATTCAGCGTTTTAACTGGACTTTATTAGTACCTGTCTGTCTGTCTATCACATATTTACGTCCATGTACATACAATGCATTTGAGTTATGTCTGCAAAAGGGTCGGGAATTATCAGCAGTGGTTTTTATAAATTTTACATTTTAAGTGACGGACACCACGTCATTGTAATAAATTTAATCAACCATAACAGCATTATATTGAAAATTCACCGGAAAATGTTAACTATCACCGGATACGTGTAAAACCGTGAACGTAACTGCTTTGCCTGAATTTAAGTTTTAAATGGCGCTCTGTAATAAATTTATTGCCCGTTAAAAGATTCAATTTGATAACTCTATACAGTGCTCACGCATATTCACCCTCTAAAAGCGGAGGCCCATGATAAAAGCAATTAAAACTTTAACAACATCAACTCCCGCGCTTTACCGATTTCGCCACGTAAATATACTTCACGTTACCGACCACTACTGCGCCCAACAATAATGAATCGATAAACGAGTTGTGAAAGTAATAAATACGTTTTAGTAACTTTGATGCGAAAAAATCTGAGCAACTCATATTTATAAAGATTTGCAAAACAATTCGAGTTGTTATTTACAAAGTTTTCCATTTCGAAACAAATTTGTTTTTAGCTTTTATGACAGATAATTTGTCAAGGGTAGCTTTGCGCAAGTCAAAGATAATTTATCTGTCTCAACCGCTTTATTTATTACAACGTGTTCGCATCTTCGTTGAGCCCTTAAAGTTGGTGGTTAATGGAGCTTCTTTGAAGCTAGTCCGTCAGTCACTACACGTGAGGTGACGGAGGGGTGAGGTGAGGGGTCAGTAGTGTGGAGGGAGGGGGGGTGACACGTCTGCATGTGGTCAGCCGTCAGGAGCGCCCAACTTGTCTTATTTTTTGCTTCCTTTAGTAAGTGACGGGTTGATGTGAAACGAATGAACAGTTCCGATGTGTCTTGTAAATACACTCCACTTGTTCCCCGCTACAGGAAAACGTGGGCCTAACACCTAAATGTCAGTATCCTTTAGTAGCAGTTAGAACATTAACTAGTTACAGATGTGTGTGTGTGTATCGAAACATGTATTTTTTATGGAAAGAAAAACATTTTTATTCTAATTAAATAAATGTCTACTAGTATCTTAGTGGTAAAATTTAATGTCAAAAAGAGGTCAAAATTACAATAACCGTGATGTAGGTAACAAGTTTGATCAAAACCTTCAAACCCTATGACAATGACTATACCTCGGTCGTGATAATGACAGACCCTAAGTAACAGGTGGGTCTAAATATCGCAAATTCGAACTTTAGTCTATTTTCGGCATGCGGGCGTCCTTTAGACGTTGTCCTTTAAATGTTTGAAAAAGGTCGTTGTATTACTTAAGTAAATTTTTATTGTAAAAAGTAACCTAAACCAAGACCACATTAAACTACGTCTACTTAAGTTTCCAAACTCAGACAAAACAATCGGAGCTTTTTAGCGTTCTTTTGTAGAAACAAACAAATTAGAGCATTAAAAAAACCGGACAAGTGCGTGTCGGACCACGCACAATGAAGAGTTCCGTAATTAGGATTAATTTATCCCAAAAACAAACTTAACATTGTAGTTGATAAACATGTTCTCCCAAACATATATATATATATATGATATAGATATACCTCACGGTTAATTCTCCAAATTGCAAATCTACTCACAGATATACAATGGTCTCTGTTGCACCATGTAACATGAGGCAACAGGGGTTAGTGTGAATCTATGGGTTCATTCGAGTAATCGAGTCTGGTTAAACCACGCTGGGGTCGGTGCAATTCATTCATTCATTCATTCAATTGCAAATTATAAGTTTGTAATCGCATTTTTTTATTTGATAAAACTATAAATTAACAATTTTCAGACTTTTCCCTTTAGGTATTTGTGCTGTGAGACGTTGCTTCTTGCCAAATTTCATGATTCTAGGTCAACGGGAAGTACCCTATAAGTTTTGATTTACTTGCGAGTATCAAAGTATGTCGCATAAATTGCCTTATTTTTTTATTGAGTTGAGAAGCTCGAATTTTGTAAACCTCCAAGGGACTAGATACCTACGTATTTGATATTAATTTCTACTTGATACCTCCACGCGTTCTTGAGAAAAAGGCTCTTGACAGACTGACAGACAGACAGACGGACAACGAAGTGATCCAGATGAAGGGTTTCGATTTTTCCTTTTAAGGTACGGAACCCTAAAAACAGGCTATGGATTTGCACCATAGGCATTGCACTCACAGAGAGGTGGGCTGTGTCCCATGCTATTAATAATAATACCAGCCTATTATTGTGTCACTGTAGGGCAAGGTTTCTTCTCATAGAAAGCAGGCACGAGCAATGATCACCACGCCTGCTCAAGACGGGTTGGCGATTTCAGACTTATTTAACTATAAGTCCAGGTTTCCTCACGATGTTTTCCTTCTTCGATGTCAGTAATGTCCAAGATAAACTCAGAAAGTACATATGAATTGAAAAAGTCACATTGGTAGGTCCTTGCCCGGATTTGAACCCGCTGGGCCATGACGTGACGCTATTGCATCCTGGAATTAGCAAGCACCTTTGCCGTCTCCAAATAGCATCATACAGGTTTTTGACAGTACCTGGCGATCATTTAACCCTAGCATCAGGGCAGCCACTTCATCTCTTATCTTTTTAATAAACAAATAAAATTAATAAGTAAATTAAATTAATTCGAGGCAGTGGGAATCCATTTGATCGAGGTTGTTGAAGAGGGAAGAATGATGATTGATGATAGGATATGATTCGTTTCCACTTAACACATTGTAAAAGGGGTTATTTTATTACCCTCGCCTCTTGTTCCTGAGGTCAGTGACTAATGAACGAGATGACTCAGCCGTTTTAAACTAGTTGTTTTATGAGGATCATATCATTGATAAACTTTTTTAGTTTATTGTTTCTTGAAAAGCCATTAACTTTTTATTTGGTAACGGTAATTATCATTAAAAGAGGGAACTTAACACCATGTGCGGCATGTGTGATCTTTTACTAACATGACCAATGTGTTACCTACTAAATGTTATTGTCTCCACGTTCATAACTTAAAAGGAAAATAAAAGTTAACTGACTGATTTGTATGAAGGCAAAGCCAGACAAGCCGGATTTTCGTATTGATTAAAAAGCTAAAATTAATTTTTGAGAATGTCCTCAGAACAGGCTCAGAACTATAACCTGCTCATCGGCCAAATAAAGTGTCTGAACCGACGTTAAAGGAGAATGGGCACTGAACTATGGGTTTTTGCCCTGAAGCCCAATAGCCAACGGAAAGAGCTTTTCAAAATTATTAGAACCTTTGCTACTAACACGAATTTTGCCAAGTCAGTTTGGAGTTAATGACCTAAATAGGTACTTGTACTTGGGCACTGAAGTTAAGGAATTCTTGGCGCCCAATAACCATAAAATATACAGCAATGGAAAGAAATTTTCAAGGAGAACCTTTGCTACAAACACGACTTTTGCCAATTGTTAGTCAGTTCGGAGTTAATGACATAAATAGGTAACAACTTGGGCACCGAAGTTAAGGAATTCTTGGCGCCCAATAACCATAACATATACACCAATAAAAAAAGCATTTCAACGATAAACTTTGCTACTAGACCTTTGCCAACTGTTAGTCATTTCGGAGTTAATTACCTAAATAGGTGACTACTTGGGCACCGAAGTTAAGGAATTCTTGGCGCCCAATAACCATAACATATACACCAATAAAAAAAGCATTTGAACGATAAACTTTGCTACTAGACCTTTGCCAACTGTTAGTCATTTCGGAGTTAATTACCTAAATAGGTGACTACTTGGGCACCGAAGTTAAGGAATTCTTGGCGCCCAATAACCATAACATGTACACCAATAAAAAAAGCATTTCAACGAGAAACTTTGCTACTAGACCTTTGCCAACTGTTAGTAATTTCGGAGTTAATTACCTAAATAGGTGACTACTTGGGCACCGAAGTTTAGGAATTTTCCTTGCGCCCAACAACCATAAGTGATATATCAATATAGATACTACTTATAGAGAAACATTTGTTACTAAAAAAAATTTGGATGTGACGGCAATCCAACAAGACTTGGGGATCAGGAAAAATAAATGTCAAGTAAATGAGAAGCTTTCATTGTGTTGTCGCGACAATCTAGTACTGTTGTGGTGTCTTATCAAAACATCGAGATTTCTGTGCTATATTTAAGTAAATGTTACAGTGTTATACACATAAACCTTAGGGAACATGTTCTCTAAATGATGGTGAAGAACTAGACACTAAGAGTAGTTAGGAAGAACTAACCGAACACACACAGGGAGACACGAAAAACGACTTTGATTTATACTTGTAGATAGAGGAGAAAGGATTTTTTTTTTATGTAACAATGAAATAAACAAACAAACATAAAACCAAAACAAACAGAAAACAATTAATAATTAATCCCTAATTATTATTTTTATTTCCTAATTATTTCTGTTTTTGTGTAAACAGAAATAATTAGGATTTCTGTAAGTGCCTAGGTTACCTAACTTAAATTATATGTTAACAATCTGACTTTGCCTTTTTTAAGGAATTATAAACAAGTCTTATCAAGAAGGATCATTACGGAAGGTGATCGTTAGGTACAGTTGACTGCAATAGCTGGTAACACAAAGTGTTACCAGCTATTCCTTCAAATGGTCATGGAGTTTCAATAGAATAAGAGGCCAGCTTGTATAGGTTTTGTTACCACATACGTGCGACCTACTGTATATTTCCATTTCCCTTTAACATGAAATTTATTACATTACAATTGTTGGGTATAAGTTCAAAAACAAGGGGAACGTTTTCTAATTTACAACATCTGACAGCTAATTTATAATATAAACACGTATTCCATGCATCTAATGGTATGTTGTAACACTCTTCCATGAAGGGGTGAACACTCAAAAGCTACCCTTTTCAGAACGAGGTATGTGGTGTGTTGAAGATTGCATTAGTAAGTTCAAAACATCAAAGAAGCCCTCAAGTAATAACAATATTTCTAGTTAAACTAATTACCTATGTAGAGATAACTATGTTAACGGAAACGTATATAATCCGTCATTGTATACAATGGAAACGGAAATGGAAATATGTACAATTCCTAAAATAAATACGAAATTTTTGATAAAATATATTGTAATATGCACTTTTCCAAGAAAATCTAAACATTTCTTAAATAGCAATCGGAAACATTCTGGATGTTTGTAAGTACAGCGCTGATGTACTAAGGGGCCTTTAGAGGCATGAGGAACAGGGTGTAAAGTTCACTCATCCTCTATTGAAAAGGGAGGATCCTCCGACCAGACGGGTGTCGTGTCTGGTGGGCTACTGCCCGACGGTTGATGTCGGGACGTTGTATATATGCTAATCGCGTGGTAAACTCTAATTGCGCGATGCAGGTTTGCGTGACGTCATGTCATTGATGCGTAGTTCATATGTGGCGATGTAGATGCCGCCACAGGCCTCACATGCAGCTGGACTTATGTCACATGACTTTAATTTATAATGATCAATACATCTCTCTAAGTTAGATTTATTCTAAAGTATCATGATTTCCAGGATCATGACATTTTGAATTTCACCCGCTATCTTTGCGCATCCACTTTAAAGATCAGTCCTGTAATTAAACCAATGTTACGAAGAAGCCGTCAACAAATCGAGTGCTTAAAGATAGTTTATATATTATTTAGGGTTCAATTTAAAAGTAAACGCGTTCGGAAATAGCTGGCTTGTACCGTGAATAAGCAAAATTGTGCGCACACAGGATCGCACCCCTATAATATATTAATGTTAGGACCGTCGCATGTTCTGACGAAGTATAAGGCATCGTATCAATTATTCCTTCATTTATTTTAAGCTTCGTCATTTTTGTGTTTGTGTTAATTAAAAATTAATAAAGCATGAAACATTGTGCATGCAGTTTCCTTTAATGTATTCTGGACTAGATAAGGCGATCCTTTTACTATTAAGTTCAAAGTTTGCTATTCTGAATTTTGAAGTAATGAAAAGTAAAATTGAGCAGTGGTGGCCCCGTGTAGCGGCTGCGACTTACGAGATGCAAGTCGTAGGTTCGAACCCAGACAGGCGCTTTACTTTGTGTAAATTATTTCATCAACATTGCTCTTAAAACGGTGAAGGAAAACATCGTGAGGAAACCGGCATGTCGTAGAACAAAAAAATCGAAGACATCTACCAAGCCGCAACTGGGCCCGCGTGGTGGATTACGGCCCACCCCCTCTCACAGACGGGAGGCCTGTGTCCCAGTAGTGGGAACATTATAGGCTGATTGTGCTGTGTAAGATAAAAGGTTGTTGAGTCTCTTTGTGATTGTGTGGTGCATCTGCATAAAGCAATAAAGGCAAAAGTAAATACGCATTTATTAATTTTAGAAAAAGTATCTGTTTGGAAACAAACAAACAACCTATTTAATTTGATAAAACTTGACACAGTTCAAAATAAAGTGCAAAGCCATAAAACCATTCGTGATATTAAAAATAGGTTGCAACAAACATAAAAGTGCCTCTGTCATTAAAAATGCTAATTTTAAAAGATAAAATTGCGTTTCAGCATTTCGTTTACGGTTTAACAAAAAAGCGGAGTGGTTTTGGCGGTAAATAGATTCACTAAAGCATTTTCCGTGTCTCGGTGGCACGTTGCGGAACTGGTACTCCTACTCTGCATTGCATACGCCTGACGTGTCGGTTGACCAGCAAAACTGCTACGGATCTGCTACGAATGCTACGAGTGCTACGACGACTACGAAACTACTACGCGGAATTTTATGTCTCTCTCATTTTTTCCGAATTATCTTTATTTATCTGTTCTCAAATGGAGGTAGAATTTTTCTAATATAAATTGATGAAGTGTCATCGCGTGGAAAATAGCTTTTTGAATAAAGTATTGAAGCGGTGTATAGTAACAAAATCCTCGCAATAAGGTTTTATGATAAACCTACAGAAATAACTCCACGATTTTAATATGTTGAAGATTAGACGTATCGCTATTGAGCGTTTCGAGATCGTATGGAATTTATTATTTATGACATATAATTGAAATGAATGGCCTCTATAAATAACGTCTTTTTCTCAAAATATATATTTAATATACTGCTTTTTTTGAAGCAACAAGATCACAACAAAAGCAGCTTTTCGTTTCCAAAAAAGCAGGTTAAGTAAAATGGCCGAAAAAGCGACGTAACAATTTCACCTTTCTCGTAAACAGGCCGTCGGTTCAGCGCCTAAGCTATTTCGCCAAACTCATTTCAATTCAATATCCAAAGTTTTCCGGCTTATTCCTAGACTTTTTCATCTTATCACATAGTGCTGAAGCCAATCGATGGCGACATGCTGTACAAAAGACAAACTATGTATGTTTCACGTTTGAAATCTTATTGACACTCTTTATTTGTCTGTAGCTACTGTAGTAACTTCAACCATAAGCGTTTTAGCATGCAACCTGCACGGTAATTAAATAGTTCACGAGACAAATTTGGATTTGAATATGGAGCTTAGACGTCAGGTTAGGCGGCCTTGGCACGAAAGGTTAGATATAAAAAGGTGTGTTGAAATATAATAACAAATATATTAGAGTTGTACGTGAATAGCCTATTATTAAAACGATCCCAAGTAAGTGAGGGTCCTTCACATCCAGTACATAAGCACATGAAGTTCTTTAATACTGGTTGTTTCGTGAAAGTTTCTTGTCTTATCTATAGTTGACCTTAGTTGACTTATAAAGTACGCAGAGCTTCGCAGAGTTATAGGAAGCAGACAGGCTTTTGGAGGTAGATGTAATATAGGCGCAAAATAAGTACCTACATAATATCATCGCATGTCTTTTAACTAACTGTCTGTCATCCACAGGTTGTGCGAAGGTAAGCAGGTCAGGGCATGACATCAGAAACCTCCAGGGAGGCAACTTAACGAACGAATTTCTCTGAGTCAAAGCACGTATATCGTGGCTAATGTATTCGGATACCGCCAGAAGCGGTGTGTGCCGTAACACGTCCGTAGGTGCGGCGGACGTTAATTACATAAAATTGTGACGTCGCAGGGGAGGATCGGGCTCCACTTGCATAGATCAACTTATAACGTATGCAGTTTCTGAATTTGACGCTGTTTAGCCAACAATTTAGGTTTGATTTAGTAGTTGAGTCTGCGAAATTTTCGATGATGCTGTGTTGAAAAATGAGCTTTCATATTTTGTTTTGTTGTTGTTAGGGTTACAATATGGCTTATGTTCATTTTAGCTATAAATATCAAAGATTATGTTTACAGAAATAAAAAGTTGGGTTTACCTAGCCAAATAACTTAGAATCTAAGAACAGAAAACAAGAAAACATTAATCACTCGAGCATACTAAATAGTTTAGTAGTTCCAAAAGTAGAAGGGGCAGTCTCATTACACCATTGTTCTTACACGAGTAGGTCACGTAAAAACTGTCTTTAGTGAGGCTCCTAACCCGTAATGCGACACAGTGACGACCGTCCGTCCGTTTGCTGATGACATTTGGTTAATTAAACTTCTAAACAACCTCTATTTCTTTTTAGAGAGCAGCGTGATCTTCCATATTAAATCATTTGCACATACAAACCGATGTAAACGTTGGAAAACAGCTGCAGTTAACCTAAGCAAATTACGTAATTTAAATATTCTAAGAAGCTTAAGAAATACCTACCATGATTAAGTTAGCCACTAATTTCCCTAGCTCGGCGCTAAATAAAACGAAGTAAACAGAACTACGATTAAAAATGTAAATTAGAGTACATTCTCGATTCTAAAGTTTAAAGTATTTTCTCGCGGATAAGTTTAAATTAATGTGGACCGTCACAAGCACTTTTACTGGCGCGGCGACCGGGCGGTTCCATCAATTTTTTATTAGCTTCGAGATTCTCTTTTTAAAGAATTTAAAGGCAACAGCGATTATATTTAATTAGAGCTCTGCTCCTTATTGAATTCGACACGTTGAATATTGTCTGGTTGCGGCGTCGTTGGCTGTCGCTGCTCCATTCAATACACGGTAGGAATGCAGAGTATTTTCGATCCTTTTGATGAGAGCTAAGATTAATTTTGGAGGGTGGTTCAAAGGAAAATTTTAGAATATAAGTGCATTAATAAAAGGTTTTCAGGATAGAGCACTCAATGGCAAAAAATGCTTTTATTAAATTTGTGGGCTTTTATGTACATATTCGGTGACTTTATTACGTAAAAGCTTTTGTTAAAGTATTGAGATTTTTATGGACTGTTTTAACCTTGTAAAATGTAACTAAGTGAATCAATTTTGACATAAGTATTTACGGCGCGCTTAGATGGTTTTGAATAATGCTAGGAGCATCGTTTTCCGGAGAAAATATGTTGAAAAAAGTATAACTCAAGCGGTTCGGCCTTTTCTGTCTCTTATTTTTGACCATTTGACTGACTTTTGATTACAATTAAATACAGGTGTTACGCAGCAAAGTCTACTTTGCAAGAGATTTTACTTAAAACAAATCAATCCTCAAGCCTAGGCTATGCAATCATCTACAAAATGTTTTCGGAAAACGCAATATTTATAACTAGCACTTCCCGCGCGGCTTGGCTCGCGTGGATTTCATGCACGAGAACATAAATACTTCCTTATTCCTTTTCTACATTATAAAGGGAACCTCTGTGCAAAATTTCAGCTTTCTAGGTCCAAGGGTTTGGGCTGGGCGTTGATGAGTCAGTCATTCAGGACTTTTCTTTTTATAATTAACCAGCTTTTGCCAGCGGCTTCGCCCACGTTGATGTCGAAAAATATCCCACGGGAACGTACTACCGGGAATTCCTTCCTTATTCCTTGTCTACATTATAAAGGGATCCTCTGAATAAAATTTCAGTTTTCTAGGTCCAAGAGCTTGGGCTGGACGTTGATGAGTCAGTCAATTAGTCAGTCAGTACTTCTCTTTTTATTTATTAACCCCCGACGCAAAAAGAGGGGTGTTATAAGTTTGACCGCTATGTGTGTGTGTGTGTGTGTGTGTGTGTGTCTGTGGCACCGTAGCGCTTAAACGGGTGGACTAATTTGCATGCGGTTTTTTTATTTGAAAGCAGGTTTTCCAGCGATGGTTCTTAGACATTTTTTATCAAAATCGGTTCAGCCGTTTCAAAGTTATCCGCTCTTTTGTTAGCTGTGGTAGGGATCTTAGACGCGTAATGGGTATTTACTTTACTTTCAAACCTTAGTGTGACCTAAAATTTGAAACATCCATGTATGCTATCTATCTATGCAAGATGCGGAAATGTCGTGTTTGGATTCATTTACATCAGTATTTGATTCTACATACAATGCAATGGTGTCAACACGATGAGCTGATGCTGCAGCCAGGATGTCCAGCACACTAGAACACTCTTGAAAAAGTAATAGCAGATATGTCGTGTTTGGATTCGTTTTGATCAGTATTTTATTCTACACACAATGCAATGGTGGCAACACGATGAGCTGATGCTGCAGCCAGGATGTCCAGCACACTAAAACACTTTTGAAAAAGTAATAGCAGATATGTTGTGTTTGGATTCGTTTTTTTATCAGTATTTAATTCTATTTGCAGTACGATGGTGGCATCATTATAAGTTAATGTTATGTGCAGAGAAACATAACATTCTGCAGTAATAAAAATGCATTTCTATATTGTTAAATTGTTTGAAAATGTTAAAATAAAAATTAAATTAAAAGTTTAAAAAACCCCCAACGCAAAAAAGAAAAGGGAACATTTAAAAAGTCAAAAATAATACCTATCGCTGAGCCATCAAATTCGATTGAGTAATACCTATATTTTAATCACAGAAATTGATGGATGGCACGATAGGGTTTGCTCATTGAAATGGCGCTATAATGTCACGGCGGGGTACCGCATAAGTAAGTCAGACCCTTCACTTGATTGACTATGTACATATGCGGTACCCCGCCGCGAAATTATAGCGCCAATTCAATGAGCAAACCTTATCGTGCCATCCATCAATTTCTGTAATTAAAATATAGGTATTACTCAATCGAATTTGATGGCTCAGCGATAGGTATTATTTTTGACTTTTTAAATGTTCCCTTTTCTTTTTTGCGTTGGGGGTTTTTAAATTTTTAATTTAATTTTTATATAGATAGATAAGAAATAAGATTTCGGAGGTACCTGGGGTTGATTCTGCAAAAGTTTGAATCCGACAGTACACTACCTATACGCTGAGTTGTTCATAGAACTGAAGGGCGGGCGTTTAGGGGGACTGTCATGTAATTTTGACGTTAAAAAATTGTTGATTCTCAGCCTAATTGAATATATGACTTTTGATTTTGTAGATAATTGAAGTGCTTACCTGTGATGACTGGAGCTGGAGTGTCCCGTGGTGGAGCTGGATATCGGCGACCTGGCGGGGTAGTTGCCGCCGCTCGCGCCTCCTTCCGACATCACGAACTCTGCAACAAGTAATATGCATTGTTACATGCTTTGCTTTTTTGTTCAGATCTTTTGAAGTGAAATTTCAAGGACGCCTCACGTTTAGGCACATTTAATTACATGATAGAGAAGAAAGATATAACTCTCTCTGTCTCTAGCATTAAATGTGACTTATTCTTTATTTTTTAAGAAGTTTCACTTCCATCACGTGGAACGCTGCACACGCCATTTTTTTTAAGCGAAACTTAAAAGTACTCTCAGTTTTTCCCGAATTTTCCAATTTTCCAGGTAACTTTTAAAGGAAGGGCCGTGACAGCCACACTTATATGTAGTTATGTGTAGGTTAAGATATTATAAACAAACTAGCTTTTGGGGAAGGACCCCCCGGATGCCATCTATAACCTTGCCAAATTTTATCGAAATCCGTTAAGTGGTTTAGGCGTGAAAAGGTACAGACAGACAGACAAACAGATAGACAGAAAGACAGAGTTACTTTCGAATTTACAATATTAGTATGGATTAGTATGGATGAAAAATTAAGATTAGTAGTAGTAACATGTAGCGTGCTTTTTAGTCTGATTAAATAGTTAGTGGTGTAAGTAAGTTCTGTTTTATTTACTTTGGACCCCTTCATTAAAAAAAAAAAAATGCGCGTCGGTCTATCCGTTCTCATGTCAGAATTGTCAGATAAACTATATTATGAAATCAGTCTGTTTTACACGTCAAAGTGAGGTTTCATTAAAATTAAGACGAAAATGTATTTGGCCCTCTCTATCACTATAGCAACTAGAATCCAACGACAAATGCTGACACTCTACTTTCCTATGGCTAATCACATTAAGGATATTGGTTTACAAATGCGTTATGAGGGTAATTGCTTGAGAAGTGTAATTGCTTCTTAACGAGAAAAAAACTAAGTGTATTAAGTTCACTATACCTCATGTTAGACAAGTAAAAACTAGTGTTCTCATAAAGGGTGAAGAGTTGATTCCCGAAGATACCACAGTGTTCTTGGGCATAACTTTGGATGCCAAACTTCAATGGGGCCCCCATATAGATAAATTGTCGAAAAAGCTTAGCGCTGCAGCATACGCCGTTAGGAAAATTCGTGATTTAACTTGTTTAGAGACAGCCCGTTTAGTTTACTTTAGTTATTTTCATAGTGTGATGTCGTACGGTATTCTGTTGTGGGGAAATGCCGCCGATATTCAGACAATTTTTGTTTTACAAAAAAGGGCTATTCGTTCAATTTACAAATTAAGTCCCAGACACTCCCTCAGAGATAAATTTAAAGAAATTAATATAATGACTGTGCCTTCTCAGTATATCTATGAAAATCTTTTGTATGCTCATAAAAATATCAATTTGTTTAAAAAATACAGTGACGTCCATAATGTGAATACTAGAAACAAACACAAATTTGTTGTTCCTACAACCAGGCTGAAGAAAATAAGTGGTTCGTTTAGTTGCCAATGTATACGTTTTTATAATAAACTACCTAGCCACATTCAAGAACTAAGCCTTAATAAATTCAAAAATTGTATAAAGCGGAAACTTTGTCAGAAAGCCTTTTATACTGTCAAAGACTATATTGAGGACAAAAAGGCTTGGGTTTGAGCTGCTCCAATAAATTTACACTATTAATGTTGATTTAAATACCTTTTTACATATTCTATACAATGACATGAATATTTTGTTTGTTATACTATTTTTAATTATTGTGAATGTGAAGACTACGTGGATCATTGTTTTTTATTTATTTTATCCTTTTCTCAGTTTTAGTTATAGTCTGACAGTTTGAGTAATTTATGCGGCCTACCCAAATGTCTTTTCTTTGGTATTGTTCGTCGAATCGTTAAGCTCCTTAAGTTTTGAGTTGAGCTGCACGATTACTGACAAATGCGTGCACTGACTGGACAGGTCCACTCAATCTGTGTGGTTCTTTCATCAAAAGACCATTTCTGACTGCAATCTACATGGTCTTCACATGATCTGACCAAGATTATGTCTGGACTTTAAAAGAGACTGTGACCTCTGAGTTTGTTTCGGCGTTTCTTCTCAGAGTAGTCAGATAGGAAACGTCGAACTCATCTAGTTTAAAAAAAAAATATGTTTGACGTGTAAAAGTGTTTGTACAAACCTACTTACAGAAAATAAATCATTTATCATTTATCATTTATCATTTAAAAGTGACAGTTATTAATTAATGCTAGTTGAGCTCCATTCTAATGATCTACTAATTTGAATGGAGCTCAACGAGCATTAATGAAAAAATAAATCAGTATTTTCTCTGACAAGAAGAAAGTGAGTGAACACGATCTAAGTGAGTTAGTGAAAAATTAAATTATAGTGGTAAATTTCAGTGATAATTTCATTTTCCACGCTATATTTTTTATTGCAACTCGAGTGAAATTGTTCTGTCCTGAAAGGACAATGGGAAACTGTTTCCCACTTATCGTAAAACTTGTCGAATAATGGAAATTATTTTCCCTCCAAAAGATAAGGCCTCACACTTTTTTAAATCGTTGTTTTATTTATGAAAATAGCCTTCCTCAGTAAAATGAAACGATATGGGGAAAGGGATCTCAGGTTTGATTAGGGTTTAACATTTCGTTCATAATGTTACGAAAGAAGGGACAAGTAAACCGTTTGTGACTTTAGTAACGTTTTAGTACATAACAGAATCAAATTATGTTTTATAAAAAGTTAAAAACTAACGGCTTAGCGATAAATAGTAAAATATCAATTCTTTTTGAAAAAATATAAAAAACAGCCTTCGAATACGAATACATATTCGATGTTCAACAACAGCTTTAACTTTACAAAATATTCAGTCGACTCAATTGACACTTTGTACCTGACAATTTTTACGTGCCTACGTAGATATGCAAATGATTATAATAGTCAGTTGTATATAAAATTATATGTGTCCTCTCAAGAAGAATTGCCGGCTAAACTCTACTGGATTCACCATTATCGTACACCAGTTTTTTTGCGTGACAGCGGCGAGAGTGTGAACCGTAAGGCGCAGGACGCGGACACGGAGTCCGCTCAGAACTATCAATCCTTCTGTCACGATATCGACAGCGCATTTGTTTGTTCTCACCATTTTTGTCTCAGTGTTTCCTCGTTCCTCGGGCGCTATATTTGTGCTGCGGGCGTGCGGCCGGCGCCGGCGATCAATCTGCCCACGACTCTGAGCATGACGGATGGTAGATCGAAGACCGAGCTCGCCGCTTCTACGCCTCGACAAGATACCATACATTTTATTTGGAACCGTTTTTGCCAACGGCCCTGATTATACTCGATGTTGTCCCACCGATCTAATGAATTATTTACTTTGTTATCCTAGTTCCTGACTGATGTTTATGTGAGTAGCCTATTTTTTTGTGAAAAGAAATTTATCAATGATTTGTGGAGAGAGGATTTCGTTTTATATTTTATCTCTGAAAGAGCTTTGTAGCCTTTTTAGGTAATGCCTGCGGACTTTGTGTATTGATTTTTATTCATGAAAAGAAAGTTTTATCTTACGAAGCAAAATGGCTGGATGCCTATGTTCTTTAACTATGAATGGAAAGAGTCTTTGAATACGACGAGATAACGTTTTTTTTTTGTTACCTACTTGTTTCTATAATATCACTAAATGTTTATAGATTCGGAAAATGGCACTAGTAAACCAACAAAAAGTGGAATCAAAGTGATAGAAGCTGACGTGATGGGCTGATACGCATCCCCAGCTGCCTCGACTGCCGCGGCTGCCGTCGAAATGCTGTAAATTATAACTTCCCGAGTTCCGTTCTGTTTATCATCTTGCAAATGTATTACGCAGGTCTTCCGTTTGTGTAATATGTAAATACGTATCTTGAGCGGAAGAAATGAAAACAAATCTGGCGGATCCCGGTTATTCATTACATAAGATGCGATGTTTCATTATTAATTTATGCCGTACCCTCAGACAGGGAAGAGCGACCCTCTTTGAAGTAGGCTGTAATATTCTTGGGATTAGTGTTGTAGTATTTTTTCATGATGGAAATATCATTTTCCTTCATATGGGAGAAATGAGGAAGATGGGAAAGCAGCTTGCTCATACCGTAGCTATATGTTGTGACGGATTGACGGTATAATAAAGGTAAAGATTTATAAGTACATCTCATTACGGATGATTCCTATATCCTTACTGATGTAAGTTTCTTGAGCCAAATTATGTGCGGCTGATAGATATTCTTAATTTGCTTTAAGTGCTTATTGTTTTAATAAGGCACAAAGTATTCACCACCGTCCAAAACTCAGATATTTATTGCACGATGCTGACGAATATCGCACAAAAACATATTAATATCTCTATTTCTGTAAATGTATCTGACAGAGATATCAACATGTTTAAATTACCTTTAATTTTTACCATACTATGGCAAAGCCAAAGGAGGGTTATGCACAATAAAGTAACCATTAACCAGTACTTCCGTATAAACGAATTCCAACTTAAAATACGGTCACAGCGGTCGACAAATGGTCACAAAAAAACACTAAAAATAAAAACAATCATAAATAATTACTATTTATAGAAAGAGTACAAATAACGAGATAAAATATAAAGACTGTAACACTAACAAGTAACAATATAACAGCATTCGTTTCTATCTCTTAAAGAAAATTCGTAATCGGTGGCAAATGAAAATTGATCGCCACTAACTAAGATAAGTTTGGAAAGTTATGATGGAATGGAAGTGCTTCCGGGCGCGACGATGGCGACGGGCAAAAATGCTCCTTCCACACTGATTTAGCTCCACACTAAGTAATTATTGTTCAAACAAGAAACCTAACGAGTGAACTCATTAATCACCAGCCATTAATGTCGTTGCTTTGTTACCTAATGGACACTGCCGTGTAATAAAAGTAGGTGTGTAAAATTATACTTCGACACACATTTACAAAAGTGTTGTATCTTGTCGGATTTGTATCGGAGAAACAATTTTTAGTAAGCCCCGTGAAGTACTTGTTTGAATCAGGGCCTGTTTCACCATCTACCTGAACTACTGTTAACTTATTAGCAGATAATTTCATACAAATTCTATTCCATTTTTACCAGACTACGGCAAAGCCAAAAGGAAGGGTTACGATTTTAGCAGTCTATGTATGTATGTATGTATGTAAGTATGTATTTTTACCCGACTACGGCAAAACCAAAAGGAAGGGTTATGATTTTAGCAGTCTACTTGTGTATGTATGTATATAAGTATGTATTTACGTGTGTTCCACCGTAGCGCCTAAATTACTGAACCGATTTTTATGAATGAGGTATTAGTAGATTCGAAATAATGGTCCGGGTGATATAGGCTATATAAATTCTCCCTAAATTTAATATGGTGGACATAACACGTAAATTTCTGACCTCGAAACAAATTAAATTGAGATAATCATGACATATTTGGTATTAAAAGAAAGGTCTTGACGAGCACATTACAAATATGTATATACCTATGTCATTATTGTTTAAGTAAATAAATATTTTGAACTTTTAGATCAATTTTATTTTTCCGTAGTCGGGTTACAGTTTTTTAAACTTTATTCTTGTTGAGATTATTCGGTAAGTAAGTAGTGGCTATTCGAACATCGTGAAATGGCCCTTAGTGCTTAGTTAATAAGATAAGCGATAAGATTTCTACAATAAATAATTCACTCGTGTAATTTATGTAGGCTGCTACTTTTGGCTTTGTTTACTAAAAAGCCTTTCTATTTCCCCAGACTTTACTAGGGTAATATTATTTATTTGTTATAATTTTATTTTATTAAAAAGGGTACGATACTGAATAGGTATTGTGAAATATAAACGGCGATAGCAAAACTTACAAAACGGCTCTCGGTAAAGTGTCTTGTGCCGCAAACCTTTATGAATACCATATGAGGAGGCCGCTATTTTTTTACATACAGAAATCGGCACGGAATCAAAGTCCACATGTCCGTTGCGGCCTACCTTAATTTTCCTACACGGCTCGCGCCCTGAATACCAAAGACAGGGAAGGACATCAGCTTTCCCGCGACCACTACGCGATTTCCATACGAATGACGTAAAAAGCTGCATCCAACTAATATCGTAACTTTGTATATAATGTTATCCGTGATGATGTTAAAATATTAAATTTAATTTGGAAGAAACGTTTGTGGAAACGCTTTATGGTAACGTTGTTGAGAAGCCGACAATGCTGGTGTAATTTTGCTTATTTCGGCTTAAATTACTTGATCTCGTTTACGGCCTTTGAAGATTGTACCGAGTTTTCCCAAAGTTTGTGTCTAATTTATTGTTTACCGTCACTTTCTTGTATTTATTTAACGCAAGTTAATTGTTCATTTTTGAATATTACCCTAATTAAAAACAAAATTATGATTAACTTATTAAAAATAACTTGGGTGACCGTTGTCTTACAAAAAAAACCATCATGTTGCTAGCTGGACGATTTATCAAGATTTTTCAAACTTTCTTATTTTGTACGTTTGTACTTAAGATTTAAAACATACAATAAAATAGCATATTTATAGTTACCTACGACTTAAAGGTCGGTGCCTACTTATGTTACATTTAGGTAACGAAAGTTAAAGATGGTAGAAGTGCTTCTAGTTCCCCATCACGCACAGCCACTATCTACCTACTCACTCATACATCGTTGGGTGGATTTAGTTTCGAGAGCAAAACTAATGACGCGCGGTTATTCAATCACAGTAAGAATTTAATCTCAACTTAAATGAAGGTGATTCCCTTATAACTTTCCAACACAGTCGCTAATAACGAAACTTGTGGTTAATAGCGTCGAGGAGACGAGCCAGGGGGTTGGAAGGGGGGGGGGGGGGGGCGAACGCACGGCTTCGGGAAATTTCGAGACAATTCAATGGGAAAATCTGCCTTTGTGAAACTTCTATTGTAGTTATTATATTCTAACTTCAGATTATAATTTGTTCGAACAATTTCTATTTGCGGATAATGATGCAACTCTTAACCACACGTAAGCATGTGACTCCAACAATGTTGCAAGCTTAAACATTTTCGGAAGTCAATAGTGGTACCTTGGAACTTTAAAGTTATACTAGACAGAAGATATACTATAATAGTACGTAGGTAAACGATAAATATTTAATGTGACAGTAACGTTAGTATCGATAGAGCCATGGTGGGTAATAAATGGAACACTCACGGATTTATAGATACATATAATGTATACTTTTAGCGAGAGCAGGCTTTCAGCACAACGCCGCGCGAACATATCGAATGTTTATGACGTCATTAAACATATTTTTACGAGGACACCGCCGTGTTCTATATTATTACGGCGAGGGAGACGCGTCACACTGGCATTTCATTGGTCAGTAATTCGCGGAAGTGAACCTTCCTCGAAATTGACAACACTCGTGCAATAAACCATTTATAGCGCAATACTGCAGCGCGGCCGCAGTTGAACGAATCCGATATAAAGTTTATATTAACACTAATTTTATCAACCCAATATAATTTCCGCTATTAATTAAGTTTGTCATAAGCGAGTGGATGTTACAAATAATATTATATTTGGTTTACATAATATTAACAGAAAACAAGAGCATTTATCAGTTGGGAGTTTTGGATTATCATGACAGACCAAACAAACCGAACTTCACAATGGAATGTGAATGATGTTATAATTAATTAATGTAAGTCTTCCTGGTCAAAAAAAGTTGTAATTAAATCTGATGAGTATAGAAAGAAGGAAAATTACTAGATCTAAACAAAACACGCGGGGAAGCTGACAAAATGCCACGTCAATTCACCAAATTACGGAGTAATTGAACCGAATTTCAGAGTGAAGCTCATGTAATGAAAGCAGATAAAGGGAAGGGAGGAGCGAGCGAGGGGCTTATTCAATTCGTTCGCAAGTTCAACCTGACACTGACTTAAGTAGATAGTTAAGATTTAGCCAAGAAAGCGCCCGCCGGCACCCACTAATGTGTACTCAGAAAGTAGTCTGGCCTCAAGAATTGGCCGCTTAAGTACCTACGGAAACTTACCATCCATTAGTTACTTGTGAGAACACATTATAGTTTAACTTTTGTTTCCCTTTACTTACTGGCTGCAAATAGCGACAAAAGCAAGGTGGACGCAACACTTCTGCTTAACAATCTTAAGAAAACATTCTGTATTCGAAGATGTTATTTAAGAAAAAATTTAAAATTCTTTGTTTAATGTAGTACGTGTTGACACAGCGGAATGCGAGCGAGTGGGGCCACTCAATATTGCAATAGCCGATACCGCAACTCCTGTCAACAACCGAAACGTTTCAGCTAAATAACTCCACGGAGACGCCAAGAGACCGCGCACTTTACTCGATTGGATTTGAGGTGGACTCTCCTTGTGACCTCACTACCACTTGTGCTTTAACGAACTAATGATTTTTTAAAACATTACTTGGAATATGCTGACGTCCAACAGGTGTTTGCAGCTATTTCCAAATGTAGCTACGAATCTTTATATCCATCATGGAGTCAGCTTCATAGAATAAAGATTTTTTTGAAATACATTTTCGGAGTGATCCTTTCATTTTCGCTTTTACGTTTTGACTGTATATTTTATTTTATTCCAAGCTGAACAGCGGCAAACAATATATTTTACGATCATTCTATCTATGAAACTGGTCAAAGTTGACAACAACACCCAGAATTTGGGCTTGCCAAAATATGTTCCTTTTAAGTTTATTTACGGAATATCTTTCCATATTTTCCCAAGGATAAGAAACTGATCCCATGCATATCTGATTCGATCTTCATTCGTATGTTTGCGTAAAATCTTCTCTGTAAAGGAATCTACATAATCAGAATCAGCGAGACGCTGTCGAAATACGAAACCATCTGTTGTGTACGTCGTACTTAGATGTTCTTTCCATGTGATAAGAAAAACGTGACCCAGTATCGACGGATGAGCACGTTGTTGAAGTCAAAAATATTCAAAAACCCTATTCATAAGCCATTCTGAAAATATCGTGAACAGTATCTTTCATCGCCTTACAGGATTTTTGGTTTTTGTGGATCAACCATACCATTGCTTGTCAGGAAAATCGAAATAGAATTCTTTCGCGCGGTTGTCTAAAAGATATTAATTTTGAAATATGATGAACGGTATCGCGAGAAACCAATACCCTAACGCAATAAAACGTATGAAGCGAGTATTATTCGCATGATCACATTTCCTAATAAGTTGGATCCCACAACGTGTTCAATGTGGCGAAAACTAATACCTCCCATCTCGCCGCGCGCCGCCGTCACTCCCGCGTCCGCCCGGCCAAGCATTTAGAGCCTCCACTCTATTATATTTTGTTTAGTTCCTTACAAAATAGGCGGGTACCCCAATATATTGAATTTCCAAAAAGAAAAACCCCGAGTTGACGTGAAACTAAATTTCCCTTCCATGATTCGTAGAATTGTTACAAATGGGTCATATTGATTACATTGCTGCGTAACATGTATTAAGCTTGCGTTTCATTGCACTTGGTAATTATACCGCTGGTTTCCGTGAAACAGGCTATAAATAACAATTTACCGACTAGTACACCTACAATACAATTACCTACCTCTAAGAACTTTTTTACAATCCTGTTTATAGAGTATCGTATAGGTACACTAAACATGCGCAATAGTACCTATATGACCGCAATCTATAGATTTTTGTCGCGGAATTTTCCAAAATAGATTTCATTTTAGTCTCTGATACATATATGTATGATACAAATGTTCTTCATAGATTTTAACTTATTTTTAAACTAAGTCAAAGAATAAAAATACAAGAATTGAAAGCTTAATACCTAATTACGATTGAATTAGTCCATCATTTTGAATAACTTTGTACTATTATAGGAGTGCCTATAATAGGCCTATAACACTCCTATAATAATACAATAGAGTAAACTGAAAACTCTCCACTAATAAAATGAATTAAACAAGTTTTTTTGCGACGGTGTACTAATATAAATTCACGGTGAATATATGTGTCGAATTTCCGATGGGTAAGTGTGTGATTATGCGATTAGTGGACGGCTGTACATTGTATAGTGCACGTGTCATTCGTCACAGATTGCGAGCCATGAAATGACATGGCATTACTTTAGTGGTTTGCGGCGAGGCGCGGTTCCGTCAGGGTGCGGTCACTTACGATTACAGCAGCGGTGATAAACCGAACCGTATTAGTTATTACCTATATTAACGCACAATAAACCACGCTATTACCGTTTCAACCTATGAAACTTTTTATTCCAATCATAAAATGTATCAGACCGTTATCGATATTAATCCCGGAAATATCATTCAAATATGTACGGCCATTTGCCGGCCGGAATGCTGGATAGAATTGAAATATCCAGATTACGCAAGTTACCTCTCGGCTTGCTGATAACCTGGGATAGGGAAGCCTTTGCGATGCTCTACGATATTAAAAGGCTACTTATTATAAATTCAGAAGGACTGGAAATCTTATGACGAATTCTACACTTACCTATCAAATTATTCTCTAAAGTATTTGTGTAAATGTCTGTCGTCAATTATTCAATAAAGATAAGGAACTTGTTTCAAAATCTGAATAATTCACTTGTTATTTCATTAATAATGGGCAGTGGGACACTTACAATGTCTTGATGTTCCCCACCGTGAATACAAATGTCCATTTCCGTCCACGCAATGCTCCCATTAAGGGAGTTTGTCAAACCTAGTCAATAAGTGCAGGAAGATGGCGGTTTTATCATTAGGAGGCATCAACATTGATTTACTACAATACAAGGGCGCGGGAGCACAAACAGGTGTTACAATTTTAGTCTGTATGTGTGTTTATGTTGTGGTGCTTATCAGTGTGTGGTATCAATCATTTGTAGATGGGGCTTAGGTTTTGTTTAAAACAGGATCGGTTGCGACACTGCGAGTAGAAATATTTTCTATAGGTAATTTTATTTTTGTTGAGTATGGCTTTTGGAAAACCAAGTCAATGTTTTTTTTATGTTATGCTAAGTAGGAATACTTCTACTTAGCTATTAGTCGTAAAAAGATGGCTAAAAAGTACACAATTTAAAATTTATATTATTTTCTCCCTAAGGTTTTACTGTACAGGATTTTATTAGGCTGACATACAAGGAAGCCGCTGCCAATATTCTAAACCATTTCCTTATTTTTTTTCTTATGCCCGCGTAAACCAGGGTGGCTCTTACTGGCACAATTCAAGCTAATAACAGTTTTTGTGACACTAAACACGAAAAAAGCTTTCCCCGTTTAACGGAGCGTAAATGTGTACTCCATGTTACCGCCACCCTTAAGCAGACATTATTAGGGGGGTGGCACACGGCGGACGTAAAATTTTGTAGCGATTTTTTTTCCTCTAATACTGCTAAGCTATAGACTGTAGGTCACGTTGACAACATAACTTGTGTCGAGGGCCAAATATTTGGGGGAGAGCTAAAGGCAATTTTTTACCAGAGAGGCCTTTGTTTATATATCGTATTTGAGTTTTGGTATGCAACATACTAACTGGGAAGTAATCGTTTAAATGTAAATTGGTGAAGTTATTTGACTTTCTATTGTAAGGGGTGCTTTCCACAAAGTTTCAGGACCCCACAATAGCTTTCGACCCCTAAAACTTAAAATGAATTTCAGTAAAAGCTACAAGAATATAGATGAAAGTCTCAAATTGTTCTTGCTAGAAGCAACGTCTATGCGATAGATATAGGTACTTACATGTAACATCGGCGGCCAAATTGCTGTTCAGCCAAAACTTGATAGTGTGGCAGAAACCTTAATGAAGGAGTCAAATTCTCATTAAAGCTACTATTATAGCTTTGCGAAGTTAAAATAGTTTTAGTTTGGAAGCGTGTCTGTTGTCAAAAATTCAGGCAATCTTATTTATTTGGTACGTGATGCATTATTGTAATACAGTTCAATGCATTTGAAATACTATGGTTCTGATAGTGACTCTTAAACTTTTTACATGGTATCCTATTAAGCTATCTTTACTCACGACCTTCAATATAAAACTTCTCCCTGACTTTTGATCAGATTTACGCATTGTAAAATTTAAATTGTTTGTTTTAGGTTTTATTTTGTTTACAATCGAAGGGCTGCCACAAACAGGTTCCCTCAGAAGTGCAGAAGTTTCTTTTTAATCGTAATTAGCAATATTTTGTAAGGCGGCACAAAGGAGTGTCGCCGTGGGTCGTTCGGCTTTGGGACAAAAGCGACCGGCGAACTGCGCCCAACGCACTACAAAGGGCTTACTTACGGTTTAAATGTCGCCGCCCTGAAAATTTGTTTCATTAAGCGAACTGGCCTAAAATTTCTTTTCCTTTTACAACGTACCGAAATTCCGGTAACTGGATTTTACCGTCAAATATTTCATAGCTCTCCGTTTACCAAAGATATATTTTTGTATAGAAATAACAAAGGGTGAAATTGTAAGGTATCGGGTGGGAATATCGGGTTTATGTTTTGAAAGACTTCTGTTTGTTCTGTTCACGTTTATTTAAAGTTCATATCAGATTTATTTTCACCCTGTTGTAGGCAGGTGCGGTGAGCTGCGAGTTTTTGCAACAAAGTAGGTAAAGCTTGTAGTACTAAATATAGCACAGGTACCTACCTACTATACGTAGTAATAAAGCCTAGGGGTTATATGTGTCTGTGGAATACGTATGTTCATTAGTCTCTATAACAGCGCTAAGCTACATCACAAATGCGTACAGTAAACAAAATTATACGAGTTTTGTGGGTCATAAAATTGTTGATATAATATAAACAAAGGCAGTTTCCATCAACAATGGATACATGTGCGTAAGGATAAAAGGATAGAGGATTACCGCCATCAAAAGCACACCAAGTGTTCTTCTTGATATAACAGCGTTAAATAAAAAGCTGTTTTCTGAACAAAGCCGTACGTGCGGCAAATTATTTATGTATTGCCGCGGTCGGTCTAATTACGAGAGGCTTTTGTTCTTGTAGCCCTCCCGGCCAGGCCACACGTTACTCCATACAACCTCCCATATAGTATCCGAGTGAAGGTTGCTTAGATAACAATAATGTAATGAGCTTGCGGTCCCTTAAGAATCGAACCGCTGGTTTGTTTTAGTTTTAAGCGCTACTTTCTGCGGTTAGGTTTGTTTCTAATTAAATTATCTTCGTTAATGTTTCTGGGATTGCTGGACTGAAGTATGCAATTGAAATCTATTTATCTACTCGTAGTTTTTTAAGGGCTTAAAAATAATAATCTTTTGGAATTCAATAGTAATTGTTTTACTTCTTGACAAGTGCAGTAGGTACAGTATTCATGACAAATATATCACTGATAATTTTTCGGAATTCCATAGTCACTCAAACTCAAAGCTAATTTCAATTAAACTGATTACAGGCACTTTTCAAGTGTCAAAGAGTCGGTCAGTTAGTCAGAAAGTTGCCCAGTTCCAAAACGTAGATCTGTAAGGAGAAGAACGTCCAAGAAACTCCACGGACACTCTTTTAAATCAAGATAAGTAATACAACATCCTGGGTACCTACATTATTCTTGGTGCTTCTACATGTGACAACATTGTTTCATTTGTAAACAACTGCAGTGGGTACAGGATTCGTGACATGCATGACTGCATCTATAAAAAAAGTCTGTCACTCTTGCACCTTCCAACGTTAAAATAATCTCCCCTAATAGCCGCCACAATTCCAAATATGAATTGTCAAGTCATAATTATTAAAAAAGATGCAAGTGGCCATTACCGGTGTAACGGCAGTCTGGGGAGGCCGCTCAACAGTGGACGTCTTTTGATTGTTATTATTATGATGATTATATTCTTATAGTACCCCTACCTACTAAATTGTAATTACAAATTAAATGGAAATGAGCTATGGCGTGCGTAGCAACTACCAATGCAATTAGTATTAATCTCGATTATTAATAATTAAATGCTAATTGGAGTACCTTTAGCACTTCCGTGAAAATGAGTGAATTTTTATTCTAGGTAGGTATGTTTAGTACAGGAAGTAATTTCAGGTACACGAAACATTTACCCATGGCTCTAAGGTTGGCAATGCGTCGGACAACCCCTTGGTTATTGTGACTACTTTATAATAAGTAGACCAAAGTAGACCATCGATGGGATCGTGGCAGACCTCTCACAAAATAGTTTAATATTACTTTATTAGTTTATTACCTGAACCGAAAACAAAAGGAAAACGCTTTTCCAAACCTAATCTTGAGGTAACCAATCAGCTTTTGTGTGCTTATGTCACCGTACGTATACCTAATAAAATTATGAACTTCGTTAGTTTATAATCTAACTCGTGAGATTCTAAACTATCGATAAATTGTAACTGTACCATACTGCTTACAAAATAACGTATTTATTTTCGATTCTATCCATGTCAAACCGTCAAATTATTGTCTGACGACACGGTTGGCGCAGTGGTTGAGCGATTGACTGCTGCGCAGCATGTCGCGGGTTCGATTCCCGCACGGAACAAATATTTGTACGACCTACAAGTATTTGTTCCGAGTCTGGGTGTTTTTCTATCTATAATATGTATGTATTTACAAAAAAAAAAATGTATATAAGTAGTTTATTGTCCATCTCGTTACCCTAACACAAGCATTAGGTTGCTTAGCTTGGGACTAGATGGCGTTGTGTGAAATGTCCATGGTTATTTTTTTTTAATTTTTTTTTATTTTAAATTGTGAATTGGCATCATACAAATAAATGTGACGGAACGCACCTTGCGAACTGATTGGTTGAACGCTCATTCATTTGTCATTTCGCTGTCATTCATTCGTTTGTCACCGAATATAAACAAAGAGATGTTTTTGCAGTTTTTAATAGTTTTCGTGGTGAACATAACTAAAAGTTTAGAGTTACATTTAATCGGTAATAAAATTAAACTGCGATTAAATAAACAAGGGAAGTTTCAATGATAATTGACTGTTAGTTGCTAAGTATACTTAACGATCCTAGTTATTGATTATTAACAAAATGTATTCATTGACATTTATTCATATGATTGCAGAAAGAGCTACCGCTAAGACCGACCAATCAGGGACGATTCACAATTTTAAGAGTGATAAAATCGGACAGATTGTGAACCGTGTCGCTAAGTGTAACATTCGTGTACAGTTTGACGGTTTGACATACCTAGATATATTATAAACTATCAACAATTAATCCATACTATCCATACTATACTAAACTCCTTTGCAAAAAAAACGGGCACCTTACAGTCATTGGCTTTTCTATGAATTATATTAATATTTTTAGTATGTCATTAGCATAAATGACTAGAAATTTCTTTTTATCATTGAGAATATAGTTTTTAACCCTTAAATCCTGGAATCGGTGTTTTAGTCAATGTAAACAGAGAGTCGTGTTCAAATGGAAATTTTTAGGGTATAATTAAATTAAGACTACGAGTATTTTTATGGTATATTAATACAAAAAAGACATTACAAAATAAAAATTAATAACGAGTATGCTCTCCCCTTGCAGCGATTACGGCATGTAATAGTCTTGGCATGCTTTCCACCAGGCTTTTGATGGTGTCCTGTGGAACGTGTTCCCACTCAGCCGAAATCACACGTTTAAGCTCCCTGATGTTTTGTGGTAGGGGTTGGACAGATCTTACTCGCCTTTTTAGGAGGTCCCAGACGTGCTCAATGGGGTTAAGGTCGGGGCTCCACGCTAGCCAATCCAGACGACGAATACCGACCTCTTGCATATAAGCATCTACGTCGCCAGAACGGTGGTCCTGAGCATTATCGTCCATGTAAATGGCATCTTCACCAATTACAGTCAGTGCGGGCTGTGCATGTTGACAAATTATTCCTGTTATGTACCTTTGCGCATTTAGTGAGCCATTTTCAATGAACACTATCTCGGTACGATAGCTAGAAGTTACGCCCGCCCAGAACATAACGGACCTTCCACCATAAGGGGTGATTTATTCAAAACACACGTCGGCATAGCGTTCCCCTGGTCTTCGTAATACTCGCTAACGTCGGTCCTCACCATTCAGAAAAATTCGACCCTCATCGGAGAAGAGTACGCTACTCCAATTACCTAGTGTCCAAGATAGACAATTTCTAGTGAACCTCAGTCGAGCAATACGGTGCTCACGGAGTAACTTGTGGGCCCGCGCTGGTCGTCGACTGCGTATATCAACCGCTAAAAGCCTCCTCCTCACTGTCCATAGGCTAACTTGTGCTCCTCGTACCTCTTCAAGGTTTCTTTTGAGGTCTATGTAACTGCATTTGCGGTTCCTCAGCGCCTGAGTCACTAAAAAGCGGTCGTCTCGTGGTTGTGTGCAACGTTTTCTCCCAGAACCTTGCCTTCTTTGAACGGAACCTGTCTCTTGGTATCGAGTCCGGGTTCTATGGAGGGTTGAACGGCTCTCGTTTAACCGCTGTGAGCCGTAACATTGGCTACACCCTACTTCCAACAGCGCTATAATTTTACTAGCTCTTATTGCTTTTTCTGCCATTACAATCGACACAAAGATATCTGTTTTAAGTCACAATAAGGCAGGATTATGCGACAAACATAAATTATTCTAATAAAAATAACGAAAGTTAGTTTTAGTTGCCTGATAACCTTTTAACCGCAAACCCGCGAATAGTAAGTAAAAAGTCATAAACTGAAAAAGGTATTATTATTTTTAAAAACAACGGTTTCGAATTTGAAATTAACTTTTTTTTCATACCCAGACTCTTTATTAAGTGCCAGTAACATAGTTTGGCTACCAATAATGTAGAAAAATCCAAACCGCCCGTTTTTTTTTGCAAAGGAGTGTATATATACTATATAAGTATATACTATAATTATAATATTATAAATTCGAAAGTAACTCTGTCTGTCTGTCTGTCTGTCTGTTACCTTTTCACGCCTAAACTACTGAACGGATTTCGATAAAATTTGGCAAGGCTATACATATATGGCATCCTGGGGAAGGACATAGGCTACCTTTTTTCTCCAAAATAATCCTACAGAGGGTGATATAGGGGATGAAAGTTTATATGGGAAACTCAGCATTTCTTAAGTTAGGAATATGAAAATTGAAATTTATGCTTTTGGTAGGAAATAAAGAAACATGCGATTAAGCGTTTTTGAAAAATCATCCCCTAAGGGGGTAAAATAGGGGTTGATACTAAATTCACAAAACTGCACGGATTTCGATAAAATTTAGTAAGATTATAAATAGCATCCTGGGAAAGAACATAGGCTACTTTTTGTCGTAAAAAATAATCCTACATTGGGTGATATAGGGGATGAAAATTTGTATGGGAAACCCAAAAATTCAAAATTTATGATTTTGGTAGGAAATAAAGAAATATCCGGATCAGCGCTTTGAAAAAATCATCCCTTATGGGCGTAAAACTGGGGTTGATTTTAAAATTCACAAAACTGCACGGATTTCGATAAAATTTGACAAGGCTACAGATAGCATCCTGGGGAAGAACAAAGGCTTCTTTTTGTCGTAAAAAATAATCCTACAGGGGGTCATATAGGGGTTGAAAGTTTTTACGAGGAACCCAGCATTTCTTAACTTAGTGATATTTATAAAAATTCATGTTTATGATTTTGGTAGGAAATAAAGAAATATGCGGTTTAGCGTTTTGAAAAATCATCGTCTAAGGGGGTAAAATAGGGGTTGATTTTTAAATTCACAAAACTGCACGGATTTCGATAAAATTTGGCGAGATTATAGATAGCATCCTGGGGAAGAACATAGGCTACTTTTTGTTGTAAAAATAAACCTACAGGGGGTGATATAGGGGATAAAAGTTTTTATGGGGAACCCAGCATTTCTTAACTTAGTGATATTATGAAAATTCAAGTGTATGATTTAGGTAGGAAATAAAGAAACATGCGGTTCAGCGTTTTGAAAAAGTCATCCCCTGAGGGCGTAAAATTGGGGTTCATTTTAAAATTCACAAAACTGCACGGATTTCGATAACATTTTACCAGGCTGTAGATAGCATCCTGGGGAAGAACAAAGGCTACTTTTTGTCGTAAAAAATAATCCTACAGGGGGTGATATAGGGGGTGAAAGTTTTTACGGGGAACCCAGCATTTCTTTACTTAGTGATATTTATGAAAATTCAAGTTTATGATTTTGGTACGAAATAAAGAAATATGATGGTACACACGGCTACATAACAAACAGCTTCAGTTTAACGTGATCTCGCATTGTATAGAATTTCCGTATTTTCTGTTGAAGATGTCGGAAAAAATCATGCTGACTGGGAGCTCATCATACACGGCAACGATATATCGTAGGGATTTGAGTTTGCACAGTTATATCGGACGGCCCTAGGTTTTCCACATGAACGTTCCCATGACATATATTCCGACATCTACGCGGGCGAAGCCGCGGGCAAAAGCTAGTACGTTATATTGTAAGAAGTATGTTAGGTAAAGTCACAATTTATCGACAGTTTACAATCTCACGAGATAGATTATACTAACAAAGTTCATAATTATACGGTGACGCATACACTGGCTTTACTCAACTCTTCCCCTGCCCTGCTTGTCCCCTGAGAGTGAGTACCTACGAACTCCAGAAATGCTTATTAACCTTGACCTACTTAAATGACAAATCCCTCTGTCAAAGATAAAAGCTTGATTTATTTTCAGAATTGGATATTCCATTTCAATATTTGAACCTGCTTGGGGTGAAAAATATTTTTCTTTTACATGTCGAGTAACACTTGCAGACAAACAAATATTATTTAGCATTACGGTTATTATTATTACAAAATGTAAACGCATAACAAGTAATTTTTTTTCCAACATAACTTCACGTTACGATACAAAAATAATTTGACGTCTAGTGTGTACTTGTAAGAAGAAAAAAAAATGTAATATCATAAATATTTATGATGTGCTAACACCTTACGTTCCCCCACGGTAGCTCATAAGAGTTCTGCAATGAGTTCTAAAGGAACGAGAGAAGGAGCATACGATATTCACGCGTAATAAATATTAGAGGAGAGAGGAGAATGGAGTTGCAGTGATTGCGAGAACAGGTGTAGACGAGTTGGAGGTCGGACATAAACTGGCCCCCGCTTTTTATTCCGACGTCCATTTTGAAAATTTGCCGCGTTCGCACGTTTTTTAGTGTGCACTCGGGGGCAATGTTTTATTACCGGTCCCGTTCTTGTGCGGCGCCTACAATCTCTTGTTTGAAGGATTTCACTTGCATAGCTATGTATGTGATAAGGTGATAACAGTTACTTTTTAGGGTTCCGTACCTCAAAAGGAAAAAACGGAACCCTTATAGGATCACTTGTTTGTCCGTCTGTCTGTCTGTCTGTCTGTCTGTCAGTCTGTCAAGACCGTTTTTCTCAGGAACCCGTGGAGGCGTCAAGTTGAAATTAATATCAAATACGTAGGTCTGTGTTCTCTTGAAGTCCTAAAAAATTCAAGCCTTTAAGTCAATGTAATAAAAACATACTCACGGCCATTTATGCGTCATATTTTGATACTCGCAAATAAATCAAAACCTATAGGGTACTTCCCGTTGTTCTAGAATCATGAAATTTGGTAAGAAGCAAGGTCATACAACACAAATAAAGGTAAAAGTCTGAAAATTGTTAATTTGTAATTCTATCACATAATAAAAATGTTCAAGTCTGTCAGTCTGTGAAGACCCTTTTTCTCAAGGACGCGTAGAGATATCAAGTTGAAATTAATATCAAATACGTAAGTTTATTGTCCCATACAGTTCTAAAAAAATCAAGCGTCTCAGTCAACGCAATAAAAAAATAAGGCCATTTTGCGACACATTTTGATACTCGCAACTGTCGCAAGTAAATCAAAACCTAGAAGGTACTTCCCGTTGACCTAGAATAATGAAATTTGGCAAGAAGCCCAGCACAAGTAAAGGAAAAAGTCCGAAAATTGTGAATTTGTAATTTTTTTTAAATCCAATGTTTTAGTTTGTTTTTGGGATCAATTCAATTCAACTGCGGAACCCTTCATTGTGCGTGGTCCGACACGCACTTGGCCGGTTTTTTTTTGATATTCTGACTGTAAAAAAGTATTCTCTATGGCTTTAACATGGAAAACCATAGATAATCCATTTTTCAGTCGAGCAGGTTTTCACAGACGCAAGACGATGTGTACTATGAGTACGCCTTCCAAAGGAATCAGCTTGAAATACCAGATTTAATTTCCTTCTTTTCTTATTTGAAGAATTTCACTTGCATAGCTATGTATGTGTTAAGGTGATAACAGTTACTTTTTTTGAGATTCTGACTGTAAAAAAGTATTATTTATGGCTTTAACATGGAAAACCATAGAGAATCCATTTTTCAGTCGAGCAGGTTTTCACAGACGACGTGTACTAAGAGTAAGCCTTCAAAAGAAATCAGCTTGAAATACCTGATTTCATTTCCTAGAAAGTTTTACAAATTTTACGTCAAAACAGTTCAACAAACCAAAACCTTTGATTTTTGATTGTATGGCGTTTTGTTGTTTTATTTATAGGTCGTCAGAAGCCTGAAAGTCTGACAACCAGTCTTACCAAGGGATATCGTATTACCCAGTTACTGGGTTGTGGAAGTCAGATAGGCAGTCGCTCCATGTAAAATACGGTATTCAGCTGCATCCGGTTAGACTGGAAGCCGACCCCAAGATAGTTGGAAAAAGGCTAGGCAGATTGATTGAGGTATCCAAGGCCTACTTGTTAATTGTATTATTGTTTTCGTTTGTTTGCTTTTGCGATATTACTGTGTTTGTGTCTATTGTTTGAGTCTATTCCTGTAACTAACGTGGAGTGACAAACAGCTGATTTATTCAAAACTTAGATCTTATTTCCAAGGTCTCCATATTACCCCTTTACTTCTTCTATAGGCCCATATATTTCTGAAATTGAATTCACTGTCGCCATTAGATAAATACACTGAGCGATATTTTCGATAAGTATATACATTTTCGAGTAGATATTTCTATTGAATTGACCTGCATTAATTTCGAATACCTACTAAAGAAAATGCAGAGGTAGTAAGGAAAATGCACTTTATTCTTTTTCCAGGTAGGTATAATCTTACGTGATGAAAATTGTCGCTTAAAAGACCTTGACTTTTGAGTTTGTTTAGGTTTTCATTTTCTCTAACAGGTTGTCTGATAAAAACAGCTGGCGACATGAAAATTAGGAAAATCATTGAGTAAATGGTTGTATTTTTTAGCAGTTATGGTAATATCTATACGAAATCATTTTTCATGCAAACTTCAAAAACAGCAATTTTGCTGTTTTTGAAGTTTGCATGAAATAATTTAAAATAAAGTATTCCCTACTAACGCATGGAATAAAAATTGCTTTCAGTTTCAGAATTTTAATAAACTACGTACAGGTGACGTAGCGACCAATGGCTATAGTGGATTTACTTAGGTCCGTGGCACACACCGCGAGCGATGAGCGATGGACGAGCGAAGCGTGAGCGATTGTCACAGAAGTGATGCGCGCGAAGAGCTATACAGGGGGACTCACCGGCCGGAGGGCCCCCGGCCCGCAGCCCCCGCTATCGATTGCCCCAGTTGAGAGCGGAGCGGAAGTAATGATAGAGCGGGATGCAACCACTGCCCGATCCGATGCCCAACTCCACCTAGTAACTGTAGTGCACTACACAAACATTTGTTCAAGATAATATTTAATCTTCAATTTCTTTTGCTTAGTGTGATTCTCGAACTCATTTTAAAGGAACGCTCGCCGACGTAATAAACAAGGATTACTTGCTTCATATTTGTTTTTCTTTCAAAGCTTATATGTCGTTTACATATTTGTACAATATTTCATAGTAGGTTAGTGTGAGCAGTGGTGGCCCAGTGGTAACGGCCTCGAGTTACGAGTTGTAGGTCGTAGGTTCGAACCCAGACAGGTGCTTTACTTTGTGTAAATTATTTCATCACCACTGCTCTTAAAACGGTGAAGGAAAACATCGTGAGGAAACAGACATGTCCTAGAACCAAAAACACAGATGTGACATCTACCAACCCGCACTGGGTCCGCGTAGTGGATTACAGCCCACTCCCTCTCACCGAAAGGAGGCCTGTGTCTTAGCAGTGGGAACATCATAGGCTGATTATGCATGTAATAATATGTATATCAGAATTTCTATTGTAAGCGTACCTAAATAAAATTAAAAGCGCCATTAATGCCGCCTCTTCAGATGAATTAGAGGAAAGTTTGAACCATCAAAGTAAACAAGTTCACAAAGTGGAGCGTGGAAGTGACATCCTGCTTATATCTATCTGAACGGAACCCGTAATAGCTTCCTCAATCTCGGCGTCAAAGTTCTCATAAGGCGCTTCTTAACTAAGGCGTTAAGGAAGATAGTTAGTAAGAGGCCTTCGGCAGGGTCTTAAAACTTGGCCGAAACTTGCGTAACTCGATCTCCACGATCCGGCGTCGGGCATCAATGGACGATAACTCACAATACGTTATTAGCATAATAATCATAATCGCCTGACCGACAAGCTCAATGACACCGTCACCCCTGCCACTAAGCCTCCTTGATACCTCCCTCGACTGCGTATTTTTGATCTAAACAAGCATGATTCACGAGGATGAGCGCCTCGCTCCATCGTTTCAATATAAAAGCCATTGTTGTATAAGTTGCGTGAAACACCGAGATGGCGATTCGATGTCCATCGTAAACCGAAGTTCATAAGCCATGACGCTTCAGACCTCGCGTCCATAATCAGTTATATCGATTTTGCGATAAAACGCGTCCGACAAGTGTCTTCTTCGCGGCGCGGTAAATTGCGAAGGAATCTGAGCCGGCGTTCACATCCAATGATAATAAAGTGTAAAAAGAGTCGTCGTTTTAACGTCCACTTTATGGGCACTTCCGGAGGTTCGTATGGAGGTTCAGGATGCGCCAGATATATGGTGGCTGTTAAAGTCCTCCGCCAATCGCTCGAGCTCTTTGTCGTCATCCGATCGCGTGGCTGCTGTAAAAGCGATCTAAAGCAATCTATAAAACTGTTTCACAGCAATTTTTACATGACTACGGCGAACCGAAAAGAGACTAATGTTTTTTACGCGATGTTGCCAACCGAATTTACAGCCTAAACGGCTCAACATATTGGTATGAATGGCAATTCGTGTAGTCGCTCAATTGTGAGACGGGAGCACATTCACGTCACAATATTTTTTTGTATCGATTGCCATTTTTATTACATTCTTTTCGATTGTATCCATACTGTGTAGTAGAATATTTACTAACTTGTTAAATAAACAACACAAAATATCAAATATCGTGACTCAAATCTTATATTTGATAGAAATAGGTTTAAAAGTTGCAACAATACTTTGTAAAACCACTTTTTGTAATAGTGAAAACTTTTAAGGAAATTCTTTACAGAGTTAAAAATGTTGCGATCTAACAGAACAGTCAAGTCTTTACTTTGAAGTCACAAATAAATATTAAATTACCTAAGCAACATTTTATTTACATTAGGTACTCTACAAACACAGTAAAAAGGTAATAGAATCAATAAAATATTTTATTGCATAATTAGAACAGTTTCCACGTAAAAACAGATTCAGTGTCGTAAAACGAAGTCTCCTATTTAAAGTAGATCGGTATATAAAATAAACTTGAGAATCCAATTAAGAAATGAGCAGGCAACGGATTTATTCCAGTCCCTCTTTATTAACGTACATGACAATAAAATGGGATATTCCGACTTTGTGTAGTTGATTCGTGTTCATGAGCAATTAAAACGAGCACTGACTGTTCTATTATAAGTACTATTGCTACACTGTCGAGGGATTCCTTTACCTGTGTTGTGAACTCGAAAAAAACGGAAACGGACGGTAAACGGACGGTAAATGGATAACTTTCGGACTGGTTACTTTTTTAAGGTCCAACATCATCGTCCAATTTTATTGCAGAATAGCATCCAAAGTGCTTTTGCAGTTTTACCCGACTGCGGCGAAGCCCAAAAGGAAAAAAAGGGTTGGCTATTTGTGCAATAAAATAAAACGCTGGAAATAAAAAAAGTGATTAAAAAAAACTAAAAAACCCGACTGCAGTAAAAAACTAAAACTGAAAAGCTAAAAACAAGCCCATTTTAAATTTAATAAAAGTTGGAAACAGGCGGGACCCGTTCCATTTTTATATTTTCAAACTCAAACGGATCCCGCCTGCTTCCAATTTTTATGAAATTTAAAATGAGCTTGTTTTTAGCTTTTCAGTTTTAGTTTTTTACTGCAGTCGAGTTTTTTAATTGTTTTAATTACTTTTTTTTCCTATCGTTTACCGTTTGATATTTAATTTAACTGTGAGTGAACCATCTTGACGACACGGTTGGCGCAGTGGTTGAGCGATTGACTGCTGCGCAGCATGTCGCAGGTTCGATTCCCGAACGGAAAAAATATTTTGTACGACCTACAAGTATTTGTTCCGAGTCTGGGTGTTTTTCTATATATAATATGTATGTATTTACAAAAAAAAATATATATAAGTAGTTTATCAGCCATCTCGTTACCATAACACAAGCATTAGGTTGCTTAGCTTGGGACTAGATGGCGTTGTGTGAAATGTCCGAGGATATTATTATTATTATTTATTTTATTTATCTCACAAAAAACAAAGGAACCTAGGTGCGGTGTGTACCTACCACTTAACATGATTAAAATTCCTGGAAAACAAGAATTGTCTAAGGGCACAACTTAGTTCAACAGTTGACATTTGATATACAGGTTGATACATTTAAAGATGTTATTTCAGCAGAATATAATATAGTATCCTGTATTGTTGCCGAAAGTGTACCTTTCGTTTTCCATCTTCCAAGACGGTTTCCTGCAGCTATTAAAATTTTACGACTGAGCTGGCGAAATGAATGCCAGAATTAGGTTAAGGAGTACCTACGTCGGGCCCGGTTCGCGTGACGTTGATACGCCCTATTCACCACCAATTTAAAAACAATCACAATTCATTTTTCTTCGGTAAACGGTATGTACTTACACGTGAATATGGTTCAATTATAAGTGCCGGTGTTGGGGAAACAAATTGTTCTTTTTGTTATGTAAAGTCCCTAATCAAAAGGATGATGAAAAGTTAACGCTGTGGTTGTACGAAGCGATATGAATGATTGTATAATCATATAATTAAATATTGATGTTCTTCAGAAAGGTCAGGTGCGTTGCTAGTACCTACTCGCAACGTGTGAACGTAAACGAAGCAAAAGGAGTATGTATCGTAGCAAGTGGCGTTCTGTAGTTTCTGCTTACCCCCATGGGAAGAAGTCGTGAGCCTATGAGATGAGATGAGTAACGAAGAATTTTTGTGTGTTTGTCTGGTTCTATGTTCCGGATTGTCGCAAAAACGGCGGAACGGCTTTGGATGTTTGACACACATAAAGTTTATAACCTGGATTAATACTTAAGGTACTTTTAATCCTGGTAGTACGTTCCCGTGGGATTTTTTCGAGATCCACGCGGGCGAAGCCGCAGGCAAAAGCTAGTTTGTTTATACAAAAGCAAACTACGTCATTTAAATATATCTAAATATATTATAATTCTTCTGTACGTGTGTTTGTCACCTAACTCCTCCTAAACGGCAGGGCCGATTTAGAAGACATTTTCTTGTGTATATTTCAATGTTGTGTATATTTCAATTTGGATGGTTTGAAGTATTGTCAAACCATCCAGGAACCCATTCAAATTAAATTGGACTCAGTAGATGGCGCTGCAGTCGGGTTCTAGGATCGTTCAGACAGGACAACTTCTGTCGGGTCCGCTAGTTTAGGTATTATATATTATTTTAAATTTAAGTTTTCCGTTTAAGATTTGTTTAAACTAATACTAATATAACTAATAATAATATATTCCGGTCAAGTCCGACATGCAAGGTTACGAAAATTTGCATAGAGCTGAAAATTTGTACGAATGTTCGGAACACCATTCTATATGAAATGTGAAAAGTCCCCATCAATCCGACATCTGCAAAAAAATCTATTCAAGGTCAAAGTTCGCAAATATGGGTTTTTTGCGTTTTTCTTCCAAACGGTAAGTTTTATCATAGAAATAGATCAGACGAAAAATTGTAGATCACGCAATAGATAAAAATTGTCTCCACACTTGTTTTCCTAAGAGTCACCGTTTCTGAGATATAGTCACCGCGGCGGTGCGCGGTGCCGTGTGTTAATGCCTAACTTGACCGGACTAATATTGTAAACAGGTAAAATTTGTTTGTATGTAGGGGGTAATCTCTGGAACTATCAGCCGGATTTGAAAAAAAATCTTTTTGCATTTCATAGCCTAATTCTTGAGGTTATAGGCTATTTAACATCACTATGTAACATCACATTCTTGAGGTTATAGGCCATTTTATTTTTTTATTTTTTTTATTGTAATTCATGTTCTTATTAAATCTTAGTTTATTCCACTCAAGCACCATCCGTGTTTTAACATTTTATATTTTTCTTTTTTTTAATGTAAATATTCACAATTTTGTATTTCGAATTCAAAATGTATTTTATTTTATATGTTCATAAGTTAATTACATAATCAGTACTTTTATGTTACTGTTACTCTGTCTTATTATTTTTTGTATGTACTGCTGTTGGTATACCTAATAAATAAATAAATAAATAAATAAATAGTTGGGAAAAGGAGAAAAACCTCGAAGAAAATTGAGGTTATAAAATGAACCTTGACTATTATTGTAAAATGAAAAACATCTTCAAGGTGATTTAAAATTAGAATGTCGGGTCTAAGTTTTCAAATAATTAAATCAAAGCACAGAATTTGTAATAGGCAGTATGAATTGGCATCCACAGGTTCGTTTTGTGATTAATTTATTTACATATTCATAAGACACTTTCTTTTGCAACAGAGCATAGGGTACTTGAGAGTTTTAAACTTAAGTTTTCCACTAAGCTTTTGATGCTGATAAAATATTAGATGGGCTAGATCTGATAAGAGATGTATGTGCTCGTAACTCTTCTACCATAAAATGTAGGTACCTACTACAATAAAGCATTTCCCTTGGTGGCTCGTCTTGTTTTATGACACAACTGATATTACTTGAAATGGTTTTTATTTACCTTTTAGTTGTTTGGGGTAAGTGTGAAGATGTACCGGGTATAAAATAAAAACTCATTATCATATACACCACTAATTTTTAGTTAGTACAAATACTTAAAGGGGTTATTAGAGAAGATCTTGTTATTATATATCTAAAGTCTCAATAAATAATATTCATAAACAGCAAAGTTATTGGCGTTTGTTTATATCCCAAAATGTCACTCAATGTATGGAAATATTGTACAGGCTATTCATAGTTGTATTCATTCTCTCGCTCTCACGTTCGCGTGCTCTCGCTCGAACTTGCCTCGCCTCCAACAGCTGTTATCGTATCATAATCATGAATTTACCAATTAAGACAAATTTTCGTGGACAATTTTGGTATTTCCTTCTTTTTACTTTTGACTACACAAATGTGATCAGTAACGGGTACGGATAGAGCACCATTTTTTTTTGTACTAATTAAAAAATAGTGGTGTTGAGTTTTTATTTTATACCCGGTAAACATAACCTTTCTTTTAGGTACCTACAGTGCGCAAATAGTCACGTTATATTTACTTCTTTTAAAAAAAAAAAAAAGTAAGTATATTTAGGCCTTGAAGGTGGATAGACATAGTACCTACTGGATTTTACGAGTAATTGCGCCTCACAATTATTAAGTTACGGGCATTAAATTAGCCACATTTGTAGGACTTATATAACTGTGCACCTAAATTAGTTAATTTAAACAGAAACCTACGTGAATAATACCTTAGAGCTAGAGGCTTAGACAACGTGAATACTAAACTAAGACACTAAAATACCTTAGTTATATTAGCTATTTGGATGCATAATTAACGAGATAAAGATAAAGTTTTAATTAGAATTGATAATTTAACGCCTTTATAGGCGTATATATCACATAATTAAATTACTTTGTTTTATTTACATAAGTGGTTCTAAATACAAATTTAACTAATTAGACATAATTATACTACCTTACTTATCTGGCCATGAAATGGGCTATTCAGGGTACTTCCCGTTAACCTAGAATTATGAAATTAGGCAAGAAGCAGCGTCTCGCAGCACAAGTAAAGGAAAAAGTCCGAAAATTATTAATTTATAGTTTTATCACATAAAAAAATTTTTTTTTTCGGTAACAGTGTTAAATTTGTTTTTGGGATAAATTCTTTTCAACTACGGAACCCTTCATTGTGCGTGGTCCGACACGCACTTGGCTGGTTTTTTTCTGCTAGATACCCCGTATAGAAATGGTAGGTATAACATGTGCGGTAAATCTAAGATTGCAATCACTCCATGCAGAAACAAACTCTTGCCATGGTATGATAAAAGAAAATATTCTTGCATTTTCTCTTCATATCAAAGAAATTGCGTCTGAAAGAATTCTATATTGAACAGGCATATGGGAAGCAATCTTTTTCTCACTTTAAAATATAAAAAAACATAAAATAAAGCCTTGTAGACATATTAAATAAGGGGAGTTTATCTAATGACATTTAGTTATGAGCTGCTAAAAAAACTCAACCTGTTATGGCATGCCGTAACGGTGCATATTTGAAACATCCTGTAGAAGCCATTGAGGTAACAGAGAACATTTTATGAATAAATCGACAGTTGTTGTTTAGCTCGTGTTTTTTACTAGAACCGGATATAATAGTTGCCAAACATGTATGAGTTATGCTCGATACCTATACATACGTGAAAATGAAATAGTATATTATAAAGGCCACGGTAAGCCTAGCTATCTCTGACGTAAGTAAGCTGCGAATTTAGATTACGAAATAATTAGTAGACCTTCAAGGATAAATAATGTCTAATGTTACTGTAAAATCTCTTCAAACTCTGGAATAAATAGGACTGGTTAAGGTTCATCCAAATTCCATTAAAATAATACAATAACACAGTCGTAGTTCAATCTCAGACATTTAAATTGTTAAGCTGAATCCGAAGTAGCCCGCCAAATTACAATTTTCTTGTTTTTTTGCAATTTGCAGGTCAGTGCCAGGTTGCATCTTGATGAAAATATGATTCGCGACTATGAAAAAAAAAGAAAGAAAGATAAGAAAGAAAATACGTTTATTTGCGGTAAACATGACGCAAAGAACATACAAAACAAATCTAACTTTACAAAACAAATCTAAGTTTGTTCAAAATGCAAATCTAACTTAGAGAGATTATTGATAATTCTTATGGTTATAATTATGAAAATACATATTTGTTGCGAATCATATTTTCATCAAGATACAACCTCACAATGACCTGCAAATTGCAAAAAGCGCAAGAAAATTTGAATTTTGCGGGCTACCACTGCGGATCCACCTTATAGCTTACGTGTTTGTGGCACGAAACTTATCTCCAAGTGTTAGTCGAATTAGTGTTTCGCAGAGTTATTAGATTTATCACTTTGACAAGTACTGATTGGTTTGCTTGTTACTCAAATTTATACCGACCTTGAAGTCAGCTGAGTGTTGAGTTGCGGACTGCAAACATTTTTCATTTAAATATTTTTAGGGACTCATTTCTCATTTTGAGATTTAGATTAAGACTATTTTTGTACAGAACATTAAATAGAGTTAATTTATATTATTCTCTCCTAATAATTAAAAATATATTTTCAAGTTCTTATTTTAAATTTCTCCAAAATGAGAAAGCACAGTATGTCAGCTGGAACACAATACAAGTAGCAACCTCTATCGAATAGCGGTAGCGCCTATTCATCTGAAACAATGTTATCTGCGCAAACACGACATTAAACACTAACCTTTGACATGTACACAACAACCCTTTGTAAATAAATGACGTGAAAGATATAACCCAGAGAGCGCACCTTCGATAGATTTTCAGCTGTTTGAGAGCGCGGGTGGCGGCGCGGCGGTGGTGCGAGGTTAGCATGCCAAGCACGCGTCCCTTTCTTTGTTTTGCTCGCTTATAACGAGATATTGTGATTCCCCGCCATTACGACACCGCATACACAGATGATGCGAATATCAAACACCGCATTAGATACACGTTTTCTTATTAAGAAGAGGTATAGGCTGAATAATAACAACGGTATTGACTTTCTTTATAGTTATTGGCGCAGATATTTGCACGTAGGTGCTGTATTGATAAGCTAATAAATTTTATGGCCCCATGTGACCTACTTGCCTGATTATGTATTCGTATGAAACCGTTTAATGATTTATGAATGCGTTGTGTTTATGTGTGAAGCTAGGGGTTGTAAAATATGACGCAATTTTTGTTTACGCCGCGCCGTAAATGTGAGAGAGATAACAGAAAAAGGGTAATTCCCATGTATGAAAATGATGGCGGACGCGTAATGTAAAAACCTTGCTTTCTTTAGTTTTATTTTACCGGTGCCTAATACTGTTAATAGATTAAAACAATCAAAATACGCTTGATATTGGTCCTATAAGAAAGTCCTCTTACAAGTTTTTGCTTTTTCTTTTATTTTCTTAGGTTATTACTGTTATTTTTCGATAGAATGTATTTTCATCTTAAATATTTCTTTATCGTCAATATTTATCAGTGCCAACACATAGAAATGCTGTCGTAACTCACGAGATATAATTATTTGACTTAAATTTCCACGTAAAATATACCAACCCAATTATAAAAAACATAACCTTTGTTTTCAGTTGGGTAACAACACAATAGACAACATAACCAACCGTGTGTTCCAGTCGATGCTAAGCTCCGTCGTGATATTTAATATTCGTCAGGAACAACAACCAACAACCTTTAATCCCGTACAATCGACCGCAAACCGACGCGGGAGTTCCTTCGCCTGACCCGTTGCGGCTTGAAGCACTGCATGTGCGGTGTAAGACACCGGCGTTAACTTCTTAGGAATAGCGGGTCTGTTACACGAGGAGAGTTCTCGCCTCGAGTAGGTGATATTTGAAACGAAATAAGAAAAAGTTAACTCGGCGAAACAGTAGCTAAACATCTAGGTACGATACTGGCTTGTGAAAAGACGAGAATGACATAGCCTTTCAAAATTGACAGCTTGTCAGACAGTCGTATTTCGAGCAGTGGCCTTAGTGCGAGTTTTTATACTTACTCGATCGCGTTTACGTTAACGTTGACATACGTCAAATTGTATGGAATAATTGTGTTTCCCATTAAAGTCACCAGACGGCGCTTATTCAATTTCAGTACAAATTGACGTTTACGTTAACGTGATCGAGTAAGTATAAAAACTCGCACTAAGCCCTCTGTTTCGAGCTGTCGAGTCTCGAATTAATATCTAAACTTATCTAGTTTTTGTTTCCCACTTTAGCCTGGTAAGTCTCGCTTACAAGTTTTGCAGGGAAATTTAACGCTTCTCGACAGGCGAGAAACTCTCCCAGTGTAAATGACGCTTAAGACACAAGCTTGTATACGTGTATTTATAGTAATTAAGGGCTGCTTCAGAGTGTTTGGTAAGAATAAAAATAAAAGTAAAGATGAAGTAAAAGTGTACTAGACCGTTGCATATTGCACGGGAGTGTTCTTTTATTTATGTTTTCACGTTCGTTTTCTACATGCGAATGTGAAAGCTTCAAGCGATGCTCTAGCATATTGGGATTGAATTCGTCTTTTCTTTCTTTTACTCAATATTCACATACAACAGTTTATTAAACTTTTCGTACGAAACTTTAATGTTGGTCTCATTTCTTTTATCCTAGTATTTTCATTCTTGTTTTTGCTGATGTCTATCGAGATATACGAGGAACTTGAATAACGCACAACCTCTTAAGGGGTCACTGTATTCATCACTATGAACAACTTTTTTTATGACCAAACCAAAAATCAGCTGTTCCCTACATTTTAACGAGTTATGCTAACTTATATGTAGATACAGCTGATTTTTTTTCGCGATTTTAGATTTGCTCCCATATTGTTGTTCATAATGACGAGTACAATGACCCCTTAAGAGGTTGTGCGTTATTTAAGTTACACCTTGTAGATGATATTTCTGTTGGCAACCATGGGTTTACGTACAACTAGAAGCCTTCACGTCTTCAAGACACTCCGGTTCCCACACCCGGTAGAAAACCGGTTGAAAATAAGTATTCACATCCTTGTGTGCTGTACCTAACCTTTTAACTGCAGGCACCTACACGGCTAGTCATAGCCACCAAGCTACCGCTGTCTGTGGCTTCGTTTCCAAGCACCGCATTAAGGGGTTCCACTCGGTTGACTTTTACAACGTCTCGATCGTTTACGGTTTTCTTTTATTTCTGGATATGTAATAGTCCTTGTACTAAGTGTGAAATGACACGACTGTTGGTAGTACCTCTGGTACGTTAAAAGTTAGGCAAGTAGGTACTATAACCGGGTTTTTTGTAACGAAGTTCTTTAACACGGCTTGCGGTAGGAGTTGACTGGTAGAAATCGTCACGTAAGGAAAAAGCGTTATACCCCCTCCATGCGACTTTCATCTTTTGAATTCATACTTTCACTTTTTGTATAAGTGTGAATTTGGGCAAAATGAAAATCCAAGATGGCGGCTGCGAAAATTTGCAAATTTTCGGAACGAAGTTCTTTAACGCGGCATTATTGTCTTAAATGTTACTTTCATGTCACAAAAAAAACTGAAAAATACACACTACAAAAAGAGATATCAATTTATGAAGCTCCACCGGCAGAAAACTCCAAATAATTACAAAAAATAATTCGAAAACTACAAAAAATCGCGGAACATGCATGGAGTATTTTCGATTACCTCTGGATATGAGGAATTCAGATTATTCTTTTTGACGTCACTATTTGAACCACCTGTATATCTTAAGTTCTGACTCGTTTGCTACGGGTCACACACAACTACCTAGTACGGGGGTATTGTGACTGTTACTGGCCGCCTTATATATTGTAATGTCAACAGTATGCTAAAGGTAATAAAATGTGCGCAAATAAATAAATACATAAATAAATAATAAAAAATGCCTTATTAATCGGAGGGTACCTACTGTACATCGTCAGGCTCTCCGGGCTTTAAGTTTTAGATCCCCTGTGATGGTAAGCGAGCCCAGCTATCACGATTACAATCTCGGACGAGACTTTTATATAAAAATTCAATTACATTGTTTGATCGACTTGGGAATTGTTGCTAAAGATGGCCTACGGCTACAGACAATATAATTGGGTATTTTTGACAATTTTATTGATAACAACATAATTCAATTCCAAGATACCAGTTGCATACTCAGATCTTTCATCATAATTATCAGCCTTAAGCTATCCATTCCCAAGAAACCTTAGGTCAATTGATAGTCATGTAAGTAAAACCCACTTTAATTTAATCCGGATCCGCAGTGGTAGCCTGCGAAATTAAAATTTTCTTGGGTTTCTTGCAATTTGCAGGTTAGTGTCAGGTTGTATCTTAATCAAAATATGATTCGCGACAATAACAAATATGTATTTACGTAATAATAACCATAAGAATCATCAATACATGTCTGTATGCTGGATTTGCCGTGATCTGATTTTCGAAATCAGAGCAAACCACGGCATTTCGCGAATTTCAGGTGCTACCTCTGCGGATCCCTTTAATGTCAAGTACACAGTTGTGTGTTCATAGGAAAACACAGTGAAGTTGGACTGCCCGTCTGCTTGCTGCTTGTTGTGGCGCTTGCCTGTTCTTAAAGTTCAAAGACAGCCAATACCGATGTTTTCAATAGTTACTCTACGACTGAATTGTTTTTGAACTATAGTGAAGTGAAGATTGGTTTTCATTGTAACTAAGGAGGTATTGAAGAAGATAAATTATTAGAGAAATAATTTGATTGTGAATAATTATATAGAAAAATAATATTTAAAAAGTAGGGAGGTATCTAGGGAGGGAGGGAGGGACTTTCAAAATATTCTTACAAAAGAATTTACTGTTTTAGTATATATTCTTACAAAAGAATTTACTGTTTTAGTATTATATATTGCCTTAACGGCATTGAAATTTTTGCACAAAATATTAATATATAACGCGAACCCTTATCTAACCGCTCCCGCCACAATCCGCTCGTCCAATAAGGTCGAGTCGAAGCTTCTAGAAGGTTCTAGAAGCTTCGAAATAAATGACGCGCCGCCTTGTCAATGACTTTTCAGAGAGACGTATGTCAACAGTCAACTAGGCTGCGCAGATATTTTAGATACTTCTATGAGATTTTACAAAATTAGGTCTTCGCCCCCGACTATTTATATGCGGTTCTTACTTTGTTTAACCAGGCATGGGGTCATAACCTGGTCAAAAGGGGGAGGATATAACGCGAACCCTTATCTAACCGCTCCCGCCACAATCCGCTCGTCCAATAAGGTCGAGTCGAAGCTTCTAGAAGGTTCTAGAAGCTTCGAAACAAATGACGCGCAGCCTTGTCATTGACTTTTTAGCGAGACGTATGTCAACAGTCAACTAGGCTGCGCACATTTTTTAGATACTTCTATTAGATTTTACAAAATTAGGTCTTCGCCCCCGACTATTTATGTTAAAAATAATAATTTATTATAAAACTTTTTACAAAAAAAAAACAACCGACTCCCAAAAAAACACTACAAAGTGAAAAATAACTTTAATTTCGGAAGTCGGTGTCTTCGGTTTTTTATTTAATTTCTTTTTTTTTTGCCACCGACTTCCGAAATTAAAGTTATTTTTCACTTTGTAGTGTTTTTTTGGGAGTCGGTTGTTTTTTTTTTGTACAAAGTTTTTATTTTTCACTTTTTAGTGGTGCCTACCCCACACAAATCTGAATACCACTCTGCAAAATAAATTAGAGCATCATCCACATAGACTAAAGGTACTACAGACAGAGGCGATATCGCGAGCGATATTGCGATATTATAGCGTCGCAACACCGCTACGCGACACGTCCCGACACGTCGCGACGCGATATCGCCTCTGTCTCTTATCGCCTCTGTCTCTATGAGCCACAAATGGGAAAAATACGTATTAAATTATTGAAGCTAACTCAAAAGCCACTCATAAGAACTTGAAGATATTTTTATGCCACCATCTCAGGAGTATACCATTTCAAATAAAAACTTTGCAAAAGGCAAATACGTCACGCTAAGTCGTGTCAGAAGTTTTGGTAGACGTAGTTTTAGTTGACGGAGATAAAACGAGGCTATGAAATCTGCCTTCTGACAATCAAGGCCACACATAACATACAACTCAAGTAGCGCAATTTGAAGCGGCATATAATTACCATTAAATCATTTATAGCCAGAGTGCAACTCATGCTCATGACAACTCTAATAAGCCCAAACACGGCTAAGATACATTGTTTTATTACTGAGTTCCGATGCCTACCTTCCGGCTTCTTCATCAGATCGGTTCGATGGTACGATTTTGCACTCTGGCTACAGAGTGCACCTCATGACAATTCCAATAAGCCCAAACACGGCTAGAATACATTGTTTCATTACTGAGTTCCTAGGCATCGGAAAAGCCTTCCGGCTTCTTCATCAGATCGGTTCGATGGTACCATTTTCATCAGAACCATTTATTTAAAGCTTCGTCATAGTCACTTAACTATTTCAATCTTATCGCTATCCGTGAAATACTTTTCATCGTTGAGGAGTTTCCGTGGCCATCTGTGGTCTTCTTCATCAGTTCCACTTCACCAGATGATACTTTCTGAATGCAAACGCTTGATTTGTTGATGAAAATACCATAATCGCTATATGTATGCCTATAATATTTGAGGAGTTCCCTCGATTCCTCATGGATCCCATCATCAGAACTGGACTTTGATAAAAATGGGACCAATCTGGAAGTATACCCTTTCAAATAAAAAAAGAATTTTCCGAATCGGTTCATAAATGACGGAGTACTGAGGTAACAAACATACAAAAAAAAAAAAAAAAAAAACATACAACCGAATTGAGAACCTCCTCCTTTTTTGGAAGTCGGTTAAAAATGGCTTGTGTGGCATCCCGTGTCACGTAACCTGGCGGGTGTGACGCAACGATCATTATAACATAACACAGATAAGCAAGGGTGAAATCCTATCCCATCCGCGCCCTCAGATTAAAATTAAATTTTATAACGCGTCAGCGAATATCTACACCGCTACAACGCTTATTGTCTAAAACCTTAATTTAATTTCATGGGAATTCGCTAATATTAACTTTGTTTATGTATGGTGTAAGCCAACAATAATTGTTTGAGCCTTTTTCGTAAGACCTTTTGTAGAAATTAATTAGGTATGGCTTCAGAACAAAATATCTGTGTGTGTGTGGACTGTGGCTTGAGGACGAAAAACTCAAACTATATAATACTTGTTTCTAATTTAACAATTAGGTAAATAATAAGTTTGTTGACTTTTATTATAAAAAAATATTATAATAATTATATGTTTTTAATTATATTTTTTAATGTTTACATATCTTGGGACTCTGGGGTCCCGAACCTTTGGAAGGCGTACGAGGGGCCGAAGCCAACTCGCAGAGGACCGTTAGACGCTTTCAATAAAATGAGGCACCAACCGACGATTATCCCTATACGCACTATGCAAGTGCACCTAAGAACAACCCCCGAGTGGTGTAGGTCTATTGCAGGATATGGAAACAAAGATATTGCACCGTGGACTTTGGTGGCTAAAGTGGGTGGTGAAAGGACTATGGCCCCTGCCTGATCAATGTTTTATTTAAATATGGAATAAATGGCAGTGGATGACTTGCATACTCAATAATGAGCCCCCGGAAATCGTCGCTAGCACACTGATGTAGCGACAAGGAAGCAACATATCCTGAGGTGCTTGAGGAGTGGAAAGGTATTCCACGGCTCTCGAAGAACATCCCAGAGCCCAGTGCATGGTCAAGATCCCTCTTGTAGGGAATCCCTACAAGTACTTACTGGAATACTTCCCTCCTCACACAACATGCTCAGCACGCTTGCTCTTGCGAATCTCCACTCAAGCCGGACAATGAAGGCAAGAATAAGGTGCGAGCTCTGTTTGCGTCAGTGTTCAATCCAGCCCGTCAATAAAGGCAAGCCAGAGATGAGAAATAAGAAGACTTCTCCCGGCAGATAGGGTCCGTGAGGTCCGCCACATGCTGCCCTGCGGGTTCTGTACCTCTTTTGGTCTGGGTCCTCACCCGAGACCTGTTTCGGCAAAGTGAACTCTACCGGCACAGACACAGAGTTCGGAGCGCGCAAGCTCCACCACGACGTCAACGTAGAGATACGGCGGTGGGGTGTAATAATAATTATTCTTAACTAGCACTTCCCGCGCGGCTTCACCCGCGTGGATGACGCAAAATATCCCACGGAAACAAAAATTCTTCCTTATTCGTTGCCTACATTATAAAGGGAACCTATGTGCCAAATTTCAGCTTTCTAGGTCCAATGGTTTGGGCTGGGCGTTGATGAGTCATTCAATCAGTCAGTCAGGACTTTTCTTTTTGTAACATAAATATCAATTTGGCAACAACAATACTTTAAGAATGGACTGATACTGCCTAATTTGGTACTTATCGAAAACAAACGGTATCCTTCCTCAATTCCATCGCCAGAAATACCGAGCATGATTAATAATAAACACGAACATTCTGACCTACGCATAACATCGCAATAAGATAACTATATCTAGTAAACGGATTCCCAATAAATACGGATAACCTTTGCAAGTCGGATGTCGATACGATAATAACATGTAAAGATCGAAAGAGGAAGAGGAAAATAAGGCAATCACATTGTATCACAACCGGGGCATGCGTCGGATCATTTTCCTTTGCAGATATTTCATGAATCAGGCATCGATATGAAAAAATCTGATATTGTTGAGAGTGTCGCCTGAAACCGTCGAAAGTTGGCACATCGACGGGCACTTCACTAAGCTTTTTACAACGAAGCATTTCAAAGACAAAATTGTATTAACCTCATCTGCCTAGCGTTTTTCCCAACTATATTGGGGTCGGCTTCCAGTAAAACCGGATGCAGCTGAATACCAGTATTTTACATGCATCAACTGCCTATCTGACCTCCACAACCCAGTTAATAATAATAATAAGTTACTGGATAATACGATACCCCTTGTAAATTGGTAAGACCGGTTGTCTGGTTGACTGGTCGTTGTGGTACTTTCGGGCTTCTGACGACCCGTAACGACTGTTAAAGATCCACGAATGATAGCCGGGACCAACGGCTTATCATGCTTTCTAAGGCACGGAGGGGTCTTGGTATGTAAAGATTAACCTGATCAAGCAACCCGTGCGGCTGATATTACTTAGCCACAAGCCCCTCAAAATTGTATTAACCTGAATCGATAAAACACATGTAGGTTAAGTGCCATGTACGGCATGCGTGTATGACGATGTATGAACGTAACGAAGCAAAAGGAGTACCTATGTAAGGATCGTAACAGGTGCCGTTCTGTAGTTTCTGCCTACCCCCATGGGAAGAAGGCTTAGTTTACTTATGTTAAAAAAACCCGGTTAAAAATGTTAAAATGAAAACGAAAACATGTTCAACATTCTTAATGGTAGGTAGGGATGATTAATTTTCCGTCCTCCTTTTTAACTCACCCTCTATACAAGAACTAATCCTCTCTTTCAGCCGAATTAATGAGACACGATATGATGAGCAGGATACATAAATATATCCTACTCGTATGTATGAGTAGAGATGTTTATCACATAGATAGGTATACTGTCATGCCGGCCATCAACGCAACGTGTATTTCAGAGTGCAATAAAAGTGCACTCTCAAATACATGCCTCACTTCCCATCACTTTCACACCTCTAGTTATAAGTACCTAACAGGCATTAAATAGGGCAGCTATACATTTAAATCATGTTCTCTCGTGTTGCGTGACTTAAAATGTTTCCGAAACGCGTTATATCAGTTCCGAAAACGTTTGGAAACAAGGGCTTTAAAGTTGAATAAATGTAGAAAAATATTAGTGTAAGCCAACGTTTGGCTCTTTAAGTCACTTGGATGGAATTTTTCTTTGCATTTTCAGGTGAACACTGAAAGGCTGTTTCCGTCGGGAACGGTACACGGAAATGTACTACAGGCGGTGACAAAAACGCGAAGCTCAAGCCAAACTAGTTTACAGAAGCGAGAGTTTGCTCCGAGGAAGCTGATTTACACTACAATTATATTAGGTATTCTTAGTAAAAGACGTTTTTAAACAACACACTACGTATTTGAACAAAAATACGTTACCTACACAAAGTTTATTTTATAAACTCTTGTTTATTTTAAAGTTGAAGGAATAATTATGAGCTTTGTACAATCACTTACAAGCAAGCAAAGGAAACGTACAACAAAGAAGCCTTTATCCCGTCGGAATGTTTTCCCGTCTATTATATTCCTGTTCGGTAGTTATTACTGGTAGTTACTGAGATAGAAGATAAAGGCAGAGATCACGCGATTCATTCGTCTAATTGCATCCAGCGGCGATTCCTTCTGTGTCCCTCATGGCCCACGGTTTGCGGAACGAGACGGTAAATATAATGGGCCAATTAAACTAAATCAAAATGTTTAGTAACAAGCCGACGACGTGGATTATTATTTCAACATTGAGATCGATTCACAGGAATTTAATTCTTGATCTTGCTTGAAATTCTGATTGAAATAAAAGTCGTTTTGTGTTTTATTAATAAAATAGTCTTAATAACTAAAGAACTGTTGCTAACAATAAAAACAAACTGTCGATGCAAGATGACTGAGAGTGTGGAAGGAACATAGCCAAGGAAAGGCCTATTCATATAGAAGGTACCACATGAATGAACTCTACAATATGAAAAGAAAGATGGAAAATGTTCCATGTGTATAAAGTGGACTATCTGCAATAAAACGCGATCAGCGTATCGTTTTGTAAAAGGGCGGAAATACAGGCCTAGAGCTTAGTTTAGGCACCAGTCTCCCACAATATTAAAATTTTGTCTGACTCTGAATATGATAATATATACCTACATGACACAAACCGATGTAATATTAAAAGCACTTATTAAATAGTCTCTTTTACTGTTATAGGCGATCATGTAAAGCAGGCTATTCACGTGTAACTCGAGCCCGACGAGATATTGTAAGAAAAATCAATATGTGGTCGCCTAATTTCGTGAATATCTAATATAAAGGCTCTCGTTCTTATATTAAAGGGTGTCAAAACACCGACACTGAAAAGGCCCACTCGGCCTTATAAGTGTCCATTAGGGAGGCGAGACTGATACCATGTAACCCTATATATTTGACATTCGGCGAGGGCCTACGAGAGAAAATGGGCCTGATAACGATGGCTCTTTTAGGGTTATATTTATTGTCAGATTATACATACTTACACAACCTTATTTGCTGTAACAGAGACGTGTAACAGCCAATTTTCATAAGTGTGCTCTATCAAGGGTACGTCCTTACTTTGAGGATTAAATTAGGAGTTGCCACTTAGGCAGCTTCGAAGAAGTCAACTTAAATAATATTAGTGCGTACGAGACTTAAAGTTGTGACAGAAAAATACGTTTTGTTTGGAACTTGCAAGTTTTCTTAACAAATATTAGATTAGACTTCGTGCAGACCTGCCTATATTAAAATGTTACTTTTATACATTAAATTATAGTTTACGAGACACAACTATTGCGTCTAAGTAAGATTTATTGGGACAGAGATAATTTGAAGTATATAAATTTCAATTTTGCAGAGCAGTATTTATTTTATTTGGACGACGATATTGCGCGAGACGTTCAGTTATTGATTCTACATTATTATTTTTAACAAATACCTATTCGGAGACCTAGTTAATTAGCGATTTAGTTTTATCCAAAATCTAGGTATGTTTCGAAAATAGCTTTTCTTATTACCTACTAGCTATTCGTGCCCGTCGTCGCCCGGATGAATTTCATGCCTCTATCTCCAGTTGGGCTTTGTGTTGTCTGTTTTCATACAAAAATACCATCCAAATCGACTTTTCTGATATTTTTTTCAAAAAAAAAAACGTCCTGACAATTACAAACACAACAAAAAAATAATTATCGAAATAACCCGTAATTAACGCAAACAAGGTTAATTTTTCAGCTTTGTTGGTCCACAAAAAGGTGTGAAAACATAATCTACATGTCCCGTAATTAAGCAAACCCTCTTAAGGGGTCATTGTACTCATTATTATGAACAACTTTTACTATGGGACTCGACCAAAATGTATACATTTTGTCCCATAGTAAACCACAGTTTCGTCCCATAGTAAAAGTTGTTCATAATGATGAGTACAATGACCCCTTAAGAGGGTTTGCTTAATTACGGGACATGTAGTATAGATTATGTTTTCACACCTTTTTGTGGACCAACAAGGCTGACAAATTAACCTTGATTGCCCATTTTACTGAGGCTTGTTTTATCCAACTGAAAGAATAAATAAAATGCCAGACAGAATTAAAGTCGTAGTAACAGTTTTCATAATGATTAAAGTTTAAAACAATAGTTTTTGGTGAGGGCTGAATGTGAGCAAAAACACTCATAGAGTAACGACAGATAGTGAGCCCTATTCAGAAAACCCAGTGGCTTCAACGTTTCAACCGAGCTTTAGCTTACAGATATCACAATTCTACTCACACTGGAATTGTCGAGTAATTTCACATTTATATTACTGTGTCGCGGGCGAAGTGTGACGCAGCCGCTTGAATATAAGTACAACATACATGTAATATGGCGCGAACTTCTGAACGAAACACGACCAGGATTAATTACGTAGGTTTTCTCACATTCTTGGAAAAGGAATCTTAAGAAAGTGCGAAATGTCTTGGAAATAACCTTATGTAATGTCACCCGTAAAGATGCTACAAATTAACTTTAGTGATGAAAACCCTCCAAGACTTTATATTTAGAACAAAATGTCGGATGAATAATTGCTTGACAAGGAAAAACTCCAAAAATCCTAGGAGAATGGCTCGAGTTTTGTCTGTAGGCTGAAGGTTGATCTTAATTAAAGAATTTTGAATCTTCAGGTTATCTATCATTCATTCTGTTGTATAAATATTGATAGGTTTCTAAAGTTTTTCTACATAAACACCAAATTTTGCATGTTATGCAACAAACCTTGAGCTCATTCATAGTAGTACTAATATTTGCGATTTAATTTCAAGACCGTTGCTGCTGCTATGTGCTATAACGGTTATCTCCCGTATTATACTGGCGCACAAAACATTTAAGTCGCAGTTTGCGGTAGCGCGATAAGCTATATAGCCAACCATGACCTCACATCCGGCCTCTTCTGTCTCACATATAGAAGATATGTACCTACATTTCACGAGTGAAGCACCTTTTAATGGCTCACCTTGTATACACGTACTCGTACAATCGTACATGAAGACACTTTTTGAATCGGACATGAAAATATTGGAATATTACATTTCAAGCATTGATATTTATATGAAGTTAGCGACCCGCCCTGGTAGGTTTTTACGACGTGATAAAACATTTAGATTTCTTTATTAAATGTAATTTTATTAATAAACACCAACAAAAAAAAAATGATTATGATTACACATAAGCCTATTGCTGGATAGAGCAGTGGTGGCCCAATGGTATCAGCCCTGACTTAGTGAGTAATGTAAGTCGTGGTCGTGGGTTCCAACCCAAGCAGGCGCTTTACTTTGTGTAAAACGGTGAAGGAAAACATAGTAGAAACCAGCATGTCCTAAAACAAAAAAATCCAAAAAATGTGACATCCACCAACCCGCACTGGGTCCGCGTGGTGGATTACGGCCCGCTCCCTCTCACAGAGAGGAGGCCTGTTTCCCAGCAATTGGAACATAATAGGCTGATTATGATTTGCTGTGATCACGAGTGTTAATTATTTAAATGTCACCTTGAGAACTAAATAAAAACAAGCTTAAAATAAAATAAAATTTTAGAGTGATAACCTGTAGACACCATCTCAATACTAACGTAACAATCAATAAAATTAAATTCAGATTATGTTCAGTTCAGTCAGTCGTCTAATTTGGAAACTTTCAATTCGTTGTAACTAGTTAATTGGTAGACAAAAAACAATCAGAATAGAAAAATAAAAGTTATATAAAACACTATTTTTAATTTACTTTTAATATATTGTAAATTTTATGTAACTAGGTAATTGATTACCAACTTGACCAAGTTATTGATTTTTAGATTATAAGTAGATACTCTGAGTTTTATTTGGGTATCAAGTACAATCGTTCTCTACATTATTTCTAGGGTAACCTTTGTTTTATTTTTAAGTTTGATCATGATCTAATGAATAACTTCAGCGTTAAAGACTGGAAGTCCCTAACGCATGATGCCAACCACTCAAACGACAAGATATATATTATGATAGAAAAGGAAAGTTAGCGAAAACAAAAAATTTAATCAAAAACAAATCAAAGTCCTTGCCAATCTACCTCCCTATATACGTCATATTGTAAGGTACATTAAAGGGTAGCTTGATCATATAAAGTAAGATGTTGTGTTCAAAGGTTGAACTAGTGACACGGTAATGCACTCTACAGTATAGTGGAATGACGTCAATCCATCACATCTCCTCACCTGCTTGCACTTTTATGGCTAAAACATTTTACCGATACATTTTATACTGCTTTTAAGAGATCAAAACGGTATACGTTCCCACATACGGTGCAATAAACCTTAACAGGGAGCATAGGGGAAAACAAATGCTAAATGAAAAACACTCGTTCATTTGTTTAAATCAATTTGAATCCGAAAATGACCATGCGAAAACTGCTGTAATAAAAACGCTTGGCTGACAAGCAATTTAATAAGCTCAAAATGGACTAAATATCTCAACCTACTTATAAAATCCCTTAGGCAATCTTAAATCCCTACAAAGTAAGATATTATTTATTTATCATTCATCGTTCAAAGTAAGAAGGAAGGAAGGAAGGAAAGGAAATAAATTACTATTTTGACATAATAAACTTTACAAGCCCCTGCTCAGAAGCTAGATGTTGTAATAACATACAATTTTTTTAAACTGTTTGTAATAAATACCCTGTAAACGTTTTTAGAGGCAGTTCATTGAACACTGTACAGTATTTTTTGTTGTCTAGACAAATACAAGACCTGTCGCGATATTTAATCATGGGTCTATTTTTGAAACCATTGTCATGTTATCGAGTCAAAAACATGTGTTGAATACCTTTATTTACATACTTGTTGACCGGATAGCCGTTGTCCTGTCACATTTACACGACAATGTTTCCAATTTTTCTTTCCCCAAAAACTTTATTTACACTAATAGAATAGAATAGAATAGAATAGACATTTCTTTTGCAAATATGGGTAATTCATAATAGGTGTTAAGATACATTGAAGCACGGCCATATTTCACCATTCAGCATGCAAATATTTATAATGTAAACAGGATTATTGACAAGATTGACTATTACCAACATAAAAAAAAAACAAATCGGTCCACATGTTCTCAAGTGATGCGCTTACCAAAAAACCAGCTAACTGCATGTCGGACCACGCACATGGAAGTGTTCCGTAGTTGGGATGAATTTATCCCAAGAACAAACACACACACTGTAAGTAACACTGTAGTTGAAAAACATGTTCTCCCATACATTCCAACTGCAAATGTAAGTGTGTACGCAAGCGTTTGTAATATTGAGGGATTTGTCATGTTATTTCAAGACCATAGATTTCTTATAAATTTTCCTGTAATCTATAGGTAAGTATATAGAACTATTTTATGTATTTTTTTTTAATTTAGGCTCTGTGTTCCGGAGATAAGGTGGGGGGAAATGGTCAATTGACATCTATTTTCATAAATAACGTTAAGACTATTTATTTTTAAATTAAAACAAACAATATTTGATACCCTCACCCTTTCATTTTATGTGTCACACAGTCTAGTTTAGAAATCTTTTTAAAAATTTATAATTTTTTCCCTAAAAGTGACGACTGCAGTAGTCACTTTTAGGGAACAAATTAGAAATATTTTTCAACCAACTATTTCATTTAGCCAATCTGAGTACTTATGCAAAAATTTTGATTTATTTCTAGAGACAATTTTTCAAAATCTATCAAGATTTACATAAACTTACTATCTAAGTTCCTAATGTGTGTCTAGATTCTCCACCTCATCCAGTAAAGCTAGAATAGTTTCCAACACGCATTGATGTTTCTGAGGAACACTTCCAGTTACGGCAGACAATACACACGGCAGACATAATTATAGTAAAATGTTTTACAAACATACGTAAAACATTTTACTATAATTATGTCTGCCGTAGACCGTGCTACGCCTGAGCCTATGCAGTCGTAGAGGCTATATAGCAACTAAAGTCGCAAAAGGACGCAAAAGAACCTTTTCTATTTTCAAAATAGACAGTTCAATCTTTAATTTAAGATATGTGAGAGTATTCGACTATGGTTGAAATTAGTTGTAAGTCTATGTGAACTAAACAATAAGTTAAATATTTGGTAGAAATCCTGTGTGGCGTAGCACGTAAAAACACGTCATGATAAGTCAAATAAATTTAAAAAATATAACTAATTAGTAAGAACATACCTTGATCTTGGATCTTGAGTGCAATTCCTAGAATTCACCGTTACATAAACAATATGTGCGACATATTGTTTGTGCATAAACAATGTAGGTATGTGTAATGAGTTACTGATAACGCGAACGCAACGTAATGATGTGTTCACTTCGGAGGTCGAAAAATAAGTGATAATTAGGTAAAATTAATGATAAACATATTTATATTTTTGGGTATTTAGGTTTATCTGTAAATCGTTTTAAGCGGTTAAAAAAATTAAAGCGTTATTAAAGCGGAAAAAAATGATGAAATTTTTGCATTTATAACCTAAGGCGGTGCCACCGTCCACTATACAGGGTGTAAGGGACAGCCCTCCGCAAACTCACAAGGTGCATTCAGCTCCTCATTTTGAATCATATTCCACCGGAAATTTTCTCAGGAAAATTTTTATTTTTTCAATTTTTTTTTCAGTTACATTTTCATTATTTCAATGTAAAATTGCATTGTGTGTTCGCAGCACTCCATTTATGTAAAAAAAACTGCAAAAAAAAACAGCAAAAAAGAAAAACCAGCAATGGATGTTGAAATACTCTAACCCACGACGCGTGAAATCAGCTGTTCACTTTATGTCTAGCTACAGAGTTCATAGAACTCACCGCATACCTATTACCTACCCCTCCCAACCAGTAACAGACGCTCCAATTTGTGCACAAAAACACAAACAAATCAGGTTTATTGGAGTCCCTTAACGTTCCTGAAAAAATTTCATGTACCGGTCATCTTAGTATGACACACTGAATTCACCCTATCAGTTTCCGGAGGGCTGTCCCTTACACCCTTTTTTTTTTTTTTTTTTTTTTTTTTTTTTTTTTTTTTTTTTTTTTTTTTTTTTTTTTTTTTTGAGGGTGGGAAATCATCAAATAACTTCTCCCGCTCTGGGTGGAGCGGGAGGGCGTGTCAGACTTTTACTGACTAAAACCCACCCGTGTTCCTTCAGTTGCCTATGCCAGGGCCGCGGTAACCCTTTCAGACAACCCGCGACCCCAGCGGCGTCCCTTACACCCTGTATACAAAATTCATATATTTACGTCATACTTCCGTGTTTAGGTCACAGACATTCATATGTATACCAAACAACATAATCGGTCTATTAGATTTGGAGCAAAATGGCTGTGACAGACAGACAGCCACGAGTGATCCTATATGGGTCCGTTTTTTCATTCGGACGTATGGAACCCTAAAAACAACACTTAATTCTTATTTACATAGGTTTTCTTTATTAGGCTCCCTTCTCTGTAATATTATTGTCTTTCAGGATACTTTATTTACATATTATCCCCTACATATTTGCTTCTGTGTATTGTGCATGTATGCAAGAACGTCATTAATCTAGTTTTAGAACCATTCCAAGTGCTTGAGTCAAAAACCTGTGCTGAGGACACAGACGTTGTCCTGTGAAAATTACGGGTAACTTTTAAATTTTTTCCAAAAACCTAATGCGCCTCACTTCAGAACTGCTGGACTGATTAAGTTTTTTTTTTAATGTTGGTAATAGTCCACATTAAAAAAAAAACTTAATCAGTCCAGCAGTTCTGAAGTGAGGCGCTTACCAAAAAAAATATTTCCGTAGTTGACAAGAAATTATCCCAAAAACAAACTTAACATTGTAGTTGAAAAACATGTTCTACCATACAAATTTCAGACGAACGCTGTCCAATACATGGCGTCCCTCAGGGTAGCGTACTTGGACCCTTACCGTTCATTTTATATATTAATGATCTGCCTAAAGCTACTGACCATCAAATGACGCTCTTTGCTGATGACAGCACTGTGACCATATCGTGTAAGGACAAAAGTTATTATGAATATGATGTAGCGGAATAGCATACCTACCATTTATACCTACCTAATATATTACTGATACCTACTCATTTGTTAAATGCAGCACATAGGGTATTTCTATTTTTGTACTAGCTAAGTTTAAAATGTACCTACCCACTACATATTAATTATTACAGAGACTGTACCTATATAAGGGACCGATTTTTAGAAATACAGGGATTCCACACTCAACCAGCATTTGCGTCTCATTTTCATACCTGCCTGCGTATCTAACAGTGGTGACCCCGACTGAAGAAAATTCAAGAAGAAACTATGCCCTTGAGTACATCGAAACCAAGTGATGGAGGCGAAACATCAGCAACGCAAAAGGATTCGCACGAACTGTCAGCCGTCTCGTACAACCAACGGATACCGCCTCTGTGGAGAAACAGAATCAAACTTTGGTTCCTGCAATTTGAAGCGATCGTGTCTGCTGGAAAACTTACCGACAAGGAACTATCAGAGCTGCTCATCCGCCAACTCGACCTACAAGATCTAGACGAAATTCAAGACATCATGTTCGATACCAAAAATGCAACAGAAAATAATAGATACGCTACCATGAAGATGAGGCTCATTCAAACTTACGACGAGAGCGACCACACTAAACTCGAGCGACTGCTGTCCAACGTGGAACTTGGAGATTTGAAGCCTTCGCAACTGCTACGCCGCATGCAAAATTTAGCCGGTAACAACATTGCTGAGAATACGTTGCGTGTTATATGGACGAAGCACCTACCGCCATCAGTACGCGCCATACTAGCTGTGAGCGAAACAATAGCCAAGAAAACCGAATTAAATGAGTTAGCAATAATGGCCGACAAAATGCTAGAACAACTTCACCACCAAATATCAGCAGTACATAACACTCCGTCACCGTCAACACCATCCACTCCACCTGATGCTACAAATCATGAAAACGCATTACTTCACGCGAAGATCGACATGCTGGCGAAAGAAATATCAGAATTAAAAACACACCACAGCCGCTACGGAAGGCAGCGCGGGCGCAACTGGCGAGGCGCGCGTCATCGATCACGCAGCGCATACCGATCGCCGCATGGTAACCGCCGCTCGGACTCAAATCATCAACACAGAAGCGGGTACGACGACAATTCCGTTTGTTATTTTCATCGAAAATTCGGCGGACAAGCGCGAAAATGTACTAGACCATGTACTTATGAAGATAAGCACCCGTCAAGCTCGGGAAACTAAAGCAGGTGTTAGCAGGGACGGAATCTGGCGCCTGGGATAAATCACACCGTCTATTTCTGAAAGACAAGAAGACAAATCTAAGCTTTCTCATCGACACTGGTGCAAACATATCCGTCGTTCCAGGAAAACGCTGCGAAATTTTGAAGCCAACCGCATTCAAACTATATGCAGCAAACAACTCCGAAATAGCTACCTACGGTGAAAAAACATTAGACCTAGATTTCAACTTGAGACGACCATTCAAATGGAAGTTTGTCGTAGCTGCAGTCAGCAAGCCCATCATCGGCGCTGATTTTTTGAAACACCATCATCTACTAGTCGACCTCGCTGGAAAATGTTTAATCGACAAAATAACTAATTTGTCAGTGAAGACGTCCATCTGCAAATCAACAGCACCAACCATCAGAACTATAGACCTGGAACAAAAATATCACGACATATTGGCGGAATTTCCCGATATTACAAGATTATCCACTATGAAAAATACACCGAAGCATAACGTCGCACACTATATTGAAACAACAGGGCCGCCATTATACTGCAAAGCTCGTCCACTACCACCTCACCGTTACAAAGCTGCAAAGAAAGAATTTCAAACCATGATGGACCAGGGATTATGCCGACCAAGCAAGAGCCCCTGGGCCAGTCCACTTCACGTGGTACCCATACCAAACGGAGACCTACGCGTATGTGGAGACTACAGAAGGCTAAATGCCATTACCAAAGCAGATCGATATCCTGTACCACGTTTGAAGGATTTCACTTACCAGTTGCACGGCAAGCAAATATTCTCAACGCTTGACCTAAACAGAGCATACCAACAATTGCCTGTCCTGGAAGAGCACATTGAAAAAACAGCCATCATTACACCATTCGGGCTATTCGAATTTCCCCGAATGTGCCCAGGGCTGAAAAATGCTGGACAGACTTTTCAGCGATTTATTCACGAAGTACTCCACGGACTCGACTATGCCTACCCTTTTGTCGACGACATTATAATAAGTTCCAGCACAGAAGAAGAACACAGACAACATTTACGAACCGTCCTGAACCAACTAAACAAATACGGTATCACAATAAATCCATCGAAGTGTGTACTAGGCAAGAAAGTGATCAAGTTCCTAGGACACACTGTCTCACAAGATGGCATCAAACCTCCAGCAGAAAAAGTAGAAGCAATCACCAATTTCCCATTACCCACAACCATTGAACAATTAAGAAGATTCCTTGGCACCGTCAACTTCTACAGAGATTGCATTTCAAAGGCAGCCGAAATACAAGCACCTCTAAATGCATATTTGCACAATAGCAAGAAACGAGACAAAACAAAGATTATATGGAATGATGAAGCCAAGAAGGCATTTGAGTTATGTAAAGCTGGCTTACAAAACGCGGCATTACTAGCTCATCCCTCACATAACGCACCCATCGCATTGATGACCGACGCCTCTGACAAGTGCGCCGGTGCTGTACTGCAACAATATGTACACAACAAATGGCAACCACTGGGATATTTCTCCAAAGCATTGTCGAGCGCGCAAGTGAAATACAGCACATTCGACAGAGAACTGCTAGCTATATACATGGCCGTAAAGCATTTTAGAAAAATGTTCGAAGGAAGACATCTTACAATATTCACCGACCACAAACCGCTAACCTACGCAATAAATAAAACATCGACAGACAGCGAGACACCGCGCCGAGCCAGACAACTCATGTACATAAGTGAATTTACAAACGACATACGTCATATTAGCGGGCAAGATAATATAGTCGCAGATTCATTATCACGGATCAACACAGAAACCATCACCTGTCCTACAACGATCGACTACAAGCAACTAGCCACAGCGCAAGAAAGAGACAGCACTATACGTGACTTAATGAAGCAAAATAATTTACAATTGAAGCGCATACTCTTACCCGACATAAATTGCAAAATACTATGCGAAACATCAACACAACATATTCGCCCGTACCTACCGGAAACATTTCGCCGGGCAGCGTACGAAAGTGTACATAACCTCAGCCACCCCGGTACGCGCACTACAAGGAAAATACTCAGTGAAAAATATTTCTGGCCATCCATGAACGCTGACGCGGGACGATGGACGAAAGCCTGTGAAGCCTGTCAAAAGTCAAAAGTCAGTCGTCATACAACGAGTCAAATCGCAACATACCCACCATCGGAACGATTCCAACATATACATGTCGACATAGTTGGGCCCCTACCACCATCGCAATATGGACACAAGTACCTACTCACTATTATCGACCGGTACACGCGATGGCCTGAAGCATTACCTCTCCACGACATAACTGCAGAAACAATAGTCAAAACGATATATGAAAGCTGGATAACAAGATTTGGTTGTCCCATCACGATAACAAGCGATCAAGGTCGTCAGTTCGAGAGCAAACTTTTCTCTGAATTAATGAAGCTAATGGGAATAAATAGAACGAGAACAACTGCATATCACCCGCAGTCAAATGGAATCATCGAACGTTGGCACCGCTCACTCAAAGCCGCACTTACCGCGCGCTGCACTACTAGAGAAAACGGAAAGTGGTTTGATGAATTACCCACCGTACTACTCGGACTGCGCGCGGCTACTCGCAGCGACACAGGAATTAGTCCTGCACAATATACCTACGGAACATCGCTGCGATTGCCTGGAGATTTTTTTGTTGAAACAAAAAGTAGCCCAATGAGTCACGATTTCGTTGAACAGCTGCGACACACTATCAACGCATACCGACCAGCTGAGACCGCGCATAGCAACAACAACATGTTTGTGCACTCCGACCTACGTACCTGCGAAAATGTTTACCTACGCAGAGATTGCACAAAAAAACCACTTCAGCCGACATATGAAGGGCCATATCCCGTATTGGAAAGATGTGAGAAATACTACAAGCTACAGCTACCAGGAAGAGTAACCAACGTCTCGATCGACCGATTGAAACCTGCCTACACTATGAACGAACAAGGAAAGGATGACACACACAGAACAACGCGATCAGGAAGAATAGTGAAGCCAGTAGTACGCTTCGCTTGAGGGGGTGTACTGTAGCGGAATAGCATACCTACCATTTATACCTACCTAATATATTACTGATACCTACTCATTTGTTAAATGCAGCACATAGGGTATTTCTATTTTTGTACTAGCTAAGTTTAAAATGTACCTACCCACTACATATTAATTATTACAGAGACTGTACCTATATAAGGGACCGATTTTTAGAAATACAGGGATTCCACACTCAACCAGCATTTGCGTCTCATTTTCATACCTGCCTGCGTATCTAACAATGACATCAATCAAACATTGACATCGTTAATATCTTGGCTAGATAGAAATCATCTTAAAATTAATTTGGACAAAACTATTATAATGCATTTTGGTCAACGTGCCCCGAATAATGACATTGAGATTAAATATCGTAACGTAGTACTTACTGAAGCTGACTCCACAAAGTTCCTTGGTCTTATGATAGACAAGAAATTGGACTGGAAGACGCACATTGAGCATCTCAGCAAAAGACTAAGCTCGTCTGCATTTGTACTTTACAAACTTGCACCGGAACTTAACCCGGGTACCTTGATAACTGCATATCATGGCTTAGTCGCATCGGTATTGCGTTATGGTATTATCTTCTGGGGCAATTCCACACACAAAGAAATTGCTTTCAAGGCCCAAAAGCGATGTATTCGCGCCATGTTTAAATTAAAACCGACGGATAGCTGCAGACCTTATTTTAAAAAACATAAATTACTAACGTTATCATCACTGTATATTTTTGAAACGGTTATGTTTGTTAAATCTAATCCTAAATTGTTCCAACGACTTTCTGATACCGTTACTCGTAACAGACGTGACAACAGCAAATTAAGCTCGCATACTGCAAAAACTGCGCTCATGAGGAAAAGTATTTTCTGTATGGCCCCTACTATTTATAATAAAATACCAAAAGAATATAAAGATTTAAACACAAATATGTTTAAAAAAAAGATGCGAAATTTATTAGCAGAGAAATGTTACTATCACACAAATGACTTCTTGAATTATACTTTTTGATTATTTAATATTGTTTTTGGACAAAATATATTTCAATTAATCACATTTTAATTTAATTTTGACACTTTGTTATTGTTCGATATTTTACCTAGACATTTTATTTTGTATTTTAATTCAATTTGTACGCCATAATTGGCAAAACATGTTCGTACATTTTTATAATACACTGCAGCTGTTAGTTCCGTCTCACTCGCAAGTATGGCGGCTGTCAAGCGGCGCGCGCTAACATGGCGGCAGCTACCGACCAATAGCGGTACAGGAAAAAGCGTGTAGCGTGCCGATTGGTCAACAGCATTTCCCGCACTTTGAAAATTCATCTTCTGCGCAGGAACATCGATAAGCCATATTACTTGGGTATTCCTGTACCCTATAGGTTTTGATTTAGAAGCTTGACCACGAGCTCCTCTTTGTCTTTCAGAATATAATCCCCTAGATATTTGCTTCCGTGTGTTGTGCAAGTATACAAGAACATAAAGCATTCTCCCTTTGTTCGGTGACCTGTGCAAAAGGACGAGTAATACGGATATCTTGATCATCCCGAATCTGAAGATCCAAGAAACATTACTGCTTTTATGTTGAGATTAAGAATTCCAAATAATTATTAGTACCTACCTACAGACAGTGAAAAATAATGTGTTAAATGTAGATTTTAAGTTAGTCGGTTTTACAACGTAAAAACCGATAACATACCTAAAGAATACGAAGTTACTAAGTTTTAAAAACTATTTTCCAGAAAGAGAAAACACTAATGTTAAATAAAAAAATAGTACAGCAAATAATTTATTACATTGGGAAAAGGCTAGGCAGATAATCAAAATATTCTTACTATGAAAACTGATGATAATAATGTTAATCCATGCCACAACAAGGAAAAGTTTTTCCCCCTCGAAAAACTATTAAATTTTTTCATAGGTTTTCTCATTTCTAGGGATTCGTACCTCAAAAATAAAAAAACGGAACCCTTAAGGATCACTCATGTGTCTGTCTGTCTGTCTGTACGTCTGTCACAGCCAATTTGCTCCGAATCTAATGGTCGCCCCATTAGATTCGGATTCGGGTTTACATTTAGTACACATATGAATTTCTGTGACCCAAACACGGACGTGTAACGTAAATAAATTAATTTTGAATATGTGGGTAATTTTTGGGGGTAAGTAAGAAATTTGCTACGAATCTAATGGTCGGTTCATTAGATTCGAATTCGGATTCGGATTAAGTTTAAATTTAGTACACATATGAGTTTCTGTGGCTAAGTAATAACAGCCGCACGGGTCGATCCGTCAGGTTAAGCTACGCTTGCCGGGGTTGGTCAGTGGATGGGTGACCATCTTTACATACCGAGATTCCTCCGTGCCTCGGAAAGCACGTTAAGCCGTTGGTCCCGGCTGTTATTCGTGGATCTTTGACAGTCGTTACGGGTCGTCAGAAGCCCGAAAGTCTGACAACCATTCTTACCAAGGGGTATCGTATTACCCAGTAACTGGGTTGTGGAGGTCAGATAGGCAGTCGCTCCATGTAAAATACTGGTATTCAGCTGCGTCCGGTTAGACTGGAAGCCGACCCCAACATAGTTGGGAAAAGGCTAGGCAGATTGATTGATATGAGTTTCTGTGACCCAAACACGGACGTGTAACATAAATAAATGAATTTTGAATATGGGAGTAATTTTTGGGGGGTAACTAAGAAAATTACAAAAATAATTTGCAAACTGTACCGTCTGACATATAAAATGAAACGGCTTACAGTGAGATGTTTTTATAATAAAAAAATAAAAAAAGTTATTTAAAAAAAATTGACGAAAATTTACCCCTTATCTTCGAAACTACTGAGCCTAAAATATTGAAAAAGAAAACAGAAAATACATAGTTCTATACATATAGATTACAGGAAAACCTATAAGAAGTCTATGGTATTAAATTAACATGGTAAATCTCTCAATATTCTTCACCAGAACATAGCTGGTCTTTTAAAAAAAGCAGACACATTACTCATCCATATCCAAGACTTGTTAAAGAAAAAAATAGACATTGATATAATCTGCATTACGGAACATTTTGTAATTTCTGGATAAGAGGATCTAATTAAAATTCCAAATTTTAAACTCGCCGCGACATACTCAAGAAAGGAACAAAGACGAGGAGGCGCCTGTATATTAATTCACAAATGCTACGAATTTAGGGTACTGTCGGAGATATCAAGATTATCCATTTCCGGAGTCATAGAATGTTGCGCAATAGAATTAGTAAAACAAAATTTAGTAATCGTATGTATGTATAGAGTGCCAAAGATGTCTAATTTTAATTTATTCTGCGAGAGATTGGAATCTGTTCTTAAAAAACTGTGTTCTAAAAATAATAGGAAGGTGGTGTTATGCGGGGATTTCAACATTGATATTCTTAAACAAAATCGGTACTCCTTGGACTTTGAAATGCTACTTCTCAATCACAATCTGAAGCTAGAACTAAGGCAACCGACTAGACCCAGAAGCAAGTCCTGTCTGGATAATTTTGCACATAACACTCGTAAAAAATGTTACAGTGAGGTAATTGACTTTGTCCTTTCGGACCATTCTACCCAATTATTGAAAATACACGTAAATAAAATATGTATAGTCAAATCATGGCGAGTAAAAAAGCGTGATTTATCTAAAGTTAATTTAATCAAGTTTAAAAAACATTTAAATAACTTATCATTTTCGGAAGTACTTGACTCTACTAATCCTAATGAGGCATATGACAATTTTATAGAGCTATTTCGTCTTTTATACAACCTTTGTTTTCCAATTAAATTAATTAAGATACAAACAGACAAGAAAATCAAGTGGATTTCTCGAGGGATCAGAGTTTGTAGTCGAAAACAAAGACAATTATTATGGAAATATAGACAAGCGCCTTCAAGGGAAAACCAAAATAAATTCAAATTGTATTCACAAAGATTTAAAAAAATTGTAAAACTCACACAAAAAGCACAAAATAACCACATTATAAGAGAAGCACCGAACAAGTCTAAAGCCTCTTGGCAAATCATAAATGGTAGTAACCAGACTAAAGATCCTATCATGCAAATCAAGAAAGGCAATACTATTATAAGGGATGCTAAGGAAATTGCAGATTCCTTTAATAATAGTATATATTTATATAAGTATCTGTATTTATATATGTATAAATTGTATGTATATATGGTACACCACAGACTACCTACAGTATTCTCTCCTTTCTCCCCATAATCCATCCAAAGGTTGTCTGTAAAAGGTCGCTTTTAGCGATAAGACCGCCCATTGTGTCACCCTATGTAAAATTTCAACATTTATATCTGTAATTTTTATGGTGTGCATAATAAAGAGTATTCTATCTATCTATCTATAATTTCTTTGTTGATCAAGTTCTAAAATCTAATAATAATAATAATAATAACGAGGTCATTAGGATAGAAAACAATCCAAACTCAATATTTATGGCACCGGTCATACCTGCTGATATAATAAGAGTAATTAAAATATTAAAAAACAAAAAAAGTTTCGGATATGACGGAATTGCAATTTCTGCGGTGAAATTTGTTGCTGATCATATAGCTCCGCCCTTGAGTCATATAATGAATCTCTGTATAAAATCGGGCATTTTTCCAAATAGCCTAAAAATAGTAATTATAAAACCATTACATAAAAAAGACAGTAAAGAAGACATGTCAAATTACAGACCAGTTGCCCTTATCTCGGTATTCTCCAAGATCTTCGAAAAACTCATATATGAAGCAATTTTTTCCTTTTTAAATAAATATAACATTCTTTGTAATGAGCAGAAGGGATTCAGAAAGAATAAACACATTAACATGGCGGTATATGACTTAATACATAATATAATGATGAATGTTGACAAAAAAACACCAGTTTGTGCTATATTTACTGACATGACCAAAGCCTTTGACTACGTTAATCATAATATCCTGCTACAAAAACTTGACAGCTACGGAATTAGGGGAAATGTGTTGAGTCTTATAAAATCGTACCTTACTAATCGTAAACAACATACAGAAATCTCAAGAGTATGTTCTAGACGTAAATTGGAATTTAAATATCTATCTGATAGTAGGGAAGTCAAATTCGGAGTTCCACAGGGGAGTGTCATCGCGGCTCCATTATTTCTAATGTACATAAATGATCTTCCGAGACAAGTGCAACAGCCGATGGTGTTATTCGCTGATGATAGCACTGCGATAGTAAAATGCGTGGAAAAAGTAAATTATGCAAAAGACATAAATGACACATTAAAAACAATAATTAATTGGCTTAACACTAATAATCTAATTATTAATTAAAAAAAAAAAACAAAAATTATGAATTTCTACCAACGCTTACTCCCAGACCCTTTAACAATTGAATACAACGGACAAAATATTGACAAGACAAATGTTGCTAAATTCTTAGGTATATTAATTGACAGCCAATTATCTTGGAAACCGCAGGCAGAAGAAGTGGGTAAAAAGTTGTGTAGAGTATCTTACATTCTCTACAATTTGTCAAAAAAAGTTAATATAGACACCATCATTATAGCTTACCATGGTTTGGTTGCCTCTGTCTTAAGATACGGGGTAGCATTTTGGGGTAATTGCAGTGAAAGAGAAAGGGTATTCAGAGCCCAAAAATATTGCATAAGATCAATGACCGGCATTAATTCAACAGATAGCTGTATTCCTATGTTTAAATCCCTAAAATTATTAACCTTTCCATCACTGTATATTCTGGAGGTAGCATTATTTGTTAGAACGAACCTAAATCTTTTTGAAACAAGAATAAATATGTCATCAAGACTACTGAGATCCCAATACAAAGGTCTATTACACGTAGGTAGCTTTAAAACTGCATTATTAAGAACGAATATTATGCATATGGGACCAGTTATTTATAATAAAATACCTAACGAGATTAAAAATGAAGCGACACATTTTTTCAAGAAGAAATTGACAGAACTACTAATCGAAAAATGCTATTACGACATCAATGAATTTTTAAATGATAGTACCCTATGACATTGCACAATATTATTTCAATTTATTAATTTTGTTTGATCTGATTTTGTATACATAACAATATTATTTTAATTTATTAATTTTGTTTGATCTAATATTGTATACATACATAATTATTATTGTTGTTCCGTTGACTTAGAATTTTTAACGTATTTGACATTAAAAACTGATTACATATTAATTATTGATTTATATAGATTTAAATTTCTTATGTTTATTATAATGTTTATATATGTATGTTACATGGCATACGGTATAATGTACTAGATCCAATTTGTTTTAAACGTTAACAACACCATGTACATTCTTTGCAAGAAATGAGTTCAGTCAGATCAGCTCAGTTCAGACATTTGAAACAAACAACTATTATTTACCTATAATAATAATAATAATAAATATAAATATCCTTGGACATTTCACACAACGCCATCTAGTCCCAAGCTAAGCAACCTAATGCTTGTATTATGGTAACGAGATGGCTGATAAACTACATATATACATTTACATACCTATGACTTGTATTTATCTTATTGACATTCCACTACTTAATTTATCGACATTTGATTATTAGCTAGTTATTGACAGATACTCCTTGACATTTCAAATTAAATGTGATAATGATGGTAATGTTTTTCCAATGTATTATTATTCAGCATGTTTTTTTTTATAATTTGTTTTTTATTTTATTTTTTTGTTAATGTAAATTTTGCATGCCCGTGAGACGGCAGAGCATGGAGTACAATGTCAAACATTTACCGATTACATCCATACTATTTACTACCCATGTTTGCAAAGCAATAAATGATTTGATTTGATTTGATTTGAATATTGTGCGTACAAACTTACATTTGCAGTTGGAATGTATTGCAGAACATGTTTTTCAACTACAAAGTTAAGTTTGTTCTTGGGCTAAATTCATTCCAACTACGGAACCCTTGATTGTGTGTGGTCCGACACGCACTTGGCCGGTTTTTTTTCACACAACATCATTGTGTTTTCTACACCTTTCATAAAACAAGATTAAATCCTCGCACAATTTATAATAGAAGTCAAATACCCTACTTTACTTGTAAGTGCGAGGCTAATGTAGATTTTTTTACTCATGAATAGTCACGCAGTCCTGGGTTCCGTCAATTGATTGCAGGCAGTGAACCGTGTAAGTCGTCAGCGGTACGGGAAGTGTGCCAATTATACGACGTTACGGCCGCCTCACGACACTTCTGGGACGAGGGTGATTAGACAACACTGTTTTTTTTTTTCGTAGTACTTGGGTTAATTACGTACAGTGGTAAAAATTGTTTATTTGGTTAATTCAATGAGACTATTCCCGTTTTTGTGAAACTTTTTTTTGGCATTTAAGTATTAGGTACATTATATATTAGTTTGTCTACTACTCTAACCTAGTTTTACAACTCCCTCTTACTTTATTGACAAAATAAAGTATTCACAAATGGAAAAAAAAATAGAAAACTATAAATAGTTGTGTAGTTGTGTCCAGGTAATACAGTAAGCAGGTTTACATGTTAGCAACAAGTTGAGACGACATGAGTAGCTTGAAATATTACTTATAGCTAGGTTACGAAGTATTATTTGCCAGTGAGCCCCAAACTAGACAGTTAGTCTGTATCTTGGGGCTCAGGGTACGGATTCCAGAGTGGAGACTAGAGAGGTGATTTCAGGTGTTGTTTGTTGTTAAATGTGATGTTATGTAAATGTTTGTGTAAATGTGATGTGTGTGTGGTGTGTGTGAGTGTGTGTTAGTTGAATGAAATGACTAGTTCTTATGAATATAAAACTGGTAGTCTACGCTTGCATCAAAACCACTATGTCAGTATTCGCGTAGCACTACAAAGTTGTGATCTGCTACGTGTTTTCCAATCGGCTACGAAACCCACAGTGACTCATTTTTCGTAGCCGGCTGCTACAAATGCTACAATTGACTTAATTTGTAGAAGCAGTTGTTACGCTTCACATGAAACATTACTTTCCAGATCATTCCATATCAAAAAACCTTTTAAATAATAAATAATAAAAGCCGAGGACATTATTATAAGGTCCAGTTAGCTAAATGTAAACATAAGAATGTGGAAATAATTTCTTGCCGAGTAAGGTTTTCCTCTAGCCGGAATTATTATATCTCCTGCAATAGTGAAGCAGACGAGAGCCACTATACCCACGTATAACAAAGAAGTGTATAGAAATTCTCTCAACTGGAAGGACGGTCCACTCTAACAAGACTTTTTAAGTGACTGGATAACGAAGGCTAACCGGGTGTTTGTTTCTACAAATAGAAATGTAAAATAAAATCATAAATACACACAAACTTTTGTAACAGCAATTATTCTTACAATAGACTTGATAACATCGCAAGAGTTCTTTTAGAACAGCTGTTGTCTATTGTTGATGTAATAATGTCTGGGGGGATTTACATATCTTGATAAAAATCTGTTTTGACGGTAGCTTTTACATAACACATTATGTCTAGAACAATAACTGTTGATATGAAACGAAAACATTTCTATAATTCATGAAGTAGGTACACCAGACGTACGTAAAACCTATGTAAAAATAAAAGTAGTCGCGTACCGGTAGTTCTGTCGCGTCGCCACGTCGCTCCATACGACGACACTCACCATTAGTTTACATACAAATGGGTGTCGTTTTACATAATCCATCGTACACGATCGCTGTAATTTGTTGCGAACCTTCTGAATAAACAAATTGATCGCGTTCATAATGCATACCCGATAGCGTGACGTGTGGAGTAATTAAAATAAAATCTCTATCGCTGTACGTAATACGTCAGTCTCGACTAACGTCACTCGAGCCCAGCATTGATTGATCAACCGCGCCAGATATATCGGTTTAAGCTGAATAAAGCGGTTGTTTAACGATCATGGCGTTTTAATAACTCGATACTCGGCTTTTCTCAGTTCGTTAATAATAGGCTTCCGATTTCGTCGCTGTTCAAGTCTACTTACATATCTTTCTGAAAAGTGTTCGTTTAAAACGCATATCCAACTCATCGATTCATCTTCCGATTGCTTTATATAAAGCTTTTGAACGTGCTCACGAATGTAATCAATTCGTTTCCGAGTGATGAATGTCTGTGATATAATACAGTGGTAGCGTACGCGTTGAAACGTAAGTACCTATGTAAGTACCTGTGTGCAAAATCCACGAACAAACGGCTAACGAACGCGAAGCAAGAGGCGATACGATTTGTCTGCCGCTGCGAAATTCACGGAGGTAGGAATGTGGTGGAGGCGATGCGGAAATTTACATTTCATTAACAGTGTGCACGAGTTGAAGTGGGCTGGTAGGAGTGTCATGACGCGTTGAGAGACGGACAGTGACACATATAACTGACTCAAAGTGCAATTGTGCTTGTAGATAGGTATATAAACTTGTATGAAAATCGCGTGATGGAATGCGAACGGGATGAAGTCTCTTAATTCCCACTGGATGGTCAGTATTGTATCCTATTTCTGCGAAATAGTTTTAATTAAAATAACTTTTTGTGTTAGTTAATTTTTACACAGAACTCCAGTTGTAGTAAATTGTGAGCGTTCGTTTTTTTTAACCGACGAAAAAATTGAGGTGGTTCTCAAGTCGATACGTGTACTTATTTTTTTTTTTTTAATGTATGACCACGCATAACTTTTTATACAGTACCTAGTCTGATTTGAAATTTTTTGTTTTATTCGAGAGAGTATACCCCGTATAAAATTTATTAACATTGTTTGGGTAGTTTTTGAATTAGCTTCAATAATACGTATTTTTTACTCACTTTTTATGTGGATGATGAGAACATCATAATTTATTTTGCAGGTAGTGGTATTAGAATTTATGTGGGGTAGGTACCACAACTAAAAAGTGAAAAATAAAAACTAAAAAAAAAAACACTAAAAAGTGAAAAATAACTTTAATTTCAGAAGTCGGTGGCCAAAACAAAAATACATTTAACCAGATACCGACTCCCGAAATTAAAGTTATTTTTCACTTTGTAGTGTTGTTTTTGGAAGTCAGTTGTATTTTTTTTGTAAAAAAGTTTTTACTCCATATTTAGTCTATTTCTAATATGTCATTTTAGTACAAATTGTCAACCAACTTAACTTTTTAAAGTTTTGCTTTAAAGTCAGCGATATTATCCGAATGAAGCTTCCAATACTTTTATCGTAGTGAATGAAAAACACCGCATGTGTCTTACTACGCCGTAGCACGCGTAGCTCGCTACGGCGCTACGAAATCCGAAACTGTCAACACTTTATAGAGCTCTCAGTACAACCGCTAGTTATTTGGGAATGGGTCATTTGTGTCTGCCTGTACTCAAAATGCATCCATTCCCATTATGCCATAAATCCTCGTGACGCTTCTTGTTAAATATTTGAACAGGTCAACAACCTCATATGGTATGTCTCGTAAACTTCTTACATAAGTGCACAAGACAGTGCAAAACAGACATAACACATGACATGTATCATCCCGGACCACAGCAGTCATACATTGTGCGATAAACTCTTTTCCTTTATTACGAATGCAGTGCATTCGTTAGTAGCTCGGCGTCGCGACTCGGTATTTGCGCCGCCTGCAAGTGGCGATATTTCAGCGCGCCCAGAACCTGTTTGTGAAAACTTTATTCACGTCAACAACTGGCTGTCTGTCAACTACAACACAAACTCACTACTCTTACACACAGAAAACTCACACAACGACGACCAACAATAATCCAAACCTTTGAATAACCAGCCTTTATTGCAATAGTTTGCACACTCATTCAAACATTTCATTCAATTCATTCATTCACCTCGTCATTGTTCTTAATGAACAATTTAACGTTATTAATGACACCTGCTTAGGGTGGAGATAGAGAACGTTTTCATTCGATTTGAATACTTGAACATGGACATAGTTATTCACTGTCAAAATTCTTTAATATAAATCTGTTCTAAACCTGTAGTGCAATTAATTGTCTTTCAAACTCAGTAAGACTAGTAGAAGTAACATTAATTAACCGCTCCTGGTTATAAAATTATACAGGTGAAATTCTATGTTAGAATCTATAACTGAAAAATAAATATTTTTTTAAAAACATTTTTTAACTCGTTTGTATTCAGTCAATGTTAAAAAAAAGATAATTTGTAGTAAAATTTTCGTATTTCGTATCCAAATAATACGACATACTTTTTGTCATAGATTATGATATTTTTAGTGGGAAAGTTCTCTGGCAATATTTTACTACCTTCATCTTGGAAGAATCAACATTTCAAAGTAATCCGTGGCTTGATATTTACCTTCAGTCGGGACAATTTACTGTCGAAACATTGATTTGGCAATATGTAAAATTCATAGGTATGTACTACGTACACAATGATCAGTGTGTGTCGGCAGGCTTTTGGAAGCGCGGCGAGGGGGCGCGGGGGCGCTCGGTTGACTGACTCCGATCGCACGCGTCACTATTTTACATATAAATGGACGCTGCTCCATAATCCGTCTAACACAATGGCTTTAATTTGTTCCCTGAATGTGTACGTAGGCAAATGAAACCTGAAATTGGTGCGAAGGTACCTACTTCGCGTGCACTGCAACTATAAAACCACAACAGAACGGTAAATAAGTGCAGCGATGAGTGTTTGCCCTAATTTCAATACGACCGTGAAAGGTTCCACTGCTCAGAGGATTGTTTGACTCTCGTAAGCCAAACTACGTGTGTTGTTTACTTTGACTTAGCTAACAGAGAAGTTAAATTAGTACGAGTATTTCCGAATGCAAATCCCGTGCAGGCTGAAGTACTGGCTCGGCACCTGCGCTGACAGTTTGCGTAATAGCTCGGAACCACCGAATTAATTTACAAAACTCTGACCTGTCTCGAACAAAATAGTTTTTGATGCCAGTACCCAGTTTGTGCGCTCCACTATGCCGTAACCTCGAACAAGTGGGTTAGTTTTTGAATAAATATTACGTGGAATTTGTGTTTCCTAATGGGATTATTTTAATGAAACTTAACAGGTATTTATTTGCTTGTTGGCTGAAAATAGTTTGCATAATGCTAAAGTCACTGGTATAAGTAGTCATTTTAGTAAATTAATAAATATGAGAATGTCATTATGGTCAGGCGGGGATAGTGCGTCTATGCGGCTAATGCATCTCAGCATCAATATCTCAAATGTTTTGCATTTAGCGATAAAGAACGTCTTATAAGAGGGATATCACAAAATTGCGTTTTGACAGATTAGTTATATGGAAGCACACATCGCAATAAGTAGCAATTTGGCAGTTGTAATTACTTACGTTTATTTTGAGTTTTTTTTTATTTTTTTTTTATTCAAAGTAAGTATGAAATTTTAATTTTTTATGAACTAACGTTTATTCTGATATAAATTTTACGTCTAAAGTCGTCGTCTCGTCGTTTTACGTAAGGAGAAATTTACTGTTAATTCTGAGCGTTTTTAGTAGTTTTAATTCAAAATTCTAAGGCCGCTATGGACTTGACCACTGTTTAAAAGATATTATTATATATTTTTAATTTCATTCTCTTATGTAAGTAGTTCAATCCGAGCTCAATAAAGTGCCGCCGCGCATTTTATTAAATGAAAAACTTGCTTCAGAATTTTGGTTTTATTTATCTAAATAAGAAAAAAATGTGAAAAGCGAGGCAACTATCGACTATACTAATAACTATTCTTTACCGCTCAATAAGTCAATTTTGTCGAAGTCTTTCAGTTTCTCAGAATAAGAACGACAAAGTTGGCCATTTAACGTAAAAATCACGGTCGAAATGTAATAGCGCCCTTAAATAGTTCCAAAATCAATTTATAGATGGCATTTATTCACTCATAATACTGTGCACTTAGCCCAAATCATAGATCATCAACATTTTTGTTTAAGGTTGCATTTTACGAAAAACATTTATTTTATTTCAGAATTGGCAATAATCATGGTAATATATAAGGAAAAAAGGGAGGCCTTCGTGGAATAAAGAAACTGTTCAACTGATGGCAATTGAATCAGTTAGTTTAGTAAAAAAGCGATGCTCCAGTTACCAGGCAGCAGTTATATTTAAAATACCAAAGACCACTATTTTGGATCATTTACATGGTCCAAAAGTCTAGTACTCATGGAAGGCCGCCAGTATTTGACTCATAAGCCATTTCATTTTAGTTTTAAGTATTTGTGCTATTTTTTATAATTAAATATACATTATATGAAAAAGTTATAACTTGTTTTATTTCATGTGTAGATATTTAAAAAAAAAATGTTGATTACCACACTTGCCCCATTTTTAGTATATCGCAAATATCTCTAAACCTGTGCACAGCATCATGTCTAGTTTGACAGGGGAGAATGGAAGAAGAAAACGTGTTGCGCCGACCCCAAGTAACATGGGATAAGGGCAGGAAGATGATGATGTCTAGTTTGACATATTCTATCTTCAAATAGTCTGCAAAACGTGAAACGACGTTTATAAAAAGGTTTTCTTTCGCGTAGACGCACTTACCCCGGTTTGCTGATTAAGTGCGTCTAAATGCCAAGTTTAAAAAATATCAAAATATACTGGAATTAAACGGTTTTTTACGAAAAATAACATACAGTCCCTAGACCGAAACAAATAAATTATATATGTTAATTTTTATAAAACGCGTAAGTGGACAAGTTAAATAAATATTTATACCTATTTAAATATGCACTTGAAGAAATGTATGACGCACTTGCTCCGCCTGACCTTACTTCAGTAAATTAAAATGATCCAAGCGTGAACTAAGGCGAGTTAAAACGAAGTTAAAGCCGAAAATATAGGCAAGATTAATTATATCGATAAAATTAAATTGTTTAAAATTGTTCGGAACATTTTAAGCGCTTGTCAAATTATTTTTATTGGATTAAAGTTTTATCGAACTTCATTCATTTAGGTATGTACCTTATTTCCTGTAGGATCATTTTACTATTGGCCGTGGACTTGGACTATAATTACGAGACTACAGAAAATACTACTTGAGTAGCGTGTCTGACTAAGTTTTAATTAAAATGTCATGTTTATTTTGCTCTTATAAATCTAAGGTAACTAATTTTAAGTCAGTCAAGATGCGAACACAGATAGCACGTTTATATAACGAAGCAGATTGTATATCCTTTCAATTAAAAGCTGTATTTATCATTCTATTATACGGAGACAGGTGAATTGGGATAAACATCAACATGTTTATAATAAGAACGATCTCCAGCGGTGCCGCAAACAACTTTGAAACTGGCCCAGCCACGCAGATGGGGATGACATCTCTTTGAAGATAAAGACGAGAGATAATTTTGCAATTTTCGTGCCGAGAGGTTAGCGATATGTACTTACCTGCCTGTCATGTTTCTCAAATTAACTTTTGATGGCAAGCAAGGAGAGCAACTTTCGCGTTTGTGGTGACGAAATTCTGTAGGCATTTTCTGACGGGAATTGGTAGGCAAGTACAATTTCCAATTTCGAACTTTGATCGATGTCAGATTATATAAATTTGTATTTTCAGAGTCGGCACGAGTCCGCCAATGCTTTGATTATATCTCAGTGTGAAATTGCCATTTCAAATTATAAGTTTTACGGGGAATGAAAATACCTTTTTATGTAAGTAATCGACTGCTGTTAGACGTATTTTCTTTGAGATGTAGGAACATCGCGAGTAAGTAACGATGAAAGAAGTTTTTTTGTTGTAATCTCGTCTTTCAACCCCAGCTAGGGAGCTGTGGTCACGCGCGCCCACGCCATTCATTCACCATTCAATGGGCTAAGCCCACAGCTACACTCATCCCACTTTTGATATTATTCTGTGACCCAGTACATAAGGGCTAAACTTATAGTTAATGGGAATAACATCTGTTACTTTGCCTGCCTATATTTGTGCGCTAACACCAAAAATTAATGGAAATAATATTTTAAGTAAGTAGATCTTTTTAGGGTGGCGTACCGAGTAGGTAAAGTCCATTAGTTATGTTCTTTTTTTCTAGTTTGCTTTTAATAAAACACCATTATTATGTTACGGCGAGTTTTAGATGCTAGCACTTCGAGAAAAAAATAGATGACATCAGTCATTTATGATATTCAGTCAATCAGAAAAAAACTGTAGGTAGTTGAATAAAACCATTATACCGAAAGGTAAATAGGTACCAAAGTACCAATGCGTTAAAAATACTTGTCTATCTCTATTAGTCTGTCAAGCGAATTTTATCTTATTCTTATTTATTAAAACAACATCAATATTTTTATTGTGCATTGTTTAAGCACAACTTGCGTTGCCACGTCATAATCATAAAGATGTTTATCAAAACGAATACGTCAAAGTGACAGCCCTAAAGCATACATTTGTCACTATGATTATGTCAAACACAAAAATAATCCCGTCATCTATTTGGCGTGCGGCACACCCCTGCTGTTCGCGACTTGCAAATTGAGGGAGACTGAACTACGGCCGGGAACAAACGCAGGAAAGATTATAAAGTGCGTTGTATAGGTGATCAGACGTCAAAGTTGTGATGTTTTGAAAAAGTTGTCGAGGGCGAGGGAGGCCAGCCTCGGTTGCCATGGTTAATAATACCCCGCCGTATAATACACGAGCATGTTGGCGTCGTGGGCAATTTTCCCCAAGTCTCTGTCGGCCGTCGCTCTAGCAACAGGTCGTCTGTTTTATAGCGAATCTTTTTATGTGATTTCTTATGCTTAAAACGTCTCCTTACAGTTCAAAAGAAGTCAGAAGCATTAAGTTTCAAAAGGTGAAATCGCTTTGAGTCGGAGCCTTTTAAAATGTCAAGAACACATTAATTTCTTATTTGTTCGTGTGTGTAAGTACAAAGTGATGGGTAAAAAATACTTGTACAAAATGTATTAAATAAATAGGTCTTGATTCTGTGTACCTAAGTCTAAGCGCTGTAGACTATAGATAACCTACCTGGTAGGTATGCCTGTGCCATCTGAAGATTATCAAACAAATAGTTTTGACGTGGCAGCCATCAAAATTAATTTTGAATCAAATCATTCTTGTTGATACTTTGCGAGAGTTCTTATTGTTACAACACTGAGCAACTGTTGTCTGAAGGATCTGCTACATAATATATGCGTTTGGTATATTTCATCGTTCAGTATTCAGCTGTTGAAACATACTTGAAATTGCTTTCAACATTTCAGATTTTTGAAACAAAGGTGAATATTTAAGTGTACTAACAATACTGATAATTTAGGTGCTCGCACGGAGTCGCACATTTAAGTACCTAGGTATTCTTTGTTAGTATAATACTTTACAAAATTTTTAATATTCATGTTTATTTTAGAAATACCTACGTCATATTATTCAGGCACACGTGTATTATTCCCAATTTTTTCGCTCTCTATAATTAGGTCTGTTGTTATTATTTCACAAATAATAGTCCAAGATGCCCGAGCCACCAAACCTTACTTATTTTCTGACTAACCAAATGTATGGGATAGCAGTGTTAGTATGTACTTTGAACGAACGCATACCTACCTCTGCTAGCTTGGGCCGAGTTGGCCAATTTTCAGTTATTATGTACTAAAGTTAATATTATTCACTTTTCTTAAAGTCTGACTGCTGATTTTTATTGTTTTACAGAATATTGTTAATCACAATCACACTAATATTATTAAGGCGACAGTTTGTGTATGTTTGTTACTTCTTCACGCTCAATCAGATTCGGCTAGACCAATTTTGATAAAATTTGGTATGGAGGTAGCTGACACCCTGGATTACACATAGGCTACTTTTTATTCGGGTCTATGCGGGTGAAACCGCAGGGCGCAGCTAGTAATTAATAATCAATACTGCCCGACACTTCCCGTCGGAGGTTTTTTCCGCCAGACGCTTTAAAACTCGCAAAAAATGATGTCGTTTTACTTATAGTTCCTCAGGGAACTATTTCAATACCATTTGTAAACAGCCAGACCAATCGTAGCTGGCTAACATACCCCAGACACAATTAAAACGCCGCTGTTAGAGCGCGAGCGTGATAACTAGATGGATTGTGTCTGGGGAATGTTTGACCACAAAAATTGGTCTGGCTGCTTACAAATAGTACTGAAATAGTTCCTCGAGTGTCATTATACAGGGCTATTTTTAAATGACTAGCTAAATTTTCACAGGGTGTTCTACCCATGAATATGAACAACTTTCACTATGGGACCAACTTTAAAATCGCAAAAAAACAATCAGCTGTTTCATACATTTTGATCGAGTAGGTATTGAACTTTTGTAGGAAACCGCTGGTTTTTTTTTCGTGATTTCAAAGTTGGTCCCTTAGTGAAAGTTGTTCATATTCATGGGTAGAACACCCTGTGAAAATTTAGCTAGTCATTTAAAAATAGCCCTGTATAAAAATTAAGACTCAAAGTATAAGTAATATGACGTAATTTTTTGCGAGCTTTAAAGCGTCTGTCGGAAAAAACCACCGACTCGAAGAATCTGGCAGTATTGAATAATAATTATTAACAATATTCTATAAAACATACATAAAAGTCAGCAGTCAGACTTTGTTAAAAGTGAGTATTTTTACTCAACTTTAGTACATAGCACCTGAAAATTAGCCGTCGTCGGGCCAAGGTAGCAGGTTGTACCTATGCGTACGTTGAAAGTACATACTGACACTACTCTATCTCACACATTTTGTTAATAAGAAAATAAGTAAGGTTGGCGGCCCTGGGGTCTTGCTCTATAAATAATGTGAACCGGTCTGTTAATTGTTAAAACGGAAGAAAGTGTACTTATACGATAGTCATTCATTTGTTGCTTTGGTATTTCATTTACCAGTATTGTAACAATAGGTAGATTTTCGCAGAAACTCATTTTTATAAATAAAGGGCTGCGTAGGCGTTTCTAAAATATTATTTCCCAGAAAACTGCTTAATATTTAATGTTTCCTCGTACTGTATATAACTTTGCTATTCTCGCAATACTTCGAACGTATGCTACATTAAACTGGTTTCATCTCTTCCGTCCGCAGTAATTAATATTGTCTGTAGGTCTTTAGAAATCGGACCGCACCGCACTGCACGATCGCTTACGATACGACCGCAGGGCTATTTAATAACGTCACTCATGCATAACCGAGCAAAAGTAATTAAAGTGACGTCACCGTCACAACGCCCATATAGTATTAAAGCCTTTTCAGTAAAAGAGGGCGCTGTGCGCAATTCCAAGTTACATTTTAATCAAACAGTGACCACGCCCGAGTCTGTCATGTCGCCTATTTATGAGTTGTAAAGGGGATCCTTCCGCAGTTCACTTTGTGCGGCCGTATGGTAATGGCGTGGATATGGTGTGACGCGCTCTGACATGTGTCGGCTCCGGAAAATGAAGTCCGAACGCGAGGGACTGTTTACACGCACGCGCCAATAACGTGAGGGCCTACAACGGGTTTATGCTACGCTACACAGTTTGTTTTGCAACGTAATTAGTCCTTTGGCTTCTTTTGAAGTCGAATCTTAAATATACACACAGTAATAGATGATTGCAGGGGTTCACGGGGTAATTACTAGGCAGGACAGACACCCATGCCTGATACATAAACAAATACAAGTGAAAACGAGCTGAATATAATTCAAAATTGTAGCATGGAAGACTATCATGCATATCGTATTATACTCCTGGGCCTGGCCATTTAGAATGGAGGCAATTCACAAGCACGTCATTATATTACGATGATGACGTCATAAAACGCAGTTACGCGTTCGAGGGGACGGAATTATGTCCGCAAAACCACGGTCACCTTCCAGAAGAGCGGTGTTTACATATTTCAAGTCCTGATTCGTTTACCCTTAAGATATTATACTATAACATTTGATATTGTTGGGTTATTCCACAAATCCTCATTAACAATTCCCATCAATGAGGATTTGCCATTATGACCTATATAAGACGTTAATGGGTATTTGTGGACAAAAAGTTCTTAAATCCCCATAGGTTCAAAAATATTATACAAACAACATCATCATCATTATCTGCCTAGCCTTTTTCCAACTATCTTGGGGTCGGCTTCCAGTCTAACCGAATGCAGCTGAATACCAGTATTTTACATGGAGTGACTGCCTATCTGACCTCCACAACCCAGTTACTGAGTAATACGATACCCCTTGGTAAGACCCGGTTGTCACACTTTGGGGCTTTGACGACCCGTAACGACTCTCAAAGATCCTTAACGTGCTTATATACAAACAACGTATTAAGTATATAATAATCACGGAAGTATTTATTTATTATGGACTAGCATTTTTCCGCGGTTTCGCCCGCGTGGAGGTCTGCAATAATCCTACGGAAAGTACCATCGTAACGCACAAGCCAGTAACGCTTCCATTCGGCATGATTTTTTCCGACATCTTCAACAATCATCATCATATTTCAGCCAATAAAAAAACACCTTAATTAATTATACACTTAAATCACTAATTAATCACTTAAATCTTCCTCATGAATCACTCCGTCTATTGGTGAAAACCGTATGAAAATCCGTTCAGTAGTTTTTGAGATCATCGCGAACATACAGACAGACAGACGCGGTGGGGGACTTTGTTTTATAATATGTAGTGAAGTTGATAATTTTAAAAGTTGATATCTAAAAGATTATTGTAATAAAGTTTAGACTGTGAATTCATTATTTTTGCTAAAATATTTTACACTTAGGCTATTAATTTAGCCATTGCATTCATTTGTTTGATTATGTATAAAATTAATTAATCAATGAGTTCTTACCTCCACAAGAAATATGATGTTGGCCAAAAAATATTTAAAAGTGCCCGACAAACAGGTGAGCCACATGCATTTGTTTTTGCTCTTTTTTAACTTTGGAACTCAAACCGCTCTTTTATTTTTGTCTGCTGTAGTCACTCTTTAGAGTCATTGTTACTGAAATTTTAATGAATAAAAGCTAAAACATGTCTGTAGAATATTTACGTTTAAGTTCCTCTAAACATAAAGGCAGTTGGAATCTGTTTCAGGATTTATTCGTAAAGGGAGGTAATAGCGCGGCTCATTGCTTTTTCACTTGGTTACTCAAATGTAGATGGATGAGGTCGTCGTCGGCGCCGCCGGAGACAATTGTCAGCCATCGCTCAGTGTCCCCGCTAATTGAAAATTCTCGTCAGCTTCATTTAAATCTCCATCGACAAGAGAAGACCCGCGACCGTTGAAAATTAAGCCCAACTATAATTTAATTGTCCTACACCTTTGTCATGACGCCGGGGGCTTGACGTTTGCGTGACTGATTTGTACAAAGAGCATCATTGACATATTCCGCACACAATCATCAATTGATTTTATTAGGCCAATTTAACATTTAATTTCCAAGACATATTTTAGTAAAGCGTCCAGAATGTAGGCAGAAAACTCACAGTAAAATAAATTCGTTGTACCAATTAAGGATCCCTTATTCCTAAATACCCTTTCAAGTGGATTCGCGGAAGGAAGAGGGCGCGAGCGGAAGAAATTCTCGATAACAGGGAGTAAAGAGTGGAAAATTATAAAACGTTAGAGCCCAGACACCGTCTTGAGTGGATAATGTTATGATTATGATCGTTCGACTCTGAAATAATACGTTGTACGCTTTAACAATATCACAATTCTACAAATTGATTGTTTCAATAACAGCTAGTGGGTATATTAACATGATATTTTGCGGCATTTATGGATGAGATACATAGAAATATGGCAGGATTTAATTAACACATCTTGTGTTGATTATATTAGGTATGAATGAAGTATGCCTGATTTAAACGCCCTGTTTAACTAAAGGTGTGAGTTTAACTGAGTACTAATATTTATTTATGACATAAACTGGTTTATGAACTAAACAATGATTTAAAAAATTGTATAGGTTGGCAACTCCACGATTTATATACATTGTCGAACAAAGCACCAAAGTGAAATTTTCAATTGGTTTTGAAAGACTCGCTATGTATTTCTTTCATCCCCAACTTTAGCAGGAAAATAAAAAATGTCTTAAAAGATATTTAAATCTGAAAGAAAGCGGATAAAAATATCTTGCGATGTGAAGATTTATTACCAGCACTTCATTTACTCACAGTTTACCCAGAACGTAGCAGAATTATATTAAGTGTGGTCCAAGGCAGAGTTTTCTAGGAAGGAACAACTTTCGTTTCCATTTTTATTCATTCCATAGAGAAATCAACATTTGTAGAAAGCGTAGATGTGGGCGCGGGGCGACCCGTATTAAAATATTTTAAGCAGGCTATGAATATGCAAAGACACGGCGCTCGACGGCGGCGGTTAACGATTTGCACGTTTTTGGACCACTTGCTAATCGCAAATGTGAACGAACACTTATGGCAAATGTAATTGCTTTCACTGATACCAGATCAGATAGAAGTACAATGTTTGATTTTGCCTCGCTGTGGCCCCCGTAACTGAAAACTAATTTACTTTCATCGGATAGCCGGACCGCGCTAATTTCATTTCGTCTGCGATTAAAAAGTAACTGCGGGTTTCATTTATTTTAATGTTCTTTGACAAAAATGTTCAGTTGAAATAAAATTTTATTTTTCAATTATACTTATCGCTGATCTCAGTGACTATTTTTCTCGGTACCTACGTTACCATTTCTATAAAACTATCCTGTCATTTTATTTTATCCGTCCTAACATATTAGGCATCTAGGTAGAGCTTTGTACGTTCAAAGATGTCTGAGTGTAAAAGAAAATCCATTTGGAATATGAAGGTTACATGACCTGTAGGTGATCCCTTGGGAGGCTCACAAACCCCGCATTACCACTTACCTACATCTCTCGAGATATTTCAAATTTTCAGCTCCAAGGAGGCTTACGATACATTTCAACGTCATGTTTGAAAAGGATTCTACAAAGTTATTCATACCAGTCGAAGTAATAAAGTAACTAAGTGGCTCTGAATACTTTTTTTGGGCTTAGATACATTCAAAATGGTATCATTAATCCCACATAACGACGGACGAATTTCTACGTGCATGCACTTAATTGCACTTTTAAACTAACAGCTAAACATAATTTGCAAGTTTTAAAAAGCAAACAACCAGCACTTTCCTGCCACAATTACTTGCGGTAATTGTTTCTTTCTACAATATCCTCTATTCAATTTATATAAACTGGAGTGAGTGGTAGACTCGCACTGTAAAGAGGAAGTTGCTTAACAAGATCAAGCACAAAGTGCGATACGCTGTACGATTAGCAGCTTGTTGCGAGGAGCTGGCTTCTGTCGGCCTTTTCAAGTGTGATTAAGGTTGGATTGAGGCAAGGAACGGACGTATCTATTCAATGAATGCTACTCCAGACCCAGGTTGGCCAGTCCCTCAATTTATATTGCTTCGACTCTGAAAATTACCCTTATTTGTACGTACGAGTACGTACGCCTCCTCAGGCCGCGGGTGGTCGTGACTGTGTGCCAACAGATTGAAATATTGCCTCTCGAAACGTTTAGCTTGAGAACATCATTTTCAAAAGAATGTATAAAAGAAAATAAAGTATTTTTTCATTCAGCTTCCGATTGGCAATTTAGCATAACAATTAAGGTTAATTGGGGTATTTTCTATTCAGTGTGATTACATTCAAGAGACAAACAACATTTCACACATTTTCTATTGGAATGCTTGTGAGTTACACACACACACATACATAACGACACATGACATAACACACCAACACAGAACCGGACAATTAATCGTGCCAGTCGATAGTAATGTCACACAACACACAAGTAACTCAGCCGTAATACATACACTATATTTACAGCTAATGACGATCACTGACAGACGCCACATCCGACCGTATGGGCCCGAGTCCCGAGTAGTTTCGAGGTCGAGGGATTACAGAGCATAGCAAAGCGCCAATAATGGCTGTCTTCGAACATCAATACAGATGCGGATTTGTAGTCATGCTTCGAGGGAAACTCACTTTGGATTATAGTCTTAAGGTACGGCACGGTAGGTACCTACTTCTGGTTTAACATGAATTGGGAGTCATTGTTTGTATTTTTTGGAGAAACTGTCATATTTAGCTCGAGATTTTGAACGATGACGACAAGTAGAAAAGAATGGAAGAAAAGGGACATGTTGCGCTGACCCCAAATAAATTGGTTTATGCGCAGGACTGAGAATGATGATGATTTCAGGACCACGTCGACGTCATTTTCAAACGTCAAGTGCTGAGCATTGGCCCTCAAGAAATGCTACAATGATCGGTCCTGCGCTGTCCGTACCCACGAGCTTCACCAGGTCTTCGTTTACCTACACCACCCATTTTGTTTACCGAGTTGGAAATGGATTTATTTAAGACTGTGGTGCAATAGACTATGGTCGGACTTTTATTTAGCTGCAGTAAAATGACACTTCTAATGTCATTTCGCTATCAAATGGGAACATTTTCTAACGAAATGACAGATTACAAGTGTCATTTTACTGCAGCTAAATAAAAGTCCCAGCATAGATAGAGTGGACTAGAGTTAACTATCGACTATATTATACACTGTTGAAATATACTACAAAATCGCACGCGTAGTCCATAGCAAATTCCCTAAATAGCATTTAAAATTTATAAAAATGTTTCAGCATTTTATGAAATGCCGGAAAAATATTTCGCTGAAATAGCTTTTCGAAAACACTATTAAATATAGTGATAGATATAAAATTTGAACACGAGAAGCAATCTGAGCAAATGGACGCCGCTTAGCAGGCCATTTTGCCATTTCGATGCATTTCCGCTTGGAAATTACTATCATTTGTTGAAAGAGGGACGAATACCGCTAAACCGGTCATGGAGCTGTTCATTAATCAAACAAAGAAACAATGTATTGTACAATGTGTTTGTTGAATATTTTACATCGCTTTTACGCTAATTCCGGAGTTAAAACGAATAACGTTTATTAGGGGATTATTTAATCATTCCTCGTCCTCGCATGTCGTAAAAGTCGTCAGAAGAAAAGGGTTAGGTACTTGTGTATATACTCACTTGAAAATCCTTACTATTCAACTAACACAAATTGTATAGGCATTACTTTGTCATGTACTGTCAGTCCATTTGCTTACGTATAAGTACAACAACAATTTGATGTCATAATTACCTACTCATGTCTTACATGTTAACCGTAATAGCAGGTAGCTATAATGTTCATTAAAACAATGTTCTTAAAATTCAGGCACGTTTCCAAACTGAAGATTGAGCCTTAAAGTTTCTAACAATAAGTTTATTCAGTACCCTATAAGTAGAACGGGGCTAAAGGTCAACGGGTAACAAAATCGTCCGTACCCCACTTGAAAACTAAAAGTAATTTGGATTTTTGCGATACGCGTCTACGATGGGGTGGGAGGTAGTAAATAGGACACGCTCTCGTGGACAGTTTCCTTGAGACACTGGCACGGGATGTACGTTTTTCAAGCCAAAAAATGTAAATGAGGTTGAGGTTCCCACAAACAAAGATTTATAAGGTATATACCCAGTTACAATGTAGCTTCTAAGAAAATTACAAGTATTTTTTATAAGAGATAGAAGTAAAAAAAAACGTTATTTGAAAAATATGATAGGAGTTCAAAAAATAAATACTACATGTTTTATTCACGTCATTTTAAATAAACACCCCCGGCTGTATAAAATTGCGCCGAGCGGCAAATCTGGCTGAATCTGTCTATAAATCTGACCATAAAAGTAAATCCCTGCAATCAAATCGCGTACAGCGAAAAAAGTAAGGTTGTTTGTTGCTATCTCTGGGAACATACATGAAAATAGCTGAGGAACTATTTCGTAGCCGGATAAAAAGGTTCTCAGACCATGAATATAAATATGTACGGTGCGGCCTGATGTCGCTTAACTGCGCTGTAGGGCTGCGAAGCACGTTAGCGCTAACAGCTAATATTTCAGCTCACTTCGTCCCAATATACCGTTAATTTTTATACGTCTGGACCCTCATTATTAACTCATCTCGGTAAAACCCAGCAAAAAATAAAAGGTTTCACATTTCAACAAAAATATTTTGTAGAATTTACGCGCTCGTATAATGTAATGTAATTATTTCTTAAAGTGGGCAATTATGGTAATTTTAAACTCAATTTGTATCAAAATCGAAACATCCGTAGTGGAGAAGTGGGTATTCAAAGTGAATTGAATGTGGAGAGTGTTTTTGAAATGTATTTGTGCGCAACCCTACAAGCCTACGGGGGCAAATAGCAAGTGTATAAAGGTTATAAAAATGCAAGAAGCCGGAAATGAATACGCGGGTGCAACGTACTCGAGTACGTAGTACGTAGTGTAGCGTGCCCCGCCACAGCCCGCCGCGGACGTGGGGACACGGACTCTCATCAAAAATAAAGGAAGTGCACCTACTATTTCACACAAATTGGATTGTTTGAAATGTCACGTTTTTAACTTGCTCGTTACAATACGGAAGTGCATCCATCTTCAGCTTCCACCTGAAATCAGATATGCTTGCTACATGAATTGTTTGTAGTCTCTAAACAGTACTCGTGGATACTTTTATTTAAGAGAACGTGCACGCAACCAGCGCTTATGGAACAACAAGCATTCAAGTAAGTTTGACATTTGGTTAGAATACTTCTGCGTGTAGTATTAAAGTGAACATGCATTTCTAAACAGCTACAGGTAAAGGCGCCTTATTCCGAGGGGTTCTAAAATTGGCACCATATTCCAAGGTATTTAGAAAATTATATATTTACAAAATTTATTTTACGTTATACAAGCTCTTTAATAACTGAAAGATCTCTTACTTAATTGATAACATAACTTTGCGTAGTTATATTATCGTAGAGTACCTAATGTACGTGTACCTATACTTTTAAAAAAATATTGGTCAGTTTTGCGTCAGCAGCTGGTCCCATCCGAACGAACGCTTCATGCATTTTGGACCTTGTGCACGTGAGTACGATGTTTTTTAAATAGTATTTTTTTTGGTTATTTTTGTACCGTAGTGAAATATTTCAAGGATTATGTTTTCAATCGAAGATACTTCAATTTTATATGTTTTTCTGAAAAAATCAAGTTGAAAATACGTCTTGAAAATACCGATGTATCCCGCGTAACAGCGATTTCAGATACCTACTTGATTTCTTTTTTAATTGTCATGGTTGTTTTTATGATTAGGCCCTTCCCGCTTTGGGTTCGACAACTTAAAAAGACAATGCATATTAAAATCTATTTCCGAGGTATACTTTTGCGTTTCATTCACTAATTATAGCATGCCAAAGATGATCCATTTAGGTATTTTGTTAATTCATTGTATTGGACTATGAACTTAATTTTTCCTTCTTGGCTTAAGAAGGAAAATTTAAGTTCATAGTGTTTATACACAATTCGAGTAATTTTTAGCGAGTCTGAGTATTATATTTACAAAGATTTTGCAATTAAGTAAATACTCGGAATTAAGATACGGTATGAAACACTATGCCGATGTATGATCGGGATAAGGTTCTATGAGCACCTTATTTCGTGGCATACACACAAGTAAAATACAGAGTGTTCACAATTATATGCAGCTTGTCATGCACTATTCTTTTATAGTTTTAGTTCAGTTATAGTTAAATACATTTTATATAACTAATATAACAGGCATTTTATTACCTTAATTGAATATTGTGACATCATTTTACTAGAACATTAAAACCTCATCTAAGAAGATTGAGATTTATGAACGATTAAACACTAAATTAATAATACAGTTGATTTTTTGAACACCATGTATTATTCTTATTACCATTTACATTTTGTACACTCGGAATTAGGAACCAAATACATCGGAATAAGGATTTTTACATCGTAATAGGTGACACCGAGTTTTAGTAAAAATACAGCATTGAATATTTTTTCTTGTGTTTAGTTCTTATCTTTATTGTCAGGAAAAACCGAATGATGCACATAACAAAAAAAAACGGTCAAAAGCGAGTCGGACTCGCGCACCGAGGGTTCCGTTCTGATTTCTGAAAAAGTGTGCTATATAAAGACATCGTTTTATTTTTCCTGTAATCTTTACATAAACTTCTATCACATAGAATAATTTCAGATTTTTCTCTTTGCAAACTTCGGATATAAGAGGGGGGAACGGTATTTTTTTACATTTTTCAGCAAAAGTCGAAAACTATGCGGACTAAAAGAAATAAAAAAATGTTTAAGAATTTGCAAACAGCGTTCTTTCATATGATACCCCACATGCCCTAGTAGCCCCACTTTGAATGTTTAAGACCCCCCCTTTCAGTCCCCGTTGCAATAAAAATATAAATATTTTTATTTCTTTCTTATTTGCAAAATAGTTGGGTAAACGTCATCTAAAACTGTTCCAAATTTCAAGTTAGTAGCATTAGTAGTTCTTGAGATATCCAGCTGTGACTGACAGACAGACAGACAGACTGAGTCGCACCATAAGGGTTCCTTTTTACCATTTTGGTACGGAACCCTAGAAACGAGTACTCGAAAGCTTTCAGTTGGACTTGTTGATTCTTAGCTCTACAGTAGGCACGGTACCTTCATAGTTGTGTAAATCATTGTTTTACAAACTCATTACACCATCAGGAACCGACAAATATGTAGTTGTAAATGTGATAAGTAAAGCATTCCGTTACTTGTACAGCACTGCTTACCGACGCCAAAAGAGGTGTTTGTTAGATTTATTACCTACAATTTCGATTTGTTTACTCAGTTGTTCAGATCCAATTACTTGGCACTGTTTCTGTACTTAATTAAAGGGACGCTTGATTACTCGCCCGCTGTGGGGCTCTGTATAATTGCTATTGTTTAGCAAATGAAGACAAATGAAACTTTAATTTAATGACATTGTCTCATTCAGACGCACGAGAGAAGTCCTGTGTTCGCGCTCAACTAATACCTCATTTCATGTTTAAATTAGGTACTGTTCTGACGCACCGCCTGCAGACATAACTAGGCCTGTTATTGTTTACCTGAACCAACACAATATTTATTTACATATTTTCTTTGTTTTTACTTCTAACGTTTCATATACTTACCATTAAGGAATAAAAAGCAAAAAACTTTAATAAGTTTTCTAATTTTCCGGTATTCAAATTCAAATGAAGCGAACTCATTCAATATTCGTTTTCGTAGACTTTCTAAATCCTTATTTAATAATGAATCCACAAAAATAAATGTCTGGGAAAGCAAACAAGTTTCGAAAAATCTCATTACAGTTCAGGAGTGAACTTAGCACTCCCATGCGAGCACTGAACCGACTGCTCGGAAACAAAGGCTATAAAAAATTCAATTTTATTTAAATTTTATAGACTTGCAATTGAAATCGTTGTTTAATTGCGATACATGCGATGTTGCCGTCAATTTTTAATGCTATTTGCTTCGTTGCATCGATAAATTTTGATGTATCATGCAAGAGCTGGTAAAAGCATTTTGGGGGTAGATCTAAAAGGATTCAATCACCATGTATAAATCAAATTCTAGGTAGGTTATTTACAATAGATGTTTAAGTTATCAAAGGTAATTAAAGCCGTAAGTAATTATTTTTTCCTAGAATTTCTAGCCCGGACCCATCGGGCCGTAAAAGCCGCGTTTTAATGTTAACCTTATCTTCATTTAATGGTACAATGACAACACGGTTGAGTGCCTCCAAATGAGAATAGTTGTACAGAGTACTTTAATTACCTAGCGTTCTTAGTTATTTGTTTGCGTCGGTCTCAAGGTTCCACTCCCGTAGGGGCGGTAACTCGATTCGCCATCCGTCGGTGAGTGAGTGGCATACTTTTAATTGGCCGTAACTGCGTTTGCCTGCAAGCGTTATTGAATTACCAGCAGAACTGCGCTTGGGGTTGTGGAGTTACTAAATAACATTTTCAAGTTCCATGAAATTGATATTTTTATTGATGTATTTTTTAAGTGTATAACATTTTATATATAGTAAGTTAAAAGGTTTTATAAGTAAATAAAATAATGTACGTAATCAAACGATTAAAATGTCAGATTAATTTTACTTAAGACGCAGATGGCCTTGAGTGATCAGCTTGAATGTTACATGTTGAGCTCACGCAACGCGTCGTTCGTACATCCAGCCAGTAATAAGAGCCATCAAGCCACCATCAAGGAGCGCTGTCCCGCATAAGACGCATTATTAATTTATTATACAAAAAACAAAAGGTATTATATTATAGCACGTACACACGGCTACACATCAAGCCAGTTTACACTTCCAAGCTATTTCCAGTTTACACTGATCTCTCATTGTAAGGAAATCCTATACAATACGAGATCAGCTTATACTGGAAATTTATAGTTTGATCTGTAGCCGTGCGTACGTTAAAAGATAAATAATTAAATTATCTTTAAAATGGTGAAAATTTTATAAAAATACGCTTGATAGTTTTTGCGTGATTCTCAGTTTTTTATCTGTGTTAGGTTCATTTTACAAATTAATTACACTATGTAATATAAATATAATCTAAAATATTCACATTTGAAGTTAAGAAAATTCTCTAATTTAACATATATTTTTTCCAAATCATTAACACTGTTCGTTCAGACGACGTTTCAGTTTAAAATCATTAAAAGTATCGTAATATATCATCGCCTTAACCTTGTCAAGAAATCCTGGCTCTAAGATAGGTATCTACTAAATATTAAATCAAACAATACTAGATTGTACAAAACATGCTTCGAGGCACCCGAAGCATGTTTTGTACAAAAAATGTTTTGTTTAAACATACCATGAAAATAAAGAAAGCCAAGAAAATGTATTTCAGAACCGTAGGCTAACCTCCAGGTTTTCTCATCTTCCTCCACAAAAGGTACGACTCGTACCTAAAGAAATGGAATGTTCTATTCGTAATAATATGTATTTATTTCAGTACATGGAGGACTTACAGGTTACAGCTAATAAAAACAAACAAAAAAGGAAGCCATAGTGACACCAAATCCACACTAAATTGTGAATGGATCAAAATCATATATCATTGAAATTTCTGGTACACATATGGGTGTGGTATATAAACCTAGATTGAGAAAATGCAAATTTTAATAAAATCCCACATTTTACGAAGACTCCCTTTATTATGCTACATATCACAGAACATGTTACTTACTCTATTGAAAGAATTTCTTAAGAAGAAGGTAAGTAGGGACCCGTCAACAACGCTCAAAACCCAAGTACCGACAATATTTTCGAGTCGTTCCGATAATCTAGTTGCATGAGATCGTTGTCTATAACTTGTGCAATGGAGCGGCACAACTCGCTTAGCGCTAGCGGGGGCATACGCTGAAGCGGGAGCGGCGACGCTTCTATCGGACATCGGTCATTGTGTTAGAGGATTCGCTCAGGCAGGCTCGCAGTAATTACATCAGGGAATACGCTCCTACGGACAGCTACGTCGCACTCCTTGTTTTTACTCGAAACTGCTACCTATAAACGAGGTAACTGGTAACTATGGGTAAATACTGGCTGTTACTTGGCGCGGCTTACAGTTTGCATAGTTAGTGGGTGATGGAGACGGGTAGCCTACTTCAGTAATAGGGTTTACCGTTTTCCTGTTATCGGTGTTTGCGTCTAAGACTTTAATTGCATTTAAATATAAACGTCTGACTATAAGCGCTCTACTTGTCTGAGTTCTGTAGGTATCCAAGGTGTCTTCAAAATATGTTTGAATACCAATTTTTGCGATGCCTTTATAAAGTATTACCTACGTGATTTCGGCAAATAAACATACGTTGTCAAATTAACTAAATATGAAATTGCTGCGCTACATAGGTAGGTGTTCAGTATTTCCTGGCTTTACTTGCAATGTCCAGAATAATATACATAAATAATGAGTAAAAATTGATACCTAAATGTGAACACATTTCGTAATTCATGTCCAATGAAGCATATTTATGCGAAGGGATCGTATTAGTTAATGAACAAAATCTCATATAAATAATTACGTTGGTAAATAGGGTTAGCTGGCACAGTAGGTAGGACTAGATATTAGATTACTAACACAATTAAAATAAAACCACAAAAACTACCCAAAAATTAATTATAAAACAAAAATGAAGCCACTAAATAAATGCATAAACCGACCAAACAGGCACATAATAAAAAGTGAAATGACTGGGGCGCGGACAGGGAGCGTTCTCCGGGTTTCCGACATCAACACATAATTCAGCCAAGATTAAATGCCTCTTGGACTTGCCGCCGGAAGGCCACGGCTCCATTAGACAAGCGGGGCCTGTAAACTTGGACCTCTTTCAGAAATACCTACCACTATCAACAAAAATGTGGACAGGCAATCTCCGGCCATAAATTTTACTACTCGTTCCTAGCTCTAATTCAAATTTTACGATTATTTTTCGACGCCATTTTGTAGACCTTTGTACACAGCTGTAAAATGTTTAATTTTTATTTGTCAGTTTAAAAGCATGAAAGAGCTGTGGATGGTTTTGCCATTTAGTGAAAAGCTCGTTGTTTTGTTTGCTAACACACACAGAGTACACAATGAGCTTGGCGCAAACTCAACTGTTTTAGTGTTTAGTCAACAACAGCTGCTCAGAGAGATACTTGTAAGTTTTATTTTTATAATTCAGTATGAAAGTCGAATGGCAAAGTAAAGCCGGTTCGACTAATTATTTCAGGAATGCAAGGTTTGTCGGTGGTCGGAGCCAGTGCTTACAAATCCTGTCTCATCTTTGACTAACTGAGTGCTTGCTAATATGGTTAAAATTCTATGATAAATGATAAATTATTTTATTTTTGTAAGTAGGTTTGTACAAACACTTTTACACGTCAATCATATTTTAAAAACTAGATGAGGTCGGCGTTTCATATCCGACTACTCTCAGAAGAAACAAACTCAGAGGTCACAGTATCTTTTAAAATCCAGACATAATCTTGGCCAGATCATGTATAATCCCATTGCGGATTTATCTACTGTTACAGCATAGATAAACACTATACAAGCTATATGATGAAAGACCAAATTGCCTATAGACACAATATCGAGCATCAAAGACAAACGAACAAATAAGCGTGTCTGTCGGATGTTGCCAGGTTGTGGCCTTTCACAGTGTGCACCGCTCCGCCATGCTGGTCCATTCAAGTTGATGGGGCCCAGTTGTCCCCCCAACTTGGGACCGCATACAAAATCAATGGCCAGCATTTGTCACGCAAGACTGAATTGTTTCAAAATCATCCCTTGTAAGCAGATATCTATCGCCAGACAATATATTAGACGTCATGTTGCTGCATTTATTGGTTTCACGTTATTTTGATAAATCGGTTGTCAGTTAAAGGTTATGACGCGATACCAAGTGGGAAGTGTTAGATGTATTAGATGAAATGCTATTAAACATTCGTAAATAAAAAAAGCAAACGCTGACGTCAAAACAAAGGAATCGTGGAAAGCTATGGGGGAGATCTTTGCCCAGCAGTGCGACAATTAAGGTTGATAGAAAACTGGCCAACTGCGAGTCAGACTCGCACCCGATGGGTTCCGTGCCACCGTATAATATTTAACACTCATAAAAAAAAAATACCCTTCCCTTTAATTTTTAACTTTATTTTATTTTTATTATTTGTTGTTATAGCGGCAATAGAAATACACAATCTGTGAAAATTTCAACTGTGTACCTATTGCGGTTCATGAGATACACCCCGCTGACAGACGGACGGACAGTCAGCGGAGGCTTAGTAATAGGGTTCCATTTGAGACCCTTCGGGTACGGAACCCTAAAAAAGAAAAGTTTACTAGAAATTCACAAAACCCTTTCATTGTGTAATGTCTGCACTATACCTACCTGTAAAAAGTTATGAATACTTTTGGCTCATTTAATTGACTGTAATGTAAAAATTTGCAGGGCGACAAAACTTGCAAACTCAACGAATGTTGACAGTGCACAATGTGCACATCGTAGACATAACATTGCCCTAGGCTGCCTGGTTTTTAGACTACCTTCTTATCTTTTGCAGGCAAGCACCTTGTTGCACTTTCACTGCCGTTAAAAATATGCAAAATAATAATTTTCTTTAGCTTGAAAATTAAACCAAAATAACTCTTAGCTCACTTTGTTTTTATGTAGTAACAGTTTAGAAAGATAAACTTTATCCCTCTTACAAATAAAACACGGAATAAAGTTATATCAGGGATAACAAAGGAATAAGCATACATTTTCATAGGTTTAAATTTGGAATAACTTTATTCTGTGTTTATTTGTAAGAGGGTATGTGTTTGCAGGAGCTTATAAAATGTATAATAGTACATTATGATATAAGTGCGATAAGTTTGAAAATTACAGCCGAGTAGGCGAGGGCTACAAGAAAGCAGAGGCTGTAATTATCAAAGCGCACGTATGTCATACGACGTTTTATAACATATTTGCGAGGAAATAAATAAAACTCGGACTTTCTTAAACGAATAAATCGTTAAAAACACACTTTCTGAAAATGAATTTGCATCTTTGCTTGTTTTCATCTATCGGTCGATTTTTCGGCTTAGAGTAGCCTTTTCCGCTGCCTCTGAGACTTCTGGTGGTGTCGAATTAATATATATTCATCAATACTTGACGACATTTTCAAATAAAAACAATACAGCGAATATTTTTTACTTGTTCACAAATTAGTGATGCGCGCGCATCAGCACTTTTTTTTTTAAGACAAACAAACACAGCCAGTATTACTAATAAAGTACCATTAATATTTTTTTGTTTTTGTTACAGATAAATTGAATGAATTAAATTAAAGAATTAAATGTCTATTGTTTATATTTTATCTCCCAAAGTTAATTTTATTCATAAAATGTTGACCACTTTTCTGACATAAAAACTCTTTGCTAAGATTTAAAAAAGTATCGTTCGTTTTAGACGCAGCATCTTGAAACTCGTGCCTTTTACATTACAATAACGCACAAGTACGTAATGACATACATTACGATATTGAAATTGGTGAAATAAGAGGCCCTTTACGAGCAAATGTGTTATAAAGTTATTTTACAGGTATTTAAGTTACCTAATTAGAAATTGTTCGCTTAATAATTTAAGCAACTGATGTGATAACGCAATTAAAGCAATTATGACTATCACGTTATAAACTGATTAATATTAGTAGCGAAATTATATTTGATACTTCAGTAGATAACTAGTTAATTTAACTAATTATTAATTTGTGTTATTACATACATAAGCAAAGGTCATGTTTTGAATAACGTACCTGACATAATAATTTATCAGCATATTATTAAGTGATGACAAAAAAATAATAGTTACACTCTTACACTTGGTACTTGGTTTTGTTTACAATACTATACTTTGCCTTTTAAAGAAAAGGGTATTTCAAATCAATAATGCGATGATATTGACAGCAATTTACTTCAACAAACGGAAGGTAAGTATAGGTATAGACTCCAGTCCAGGTAAGTCTTAAAGAAAATCTAAGCCTTTGACCGTAACGTTCTCAGATCATGACATACAAAGGCTTTTAATGTAAACATATCTTAAATAAGAGGCTTTAATCTCACAAGCCGGATGGAAATTTACATAGAAACAAAAAACCAATTACAAGTTCCCGTCACATGGGTAATGGCGGAGTATTTCTCCTGGGGCGGTTTGATTCCGCAACGTTCGGATATTACACGTTTTATTTCGTATTTCTAATGTATGACTGTGTGTGTTGTATCAAGTAGGTAGGCGGAGCTTTTCTTTTTAATTTGGATCTATCACGTGGCGTTGAGAAATAGGAGTGGCAGTTTTCAGAGAAGAGGAGTATTTGACAAACCGTAGTTTGTGTGTGTTCCTCCCACATATTAATTCATACCCTCTTACAAATAAACACAGAATAAAGTTATTCCAAATTTAAACCTATGAAAATGTATGGTTATTCCTTTGTTATCCCTGATATAACTTTATTCCGTGTTTTATTTGTAAGAGGGATAGACTTTAATAACCATCACAAGCTACTCAGTTTTTCAAATAATTGCTTTTTAACTAAAAGGTACCTACATTCTCTAAATAATTCCACTACCTACATACCTAGTGCCTGAGTATAAGGCACCTAACTGGAATGTCTATTGAATAAAGAACTCCACGAGTGCAAATAGCAGCCACGGCTACAGCAATATACGCAAAACGAAAGAAAAGGTACAATACACAATACGTACCCAATTCCAATGACATTATAGTCTAGACACAAAATGAGGTAGCATCGTACCAAGTTATTAGCTGAAAACTAAGATACGAGCTACACTTGACACGGCTGTGATAACGTCGGGCGAGTTATTGGCACACTGTTATTGGTAGCAGCAGTACATGACAGGCCACCGACGGCGTAATAAGACGTGTAATGGACACCACTGAACTTTCCTCATACAAGTTTGCGACAAGCCGCATCTAATAGTGCCTGAAAGCGATCTAACCAAAATATATGAGCGTAGGTGCCAATCTCTATGGAGAATTAATTAATACGTTCGCTTCACTACGTAGTTGTTCGTTTTAAGTGTTTTGTAAGCAGAATTGAGAAATTTGTTTTTCGGTTATGTTTGCATTTTCATAGTAGCGGTTTTTGTGATAATTGAAAATATGGTATGGCATAGTTTAAACTGTATAACAAACAAACCACGGGCATAATTAATTTTAAAGAAATATGTAAATATGATAATTGGAAAACCAACATATTTTTGGCTACTATTTATGAATTTGAAATTGTATTATTAAACCTCAATAACGTAGCGTTTTAGTGCACGGTTTGCTCTTGTGAAACTTTTATGAATAGGGGGCTTATAATCTACATAATCAAAACAAGAGACAAGCAACATTCTGTCTTCATATTTTAATTAATATTTCACTGCAACTCCAAAGTTTTGAGAGCAGTAGTGGCCCAATGGTAACTCGTAGGTTCGAACACAGACAGTCGCTTTACTTTGTGTAAATTATTTTATCACCACTGATCTCAAAACGGTGTAGGAAAACAAGGTGAGGAAACCGGCATGTCCTAGAACCATAAACTCGAAGACATGTGACATCCCCAACCCGCTCTGGGCCTTCTCTCACCGAGAGGAGGCCTGTGTCCCAGCAGTGGGAACATTATAGGCTGAATAAGCTATAATGTGTTTATGCCAAAGTTTTTCCTTGTAGACACGTATTGATTTATTTGAGCAATTTGTATTCAAGACGCATCCTTTAATATTTTAGGGTTGTGATATAATTGGATGCGCAGCGGCTGCATTTGAACGCAGCCTTAAGTCTTGGCAGGCCGCCATGACTTTGCATAATTTAATGTTCCACTAATAAATACATTACATTCAGATTTCAAGCTTTTCTTAATAGTACAGGCTTGCAATATTCAAAGTTGTATTAGTGTGCAGGTGAATTAAATATGAGTAAAATTAGGCCAATGTAGATAATGTAACTATACGTGTTGCATTTTGATTCACCTGGAACGTTTTTATGGCTAAACGGCTCGACCAATGTTGATGAAATTTGGTACGGAGATACTTTAAAGCTTGGGAAAGGACATAGCCTACTTTTTATTGACATACAACGCGGGCGAAGCCGCGGGCGGAAGCTATTAATTCATAACCACTAGTCACTCACCGACTTTTCTCCTGGATGATAGAAAAATGTATTCTACATTTTACTTTGTATTCAGATCAGTATCGTAACTCATAGTATGTAGGTACTTATGTAATAATTAATTAATTGATGCAGTGTATATCATTACTCGATACGATAATGCCACAGTACATATTTAATTCGCTAAATTATTCAGTCATGTCCGTGAAAATTAACCGATCAAATAGCGCATCACATTATTTGTGAAAGCTTATTATTATGCATGCTGAAATAATGAACCACGTGCCACCCTTTGTTACCCTTAGCTTATTAATAAACAACCACCGGCCTACATTTTTTATCTACTAGGTAATAATAGGTAACTACTATTTGTACTACGCACCTAGAAACTTTACTATTTCTTCAAGCAGCACAATTTTAAAGACATATTGTTAAATGAAGCTCACATCTGCCAAAATGTATGCCAGTAAATCTATTATGTATGAAAATTTTAATTAAATTCGAATGTGGCATGAATTTTCCACATCCACAGTTAGAGCTTTAATTGAAATTTGTTGGTTCACCGAAACGATTACCGAGCAATTGATATTTTAATTGTTTATGCAAATAACGCACCAAGTGGATGTACCCACATTTGCATAGACTCTACTCACGTCACATCTTTTAAAGCAGCTTCACCATCTTAATTCACTTTAAATATTCCGTCTATAAAAATAAAAGCCCCCGGATTCCTTTCATTGTAATTCTATTTCTCAAAGATGACTTCTTATAACGCAGGAGTAACAGGCAAATTGAATTGATTTCAATATTCCCTCTACACTTTTCCTTTAGATATTTTTCGTTCCTGTTCTACATTTTACATAAACTAATTTCCTTGGCAATATTGGTCTTGCGACAGTTCTGTAGGCACGGCCGCGCGGGCGCCTCCCTCAAAAAGAAACTCGTCGAGTCGGGCCTTCGACGACCAAATCAAATCACTCGACCTTATCGATCACCCCGAGAAAACTTACAACTAAATTTATTTGCGTATCTGTAGACACAGTTGTCGGTGAAACTTGACTGTAGGTACATCGATTTTTATAGAGTGAAAGCTACGGTAAGATAGGTAAGATATTAATCCAATAGTGCTGCTGATTTAACGCAATTGCTGAGGTTGCATCCCCTTCGTAGACCCACGGGCCAGTCACCCTTCACCGAAGGGGAAACGTTAATACGAGGATATGAGAATTTACTGTTTAATCCAGCTGCAGGCCAATTTGTTAATATTTTCATTCAATCCACTTAAAAGCATGGTTGTATGTAAATTTTATACGTAAACACGATATCATGTGTGTCTGTAGCGGCGATATAAACGCTGAATGCTTTAGACAAATTGAAAAGCTAACCAGAAAATGATTTAAAGTAGAGGTACCTACAACTGTACAATAAGTACCAGCGGTGGCAGTGGTCATATACTTTTGTGTATTATTGGAGAGGCCATAAATTGTGGTTGGCATGTAAACACGGGAATGTTGGGTGCAGCGTTTGATGTGGTCGGCGCGGGCTAGCGCGCCCTTTATCAATTACGGCTAAACAAGAAAAATGACCGTCCGTAAGCCTACACAAGGCTAATTAAAGCAAGTAGGTAAATTTCGGCAAGAGCCGGTGTCATCCCCGCACCCCACCCACCCGCGAGCCATGTTCATCCCTCTCGGAACAGGTGGTTAAACTTTTGCGTAATTTCATTAAGAGAGGCGTATATTTTGATCAACACGCAAAAAATCCACTTTTTATAAGCTTCGGCGTCCAGGCCGTCTTACACCCGTGATTAATTTTAATTATATCCACTAATTTAATTTTTTAATGGAGACATTAAAATATCTTTATGTTTCTTGGCTCTCCTAAAGATTTTAAATGTGAATTTATTTATTTTTTATCGTGGGGTCACAGTGTCTTCACCTACAGTATTTCAAAACATCAATAAATCATTCACGCTAGATTAAATAGTAGTTGACCTCTCCCTCCGAGGAGCAAACACCATTACGGGTAGTTTAGGGGTGTTCTTGAGAAAAAAATCACACTAGCTATAGAACGCCTTGGTTTTAGAGCCGTATTACAGAAGGAATCATTTATAAGACTTTCCTCATGAGTTATCAGTGCGATGATACTTTAAAGAGATATTCATTTTGCTCGTGAGGGGCTCGTGGCTATATAATAATAGTCGGGTTGAACGAAGGTTAGCTACGCTTGTCGCGGTCGGTTCGTGGATGGGTTACTATCCATTACATATCAAGACCCCTCCCTGCCTCGGAAAGCACGGTAAGCCATTGGTCCCAACTGTCATGCGTAGATCTTTGGTAGTCGTTACGGGTGGTCAGAACCTCAAAAGACTGCAGACAACCAGTCTTGCTAAGGGGTATCAGTAACTGGATTGTGGAGGTCAGATCAGTCGCTCCATGTAAAATACTGGTATTCAGTTGCATCTGGTTAGACTTGGCAGATTGATTGACTGCCATATAGGTACTAGTATAGTAACACGTGGGATCGGCGCGTTGTAGCTCAATAATCACAAAAATTGGTTTCTTGGATTGTCGAGTATGACGTAACGCAATGAAACTATCAGACGCAAAAAATACAATGGACAGAGAAGGGTTTAAAGAAAAATGTTACATAGATAGAATAGTAAAAAATAGTTTGATATTCCCTATAAAAAATTTGGAAGTTGCTCCACAAAAATAAACTTTAGCGTTGATCATCTATGTATTTTCAGGGATAACGACATTATATTTTTAAGAACTTAATAAAATTAGCATTTTTTTAAAACTTTGACCAGATAATTATTTAATTTATTGTGTACACTCTGAATAATCTAAAGAAAATCCGGAAAATAAAAGCATATTCGCAGCTTAGTCACATCTCGGCAACACAAATATTGTTTTCAATTTTCAACCTTATTTCAAGCCAACTAATGGTGACAATAGATTACGCGGTTGTGTGCCGTTTAAGGCTACTCTTTCGAAAAAAGCTTAAAAACAGCGTGCAGATGAAGCAGTTTTTCGCCGGAACCTACAGAGAAATTACATCTGAAAAAAATTGTTAGTAATCTACATGATATGAATCGTAATTTGGTTTAGCCATAATTTTTCTATCGGTATCACATAATAAGAAAAAAAACCCCAAATCACCTCCAAATCGTTAAGATGAAACCATTTTACTCCTTCATTTTTTATCAAAAGAATATAACAAAAATATCTACTACTTTGCAATACAAACGAAAATGATTTGGTTTTGTTACTTTTTAAAAACATGTATATTTTTTATTATAATAAATTAAAAATGCGTCTAATTTGGGACAGCGCTCCTTGATGGGCGAGTCCTATTACTGGCTGGACGTACGACGCGTTGCGTGAGCTCAGGCCAGAATGCGCAAGCTAACCACTCAAGGTCATTGGCGTATAGTTCGGCCTTAAAATCGTAGTCAGTCCGCGTCTTAATGATGGGTCCGCTAGACTAGCATGGCGGCCTGATACCAGTCGGGGGTGCGGTGTGTGTACAAATGTCTCCCAGGCCCCCGACTCATGGTACTGCAAGGAACAGTGGGGTTTTAGTCGGTAGGAGTCTGACATTTAACCCTCCGTTCTATTCAGATGGAGGGTATCCATTAGGATCATTCCTACGGAAAAAAGGGTACAGAAAGTACTAGTAAGTCGTTTAAAAACATTTATAATTTAAAGTAAACTCAATTAAGTTAAAATAATGTTATGTTACGCACGGCTACAGATCAGGCTATACTTTTCCAGTACAAGCTGATCTCGTATTGTATAGGATTTCTTTACAATGAAAGGTCAGTGTAAACTGGAAATGTAGAGCTTGATGTGTAGCCGTTTGTACACTGAAAGACGTCCTATATCATTTCATCGAATTAACGTGATCTTTAATAATTATGCTTGATGATATAATAATATATCATCCAGCTTAATTTAATCATAGCAATTTTCATATAGGTGGCTTATTCATAAGAATATAATGTAAAAAAAATATAATTATATTAGCTCTTGTGTGATATATTAACTAACTACTAAAATTGGCCAAGTGATACAAACTCCACCAAGTCAAGCCAACATGTTTGGCCAATACATCCGCCAACATTTCATCAAATATTAATATGCCAACCGTGAGATATGCGTACCTATGCCTCAGGAATATGATAATAAGTCGTATACTAATATTTCAACTTCCACAGGGTTTTGTAAGGCCTTCACGCGTCTGTATACATAAATATATGGGTATTATTTGCGTTATTTCATCCATCTGAACGGAATAGAAGTGACAGGATATAGGTAATGTATGATCAAATCCATGTAGGTACCACAACATATATTATGTTAGTGGGCCTAACATTCAATTGGGCTTTTGGTCTGAATCTAAATGTTTAGGCTGCCAAATAGCATAGAATTACGAGCATTTTTTACCATTCCTACACTTTTTATATCACCTATGAAATTTCCGTTTTACCATTAGAGGAAATCAAACATTTTTTTTTAAAGAAATATCGTCGATGCACTTTTGCAATTTTAATGAAACTTCGTTGATGCCTCTGCTATAGAAATACTGGGGACGGAATGAATTCTTTAAAGCCGTTTTTACCACCTCGTTGGATTTGAAATTTTTCCCCGGGGCTCATTAAACCAAAACCGCATCGTGCGTTCGCTTGCGGTATCTTGTCCATACGCGTCGTTAATATTGCGTGCTGCCTGTGCTGCGTCGGTGCCACGACAGACACGGAACTCTGGGAACACAGCGTGCAATTTCGCTTTTAGAAACATCGATATCAAAGAAAAATCGAACGTCGGGAAAACAAAAAAACAATTGAATTAAAAAAAAATTATATGCGATATTATAAAAATTAATTTGAATTTGGAATTCTAAATAGAATGAAAAATATTGACCTTCGCTCTAGCCAGCCGGTAATCGGCAATTTCATAGGTAAGGACCTAATACTTTCTTTTGTTTATAGGTACTCGAACATCACTCACAGACATGCAAAGTAAAAGCATGAGACCATTAATGCCAATGACATTAAACATCTAGACGTTGCCATGATTACAGTGTGAAGTGTGGAAGTGAGACACATTTATTACGAATATTAGTAGGAAAATTGAGACAAAGCATCGTATCTTCTGTCTCTTATGGCGTGCCGTATTTTTGCTTGGCAAACTTTAGAATGTTAGCCAAACAAAGGGCTTTCACTGTTACAAAATTTATCTTGCGTCGACTTATTTCACTTTTTTGGACAGTTTTTGCATTGTGCGAATGTATTGACATGGGTTTCAGACCAAAATATGGAAGGTTTCTTACGGTAAACTTCATTTCGCATACCTCATAACCTACAAAAAGTACTGTAATGCTGTCTCATGACCGGCCACGCGGTGGCTCGATCTAGATGTATATTATGTAAGATTTATATACACGGGAGTTAAAAGTAACTGGCGAAATGTTGATGTTCCATAGATCTACCTCTGCCTTCGAGGATTACAGGCGTCATGTTATGTTATAAAACCATTCAAAATGGGTATTTAAATTCATTTTATCATTAACAACAATCATAATCAAGTTTCATTTCAGTTAACTTCATTACTCCCATAAGCTTCACAAAGTTTTAACATCGCATGTTTCACTTTCATTTCCCGGACATCACGCATTAACGTCTATCTGTCTGCCTATTAAAAACGTAGCCTCGACATGACATAAAACATTTATTAATCTCACAATTTCATTCAGCAAAATGTATGCAATTACAGTATCCATGACATGAGATTTCACAGTAAATCGTGCGACATTAGCGGCGTGCACCGACCTAAGTGTACATATGTACCAACACGAGCCTCGGGCGGATTAAAACGTTCTCATAATGGATTTCAGACTCAACCTAATGAAATATTAACTCGTAAAATTCATAATAGATAAATGTATTACCGCGAATAGCTCATCTGATTATTCTAAATCGTTCGAGATTTGAAACGCGACTTAGGTGTGACTTTGTCGAGCTTGGCTTAGAACCGAGGTCAACTCGCCGCCGGCGGCGGGTAGATGTGTGCCTATACGTTAGTTTCTCTGCACTGTCACCTACTTTGCATCATAATCGAATTTCCACAAAGTAAAACAAAATCTCGTAGTCGCATTAATATTCAGCGATAGGGCCCGACGCATCGCCGCCGGATTGACGTTTAACATGCAAATTGCAATCTGAAAATCTAGCGAAATTGTGTGCCACTAAATATTTTCGACATTATTAATTCAGGACACAGTTGTTTGAATCGGCAGCTAGAATATAATTTAAATGTTAAACGAATTTGTGCCACTAACGCTAAATTAGACTGGGGCGCTAGCCGCCGGGAATTTAATCGGACAGGTGAATCTACGAAACATACATTTATTCATTTTGCTTTTGCGTTCATTTTAAATGTTTTGAGTCATATTGTCTAACTCATCTTCTCGGTTCCTAGTTTCAGATAGGTAATTTTATTTGAAGTATAACCTGCATTGTATTCACCAGTATTAAGCGAACCAATAAGGTTCAAATTCTCATGGAATAAAAATAGGACTCACAGAAACCAAATCCCGAGAGATACTCTTAGCTAACACACCTATCTACTTTTAAATGACTACCTAAAAGACAAAAAGCCCGCCCAAACGCAATACATTAAGCAGATAGCCACGAGACAGCGGGTCATTCTAAAAGTGCGGAACGATTAAAGTGAAAGAGGGGAGACAAGACGCCTCAGCTGTACTCGGCCCAGTGATGGATACGAAGAATAAATCAGGTCGCAGCACTCGTCGGCGATGACCAGATGTGCCCCCCACTAATGTATTACCTCAGGTCATTCAATATTTTCAACTTATTGCCTGTACGCCACGTAACTCGTGTGACCTAGCACGCTCGTAAGTCTGGAGATTTAATACTTCTTTAGGCTTATTAAAGTTGTGATATACTCGTAGGCTAGACTTATTGTTCGCTAATGTTTTTGTCTAGAGCAAAAGGACTTAATACTGAGCTTATATTTTGGCTTTCTTAGAACTGTGCAGTTTCATTAAAACATGTTCTAATTGTAAGGGTTTTTTTGTTGCCCTATGATTATTTCTTCTTATATACTTGTACATATTATTATTATTATTTAAAGACGGTTAGCTTTTAAATTATGTAATTATTATCTTGTGAAACTGAAATATAAAACATTGCAGTTGAAAAAAAAATCTAAGGATCAAATACTTTGTAGTACCTAATAGTCTTGCCTATTAGGATTTTATGGCTGAAATACATTCACACAACAATCATGTTATTAAATATTAAATCGCAAAATTACTGTCTACAATTAACGGATGTGTTTTATTAACACCATTAATCTGCATGTCTCCCCTTGGAGTCAGGAAATACCCCTTTAGGGTGTACCCTAAAGTTAATTTCGTAAACCAAAACAGAGACGTTCCCGTTCAGTGAATAATAAGACATCTCCCTGGTGACGAAATAATGCTCCAGATAATACTATTATTTCTCGAGATATCAATATGATAGATACTGTTAGATACCTAACGTTAAATTCACATCGGCTGGTCGGGAGATCTTGATAGTTATAACAAAGGAATTGTATTGTATCTGAAAGGATTCGATATTGAGCACTATTACATTACAACATTGATACAGGATCTTTGTTGTAAGAAATTTTGTGCCGGTCTACCAATGCTAAAGATTTTTGATTTATTCTACCTACTGACCAAAAATCTCCCTTTTATAAAGAGCTTTCTAGAAATTACATTATACAAATAGTCATATAGAATTACATCAATAGGTCCAATGATAAAGTCAGGTAGCATCAGTTTCCTGTCCGCGCCCAAAGTGCCCTGACAACTAACACGGAGCACCGGGAACACCCATCCCCATTGATCAAATCATCGAATTTCCGCCCCTTGCAATTGCAATCGTTCGCGAATTTGCAAGGGTTCTCCGGTTTTCCTGTGAGTTTATCGTATACAGAATGAATAACATATTTACTTTCAATTTTTCTTACTTGTATAAAAGTTACTTTTAAATATTATGACCATCAATACTGTTTATCAATGCTGAAGATGACTTAAGTGTTCAAATTGCCAAATCCAGATTTCACGCCAATCCTAATGCCAAAATTACTCGTAATAAACTACCGTTTATAGTATTAACCAACCAGCCAACTAGCCAACAAGCAAACAAGACGAGTAATCAAACTGATTAGGTGCCGCAGCATCGCATTTGATCATTGCACAACAATAACAGTCCAGTTACTGCACCCAATACACGAGATGGGAGCCAACAGGATGTTTGACAACAACAGCGACACCTATCGACATATTTATATTCGTTAACCGCAGTTAACAAAAAGCCGCGGTATTTTCCCATCAGCTAACAATAAATAGGAGTCGGCTTCGACGGTAACGTAGAAATATAAACGAGAAATGATTCATTCCGAATTTCGACATATGCACGAATTGAAAGGTCGGCTGCGAGTGACGTATTTTTAATTACCTTCTACCGCGTCGTCGGATCGACTCCATATTGAATTTCTATAGTGGACAATAAATAAGTCGAGAGCCACCTCGGTCTCACGTTCCCTTTTAACTATCGGACCCGTGTGGGATAACGGTATCGTAATTAAAAGTCAAATCCATCTTCTCTAACGTGTTACGAGTACCTACGTAATAAACCCCTTTTCAGCACTCAACGGCATTGGCAATCATATCGATATCAAAGTCGGAATTGAAATCGTAAATGAAACTGTATTACTTCCGGTTTGAACGTGAAATTCTATACTAGAAGTATAAGGTTTACAAAAGTGTGTTTAGGTAAAAAGTAAGGTATTTTAATTACCCCAATCTTGATCGAATCTCGGTGCTAGCTGATTGAATTTCCGGACGAGGCTATCTCTCGTATTTGCGGAGCGTTGCGGGCGGCGGCGGGCGCGCTCGCTCCGGCTCACTGGCCTGTGACGTCACGCCGTCGATTACATTTTTTTTTATTATTTGCTACTGTAAACAGGTTGCTCATAAAGTCTACTCCTGTCTTTTTGTTGTGGCGTCCATGATTAAACGCGATATTAATAGAGTTTTCTTTTCGTCCTTTTTTCTGTTGTCTGGATAGGTTACTTTTTATGCTAAGTAAGTTTCCTGCTCGTTACTTTTTATTTTTAATTTTCATGTGCTTTGTTAAATGTGAAAGTCTCATATTATTACTTTTCCACGGTGAAAAGTTTTTAGATTCAAAGCTTGAAACTACAGTCACTTGTAAAATAAGATAAGTTTATTCAGTCAGACTATCGCCTAGATAACTAAGGCTGACGTCGCATCCACCTGGCCACACACCTGATAACATCAGTCGGCGAAAACCTAATTTCCTTGACTTGCAGCGGTCAGACGACAGACGTAGACGCTCTGAGTACATGTATACCTGTCTACTTAGAGTAGGGTACGAGTACAGACATAAACATTGAATGCTGATAATTATATTACGTGTTTGAAAATTTCAAGAAAGGAAAAACAATCTAAAAAGAAATAAACCGTTTTAACGATCCTACCTTTTCATACACTCCACTAAATAAAAATTAATATTATATGTTATCCCTATATTATGTAGGAGGACTCTAACTACACAGGTATAAGTTACATCCCTACAACTTATTAAAATCAACGCTCACAACATACCTTCACGACCGCTCCGCGATTGAGATACTCGAAACGAAACGTTACCACCGTAACCGTATACTTCTGGGGTTCTATGATTGATGTGACGGGTAATAAGGCCCACAAGTATTGCAATTTGTTTACCCTTATCGCTTTAATATACTTTCCGTGCGCACAAAGATAGGTTTTCGTATCGTATTTTATACCGATCAACAATGCCGACCCCGACGTTCACCGATAATTGGAGAAAAAGTCCCCAAGGAGCCAATTTTGCTGACGCTGCTTGTAAAGCGGGTGGCATCCATACGAAGAAATAAATTATAAACGATCCATCACTCTTGGTTGTTGACAAATATAGCGCAACGCATTTAATATCATAACAGGAAAAACTTAACCAATAGGTTTTTTCACCGGCTCACGATAGCGTGATGGATTTGGTATTATTACTAAATTGGCCGTGTGGCTTGTTATAGGTACTAATGTTTTCCGTATTTATTATTTTTCGAGTTATCTATCCCTTATGTTGCACCTGCCATGTTTTGTCTCTGTATCACCCTAAAGTTGACTGGTAGAAAACGCCTCAGGCGATTGATTGTTATCTGTCCGTTGTCTTGGAAGAAGACTTTTGGCCGCAGGACGTGGTGTTCCGTCGCTTCCGCGGACAAATACCAAAGGACAAGCTAGTGAAGTGAAAGGCTACTAACATAGTTTTAAGCCGAGCGTCCATTAGTCTGCGCCGTCCGCAATGCACGCACGGCACGCAACGGATTTTCGTTTGTTTGTATGAAGAAATGAAAATGCGGGCGGTACCGGTAGTGGATGCAGTGCTAGGTATATGAATTCATACATAGTAAACCAAAATCCGTTGCGTGCCGTGTGTGCGTTGCGGCCGGCGCGGACCAGTGGACGTTCACCTTTAAGCTACATTTATTAACACAAGTTTTGTTTATTCTTATTTATGTTAATTTTTATGGTATAATGTCTATGGGCCATTATAGCTTGAAATAAATGTTTTATTATTATTATTATACATATTATATTAAGTCCGCCTTTGTACAGTTTTTTTTTTAATGTGCATAAAGTTTTAATAAATAAATAAATGTTGTGTATGGAATTGTTTTGGAATATTTAAACCAATAATACCTGAGCCCCGATACTTAATTAAGAACATTCTCAAGAAACTACTCACTACTTAATAACGCAGACTTCTAATAATGTAACAGTGGGTACTCAGACAATGTAGAACTTAATGAAATGTGAAAAAGTGTCAATTAGACCGTAGACTTCGATAAATATAAAAGAAGCCAGACAAAAGCAATGCCCGCAGAAGACTAAAGAATAAGATACAGTTATTATATAAGTACAAAGTTATTACATCAAATGAACCTGGTTTGACCGTAGTATTAAAAGTAAATATCCCTGCAATAAAATTGAATACACTCTCTTGAATAAATATGCCCAATTCTCTTGAATGAAAATATTTAGTCGATGAACGAACTCAAAATAACAGTTACATAAATTTATTTATTTATTTATTTATTAAATCTTTATGCACAAGTAAAAAAAAATACCGTACAAAGGCGGACTTAATGCCTGAGGCATTTTCTACCAGTCAACCTTAGGGACCCTTAGGGAACCTTATAAATTATGTTTACATATCAGTAAAATAATATCAGTTATTGGTTTTCAAATAATATTTCACAGATTTAACAGTTATCTAATAAAATATGCTAATTTCACTCTGAGAACATCTTTAAATTGCATAGTGCTATTGTATGGAATGATTTTTCAGTTTTCAGATTTAAACTTATATCCGAGTGATCTCTCAGCTCAGTCTGGTTTGATAGCCTTTGTTTAGAAAATAACTATATTAAGCCGCTATATTTGAATAAACATGGTGGCTGTAGAAAAGTAATTTTCAATCGTCACATAACTTTTCCCAACGTTAAAATTCGAGTAGGTTCGCCAATTAAACCACATTCATACTGCACACGAGGCCGAATATCTAAGTTTTGTGAGTCTTTAGTGTGATCAATAAGGTAGGCTTGGTCGACATCTTTCGGTCCGCCACGTGTCAGTCATAAACCTGCTTTTACAGGGACGACAACCCCGCCCTCGGGTGAGGACATTTAGGGGGATAGTCGCCGTAAAAAAAGGACTGTTAAGGACTCCGAAGCTAGGTTTTGTCAGTCTGGTAAAATATATTGCGGATAGACGTGACTTAGAAAAGTTCTATTATCAAAGCAAGCCTACTTGATTGATGACAGTAGATGCGATTACAGAAGAAAAGAAAAGGTTTTTCAGTGATTGAATTTTATTTTAGTGTTGGGACTGGTTGTCGATAGGAACTTTTATAAATTAAATAGCTTTTGCCAGCGACTTCGACCGCGTAGAGGTCGGAAATTATCCCACGGGAACGTACAACCGAGATAAAAAGTATCCTTTGTCCTAAACCAGGGCATGGTCTATCCATGTGCTAAATTTCATGCAAATCTGTTTTGTCGTTTTAGCGTGAAAGTGTAACAAATAAACAAACAAACTCACTTTCGCATATAAAATATTACTACAGTTATGATTTCAATAGTAAGTTAAAGGAAAATAATATAACCACTCATTAGTCTCGTACCAACATTCTAGCTTGTAGGCAGATATTAACTGTGTCAAGACGTCAATATATCCACGCATGAGAAAACATTCTATTTGAATTCGTAGTTCATAAACTATATTAAACCCACCCTCAGCTATCATTTTATTCCTGACATGATAACATAATATTAAACGTAAACCTGCCTCATAAGATAACACTGAGGTACCTACCAAGAATTTTCATCGCCGTCGTCTTGCAGCCGCCTTCGCAATATAAACGCGACGTTCACGCAATAGAGACAACACTCGACTCATACGCCGCCTGACCTTGGTTAGAAAGAAACGACAGAGATTTCGCAAGCACGCCTTTAATTTCTAAAGGTTTTATTGCATTCCCCGCAAGCTCAGACGCTTAAACTTTATTGCTGTGGGATTAAAGTAATATTTGCAGCGACTAAATGATGTCGAGGCAATTTCATGATATTAAAAGCTGTCTATGTTGGAGTTCAGGTCAATAGTTTGGTGTTCCGTGATAGTTTGCGTGGTATAATCGTTCCAGAACTTTCTGTCGTTCACATTCTTGGGCGACGACGTGCGATAACAATACGTTCCTTTTCAACTATTTGCGGCAGCTAAATAGTTTGCCTCCTGTACTTCGTCACCGTGAGACGTGTTTACAGTACAGCTACTCAAGTAATGGCACTGTATTTAATTACACCTATTCTATATTCAATTTCATGTTTGAAATTAAATAAATGTACGATATTAGAGTGCAGTTCTTAAAGTTTTCGTTTCAAAATCGCGCATTACTGCTGCTATATTAAGTTTGCAATATAGCGTGACACGAGTGCGATGCAAGTTCACGGTTGAATGAGTTGGTAAAATTCTGCAGAAAAGCGACAGATAGCTATGAAAGAAGCCCTGCGCTCGAGAGGCGGTTGAAAAGGGATCGGAAATGTGAGCCCGTTGAAGTGCATTCGCTATTGGTGTCGTTTCCGGATGTACTCGCAGCAACAAAGATACTTTTATGAACCCTATACTTTGGTACGTTTATTTGATAGTCGCTACATACAGGTGCCGCTCTGTTCAACCACTGATATCAAGACTGCATTTTTCTTTGAAAGATTTTACTGTGCTATGTTCGATAAATAAACGTGTTGAAGACAAAACAAACCATATATGTCTAAGTATAAATAATGACTACTTATTGCGCAGTTACAAAAAACCTCTTATTGGGAGTCACGTCATGTACAAGCCGATGTGTACGGAAGGGTAGCCCCGATCGATCTGCTCACACCCTCCAGATATGATTAGCAGCTAATTGAATCCCGGGGTGAGATTCGCAGTTTAGTTTTCTAATTTACGAGACTCTCCTTTGCTTTGCACAGTAAAGGGTTGAATTTAATTATCTTCACGTCCACGACCCTCAACTTAAACTCACAAAAAATGGATGAAATTGTATCTCAATTTGAGAAAAAGCTTCGTTAATCTTCGCTCTCACTATTCTGACTTTATAATATACCGTAGCAGACAACTCGTAGCAGTCGTAGCCCTGCTACGAGAGTTCGTAGACCTTTTGATTCGTTATGGCAAATTGTTATTTGATATCCTAAAAATAAAAGATCTCTTTCGCTAAGTCCTTTATATTATTTTTTAAAAGTATTTAGTGAAAGGATAAGTTTTTGCTTGATTTATGTTTTATGTAAGCGACTTTATTTGTAGTTCATTTGTCTGCGATAAAAACGTGGTACCTACTCCGAAAAACAAACTACAATTTTGTCTTCTCTATAGATTTCTCTAGCCTTCTTACTGGTAGTTTTATTGCGTCACTAATCGGGTGATATTTTTTGCATGGAATTTGGTGATAATCACTTTCAAGTCGGAGTTTGTATTCAGGCGGCGCGCACCGCCCTCCGCCCTTGTGTTGCGAATTTGATAATGAAAGGGCCCCACTTGTGTGCTGCAGAGATAATGTAAATAAGTATGCAAATTATACACCAAGTTCCATTCAAATGAACCTTTGCGGCTCTTTAAAGTTTTCCTCAAAGCTGAATCTAACAGTGTGATATATCTACTCGCACCGACATCCTCCCTGCATTTGAATATTTCGAAATAAGGAAATGATGTACAAACAGACACGGATTCCTGTCGGGAAACTTTCTCCTCGAATCGTATTTATGATGTTATGAGTTTGCAGCAACAGACAGACCGACGCACCCAATAGGGACGCGCCAGTAGGCAACATTATTAAAGTAGATAGTATAATAAAAGTCTGAAGGTGTGGTACTTACTTTGTGTAGTTCATTGATTTGTAGACGTGTACTTGGAATGTCTAGACGACACACGTGAAAGTTGAAATCTTTTTGATTTTATTACATCTTCAACAGATTTAAATTTCTTACCATTTTATTTTGGAGAAAGTGCTGACTAACGCATTTTCTCCGAAACTCCGAAAATAATAAATTTCTGTTACAGGTTACAGTGCACTTTCACATACGAATAAGTTAGACAGGCCACTAAGAAAAAATACATAAACAACAATTAGTGCACATCAGTGACTCGGTTTTCATTTCACCCGACATTTGGCACGGAATGTGTAAAATATTTTCGGTGTAGCAAAGTGAAAGTGTGAGGTGACAGCGTGTGACGCGGCGGCACATCAATCATTATCCACGGCTCGCTCACGATACCGAAGAAAGCTCTAAAGCAACGCCACTTTCATAATGTATGACGTTTAAAACCGACTTTCAAAGTCTCCCTTTCAAAGTCTCTCTTTCAAAGTCTCTCTTTTAAAGACTCTCTTTAAAGTCTCTCCCTTCTTTATTAAGGGAAGCGTGCAAACAAAATAGATTGATACGGGAACTTGATAACGCGTATTGAGTTTTATTTTTTTGGAAATTCTATCTGTACCGCGCAGTGAGATTCGTTATTTACTTTTATTGAATAGGATTTTATGAAATTGGTTTATTACTTTCTGAAATTCTTGGAAGAAGTTACCTGCGTGTATTTTTAAGTAATATTGATTGATAACAGTGGAGTTTGAAATAAGTTTTTATTAAGAGGATTAAAACATAGAATAAGATTATTCCAGTGCTAGAAATACTCAGCCTTCGCCAGTATTTATACTAAGGACTTTCAAATACTAACATAAATCATCTGGAAAACTTTTCGACTATAAAACAGGTCGTGCAGAAATGTATAGGGCGTCGATGTCGACCTCTCTAAGCTACAACTCGATTTTTTTACACAAAAGTTGGCAACCCTAATGTTCATCCATCTTTCTTGTAAATAGTAACACTACCGAGAATCACAAGAGCTAGACATGGACTCGGAAAAAGTGTTCAGTTAAAAATAGAAACACAATTTATATCATGTTGCAAGTAAGTGAAGCGTTTATATCAAAGACGTGCAGTGCGCTTTTCACTGCCAGTACCTTGCACTTAACTGATACTATATTATATTTCCGATAAGTGCGATTCAATTTGTTCAAGATCCGCGAAACGGCACCCAGAAGAATGTATGATAAACTGTCATTCAGATGCGGCACTCTCCGGGAACGACACACATTCCAGTTCGGGAGCATCATAAATTGGGTTATCAATCAATATTACTTTCGTATCTTCAATTTATGTGTAAATTGCTTATATTACGCATACATGAAGAGACATTGTTCCTGATCATTCGCACTGGGATGGGTATCCATCCCCTTTTTTGTGATCGTCGTTAGGTTCGTACTTCGTACCGCCGCCGTCGATATCAGCACGACTGTCCGACTATAAAGGTATACTGGCGTCGTTACTTGGTATTTTCTTACAATCTGAGCAAGTAGCGAGCGGGACAGCGCTCGTAATGGCCCAATATATCAAATAGGATTAAGTGTAAATGAGAGTAGCGCAACCGGCTGATACTTTGTTGTGCGACATGACCGGAATAGATAGGAAGCTATTGATTTTTGTCATTACCAGAAATAGAACAGTTTTCACCCTAACACATAACATAATCAGCCTGTAATGTTCCCACTAGTGTCCGACCGAAACTGGTTCTTACGACCGAAACCGAAACCGAATTTCGGCAACGGTCTCAGTTTCGGCCGAAACCGAAACCGAAACTTCCTTACAAGGATCATGTTTTGAGGGAAAGATAAAGAAAACGTTATTATAATTAGTCAGTTTTATTTTTAGCGTTCCGTACCAAAATGGTAAATAGGAAACCATAAGGTGTGACTCAGTCTGTCTGTCACAGCTGGATATCTCAAGAACTACTAATGCTATTAACTTGAAATTTGTAACAGTCTTAGATGACGTTTGCCCAACTATTTTGCAAATAAGAAAGAAATAAAAATGCAAATAAGAAAGAAATAAACAGGGACTGAAATCGAAACTCTTAGGGTGTGTTAAAATTCGAAGTGGGGCTACTAGGGCATGTGGGGTATCATATGAAAGAGCGCTGTAGGCTGCATAGGTTTCGACTTTTGATTCATCAAAATGTAAAAAAAAATACCGTTCCCCATCCTCCACTTATCTCAGAAGTTTGCATAGAGAATAATCTGAAATTACTTATTCTATGTGACAGAAGTGTGTGTAAAGATTACAGGAAAAATAAAACGGTGTCTTTAAATAGCACACTTTTTCAGAAATCGGAACGGAACCCTCGGTGCACGAGTCCAACTCGCTCCTGACCGATTTTTTATCTTTAAATCACATAGCTACGCAGTCTCCGACATTTTCACTTATTGATTATCAACATGAAAATGAATGTAATTGATAGTGAAATAAATAAATAATAATTATTATTTTTAAAGTGTCTTTGACATATCTCGGGACCCTGGGGTCCCGGACTTTTGGAAGGCGTACGAGGGGCCGAAGCCAACTCGCAGAGGCCCCTTAGACAATTTTAAATTATGAGGAGGCACCAACCGACGATTATCCCTGTATACACTATGCTTGTGTACCCAAGAAAAACCCCCGGTTGGTGCAGGACTATTGCAGAACATGGAACCAAACATATTGGGCTATGGGTTTGGGTGGCTGTGGACTAGTTACCTAGAACTATGAAAGGACTATGGCCCCTGCCTGATATAGTGTTTTATTATACACGGAAAAAAAAATTGCAGGGGTGACTTGCACACTCAATAATGGGCCCCTGAAAACGGTCACTAGCACATAGGGTCGTAGCGGCAAGGGAGCAACATGTCCTGAGGTGCTTGTGAGGAGTGGAGAGGTATTCCACGGTTCTCAGAACAATCCCAGAGCCCGGAAGATGGTCAAGATCCCTACAAACACTTACTGGAATACTTCCTTCCTCCGAGCACGTTTGCTCTTGCAAATCTCCACTCAAGCCAGCCAATAAAGGCAAGAATGAGGTGGGAGCTCTGTTCCCGTCATTGTTCACTCCAGCCGGGCAATAAAGGCAAGCAAGAGGTGAGGAACAAGACTTCTCCCGGGAGATAGGGTCCGTGGGGTCGCTACTGCCCAACAGGTCGCCACATGCTACCCTGCGGGTTTCTGTATCTCTCTTGGTCTGGCTCCTCATCCTAGACCTGTTCCGGCAGAGTAAACTCTACAGGCACAGACCTAGAATTCGGAGCACGCAAGCTCCACCACGACGTCAACGTAGAGATACTGCGGTGGGGTTATTATTATTATTATTACACTAGCTTCTGCCCGCGACTTCGTCCGCGTGAAATTTCTTGTCCCCCCCGCCCACCAACCCCGACGCATCGCATCGCAACGCCTGCCCGCGCTATTACTTCGTTTACGCTTAATAGCACCCTTTATGACATTTTTTCTTTTTGCTCGGCTCTTAAGGTCCCTAGCGTGATGTTAAATAGCCTATATTTTTCCGCATTGCCTGCCCGCGCTATTACTTCGCGCTTGGCTCCTAAGGGCCCTAGCGTGATGTTAAATAGACTATATCCTTCCGCATCGCCTGCCGGCGCTATTACTTTGCGCTCGGCTCCTAAGGGCCCTACCGTGATCATAAATAGCCTATATCCTTCCGTATCGCCTGCCCGCGCTATAACTTCGCGTTCGGCTCCTAAGGGCCCTAGCGTGATGTTAAATAGCCTATATCCTTCCAAATCGCCTGCCCGCGCTATTACTTCGCGTTCGGCTCCTAAGGGCCCTACCGTGATGATAAATAGCCTATATCCTTCCGCATCGCCTGCCCGCGCTATTACTTCGCGTTCGGCTCCTAAGGGCCCTACCGTGATGATAAATAGCCTATATCCTTCCGCATCGCCTGCCCGCGCTATATATTACTTCGCGTTCGGCTCTTGGGCCCTACCGTGATGATAAATAGCCTATATCCTTCCGCATCGCCTGCCCGCGCTATTACTTCGCGTTCGGCTCTTGGGCCCTACCGTGATGATAAATAGCCTATATCCTTCCGCATCGCCGGCCCGCGCTATTACTCCGCGTTCGACTCCTAAGGGCCCTAGCGTGATGTTAAATAGCCTATATCCTTTCGCATCGCCTGCCCGCGCTATCACTTCGCGCTCGGCTCCTAAGGGCCCTAGCGTGATCAAGAAGTGGGTTATAAAATGCAAAATGATTTTTTCAAATCCAACTGGGGTAGGTCCAGAGATAGCGCATTCAAACAAACTAACAAAAAAACAAACTCTTCCGAGAAAAAATACTTATTTGCACAACGTAATCTAGGGGTAAATTGATCCGCACTAAACATGTTTGCTCAAGAGCGACCGGTGTGAATTAAAGTTATTTTGCGATTTAGTAATTTTATATTATCTCCGAAACTGTATGACCAATTGACATACTGTAAAGGCCAAATCTTATCTCCATGATGTCCTTGTGATTATAAAATAACTTATTTTGATAAGGATTAATGTTTTGTTGTTTAAATAATCATCCAAACTTAAGTATGTCTAAAAAATACTTTTTTAAAGCAATAAAAGATGTATAAAAGATAAAATATAAAAGATAGAAATATGGTGTCGCGGACTTTTTTGTAGAATTATTTAAGACGGACCAGACTGCCATACATTGTTCTCAATTTTAAGCAACCGTTTAGGCAGCGCATGCAAAAAAGTCTGTTTAAAGAGGTATTTCTTTCCGACTTGTTAGACAAAAATTGTGATAGCTCGGCTAATATGCATGATATAGATATAAGTTATAGCCTATAGCACTCAGGAATAATGTAGCTTTCTACCAGTGAAAAAATTTTTAGAATTGGATCATTGGTTCCGGAGATTACCCCCTACATACAAACTTACAAACTTACAAACTTACAAACTTACATACAAATTTTACCTCTTTATAATATTAGTATAGATAAGAACCCCTCATTTAAGAAAAAAATATTATTTGAATTTTTAAAATATTTAAAACAGGTGAGGTGTTCATTTTAGTAGGTACTACCTAAGGGTCTTATCACACTGACGATTTGCGAGCGCGTGGAGCGCGTAGCGAGCACTCCACGAGTGAGCAACGTGTTCGCCGCGTTTTCATAATATTGTACACTCGCTTGTCTCGCTCTTTCTTGTAAATTCGCGTCAATTGGTCTCGTTACGCAAACGCGACGAGGTCGCTGCGCACCCGCGGCGTGGTCGCCGCGCACACGTTGCGCACTCGCCCCGTTTTCCACTCGCTCGCAACTCGCTAGTGTGATAAAGCTATAAAAGAAAATTCGTCGCTTGGAGGGAATTTACCGCGCCGAACATGACCGAGCACAGCGCGAGAACTCCCAAAATGCAGTTTCGGTTTCGGTCGTAGTTTCGGCAGGTTTGCCGCCGAAACCGAATCTAAACCGAAACCCGTTTATGTGCCGAAACTCGACCGAAACCGAAACTGAAACCGAACTTTCGGTCTGACACTAGTTCCCACTGCTGGGACACAGGCCTCCTCTCTGTAAGAGGAAGTGGACCGTAATCCACCACGCGGGCTCAGTGCGGCATAGTAGATGTCACATGTCTTCGATTTTTTGGTTCTAGGACATGCCGGTTTCCTCACGATGTTTTCCTTCACCGATTTGAGAGCAGTGGTGATGAAATAATTGACACAAAGTAAAGCACCAGTCTGGGTTCGAACCTACGACCTTCAACTCGTAAGTCGCGGCCGTTACCACTGGGCCACCACTGCTCTATAACACATAAACGTATTGTTTATATCCAAAATATGAAGTGTCTGAATATTTGACATCAGCAATATAGGAGCAATCCCCTTTGCACTTCACGCCGAATTAGTTTACCGAATACGAAACATAACAAAATGGAGTCTGCAAAGTAGCCCGAATAAATCGCATTTGTGAGCGACAGTAGGGCGCGGGTGTGCGTGGAGACACCACCTCCCCTACGAATGCGAACATTTCTAGTTTCCACCTGAGTGACGCGCCGCACGCTCTATCAAAATATGCAATTTATTTTTGGTATTGCTTGTTATTTGTACCCACATTTAGTGGTCTTCGAAGACGTGGTACGAACTAAAACTGATCTTTTGTTACCAATAAACAAAAGTGCTACTTAACATAAATTCGAACACCAGCACAAAAGTAAGAGCAATAACCACAAACTTTCTTCCATTCATTTCAACAAAGAAATTTTCATAATAAACACTATGTTAAGGGTGTTTGTTACACCGCCGGCTATTATACTGTCGCAACTGTCTGCAGTTAGTGTAACTACCACGAAGTTAGTCGTAAACACAGTCCAGTGCAGAAAGAGAAACAAGTGAGCTCGTAATGAGCTTTTTGCTGGATATTTTACACACGATTAATGTGGATGGGGTGGATCACAGCGGCGACATCTCGGATATTTCCCAGACGTCGCCGTCCACCGACACGAGTTTCTTTCTTGATTAAAACTCGGAATAATAAACGGCGAAACAATTTTGCTTCGTCGCACGCCGACCCCGCCCGTCCCTCTAGAACAAACTAATATTGAAGTGCGGATGAGCACCGCCACGGCTTCGGTCATTTTAAACCCTTAGATGGAATTACTGTTATTAAATATTTAGACAGAACTATTTGTAAACATTTAACAGTATCCCTTTATTATACACCGTGATGTCTGGAAAGAGTTTTAGGGAGAGTGGTTTTAGGATCCGTTATGCGATTTTGTCGCAACTGATTCTTATATATGAAGTGGACGAACACATGATTTTTTTAAAGTGCATATCTGCCAAGTAGTGGCAGATATGCACTTTAAAAAAGTTTATAAACGAAAAACATGAAACAATTAAATAACAATCATGAATGAAACATGGTTATTTTATGTTGCGTGCAATTTTAATTAAAGATAACTTTCATGTAACGTAAAATAAAAAAGTAGCTCTGTAGCATCTATAAAAACCCTGAAATATACTGCCAATAAAATTCCAATATAGGGACTGTTACTAGTTACAAATGTTATTAGGTACAAGCCCGCGCCGAAAATTGGAAAATTTAATAATTCAGCAAAGTTGGAGCAAAACCTACTCCGTTTTACGTTTTCAACCCACCTCGTCATTAGTGCGCATTCTGTTACTAATTTTGAAAAGTGATCAAATTCTCAGATTTTCAATTCGAAACTTTTGCATTTATTCAGTCCTTCAATGTACCCTGATTAGTAGGTTCTGAAGGTTTGACTCAATAGTACTTGAAATTTGCTGAGCACAATATCTTTTTAATGAGCACAGCTTCTTTTAAGATAGTAAAGTAGTTAGAAGTAATTAAAGGTCAAAGTTCAAACTTAATGTCATTTTAATTAATTTAAAAACAAATGTCTAAGACACTGACATCGTAATATTTATCTCACATAGGTACATTTTGCCATTGTCATTGATATTCAACACAAATATGATTGTCATGAGTCGATTTTTTTTTCCCGTGGGGGAAAGTTTCAAATAATCCTGATCCATCGTTACACAAAACTTGTAAGTTGTTCGCGTCTCAACGGATAATCGAGTTTATACTTGGAGGTCCGCCATCAATCATTTATCCCGCTTTCTCCGCGGACGGATCTGCACCGCGCTACGCGGAAAAACTTTAAAGTGTTCCAACTTAGTGTGACGTATCGCACACTCGCTTGTTACTTGAATAATGTCTCTCAACTATTTATAACTGTGGACTACTTGATGTAATCTAGTATTGTAGGTCTTTTGTAACACCATGAGCTTCGTTTTATGACTTAATGTATGTGCCGCGATGCGATGTTTTTCCTTATCCATCTTTACTGAGAAAAGGGCAAATCTCGCTACGAACGATGTTGATCTACGAAAGTTTATTTTAGAAAATGAGCCTAGTTGTAGCTTCAAATTAATAATTATAACAACCACAACAAAAATGATTGCATGCACTGATTAACTTGAATTAATTACCTACGCTTAAAATCATTGGAACTCTAATATTGCAATAAAATGAAATTGTATTATAATTGTGTTCTTCTTTTTCATTTTAAACTACCAAACAAGGAAAAAAACATAACTTTTTATCGAGCTAAGGTTAACCGCGCAAATATTATTGACGATCCAATAAATCTGGTATCAAGTCACTCCGAGTGAGGCAAATAACACAAGTAGACACGAATCTATACGGATACTGGTATGAGTGTTTTATGAGCACTCAAGTGCCTTCCGGACTGGGATGTTTAAAACTCTCGCGAGCAGGGAATCGAGAACATTCCACTCGCACTCACGACACGACAATGTCAGATTTGATCTCGAACGACGACGTTTTTATGAGCGGTTAAAAGTTTATGAATATGCTTACAGCTGCAGATTTTTACTTACGCTGTTTATTTTAATTCGTTGTGAAAATGTAAAAATAAAAATCTGTTGAGTTGTGTTACTTAACTAGGTTGTGTTTATTTGTTCTTGGATCCTCTGTTGACTTCTAATGAAAGAGTAATTGATCACACTGGTAATTTGATTCTTATCTTACGCACGTTTCGTGAAAAATATTAAGTTACCTGCCGAGAATATTGTCAAACCAAGAACAAGACTAATATTTACACGTGTGCGCAAAACACAACATAATCACTAGGTATCATCTCTTATAAAAATAATGATTTTGTCGTAAAAATTCTTTTCACATAACGCTTCACTACATTGTCCTGAAAAGTCCGTCAAATGAGACAGAAGAATGTCAACAATGAACATTATTTTAGAGTTATATCAATTTTACCGCTATGTTATACGGAGTAATAACATTTTTATTTCACCATCAAGGGGAAGAAATAAATACGGCAACGTGTATAAAACGGGTGATGGAATATAATGAGAGTACAAAGAACTTACATAATAATACACAGCAGAAAGTTCATTGATAAATAGCAGGTATGTAGCAAAACCTACCAACATCGCAAATAAACAAAGCTGTATAAAACAAATTATAGTATTTTCGAATATTAAATCACAAAACTATGTAACTACAAAGAATAGGCAGTTAGGTACAACCTACATCAATATCAAAGTAAACATGTTTGATCCTAATACCTACTTTCCTACGTGTCAATAACAAAACATAAAAATCGCCTACAATGTTACCAAACAATAACATTGCTATTTTCATAAATACAATAAGCCAATTAAATGGAGAGACAAAACACAATATCGAAATTCGTAAATAATCATCGATTAAATACACAAAGATTCCATGAAAGTGCCTAATAATAACATATTGAGTCCAATTAACTTCAAGAACAACGTAGGTATCGTATTAACAGAACAAACATTAGGTACCTACACAATACTCGGTACAGTTCGAAAGTCGTTGTTTAATTCAAGCGAGAGCATTACAATAATAGTCAAAGACGACTGTTTTGAGTTTTAACAGCAAACACCGCTTCGGGGAAGCTCTAACAATACGGCATCGTAAAAATTAAATTACAGCGAATCTCCGAGAAGGTTTCCCTTTTAAAGCAAGACTCCGGACTCGAGATTCCTTCTCCTCTTACGAAATAATATTGCATCCACAAATACGCCTTTACTACCTTTCCGTCCTACGCAAGGACATTAATATTAAATCAAGTGAATTAGCAATCCTAACACTAATAAGAGCGTCAGGTGAAATCAGAGCCGCAGCGTTGAATTATAGAGCACCTGGAATTACTTTTAGTGGAATAAATAGAAATGTTAATTTGAGACTGTAAAAAGTATCGCAGGAGCGTAGCGCGACGGCAAATTAGAGGGAATGGAATATAGTTTACTTTAAGTTAAACTTATTACGGTCCTCGAGAAACAAGCAGTGGAGGCTCGGCCGGCGCGCGGGTCAAGTGCCCAATTTGTCACCCGCGCAAACTTCCGACTACTTCGGCCGGGGCCTGTTCGATTCCATTAAACTTTCGAGACCTTTTGAAGCTATTTTCTTGTTTGAATCAAGATTTGCCTAATTCATTTCGGTGTCTACCTACTTGAACGACTTCGACGTTGGTTTAACGTTTGCAAAGATGTCACTTCCAGAAGGTATCATTATTAGAATTGGTCATAACTTAAGAAGTATTTCATGGGCGTCAGTGACCTAACTTACGAGTAAGTGAGAGTACGAAATACAAATGAAAGTCCCGGGGACGCTTACAATGCGCTATCATAAAAATTAAATTACGGTAAGAGTTTCTGTGTAAGTGCGCGCCATTTCAGCGAGGCGGGTTAGGCGCGGGCGACGGAGCCCCGCCACATCAAAGCGCCTCATCCTGCGCGGGGCTCTCACCCAAATCAAATTTACCAGCTTTCTTTCTTTCTTCTTCCGTCACGGCACCGAGACTAAGTATTTGACCCATGGTTTGTTACGTTCCAACCTGACTCTATAAAATTTCAAAGGACAATGAAAAGCTGGCCTCAGTAAGCCAAAAAAATCATTACAATGTTACAAGAGCTTCGAAGCTAATGAAAACGAAAAGTATAAACAAGGGGAAAGATGAGAAGAGGAAGTTTACCACGCCGGGGGTTCTGTACTATCTAAAGACTATGTTTGGGTAAACAATTAGTCTTTTCCCAACATTTTTGGGCCATTTACTTTGCCTCGAAGTGGCTTGTAATTTGCGTTAACAGTATAAAGTATTTCGTTGGAAATATATTTAGGGTTTTTGGGAGGGTCTATGGGTGGTAAAGTACAAACATTCTATGAAATAAAAATAAACATTCCGACTTTATAATTGAATATTTCGTACATCGGAAAATAATTTTCATGCCGATTCCTCAAATCGACAAAAAGCGCCATAATTTTCCTCCTCACATAATAATCCTATAGCAATTTTCATTTTAATTTTCCCTCCAAACCTTAAGACCGGCGAAGGAAGAAGTAAAAGAAATTAAAGTCCAAGTTGTTTACGTATACACGCCTGGGGCATAGATCAAGTGGTTAATTTGTCAGAGAGGCAACTCAGTGGCACCGGCGAGGTCTAGTACCTACGGCGATGCGATTCGATTAAACTTCACCGAAGTACCCACACAAGAACAAGGCCTACTTAACTCGCTTCTACATTTACGGCGGAAACTTAATTAGCTAACTCTGCAGACTCGGCAGTCGGCAGCAATGTATGATGTGCTATGAATGTTGTGTACATTATTATGTACCTTTGTAGTTGTATAATGGCTGTAGGTATTAAAATTTATATAAAGGGCTATTTAGTGTAAGTTTGTAAGGCCTTAGATTTTTTCGCAAATTAACGTGTTTTTTTTTCAAATGTTGTCTCGATATTGTCTATTCAAAAAGCTAAATCATTAAGATACTTAATATGTATTTTAAAGATAGTCGAATATTTCAAAACAGGAACTTACATTTTGAAATAACAACAAACTTCATACTAACACAAAACAGCTCCACTATTAAATTTTACCACATTTTATAGAACCCTTATCTTCAAACTTAGATTAAAGGAAAGTTTGTACAGCAAGTTTGTTTTCCTACGTAGTGCATATCTATGGCTCGAGGTCAAACTACATACCTACGTATGTAGGTAGTTTTGCAAGTTTTAAAAACTACTAGATATTAAAATTAATGCCTTTTCAGTGGTTTTAAAGCATGACCAGAAAATAAAGGACCATACTCATTATTTTCTTTCACTATGAAATATGTACAAAACGTATACATATTTTACCACAGGCAATATTGAAACAAGCTATTGTAAAGTTATTTTGATGACCCACAAAAGTAATATCGTCCTTCTTCGAATAATGCTAACTTGAAGAGCTGAAAAGTTATTAAAGTTAAATGAAATTTCAACAGAATAAAAAAAATACAATTTATGCCGATACGTATGTTGAAGTGATTTCCAAAATATACATAGATATTGAAATTGTTATAAATGTTAAGGTCACTTCATATTGTAGTGGTCGTCTGCCCTTCTGTTATAATCTAATGATGCGTAGGTATCTATAATACCATTCAATCGAACATACTCGCAACTTACTTTCTTCAGAAGGTCGACGAAATTATTAAAATGTACCTGCACCCTAATTGCGTAACACACTATCAATCGGAATCGGTTTCATTTTGACAGTTCAACAAAATTCATTGCGTGATTTACGTTGTTGAGCAGACAAATTTTCGAACATATGAAGCAATGGATTAGCAATTTGCTTCAACATGATTCAGATTCCGAATTGATAGTTGTTACGCAATTAGGGTGCAGTTATAACTTGCTGTTAGTAATGGTTACCACCGAAATCGTCAGTCCTCCTCATGTAAACGTTGAGCTTACTATTAGTAACGTAGGTCTACGTAATAAAAATGGTTTTTGTTTTACCGTGCGACATGTGTGGTACTCGTCACCTGTTCGAAAATAAATGCGTTTTCAATTTTGTTTTTCAATTCAGTTATTATCAAAAACAGTATGACACCGTCAAATGTTTCTCAAAAATACTCTTGAAAAGGTATCCAAATTACAAATGTCATAATTTATTTAAAATATCTAATTTTGAAAATTTATTGATAAAGAGGGAAATCATTCAATTGAATGTAAAAATAAAATAAATCTATGGATTTCTTGAATACAATCTTATAAAAAATGCACCCTGAAATCAATCAAATCAATCTCACGAGTTCTCTAGCTGTATTTTTGCTTTGGAGGCACATAGAAACAACATGCAAAATTATTTAGAAATCCATACGAAAATAATCTTTTCGTACCACTTGCTCAAAAAAGTGACATTCTATGCCACAAAAAGCGAACATAACAATAGTCATTTTTAATCTGTTAAAAACAAGGAAAGAAAATTGTATTGAATTTCATTCATCCTCTAGCGGAGAATGTGATTTAAATTTGGAATACTTACCGAAATTTATACTGAACTACATCTGAGTTTACACCATCTTTTTCAAAAAGATGTATAATGCTTTATATACAAATATAAAGCATTATACATCTTTTTGAAAAAGGAATACGCATTTATTATGCAGTTATGATTATTAAATAAAATTACGAAAACCGACGAGGCCGTATGAGCTTGATGCCTTTGCTTTTCCGACAAAAAAATATTAGTCTAGGAATTTGCCGCGTTTTTGTTTTCTTCAAATACATAAACGTTAAGTTTATTTTAATTGTCATTATTTTTAATAAATGCTTATCTCATATTATTATTGTGTTAATTTTTTCGCAAATGGTACGAAAAGTAGAGTATTTTCCTCGGTGATAAAGCTGTCTTAGTCTTGGGTGAACTTAAATGCCTCGCTACACTCAGGACTCGTCTTAAATCCCTCGCTTCGCTCGTGATTTAAGTTTTTAACACCCTCGCTACGCTCGGGAGTAAACCTCGAGTCCTTCGTTACGCTCGCGATTTAAATCGTCACCCGCGACAGAAGACACTGCTTTATCCCCTTGGTTAATAATCTACTAATATATATTATAATTATAAAAGAAAGTCGTGTTAGTTACACTATTAATAACTCAAGGACGGCTGAACCGATTTGGCTGAAAATTGGTGGGGAGGTAGCTTAGAACCAGGAGACGGATATAGCATACTTTTATATATATAATTCTTCTGTACGTGTGTTTGTCACCTAACTCCTCCTAAACGGCTGGACCGATTTGGATGAAAATTTGTGTATATATTTCAATTTATTCCTGGATGGGTTGAAAACACAATTGGACCCGGTAGGTGGCGCTGCAGTCGGGTTCTAGGATCGTTCAGACAGGATATCGTCTGTCGGGACCGCTAGTAAATAATATATTATTTATTTCATCAAAAGCCCCTAACAATATCCTTAAGAATAAATAAAACATAAAAGGCTTAAATACAAAGGTAAATATTTAAATATTCTGACTTCTAAACTAGGTGTTAGTTCCTGTGACTTAGGAGTCAGTGATTCTCCGTAGCAGCAAAGCAATACAATTTGAGTAATTCGGAAAATTTTAACAATTAATCATGGAAAACAGATTGATGTTCAATAGACAGATTGATCTTTGTAACTTTGCCGTTTCAGGCGACTACAAACAACCTGGCAGATATTGTTGAAGTTCTCCACAGTTACAGCCGCAGTCGTTCACTTCTCTGTATGCCCTCAATCACCACCACCTCCACCACCATCAGCTACTCATCCACTTTTTTAAACTGATTACTCTCAGCATCGTAGCCACTTGTGTATCACGGACATTTAGGGTCTTGTCACATTAATATAAAATATTTTTCTAAACAAACATCTAGACGCTTTTATTATTATTTGCTACACATAAGTATCAATGTATTTTTTATTAAAGTGTTTACACATACACAAACTGATTTCACACCAACAACAACAACATTTTTTAAGGTCCAGTTGAAAACCAGCGTCAGGCACTTGTCTCTTGCGCAAAATGAGGCACGATTTATCTATTTATTTATCTTTTTTGTGTGTGTACCTATTAACTTGGGTCAAAAAAATATTTTCTTTCTTTCTTAATCTACACTTACCTTCAGACAGGTACAGTCGATCAGGCTCTGCAGGCTGTTCGCAGGGGCGGTGGCGCAGGGTGACGTGGAGGCTGGGCCCTCTCGGAGGTACTTCAGGAGGAGCTGGCTCTGGTGGTGAGTCGCACTCGCGCTCGCTGGCCTGACCACCGTTGCTAGAAGGGGCTGCAAATACGACAGACTGGTAAAGATTTGGTCCCTACTTTTAATTACAAATAAAATGTCATTGTGTAATTTTAATGGTTGGATCATTAATTTGGTAGATTCAAGCTTTAAAATACCACAAACAACTCTAACCCAGATACATTTGGCACGTAATCACGTACATTTAAAAGTATTCTATGAACGACTATATTTATTTTTGAAGTCCTAAAACTGAAAATGAACACGCGATGACCATATTATATGATACACGACAATAAATCAATCGAGCAATAATTCGCAAGCAAATAATAAGATATTATGACGTCACGACTCACTCATGTTCGTCTCCCGAAACACGAATACAATTCGGTTCGCTCATTGTGTACACGTACCTTCGCGCCAGTCACATGCGTCGGAGCAACTATGCCAGGCATCCTTATCAAAGGCATGCACCCACCTCCGTAATACGCTCATAATAGGTACACTACAGAATGCCTAAGTACAATAACTAAACGGGAATCCGACACTGAATATGTGTAATACCTCGTCCATACCTTACATTTCGGAAGGGCATTATTATTGTTGATGCTTGCAGTTATCATTATATTCCTGTTGTGGAGATATGCGGTTTATGAACTAAGTAGGGTGGATTAAGGAGCAGTTATTTCAAGAGTGTAGTGGTAAAAAGGAGTAAAGTACATGTAATTTTCTAAAATACTGTATTTTTTATTAGGTTTATCACGGCTTTTCAAAAAACACTATGTTACAGTACTGTTAAACATTCTCAGTCTGCATTATTTAAAATTACTACTTTTTTTTAAACCTATATCTACTGGGCAAACGTATATTAATCCATTCTTCTTTGTCTGCTGCCTTTATAACTACATAATAATAAAAATATTTTACACTAGCTGACCCGACAGACGTTTTCCTGTCCAAATTTCAAGAATGCACACAAAATTCCCATAGAAAATGCACTTTCAGTTTTTTATAAGAACCTTCCCCGGACTGCAGCGAATATTTGAAAAATAAATTGCAGATTTGTTCTCGAGTTAGATATAGCATAAATTTTTATTTATAGGTGGTCAAACCTAAGGAGCACTTCAAGATTTTCGTTTTTCAAACAATCCGCACTCTATTTCCACTTCTACATTTCGATTAGGAACTGATAATGGACTTGAAAGTTAGGCGAAGGAACTCCTCGATTGCTAAGAGTACAACAACTGTAATTGGGATAATCTATTTGGGTTCTCGAGCAAATACTACAGGCAGGTTGGTAGTCAGGCAATTTGCTTTGCTTTAGAACATTTTGCTACTCAAACTTTGATGTTTTAAGGCGATGGATGACCTAAATAATGTAAAAAGTTTGTTTAACTACTAACTAGTACCACACTTCAATTACTTTTTAGGGTTCCGTACCAAAATGGTAAAAAAGGAACCCTTATGGTGTGACTCAGTCTGTCTGTCTGTCTGTCTGTCTGTCTGTCACAGCTGGATATCTCAAGAAGTACTAATGCTATCAATTTGAAATTTGGAACAGTTTTAGATAACGTTTACCCAACTATTTTGCAAATAAGAAAGCAATAAAAATATTTATACTTTTTTTGCAACAGGGACTGAAAAGGGGTCTTAAAAATTCAAAGTGGGGATACTATAGCATGTGGGGTATCATATGAAAGAACGCTGTTTGCACATTCTCAAACATTTTTTTCCTTTTTTTTAGTCCGCATAGTTTTCGACTTTTGATGAAAAAAGTAAAAAAAATACCGTTCCTCTCCCATATCTCCGAAGTTTGCAAAGCGAAAATTCTGAAATTATTCTATGTGATACAAGTTTATGTAAAGACTACAGGAAAAAAATTAAATTAAAAATTTAAAAAACCCCCAACGCAAAAAAAGAAAAGGGAACATTTAAAAAGTCAAAAATAATACCTATCGTTGAGCCATTAAATTCGATTGAGTAATAGCTATATATATTTTAATTACAGAAATTGATGGATGGCACGATAAGGTTTGCTCATTGAATTGGCGCTATAATTTCGCGGCGGGGTACCGCATATGTACATAGTCAATCAAGTGAAGAAGGGTCTGACTTACTTATGCGGTACCCCGCCGTGACATTATAGCGCCAATTCAATGAGCAAACCTTATCGTGCCATCCATCAATTTCTGTAATTAAAATATATATAGGTATTACTCAATCGAATTTAATGGCTCAACGATAGGTATTATTTTTGACTTTTTAAATGTTCCCTTTTCTTTTTTTGCGTTGGGGGTTTTTTAAATTTTTAATTTAATTTTTATTTTAACATTTTTAAACTTTTTAAACAATTTAACAACATAGAAATTCATTTTTATAACTGCAGAATGTTAAGTTTCTCTGCACATAACATTAACCTATAATGATGCCACCATCGTACTGCAAATAGAATTAAATACTGATAAAAAAAACGAATACAAACACTACTATCTGCTATTTCATTTTTCAAGAGTGTACTAGTGTGCTGGATATCCTGACTGCAGCATCAGCTCATCGTGTAGCTACTATTGCATTGTATGTAGAATAAAATACTGATCAAAACGAATCCAAACATGACATATCTGCTATTACTTTATCATGAGTTTTCTAGTGTGCTGGACATCCTGGCTGCAGCATCAGCTCATCGTGTTGCCACCATTGCATTGTATGTAGAATCAAATACTGATGTAAATGAATCCAAACACGACATATCTGCTATTACTTTTTCAAGAGTGTATCCAGCACACTAGTGCTGGATATCCTGGCTGCAGCATCAGACCAAGAATTCCATAATCTTGCATAGATAGATAGCATACATGGATGTTTCAAATTTTAGGTCACACTAAGGTTTGAAAGTAAAGTAAATACCCATTACGCGTCTAAGATCCCTACCGCAGCTAACAAAAGAGTGGATAACTTTGAAACGGCTGAACCGATTTTGATAAAACATGTCTTAGAACCATCGCTGGAAAACCTGCTTTCAAATAAAAAAAACCGCATCCAAATCAGTCCACCCGTTTAAGCGCTACGGTGCCACAGACAGACACACAGACACACACACACACACACACACATAGCGGTCAAACTTATAACACCCCTCTTTTTGCGTCGGGGGTTAAAAATAAAACGATGTCTCTAAATAGCACACTTTTTCAGAAATCGGAACGGAACCCTCCCTTTTTTTTCAGGAGATTCACTTTTAGTAATCAACAAAATGACAATGGTGGCGATTCTCTTGTTCAATAACTAAACCAAAATTAGAGAATCGCTATCTTTTACTAACAGGCAGCGCGAGAAAAGGACGGCTATAGCTATGAAGTAAGTTAGAAATGTCAAACTAGTTTACGCCTTGCGCTTTACCGTGTTTTTAGTCGACATGGTTTTACGTGTCGTCTAAATCTCTATGGAAAATAGTAGTTCAACTAAATTTGACAGCTTTAATTTACGTCCGTCTCTTTCTTACTTTAATAGAAAGAAAAAGTTAGCAATAGCCTAAATTAAGTTTAGTTTGTGCACAACAGAATCGGCACCATTGTCTTGCAAAATAGTATCTGATTTATTATGTCACTTTCATACATGCTAGTCCATGGTTAAGTCTACACGAGGAGAATTACTCGACTGTGGAGAGGCGAGGTTGGCCACGTGTAAGTAAGGCTCTAAAGTGGTGAAAATTTACGTTATGGTACCTATTTTAATAACAATAAAAAGTAAGAAAAATATGTTTGTGTTACTAGCTGTGCCCCGCGGTTTCACCGGCGTATACTGGGATAAAAAGTCTATGTGTTAATCCAAGGTATAAGCTATCTACATACCAAATTTCATACAAATTGGTCCAGCCGTTTGAGTGTGAAGAAGTAACAAACATACAAACACACTCACAAATTTTCGCCTTTATACATATTATTAGTGTGAATAGTGTGAATATGCTATAGTGTACACATATTTGTTTAGTTTATATTCAAGTATTTAAGTTATAGTCAAATCCCGAAGCTCCGGCGCTCCTCGTTTTGACTAGACAATCCTCAGGTCTGACTTGAAGTCTCAGTCAAAGTCAAATGAAATTTTTCGGCCTCTGACTAAAGAAATTTAGTCAAACCTATGAGAAACTAATTTGGTCAGGCAAACGTCGAAACTCAATTGAATGAAATCGAGGTTTGACCAGTCAAACTAACTAACCTCAAAACACCTAGGTTAGGTTAGGTTAGGGTTTTTGTCAGCAGGTCGACGGAGCCCCGCTGCGCGGGGCCCCTATTTCTATCTGCAGGGTTTAAAGGAACCTAATAAAACCGAACCTCGCGGTGGACTTCGACGTTTGACCGAGTCTGCCACTCGCTTCTAGGATCGACTAGACAAAGCCGAAACAGATTATTTTACTTTCGACGTTTGACTGAGAAGTTAGGAACTTCTAGGTTTGACTAAAAATACTTTAGTCAAAGGAGAAAATTGGAATTTATTTCGGGGTTTGCCCGAAGGCTTTGGTCAAAACTAGGATAAACCAGTCATTCCGGGAAGAGACTGCACATCTACCTTTCACTATGACATATACATTAAATTTTGAGTCCATTTTGTGCATTATGGTTTGCTGTTATTTTACCCAATTCTAAGATGCTCGTGTTTGTACATAAGCTGTCCTTGATAGTTGTAACAATGTATCTGTAATTTATGTGTACAATTTATATTTACTTATACATAAACTCACGCTTTCTTCCTATCGAGGTAGGCAGAAACTGCAGAACGCCACCTGCTACGATCCTTACATACTCCTTTTGCCTCGTTTACGTTCATACAACTGGTCATACACGCACGCCAGTTGCGAGCAGGCACTGCACACCTGACCTTTCTGAAGAACATCACCAATAAGGTCACTATTATGTCTTCCTAGGGCGTCCCTTCCCGGCCTTCTCACTAACATCTGCCTTGTAAATACCTTTTGTTAGTCACCTTTCATTCATCTTCTCAACATGACCAAACTATCTAAGCATACTCTTTTCAATTTTTGTAAGTACATTTCTTCATTAACATTTATAAATATTATAAATTAAAGTCGCATTTCGTGTTTCGCGTTGTTCTTGTAAACTACGCAACAGATTTTGAAGTAGTTTTCAACATCATTTAGAAAATTTATTCCGAAAGGTTTATGTGTATTACACATATTACACATATACATTTACACATAAACATCGAGATGTAAGTATTAAACTTACATCTCGATGTTTTGTAAAGTAGTAAAAACCGTACCTACGAAGCAGGGGCGGGACGTAAGTTGAGAATAATATTAAGAACCAATAATACTACCGTTATTGAGGCAGAGTCGTGCATTGCGCGCGTTGTTTTCGTGCGGGAATTCGTCAGCACGTCGACGACGCTGCAGAGTACCACCTGGCTCCGCACTGAATATCTCCTCACCTGAAAGAAAAAATAGTATTAAGTATGACGCTGTAAAAGTTAAACTATTGTGGATGTATTAGACTTTACAGTAATTATAATAGAGCAACAAATTAACTCGTATTGATGCCAAACTTGGTAAGAAATAATTTGGGAGTCCGTGTTTTAGATTATTTATTTATTATAACATTATATGCCTGAGGCATTTTCTACCACTCAACCTTAGGGTGATGCAGAGACAAAACATGGCGGGTGCAACATATAATAAGGCATAGGTAACTCAAAAAGAAAAAAACCAGCCAAGTGCGTGTCGGACCACGCACAATGAAGGGTTCCGTAGTTCAAAAGAATGTATCCCAAAAACCAACTTAATATTGTAATCCCAAAAATATATATATACACAAATAAAAAGAGAAGTCCTGACTGACTGACTGACTAATCAACGCCCAGCCCAAACCCTTGGACCTAGAAAGCTGAAATTTTGCACAGAGGTTCCCTTTATAATGTAGACAAGGAATAAGGAAGGAATTCCCAGTAGCAGGTTCCCTTGGGATATTTTCCGACATCCACGCGGGCGAAGCCGCGGGCAAAAGCTAGTTATGTGATAAAATTACAAATTAACATTTTTCGGACTTTTTCCTTTGCTCGTGCTGTGAGACCTTGCTTCTTGCTAAATTTCATTATTCTAGGCCAACGGGAAGTACCCCTTAGGTTTCGATTTACTTGCGAGTATCGCATAAATGGCCGTATTTTTTATTGCATTGACTTATAAGCTTGATTTTTTAGGACTCTAAAGGACCATAGACCTACGTATTTGATAATAATTTCAACTTGATAACTCCACGCGTTCCTGAGAAAAAGGGTCTTGACAGACTGACAGACAGACAGACAGACGGACAATCAAGGGTTCCGTTTTTCCTTTTGAGGTACGGAACCCTAAAAATACTAATACATAGACACATACACTGGTACATACATTTACACAGAATAAACTTTGTCAGGAGAAATAACTGTATGTAATGATTCTGCCAACTTCGTATAATTTCTTCGAATAAACGTGCCTTTACATTAAAAGGTAACTGATTGATTGCCGTTTGGATGTTCAGAGTGAGCGCATACTAAAGAAAGACCGCTTGGACAAAGAAAGAAGAATGAGTGAAGCCAGAAGAGAAGGTGAGAAGGACATCGAGAAGACGATTTATGTGTGGGACGAAGATTTTTACTATATAAGTATTGAAATTGGGAAGTCAGGTAAGAAGGAGAAGTGGGTTTGTTGAGAATAGAGAACAACGTAGACAGAGCCCTCAACTTGCTTAGGCTTCTTAAGTGGTGACTTTGCCACACCTCGATGGCTTTGTATTCAAAAGAGAGACAATCTTCTGCAAACTTAGTTCTAGTACTTACTGCGTTTACAAGTGTAGGTACATAAATTGCCTTTGTGTCTATTTTTAAATCTTCAGATAACTTTTATTCGAGAAGTACAAGTTGCGGTTTAACAGTTTTTGTACAGAAAATAGGTGAAACCGCCATTTTACTTTTCAAATCTGACGATGAATAATGGGAAAATGATTCTTTCTCGTTTTATCTAGTTTAAGAACGTACCTTTCGAGTTCCTGTTTCTTCTATAGAACCTTCGATTGGTGCTTTCATGAGGAAAAGGAGATGATTGACGCTGCGGACTGCTGGCGTACCGCGGCAGTTCCTCACCGCCTTCCGACCCGTAGATACGACGCTGTTCATCTGCGCCAAATGTACGAGTTCCATTAGCAACTAAAAAAAAACCGGCCAAGTGCGTGTAAGACCACGCACAATGAGGGGTTCCGTAGTTGGTATGAATATTCACCGCAATAAAACGTTCGTATTTCATAGTATTTTTCGAAAAAACTATGAAGAACGTGTGACCCTGACAAAAATTACCACTTTATAGCTGAATATTTCGCAAAAGGATCCCTGAATCGAAATTATGTACATTCCATACCCCCAATATTTTAAGAAGACCTATCTAACAATATCGCACACGTGGAATTGACGAGTCATCATCATCTGCCTAGCCTTTTCCCACCTATGTTGGGGTTGGCTTCCAGTCTAACCAAACGCAGCTGAATACCAGTATTTTACATGGACCGACTGCCTATCTGACCTTCACAACCCGGTTACTGGGTAACACGATATCCCTTGGTAGAACTGGTTGTCAGACTGTTGAGCTTCTGACAACCCGTAACAACTGTCAAAGATCCACGAATGACAGCCGGGAGTTATAACTTTTTTACTACCAAGGGTCTCCGAGTTAAACTCCGGACAGACAAACATACAGACGGACTTTCTATAGTTCGTTGTTATTTTCCGAAACGCTAAAAATGACGACTTAATTGGCGCATTGCTCTCGATTGAACTACATATTTCAGTAAGATAATGTTAGTTCATACTAAAGGGGACAAACAAAGGTCGGACAATATTAGGTCTCGACTAATCTTAGGGTACCTTCATTTGTCATGACTAGAGTCATATTGGTCATAACTGAATACGCTCCTAATAGATAGAATCTATTACCTAACGGGCATTTATGGTCTTGTTAATTGATTTGTAGCCTCGAAAGTATAAGTAGGTATAGTCTGTGATAAATGACAAAGTTCAAAATAGATTTTCCAAAGAGTGCTTTGATTAATAAAAAACATATTAATATTCAAATCCTTACTACGTACAAGATTAACACCACATTTTTTACATGAAAAAGTTTGCCCAACACCCGACGTTCCAGTTATGTTATGACTAAGTAATAATTTTCAACACTTTATACAAATAGGTCAGTATAAAAGTTAAGGGCGGAAAGTTTGGAATTTATGAGGCGGTTTGTTTGGGTAGGTAATTCTAAACAATAACAAACAAAATGTATACGTTGCCTGAGGTTGTACGGCGGCGGCGCGGCGCGAGTTGGCCCGCGGCGAATCGAACCCGCTCTGCTACTTCGCCAAACAACGTGCACTATACAATGAGAATGTGCAGAAGGCCTAATCCAACTGTTTACTTTCACATGAACAATCATAATGTACATAAACTCGAGTCTCTATCCCATGAGGGTAGGCTACACTACACATAATCCTTTGGCTTAGTCAAAGTTTAGTTCATGCATTTTGACACGCACGCGTGCTTGTTGCGAGTGCTATACAATGAGGAGAAACCAATGCGGCAATAAATGAAAACACTGGCAATACTAATGTATTTTGGAACATAACATGGCTACTCTGCATTGCACTTCGCAGGCGATCAAGTACAGTGTTATCGAACATAATTATGATTACGCTGGATAACCCACACCTGATCCGATAGTCGTTGTGCCGAAACGTTGGCAGCTGGCTCAAGCACCTGAAAAAGAGAGAGCATCCGAACACGGTACGCGGTCAAATTGTTTCCGCCCTCTGTAGCCCCTTAGTATGGGCGCATGATGTTCCCATTAATGGATCTTGTCAATCTCATGCGCTGCACACTTCAGAAGCTTCTATCAGAGGCCGGTGGTCCTCGAGGTCCTAAGCCTTCCTGCTCGTCTTCCACGTCGACGAGCAAGTGGTGGCGACGACGGCGGGGAAAAATATTCGTCGCTCGAGCTCGACGCAACTGCTACTGCCGGTGTCACAGCACCCTCGATGGGGCTGAGTACCGGGGCGGGGTAGCAGCTACTCGGTAGGCCGATTCGCAAGCTAGCACGCACGAAAATAAAAAATAAAAAAAAAGTTTTTCGGACGTTCCAACTCGCAAGTGCGACTAACTCGTATGATACCTACGTCCACACAGGGCGAGTTGCTGAATATGTATTCTTACTTTTTGATGAATAAAGTTATTATCTATACTATATAATAAAATTGTAAAAAAAACTTTTCGGGCACATCCACTTGGTAAGCGTCATGAATGATTAATACTACTACATGTACTATTTTTTTTTCTTTATTTAATTAGCTTTCTGGCTGGTAATACAACACATAAATTGAATAGGTTCTCTTGTTATAACACAACACTTGTTTTTCTTTTATCATGCAGGTAGCTAAAGTAGGTGTACTGTCCCTGTCTATTATGTGGCTGCAGGCTAGAGCAACGGCCTGTTCAAATAATTCCTCTTAACATGGCAAAAACTGTGGAAGCATGAAAAAAATAACATCACAATCCTGCATGGCTCCGACCCAAAACGTTGTTCATAAATTGCATTAATTACAAGGGATATTTCAGTGAAAACTGATTATAAAAAATATTGATAAAACAGTGACAGATATTCATGTAATTTGTGCGTCTGGATCTCATATTATATTTTACCAGTATTTTATGGAATTAATAAGTTGAGAAGGTAACATCACTCTGTAAAGGTTCCAAGAAAACCTAATTTAAGGCACATTGAAGCTCCTAAAATGACGAATGAAACCGCGAAAACATAATAAATAATCACCTTCAAAGAAATTTTCTAAGTAAAATTGTAACTACACCGTGCCTATGTTGTTACGAATGGGTATAAAAGAAAGTTGTGGGGCGAAAGAAAATGAATTAAAAATACTCGTTCAGATTGGTAAGTTTCGCAATACTTTGGAAATTTGTTGGCAACGTTAACACAGCTCTCCGTAACGAAACGTGAATAAATTGAAAATAAGCAGAGAGACGCAGTCATTTGTAACTTTAGGGAAAGCATTTTAATATTTTTTGGAAGTCCACGATGAAAAGATGTTAAGAACTGGCGTAACTTCGACATAAAAAGTATATAAACGTAATTCAAATAAGTCAGTACCTAAGTGAATCAGCATCGCTCAGTAGCATAATATATCACACTTCTTTGACAATAAATGTTCAAATATGCTTGTAAAAATTTGTAAGTTTATCGCTGTTAAGCAAAAGATGGTAAAATACAAAAAATCACAATAGCATACATGCTATTGTGATTTTTTGTATTTACCATCTTTTTATACCATGTTTTCAAACAAATAAATATTATTCAATTCTATTCACACTAATATTATAAAGGTGAAAGTTTGTGAGTTGTGTGTTTGTATGTTTTTACTACTTCACGCTCAAACGGCTGGACCAATTTTGATAAAATTTGGTATGGAGGAAGCCGACACCCTGAATTGACACATAGGCTACTTTTTATCCCGGCTATGCGGGTGAAACCGCGGGGCGCAGCTAGTTTATAAAGTAAAGGCCACCCTTTGTTTATTTCGAATGTATGCACACAAAAACAAATTTTAACAATTCAAAATTCCCAACTGAAATAATATTAAAGGGTTTGGATGTAGCGTTTAATGAAAGTTAAGTCGGCACGGTCTGTGTAGCCAACGGCTGTATGAAACTAAACACCTTGTTTTAGTTTACTCAACGATTCTACAAACTCAATTAGCATTACAACCTCTGAAAGTCACTTTAGGCGAAATGAAATTATGTAGGAAATAAACGCGGTTTGTGTGGGATACCTTACATGAATATTTTCCGGATAACGTTTCCTATTCCGTAGGTACTGTTTATATCGAAGTAATTTGTTACGGTTTATGGTTATGATATATTAAAGTAGCTAAGGACAACGACGACCAGGTACACGAGCTCGGTTTTAGCTGCGGCATTAAACCTAGAGCCGGTTTCATATTCGAACACGGGTTTCAGATTTTGCTAGTTTTTGGAACGGAATGGGAAAATTGTGAGCTCGTGGAAACTAGGCTTAATGATGACCGTGTGTCGTGATAGCGAGAACACATGGCATCGCTTACATAATGGTCTATGGTTCATGATGGGGCTTGCGAATATCAGCGGAACAGTGCTATCATACGTAATCGTACTTACATTCTACATGAAAGGGCAATTCCGAGGTACCTACAGGCTACACGCAGGAATTGCAACAATCAATGAAACAGTGGATCTGATTTCAGTAACATCCTTCCGTACGTACCTACAATATTGTTGCACGTGTACAAGTTAGTTGCCGTTCAAAACTGGTATAGGTGTAAGAAGCAGGTACAATAAAATAGCATTCTTCGAATATTTTTATATCATTCAAACATGAGTGAACGAAACAAGACGGTCAATAAAATTTAATGAAATATTTATGTAGCTCAAATACGGGTAATACTTGTATCAAGGTACACGGTACGTACAAGGACGTGCAACTCTGTGTTTAGACGAGACAAAACTTGCATGCAATAATTGCCTCGCAATTTTATTGCCTTGGTATAAGTCGCATGCAATTTTACTGAATGGCAAAACTTGCATTCAAATATTGTATGCCATTTTATGGAAATCGCACCGTGTAAACACTTGCATGTAATTGTTGAATGGCAATAAAATTGAACGTGCTGTAAGGCATGCGATTATTGCTCTTGAATGTTCCAGAAACTTGCACCGTGTAAATGGAGCTTTAGGGAGCAAATTTTTGGGTAATTGTTATACAGCGTGGGTACCACCTATCCTACTATCCTACTAATATTATAAATGTGAAGTTTGTGAAGATGTTTGGATGTTTGTTACTCAATCACGCAAGAACGGCGAAACGGATTTGGATGAAATTTGGCACACAGATAGTTTATAACCTGGATTAACACATATGATACTTTAATCCCGGCAGTAGGTTCCCGTGGGATAATTTCCAACATACACGCGGGCGAAGCCACGAGCAACGGTTATAACTATTTATTACCTGTTAGCTATAAAATTTAAGTGTTTTTGTTTATAATCTTATTTTTTTTAATGCTATAATAAGTAAGCAAAATAGGTATGTAGAACTATTTATATTTAAGACCTTTACAATCTGCCTAGCCTTTTCCCGACCGTGTTGGCGTCGTCTGCCAGTCTAACCGGATGCAGCTGAATACCAGTACTTTACATGGAGCGACTTCCTATCTGACCTCCACAAACCAGAAACTGGGTAATACGATGCGCTTTGGTAAGTCTGTTTGTCAGACTTTCGGGCTTCTGACGACCCGTAACAACTGTCAAAGATCCATGAATGACAGCCGGGACCAACGGCATAACGTGCTTTCCGAGGCACGGAGGAGTCTCGGTATGTGAAGATGGCCACGGACCAACACCGGCAAGCGCAGCTTAATCTCATCAGATTAAGCCACCCGTGCGGCTGTTATTACTTAGCCACGAGCTCCTAAGATATATTTTTTCTCGATTACGATGTTGGTCCCATGGAGAAAGTTGTTCAGTTTCATGGTCTGTGCCACATCCTTAAATGTGACTACACCTTTCTGATACACCCTGTATATTAAAAGCTTGAAACCGTACCTATTGTGTATATAATGTTTATAAAGTGGTAGGTAATTAGGAAAATAACTTGGTACCTAGTATTCGTTTTTAGACGACCTTTGGAATGTAAATTATTAACTACTAACCTAAATTTTCACAACAAAATGAGTAGGTAGCATCACTCCTGAAATAAATGATTGTGCTCCATGAATATTTAAAGATTTTGTGAAACACAAAACAATATTCTTTGATCTAGGCTTTGCTGAACTAAAATACACTAAGGTTTTAGATAAACTAAAAACACAATAAGGTTCTAGGTCAACTGGAAATAACTTGTAGTTATACCAAAAATATTGTAAAAGTATCAATATACACCGACTTTCCCACCTGCAGTGCGATTCTGTAACCATCTCACCGTGAAAACTTAGGTGAAGTGAGCGTGGAGTGAGCTGTCAATAGTGTCAATTCCTAGCAAAAACAAACTCACTTCACCTAAGTTTTGACGGTGAGATTTTTACAGAATCGACCGGCTGGCCCGAAATGCAAGCAATATTTGGTGAGTTCGACTGTTTTTTTCTTATCACAGATCGTATGAATATTTAACTGATATGCTTCTCTATTACTCAACTAAAATCAACTTTATTCATACGAGCATTAGGTGGAGATTTGAACGGAAAAATATCTGGTTCAGAGACGCGATGCTTCCCTTTAGTAAACAACTCAAGATTGAATATGAAAATTTAATCGACTAATTTAATCGAAGAGAGATATCTACCATGTAGCCGTCGACGGCTGAGTTATTAAACGTCTCCTCGTAGGTATTGAGCTTATAAATAAGAATTCATAAAAAAATATTATACTTCAAGTAAGTAGGTAGGTACCTACTTCTACTTAGGTACTTACTTACCTAACTACATTGTTGCTATTGGGAATAGCTACATTATTGCTGTGGTAAACGTAAATAGAGATAAGTCAAAGAAAAGAAATGGATTTTTATTATTCCATTACTTACCTATAAAGGTGCTCCCTCACCGGGAGTTCTCCTGTAATGTTACAGTTTAGATTCGAGCATTACATCAGTGAGTGAGGAGAACCGAACATTACAGTGTGCAACCTGTAATGATACAATTTGTAACATTACATTCAACGGGACGGACCATTCACCTGTAATGTAACATTGGTGAGTGAGCACTCGTGATACAATTTTTAACATGAATACGAATCTTATCGATATATTATATTATATTGTATGATAATATGTTATACATATTGTAATAAATTTATCGTTGTAATTTAATAGTACCCATGCAGTCATGTATTCGTTTTCAATCATTTGTACCTATATCAATATTGGCAAAGCATAGCGCACTAATTAATTTTTTTAAGATCTTTTATGTATTACCTATGTTTAACAAATAAATTATTCTATTCTATTCTATCGAATCTGGGATTGTTACATTGATCTGGGATTGTTGGGCTTGTCCTCCCAAAATACGGCGAAAAACTAAGTAACTTTGTGTCCATCTTTTACAGTAACTATAGCATATTTTTGATAGAAAAAAATACACAGTAATCTACAATACATAGAAGTGATTTCATTTGTCCTGAAATCTATTTTAGTTTGTAGAACTAATTAAAAGTGTTCATAAATTTATACAGTTCTGTACAAAATTATAAGGAATGATTTCATGTGATTACTTTTTCAGTCCAATCAATAAATTTTTAGTATAAGCAAAAGAATGAAAGAGATATTTTATTCGAGGTCTAGAATTATTCAAGCCGAGACCTACGAGCGGCGTTCATTTGTAAGCCGCCAAAGTTTGACAAGTTAGGTTGCATTTAAATGTTGCCGGTGGAAGGTTCCGCACCAAACCGTGCTCCAAATTAGCATTTTTCAAAGTCGTGCCAGCTCACTGCTGCGCATTCTCCCTAGACTTGTACCTATAAATACATTTATAATGCACGCATTGCTTTTTTATGAAAAGTTCCCGAAGATTTTCGCGTAGATTTCAACAAAAATAATAAAAAGTTTTCGCATAATAGCAAGCACTTGTGATAACATTAACAAATAGAAGTAGCCTTGAAGAAGCCCGGGAGCACTGTAGCTGACGTGAACTGCATAAATAAACGGAGATCCCGCCGCTATGAAATTCATATTTAAAAAATGTTAGCTGAGTAATAGTCTTCTTTGGGGAAAAATAATAGATTCCTTTACTCCTGCGATGAAAATGACCTGAATTAAATTTTCACATTCAATCGTCGCTGTTTGCCCCTGAGAGTGATCGCGGCCCGCCGCCGCAGCGCCCCCGCCCCACCCCCGCCCCGCACACGCCCCGCTACCGTCTGTCGGTTCTCATCATACCTATTTTTGTTTTTCGGCAATATAATCGCAGACAAAATTATACATTACGTATGGAAGAGTTATGGTGTATCCCATAGGAGTACTCGTACGAACCGCGAACTCTATAAAACGACTCATGACTTATAAACCTGTGATGCGTGGGAATTACATTTAAGGTAGCTATAAAGTGAATAGGTTTAGTTAGTTAAAGGTTTTCAAATTCTAAAAAGTTTTACCTGATGAATCATAAGTTTTACTAGTTTTAAACATGTTGGATTCGATCAAATATAAAACTTGCAATTTTCAGGAGTACGAGTGACATTTTCAGCTGGAAAACTTTCAGCAATTTATCAGCAACACACTTTCATAGACGCGATATAATTGAAGTCACAGTCATAGAAACACAAAGAGCGACACCTACGCGTAATAAAATGTAAGTACTTATTTTTTCAATCCCTCAATGTAGATAGATATGATATCTTAGATTCTAGTCTTCATTAATTCAATACTCAGTTTATTCTAAGTTAATAAATCTGTCTGGTTCAAATCACTTAAATTAGTGTAGGTATTTAATCAAGCAATAGACAAATTAATCTGGATCCTAAGTTTGAGTAACTTCATCTGTTTACATATCGCTGGAATGTTGTCTAGATTATTTAACTTAGCCATTAAGTCGAACAAGATAAAATATAAGATCGTACTGAAACCACTTATAGCTATTTCCCCGGGATTGCGTGATAGCAACACTTAATTTACAAGCTCCATTTAATTTGAACTATTTTGAGGCTCAGGCAGGAATTTAAATATCTGCAGATAAGGAGCTCACGCGAATTGTTCGGCGCGCCGCCCGGCGACTGAGCGCTCCAGCTAAATTACGAGATTAACGAATTAATGCTACACAAATTTCAGGGATTTACTCTTATTTTTTTCTATTAACCCTTCATATACAATAAAGGCACTTCAGTTACCTTAACTCCACTACTTATTTATCGATAAAATTATTAAATATTAAACTATATTCACAAACATTTACAATTCGCGTGAATTTGGGCACACAAGTTTCAAACACTAACGATATAATTAAAATATATCTGACACCCTATTTCGTGAAATTGCGTACGTACCCAATATTACCCGCTAATCTCAATAACGATGTAGTCCTCATAAAATGTAAATACATATGTAATAAAAGTGTACTGGACAAGTTTCGAATATGGCCAACTGTAAAAAAAAAAAATAATAAGAAAGCTGTGTTCAAATAAAAAACTAAATCAGAATTGGACGGGGAGAGTGAAAACTAGCAGCTAAAGTAAATGTAGGTAGGTACTTGATACAATATTTTTGAAACAGAACGTGGGGGCCTGGGAGCAAAGTGCGGAGATTAGACACGGGGACCATCAATTACGCGTAATCCGAGACACGTGCGAGCCGCTCATCGCATCGCAAACCTATGGGGATTATTGAAATTTTCTATACCCACACGCGACGAATGCGTTCACATACCCGCTTATAGGCTTTTGTATAAAAACGAGATAAGAAATTATGCAAAGGTTTGTAGCGTGCAATTACTATTTAACATAGATGTGTATATGAATAATAAATCATCATATTAAAGACGTAGAGCTTTGCATTTCTGTTTTAATACCCAGTAATGATATCACTGACTCTCCATGACAAACAAATAATCTTCCCAGTTATATAATGTACTGCCTAACGCCCAAAGAGCCATACATAGCGGTCTCAATTTCACACCTATTTTGCGAATCTGACCGGTAGTCCAATTAATCTTCCTGCAGATTGGATTGGGTGCGATATTTGGACGCCTGCAGGCACCTTTGATGTGTCGTGTCGATCCCAATAGAGTCCCTAAATCTCAGACTCAAACGAAATAGTTAACCGAATCAGTCAGACGTCCATAATATGTAAACGCACAACCCCTTAAGGGGTCGTTGTTCTCATCATTATGAACAACTTTTATAATGGGACCAAGACTGGAATCGCGAAAAAAAAATTATTATTCTGTTGCCTACATTTTGACGAGTTTTGCGAACATAAATGTAGGGATAGGGAACAGCTGATTTTTTCTTCGCGGTTTCAGGTTTGGTCCAAAAGTAAATATTGTTGGTATCGTTGAGTACAATGACCCCTTAAGATCTTGTGCATTATTTAAGTTACACCTTGTATAATTAAAGGAAAAGAGCTTTTTCGACTACGAATGAAATAAATGTAGATATTCTTTGGAATAAAACCCAAAGATAACATATTTGCAAGAGGTATAAAATTTTAGATTTGTCTTATTCTTTTATTTTGTTGTTGGATTGGACAACAGGAGAGATCAGGCTCAATAAACATAACATCACGCCTGTAATCCCCAAAGGGTTAGTAGGCAGAGGGTAGTTATAGTCCACTCTCATTTTGTCAGTTTTTTTTTTTTTTACTTAGCCTATATTTTCTAAAGGCTGGGCAAAGGCCTCCCTCAAGTCCTTCCAGGATCTTCAAAAAATACTATTATGGTAATAAAAACAGCCTCCTTTAAACCTACAGTTTTCATCATCATAATCGGCCATAATGTTCCCATTGTTGGGATACAGGCCTCCTCTCGGTGAGAGAGAGTTCTAATAACTTACATGAGTTTCATGCATACAACTAGTATCATCTTTCTGACTGACCGACCCCTTGACAATTCAAAAGTGCCTCTAATCGGTTTATTTGAAATAAATACTTTCCGTCTTATTACAAAACAAGGTTCATACCCAGGTTTAAACCATGGACCCTTTTTTGAATTTCGAACTTTATTCCGACACATTTAGATGTAGGTAAGTTTTACAAAACTGACAACTTAGTGCCGGACTAAGTTGTCAGTTTTGTATAAACAACTGTATTTCTATCACAGCTAGGTTCTTATTACAAAAACTGGCTCGATGGTTAAAACCATGACAGAAGAAAAACCTCGTTTTGTAATAAGGCCGCTTGAGTTTGAGTTTGACAGCTACTTACTTAACTATTGTCACGCTTTCCTAACTGGGTGAAAACTTGTATCAAGCAACACTAGAGTTTTGTTCATACTTAAGTGCATGCACCTACTTAGTGTTGGTACCACGAGTAGGTCCTGTGTACTTAGTGTTTCGAGCTTGAGAACCAACTTACTTATTAGGTTCAGAGACCGCGGTACAGTATTACATTGTGCAAAATTAATCATACGTTAAGAGTTAAACAGAAGTTAACTGAAGAAGGCATTGTGTTGCTTATACCACGGATTTATAATCATTTACGTAGTATCATTTACTAGAAACCAGCTTTTATCTTTGGTTAGTAGAAATAAAGTTTTACCTTTTTCTATAGAAGTTTCTTGTTATGTTTGCTCTGGCCTAGCAGGATCATTGGTCAGTTCCTCCATCGTAAGATATTCATAATCTGGTAGTGATATCCCCGTAGCCTTTGGTCTCTAAGTCCACACAACAGTTAAACCAGAAACCAGGCGTTCACACAACAGTTATAGTGAATGCACAAAGGTGTGATGCCACACGAACAACTGTGACTTGTGTCACAGGTTTTGTCAACTTGCTTAGGAGAGAAAGGGCAAGGATCTTATGGAGGATTTATTTTCAGGCCCACTAAATACTTGTGGCTATCGAGGTGGCGACTAAAAGCAAGCAAACATTTAGATTTATCAATTTATGCACTATACACTATGATGTATGTGTGATGACTTTCAGTTTGAAAAACTTACGTTCAAGGCTAATAATAGTTTGATGCCGATGAGAACGAAACGTTCAGTAATAGATGAGGTTATTTTTTGCCCGCCTATTCATCATACGCATGTTTACGTCACAGAGCTATCAATCAACTCAGCCTATCGCAGTTCACTGCTGAACATAGGCCTCTCCCAGGCTACGCCACAACACCCTGTCCTGCGCCTTCCGACAACTTTTTAAGGTCCATCTAGCCGGGAGTCGTAACACAATACGCTTGCCGATACGCGGTCTTCATTCCAGGACTTGTCTGCTCCACCGGCCATCGGTCCTTCAACAAACATGGCCAGACCTCTGCTACTTCAGCTTGCTTACTCTACAGACTATGTCAACAACTCCGGTTTTTTTCCGGATAACTTCATTTCTGATCTTATCCTTCAAAGAAATTCCGAGCATAGCCCGCTCAATAACGCGCTGGGCGACCTTGAATTTGTGGATCAACCGGACTGTCAGTGTCCACGTTTCAACACCGTATGTCATAACGGCCAGGACACACTGGTTGAAGACAGAGTGCTAAATTCACTTCAATAACATAACTTGAGTGATAATTAAATATGTAACTTCGCAAATCCAGCCGCCTGTCCGCTAGGCAATCTTGTAAAATATTCAATCAACCTCGCTGGGTAACTAAACAGAATAACCAATTAGATATCTACTCCTCTGTATCGTATACTGTGGTTGAGAGCCTGTGACTATTGTTAGACTGTGACACATTTAGAGCGAAAACGCTAATTAGCTTCAATGCGCATTCAGCTGTCATGATTCGATTAGATATATGCGCATCGCGGGTTAGGATACGATCAGATTTGCATGCTTAGCTATGCATGCGTAAGCACGACGTTGTCGGAAGTCGAGACGAGCGCGACGTGTGTTCCCACCCTTACAGTGTATTTCTGCAATCGATGAGACTTTTCCGTAAGAGTCCCCTTCAGCAAGTCTACAACGACATCCGACGACATCCATAAATGCATGTGCTGTCGAAGTATAAAACAATAATTTCTATGCAATCCTGTCGTTGACTCAAACAAATTGAAATAAACAAAGCTAGTTTATATCAATAGTTTCTGTGAACTTTAAAAGGGTAGATAGAACTTTTCAGGTTCACTCATTTGCATTTAGATACATCACAACGGTAAGTATTACCTTGGAATAAGAGTAAGTATGTAAAATACTCTCTCTCTTAATCAAAATTACGTACACACATTACCTAACTGAATGTATATCAGTGAACAAGTAAACGAAATAACTTTAGCCCAACACGTGAGAGTCTCATTAATATAATGATCGGGTTTCCAAATAAAACATAATGCAATGTTAATGACCCGTTAAAGTTACTTACCTGTTCCCGCCAACCTTGCGGTTTTATGGAGTCAACTAGAGAGTTTTCTGGTAAAGAGGGTAAATGAGCTTGTCTATGGCGCCCTCTCGTGACCTCCCGACGAACAAAACGACAAAGAGAAGTACGGCAACATTTACAGAGAAAATGGCCGTGGGGCAGTCAGAACGACCCTCCACCCTTTGTTTCCTTAGAGCGGCTCGCCGCGCCTCACGCCGGCAACTTGCCGAACCTTCCGACGAAATATGTACATTGCGATTTGTGGCTTTTGTCCTAACATATTAATGCGAATTCCAAAACGTATTTATTAACTTTTGGTAGGCCCACGAGTATTTAAGTTTTCAACGAAAATTCCTGCAATAACTTGGTTGTTCATGTTTTACATACGTTATGTGAACGTCTGCGCGGTTAGTGATTCATACGTATTATATGCATAATTTAATAAAAGTTGTAAAAGAATGCTTGTTTTTTTGTTAGAGCATCCGTTGTCTGTGGGGGACACAGGGGGCGACGAGCGAGACGCACACCGCAGGAATTTCTAAATCTTCATAAGATAATGGATCGCTCCGCGAAGAAAAGGACCTCTCCGGCTTGGAACTTTGTTGAATTCCTGACTCGTAATTAATAAAATTACTTTTTGGGAGCTTTCCTCGACTTCAAAGAATTTTAGCATAAAAGAAAAAGTTAAGTAGATGAATTATTTTTGAATGATAAAGGGAATAATTTTAGATATTTATACACTTAGGAGTTGAGTTATTCTGTAGACTTTCATCATCGTTTTGGATATCATAAACTGATGCTGTTGATGCTTTGTTTCATGAAAATCTTTGCAAGTGGTACCTAAATAGGAAATTGTTTACTCCATTTCCCCAAAATTTTTACACAACAGACCCACGTATAAACTATTAGTAGTATTTTTAAAGAAAGCTCAATAGTCCGCTCTCAAGGGTAAATTGCATTTAGCGAGGACTATCAAGAAAGTATTTACCCTGCAATTGGACTCTACGAGATTTATAGGATTTCTCTCGACGCATATTCTCGAGAGCTCTTTTCTTTTCGTATGTTTACTTGCAGCTTCAACTGTGTAAATATTAGTCTTCACTACAAAATATAATATTATGATTGCTATTTAAGTAGCAAAGTTCAACAAAGTGGAGACATTATAATGATACCAAATAAATAAGTAAACAATAATATGAAGCCTACATTTAACATTGTCTGCGATGCTTTGTTTACAACGAAATAGAGATTAGTGGAGGGCTGTATCTCCAAAGTAACTCCGACTAAAGGTCACTTCAAAGGGAATACAAGTGTTAATTCGCAGCGAGCATCATACGATTGTATTAGTCGAAGGTCGCGCTTATCTGCGGCGGGAGTGATGATAATACCCGCATGGCGGATGAAGTCGCCTGGTCGCGCGACTGTCGTCAGTCGTCAGTCGCAGTGCAACGACTGCTAGTTTAATTCGTGAAGCCACATAAATCCCTGTTTGATGAGGGTAGCGCGCTTTCATTAGATACGGACTCGGTGAGTCGCTGCTCCTCGGCAATCGCTGTCGATGATAGCGTGCCATTGTCTCTTTACGTCAATCCTGTAGCTCATGTGTGTTTAATTCGATTGTTAGTTAAGTTGATATTACTATTAAAACAAACTTATAATTTATTTTAGTATTTACATTAGTTGTTAGTATTTACTTGAATACTATGAAATTCGATTGTTGGTTAAGTAGGTATAGCTATTTTCAAAGTTAAGATTTCTTTTACTATATAACGGCCACATGACTAGTGTAAAAATTAATGTGTTTACATGAATACTATGAATAGGTACATAATGATTCAAAACGGTAATGTGACTGTAATTATCATGGTCTGCTTGTTTTTACCTAATTCAAATGACTTATTTCCCCCTTATTAAGTCCATGTAAAATCAACATCTTTCAGACCTGACTTTTTTTATTTTCTCCTACGGATTTAAGTAAATTTTCAGTGTTTTAATAGGCATTAAGAACTACGAAAAAAATTGTAAAAAAAATCCTGCGAGTCAAGTTTTTGAGAAAAACCGGTTTTTCTTTATGTGCACAAATGTGGCCATCCGGCTTTAATTATAATTACGATTCAAGTTTAGGGTATTTTTCTAAATTAATAAATACTGTTATTATACTATTTTTTTTATTAGAAAAAAGCAATAAATTAAATAAAAATTAAATCGTATCTTCCGTTGGTATACCGTTATTATTATATAAATCTAAGTTTATATGCGTTTAGTAAGAAAAAGTACTAGAAATAGAAAAGCCTACATGCGGAATGCTAAAAAGCAATTTTTATTCTTGTTTTGTTAGGCATAAATTATGTACTTTACACTTGATGTAATTTACACGGGATTTTCCCTTGCATCCTACCATTTTGCAGCGTGCTCCAGCCCCGTCATCATGTGCAGGAAGGGGTCCAACCCCGTCATATAGTTCATGACGGGGTTGGACCTTTTGTTTCACTCTCAGGGCGAACTTCTCCTGGTCTTTGGGGAATAATTACGGGTGACGTCGGGATTCTGCCACTTGGGCGGCCTCTTTTAGCGACACCGACCTGTTTATTTAGCACAACAAAGTTTTCTGCTAATCTGCGACGAAAGTGAAGCAAAGTGAGTCGTTTGTTTATCGGGACTTCGAGTAATTCGTTGTCAGTCTGGTATCCCGAAAAGCCTGAACAACTGCAAGATCTGCTGCATGGAATATCATGCGCAGAGGTAATTTTTTTGATTTTATGAATGTCCTGTAATGGCTCATGAGTTGATCAAGCAAGTCGACCCGTCCCATTGCATGATTGTACTTCTTCACGATTTCTGGCCTTTCAACTTCAACAAATCACTTCTTTGGTGTCAGATTCCTAAAAATATCTACATTTGAAGAAGCTGCTCTTGGTTCGCTCTCAAATACTCCATCAGTATTGTCAGGAACTTCCTGTATACGATCAGGTGGGACGACCATGTTGTCGAGAAAAATTGCATCCGCTCCATCATCATCAGAGTGGGGGGGGAAGATCTCCCTTTGATTTTGGTTAACTGCATCTGCACCGAATCGAACAGATCGCGATTCTCGAGCAAAACTACCTCCATTCCCACGTCGTCATCTGAAGATAACTCAAAGTCTGAGAGATTTTCGGCACGGTGAAGAAGACTCAATGCATTTCGTGTAAACATTTTTCGTAGAAGACTTATTCTGAAAAATATTTATCAAGAAATGTTAGATAATTAAATACTAACAATATGTTGCAAAAACAACGTAAATTACATACATTACAGTAGATACATTTACAAAATCATATTTCTTTTCAAAGATTGTTACACTATTTGAATATTACGCAGAAAAGACAATTGATACCTGATGGGCACAATTGAGCACAAATCGAAAAGTTTATAATTTTGATATAAAAAAACAATAAATGACGCATACAATAAATCATAAATAATATTAGTGATATAACTTATTGATACATATTTATCTATATGCAAATTTTTCGCAAAATCGATGTATTTAGGAATAAAAATAGCAGCTTACCTGCGGGGTTCACAACACGTACGATCACTGGATGAAACTTGGTGAAAAAATGTTGAAACATGATACTAGATGCCGCTACTTGTAGTGTTTTTGTTGACCTATTATGTGCACAAATGAATACAACCGTTTTTCACTACGAATGAGCGAAAGTAATACTTTTAACTAAGATTATATTTTATGTCCTCAATTGTGGACGCCAGGTCTGAAAGGGTTAAGGGGGACCCGCTTTGGTAGCCCGCAAAATTATTTTTTTTTTTTGCGTTTTTTTGCAATTTGCAGGTCCGTGTAAGGTTGTATCTTGATCAAAATACGATTCGCGACAATAAGAAATATGTAGTTACATAATTTCAACCATAACAATCATCAGCAAATCTCTCAAGTCAGATTTCCGCCGGATCGATCTGATTTTGGAAATCTCTCTAAGTTAGATTTCCCCTGGATTGGTCTGATTTGGGAAATCAGACGAATCCAGGGCAAATGTAACATAGACAGATGTATTACCATACCACAGCAGATCAACCTTAACTTCCGATAGGATCTATGAGCGAGAATGCACATGCCTGTAACTTGCACAAAAGTATGCAAGTACCTTGCATGTCATGTGCCGTGTGTGTGTGTGGGGGTGTGTGTGTGTGTGTACTTCTGATTGGTGAATGCCACAATGCCATGCCAGCTATACTTGCATAGTTTTGTACAAGCTACAGGGAAGTGTATTCCCGCCGTTAGTCGTTATTCCAAATAATAAATTCGATAACTCATCATCATGTGACACATCAAAAAGGCTTTTAAAGTAATCAATCAATTGGTTAGGTAGAATCACTATGTTTGCGGTGAGTTTCCGTTCATGCGACGAGTCAATAGACACCTCCTGTACAAAGCCACCTGTCACGAAGCGAGCATTTATCACAATTCTACGGAATTTCCTTTAAGCTTATAAAGATATCGCCTTCCATGTAACTGTATGGGCGGATCGTGTTATCATCGATAATATACCATTTCGTTATAAAATCAGGGCCCACCCCTATACAGAATGTGGCTGACACAGTATGGACCCAGAATGCAGTTTAGAAAGGTTTTCACTTTACCGATAACAATGATTTTTACTTATCATTCAGAGACGCTTGCATGACTTGACAAGTATCTCGTTAAAAGAACCACATAAAGTTCATTTAAACCTAACATAAACTGACTGTTTATATGTAGAAAGCGGTGAGCAAATCTATCTCAATCAAACGTTACGAAAAGCTATAAAATCTAAATGAAACAAACGCAAATCGTTTATAAGCCACAGATAAAGAATAGAAATTCCATTCAGCCCATAGAAGCAGTGCTGTTATTGTCTTCCTCTCACTTGAGTGGCATGGCTGCCTACACAAAGGTCGCGTACACAAGCTTAATTGAATAAACCTAACTGCTTGTGATTCAGGGAAGGTAATATCAGGTGCCTCCCTCGCTTTTGAAAAACAATAACCGTGGAACATTGCGCTGAAACCTTTATACAAAAGAGAGTCGCTCAATGAAGTTGCACGCCGAAGAATTTCCATGCAATAACGGGGCATAGCCTCGGCGAGGATTCTTGTGGAGCGCGGCCGGAGATATTGCGTACTTACTGGGCTTGCCTCTAATAACACCGCCGATACCGTTTGTGTAAGGAGAAAAATACGAAATGAAATGGAAACTACCAGACGCCTTATGGTTTCCAATCTCTACTGACATTACACGGAGGTACGGGAGTTATTTCGCATTTTAATATTCTATGAAGATTGTGAATAAAATCGTCAAAGTTTCGTATCAGGCAATCAGGTTTCTGAGAAAGAAGGCAAAAAGTGTTTGATTATCCGTATCCATACTAATATTATAAATTCGAAACTAACTCTGTCTGTCTGTTACCTTTTCACGCCAAAACCGCTGAACGGATTTTGATAAAATTTGGCAAGGCGATAGATGGCATCCCGGGGACGGACATAGATTACATTTTTTCTTAAAAATAAACCTACAGGGGGTGATATAGGGGATGAAAGTTAGTAAAGGAAACCCATGATTTCTGAAGTTACGAATATGAAAATTCAAATATTCGAAAGTTTTATGTAAAATCGCCCCTTAAGGGGGGTAAAATAGGGGATGATTTTAAAATTGACATAGGTATAATATTGATATTTTTGTGTACTTCTTTTAAAGAGATTAAAGGAAGGTATTGGAAAGGTGGTCATAGTCCGTAAAAGCTAACATTTAGTCTTTATTTCACTAAAATCGGTTTACTTGGTCAAAAGTTATTACTTACAATTTAAAGTCATAAAAATAATTTGGCTACGTGTAGGTACAGTGTGTACTTACGATAAGAGTGTGAGTAATGGGATCCATGAGGAATCGAGGGAACTCCTCAAATATTATAGGCATACATAGGTACACCTATTTTGGTATTTTCATCAACAAATCAGGCGTTTGCATTCAGAAAGTATCATCTGGTGAAGTAGAACTGATGAAGAAGACCACAGAAAGCCACGGGAACTCCTCAACGATGATAAGTATTTCACGGGTGGCAATAAGATTTCTCGATTAATAGTTAAGCGACTATGACGAAGCTTTAAATAAATGGTTCTGATGAAAATTTTACCATCGAACCGACCTGATGAAGAAGCCGGAAGGTAGGCATTGGAACTCAGTAATAAAACAATGTAGGTATCCTTGCCGTGTTTGGGCTTATTGGAATCGTCATGATGTGCACTCTGGCTATAAATGATTCAAATTGCGCTAGGTACCTACTTCAGTTGTATGTTACTTGTGGCCTTGATTGTCAGAAGGCAGCTTTCATAGCCTCGTTATCTCTGTCAACTAAAACTACGCCTACTAAACTTCTGACACGACTTAGCGTGACGCATTTGCTTTTTGCAAAGTTTTTATTTGAAATGAGACTCCTGAGATGGTCGCATAAAAATATCTTCAAGTTCTGATGAGTGGCTTTTGAGTTAGCTTCAATAATTTAATACGTATTTTTCCCATTTAGTCTATGTGGATGATGCTCTAATTTATTTTGCAGAGTGGTGTTCAGATTTGTGTGGGGTAGGCACCACTAAAAAAAGAAAAATAAAAAAAAATTACAAAACAAAAACAACCGACTTCCAAAAAAACACTACAAAGTGAAAAATAACTTTAATTTCGGAAGTCGGTGGCAAAAAAAAACGAAAGTAAATAAAAAACCAAAGACACCGACTTCCGAAATTAAAGTTATTTTTCACTTTGTAGTGTTTTTTTGGAAGTCGGTTGTTTTTTTTTTGTATTTTTTTTTTTAAGTTAGTTAAGGGATATATGCACGCGACTGATCGCGTTTTCGCGTTACGATCACTTTTAAATAGATCGCGGCCTAACGTTTCAACGGATTTAGATGAAAGGCATACAGATAGGCCATGATTTGGGATAGGAAATAGGATACTTTTATCCCGGCAGTCCGTTCCCGTGGTATGTTCCACGAAGCCGCAGGCAAAAGCTAGTTCCTTTATAATTTTCTATTTGCTCGCGAGTGCTCGAAAGAAAGTCGATCTCTTTAAGATAAAACTTCACCTGAGTAGGTACATTAGCGTTCTATTGCACTCTTCGGCCTCGTATAAACTACTATTGAATCAGTTTTTGCTGCTCGGGTTTTAAAACTAATCTTTACAGTTGCCTGCTCTAGTTTCGCTAAAGAACTCGTTAACGATAAGACGTGATAACTATGAAATGTTATCTACGAGTATAAAACTCAGTGTTTTTGGAGTAGGCATCAATACGTTGAATATAATATTCAGCATTATCAACATCATGAGCATTATTCTTGTTGATTTTTTTTATTTTTTTTTAATGTTGCTATTTTAGTCTGTTGTTATTATTTTGTGTGCCTCTTTAATTTAGTCTGTGCTAAATAAATATGTTTACTTCCATACTTCTCTATAAGTCGTCATTCAATATCAATCTGTCTAGACCTTTTCCAAATATGTTGGGATTGGCTTCCAGTCTAACCGGATGCAGCTGTATTTTATGTGGAGCGACTATATCTGACCTCAACAACCCAATTACTGGGTAATACGATACCACTTGGTAAGACTGGTTGTCAGACTTTCAGCTTCTCTACGAGTATTAGTCGTCATTATAGTTATACAATTACATATACTAGCTGCACCCTGCGGTTTCACCCGCGTAGACCGGGATAAAAAGTAGCCTATGTGTTAATCCAGGATATACCTAAGCTATCTACATTTCCCCACCAAAATTTCATCCAAATCGATCCAGCCGTTTGAGCGTGACGAAGTAACAAACATACAAACACACACACACTCACAAACTTTCGTCTTTATAATATTAGTGTGATTATAATATTCAGCATTATATTATACTTAATTAGGTAAGTATATGTAGGTACCTAATTTCCTAGAAAGCATCGTAATATGATAAGTAGCTAAAGTATCAATGCACTATAATGCAGCTTAAGAAAAGGTTTTGGGTTTAATAACTTTATGCACGTTAAGCGCCATGCGTATCCTTCCGGAAACAGAGGCAGTGAGGCAGTGCTTTATTTGGAGGCCAGTGTGTCCACCAGGAAACACATTTTAGTACATTTTACTATGAATTCTAATACCTCTGGCATCCACGGTTGTTTCGGTAGGTATATGTTTTTTGTACGACTTTTTGATCAAAACTTATGTCTGAAAATAAAATCAAAGTGCGACACGGTTTTTGGGCTTGGCGCTCATCACGCTAGGACCCTTAAGAGCCGAGCAAAAAGAAAAATAACAGAAATAACGCTAAGCGAAAACGAAGTAATAGCTCGGTCAGGCAATGCGTTGCGACCGGTGTGGGTCGGGGGAACAAGAAAGTTCACGCGGATGAAGTCACGGATAGAAGCTAGTTACTATACTGTACTATTAAGAGTGTGGTTCCCTATTTTCGCGCTCGGATTTTAAACATCTGACGCTCGACGCCGCGTAGCGAGTGCGCGTGTGTGCGTTTTTCCTCATGTACGGCACACAGTTGCGATGCTGCGACGACTAAACGATCTTGATCTGTAGCTATGGCGTACCTATATTTTTTTGAAGTAAAAGCTAGAGGTTTACGGAGAAAATAAAAAGACTGTCCACAATACATTATTAGTGTATTTTAATTAAATTTATACAAATATGGATGAAGAAAATAATATTATGTAGGTACTTATAAAAACTAAACTCATTTTACTTATTTGCTTAAGTATTTGTATACTTATAAGTAATTGAAGTTTTATAAAAGTATTTGTATTTGACGACACGGTTGGCGCAGTGGCTGAGCAATTGACTGCTGCGCAGCATGTCGTGGGTTCGATTCCCGCACGGAACAAATATTTGTACGACCTACAAGTACATATTTGTTTTCGAGTCTGGGTGTTTTTCTATCTATAATATGTATGTATTTACAAAAAAAAATGTATATAAGTAGTTTATCAGCCATCTCGTTACAATAACACAAGCATTAGGTTGCTTAGCTTGGGACTAGATGGCGTTGTGTGAAATGTCCAAGGATATTTATTTATTATTTATTTTATTTATTTATCTAAGGGGATTGATCGACTTTTCCTTGGATCTGTAATTTCTGGGAGAACACAATCAGAATAAAATTTTGTTAACACGGAGCCATCTTTTGTCCAAAATCATCGTTTTTTTGTGTAAAACAGTTGAATTTAAGCCCTATTTCAATGTAGATAAAGACGCCACGCGCTAGCTATAATTATTTATTTTTCTTGCGGCATTATAGGTTTAGCAACCGCATCAAGTTCATAAAACAGTTGAATTTGAACCAACAATAATACATAAATACATAAAGCCGCCTCATGCGCAAATGTTTGGTTTACTGTTTTCAAATTTCAAATAGGTAGGTAACCCCGCTGCCACAGAATAAATAATAGTACTGCTGCGTTCGTGTGGGGTTGGTTTTATAATGTTTATTAGCCTAGGCAGGTATTGTACGTGCCCAGTCGACCTAATGACTATACAGTCGACCACACGTCGCACGTCAGTGGTAAGTGATAAGGATTTGTATAAGTATCGTTTTCATAGTTTTCGATTTCGACTATAGCCAATAGTGAAGTCAAAATTAAAATCCAAGATGGCGGCTGCGAAAATTTTAAAATTTTTCGTCATGGATGTCGTTTTCATAGTTCTTGAGTGTGCTAAAGCCGATATTGGCGTTAAAATGTAAATCCGAGATGGTGGCTGCGAACATTTTCAAATTTTTTGTGTCGTTTTCATAGTTCTCGAGGATGAAGCCGATAGTGAAGTCAATCATCCTAGAAGGGATGATTGGCTGCACTATGCGGCCCAAGAGAGCAATGCAATGGTGGCCCATTGGTAACGATCCCGACTTACGAGTAGGTCATGGTTTCGAACTCAGGCAGGCACTTTGTGTAAATAATTTCATCACCACTACTCTCAAAACAGTGAAGGAAAATATCGTGAGGAAACCGCCTAGAACCAAAAATTAGAAGACATGTGACATCTACCAACCCGCACTGGGTCCTCGTGGTGTATTACGGCCCACTCCCTCTCACCGAGAGGAGCCCTGTGTCCCAGCAGTGGGAACATTATAGGCTGATTATGATTGAGACCCATTATGTTGTGAGCGAGCACGTTTCAGTTCCAGAGGTCATCACTGATGTGAGACGAGAAGATATATTACGCTCAACACCGCCGCACGCGGCCCTTGTCCGATCAGAGCGCGGCTAGGCGCGCGTGGCAGCCGCGCTCAAATGCCGCTCTATATTTGGACACACCTTTATATAGTGCCTTTATCTATGCCTCACTCGTTTCGTATCGTTTAGTGCGGTCGCGATTTGAGTGTATTTCCCATAGTTTTATTGATGTTTTCCTCGACCCCTGTTTTCTTTCTGCGGACTTCTGATCTTGCTTCTTGTACGAACCTTGCTACCACACCGGACACGGTACGGAGAACCCCGCATAAACGTTGGACTTGAACTTGTTATTTTGTATATTACGACCAGCCTACCGATTTCACATTGGCACCATGGATCGTTGTGTAAATTGTGGCAAAGTGACTAGAGGCTGTAGTTTACGTGGTCGTCGAGCTGAAGAACTTCAAAAATCAGCTGTTAAGTATACCTATATGTAGATCGTTATGTAACCTCACTTTTATTACATCTCTTTTAACTCGGAACTGAGACCGCGAAAATCCGTAAAATGTTCAGTGATGGTTTGATAATAATATTATCAAACCATCATCGCTACTATATTATAGTAGCTATAAATTGACACCAATTTCATCTTTTTACAACCCAGGCCCAGGCCCAAGTTTATATGACATGGTTTCCGTCTCCTTTGTCACGGATCCACAATAGAGATTGTGGCAGTAGAGATTTCAAATAAAAATCTGATATAAATTTTTTCTCCATATTCATCCTCCAAAATTCTTGTAGCCATCTTGGATTTACATTTTGACTACACTATCGACGTTAGCACCCACAAGAACCATGAAAACGATACCCATGATGAAAAATATGAAAATGTTCGCAGCCGCCATCTTGGATTTACATTTTAACGTCACTATCGGCTTTAGCATCCTCGAGAACAATGGGAACGATCCCCATGACGAAAAATTTAAAAATTTTCGCAGCCACCACATTGGATTTACATTTTGACCAAATTATATTGTATTATTGATATTGTAATTACAATATCAATATTACAAGTAATACAACATAATTCAAGAACTGTAACATAATTCTCCTAAAGTAAGTGTGCCTACCACTTTAGCTTCTTAAAATATTACTTAAATGAAAGGATTAAAAATATTTTGTCGCACTACAATTTATTATATATCACGCGAGGCGCATGCGCGGCGGCGGGAGGTCAACCGACATGGGTCCTGCGTCGACGAGCGCCAGAGCGCGACTGACTTAGGCCGTTCGATGCACCCGATTTTATACTTACTTTAAAAAATTATTTTCGTAAATGATTGAAGACAGATATGTTTTATTTTTTACACATATATAGTACAATCTTTCTTCTTACGTATAAAATGATTTGTGTTGCCAAATGACTTTTAGATTCTGAGAAATGACGTGTTTTTTTGTAGTCGATTTCTCGATTTTTGATTATTTTAGACGTGATTAAAATACAAGTTAATGAATTAAAAATCAAACTTTTCTCAATGCATTTTAAATTTCAGGATATGCCTCTTCGAATGAATACCATTTTACCTTCTTACTTAATAGTAATAATTGGTGTAAGATTACTTCAAAGTTGAGCCTTCGCGCGTCATCTGGAAATCGCGCCTTCGAAATCGACTGTTTTCGTAGTCAATAATTCAATTTGAACAAGTTTTTTTTAATAGACTTTAAATAAAAATATATGATAATTACGATGATTGAAGTCAAAAGAAGCTAAAAAAATAAATTATGTGACCAAAATCACTTCAAAATCTCCCAAGTTCTCGATTTACGTATGAAAAATGCAACAACGCTCTTAAGTACATATACTACGTACTTATATGACGTATTCACAGTTGACAAGAATCCAGTCGGTGTCTGAAAGTTGGTCGTACATGTCTCCGCCCTTGACTGCTTCTTAAGAATTCTCAAGCCTTTAGCTCCTCTACTACTTACTAATTTAATTAATATTATTCAGAACGTCTGGCAAAGTGGGCTTTTCAAGTGATGAATGGGTCTCACATATTTGTAGAGCTCTATACAAAATCACTCAACCTGCAATACTCCGAAATCGCTTGATTGCGCATGAAAAATATATAAGTAGATTATATTATTTTTTTCATCCCCAAATCAACATAAAATTAGGACTCATACATGAAACATGTTGTAAATCTTTTTTGCGACATGCCACACATAGCATTTTGTTATCGATATTAATTTTAACAGGGCATTTTTGAAAAAACGAAAGGAAATATAACGTTGTATCTACCGTCTCTGTTTATAAATACAATAGCGACAACTGGGAGCAGCAATTAACCCATCACTAGCAGTGGCAATAGATAGACACATCGATTACCAAATTCCGAAAACGCATTTATGATGCGACGTAGCCGTCCATTAAAGCTCTGCAAATGCCATCACGCGGCGAGACTAATCACATTAGTGGCCATCGCAAAGGTAATGCTGGTAACAACCTAAAAAGCCGCCATTTGCATGTCAGAGCGGACCTCAGGAACTCGCACTACACTGCAGTGTAAATTATTCACTCTCATATGAATCTCATATTGGAGATGGATACTGAACTTTGTACTCAACGTTAGTTATAAATAAAAGATTTTGTCGGAACAAAACAAAATTTGAAATTCTCATAGAATGGACTTTAGGAAAATGTTTACGTAATAGGAATATTTTATATGGACAAGGTGACACTGAGATGCAAAAAAGTACACGTGGGTGCATATTATTACAGTTTGAATCTTTTTTGTAAGTGGATAAATCTTTTTATTTAACTGAGCATTACAGTCGATTAATGAATTATTATTATTATGTAATTAGTGAATAAAGGACGGATTTAAAGCGAGGGCCATAGATGAATCACGAGCTAGTGAAGGATTCTAACTACCGAATCACGACCGTTGATTCAAGTGTTAGAATCCTGAGCGATGCGAGTGATTCATGGCCCTCGATATAAATCCGATAAATGATAAATGATTTATTTTCTGTAAGTAGGTTTGTACAAACACTTTTACACGTCAAACATATTTTTTTTTAAACTAGATGAGTTCGACGTTTCCTATCTGACTACTCTGAGAAGAAGAAAGTATTTATTCAAGAGTTGCATACTATACTTTATACCATGACTACGAGAAAAAGAAAGATTTAATCGAAAATAGACATTCAATGAAGAAAAAGGAAGGTTAAATTGGCTTTGATGTACTTTAAACAAGCCGTGATTTGTTGAGTAGCAAGTTTTCTACTATATCGGCCGCCCTCTCTTTCATAAATTCAGGTGTTGACACATCTTCATCACTCGAATGCATTTTTAATCGATTTATCATTAAGTATCACTAATATACTCTTTGTGTTCGTACAACTTACAGTATTGAAAATAGCGCCAATTTACAGTTTTTATTCTAATGCTAAACTCCTTGTTGAAAATGTCAACCAATCAAATTGTATTAGAACACACCAACATAAATGTCGAATACACAGATTACACTTACAGTAGATACCGCAAGCCATCCGACCAAGCGTGCCCTGCATGTGTGTACTAAAAAAAGTCTATTAGCTCAGTGACGCTTAGTGATTGAAACAATTCTGATTACGTTGAGCACATCACTAAATGGCTGGGGTGAAGTTATCGTAGGTATAAAAAAAACTAGCCAAGTGCGTGTCGGACCACGCACAATAAAGGGTTCCGTAGTTGAAAAGAATTTATCAAAAAACTAACTTTGTTACCGAAAAAAAAAAATTTTATGTGATAAAACTACAAATTAATAATTTTCGGACTTTTTCCTTTACTTGTACTGTGAGACCTTGCTTCTTGCCAAATTTCATAATTCTAGGTCAACGGGAAGTACCCTGTAGGTTTTGATTTATTTGCGAGCATCAAAATATGTCGTATATATGGCCGTATTTCTTTATCGCGATGACTTAGAAGCTTGATTTTTTTAGAGCTGCAAGGGGCTATAGACTTACATATTTGTTATTTATTTCAACTTGATACCTCCTCACGTTTCTGAGAAAAAGGGTCTTACAGGCTGACAGACTTGAAAATATTTTTTTGTGTGAAAAAATTACAAATTATCAATTTTCGGACTTTTCCCTTTACTTATGCTGTAACACCTTGCTTCTTGCTAAATTTCATGATTCTAGGACAACGGGAAGTACCCTATAGGTTTTGATTTTCTTGCGAGTATCAAAATATGGCGCTTAAATGGCCGTATTTTTTTATTGCGCTGACTTAGAAGCTTAATTTTTTTAGAGCTGCAAGGGACTATAGACTTACATTTGTTATTTATTTCAACTTGATACCTCCACGCGTTCTTGAGAAAAAGTGTCTTGACAGACAGACTGACAGAGAGACTGACAGACAGACAGACAGACAGACTGACAGACAGACAGACGGACAACGAAGTGATCCTATAAGGATTCCGTTTTTTCCTTTTGAGGTACGGAACCCTAAAAAGATGACACGCTCGGTTTTCATACTATCTACAGTCTGATTTTTAATTCTACGGAATTCTGACAGCTGTAATTTTTTGACACTTCAGATATCCTAAACCTTTTCTGTCTTTTCCTTTTTATAGTTATATAAATGACTAGAATTTTTTGGATAAAAAGTAACAAAAAATATGGGATCACTAGTATGTCGTCAGAAATGCATGTGGTCAAATACGCATTTCGTCATCTCTGAGGATAGACTCGCAACTTGTCAGAAACAGAACTCGACAGATACGCAGCTTGGCAGACACGCAACACGACAGATACTCATTTCGTCAGATATTTGAAACCATCCACCCAGATTTATTTATTTATTTAGGGAAAACAAACAATTGTACAGTATAAGTTACAGTAAATATTACAACGTATTAGAAGCTAAAGTACAATCCACGACGTTTCCACATATTACTAAGCTACTACAGTGTAGACACAATATTTAAAATTACAATAGCGCTAATAAGCAGACAAAAATAAGAGGAAGTAAAAAAGGCAAATTATCTTATCTTATGACTGAAAGTACAGAAAAGGTGAAAATAAAAATGAAATATAATAATAACAAAATAGACAACTAACTAATTACTACACAAATGCAGACTATTAACTAAAAGTTTCTTAAATTTTTGGCGGTCTAAAGCAAATATGTCTATATTAACAAAATGTTCGTTATAAGTTTTGACTATCCTATGGAGCGGCGCCCGTTCACCCGCGTTTGTGCGACAAGGTGTCGAAGTACAGATTGATGTACCTAAACAAAAGAATTAGTCTATTAAAAGAGTTAATAATCATCAGTATTTTTTAATAAACAATATCAGATGGCCAATTCTCGTACTTAAAAACATTCACAATCTCATGCCACCGCCAGTCAAATGTCAAAAATGTAGGTAAACGCTATACAGTTTTTGATAGATTGAGACTGAGATGAGATTGCGAACGTTGTTAAAAATACGAGAATTGCCGCTCAGATAACAATGCACTCATTAACTAAAACGGTAATTTACGGTGTATTGATTAAAACGGTAAGTATAAGATTTAGTTTTTTTTTTTATTTACTTCACCTTTTAATCAATTACAAATAGGTGACTTATAATCATAAACATAAAGTAACAATGTTGTTTCTTTTTATGATCTTAACTTAAGCATGGGAAATGAACTATGTACCTTCTATCACCTTTTTAGGGTTCCGTACCGAAATGGTAAAATAGGAACCCTTATGGTGTGACTCCGTCTGTCCGTCTGTCTGTCTGTCTGTCACAGCTGGATATCTCAAGAAATACTAATGCTATCAACTTGAAATTTGGAACAGTTTTATATGACGTTTACCCAAATATTTTTCAAATAAGAAACAAATAAAAATATTTGTTTTTTTTGCAACGGACTGAAAGGGGGTCTTAAAAATTCAAAGTGGGGTTACTAGAGCATGTGGGGTATCATATGAAAGAACGCTGTTTGCACATTCTCAGACATTTTTTTATTTTTTTTAGGCCGCATAGTTTTCGACTTTTGCTGAAAAATGTAAAAAAATACCGTCCCCCTTATCTCCGAAGTTTGCAAACTGAAAAATCTGAAATTATTCTATGTGATAGAAGTTTATGTAAAGATTAAAGGAAAAATAAATCGATGTCTCTAAATAGCACACATTTTCAGAAATCGGAACGGAACCCTCGGTGCGCGAGTCCGACTCGCTCTTGACCGGTTTTTTTACATTGATCCTTTGCCAGCAATACTTCATTTTTGATGGATTCTTTTAAACACGTGTGTGGACATTATATTTTCCTATATTTTCACTATATTTTCACTTTTTTGGATATCGCACTATATTTTCCTTTTTTCATTTTCTCATCATTCATACGTTTTCATTTATTTTTAAGATGTGGCGGTCCAAAAGTTAATCATATTAGTTTTTTAATGATAAAATACGAAATAGAAGATTACTTTGCGTTTAAATCCTATTTATTAATTGACTGTCGAGTTGCGTATCTGTCGAGACGCGCATCTGTCAAGTTGCGTATCTGTCGAGCTGCGTCTTTGACGAGGTGCAAATCTGACAAGATGCGTTAATGTCAACATGCGTTTTCTGGCGAAATGCGTATTTGACCACTTGCATTTCTGACGACATGCTAGTGATCCAAAATATGAAAGAGATCAAGTAAAATATATGACAATGTAAATATTGTTTGTTCTGTGCATTCAATACACACTAACTAAAATATTAATTTTATATGGCTAAATGGAAAAAAAGAGTAAAAGAACATATTTTTTAAATTTAAACAATTATTGCGATAACATTATCACTAATATCACCATCGTTGTTTGTCTGCAGTTACAAGAAGCGAAGATTTTACAAACAAAAAGATATTCCTAAAAAAGGTTTGTAACCTATGGATTAGTGGACAGGGATTCCTGTGAAAGAAAAATAATTACCTTACTAATTATTGTAAATTCAATAATGTGATGATAAAAAATCTGATTACCATTTTAAAATTATCAGTCAATTTTTAAGTTTTAGTTTTTCTAATTGAAATCTTAAATTCAAGAAAGGTTTTTTTTTAATTTCACTTAAATGCGTTTCGTTTTTAATAGGACCGCTTTATTACTGGCAACACTTCAGAAATGTCAGAATTCCGTCGAATTAAAAATCAGACTGTAATAACATGCCGTATCTAACCTAGGTACTCTAAATCTGTGGTCGAATACATTGGTGTGTTCCAAATTCAAACATCAAAACAGTGAGTAAAAGTGCTTTTTATTCACTGTTTTCAGTGAATAAAATAAGCTTTTTAGAGGGGGAATGGTATAAAATTCTTTTTTTCCTATAGCGGCAAGCTCTATTTAATTTTATTTCATGGGTATTAAAAGTATGTGAACAATAGAGGAAAACACAATGAACAAAGAGTTAAATGAACGTGTACGTGCATTTGTATGATCGAATGAACAATCTGGTTTGAAGTGCTACTATTGTACCGGTACGCACATTTTTATCACCTGAATTTCGGCGTAACTCAATTTATCACATCAATATTGTTAGCCAGTAACCATAACTTTAAAAAATGTCATAGTGTAGCCTCCAATAAAACAGAGTGGTTTTCCCTCGTATGCCATGACACTTTGCGAGTCCCAATCTGTGTAAGTTAGACTCCAGAGTAGATAGACGAAACACACCTAAAGAAGAAAGACTACCTACATAGTGCTGCAGAATTGAAGATTTAATATTTATAAAAAGCAATATACCTACCTACATACTTGTAAATAAATCTTGAATAACAAAACGGAAGGCAATTTTCACGTAAATATATTTATGTAGGTTACGTAGATATTAATTTTATGATGAAAAAAACACTTTAATGTTTCTGATTTAAGGTAAATATTGAACTCAAATAAATGGCACTCTATATTTGTTACGAGAATATTTCTGATCCTATACCGAATCCCAGGAATCGTCTCTGGAGGATTAAGCGGTAAAGGTCAGCGACTAGAAACAGGTATCCAGTCTTGTAGTTTATGTCTCTAACAAATTGCCTACCGATATATTCGCAGCTAAATAACCAAAAATAATGCTTAGATAGAATACTGTAATGGATTTTTCGAGTTAATAATAAGATAGGTATGAAAACCGAAAAGAGAAAAACCGGCCAAGTGCGTGTCGGACCACGCACAATGAAGGGTTCCCTAGTTGGGAAGAAGAAAGAAGAGAAAGAATTATCACAAGAACAAACTTAACATTGTAGTTGAAAAACATGTTCTCCCATACTTTCCAATTGCAAACGTAAGGTTGCACGCACAATATTGAGAGATTTGCCATGTTATTTTATGACCATAGACTTCTTACTTATAAATCCTGTAATCTATACTAGCAATAGAACTATTTTCCGTATTTTTGTCTGGATAATAATAATATTAGGAATAATATTGTAGTATTTTCTTAAATAACTTTAAAACTATTAAAACATATATATACTACAATATACTATAAAAAAATATATTTGAGACCCACACCCTTTCATTGGTATGTCACAAGGTACCTCCAGTTTGAAACCTTTTTTTTTTTAATTTCCCTACTTGCCCCCCAAAAGCTACTATACTCAAAATTCATTTATTTGCGTTACACGTCCGTATTTGGGTCACAGAAATTCATATGTGTACCAAATTACAACTTATCGGTCCATTAGATTCGGAGCAAATTGGCTGTGAAATACGGACAGACAGACAGACAGTACGGAACCCTAAAAATTTTAATTCTACTTTAAATAGAGATGAATGATACTACGCCCCCTATAGGTACTAATTTCGTCGTAGGTTTTCACAAAAGTTAATAGAGCGTAGAGGCAGTAGAACTTACTTAAGAGGCCGTACACGAAATTTTTCCGACGTGAAAGGTCGTACTGTAAAATTACGTCTGTAAAATCACGCAAATCATCGTATTCGGCGCACACTTGTGATTAATTTATCTCTTTATATCTTTCGTAGTTGTTCAGAAGAAAATGTTGATAATATAAACATGTCTAAAACAATTATGTCAAGTTACACATGAACCAAATATGATGAACTTCAAATCAACCAGTTCTAAAATTATTCACACCTAACCATAACAGTTCTGACTCAGTCGCAGCTAGTGTTCATTGCACATAATCGAGAAAACACATTTACCGCTAAATAGTAGCAACCACGCCCGTAGCTTTCGAACGTGACGCTTTATCAACAGACCGGCAATTGTCGAAACTAATATACAGCATACGGGCCGTAGGTACGAGCCGTTATACGGCATCATCCAATTAAGTGCATATTTACACCCCGTATGAGCACCCGACATTATTGCCATGCAGTTTACACGTGATATCGGTGCCTTTACGTTCTGTTCAGCAGTCGATGGATGCAAAGATATATGTAGCTATGTTTACTGGGTACCTACTGGCTACACTCGTGACTATTGAGCTCTCGATGAATACTTAACGTGCGACGTATCTATACAGTATGCGTTGCTGTACGTCGATTCTGTAAAATTCAAACAACAACTCGCATCTCACATCGCTATTCACTCTCACTTCGCATCACTTCTTCTCACTTGTTTTTTATTTGACACTTTGAATCGGCAATGCGATTCTGTAACCATCTCACCGTGAAAACTTAGGTGAAGTGAGCGTGGAATGAGCTGTCAATAGTGTCAATTCCTAGCAAAAACAAACTCACTTCATCTAAGTTTTCACGGTGAGATTTTTACAGAATCGACCGGCCGGTTCGAGTGCGAAGTGAGCTTCGAAGTGTCAGGGAATTACCTTACTGGATGCTACTTCTTACGTCATCTCATACTTTATCTGTCAAAATCTCACGGTCAATTTAGTTCAACTCGCTGACACGCTCGCAAGGGTAGCGTTAGTGTAAATTATAGAAACTCACAGCAGATTCAGTTTCGAAGTTTAGAATGAGATCTTACAGAATCACACGGCTATTCTTGTTATGTCGGGCGATGTGGTCATTATTATAGGTACTAGCTCATTCTTAATATTACAATATATTTTGTCGAGAACAGTTAGTGTTGTTATTAGAATAATCATGGTGTTTGTGCTGTATTCAGACATGCACGTGGACGAAGTCGCGAGCAAAGGCTAATTAAAGTCATAATTATCTTGGCTTTTTTTTTGCCATGCCGTTTACACGAGATGTCGGTGCCTTTATAACGTTCTGTTCAGCAGTCGATGCAAAGATGTACTTATAGCCATGTTTACTGGATACACTCGTGACTATTAGCTCTCGATGGATACTTAACGTGTGACGTATCTATACGATACGCGTTGCTGTTCTGTTTGTGTCGGGCGATGTGGTATTTGCTCATTTTTTAGACAGGCGTGATGCGCCTGTCTGCGGCAGTCTTTAAGCGTCTGACGTATATAATGTAGGATACGCGTTGTGGCTCAGCTTGTGTTGACGTTGGTCACTTTATATGCAAATAATGGTTATGATTTTACTTCAAAGATTGTTCTAATTATGCACATAATCTGATTCGATAACCATCCACATTCCGTAGTGACGGAACTGAACTAATGCTCTGGATCTAATAATGATGTTACCAATCCATTATAATAATAGTTTGTGGTGGCTTATGCTAAACACTGACAGCCACAATGCGAAATTGGTGTTGTGGTTCTAATTACAATTATAGTAATAGACTGCAGTGCAGCCCGACTGATGTAAAAATTACGTAAAAGTAAAGTAAACTCAATCACAGCTATCATACCCATCAGATGGCCGTATTTCAATAGAAAAATAACATATGTACCTAAGTAATTCAAAAAACACTTCATCCATCGCTTTCCATCAGGCGTGATCGAGATCAAGAGCAATAAAAAAAGATCCTAAAATATCATTTCAAAACTAATATTAAGTTTATAGAAAGATTTACATGTATCCAATATGTGTACTACGGTCTGCGCATAACTCCATAATTTTATGAAACGTCGCTTCAATTATTATCTCAATAAAACTCAAACAATATTTAACGTATCTGTCTCAAATCTCCGATAGCATTATTTTTCCAATAAATCGCTTGTCATCGGGAATTTAATAAAATCTTATATTGAATAATGGGTGCCCACTTGATGCTTGAAGCATGTTTATTGAAAAGGAGGTGCTGAGCTTTCAGTCACCCTCCGAAATAAAAGAACATAACATTACGCTTACGCCTAGCTTCGCCGAATGAAGGGATGGGCAGAGGTGTACCTATTAAATACACCCACATTTCGCCAGTTTAGCCGTTTCAATTCCCATGTAATAGGGGGTGAGCCACAAATTCAGACTCCGGACTGCTACTAAGAAATTCCCGATAAAAAAACCCAAAATAGCACTCTGCCAGACCTGGGAATCGAACCCAAAACATCATCAGCAGTAGCGCTTGCAACCACTAGACCAACGAGGCAGCAAAAAGTAAAAGAAAAGAATCACACTAATATTGTAAACGCGAAAGTTTGTGTGTGTGTGTGTTTGTATGTTTTTTACTAATTCACGCTCAAACGGCTGGACCGATTTGGATAAAATTTGGTATGTAGATAGCTTATACCCTGGATTAACACATACGCTACTTTTTATCCCGGTCTACGCGGGTGAAACCGTGGGGCGCAGCTAGTACTCGATAATAATGTAAATATCTCACATATAAAACTAGTAGGTATCTCACAAACATTTTACTTTGACGTCACTTCTAAACTTAACTTAAATAAAAGCTTCTAACGTTATAATTACACTTCAAGCTCCACTCAACCCTTGTAATCTTTCAATTCTGTAAGAAAAAGGCAAGCCTTCCATTCGGCTTTTTCTATTACATATTTTATAAAATAGAAACTGTAGACAACCTTTGTCTCAGATTTACTGGCAGAATAATTAACAGCTCCGATTAAAAATAAAATATATCTCAGTTTTTGTCTAGAAAACGAATCCCTTTGGGTGAAAACAAACGGATGGGTCTAGACGGGATGAAACAGATACTTACTTATCTACTAAAGAGAATGTAAGTATATATCATAATTAACTATATAAGTGTACTGAACACGGATCTCTTATAAAAATCGACATAATTAATACATTTTAGAAGGAAGAATTTATTTGGTAGTGGATGGGTTTGTCATCTTATCTGATCTTACATGAGTCATGACATGATTACTTACTACTTCAACCGTAGGTACTCGTGTCGCAAAAATAGTGTAAATGCTGAGGAGAGTGAGCTCACAAATGGTATAAGTAATATAGCGTTTCCTTGGCAGTCAATCAAAGAGATTTAAGAGATTACTATCATAGAAAAACTGTGAACCGATGTATCAGTGTCGAAATCTAGCCTAATATAGCAAAATGACACAAAGGACTTGCCTTTGTTTAAAGTTATTTTTCACTTTGTAGTATTTTTTTTGGAAGTCGGTTGTTTTTTTGTTTGTGTTTTTATTTTTCACTTTTGTGGGCCAGTTTATAATTTATCTAAGTTACAATAGCCTAGTGTCAGCTGCTCATCACTTTTTACAAAAAATTACGGCAGGTTGACTCCATTTTCAAATGTGAAAAAAAATCTTCAATATGATATTATGATGAGCACATTCCAAAAAAATCTAAATTTATTGGCATAAATTTAACATATGGTGTTCATGCAAAACAAACATTTCATCTTTGGTTGCAAACGATTTAATCAGACTTTAGTAAGACTAATAAATAATGATGGTTTGTTCATAAAGATAACGGTGTTTACATTATCACCCTGTATAACAGTCACCTACGTTTCTTTTGGAAATAAGGATCTTAATTGCCTTAGTTACAACACAAATGAAAACATAACTCCACAAAATAAATGAGAAGCTTAAACCACTGAAAAGAAAACCGATACTACCAAAATATCTTGTAGTACAAACAGTTGATAAAGATCTACATTGGAAGAAGACATTAAAGGATTCATCTAAATAAACCTGGCTACAAGGAGGTCAAAAAGATAACGCTATCGTTGTCTTTATGTAATATGAAGTAAGGTAAAGTAAACTAAAAGGCAATATGTAAGCCGCAATAACATGAACCTTTATGATATTCCTTTATGATAATGTTGTACGCTCAGTTAGGTAAATATAGTCGCGCATGCCGCGGAAATATGAAACAACGTTAAACTAACACAAGATTTAGTATTGGTAGTTCAGTGTACCTGTTTGTGTACTAAACTACCTTGCTGGGCTTCCAACTTGTATTATATAGTAGCTCAAAACTAATGTACGTAGTTCATGCGTCTATTTATATTATATAAGGGTGGATTTCTTCGTTAATATTATTATATGGAAGTGATTTTGAGCGGAAATAGTACAGTGGAAAATTTTGCATGCTATACGTATAAGCTGAACTCTATAGGTATCTATGCTACAGTCAGAACTGTTAATCGGTCAAATACAAGATATCCTGATATAGACTAATTATTCCTCCAATGAAAAGCTAATCACACTAATATTATAAAGGCGAAAGTTTATGAGTGTGTGTGTGTATGTTTATTACTTCTTCACGCTCAAACGGCTGAACCGATTTGGATGAAATTTGGTATACAGACACCTTATACCCTGGATTAGCACATAGGCTACTTTTTATCCCGGTCTACGTGTGTAAATCCGCGGGGCGCAGCTAGTTATATCATATAAGTTGTTTTCCGATGGTTTTAAGGACGCTAATATTATAAAAGCTAAAGTTTGTGAGTGTGTGTGTATGTTTGTTACTTCTTCACGCTCAAACGGCTGGACCGATTTGGATGAAAGAAGGACGGCCAAATCGTACCTGACGACGAGGCGGTGGTGTACAGATATGCCATATACCTATATGAAAAAAATCTATTATTTTTAAGGTCTTAAAAATATAAGAAATAGATATTTAAGTCGCCAGAAAAAAAAGATATACACATTTTTTGTTAATAGCATAATTTGCAAATTATTCAGAATAACATGTTCAGAACGCACCTTTGACGATTCATTTTGCTTAAGAAATGATTTAGTACTCAAAATTATAATTATTCACGTTTTTCTGAATAGTAATTATATGTAATTCAATTCTATATACTTGTGTATCAAACCAACTAGTGCTGTTTTATTATGTATTGGATTCTTGTCATAAAAATAATTATGTGGGTCCATAGTAAGTATCAGCATTTTGTTCAATTGTTTACAACGGAACGTCATAATATGTCATTGACGCGCGCCATTGATTGACAGTGTCAATCTCACGGGTGTCAATTTGACAGTTGACACTAATATACTGTTAGTCTTTGCACCCGGCGATTTCGCATTGTTGTGTTGTTGCTGTCAGTGTGAATATTGTGATACGTACTGTACTGTTTTGGGTTTCCTTCTGTTGTTTGACCTTGGCATTGTTTTACAGACTGATAACTAGGTACCGCTTGTGACGATTATTCTGTGCTTTTGATTTCCGGACACCGATAACCTCAAAAGTGTTTTTAAATATCTTGGATATTTAGATATTATTTTCGAAAAGGATGGTGTTTCTACATAAAAACAATCAAATCTCACTATAATTTGTTTCTGTACACTGAAAATAAAACTCAGGTCCAGCTTCTATAGAAATTTGGCCGATGTTCTTTGGTATGTAGACAGCTTATACCCTGGATTAATACATAAGCTACTTTTTATACCGGTCTAAGCGGGTGAAACCGCGGGGCGCACCTATATCATATAAGTTGCTTTCCGATGGTTATAAGGATATCTAGTAAATTACCAAAATCATAAAGGGAACTACCAATCAATCGCTTTAAAACAGCGTTATTCAAATGGCTTATAGAACAATCATTCTATTCTGTTAATGAGTACCTAAACTTTAAAGAGTGACACTGACATTTTACTATTACAATTTGATAAAAATGATTGACATTCTTATTCTTAATTTAATATAGCTATGATTTATGTTTAAATTTTATTAGCTTCATTTATTTAACCAATGTATTCAATTAGTTTGCATGCAAGCGAATTGTTTAGAAACTTTAAAAACCCGACCATCTGTAATGTACTACAATTCTTGCCATTAAAATTTCATTTAATTTCAAAAGATTTGACTGGTTTCAGTCAAAGCACAGTTTTTACGGTAAATAATAATTCTAAAATCAATCAAAAGGATCACAATACAACCTACCAACTTAGTAATTTTTATTAAATAATGGCTTTATCCGGTTAAAAGTAGTTTTGAATGTGCTCAAAATTACAATAATCATCCTTTTTGAGCGTTCTAGCGTGTAAAACAGCTATACCTACTTACCTACCTTTGAAAATGTCATTTAAATTTTCTCCAAATGTTAACAAATGTTGTTAAAAAGCCTTCTTACAGAAAAAAAACAGTTTTATTGTACATAAACCGTGTCCGAGCTAAAGGTTACATAACATTCAAATCAATACAAAGCTTGGACCAACGACTAGCATTTATTCTCATCGGGGCGACACACGAATTTTCGTCATAAGCTCGATCTAAACCTTTGTCGGTGCACAGCCATTCAAAAAGCACCTCTATTGTCTAGCTTGTAAGGTTCTATGGGTCGTTACACATGTGAATCGCTTCACAAGGGTTATTATCATGACTGAAGCTTTGTTAATCCTTTCTATTCTGGAGCAATCGATATGTAGGATTGGCGCGTGACATTATAAACCAGGGATTTAATATGAAAAATATGTAGGTACCTGACCTGAACTTTGAAACTTGGATTGATTATTCTAGTACCTTACTGCACATACCTAATTTAATACGATTACATTAAGGCTCCCGTAGACAGGCGCGACACGACAGCGCAACAATTCTATGAAAACATCATGGAAATTATTCTACCAGAATGGTGTCACACCGTTCGTCGCTTCGCGCCTGTCTGCGGTAGCCACAGAATAATTGACCCAAATGAATTGAGTTTTTTTTTTTCACTTTAATTCCGATTGTCCTTTTCAGGTTCAAAAGAAGATAAAACGTAAACAATATTTGAGCAAATTATTATAAAATTGTAGGCAGGCAACATCAGTCTTTGATCAACAAACTTCCCTCACTTGTTCCAGAACTTTGTTTGTATCTCCGAATGCTGCAGCGGTGGAGCATCTTGCCTATATGCTTAGGATGTAGTGTTCGATTCCCTCCAAAAGTTTGTTGTCACGGTAAGTTGTTTGTGCACGTGACTTGTTTGGTATTGAAGAAAATTACCTAGAGAAGGTAGCTGCAACCGCTGCTTCTCCTACTGTACCTATGTATTTTTTTTATATTTAGGGTTACATACCTCAAAAAGAAAAAACTGAACCCTTATAGGATCACTTCATTGTCCGTCTGTCAATAACCTTTATCTCAGGAACGCGTGGAGGTATCTAGTTGAAATTAACCTCTCTGCTCGACAAGATTTTGACATATGACAGACCAGCTGACTCGACGGGGTGTTACGAATTACGTCATGAAATTCAGGAATTTACATCAACTTTCAGCATTCGAATTTATTTAGAAAAATATGTTACCGCAGCTATTTTATACAATAAGTTTGTTGCAAATATCTTTAATTATATGTTGAGGTCAGTCAAACCACGTCAGTCTATTGCGAAAGTTGTGTATAATCCTGTATTACTACACCTATCCAAAAGGTAGGTTAGACTACTTAACTTAGATTTGCTGAAAATAAGTACATAAACAACCTTCTCTCTTGCTGAAAAAATGCAAAAGGGCAAAATAAAGATATTGTCATTCTCTTTGCATTCTTACTTTTACCATTTTTCATACATAAACTACATTTAAAACACGATCAAATCTTGATAAAAATTCCAAACAATTGTGTTGCGACGACGTGACATTTCTTAGTGTTGACTTGACCGTCTACCCAATTTTCATATTTCCATTCAAAAGTTGCATTCAGCCTAATCGATACTCGCAATAAAATCGAGCTTGAAAAAATTTGTAGAAACTGAATAAAAACTTTTGGTATATTTTCCATTAATTATTTTATTTTTGATATTAATAAATACATACACGCACAGTGTGGATTCCTGAGTGTAACGTTTTAGGGTTCTGTACGGCCGAATGAAAAACGGAACCCAAGGATCACTCATGTGTCTGTCTGTCACAATCAATTTGCTTCGAATCTACTGCACCCATTAAGTTGAAATTTGGTACACATGTGAATTTTTGTAGCTGAAACACGGAAGTGTAACGGAAATAAATGAATTTTGAATAGTAGGTCACTTTTTTCACAATATTACCTAGATTTAAAAAAAAAGAAAAGTTTTGCAAACTGTAGGAACCCTGTGACATATCAAATGAAAGGCCTTGTTTGGAGGGTCTCAAATACTTACTTAAATAATATTAATAATTTAAAAAAAATACGTCTGTCCGTGCGTCCGGATGTCATACCGCCATTTTACTCGGAGATTATTTCGATGAAAATTTGAAAGAAGGTGTACCTATTCCTTGCACCGCTAAATAATGGTGTCGTGAAATTACGATAAATTATAGTTAGGGGTGGCATTCAGTAGGTACCTAGCCGAGAGATGAAAAAAAATCTAAGCACATAATATGTGTCTGGGGTAGATATTGTTTGTTCTCATAATTTAAATGATAAGGATTTGTTTAAACTCTAAGTGATGGGATATTTTCGGTTACAACCTCAGAATTAACTTTGTTTTTCATAGTTGTAGTTAGAAATACAAACTTATTTTTGCGGTCGATAAAATTAATGCAAAGTGCATGCATAAATATTCATCACAACTACGGAACTCTTCACTGTGCGTGGTCTGACATACACTTGGCCAGATTTTTAAATTTCGTTAGGAAACTACCACTAAAAAAAACAATTTCTACTATTCAATAAACTAATAGTTCAAACAAACAAACTAACTAAACTCAGACAGGTAACAAAAATATTGACATTTAAAAATGTTGGCAGAGTACCCAATTTATAGAATTAATTTGTCATCAGTCCCAAACAAAATTTTGCTAAACCTACCTAAAAATGTATAATATGCATTCTGTAGCAAACTATCAGAAAGTACCTATCAAAAATAAAATCACATTATAATTCATTGTCCAATAAATTAAAATAATTTGTACAGCGAGCGCATTCCTAATTTAAATTCAAATAGTACGATATAATTCGGCGCGAAATTCTACAAATTAGGTTCTATGGTCATAGGTCTGTTGTCTCGGTTTCAATATAATCTCCGAAAAACGATTAAAATTACATTAGAAAAGTGTAAAGTATTATTAAAAACAATGCTTATTTCAGTTAATGCTTAAACCAATTTTATTTCGTTTTTCGAGTAGGTTATTTCTGACATTGACTACTCGAGTCGATTGAAATAAAAAAAAATCGTTTGGCATAATCGCTTTCGCACATCATTACAATAAAAAAAACCAATAATGGTGGAGACTTTGAACACAAATTCTGTAGTGGTGATGAATATTACGTATTATTGGACCTATGTTTGTATATTACGTTAAGATCTGGGCATTTTCTTGTTGTTTTAAATAATATTTTGAATAATATTTGCCACATTTCAAATCATATCTACATGTATGTGTGATAAAATGGACATATTTTGATACTCGCAAGTAAATCAAAACCCATTGGGTAGGTACTTCCCGTTGACCTACAATCTTGTTTAGCAAGAAGCAAGGTCTCACAGCACAAGGAAAGGCAAAAGTCCGAAAATCATTCATCTGTAATTTTATGACTTACAAAAATTTTTTTTGGGATTTTTGCAGTTGGAGAATAGACCGTGACGTATAGTATGGGACAACATATTTTTCAACTACAATGTTAAGTTTGTTTTTGGGATAAATTCTTTTCAACTACGGAACCCTTCATTGTGTGTGGTCCGACACGCACTTGGCCGGTCTTTTTAATCTTTTCCCCTACACTTGGAATGTCTCCTGCATCGTGGATGCGTTTACAAACATTTAAACTCACATTATTAAACCAACAGCCAGACTCGGAACAACTGTAGACAAATATTTGATCCATGCGGGAACCGAACTCGCGACACGCAGCGCAGCAGCCAATCGCTCAGCCACTGCGCCAACTGTGCCGTCGTTTCCAGATAAGTCCAAAACCAAGCATATCCGAGTCTAAAAATATTTGGAAGGCAAACAGAAACTCCGCTGTGCATCTGTATGACTTCATTAAATCCTTAGTTTGTGTCACAGACGGACGGAGCGGAGGCTGCGTCGGGTTTACGTGTAAAGTTTTCCTCATAAGCTCACCGCAGGGCGCTCCCCTATCAATTGCCGTGATCCCGTGCCCCCGCGCACTTCCCCCTCTCCCCCGCCAGCCCCTTCAAGCCCCACTAATGATCCCACTTGTTAGGGCTCAGCACGGACCTTCGGCCGTGTCACTTGGTGAATAACAAATTCCTAGCTGATCCCACTTTGCAGTAGCCACTAGGACTTACAAACGTAGGTCATAATATAAAGTTACGCCATGTTTTTAACATTTCGGTTACCGTTCCTAAACACAAGTCTTAAATGATCCCTTTTGTTTTGGGGCACTCTTTTCAGTACTTTCAGACGTATATCATAAACGGCCTGTAATGTTCCCACTGCAGGGACACAGGCCTCCTCTCTTCGAGAGGGAGTTGGCTGTAATCTACCACGCGGGCCCAGTGTGTGTTGGTAGATGTCACAATGTCTTAGATTTTTTGGTTCTAGGACATACCGGTTTCCTCGCAATGTTTTCCATCACCATTTTGAGAGCAGTGGTGATGAAATTATTTACAGAAAATAAAGTGCAGTGAAGTGAACCCACGACCTAGTAACTCGTAAGTCGGGGTCGTTACCACTGGGCCACCACTGCTCTGTTGTATGTGTATGAAATAAATAGAAATGAAATACCTACACAGCTATTGACATATTCTGCCAAACATTTTAAATTCTGTAGTCTGATGAAAAAGTTGGTGTGCATTTCAAGTTTTGCCCCTGAAGGCCAATTCTTGTACCTAAATAAAAACATTCAAATTCAAGTCGCAATCTCATGCCAGCGACAATCAAAAGTCAAAAATGTAGGTAAATGCTACACAATTTTGAGACCGAGATGAGATTACGAACGTTCTTAAAAATACAGAAATTGCCCTTCAGATGTCGCAAACTAGATCATGAAAAGGCAGTAGCTACTAAACATGTACCTCTTCAAGGCCACCTGTTGATAATATTGTGTCATGACCACTGTCATTACGTCGGACTTTTAATTAGCTGCAGTACAATGACTCATAATAATGTCATTTTTACTGTAATTTCGATATCAATAGGGAACATTTTTCAACGAAATGACAGATAAGAAGTGTAATTTTACTGCAGCTAAAAAGTCCCGAGTTTTTTCTGACCATCACTTCTGCTCTCTCCACAAATAAAAGGCCGCCTGAACATATTAAAAACATAACACATGCTCCGTAGGAACATAAATTCCACTTTTAATCTGCCAGTCTCACACTCGGCTGACATTCAATATCAGAGATTAATTACATGCAAAACTTACTGTCGAACTGTTGCGTGGCCTGAGCGAGGAGTGAGGCGAATACTCTGTCTGCGAGGGGTGGGGGCTGCGGGGGGCGGTCGTCGTCGCTGCTGCTGTACCTATCGCCGCCCCACTCCAAGGAGCGCTGGCGTCGGACGCCGCCGGCTCCGGCTGGCGCACTCAGCAACCCGCCCGACAGCCCGCTGAGAGAGCCGGCCTTAGCCCGCCGACCTGGCCTCTCCATCTTCGACGTGCTCATAACATCTTGTCAGCACATCTGTGGACAATACGAGAATTTGTTCAAATGAAAGGTTTCGACTTGAAAAGGGATGATAGTTTTTTTTTGTAACTGCGTTATACATATCCTACTACTACCATGATTTTTTCACATATCCAAAAACAACCAATTAGCTAATTACGAGCAGCTGGCAGGGGGAGCACTTGACTTTAACAAAAATTTGCTTAATATTTCGCTAACGAATCACTGAATCGAAAAATGCTTTTGACACACCCGCGCGCAAGATTTTTAACCGGCCTACCTATCCAACGACACCCCACACCATGGGAAAGACGACAAAAAAAAAGTGATCCCATGTTAGATGTAGGGGAGGGGCCTAAAAAAATGTTTTTTCAAGATTTTGTTCTACCTCTTTCTTGGCGTGATGAAATATGTATAACCGTGCCAATTTACAGCTATCTAGTACTAAGAGTATCTGAGCTAATCCGCAGACACAGACAGACAGACAGTCTGACATTGCGAAACTATATCGGTTCTATGTTGACTGCGGAACCCTAAAAACCGTTTAGGTAGGTACTTGAGTGCGCGTGTTTAAGCTTATGGCATACATAACATAATGATGTAAAAGAATTGTCTGCTCAGTCTCAGCACACTCACAACATTGCTTAGAAGCAGTTGCAAGTTAGCTGCCTGCGTAGTAAATAGCTGGTAGACTTGTACATTTAATAAAGTTTAAACGGTCATTTAGAAACTCCCCAATAAGCAGGTTAACACATTTCATTCATCACACCACGAGGAAATACTTGGAAAAGTTTCCCAAAGCAAATAAAAACCCTCCGCAAGAATGAAAAACGATTTACAATCCAAAAAGTTTAGCACTCGTTAATTCGATCTACCACTGCCCGCTGAAACGTAAGCCCTTACTCAAACAAAAGAAATCGACACGATATTTTATCAAAGCAGTAACAGCGTCGTGAACGGAAAAGAACAACTGTAATAAAGAGCCTACAAGTCGTTTGGTTAGCGACCCTACATAAATAGGAAGTTTGCGCCAGAGGGCGTGCGTGTTGGAGCTCTAATCCAGTGGATTGTGCCGCGGTGTCGCCCGCTCCGTGCCTTCCAACATCATTTCTCGTATTGACTTAATTTGTACAAGCTTCGGTTTTGCTTCCCGTCGACAATTTAAAATACAATTTCATTGTTGCATCAAGTAAACTGAATCTACCCTCCAATTGCAAGACCAGTCTATCACAGTATACTGTTATACTGTGACTACACAATCAACAGATATCTTAGATACCTGCGTAGCAATACATTTATGAGGAGGCAATAACGGCATCCAGGAGACTAGTAGCTGTTAATGTTAATAAATACACCACATAACATACAACTTGGTAGGATAGAAGAAGTGATAGTTCTTCTGTATGGAATCCGCACGAAGCAAAGTATGCATTTCTTCTATAAAAAATGCAAAAAGCATTCCTGCGTTTTCTTTACAGAAGAACTCTCGGTTACTATCCCTTCCTCTATCCTACCAAGTTCCTCTTAGGATGTCTGGGATATCATATGCTGGAGACCAGAAGGGCCTGTGACCAGGTAGGCGTTATGCTCAAAGTATGGAAGGGTATGACTGATGCTCCTGACATCCATAATGAGCTGCTGACCGCACTAAATAAGCTCGTGGAAGCCAACCCGGACTGCGATCTGTTCGCTAGTAAATTCATAAATTTAATGGATATGTGCCTAAATTTCTGTGAAAAGAATTGTATTTAATTGTTTTTATTAGTTTATGTTTGTATTTATAAACTTACTTTATATACTTTGATTTATGTAATTGGTTTTGTAAGCCGTGTAAATCAAATAAATAAATAAAATAAATAAATACATAATCAGCCTATAATGGTCCCACTACACTGGAACACAGGCCTCCTCTCTACGAGAGGGCTATACATAATAATCCACCACGCGGGCCCAGTGCGGGTTGGTAGATGTCACATGTTTTCGCATTTTTGGTTCTAGGACATGCCGGTTTCCTCACGATGTCTTCCTTCACCGTATTGAGAGCAGTGGTGATGAAATAATTTATACAAAGTAAAGCTCCTGTCAGGGTTCGAACCTACGACCTACAACTCGTAAATTGCGGCAGTTACCACTGGGCCACCACTGCTCACAATAATATCTCTGAATAAATACACTACACTAATCCCTAATAATGTATCTACTCTGTTACAAGAAAAATTAATTAGATAGGCTATAGAACGAGCATCGATCACCGTGGTAGTTAAACAAGACTTGGTAATTTCAAACTAATACTTCCAGGTAGCCTTCTGGTAGTCAGAAGCTCAAGTCTGTCTGTCTGTCTGTCTGAAGTGTGAAGTCTGAGTCTTACTATGGGGTATCGTCTTACCCAATAACTGGGTTGTGGAAGTCAGAAAAGCAGTCGCTCTATGTATAATATTGGTAGTTGGGAAAAGGCTAGGCAGATTGATTGACTTCCAGGTTACCTCACGAGATGATCCTTCACCATAAGGTGCCCAGCCTTGGCCATTCAATTTCGGACATCACGCCTTTTTCCATGGATTAGGCAGAAACCATAGAACGCCACCTACAGAGACCGAGAACCTTAAAATAATTCATGCCCAATATTATAAATACAGGGAATCATGGTACAAAGGGAGGAGACCTATGTTCAGTGGATGGACAAGGCTACCATTGATGAATGATGATGACTTAAGTCATACAGGAACACTTTTATTTAAATAACACATAACATCACACCTGTATTCCCCGAAGGGTTAGGCAGAGGTGTATCTATAGTACAACCACATTCACAAGTTAGTCAGTCAAATTAGGTTTCAGACAACATAATTTGCAATTTTCCCCAGTTTCATAATTTATTCACAAACACGTAATATGCATTTTTTTCAATTTTTCTTTTAATTTTGTAGGTTCTTCTTTTACCTAATTGCGATTTGATACCTATGGTATGTAATATCTTGACTAACCATTTTGTAAATTAACATGTCCTATCTAAAAGAGCCGGGTGATCTGTAACTCAGGACCCTCCTACCTCAGACAACTTTCTCTATTTAAGATTGAACTGGTGCCTGTAATAATGTTGTTGAGATAAATAAAGATAATTAGTTATGTTCTAAGTCCCATGTAATAAATAAGGGGCGAGCCTATTGCCATCAACCGGGCACAAATCCAGACTCCGGACTGTCATTTACTGCTAACTAAATAAACATTAATAAACCCTCAATATTTACACACCTCAACATCAAGGCAGTACTTGTTTCTTATTACAGGATAAGAGATTAAATCTAATGAGTTTTCGTTTAATGTAAATACGAAGTAAGCATTGTATTTAAGGCAGGCAATTGTTAAGGTTTACTGCACTCATTTCTCATTTCGTATCGGCAGAATAAACAGAGGCGGTTTCATTATAGATTCGCCGACATTCCACAGAGATACGAATTGTTTAGACATTATTGAGATTTAATAAACATTCTTTGGCAAAGTTTCTCTTGAGCAAACCAAAAATCTATGTCCATGGCTAGTCGGTCAGTTTAATATGAAGATTTTGAGAGTTTGCAATAATAAGTAATAACATACAGATTTTATATTTATAAGTACTAAATGAGAAAGTGCTAATAATGTCAAAACGTTAGTGCGTATAGGTATGTGGTGGAGCGTATATACTTTAGATCAAGTAATGTTTTAAGTAAGTATGCTAATGTACCCTATGCCTTAGTATTGAACCTCTTTGAGTGGCCTATATTGTTGCAAATATATTTAGTCGATCGCGATATTAGCCAGTCATTTAATCTAGCGATCATGAGCTGTAGACTTTGCAATATGATTGAGAACTAGCTGTTGCCCACGACTTCGTCTGCAATCCAGGAAAAGTAGTAGTAGTCATGGTCTACCCATTTAATCCAAATCCGTACAGCCGTTTCAGCGTGAAAGCGTAACAAACAAACAAATTCACTTTCGCATTTATAATACTTATTATTAGTTAGGATAGGATGAACCTCCATCACATTTATCTAGTTAAAAAGGTTTCCAGAAAGTACGCAACCAATACTAATAGGTCGTACTAGTAATCTTTCGAAAAGATCTTATCCCCAAATCTTCGACAGCAGCAAAGAAACCTACAACAATTAAAAACAAAAAACCGGTCAAGAGCCAGTCCGACTCGCGCACCGAGGGTTCCGTTCCGATTTCTGAAAAGTGTGCTACTTAGACACATTGTTTTATTTTTCCTGTAATCTTTACATAAATTTCTATCACATAGAATAATTTCAGATTTTTCTCTTTGGAAACTTCGGAGCTTCGGAGAAACTTCTTTTTTAGGGTTCCGTACCTCAAAAGGTAAAAAACGGAACCCTTATAGGATCACTTCGTTGTCCGTCTGTCTGTCTGTCAAGACCTTTTTTCTCAGGAATGCGTGGAGGTATCAAGTTGAAATTAATATCAAATACGTAAGTCTATGGTCCCTTGGAGTTGTAAAAAAATCAAGCTTCTAAGTCAACGCAATAAAAAAATACAGCCGTTTATGCGATATATTTTGATACTCGCAAGTAAATCAAAACCTATAGGGTACTTCCCGTTGACCTAGAACCATGACATTTGGCAAGAAGCAAGGTCTTACAGCACAAGTAATGGAAAAAGTCCGAAAATTGGTCATTTGTAATTTTATCACATAAAAAAATACTTTCAAGCATGTCATCTGCCAAGGCCCTTTTTCTCAGGAACGCGTGGAGGTATCAAGTTCAAATTAATACCAAATACGTAAATCCATGGTCCCTTAGAGCTCTAAAAAAATCAAGTTTCTAAATCAACGCAATAAAAATACGGCCATTTATGCGATATATTTTGATACTCACAAGTAAATCAAAACCTATAGGGTACTTCTCGTTGACATAGAACCATGAAATTTGGCAAGAAGCAAGGTTTTACAGCACAAGTAATGGAAAAAGTCCGAAAATTGGTAATTTATAAGTTGATCACATAAAAAATACTTTCAAGTATGTCATCTGTCAAGGCCCTTTTTCTCAGGAACGCGTGGAGGTATCCAGTTGAAATTAATAGTAGATACGTAAGTCTATGGTCCCTTAGAGCTCTAAAAAAATCAAGCTTCTAAATCACCGCAATAAAAAATACGGCCATTTATGCGACATATTTTGATACTCGCAAGTAAATCAAAACCAATAGGGTACCGTTGACATAGAATCATGAAATTTGGTAAGAAGCAAGGTCTCACAGCACAAATAAAGGAAAAAGTCCGAAAATTGATTATTTGTAGTTTTATCACATAAAAAAATAGTTTTTAGTTTTTTTTCCTGGCAAAATGTGGGTGTATAGGTACACGACCTCTGCCCAACCCTTCGGGGAAACAATGCGTGATTTATTTTTATGAATAGTTTTTTGCGAATACAAACTGAAATATGCAGTTGGAGAATTGTCCGTGACGTATAAGTATTTGTATGGGAGAACATGTTTTTCAACACAATGTTAAGTTTGTCTTTGGGATAAAGTTACCATCTAATACGCATTGTGGAATGCAAATAAAGTATTGAGTATTGTATTGAGTATTGAGATAAGGGGGGGGGGGGGTATTTTTTTACATTTTTCATCAAAATTCGAAAACTATGCAGCCTAAAAAAAAATAGTTTGAGAATGTGCAAACAGCGCTCTTTCATATGATACCCCACATGCCCTAGTAGCTCCACTTTAAATTTTTAAGACCCCTTTTCAGTCCCTGTTGCAAAAAAAAAAAATTTCTTTCTTATTTGCAAAATAGTTGGGTAAACGTCATCTAAAACTGTTCCTAATTTCAAGTTGATAGCATTAGTAGTTCTTGAGACAGCTGTGACAGACAGACAGACAGACAGACAGACAGACAGACAGACAGACAGACAGACAGACAGACAGACAGACAGACAGACAGACAGACAGACAGACGGACAGACAGACAGACAGACAGACAGACTAAGTGACTGATGACACACCATAAACGTTCCTTTTTTACCATTTTGGTACGGAACCCTAAAAACGAATCTTAATTCGATCCTTACCTTCCAAAGTACAAAAGAAACCCTTATTAAATTAGTACCTCATTAGATTTTCATCTTAATTCTATTTGCTCCTGTTTACTGATTACTTTTTCTATCGAGCTATTAATTAAACATTAATTAATGAGTCCCGTCTACTCCGCAGTAGTATGTCTACCGTCTGATGGACCGCTCGGTTTAATATAAAGTAGGCTGTTTACTCGCCTGTGTCGCGCCTCACAGCGTTAATAAATACGCCGCTTCCCTTCACCACAGTATAATATAGTACAGTAGTTTACCTTCTTAGAAAACGGCTGAAACGACGCGCTTTGAAATCTCAATATACATGGTTATTGGTAAAGCACCAGCAATCTCTTAAGGGATAATTGTACTCATCATTTTGAACAACTTTTACTATGGGACCAAACCTGAAATCGCGAAAAAAAAATCAGCTGTTCAGTACATTTTGATGAGTTTGATGTAGATAAATGTACTGAATACTTAGCTGATTTTTTTTTCGCGATTGCAGGTTTGGTCCCATAGTAAAAGTTGTTCAAAATTATGAGTACCCCTTAAGAGGTTTAGTGTAAACAAAAAATAATGTTGTATATCTACCGAGCGGCCGTAGATAATTAATTCAAGGTCACTGCCTAGATAAACTACTGTAGCTTTTGATTCTGTGCCTTCACAGACAAGCGTCTGTCCTGTTTTTACAATATTTACTCTTATTGTGACGGTATTATTGGATTTTTTAAGTTTATTACTTTTCACTTTAACGTGGATGTAACGATTCATGATGAAAACATTTGCAACAAAGTATTTTTTTGAGACGTGTTTTTTGTTATGAAAACTATGAAGCTAGTAATGTTTTTGTCCGTGACTTGGTCCGGATATATGGTTACCAGTCTATTTCCCCATATAAACTTTAATATCCTGTTGCAAATAAAGTATAAGTAAATAGAGTTTTTATAATATAAAGTTGTATTGATATATGCAGAGACTACAATTTGGAAAGAACCATTTAAACCAAACCTTTCTTCGGTAAGTTTTGATGTAAAAGTACTAAAGTAATATTTCTCTTTCGACTTGGAAAACTAGCACACTCACTGTCCGCTATCATCCCACCCAAGAGCTTTCACTTGTCTAAACAGCTAAAAACGTTCAAACGTACTTACTTACTTAGTGACTGTTAAACTGAGAATTATTAAGGTCAAGTTATCTATCGCAGAGGCCAGGTGTAAAACGCAGATAACAGTTAAACCCTTCAGGAATTTTATGTTTTGCCCTCACCTTCCTTGTTTTCACGGGCCATCAAACACCCCTTGTGGAGAATTTGAAGCGAGCCATTTCTTCTCGGTCAAATATCGGAGATGCGTTTACGAAGTTATTGTGTTTTGGTTTTTGTACATGTTGAGAAGGGCTGCGTTAGGCGTGCGCACGGCGCGGGCGCCCGCGTGGCGTGCTGTTTTCATGTAATCTTATAGATCAGCGCAGCGCAGCACACGTGAAACATCACGTGTGCTGCGCTGCGCCACGCGGGCGCCCGCGCCGTGCGCACGCCTAACGCAGCGCACGGCCTTAGAGGTTTAATTGAAGCACTGAATGATGATAATCAATGTCCCGAACGCGGTGGACATAGCTTGCAGAGTAAGCAAGCTGAAGTGCTTACTATGCAAGCTATTTCGGTAATTCCAGTTTGGTAATTCCACTGCCAAGTGGGTTGGCTATTTTTGTCGAAGACGTTGACCGATGGCCGGTGGAGCAGACGAGTCCTGAAGTGGAGACCGTGTATCGGCAAGCGCATTGTGGAATGCCACCCAGCTAGATAGACTGACGATTTTCAGAAGGTGGCTGGGACAGACTGGATGCGGAAGGCGGAGGACATTGTGTTGTGGCGCAGCCTGGGAGGGGCCCACAGAACAGATCTGTTCTGTGGGCCCCTCCGCCGCCCCGCCTATGTTATCCAGCCGTGGACTGTGATAGGCTGAGTTGATTGAATGAATATAAAGCAAAGTTTTGCATTGGGAAATGTTCTTAAAGGCACTACTTACCGAATAAATTCGAAAAAGGAACAGAATTTGTATGAAATTATGTGCCAAGTAAGTATGTCTAAGTAACTTAATCATAGGTGGTGAAACAGGCCCTAAATGTTCAATGATGTATTTGATTATTTGATTATTTATTATGTATAGTTTAGCGTATAAGTAATATTTGAATGAATAATCTTGTTTCATCATGGCGTAGATGTGTTTTAACTTACACAGATAGAATTTATAGTAATTTTCTAAGCAGTGTTTCAATGGCTATAAAAGGATTTTATTAAAATGTCCATTTTGATAAATCTATTCTTTTCCATCAAGCAACACGTAGATATTATACGTTTCATTTCCAGACAATGCACGTTCGCTGTGCACATGATCGGCTTTCCCATTTATCATTACCGGATAGTAACATTAAGCCGATGACTAGCGAGTGATGTCCATCGGAACATAATCATAGCTAGCGGTAGGTGCAGGGCAGGAAACATACTGTAAGGAACCATGATGTCGTTGTTTTATCAGTAATTTCATCGTAACCTCATTGATGTAACATGTACTGAAGTTTGGAAATTAAATCACTATTACTAGTTTTTAATTGTCTTTGACATATCTCAGAACCCTGGGATCCCGGACCTTTGGAAGGCGTTACGATGGTCCGAAGTCCTCTCACAGAGGTCCCATATACAATTTTAAATGATAAGGAGGCACCAACCGACGATTATCCCTGTATGTACTATGCAAGTGCTCTCAAGGATAACCTACTATTCATTCAATCAACTCAGTCTATCACAGTCCGCTGCTGGACATAGGTCTCTCCCAGGCTGCGCCACAACACCCTGTCCTCCGCCTTCTGCATCCAGTCTGTCCCAGCCACTTTCTTAAGGTCGAATCTTCGGTCCATCTAGCCGGGCCCTACTATTACCTACTAATAGATGTTTTTGCTACAAAAAAAACTTCAAATTCAAATTCAAATTCAAATTCATTTATTAATTTTGTGAACACAGAGTAAAATTCAGATGTTATATAAAAAAACAAAAATGTTGGTCCATACTATGTCCCGCCAGAAGGCATACAAAATAGTTTTAGTATGTCGAATGTTACATTAAAAAATAAATAAAATCAATAAAATGAAGTCAATTTCATGCAAACACTAATATATAATAATAATTTGATAATAATGTGTCAATAAAGTAAGAGGGCACATAAAAAAGTCGGTAGTACTCAGTCATAATTTACAATACTTTAATTATACAGACAGATATAAAATTATGAAAATATTATTGTAATTTGTCATTAAGATATTCTTTGACAGAATAATACGCCTTGTCATTCAATAATTTAAAAAGCTTACGTTTAAACTCATTCATGTTGCTGCTTGATACAATCTGATTAGGTAATTTGTTATAAAGTTTTGGAGCCATTGCATAAATACTATTGTAGAGAAATTGGGTCTTAGTGCATAATGTGTGTAACTTTTTTGAGCGCCGTTGACTTTCGACAGATTTATATAAAGACATGTTATTTTTAACAAATATACAAGCTTCATAGATATAAAGTGATGGTACAGTCAGTATTTTTAAGTTTTGGAAATGTGGCTTGCATGAATCCATTCGTTTTATGTTACATATAGCTCGAATGCATTTTTTCTGAGCTATTAATACCTCCTCAACCTTAGTAGCATTGCCCCAGAATATAAGGCCATATCGCAAGGTAGAGGCCACATACCCATGATAAGCTGCTAGGAGCGCTGTCTTATTCACAATTTTGCCTAGCTTATAAAGGGCATAGGAAAACTTACTGAGCTTCCCACATACGTTATCGATTTGAGTCCTCCATGACATATCGCTATCAATATTAAGTCCAAGAAATTTTGTAACATTAGTTTCAAGTATTTGGTCATCTTTGTAGTTTACCTGAAAATGTGACAGTGTTTTTTTTCTAATTTTAAAATTCATAATTTTAGTTTTATTTAGGTTAATTTTAAGGTTATTAGCATTCAGCCAGTCAACAATCGTAACAAGACTAGAGTTAATGTCATCTTCTATTTCTTCATTACTACCAGTATTATATATAACTGCGCTGTCGTCGGCAAATAAGGACATATGTTGCATAATTACTTGGGGAAAGTCGTTAATGTAGCAGATGAACAGCAAGGGTCCCACCACAGAACCCTGCGGAACACCGTAACAAAGAACTCTAGAACTAGACGAATATACTACTTCAGTTTTAGACTTAATATCCACTTGACTAATTTGAGTAATTTGTTTCCTATCCTCCAAATAAGATTGTATGAGTTTAAGCACGTTACCTCTGATGCCGTATCTATTTAGCTTAATTAACAGTACTTTATGATCCACACAGTCAAATGCCCTGGTCATATCCATATACATTGCCATTACTGGTTTCCTATTGTCCATGTTGTGATGTATTTTTTCAAGAAAATTGTATATGGCCATATTAATGGTTTTTGTCTTCCTGAAACCCATTTGCTCCTTGCAAAAAATATTATGCTTTTCAAAGTAATTATAAATACCATTATAAAGAACTTTCTCTAAGATCTTTGAGAAAATCGGTAATAGAGCTACAGGTCTATAATTACTTAAGTTTGTTTTGTCATCTTTTTTATGTAACGGCTTGATAATGGAAACCTTTAACTTATGCGGAAAAATACCATTTTGAATACAATTATTTATAATGTCACTTAATACAGGTGCTATAAGAGGAGCCACTGCTTTAAAAGTGATGTAGAGGTAGTCCACTCTGAAATGACGCACCCCACTACCGCATTTACCCTAGTGTATGTATACAAAAAGTAGTGGGGCGCGTCATAAAAGAGTGGACAAGCTCTAACCAAATGATACTTTTCAAAGTAAAAACCAATATTAACATCAACCAATGGCGTACTTAGGAAACTGTTTACTGAACCAATAATTTGTCATTACCATGTCTCCTAAAATTTGGAGGGACTAAACTCCTTCGATTATGAGGATAAAAGAAGGCCACAAGTATAAACTTCCTTTAGATTGATTTTACTGACATGAAAGTACACCACCAAACTCTACATTCACGATATTTTCACATGCACAAGCTAAATAATTTCTGCATAGATTCAAAAATACTACCCATATCCGCTACCAGCAATCTCAGCATACATCGTTCTATAAATAAAAGATATTAGAAATAGTGTTCTATGTAACAAGGTTTGCGGTTCCGCGTCACGTATAAAATAAGCGTCAGGCCAATAGGGAGCAGGACAGGCATGTGAATTATGAGCCACGTGCTGCCTCCGTGTTAAAACTGCATCTCGACCTGACCTTCTAAAGTCTCACTTTGCATACTCATGTACTTACAAAGTTAGTAAATTAACCACCGTCCGAGTTTGAGATCATAATCTTCCATGATTAACATTTAGCGCCTTAAACTTATGAAGTTGTTACACTTGTAACGTAGGTATACTTACTTGTGTATGCTTGGTGTTATGGTAACTTTGTAATGACTATAGTGTGGCAAGTTTATGTCGATTCAGAATATAATAGGTGCTTGCACCTTTATGAAGCAGATTATTGTGCAAGCTTTAATACAGTAGGTTACCTACCTATGTTTGGTATACACTTTACTCAATTGTACATAATTATCATGACACCTACATAATTACATAATTATTAGGATTCCATTACCAGGTAGTGTGTCTCAGTTGATTGATTGAATTATGTTAGGGTCGATCAGGGAGGACTCTTGTATAGGTACATACATGACGTTATGTAGGTATTGTTAAGTATTACATTGTTGGCGATATACAAAAGCAAGTGTCAGATAGTTGGGGTGCGGTGACAGGAAACCTCCCCGAGTTCCCGTGGGCTGGAATTCCCTTCGGATACGTCCGTGGGGAAGGCCAGTCTTCGGGACGGTGCACCCTGGGGTGCGGGCAATGGTTCCCCTTAGGCACAAGTGCCTAAGGGGTTTCGTTGCCCGTATGCCAATATCCTGTCGGAGGAACGCTCCAACGTGTGTCCCTCTGCTCTAAGTAGAGACGCACAGCGGCGGAGTAAGAACGGGCTCGGTGTGCACTAACCCTGCCGCCGGGCAGGCAGGAGGAAGTCATTTCCTTCTGCCACCGTTAGTCTCGTAGCCCCGAAGATCGTTCAAGGTCATGTCTCTGACTTTTGACGGGGGTCGAGGGTCTTGGCTTAACCGCCCGGACCGCGAGGAAGAAAACCTCTATAAAAAATTACCCCAAATCTCCAAGCGGCGGCGCACCGTGAGGGAGGTTGTAAGCTTGGCTAATGGGTAGCTTAATTAGTCGCTAGTGCGAACCACTATTTTTTGAGCCAGTACAGAATGTTTTTTACTCGTGGGAACAACTATGGAACCAATTTTAAAAAACAAAAACCGACGAGAAGAGGAGAGGGAGAGGAGTGATGCGGGGTCGGAGTCCGACGCCGCATCGGGAGCGAAGGGCGCGAAGGGCACTTTCAAGCGCCCGGAGTGCGTAGCCGCTGGTAGGAATGCTTTCCTGAAGCGGAACGCGGAGGTTAAACCGGGGGATGGCCAGGAGTCTTCCTCAGACGGCGGAAAGGGCTCGGCCCCTAAATATGCTCGCCGGGGCCTAGGGTGGACCCGGAAAAAGAGTAAGAGCCGGGCCCAAATGCAGGAGGAAGACTCAGTCGGCTCGGCCGATGGGAGCACTCTGGAGGCGTCTGGCGATGAGTCGGACGCCGCTGGTGGCTCCAATTCGGAGCGGGCCAGGTTTGCGGAGGTCGTGGCTGCTGCAGTCAAGAGCGTGTCCTTCAAAAAAAAAATGTAACATCTTACGTAGCTGTAGAATTACTCAGAAGTTATTGCAGATTTTTTGTCTTTCTGTGCCGTTTCTGTGCCGGCCTTGGAAAAATGTGGAAATTATTGTGATTTTCTTAAATAAAACTTGTCTATGAGAGATGAGGGCTCATTTCAAAAATCTTACAATTTATAGTATGATTCGTGGTTGCTCACAAGTTACAAGCCATAACAGCTGACTGCTTTGACAACTGATTCACCGGAGGAGGCTGTGCAGGTAGGAATATACCTAAAGCATGCTCAATTGCTCAGTAACAGAATGAACCTACATTTCAGAAGACATTTAAATGTCTTCTGAAATGTAGGTTCATTCTGTACTACTACTTAAGTAGTCGAAATATTTAAAAGAAAATTTGGGTACGTATCCCAACTGTCGCCGATCCCATCTCTCAAGATTTAAAATTACCTAACAAAAAGTCTCAACTCTACACGAAACAATAAAAACGTAGTTACAGTCAGAATAAAAAAAATATAGGTAGACGTTAAAAATTCAAATTTCCTTGCGTTTTTTGCAATTTGCAGGTCCGTATCAGGTTGTATCTTGATAGGCGGGAGGAAACGCCCGGGTGTTTCCATTGTGTAGATCGCCCGGAGGACACGGTGGAGCATACAGTGGAGGTCTGCCCGGCTTGGGCAGAGCACCGCCGTGTTCTCACGGAGGCGATCGGCGGCGGCGATCTCTCGCGTCCGAGCCTGGTCCAGGCCATGGTGCGGAGCGAGAGTGCATGGGAGGCCGTCACCTCCTTCTGCGAAGCAGTGATGCTCGCGAAGGAGGAGGCGGAACGCGTGAGGGAGAGGCAGCCTTACGCCCTCAGTCGCCGCAGGAGACGCCCTGGGCGGCGGGAATCGCGGGGCGATTTCCGGCCACCGTAGGCGCGGGCCTGCGGACGGTGAGCAGCGGGTAGCTCGCCGTCCGGTAAGGACCAGGCCCGAGTCGACGGCGCGTCGTGTTCCACGCGCGCCTCAAAGAGATGTCAGCAAGTGACGGGGCCCAATAGGGCCGACGCCGCTGGGGTCGCGGATTGTCCGAAGGGGTTACCGCGGCCCTGGCATAGGCAACTGAAGGAACACGGGTGGGTTTTAGTCAGTAAAAGTCTGACACGCCCTCCCGCTCCACCCAGAGCGGGAGAAGTTATTTGATGATTTCCCACCCTCAAAAAAAAAAAAAAAAAAAGTGTCAGATAGTTCTCTTGAAGAATTGAACTATCGTAGTAATCACAAACCGGTTATTAGAGGATGTAACGTTGTGTTACTATTTTAGAACGTTTATGCAAAGATATTTAATAAATATTCTAGATAGACAGTCAAAGCTGTGAACTCGTCGAAAAAAATAGCGTCTAACTGTTCGCCGCAATTTGCACATACACTAGAAAAGCACAATGCAAGCACAATGACTGGCGCGAGAGTAAAGACGTTAGCTGTCACGCACACCAGCATAACAAAGTTTGCTTGTTTGTTTTATTCCTTTTCCAGCGCGACACTCTATCTAGGCATATATAAAGGATGTTTCTTTTAAGGTGTCAAGCCAGTGCGAACTAATAGCAGAGTAATGCCTATCGATTTAACCCCCATGTATGTTCTAAGAGTTTTTGTAGTTTTCGAGTTATTTTGGATCCCTCATTTCATATCAATAGTAGTGGAAGGATAGTAGTAGGTATAAAATTTATGTTTTTATTATCAACTGAGCTCTGCTTAAACGTAGAGGAATAGTAAATATCAGGATTGACAAAAATATGCAAAGATAATAATAAATTATAAAATATGAAAATCACATGATTTCAGATACACCGCTTTCAACGACCGATTTCAGCAAATAATGCCCTATTTAGTACATTCTTGTTCAAAGTTGACCCAAAAGAAAGATATAATTTTTTAAAGCCATCATATCGTTGAATCAGGAAAAATATCGAAAAATAGTAGATTATTAACCAAGGGGATAAAGCAGTGTCTTCTGTCGCGGGTGACGATTTAAATCGCGAGCGTAACGAAGGACTCGAGGTTTACTCCCGAGCGTAGCGAGGGTGTTAAAAACTTAAATCACGAGCGAAGCGAGGGATTTAAGACAAGTCCTGAGTGTAGCGAGGGATTTAAGTTCACCCAAGACTAAGACAGCTTTATCACCGAGGAAAATACTCTACTTTTCGTAACATTTGCGAAAAAATGATCACAATAATAATATGAGATAAACATTTTAGAACATTAATTTATTTATAAAAACAAATTAAAATAAACTTAACGTTTGAGTATGTATTTGAAGAAAACAAAAATGCGGCAAATTCCTAGACTAATATTTTTTTGTCGGAAAAGCAAAGGCATCAAGCTCATAGGGCCTCGTCGGTTTTCGTAATTTTATTTAATAATCATAACTGCATAATAAATGCGTATTCCTTTTTCAAAAAGATGTATAATGCTTTATATACAAACTCAATGGTGTAAACACAGATGTAGTTCAGTATAAATTTCGGTAAGTATTCCAAATTTAAATCACATTCTCCCCCTAGAGGATGAATTAAATTCAGTACAATTTTCTTTCCCTGTTTTTAACAGATTAAAAATGACTATTGTTATGTTCGCTTTTTGTGGCATAGAATGTCACTTTTTTGAGCAAGTGGTACGAAAAAGTTATGAAGTAGAACATACATGGGGGTTAAATCGATAGGTATGGTACTCTGCTATCAGGTCGCACGGGCTTGACATCTTAAAAGAAACACCCTGTAAAATCAAAGCATCTATGTTGTTCACGAAAACAATGAATATTTCCACGAAGAGTAGGTACTTCGCAGTTCTGGGGTATACAAGCCGCAGATTAATTAACGTTTCACGGAAATCGCCACAGAGCCTGAAAACTGCTAACAAACCTAATAACAAAACACCGATCATGAATTCTCCGAAACAACTCAATTCATACTTGAATAGATTTTCAAGGAACCTTTTTCACGAAACAATTTTGTTCGAACTTGAAACTAAAATTAAATCAAAGAACGAAAGTTCTTTTCTAGGAATTTGATGAGAACAAAACGAATCAAACGTTGTACAATAAGTTTTGCAGAAACACTTATGGCGATCAGATTTTGAGGGAAAACACAATTTATTTGTGGACGTGATCAAAAAACTACATCAGTTAGAATCGTTTGTGTGGGACCGTAGTCCCCGCACGTATGGAATAGGTCGGACAGGCATCAGGCCGTCCACGTGTGCTGAATCCGCTGCATTCCCTGCACTTGCTGATTTTGAGACGGGCCTCGGCACAAGTACGATCTAGTCTAGGTACCTACTCGAAATTACATAACTATTGCCGTAGCCGAATTTTCTACTCAGGACTAATGCGCCAATTTCTCTCAAGAGGAGCTCGTGGCTAAGTAATAACAGCTGCACGGGTCGATTCATCGGGTTAAGCTACGCTTGCTGGGGTTGGTCCGTGGATGGGTGACCATCTTTACATACCAAGACTCCTCCGCGCCTCGGAAAGCACGTTAAGCCGTTGGTACCGGCTGTCATTCGTGGATCTTTGACAGTCGTTACGGGTCGTCAGAAGCCCGAAAGTCTGACAACCAGTCTTACCAAGGGGTATCGTATTACCCAGTAAGTGGGTTATGGAGGTCAGATAGGCAGTCGCTCCATGTAAAATACTGGTATTCAGCTGCATCCGGTTAGACTGGAAGCCGAGCCCAACATAGTTGGGAAAAGGCTAGGCAGATTGATTGACCATAATACGCCAATTGTAAGCCTGTGAACATTTCGATTGACAATGGCTACTTTGTCCAATCAAGGTATCGACATTTATTCTCAATCGCAATGACAGCGAACAACGCTTTCAGTACCAATTCACAGAATTCAAACAAATATTGTTTTGAACTTTAAAAAAGCTTTTGGAACGCTTTTGTTGATCTTTAGAATATTATCACACAAGTTTTCAGATAACCCTGTTACCTTAATGTTCATCTAGGTACTAACTTAGTTATAATATTTCATCAACAAGTTTAATTTATACAGGGTGGCAAGACTGGCAGGGACATCGACACGTAACATGGAATCAGTACTGAACCCCCTGCGTTGAAATTTTTAGTCGTTTTTTTTTTAATTTGCTGTTCCATACATTTTGACCGCGTAGGTATTGTACTTTTCTATGAAACAGCTGATGTTTTTTTTATAACCCACGAAAAATGTGTACGCTTAGGGGTCTAGAATTATGTGCTGAATTCATGGTTACAGTTTGCGCGTTGATGTCCTTGCCACCCTGTATACATAACAAATACAACTCCAACGATATTTTCACTAAGGGGCAACTATAGAATAATTTAACGTTCTAGAAAAACAAATAAACACAACTTTAAAATCAAATAATTCAAAATTGAATTAATTGTAACACCAATTTCAATACGTATTGTGTTAATACACGTAGAGTATAGTATAGAACAATGTTTCCTATGTAAATCATGTGGAGCTCTCGGTTGACTGAATACGCGAATTAACCAGCACTGGGGTAGCTACGTGACGGGTATTGTATCAGTAGACAGATGGAAGCCGATACACAATTAGGAGTTAATTAATTTATGACACACCTATAATTAGATGGCCAATAACATTACCGGGCTTAGCGCGGCATTACGTGCTGCCTATAAATTATAAGTGTCATGATTATTGATGTTGTTGCTATGTAAAGCTACATTATATGTTAAATTAAAGTAGACCACTATTAGTAAACAGTTGAATGAAAAATGTTTGTATTTTAATCTATTTGACTAATCCCTCCCTTGAGAATAAAATAAAATGTTGTAGTGCGACTTAAAATCTAATACAGTACTTATACTTAATAATAACCTACGCTGTCACTAGCGACAGATTTAACGGAGCCAAATAATTCACTAATTGTCTAAGTGAACCGAATTAGCAGAGATTAACACAATCCAATGAATGTCTCACATAGTTGTCTCGCAGGACACTGAAGAGCATTAGATTAACAAGGTACTGGGCGCGGGAGCTAGTCAGTGAGGAGCCCTGACTGAAACTTTTAACGAGCAAAGCATCGAGCATACAACCATTAAAAACAAAATATTAACAAATTATTGAAATGGAAAACGGCAATATTTTACTAAAAAAAACATTTCACTTAATTTTATTGAACGCAACGCTTCATCCAAAAAGGTTTTATACACAATAATTAAAGTTATGACCTATCCAGTTACTTATAAATGGGTTTTATGTACCATTAAAATAATATGCGAACGTAAAAATAGAGCGGACAAAAGGTCGGAGCACACCGGCGATATATTAGGATCAAATATGAAACGTTGCCCTGAAAGTGAAAGGTCGAATATGAAGAGGACTAACGTTAATTAGTAAAAATATTAATTGTTCAGTTTGTAAAATAATTTGAGAACTAACATATTTTTGTGTTGTGGTGTTTATACCTACTGTTTTGAGTTAGATATCTATCAATTATGTTGCACTTACCGTGTTTTTTCTCTGCATCACCCTAAGTATTCCAGCAGTGGGAACGTTATAGGCTAATTATTTTGTTATGTTATCAGTTTATCACCCTAAGATTACCTGGAAAATGCCAGACATTATAAGTCCGCCTTTGTAGAGACTTTATTTTACTTGTGCATAAAGTTTTAATAAATAAATAAATTTTCTTCGAGACTAATTTTATTATGGTCCTGGTTATTTAATCAAGCTATTTAAGAAATAAACCTTAGAAAATTATGCCAGACCACTGTATACAAGTGAAACACCGAATTTTCAACCCTTCTTTACCAGAACCAGCCCATCATACCTACATAATTTACCGGATCAATACATAATTTAATACAGAAAGTTATAAATACATATTTAATACACTCACATCATTATCCCCAACAGATATCACAGCACAATCGCATTACAGACATATATCTACTAAGTGCTAATATGTTGACGGCCTAATCTGCATGACTATTGAATGGGACGCTCGCCATAATTGGTCGGATATTGCTAGTATATACCGTGGAGTATGACGGTCTAATGTAATCCAGTCAGCAGCTAATCTGATATCGAGACGAGCCAGGCACGGAGTCGTCGCTGGTTTAATTGGGTCGAGTTTAATCCCCGCAATGCAACTTTAGACTCATTTCCGCTGTCCAATGAAGCGCGAGCAGCTTTATATCATCCTTAAAGCTTTATAAACTACTGCGCTGTATATTAGTTGCAGTGTGTTACCTGCTTTAGCTAGCTTTAGTGGGTTTAATTGATAAATATCATTGTTAGTTGTAAATGTTTGGCTACCGTACGCAAAATACGAGCTTGGACTTGGAGTAGCCAAAGACAAAGTCATTTTTAGGGTTCCGTACCTCAAAGGAAAAAACGGAACCCTTATAGGATCACTTCATTATCCGTCTGTCTGTCTGTCCGTCTGTCTGTCTATCTGTCTGTCAAGTCCCTTTTTTTCAGGAACGCGTGGAGATATCAAGTTGAAATTAATATCAAATACGTAAGTCTATGGTCCCTTGGAGTTCTAAAAATCAAGTTTCTAAGTCTAAGTCAACGCAATAAAAAATACGGCCATTTATGCGACATAATTTGATGCTCGCAAATAAATCAAAACCTTTAGGGTACTTCCCGTTGACCTAGTATCATGAAATTTGGCAAGAAGCTAGGTCTTACAGCACAAATAATGGTAAAAGTCCGAAAATTGGTAATTTATAATTTTATCACATAAAAAATATTTTTAAGTATGTTATCTGTCAATGCCCTTTTTCTCAGGAACGCGTGGAGTTATCAAGTTGAAATTAATGTGAAATACGAAAGTCTATGGTCCCCCAGATTCTAAAAAGCTCAAGCTTCTAAGTCAACGCAATAAAAAATACGGCCCTTTTTGCGACACATTTTGATACCCGCAACTGTCGCAAGTACATCAAAACCTTTAGGGTACTTCCCGTTGACCTAGAATAATGAAATTTGGCAAGAAGCAAGCTCTCCTAGCACAAGTAAAGGAAAAAGTCCGAAAGTTGTGAATTTGTAACTTTATGACACGAAAAATTTTTTTTTTGTTAAATGTCCAATGTTAAGTTTGTTTTTGGGATAAATTCTTTTCAACTACGGAACCCTTCATTGTGCGTGGTCCGACACGCACTTGGCCGGTTTTAATAATACAAAAGTGGTAGGTAATAAATATTCTTGTGCGATGACACATTTTGCCCTATTTTGGCATGCAAATATTAATGGTAGTTATGGAGCTTATTTATATAAGCAATAGCTGCTATACCAACAGTTGAAAAAAAAAATCTGAACATGGAATTATTTAAAGTAATCAAACTTCAATTTACACAGGTAGGTATAAAAAAATAGACGTTTGGCATAACAAAAAAAATACAATGTAATTAGGTATATACATACAGCAGGTAGGTAACGTACCATCAATGATGGTAGATGGTACATGGTGAAGCCTACAAACGAAATCTTTTTTCGAAGAGCGATTACAAATCTACAAACACTAGCACTTTTAAATAATTGGTTTACTTATAAAATCAATCTGCCTCCAATCTGTCTAGCCTTTTCTTAACTATGTTGGGGTCGGCTTCCAGTCTAACCAGTTGCAGCTGAATACCAGTATTTTACATTGAGCGACTGCCTATCTGACCTCCACAACCCAGTAACTGGATAATCGATACCCCTTGGTAAGACTGATTATCAGACTTTCGGCCTTCTGACGACCCGTAACGACTTTCAAAGACCCACGAATGACAGCCGGGACCAACGGCTTAACATGCTTTCCGAGGCGCGGAGGAGTCTTGAAAAGGTGGTCACCCATCCATGGACCAACCCCGGCAAGCGTACCTTAAACCTGATGGATCGACCCGTGTGGCTGTTATTACTTAGCCACGAGCTCCTCCCGAGCTCAATTGGTTTACTTATAATGACACAAAATACACGTCACGCTGTATTGAAAGGCGTACCTGGGTCATTTTCAAAAAAAATGTACATTCGTGTTTCGGGTGTGTCCCACAACTTTTATTAAATTTTTAAAGAACAATTTTTACTTTTTAGAAAAACAAGATTAAAAATTAAGATCTGTGGTCAGTTTCTAACAATATTCTATAATGTTGCTGCTTAAAAACACAGTCATAATATCTTAATTTTCATAATTAGTGGTAAAAGTGTTAGAATTTTTTGAAGTGCACTAATCTGTTGGCTATTGTTGTGCGGGTATGCTATTTAATTTGTACGTTGGATATGATTGTCATCTTATACCACTAGATGGCGTTACTTTTGGTATAGCTACGATTAGGGTTGCCACCTGTACTATATTATATAGTATCGTACTATATTGCGGTCAATTGTACTATACATTATAGAAATATAATATAGTACGAAAAATACTATATTTTCATTGTTAACTCCACTGCTGCACTTTTTTGTATAAACATGGACTAAATTGGAACGTACCTACCTGTAGTGACGCGTTGTGAATTTTAGAACGAAACGCACTCACGAAGCCTCGTTACGGCTACCTACGCAACGAAACGTCATTTCTGTTTCTATTCTGTGGTGAGGTGAGGGAAGAAAGAATCAGAAGTTTAATTAAGCTCATTAAAAATTGCTGTGATTCGTATAATTATTTAAAAAAATATATAAACTGTTATTAAATTATCCAAAGCGCAGAGTAACAATAAATATACCTGGAAAATTAAATAATGTTATTCTGTTTTTCTGTTTCTTTTGTACCTACTTAAACTGGTGTGCAATAAAGTGATAGGATTGTAATTTGTATATAATGTTTAAACATGATGATTTGATGAATGAATGAATGTGTACTATTTTTTTTTCCGAAATTTCCCAAAAGTACTATATTTTGGCAAGGTTCTGAGAAAAATACTATATTTCTTCAAAAAAAAGGTGGCAACCCTAGCTACGATCCATTTATTTTGTCAAACATTGATTTTACATTTAAAGTTATGCATTCATTAATTCCTGTATTTTATGTAATATCAAATAGAATATTTAAAAGAATTTCTGAAAAGGTTTGTATTTAAGATGTCAATCAATGATACTGTTTTACCAAACGAGGTGGCGCGCTGCATCCTGTCCCCACTCTTGATGGTTGCCGGCGCAGCGCTTTAGCTCATGAAGTCATGAGGTCATGAGTCAGTCTGTTACTAGCTGTGCTCCAAGCAAGTGAAACGTGTGCCTAAAAGTGAGTTTTATCGAAGAAGAGCCAACAAAAGGTTAATTTAAATTTTAGCGCTGTCCCACTACCAACTTCAGTAAAATAATTTTATGTATTTTGTTGACTTAATTAAACTGATGTGTTTGATATTTCGGAAAGTATAGTTATGTCAGATTTGTTTCACAATTACAGAAACGGTGTAATGTCAATAACCAATACAACAACAACAAAATAATTTTATCTTTGTGAGGGACATAATTGGTTAAAGTGGAAAATTCCCCTCCGAAACCACAATTTTTGCGAGATGATCGCAATAAAACTACTACTATGCATTTTTTTATTTTGATTGGCAACATTTTGAATGCTGTCAAACGGTTTCGTAGTTTGATTCGTCTATTTTGACGGCGATCGGTGGACGACCAACACGCACTTGACTTCAGTAGCGGGCTGTTTTTGACTTTCCGCAACCACAACCAATTTCGAAGTAAGTTTATAAGTTTATTTCTTGCAAATTATTTTAATCTCTATTAGCTTTAAGTGAACCCAGTTTGATACAAAGCTTGTTGATGTGATGTGTTAGTATATAATAATAAATACAAAACAGTATAAAGTTAGTCTTCTGATACTTCTGTTCCGTAACCAAAACGCAGGTAACGTAGAATTGGAATGAAAAACTTTCGGAATCGAATTCTTAGGAAGATGGTACTTTATATTTCTGACAAACTACGTTTTCACGGTGAGGTGGTTACAGAATCGCACTGCAGGAATAGGTACCTAATAATAATATTGTTTATATTTTTGAGAAAAATTACAAAGGTGTATTGAAATAACTGTATTAGAAGTGTTTGTTGTAATAATTTGATATCATTTTGTTGTCAATGTTTAATAGTCTTAGGAATTCTTTTCCGTTATAGGAACAGTCTATTCCGTGACTGTCCCATTTTACATTTTGTTTTAAATATTATTTTTAGACGGAAATACTCTAGGATTGTTGTTTTTGATATTTTAGTGTAACCGTTTGATTATTATATTATAAAAAAGAGTTCGTATGTTGTATCGTAATTGAGAAAAATACCAAAAAGTATTAAACTAATTTGGTACAAAGAGTAACGTAATGGAAATTAGAATGATGAATACACATTTTGCTATTGTTGATTTTATTTTTTATCTAATTTGTATTAAAGTACGAAACATCTTGAACTAATTATACAATTTGTTAAAATCCAGACGTGTTAGGTTTAAAGAATTTATTCTCATAAGAACAATACATAGGTTCACTTACAATGAGATACAAAAAGTTATTGCTTAAATTTAAATGAATACATTTTGCCTCAGGTGCGTGTTGGTGAAGTTATATAAATAAATAATAGGTAGTTAAGAAGTTCCTAACATTAATACGGTATGACTACATTTGTTGAATATGATTTTTTAGTTTCACTTTGAATGAGTTAATGTTGTTACAATCTTTTACGTCATTTGGCAGGTCATTCATTATACAGCTGTGCTCCCTCGAACAATATGGTTTTTTCACCATAGTTAGTACGAGCTTGTCTTCGTTGTAGTTTATTTTTATTTCTTAGGTTGTATGATATGGTTTTTTTGTGTAATTGTAAATTGTTTGTGGTGATTTTTTTAATTAGAATGCAGGTGCCGTATGTGTATAGTTGTGAGATTTAATAATTTAGTTTTTTCAAATATTATTTTAGTCGGAGACGGATAGTGATAATGATATAGGGTTTTAATAATTTTATTTTGGGTTCTTTGCAAAGGCATCAGGAGTGCTTTATTTTATTTCTGTAATCGAAAAGTATTAGTTGCGGAATGGAATAGATTTTGTTCCCCAGGGGAAATAAATGAGTTATATTTCAGTAAATAATCCAGAATATGACGTTTTATTATTTTTCTATAATTAAAAGATTACCAATTGTAAATTTCAGGCAAAAAACGAAAATTAAAAACGCTATTAAAAACAAATTGCAGCATATTTTTAATAGCGTACACTTTCTCTGAAAATGACCCACCTACTTAGCTTTAGATAATTTTATGTAAGTACCTATTTATGTAGGTACTTAATCCACATACCGCTCGAATGGTATTTCACGACAGGAAACGAGCTGAATATTTTTTTCGGGTATGCAGGTAGTAGCTAGGTAACCGTAGAACTTACCCGAAAAATCCATTGGGCCCTCCCGTAGTCCCTGGAAAGGACCACGGGGATTTTTTTTAAACCGTAGTTCCTCTGAGAAATACAATGCTGTCGAATAGTTTTTTTAATGGTGAGTCTGCAAAACGATATTTTTTTAAGCAGTGCGCAAATTTTCAAAGTGTCATCTACCCATGAATATGAACAACTTTGACTATGGGACCAAACCTGAAATCGCGAAAAAAAAATCAGCTGCTCCCTACATTTTGACGAGTTTGGTGTAGATCAAATGTACTGAAAAGCTGTTTTTTTTTTCGCGATTTCAAAGTTAGTCCCATTGTGAAAGTTGTTCATGTTCACCTGAAATCGCGAAAAAAGCGCTGTGCTTTCCTTAGAAAGGTATTTTAATGAGTAGGTGTTATCTCACGAACTCACAATACATAAAACAGGTGAAAACCCCACGCGCCTATATAAAATGCAAGAGGATCCGAAAACTCGCTTAGGATATTGTGTTATTTACGTACGCCAATCTCTTGAACACAGGGGAATGTTTAAAAAAACACGACGAAGAATAATTGAATGTTTTTCGTTTTCAGTATTTAGCAATTTCACGCTCAGTAAATGCAATAATCTACGCCACAGTAGATAATTCAATTCCAGCGTAAATACATGGCCCGTTACCGAATTTCCTTTGAGAGACGAAGCGTGCGGCAGCCGCTGCGAGCCGGCACGTTTCTCTGAACTTCGGAATTCCAATTTTGAAAAGTTTTCCAACAAGGGCTCGATATTGACAGCCAGTGTCAGAGGGCCACTCGCTGAGGGCAGCAACGGCCTTAAAAACAACTTCACACTACACAATACGCAGCCTATCCAGCGACACATGTGACACACACACACAGCCTATCTTACGTGAGGGGTCTATGTAATACACGGTGGGGCCGGAAAATCCACAGCGAAATGTTTGCTCGAATTCGTATTTTTTGGCACGCTACGCTGTTCCTATTTCGTGGTTTGTAATTGAAGGTGGATGAAAAGGAAATTTAAAGCCATAACTATCCTATCTTTAGTATAAAACTTGTTATCTTTTATTTCATTATAAAGAATCTTTACATAATAACAACACCAGTACCTAAGTGAGCTGACACTAAAGTGGCACAAACTTCATAAAAAAAAAACCCCAAGAAAGTACAATATAATGAAGAAGAAGGCTTTCAGCTTTGTGATCGCGTGCCAAGTACGGGATAACTGAGACCATGCTTTATTATTCGCTGGAAAGAAGGGAACCGGAAAGATTAACTTCTTTTATAATTAAGTTTGTCCCCAGACACTAATTTATAAACGGTGTGCGTTTCGCTCAGAATAAAAGGGTATCTTCTGAAACCACGGATAAAATAAAAAGCTGGGGACTGAAGATTTATTTCTGAGCATTTGCAGTAGGATATAAATCTTACGTTTCAGGATTGAACATAATTTTTTACAATACATGCTATATTCTTCTGCCGCAAAATAAATCTGTGGGCTCATCATCCGTCCATAAAATATCATCAAGCTTCACCCATCAATCTCAGTTTGCGGTGCACCCTGACACTCAGCTAATAGGCTCTGCCACCCAACAGATGGCGTCATAATCAACCAACTTGATACTACATCTATACTATGAATACCTGCTTTTGTTCTGAAGATAAACCATGTAAGTATTAATTTATTTTGTAAAACATTATGGTTATTAGAAGTCATAATAACCCCGAAAATTGTTGCAAGAAAAATTATTTAAAATAAAACTGTAGGTATCAAGTAAGTCAAACAACAACAAAAATCACGTGGTTTCAGTTCTACATGTTCATTTTGTTAGAAGCTCCATCTGTTAGCTTTACCGCGAACTTCTCAGTAAAAGCTTTTACTAGCGCCATCTATTGCATCTCTCTTGTACTGCGATGCCCTCTATGAAACGAAAGCTAAACCACGTTGTTTTCAGCCTCTTCGTTCAAATGGAAAACTCGTTTTGACCGAACTCACAAACGTGGCGCGACTAGTGTTTCGCTTTCACCGTGCAAATTATTACCGATTTAAGTATAATATAAGGAGGAATCTAAATTCAAGTTTTGGCTTTATTGGGTAGTTTGTATTATTAAAGTATTTGTACTGTGCTGTAGGTAGATAAATAACATTCATTTACATCCCAACTCTCACCGATCCCATCTCTACACGTTTTACAATTACCTAACAAAAAATCCCAACTCTACACGATTTCATAAATGCTAACAGAAAAAGTAAGAGTAGTTAAGTCTGTACAGTTGAAACGAAAAAATGTAGGTTTAAGAAATGTGTGAATTAAGTATGATGGTATGATTGGGGATTGGGGTGTCTAGGTGACTAATTTGTGAAACTTTCATACGTTGAGTTCTGTGCCTATAAAGTTTGTATAAGATCTCTTTGGAGCGCACGTCTCTATTGACTTGACTCTTGTCACTCGGTTTCAGAAAAATGGTTGACTGTGTGAAGGAACGAGGTATGAACTACGGTGTTCCTTCAACGAAAAGGGAGTATCCTCCAACCAAACGGGTCTTAAGCTCAACGGTTAACGTTGGGAAGTTGTATACGTATACAGGATGTCCTGTAAATATTAATTCAAACGTAACGGGAAGATAAGTAGTTCATCTGATTTCCAACAACTAATTTGAATAGTAAAAGAACCGCTACTGTAGGTAAGCAAGAATTTTATTTTTCGTACCACTTGCTCAAAAAAGTGACATTCTATGCCACAAAAAGCGAACATAACAATAGTCATTTTTAATCTGTTAAAAACAGGGAAAGAAAATTGTACTAATTTCATTAATCCTCTAGGGGGAGAATGTGATTTAAATTTGGAATACTTACCGAAATTTATACTGAACTACATCTGTGTTTACACCATTGAGTTTGTATATAAAGCATTATACATCATAATTATTAAATAAAATTACGAAAACCGACGAGGCCGTATGAGCTTGATGCCTTTGCTTTTCCGACAAAAAAATATTAGTCTAGGAATTTGCCGCGTTTTTTGTTTTCTTCAAATACATAAACGTTAAGTTTATTTTACTTTTAATTGTCATTATTTTTAATAAATGCTTATCTCATATTATTTTTGTGTTATTTTTTTCGCAAATGGTACGAAAAGTAGAGTAGGTATTTTCCTCGGTGATAAAGCTGTCTTAGTCTTGGTGAACTTAAATCCCTCGCTACACTCAGGACTCGTGTTAAATCCCTCGCTTCGCTCGTGATTTAAGTTTTTAACACCCTCGCTACGCTCGGGAGTAAACCTCGAGTCCTTCGTTACGCTCGCGATTTAAATCGTCACCAGCGACAGAAGACACTGCTTTATCCTCTTGGTTAATAATCTACTATTTTGGAATTTTACCATTTTCTCTAGGTACCAGAATTTAGATTTTTAATGCTGTCGCTGCAAATGATAACAGTTTTAAGTATGATGATTAAGGTGATTGAGCTGTGTAGTGTAGGTGATTTCATGCAGATTCGTTAGATTTCGTTCGTTCGACGAATCTGCACGAAATTAGACAATTACAAATTAGAGAGAACTTATATTGTATACAGTATCATATTTTGATCAAGATACAACCTGACACGGACCTGCAAATTGCAAAAAACGCAAGGAAATTTGAATTTTTAACGTCTACCTATATGTTTTTTATTCTGACTGTACCTACGTTTTTATTGTTTCGTGTAGAGTTGAGACTTTTTGTTAGGTAATTTTAAATCTTGAGAGATGGGATCGGCGACAGTTGGGATACGTACCCAAATTTTCTTTTAAATATTTCTACTACTTAAATGTCTTCTGAAATGTAGGTTCATTCTGTTACTGAGCAATTGAGCATGCTTTAGGTATATTCCTACCTGCACAGCCTCCTCCGATGAATCAGTTGTCAAAGCCGTCAGCTGTTATTGCTTGTGACTTGTGAGCAACCACGAATCATATTATAAATTGTAAGATTTTTGAAATGAGCCCTCATCTCTCATAGACAAGTTTTATTTAAGAAAATCACAATAATTTCCACATTTTTCCAAGGCCGGCACAGAAACGGCACAGAAAGACAAAAAATCTGCAATAACTTCTGAGTAATTCTACAGCTACTTAAGATGTTACATTTTTTCTTTCTTACTCTTATCACTATAACTTGAAGATTTTGCGACGAGACATGGCCACATTCGCCATTGATCATAGGGAATGGGCGAAGCTCGCAGAGGATCGAGACAAATGGGGCAGACGTGTGGTGAGCCGTCGTATGAAACACGGACAGCTTTGGTTTGGGCCACTAAAATAGGCAGATAAAGGCATCGAAGTGACATTACGACATTCGCCTCATCTGTCTCTTGTTTTGGGTAGGTATATCACAAGCTGCATAAACAAGTGTTTTGATTATTGTAATATTAGGACCTAAAGTATCGTACCTCAGTGAAGAAAAGAGGTTGATGAAGTTAAACAACAAGCATTGTTTTTTAGGGTTCCGTACCTCAAAAGGAAAAAAACGGAACCCTTACTTAGGATCACTTCGATGTCCGTCTGTCGGTCAAGGCCCTTTTTCTCAGGAACGCGTGGAGGTATCAAGATGAAAATAATATCAAATACCTAAGTCTATGATCCCTTGGAGCTCTAAAAAAATCAAGGTTCTAAGTCAACGCAAGCGCAAGCAAAACCTATAGGGTACTTCCCGTTAAGCTAGAATCATGAATCATGAAATTTGTCATGAAGCAGGTCTCACAGCACAAGTAAAGGAAAAAGTCGAAAATTGTTAATTTGTAATTTTATCACATAAACAAAAAATGGGATTACAAACTTAAATTTGCAGTTGGAGAACTGACCGTGACGTATGTCAATGTATGGAAGGACATGTTTTTCAGCTATAATGTTAGTTTGTTTTTGAGATAAATTCTTTTCAACTACGGAACCATTCATTGTGCGTGATCCTACACGCACTTTGCCGGTATTTTTTTTTTGAATAATCTAGTCTTGAACAACACACTATGTAGAAAGTTAAACATGCAGGTACCAATTTAAACTTTATTTAAACAAGGACAGAAAAAACTCTAAGCTATAAAGATAATCTTATCTACATACATGCATAGGTATGAAGGTACCTGTTTCTGAAGTCACCTTTCAAGCTCTTTATACTTTCAGCAATATTTTAAATTCATGCATGTCGGTCTCGCGTGTGATGGCGTATGAGCCACAGTAGGCAAAAATAAAACACAACATATTATAGACAAAAATGATAGGTTAGGCAAGAACCTGCCATTGTTCGCAATATGAACAAAAAAATTAGGAAAATACAAAAGTGCATGTCTCACACGCTTATTGTATTATAAATTGAAATTAATTGACTTTATAGAAAGGAAACAAGTTAAAAAAAAAGGTTTTGAAAAAATAAAACGCCGCAAACCATGTCTCGATTGGTTGATTGGTTCAAAAGATACCTATCGAAGATAGTAAAATTTAAATTTGCATTTTTTTTTTAATTTGCAGTTATACATAAATATAAAAATACGTAAGGGAAAGAAGTACATAAATGTTCATATAATATAGGAGAGAGATGAAATTTCTCGAAATTTCACGAAAGTAACCCAGTAATTCCATTTAATTTCATAAATATCTTGGAAACGGTTATCAGTTCAATCACGATAATAAATAGGGTTCATCCTCAAGTTAACAAATTATTGAAAAGGATTGATTATAATCAATTGCGTATATTTTTCTAAAACGTGTAAAGTAAATAGACCAACGGACATAGCCGTACCTACTAATAATTTTTTTACTACATTTTTGTGATATATATCAAAAAATAAATTTTAAAAAATACGCTGACTTTATAATTTAATATTATGTGTAATTTTCAAAACATCCCTTTTTTATTAACCCCCGACGCAAAAAGAGGGGTGTTATAAGTTTGACCGCTATGTGTGTGTGAGGGTGTGTCTGTGTGTCTGTCTGTGGCACCGTAGCTCTTAAACGGGTGGACTGATTTGGATGCGGTTTTTTTATTTGAAAGCAGGTTTTCCAGCGATGGTTCTTAGACATGTTTTATCAAAATCGGTTTAGCCGTTTCAAAGTTATCCGCTCTTTTGTTAGCTGCGGTAGGGATCTTAGACGCGTAATGGGTATTTAATTTACTTTCAAACCTTAGTGCGACCTAAAATTTGAAACATCCATGTATGCTATCTATCTATGCAAGATTATGGAATTCTTGGTCTGATGCTGCAGCCAGGATATCCAGCACAATAGTACACTCTTGAAAAAATTATGGCAGATATGTCGTGTTTGGATTCATTTACATCAGTATTTGATTCTACATACAATGCAATGGTGGTAACGTGATGAGCTGATGCTGCAGCCAGGATGTCCAGCACACTAGAACACTCTTGAAAAAGTAATAGCAGATATGTCGTGTTTGGATTAGTTTTGATCAATATTTGATTCTACATACAATGCAATGGTGGCAACACGATGAGCTGGTGCTGCAACCAGGATGTCCAGCACACTAGAACACTCTTGAAAAAGTAATAGCAGATATGTCGTGTTTGGATTCGTTTTGATCAATATTTGATTCTACATACAATGCAATGGTGGCAACACCATGAGCTGGTGCTGCAACCAGGATGTCCAGCACACTAGAACACTCTTGAAAAAGTAATAGCAGATATGTCGTGTTTGGATTAGTTTTGATCAATATTTGATTCTACATACAATGCAATGGGCCACCATTGCATTGTATGTAGAATCAAATATTAGAACACGATGAGCTGGTGCTGCAACCAGGATATCCAGCACACTAGAACACTCTTGGTAAAATAATAGCAGATATGTCGTGTTTGGATTCGTTTTGATCAGTATTTAATTATATTTGCAGTACGATGGTGGCATCAGGATAAGTTAATGTTATGTGCAGAGAAACTTCACATACTGCAGTAATGACAATGCATTTCTATATTGTTAAATTGTTTAAAAAGTTTAAAAATGTTAAAATAAAAATTAAATTTTAAATTTTAAAAACCCCGCGCGCAAAAAGAAAAGCGAACATTTAAAAAGTCAAAAATAATACCTATCGTTTAGCCATCAAATTCGATTGCCATCCATCAATTTCTGTAATTAAAATATATGTAAGTATTACTCAATCGAATTTGATGGCTCAACGATAGGTATTATTTTTGACTTTTTAAATGTTCGCTTTTCTTTTTTGCGTGGGAGTTTTTTTAAATTTTAAATTATTTTTTTTATTTAGAGTCTAACTTGGGATATAAGAACGATTTTATATTGTAAAATCGTCACATAGCGGCCTATTGAGGTAGTAGAGCACTCCTACACGCTCACGCGTTGTAGGGCGTGCAAAATACGTTCCAATGTGAGCTTACTCGAACAGATGTTTCAAATTGACTGATTCCCAAAAGCTGTTAAACCAAGCGTGAAGGTTGTAATAAAGACCGCAGGCCGGCTCGAGATTAATTAAGATAGAGGCTCGTCGAGCTTCAAGAACATTTCCACTGACCACGCCTTTTACTTCGTTTTCCCACATATTTAAGGTTTCGAGAACCCATTCATATAAAAACAGAAAACTGAACAGCTATATGTACATAGATCGTAATTACCAACTCATTTAAGTAGTGGGGACTTCCTTAACATGGAGACGAACAAAAAGCTTTATTAATACACGTTCGTGTTGGCTTCATATTGTAACTTGGTATGACAACTCGACTTATGTATCTAAGTTGTCGTAACACAAAGACAACGCTATTGTGCTAAAGTTTTACAAGTTTTAATAAAACATTTTATGGTTACAAATTCTTAAATATGTTCGTCATTTTATCTTTGCATAAAAAAACTTTTAGAATAAATTGGTATTATTTCTATAAGGTTGCTACCAACCTTATAGAAATAATACCAATTTATCGGGCTTATTGTCCAAGCTACACCGGACGTACTTAAGTATCTTTACTTTTGGAGAGACGTCTAATAGATTCTACTAGTTCGGTAATTATTTTGGTAGCAAAAGCTATAAGTAGCATGTACATTATTTTGTAGCGATATATTTCACGAGACTTATAGGACATACATACCAAAATAAATAGGTACTTTACCAAATACTGAAAGTTTATTTCATGACAAAAAATACCAACAACACATTATCTACTGCTGAACAAAATAAAACCATAAAAAAACATGTCACATTACTTACAAATTGCGTAAAAAAATATTGATAGCTTCGACATTGTTAGCCTCAAGTCCCGTTATACGAGTCCCTAGACGGATGGCCTACATATGATAACATGTCTAAACAGCCCCATAATATTCCTGTCCACTATAGATAAAGAAGTCCCCGGAGGCTCGCGGGAGCACTCCGTCTTCACACTATCCGTCAAAGTCTCGGCGACGATCCTACTTGCGAATACAAATAACTCTACATTCGTAAATCTAGCTCGAACGTAATTGACACATCGGAAACTTGTTTCAGTACGCGAGGCTGATGAAAAATACGGATTTTTGAGCTTTTTCCCAATAGAGATAACAACACGTTATGAAGCTTTTAATGGTTATGTTATTTTTTTACGAGCAGGTACGTTATGCAACTACGAAACTTTTAGCAAAAAAACCAAAATCCTACAGAATATAAGAGAAAAGAAAACACTTCACTTCTTTCATTTCCTTCATAATAAAATCTTACGTAACGTTTTTAAACCCTCCGCATACGGTACGCATGATCTCTTATTTTCATACAAAGTGCTCAGTGACATCATTGTGAGCCTTGTGAGACCAAGTGGAACAACACATTGTCTGGGAAATACTACATCATCCAGTTATGGTGTTCAGATTTTGATACAGTTAGTAGGTAATCAATATCAACTACGATTTTCAGTAAAACGTTGGCTTTCACCACTTACAATTCCTATCCGACAATAAAACCCTCGTTTTCGGTACTTTCCGCTTAAATAAGAAGGAATAAAATAAATCTCACGTATGCGTTCACAGGTTCACACGTACATTAGGACGCGCTAAAAGTGTGCTAAAGAGCTTCATCTCTCTGTCTCGCAAAAGATTTAGGTGAAAGAAGCTTATTTTTGGTAGGGCTGACAGTGCGATAGTGTAAGGCCCATTACAGGCAAATTATGGCGGCCATTATTGTCCGCGTGTCCCGTGCTCACCGCCCTGAGTTACGTCCGCACTGGGTCAATGGGTTTTATATAAGAAATCTTTTCCAACGCGTCCCGTTTCACTACAGATAAATGTAAGTATCTCTGTGAACGAAATCTGCTGTAAAACGTTTGCATGAAACGTGATGGGGCACGGCTACTTGTGATAAAGGTTAACTATAAGGAAAAGTCAGGTTGTCACTCCGGTAATAGGGTAGATTGCATTATTTCCGGGAATAAATCTTATCTAAACGTCCATCTCCATAATTAAATTGATGAGAATCTAAGTCAGCTCCGCATGTACCTATGCGAAGTTACACGTAATGTAAATAAATGATATCAGAACACCGGTGGCGGACTAACGGGGAGTCCCAGTGCGCGTCGGGCCTAAGTTTGACGAAGTTAACCCATTAACAAGGTCACTAAATCATTCGCGTCACTACTAAGTTCGCTTGCTTGTCTCGCCAAATTATTTTAATTACCGTTACAAGTTTATCACGGAACTAAACGGAACTAAGCGCAACTTGGCTATGAATATTTCCTTGTGGAGCTTCCTGCATTACGTAAGCGTTTATGGCTCTTTCAACGGATTTTAAACTTCGATCTGGAATGAAATACTCGCAGGTCCGGAAACTTTATTGCAGGCTCTCTATTAAGCTAACGACGTAACAGCGGCAATTATCCTCGTTGATTCAGATAGTTGTCCACTGATGCGCAAAATAGAGCCAGCTTAAAATCGGACTTGGTTCCCAAGGCGACTACAAAGCGGCATGCGGCCGATTACGGTCAAATTATTGCTATCATTATAGTCCGTACTTCTGTGCGATACTGGGTAATCACGGGCGGCGGTGTCGCACTGCAATACTGCATCTTATTTACTGTTACATAGGACCTATCTACTAACTAACGTCGCCGCTCGACATGTTTAATGATACCATTGGTCCTGTGCAACCCGCCACTATATTTTCACCTTGCATTTTAACTTTGTTCAGTACGCTCGCGCTCGGGCCTTAATTGTCGGCACATTACAGCATGAGGTAATTACCATAATAATATTATGAAATATTACTTATTATTTCAGAGTTTATCTCGCTAGAGGACAAATTCCTGACACTCCTTTGTGGAGTTACCACTTTCACGTTCCTTTATGGGCCAGCGGACAAAATGCACGTTATTCTAGGAAAAGGAGTGCCAACATTATTTCGCTCGTGTTCCATGAATATAGTGCTGAAAAATGTACGTCCAACGGTATTAAGTTATCAATTATTACAGTATGACTTTGGTATGTACGACACAATAGCGTTTCCGCGGAATAATTCATGAGAGCCGAGTATATGAACTAACTGAAAATAATGGCTACGTTTGAACTTACACAATCGTCGTAGAATTACAACATTGGTTCGCCGGGTTCAAATAAGCCTTTTACTTGAAACCCTGCCTGTCACAAAAGCTTGACGTTGATATAATATATAATGGTCTGCATATTAAATAATTCGTGGACAACTAAAATTACATGTAGTTGTAAACTCATAGTTTAGTAACCGGAGCAGGCTCCGTGGTAGCCTTTACATTAATGTAAATATCCTCTTTGCAGTGTACAAGAAAAACAATTTTTTTTTTTATTTACCATCCCATATCATCATGATAAGTTAAATTATTAAAAATTCAATTATAACAATAGTAGGTACTAGTTATTCTGAAATCAACTTAAATACACTTGAGAGGGACCTGGGAACCTTGTCATGTGTTTTAACTATAACATAAAACGGGTTCCCGTTTTCTATCTTTAATTAATAAATGTGCAAAAAATGATGAGTAAAAATGTTGGAACTACAATGATAACACTAGGCCGCTTTGTTATTCTATGTTTAAATATTGTTTAAATTATGACACACCCTGTGACATAGTTACTTCTGTCTGAATGTGTCTACACCTATGTTAGTTCCTGTATAAAATATAACTTAATCTATTATATCAAGGCCTTTTAATCTTCTCCAAGTGCTAGTTATCCATACTCTCTAACAAAAAAAACAATTTTTCTTTTCCATTTCGATTTTATTCTTTACGATTTTATGCAGACACCAAAATCAGTATTTATAAAGAAAACTACATTATAAGTGAATGTCAAAGGGTCATAAGTACAAATAGAATAAAAAGCGATGGCATTGCAAGTGTTTGCTATCAAAACTTTAACCTTTTAACGTAACCTTATGCATTCAGTGGGTGAACACACGAACACGAAAGTTACTGCCGATAGCCACGCACTACTTAAGCACTCGCGGTGGTTCCAAGTGTAACCTACTCCCCTTACACTCGGCAAACACACGAACAATATATCTATAAGTGGTGGAGGTCTACTTTTTATAGATCTCAGTACTTTCTTTTAAAGACTAACTCACACGCCGTAGTAAAAAGAGTAGCGAGTCAGCGAGGGTGGTAATGGGCCCGCCCGACCAGCAATCTTAGTGATTTTTTATAAAAAATAAAAATAGTTCTATCCCGAGGGTGTGGTCAAAGATTTAAGGGTGTGGTACGTACAGACCATCCAACTGAACAACTTTTTACATGGGACCAACGTCGTAATTGAGAATAAATTATCAGCTGTCCCGTACAAAGCGTCAATACCTACTCGACCCAAATGTATGGGACGGCTGATAGTTTTTATTTATTATTTATTTATTTATTCATTCAAAACATAAGTATACAGTGCTTACGACCAAATCACTTATATTCTAGTAAGGAAAAAAATACAACAAAAAAACTTATACTAACTTATATAGAAACAAATATATATATTTACAAACTTGGTACGGCTTGTCATGCAAGATATCCAGACTTATGTGCTAGGTGAGCAAAGAGTTCAGCAATGTGACAGCTCGGGCCGTGGGTGCAGCAGCAGCTCGACGAGTGCGCACCCCCGGGGGCAAGGCGAACAGTTTCCGCCGACGACGAGGACCTTCCACGCCCTCACCTCCGACCAGGAAACGACTCGGCACACCCGCTAGACCAACCCGCTCCAGAGTAGTTGGATTATCCACTCCGTTTGTCAGGAGACGGTGGTAGTGAACTAGTAAAAGTAATCTACGCCTGAGTTCGAGAGTGTCTAATTCAAATTCAAATTCAAATTCAAAACGTTTATTGCGAACTAAGTGTACAATAATGGTGTTACGATATGTTAGTAGGTACTTATGACTTAGCAGCCTTTTACAAGCATTGCAATTTATTATCATTCGCCTGCCTTTATAAATTAGCATGCATTTTACATCATTATTATTTAATTTTTATTTAGTACAATCATTACAATTAAATTAAGAAATTATAGTTACATATGTCAAGATTAAATGTCAATATTAATAAATTTATTCAGCAATATTAATGTCATCCTTTTCAGCTAGTACACATTATTAAAATACGTTGCGTAGTTTTAAAGATCTAAGCATAGGGACAGCCAGACAGCGGCAAGCGACTTTGTTTTATAGTATGAGTGATATAGGACAGATCGCCACTTGTGTACATGAGAGACAATCGTTATTTTAAGCTAGACTCTAAAAATTCTTTTACCGAGTAGAAACATTTTTGAATTAGGTATAGTTTTAACCTTTTTTGGAATATTGTTATTGATTTTTCAGTTTTAAACATGTTGGGCAACTTATTGTATATTTTTATTGCCATATAATATGGGCTATCACTTAACATTTTAATTCTTGAGGATGGAGCGCACAACCTCTTTTTATGCCGAGTGTTCATATTATGGATATCTTCTATTTTAGTGAACTTATCGATATTTTTAAAAACAAATACGCAAATGTCAAGTATGTATATTGACGGCAGAGTTAGAATCTGATATTTTATAAAGTATGGTTTGCAGCTCTCCGTATTATCTATTTGGGCTAGAATTCTTACACACTTCTTTTGCATTATGAATAGTTCATCTACATTTACACTATTTCCCCATAGCATGACGCCATATCGCAGCCACGAGTATGCGTATGCGTAGTAAGCAGCCATAGCTGTTTGTGTGTTAGTGCTTTGTTTAATTTGAAAAAGGGCATAAGAGAATCTAGAGAGTTTAGTTTTTATATGTTCTATGTGTGACTTCCAGTTGATGTGTGTGTCAATATTTATGCCAAGTAGGCTAAACGTATTAACTTCTTCTATTTGCGTGTTTCTGAATGTTATTTTTAGATTAAGTGGAGGTTTTTTGTATGATCTAAATTGTATTATTTTAGTTTTATTACTATTAATTTCCAAGTTGTGCATCTGGAGCCAAGTCTCTACAGTTTGGAGGGTATCTTGTATTTGTAGACCAGGGTTATTAACATTTCCACATTTGATTAATATTGAAATATCGTCTGCAAATAATACTGGTAAAGCGTTTTCTTTATCCAATATTTTGGGAAGGTCATTAATATAAATTAAAAATAGTGGGCATCCTAGCACACTTCCTTGTGGGATTGAGCAAGTAATTTGTTTTACTTGTGATCTAATGGTTTTGATCTCATTTTTTCCATGGTCGTAATTTTCAATTTGTACTATTTGTGTCCTATTATGTAAATATGATTTGAACCATGAATAAGCTGGTCCTCGTACGCCGCAGCCATATAGTTTAGTGAGTAAGATGTCATAAAGTACCTTGTCGTATGCTTTTGTCATGTCCAGCAGTAGCCCAATTACATGTTGTTTGTCGTTTATATGTTGTAGCGCTTGTTGAACATATTTATAAACTGCTAATGTTGTTGATCTACATTTCCTAAATCCATTTTGTGCATCGTCGAGAATTTTAAACTTTTCCAAGAATATATAAAGCTGATTACACATAGCTTTTTCAAATATTTTGGAAAAGGTTGGTAGCAGTGCTATGGGTCTATAATTACTAGCGTTATGCTTGTCACCTTTTTTATGTACGGGTTTTACTAAAGCTACTTTAAGTGCATCTGGAAATTGGCCGTCTTGGAAACTTTGATTGATTAAAAACATTAGAGGAAGGGAAAGTTCTATTGCGCATTGCTTTAATAAACTTGGTGGAATGTCATCGATACCGCAGCTATGTTTATTTTTAGTTGACCTTATTATGTTAACTATTTCTTTTTGGTCTACCGGGCGTACATACATTGAACAAGTAGAGGGGTTAACCACAGGTTTTCCAATGTTATTGGTCGAGTTAGTTGCTTGATTTTGCCCTACCGTTGCAAAGAACTCGTTAAATCTGTTGGATACATTTAACGGGCATTTTACTTCTTCATTGTCTATCTTCAGTGATATATTTTCACGTCTATTTATTTTTGTCTTCCCTGTTTTTGTGTTAATTATATTCCACATTGTCTTTACCTTATTGTCTGATTTTTGCATTTGTTTAATATATGTTAGTTTTTTTGATTTTCTAACAGTCAATTTTAATATTTTACCAAATAATTTATAGTGTTTTTTTATAACACAACTTTTGGTTTCATTAAAAATAGTTCTTAACACTCTTTTATGTTCGCATGATTTTTTGAGACCTTTAGTAAGCCATCCTTTTTTTGGTTTGCATTTTATTCTTATTTTTTGCAATGGAATATATTTATTCAGATTGTGTTTTATTATTGAGATGAAGGATTCGTAATTTTTGTGTACACTATTATTTTTATTTAGTATATTTTCCCAATTTTCTGATTTTAGTGAATTTTTAAAACATTCGACGTTATTTTTTGTAAATAATCTTTTTTTGGTATACCAAGGCTTACTTTTGTTATTTGATAAGTCTACGTTTAACTGAACATTGATTGCCTTATGGTCCGATAGTCCATAATCTTTGACAGTTGCTTTGTTTATTAGCGGTGTGTAGTTTGTAAAAAGTAGGTCAATGCAAGTGGATGTTGTCTTGGTTACTCGTGTTGGTTCGCGGATTATTTGTTGCAGGTTATATGTTTTCATAAAGTTTAAGAACTCCAGAGTCTGTTTATTTTTATTGTATACGTTTATGTTAAAGTCTCCTCCTATTATTAAGTGTTTGTGTGATTGTTTGATATTTAATTTATGTAAAACCTTTCCTAATTGTTGAAGAAATATATCAAAATGACGATCTGCTCTATAAAGTCCTATAAGAGTACAGTTTAGTTTGGGAACATCAATAGCACTAAATTCTATAACATACTCCTTTGAATGATTTACAATGTCTATTCGTTCAATACAATCTAATGAGTCTTTAACAACAATACAAACTCCTCCGCCTTCGCGGGTTTTGCGACAAAAAATGGACGCTATTTTATATCCCTCTGGCAAGATAGACTGACAATAATTTTCATTTTTCCACAATTCGGATAGAGAGATAAAATCAATTTCGGAATCTATAAGTAATTGTTCTATTAATTCTACTTTGTTTCCGATGCTTTGGATATTTTGGAAAATTAGCGTAAACGTCAGTTGACCTATTTTGTTTCTAATCTTTTACTAGGTTACGATGTTGTACCATGGAGAAAGTTGTTCAATTTATCCGTACCACGCCCTTAAGTTTGACCGCAGCTTTCCCTTTTTTCTCTTTTTCTTTTTTTTTTCTTTTCCTTTTTTATTTTTGCCTGTATCAACACGCTGCAAATAGCAAGTTTAATGTCAGTAATTTCCTTCCAGGAAATTTCAATTACATTTTTTCTCAGGGCAGGAAAACGGAAGTCATAACCTTTAAAATCCATACTTGCGCCCACTATAACAAACAAGTAAATAAGTACCGTAAGGTCTTACAAAAGAAGAAGTATTTCCAAGTTTAAGGAAATAACTAATAACTTAGATGAATACCATCTCTGAAATACATCATAATGATATTCTAGGAACGAAAGCAAATGTGTTGAGAAGCATGTAAGTATGTTACGCAATTACGACGAAATAGCTCATCCAACTTTGCTGAAACTTGACACAGATATGAATCATAACTTGGAGAATTATACCAACAACATATATGACACTTTTTATGCTGACTATAAATCTGTTTACCAAAAAAATAATATGTTTCAAAGAAAATTGTCTCAAAGCAATGAAACAACAATTGAATAAAACATGTTATTAAATAAACAACAACAGAATCTGAAAAAGCCAAACCATTAAATAAAAATACAAAACATTGTATAAAAGTTGCTAATCAATGAATGAGTTTGATCAAAGTCTAGTTTGAAATCGCGTTGAGCGCTCGGTCAGCGAAAGAAAATCACTGGTCGTTTAGGTAACGAGCCGTCTTGATTGACGCCCAGCTGGCGCTTGATTAAACTGATCAGTTTTTGCCTCTTATGAAAAGAACTCGATCAATGTAACTAGCTGCCGAAGATGAACAGCCCCAAAGATGTACCAAACTAGTGATCGATCGAGCATATTACCGACTTCTAAATACTTGGAGCCTTTCACGAGAAAAGAGATTTCATATTCACTATATTCAGCCTTGTTAGTTTAGGATGGAGTTTTGCATCATTACTCTGCAAGGAGGTGAGATTAAACGGGGATTTTCTTTGTGTAATCATATCGACCTTTTATAAATGTATACGTTTAAAATTAGATTCCTCAATGTTCGTTGAGCAATCTGCTGAAACGTTAAATTGCTATTTTATCCTTTGTTGAAAGAAAATGGAATATCATTTAGTACTTTATTTCCATTAGAATCAGTTCTATAATTGCTTAATCGTCTTGAATGATTTAATTATTCACTAAGAAAGTCTTGCCTTAATGATTATAGTTTATATGCTACGAAAACCAACAAACTTTAATTAGATACAGACTCGCGTTATATTCACTACCTGAATAGCTAGGACTCGTAGCGTGTATGCTCTAAGCTTGAACAAGCCAGGACAGAAATATCTTTTTATTTATTTATATAATTGCTAGCTGCAACCCGCGGTTTTACACACGTAGACCGGGATAAAAAGTAGCCTATCTGTTAATCCAAGGTATAAGCTATCTACATTGCAAATTTCATCCAAATTGGTCCAGCCGTTTGAGCGTGAAGAAGTAACAAACATACAACACACACACAAACTTTCGCCTTTCTAATATTAGTGTGAAAACACAATTCTAGATCAGTTATCAGTGGCTAGGTAGGTAGGTATTATAGGTCAGTTAGAATCGGTTTTTGGAGACAACTACATAATTTAAATATACCTAATTATTAATTTATGTGCTGGAATCAACACTTCACAGAGAGTCCCTCCACCATGACAGTTGTACAAATCACTCTGTAGTTAACTAAACAGTTTAGTAATATAAGAACAAAAATTTAACTAATGTGAAAAAATCACTTTAGCATTGAAATTATGAAAACAAATTTTTCGACATTAAAAAGTTTATAAGCCAGCTTCTCCCCGCGACTTCGTCCGCGTTAAATTTCTTATTCCCCCGACCTACCCCGTCGCATCGCATCATCTGCCCGCGCTGTTACTTCGATTTCGTTTAGAGTTCTTTCTGACTTTTTTTCTTTTAGCACGACTCCTAAAGGTCATAGCGTGATTGTTTACAAGTATAGCCTTCCTCAAGAACTAAGCTATCAAATACAAAAACAATTATTCAAATCCGACTGATGGTTCCCTCTGGAACCACCAGTCGGATTTGAATAATTTTTAATTGGCGCGTTCAAACAAACAAAAAAACAAACACTTCAGCTTTATTATTAGTATTACTATAGATATAGATATTGCTTAAAGTTAAGAGACATTTAAACGCAAAAAATAATAATAATAAAGCAGACGTTAGTCATTACTTAACTTTAAGCAACCTTTACAAATAAAAATCCCATCTGTATCTCAACAAATCCTTACAAATGTTAAACATTTAACTAAAATAAATTAATAACATACGTAACACCCTTCACAAGCATCACAAATAACTCTTTCAATATCACGCACCCACAGCCACATGCATCGTAAATTACTAACATTCAGATTTTACTTCAAAGACAAAACCCTTTACTCAAAGGAAACTAAATTTTAATTTACTAAAAGCGTAATACGGTTAATACACGTGGGTAATCGTAATACAATCGTGGGCTGAAAACAATACGTTTGTTGAAGTAACAAAGTGTGCCGCCTAATGGAATGGGGTTCGATCCCTTTAATGTAATTGGATCTGTCAGCAGCAAACAGGCAAGCAGGTAATTACTAACTGCTACTGACGAAAATAACAGCGTTCTAAGACACTCGATGCCCCGGGCGTCGAACGACTAAGGCCCGGGACACATTATGCGGCCAACAGCCAAGGAGGACAAATGCATAATCCCATTCGCAGTTCTCCCGGTAAATCTTGTAGTTGCAATGCAGTCGCGTAGTGCGTACCGCGCCTTACAGTTGTACGCCGTAATGAGTTCACTGCGTCTTATCTACTCGCTGTAGCATCGTTTGTACACTGACTGCATTTATATACAAAGAGAGGTTTATTTTACGAACCTTTTTATAAACAAAGACTTCTTTATGTTAGACTTTATTCACCTATGTCCTTTTATGTCTTTGAACCCCACACATTTTGTAGAGCTGTTTAAACATTATAGTGTTGACTTTACTCCGCTAGGGTAAAAATGTGTCGTAATTGTGGTCCATAAAACATGTAATGTTTTAAAGTTAATAGTATCTGAGAGTAAGCGCATTACAGCTATCGGATTAACAAGCTGTTACGCCATTAATTCAGCCCGCCAGCTTAATTCTTATACTCCTCTACTTTAATAGCTTGTAAACCCAATGTGGAAATGCACTGAAGTTTAAGTTTAGGCGGCAAACGATCTCTATTAGCTAGTTGTGATATCGCACACCTAGATCAAAAACTGAGACAACTCAAAAATCGTTAATTCTGAGTTATGTTTGAAAAACAGTGATTATCGATAAAAAAATATTGAATTTTAGCCCCAGTTTGTATACAGTGACATTTTACAAGCTATTTATTATCTAGAATCAAATTAAATTGTATAACTTCCCTAACAAAAAATGCAGATATACCTACGTTTTTATCCTGAAAAATGACTTTTTTTGAGTTGTCTCAGTTTAGATCTAGGTGTGCGATATATTAGTTCTGGATATTGCTAATCGATTACTATCTCGGAATGAGATAATAAAGCAGTCAATCTGCCTAGCCTTTTCCCAACTATGTTGGTCGGCTTTGAGTCTAACCGAATGCAGCTGCATTTGGTTAGCTGAATACCAGTATTTTACATGGAGCGACTGCTTATCTGACCTCCACAACCCAGTAACTGGGTAATACGATACTGCTTGGTAAGACTAGTTGTCAGACTTTCGGGCTTCTGACGACCCATAAACGATTCATATACCTACATTACCTATTCATTTTTATTCATATAACAAATACACCGTTATTTTTCGGGTAAAAAATAGACATGCGCGAGAAAATATCGTAAAACTTTAGACCTACTACTAACTAGTAACTGGGATATTTTACAGCAACTGCAGTCCTTTGGAGGTTTATTTGTAGTAATTTAGATCTACAGCGCATAGTTATGAATTTAATAGGCTCTAACAAATTCTTATGCCTTCAATAAAACTAAGTGGGTAGGTACTGTAGAACCTGTAAGGTTTTAGCATGCAACCTCGGCCGTCTGTTAGAAGTTGATAGCATAATTACGTATAATTAAGAGATGAAACATTATTTCGTATTAAATTAAGAATATTTGAAAAATAGTTGAAGTTAGCTGAAGAGCTGGCATTGCGGTCATAACATAAAATATAAAATAATATAAACAAATTTAAATAAATATGCAAGTTAAACTATAATTAACGAGTAATTATATAATTATAACTATCTCTTCCCTCACTCTCATAAACCGACGGGATGGCAAACCAACATGACCGGAGAGAAAAAAAGCCAATAACACTTCGCTTGACCCGGGAGTCGAACCCAAGACTCCACGCTCAGCAATCGCGCTTGCTAACCAAGAGACCAACCAGGCAGTGAAGCAAGGACTAGAGAATCCAATTGACTGTGTATGTCGTTAACTTATCAATAACATTCAAACGTACTTACCTGCTGTAGGTGCTTTTGTAAATAATTGAAACTTGGGCACTTCAACATTAATTTTTATCCCAGTTTTGACTTATTTATATCGATTACCATCTCTAACGTTATCAGACCCTTGAGAATAATAAAGCGCGCAATTTGGTTCTGTAATGACCACTTCAAAATAATCCTTTATAAACTTCAGCAGGTATAATTTTAAATTATAAATTACTCGTTATATCAAATATTAAAATAAGCCATTTTAGATAAATGTCCCACCTGCTTAATAAAATAAAAATGATGTAAAATGTGTTCGTTATAAAACCCATTTCAAACGTGTTTTAAATAAACGTAAAATGAATACCTACTTTTACGGCACAGAGCAATATACGATACGATTACACGCGTCAAAAATGGCACATACTATTGTGTTATAGCATTACAGTCATGTTGTTACATCATTTATAATAAACGAAAGATAAAGTCATAATTCAGAGCTTTGTTATTCAGATCGGTTAGCTTCGGCAGGCATCTCACATCGGGCCTAAGCCGAGCACGACATAAATCACATAACAAACACAAAGAGCAAAGTGTTTACCATAAAATCGCATACGCGTCCCTAAATCATAACACAATAAAATTTATAGCGAACGGAAGGTCCGGCCTCAAGTGCTGATAAATCAAACACATTTTCTTCGTGTGACTGAAACGGAAAATCTTTCCGGCAAATATACCAGGCGACGCCGTTATTTACCTTCTTTTATAATACGAGTAGGTACATACCGCCCCGCGACACATTGTTTTCCATCTATATATTAACGTCGCTATGGTAATAAAACCTCGACTTAGGGACGTTTTAATTCGATGAAAAGGGGAACAATTCAGGGCTTATTTTTAACAACCTACATTGTTTTTAAAAAGTGCTTGTTAATCATCATCAATCGATGCTCGTGTTTTCTTTTGTTTCATAATAGCCGGCAGTTTAACTCCCTATTTAATTTGTAGATTCCCGTAGAGGCCATTATGTTACAATTTTGCACAGATCCCGTGTCGCAAAATGACGCAATCACTCTCTTGTGAACACAATGACGCAAGTAATGAATTTAATAAAATTGTTAATTCTGTTCTTTTATTAAAACGACACTTGGTTTTCAAATTAAATAAATGTAAATAATGCATGCATGTCAATCGTACATTATTTGGGCCTTTATTCGAGACAATTCTTTAAAGTTTCGTCATAGCTCAGAAGGTTGTACGCACAGGTTTCAGCCGCGGCCAAGCATTCTACGTATTTAGATTACCCTGCTTAAACCGAACGCAGAAAACCTTTCCACGGAATTCCCCACAATAACAGAAACACAAAGTATGTTTTCTAGAACAAAATATGTATCCGTAGCAATAATGCATTGGATTTATAGAGTAGAGTCGTGTGTAAGTAGTGACTGAAAGCTACAACATTGAGCACCGTTAAGTAGGCCATTTCCGTACTTGACTTAACAACTAGCGGAGGAAAACAAGCGACTGATAAACTATTTTTCTTTTGTTTCCTTATACGTATCCACGTCACACTGTTGTTGTTACAAATATTCGAACAATCATGATCGTAGACGTTTATATCTCATAAAAATGTTACATAATATTAATATATCTCGGCAATGATGTCATTTCTTCCGTTACACAAAAGGATTTCATAACGAATAATAATAGCTGGACATAAAAAGTAAATTGCTATAAGATTTTTCCGCTCATTCCCTAAAAGTTAGCAAGTATAATAAATTCCAGCCATTAATCGGCCGCCCCGTAGAAACTTATTCGAAAATAATAAATAAAATTAACAAAAATGTAGCAGTAACACCGTCGCGCGGCGCAAAATAAATAATTTATTAAGGACAAGTTAACAAGGGTCTCATAAAGAAGGCAAAAGGTCGGCTATTTGTTTTCAGCGAAGGATGGTTCACCCCACTTTGTTATTTAGAGTTTGTGAGAGTTGCAGAGGCGACGGGGCGGTGGTGGCCGCAAAACAAGCTGAATACGAGACAGCAGACAGCTCGCGCCGTGTATCAAGTTGTTCTTCTGCGGACGCGGCCGGCTGTCGGTGACTTGTTACGAGTTATAACTGTTGGTGCTAGCAATCACATTGTGTATAACACACCTGGCTTCCAGCTAACTCGCTGTTTGTTTGTTATTTTGCCAGTGACAGGATTGTAGTAAAATAAACAATAATTACTAGGCATTGATTTGTCGATTTCCTAAGAAGTTTTATTGTCAGTATCCCAGTCAGCGAAAGAAAACAATAGTTAAACAATGACCATGAATCATGTGATTAATGGGAGAGGGAAAGTGTTAAGACATAATCTGAATGTAGACATGAATAAATCACCTTTTATTGTAAAACGTATTAATAACGTACTTATTCTTAAAAAATAAACACAGAGATATGATGACACATAAACATACAAAATTGTTATATTTTATCTACCAAAGCTTACATTATAAACATAGATAATATTTCTTGTCCAGATCCTTACTGGGGAAGATAATGAAATTCCTGAGAAAAAGGTTATATCGGCCGAAGTAATTAAAGGATTTTATTATATTCTAAACAAGAATCATGATTTATTATAACATTAAGAGAAAATTATAATCTCGAGGAAATATTTTTTTCTTCGGCATTCTTCGGCTGAAATAGGTATGACCAAATTAATTTGATGGGGGTTTGGGTAGATTATATTATGTTTTATATTAATTTAGAATGTCTATATATGCTTTTAAAATAAGAACTCTAAAGCCGCTGATAGACTTGAGCATTCACTTGTAATGAGCAATCAATCTGCCTAGCCTTTTCCTCCGAGCATTTTAGTGAATTTTAAAATTAGCAGGATCGTTTTAGCGAGCATTCTAGCGAGCATTTTAGCGAGGATTCTAGCGAGCATTCTAGCGAAATGACAGTAAATTTGCTTCGAGCTTTTTGCCGAGCCGAGCAATTTTGTCATTGTTCCGCCACCATCCCTCTCCGCCCACACCACCACTTCCATTTCTAAGACGAAACAGGTTAGTTGCAATCATCTTCTATCTTTCTTTTTATTATTTTTAATGTAGGCCATAAGAATAAATGCAGCACACGCGAGCATCAAGTCTGATATCGTGAAGAATAAGTTTATAACGAGCATTTACAACGACGATGACAACAAAAACTACAAATTTAAAAACGGCGAATGCTCGATGTTCTATTACAAGTGAATGCAAGTCTACCAGCACTTAAAACACAACATGAAATCAAGAGTGACAACGTATCTATCTATTCATATGTATACCTTAAAAAGCCGTCGCAGCAGAATGTTCAGATATTCTATCTTGCGGCGGTACGCAACTGTCAAGTGAACACGAACGTAGAATGTGGCACGGGCGTCATTGTGCCCGCAACAGCTAAATTATTGCGGGGACGCGACGACTTCCCTACAAACCTCTGACGCACAACTGCCTCTCCCAAACAGTTTCGGAAACCTTTCACTGTACGTACAGACAAGTGTTTAAGTATTTTATTCATACAGCCTCCGTAACGTACCTTTATATTTCTTCCTGTTTACTCACAGGATAAGACAGGCTAACTGAGCTTTGTTTAAATTAATTGTTCAAATATCGTTGAAACCTCTATATTATGTAATAGTTGATGACTGGTTGTTTGGTTGGTGTTACCTCCGCATACATTCGCGCGATGAATATAAAATAATGATAATTTTGAAGTATGACATGGGACAAGCGTTTTACATTGTATTTAGGTAGGTACTTAATGTATTGATCGAGTACTTAGTAATTATGGTTCATTAAAGTCACCTAACTTGACCCATTGGAATATTTAAGTAGCAAGAGTAGTCGTCATACACTGGACTCGCAAAATAGCTAAATAATGTATAAGACCAGTCGGTCGTTGTAATTGCCTAATGGGCTTCCTAACATCGATCGGTTCAGAACCGAGTCAATTAGTCTCGAACGTTCAAAATTTCGAAGTGGCCGAAAGATACGGCGTGATTCGAGCCGGCAGTAGCCATTAAATGCCTCTGCTTGTTCGATACCAAATTACTCAATTGTTATTTGCGAAATTGATGTCAGGTTTCATGGAATAACCACAATTAGCGTTTCGGTAATTCAAACTCGCAAATACGAAAGTCTGCCCGAAATATCTAAGTCGGAATTGACCATGGCATTTGAAGTTCACCAACGAATAAAATTGAATTTTGATAACTTGAACTTTGCGAATTGGTCGGGAATTATTTTTTAATATTTCGAAACTTTGGAAATAAAATAAGCAGAATTACAAAAATAATTGGATTTCTAACAAATGTGATCTTGTTTCATTTCAGATACAAGTTGTAGAGGTCCCGTGTGGATTACCTACCCTAATCTTAGTATGTGTTTGCAATACCAATCTATCGCAACGAATACACTTGACCTTACCCTGCTTGAATTATTATTAACTATACTGATCCTGTAGGCAGAAATAGAAAAATACAATGTCTTCTTTGTGATATAACCCATAAATAAAATTGCCACTCGGTTACAAAGCCAGGCATAAAATATCACATTTCGAAAATACTGCCCAAAAAAATACGGAGTTTGGTTTTATTTATGGAATTGAAATCCTACCGTAGGTATTTATAAAGCCTCTGTGTAAATTTCCATGTATAATGTATATTTACGTACCAATGAAAAATTTTTAAAAACTGTTTTATCGTCATAATTTTAAACCTACTCCTTAGCATTAACTTTAAACGTCAACAAAATTAATTCAAGAGGATAGTCAAAACAATTTGCAGATAGCAGGTTTTACTTACAAAATATCAGTGTGTTTTGGCATCTCATTATATCGTGGGAGCAACGTGCACCGTCTACAGTAAATTCTTGAGCTCTCGTTTGCGTAATACCGCCATTGTAACGGCACACCTTTGAAGATAAAAGCTTCGCATGTTAGCTAGTCCGTTGCCTTTTCGCGGTCTGGTAATCTTGAGCTTAGCAAAAAGTTAAGGCTCTCTATGAAACTATTTTTAATTTCAAAGTTAAAATTAATTTTAGCTAGATTGTTACGAGCTACTTAGATTGAAATTTTAATGCTCCGAGCGCGATGAGATTACGGGGACGATTAGGTGTGTCCTTAGTGAGATAGATGATGTAATAACTAATCTTTCATGAGCTCGTTATTAAGACAGAGTTTACTTATATCATAAAACCGAATCAAAACAAGGTTTATGTCTCTTGGTCTCACTGCGAATAAGGCCATCTCATTCATTTTCGTGGGTGTCGTAAAAGACTATTATAAGATTACACTTTGAGGATAGCTAGTGACGTAAACCTGTGTGCTATACTACGATCACCAATTTGTTCGACAAACACTGTTAGTAAGTCTACTCCACGAAATTATTGTATCTATGTAGTGGTGGATGAATTAATCCTTTGCTTTGATGTTGTCGTTTACATGAGGATGGTTTCAAAGAACAACTTATATTACATAATATTCTATTTTGTTATAGCTGAAAACGGAAAACCGAGTAACCTCTTAATAGTTTCAGTTTAACAACTCCTACATGAGAGCACATGCTATGTAAAGTTGGGTAGGTATCGAGTACTTACCAAGGCTTCATCGGAAGTGGGTTGATAAAATATCAGAAATCTATATATTTATAAGTCAATTAATTCAAGTCTATCCTACAAAAGAAGAATAAGTGTATGTGATTGTAATTAACAACAAAGCTTACTTACTAAAGCGTACTTATCTATAACTATGGTAATAATATCATTTGTGAACAATTGTAAACCAAAGATATGATATACATTTTAATACACTTTCTATATAGGAGGTATTTGATCCCAGAAGCTCTGTATAATCTGTCATGCAATATGTATTGGATTTAACTATTGTATGCAGATGAATAGTAATTATTCGCTCGTCTATCCATTCAGTATTTTCATCAATTCCTCAGTAAACGTTTTCCACTGTTCTCTGTGACAAACAATACGTACACGAGAAAACTAGCAGCTGCAGTATTAGTACTCCTTTACCGATTATTGGTAAAATCGTTGTCAACGATCCTTTAAAAAACACAAAAGTATGACACTTGTTCTTTACACACTGTTTACTCCGTACATTTAACAAAAACAAACATCCCAAATTAGCCAAGTACAAACAAAAGGCGCGGGGAACGTCCAACGAGTTTCAGCGCTACGAGTTTCTACGCTACGAGATTCTATGCTACGGGTGCTACGAGCGTAGCGGTCGTAGCCGCGTAGCGCGCAAAGCACACATTCGTAGCGTAGTATAACGGATGATGTGCCAATAAGCCTCGGGCCCTGTCTCTAATTTTAGTGAACAAATATCTTTCGTTAGCTTATTTTAGGTATGAGTATGATTGCCGCATAATAATTATTTACGTGTGACGCAATCAACGAACCTAGGAATAGTGTACTCGCAACATAATAATTAAAACTAGTTGTTGTCTTCGAACGTTTTCAACTATTTATACTGTTGCGTAATTCGGTATGTAAAGTAAAAATTAACCTATGCCATAACAAAACCATTTCGAATCTTATTTTTCTATTTTTAGCGCTTAAAATTATAAGATGAAGTTTATTTTAACAACAACACAAATGTAAATACTTGACTTTCATTTGACCTCTAAATGACGTCAAAAAGAAAGCCCCATTTAAACAAAATACCTTATAAATCGCCGTTTTTAGTATTGTTAATTAAATACAGTGATATAGGTGTACAGAAGTTTCAAATTCCTAATTTGTTGAATTGTTGCGCTAGAGCTCCGCACAAAAATGGTCTAAAATTGACAACTTTTGCGGCTCCCTATTTCTTCATTTTAGAAGATAAAAAAAAAAAATATGTTTGTAATCAACTCGATGAGTTCTAGACGATGTCATGCTAGGTTAAAACTTTTATTTTCTTTAAAAATGAAAAGTTTATTGTATTGTGACCGCCCCCTTTAATTTTTAACTTTATTTTTATTATTTGTTGTTAGCTTTATTTTTATTATTTGTTGTTATAGCCGTAATAGAAATACACAATGTCTGAAAATTTGAACTGGCTACCTATTACGGTTCATGAGATACAGCCCTGCGACAGACGGACGGACGGACGTACAGCGGAGACTTAGTAACTTTGTACGCACAATATTGAGAGACTAGCTGGACTTCCCGCGGCTTGGCCCGCGTGGAAGTCTGATTTCATGGGTTTTATTTTCTTGCGCGGAACCCTAATTATTTTTCTAAATTAAAAATATTTACTCCTTATAACATCAGCTATATGCCGTCAAAATCGGTGAAAATTCGTTTGGGAAGTTTACATAACTTGACTCAAAGATTACGAGTACTTATACCATTTTTTGAGTTAATCAAGACACGCAGTAAAATCCTCCCCTTAAACATTTAACCATCCTATATTTTTGTCCTTCAGGAATCGACTTTCGAAAAACCCAAAAACTTATTATTGTTTATTTTATATCATAAAATAAGTATAAAATAAACTGAGTTTCAAGTTAGTCGAACTGCGCTTTAAAATTCTTCCATACAAACTTTAACATCCCTGAACCTCATTTGAGGGGTAGTTTTGAAAAACTAATAATGACAAACTTTATTACTTACTTAAGCAAGTGTTTGTGCTAAGTTTCAAGTTCATTAACCGAATTAATAAGATTTTTTACTGTACCTATCCCTGTTTTCACGACCACGGGGGGTAGAATTTCAAAAATCGTCTGGGATGTTTCTATAACTTGAATCAAACATTATTTACACCAATTTTTGAATTAATCAAGCCCCCAATCAAATTCTGCGCTCTAAAATTAACTTTTCACCCCTTAGGGGTAGATTTTTGGAAAACCCTGATACAAGTTAGTCTTCATTTTTGGTCTCAAGTATACAAACAAAGTTTTGAGTTAATCGGACAGCGTGTTATAATTCCTCCATACAAACTTTGACACGCCCCAATCCTTCCTTAGGGTACCCCCTAAGGAAGGATTGGGGCGTGTCAAAGTGTTTAGGAAAACTAAAAATTAATTAAGATTAACTGTATAATTTACTTAGATGAATATTCGTGCTAAGTTTCAAGTCTATTAACTCAAAGGTTAAGATTTTCATACAAACTTTCATCCCCTATTTTACCCCCTTAGAGATGAAATTTCCAAAAATCCTTCCATAGTGGATGTTTACACTATATAAGGTATCTATCTATGTGCAAAATATCAAGTCTCTAGGTCCATTGGTTTGGGCTGTGCGTGATATTAGTCAGTGACTCATTCAGGACTTTGAATTTTTTATATATATAGATTTACCATGTTATTTTAAGACCACAGACTTCTTATAGGTTTTCCTGTAATCTATAGGTAAAAAACTATTTTCTGTATTTATTTCAAAATTTTAGGCTCAGTAGTTTCGGAGATAAGGGGAGGGGGAACGGTCAATTTTCGTCTACTTTCTTAAATAACTTTAAAACGATTTATTTTAAAATTATAAAAAATATATATTTGAGACCCTCATAGTAAGCCCTTTCATTTGATATGTCACACGGTACAGTTTACAAAACTTTTTTTTTTAATTTTCTTATTTGCCCCTAAAAGTCACCTTCATATTTATAATTCATTTATTTACTGTAGCCGTACGTGTTTGGGTCACAGAAATCCACATGTGTACGAAATTTCAACTTAATCGGTCCATTAGATTCGGAGCAAATTGGCTGTGACAGACGGACAGACAGACAGACACACGAGTGATCCTATAAGGGTTCCGTTTTTTCCTTTTGAGGTACGGAACCCTAAAAATCAAGTCATGTAATGTCAACTTTAGGGATGACCATAATAAAATTATAATGCGAAAAATACGGTTTTTGAATCGATTCAAATGAAAGGTTGAAAATCAATTCACTCAAAAAAAAAAAGTCCCGAAGCCTGAATGATCGTTAGTCAATATAACGATATCTTTCAGAAAATCCATTCTCCACAAAATCATTCGATTAATTTTGTAACTACTAATGGTGGAAACTTGCAAATATAACTGCTACTTAATAATAATTGTTTGATAATAGTTTAGAAACAAATCATTCACAGTCGTGCACCACGTGGTAAATAGTAGATACCAGATACACACTATTCGTATTCACTCGACAAGACAACTAAACTCGCATTTCTAACGACTTGTAAGGACCGCTTAGTAATACAAAATTAGTAAATAATCGATTAACTGTAATCAAATTACTAATTTCATAATTGATTTATCAGTTATTTAAGTATTAAGTAAATGTTCGGTTATATCAATCATTCCCACCTCTAATTTCATGGGTCCATCAACCAACTGTCAAGTGTCATGCTTGAAGTTTCTGATGTCAAGCAAAAAACATCAAATTTTGGATTTTTATTATTATGTTAAACATGGTAAAGTTATCCAACTACTACCTACTAGCCTACTTCTCGAAGTTGAATTTTGAAAATTTATTTAAAATTAATGACTGCTTGGATGACCAAAAATTTAAATTAGTTGCATAAGGGCTAATTTTTCAACCGTCAGATAACTTTTATTTATGGAATAAATGTCGCAACATTGACAGCTTTTTTATAGAAAATATGTCAAACTGTCATATTTAATCTTCAGATAAAAGTTATCCGACTGAAAATCAGCACTAAAATAACAAAATTTAAAATTTAAAAAATACACCTGAAAGAATCTTTACATACTTATGCTGTTGAAATTCATAACATAATATCACGCCTTGTTTCCCCGAAAGGTTGGTAGGAGGCGTATTTGTAGTACCTACATTTAGCCAATTGTCTGTTGAAGTTCCTTGTAGAATAACAGTAACTAACTACATAATCCAAACTTACACTCATGGTTTTACGACACTAACTTTTTATCAGTTTTTATGATTTTTTACATCCCATGACATTCATCATTCATCATTTTTAGGGTTCCGTACCTCAAAAGGAAAAAACGGAACCCTTATAGGATCACTCGTGTGTCTGTCTGTCCGTCTGTCACAGCCAATTTGCTCCGAATCTGATGGACCGATTAAGTTGAAATTTGGTACACATATGGATTTCTGTGACCCAAACACGAATAGGTAAAGTAAATAAATGAATTTTGAATATGGGGGTCACTTTTAGGGGGCAAATAAAAAAAGTTTTGCAAACTGTACCGTGTGATATATCAAATAAAAGGACTTACTATGACGGTCTCAAATATATTTTTTTTATAATTTTAAAATAAACGGTTTCAAAGTTATTTAAGAAAATAGACGAAAATTGACCATTCCCCCCACCCTTATCTCCGAAACTACTGAGCCTAAAATTTTGAAAAAAATACAGAAAATAGTTCTTTACCTGTAGATTACAGGAAATAAAAATGTTTATTGCATTTAAACAAATTCTTAGCTCACATGAGTTAGGAGATCACCATTTAAGCAAGGAATTGCTTGTGATTGGTGACTCCGCCCTTCCGCTTAACATAATCACAGGTATGCAATTGTTAACAAAAAAAAAAAAAAAAAAACCAAAATAATTAGAAATACAAAATACAACAAGGAGCGCATTTGTGTGTTGTGTATGAGTGAATTTTTGAACGTGTGTGTGTGTGTGTGTGTGAGTGAGGGTGTGTGTGTGAGTGTGAGAGAGAGGATATGTGGAAAACCTATAAGAAGTCTGTGGTCTCAAAATAGCATGGTAAATCTCTCAATATTGTGAGTACAAACTTACATTACAGTTGAAATGTATGGAAGAACATGTATTTCAACTACAATGTTAAGTTTGTTCTTGGGATACATTCATCCCGACTACGGAACCCTTCATTGTGCGTAGTCCGACACGCACTTGGGCGGTTTTTCATTGACCATTCTATAAATAAAAGATCACACTCAAAAATTGATTCTTATCGAATTTTATCGGCCTGGTTATCAAAAAGTGAAACGACGTCCAATTGACACGGCCAAATCATTTTGTGTCTACTTGCAAGCAATTACCGAAATTATTATAATGGTGTGAATTTTTGCCTGAGGAGCTCGTGGCTAAGTAATAACTGCCGCACGAGTCGATCCATCAGGTTAAGCTACGCTTGCCGGAGTTAGTCCGTGGATGGGTGATCTTTACATACCGAGACTCTTCCGTGCCTCAGAAATCACGTTAAGCCGTTGGTCCGGCGGTCATTCGTGTCATCTTTGACCGTCGTTACGGGTCGTCAGAAGTCGGACAACCAGTCTTACCAAGGGTATTACCCAGTTAATGGGTTGTGGAGGTCAGATAGGTAGTCGCTCCATATAAAATACTGGTATTCAGCTGCATCCGGTTAGAAAGGCGACCCCAACATAGTTGGGAAAAGACTCGGCAGATTGATGTCCAATGCTTAGTATCAGAATAATGGACAGGCTTGGAACAAAGTAGACCCTGGGTTGGAAAGCATAGATGCTTGACACAAATCGTGAATGAAACTCATACCTTAGTATTATGTTTAGTCTGAGGGACTCTGTTTGCCTAACTGTCATAAATATTCACTAGAATTAGATAGATAAAACCCACTACTGAAAATGAATATAGAATGATATAATCCATCATAGCCTCTAACTAAAATTGAAATGAAAAATAAATCTTCAACAACGCGTGTAGCCTCAAAATCAATAATTTATTCATTAATTATTACCAGGCTTCACGCGTAAATTATTATGTTATTAGAAAACATAGGCCATGCCTTATTTATAATTCAGAGATATGAACACAAATGTCATTGGAATGAAAGATGTTTCCATACATCGATGAGGGAAAGGAAAATTAGAAGTGACGGCCTAATTATTGTGCCTGGGGCACGACACGGTTTTGGTCCAAATTTTTAATATAAGTATGTAAGTAATATTTTTTTGTTTTGTTTTTTCCATCCAGCTGGGTGAGGTATATTTGGTGTTCAATTTACTTTATACACCGTTACTAAAAGGATGGGTCTAATATGGTAGGTTTTTTGCTTTTGTCTTTATTATGGCAGTATAAATAAAGTGTTTGTGATCATCTACAGTCATCTACAACGCGTAATGCATCAAAGACCAGACGTCACGCAAATCCTGCATCGCGCAAGCAGAGTTTACCGTGTGACTGCCGTATACACAACATCCCGACATTAACCGTCGGGCAGTTGCCCACCAGACTCGACACCCGTGTGGTCGATAAGTGAACTTTTTTTTGGACGATAAGTGAACTTTACGTGAGTACAGCCTTTGTGCAACTATTTCAACGTGACGTCATCAGCATCACTTCCTCGAGCTTTTGAGTGACGAGTCACACTGCCAGCCAGCACCCACGGCTTCAACGGGTACACTCATCATGCAGCGCATGCGCATTCCTGGTTATCACCCTCATCCTCATCAGCAACCTTGGCACAGCACACTGCACTTTCGGCCGGTCCACAAGCAGAGCCCTTCAACCTTCTCCTGGTCGACGCCAGCAGTCAGCCTCAACCCGGTGCTGTACCACATCCGACTCACTGGAGCATAACGCAGCGCCACCCTGAGTCACTGGGGAATCTCCGACTCAGTTCCGACTCACCGTGAACTATGCAGTAGATACCCGGTTCCGACTCACTGGAATCACAACTGGCCCTGGCAATCGTCACAATATGCACTAACTTAGCCCACTATCGACCTCCGGTCTTCGGAGGGGAGTGATGTGGCGGCATCTACAACGCCACGTATGAACTACGTATCAAGGCGAGTAGAGCTGCTAACTAGCGCCACTATTTGAGAAAAGTTATAGCAGCTAACGCCAAAACCTAGGAGGTTTAGTGTTGATTTTTTTGATACAAAAAATTCTACCTCATCTGACAAAAAATGTGAGTACAACACCCGGTCGGTCGGAGAATCCTTCCTCCCTTTTCTATAGAGGATGAGTGAACTTTACATCCTATTTCTCATAGTCATATATCTAATAATTTATAGGTATCCGATGAACTTCCAGTAATAATTATAGTTAATGTTTAGATATTTTTATGAATTAAAGTAAAATTCAATCGCTTAAAACTTATTAGTGGGATGTATTAAAAAGAATGAAGGAACATTCATTTTAATACATTCCACCGCCAAAACGTTCCATACAACTCCTAATAAATTATTCGTCAAATAACGGTGTGATTACCAAACCAGCAATGTGTTACTGATAATAATTGGTAAGACGCGTGATAAACGTCATGCACGGAGCCCAGTGGCGCGCGGCTACTAAATAATTCACCCATCCACCGACAAGCACCCACCGCTACTTTGAAAAGGGTAAGAACGACCCTACCATCTAATGACTGGAACGTCGTACACCAAAACACGATTCCTGTTTATCCAACTAAAAGTATTGCCATCTATCTGTATGTCTACAAATTATCGCCGGCCGACCCCCAAGGCCAATAGATTCGCACAACGCTCGATGTGGAACGAAATATTCCTTTTGAAGTCGTTTGAGGACAACCTTGGATATTTGGACGTTTACGGTTCGGAAACTTTATATAAACATAAAGATACTACTAATTTCTGAAGTTTGAAACGTAATTAATAGCGTTTTATTTAATCCGTAACCTAGCAACGAACTAATTGTGTTACACAGTTAAATATCAAAATCAATCTGCCTAGCCTTTTTCCAACTATGTTGGGGTCGGCTTCCAGTCTAACCGGATGCAGCTGAATACCAGTATTTTACATGGAGCGACTGCCTTGGTACCCTTGGTAAGACTGGGTATCAGACTTTCGGGATTCTGACGACCCGTAACGACTGTCTAAGATCCACGAATGACAGCCGGGACCAACGGCTTAACGTGTTTTCCGAGGCACGGAGGAGTCTCGGTATCTAAAGATGGTCACCCATCCACTGACCAACCCCGGCAAGCGTAGCTTAACCTGATGGATCGACCCGTGCGGCTGTTATTACTTAGCCACGAGCTCCTCTTACACAGTTAAATATATTTGGAACTAAAATTACAGTTCAATTTATTTGGTACTTTTTACTGAGAAAAATGGAACCACCGGAGAACCACAGATATTCCGTTTGTACAATGTTTATTTAAAATAAAAGTGCCCGTATACAAGCATTGACGCAATCCCAATATTTATTTAACCTATATACCGGATAATACGTTATCAGAAAATCTCAGGTCCAGAAAAGAAGTGCATTAAAGAGGCTGCATATACATCCTCCAGGTATATACTGTGGGAGCTTCTGAATGGACAGATACCGCTGCGATGTTCCGGCAACAATACCCACGGAATATACCTTGAAATGTACGGCTCAGTATTTCCCGGCAATATTGCATATACTGAATAACCAAATTATTAGCTGTCTAGTCTGAATGGATGGCAACAGTGGAAACTATTGTTGACAGTGAATCAGAAGGCCTTTTTGCAAAAGGCTGGAATCTAATACCAATCGTTTTTGGAAAAACATACATATTTTGTATACCTGCCAGCACCTCAAGTTTGATGCACATTATATAATTTCCTTTGATCAAAGTTTTTTATTTTCAGTACTGGTGTAACCACGAGAGTTTAACGAATATGTACCTAAACTCACAACATCTCAAATGCCACCACCACATTGAGTTATTATCCCTTCCAAATACACTTACATATGTATAACATAATATTATCATCTATAAAATTCCGCTCATACATCATATCGTATTTATAATTCAGTCGTAGGAACATAAATATCGTTGTGAGCTAAGTATTTCACTCTGCTCTGTAATATATTAGATAGAAACGTTGCGTTGGTGACGTGTACCTTGCATGATGTATTTATTGCTCGCTCACCATAAGGCCGCGGCCACATCATTCTTTAAGACGCCCCTAATTCACTTACAATTAAATTAGCGTCACCCGATCCTCTTGACATTAAATAAATTAGGACGACGCCATTAAACCGGGGGAATTTGTTTAGTAATCTATTAGTTTAGTGGGTATGTACCCTTAATATATTTGGCTTTTATACAGAACTCGTGATCATTATCTCCCGAATATACCGTATGTAAAACGTACGTAAATAAAATCCAAATTTTTAAGGAGAGCATCAACTTTCTACTTTATTAAGGTAAAAAGAATTTCAGACAGAAGTTCTGCTGTAATAATTCTCGATGGAATGGTAAGATATGTATTTTTACCAGATAACTGGAGTCAATGCTCAGATTTGAGATCAACGATCCCTAACAAAGTGTGCTCCTACATATCTACCTATTGTCTTTAGTCAAGTGTTTGAATAAAATTATTAAGTAGTCTAGACGAATCGATCATACTTACAGTAGGAGTTTCTGATATTTTAGGCTGTCACGCCTTGTCACATTTAGAAAATTTTATTTCAACTTGACCTACTACAATATTGTGAAAGTTTTCAAAATGTCACGATTTTCTACTTATTTTGGCTTTGAAACTAATGAGACAGTGCTGTCAAGCAAATGCAACTAATTTGTAATATGCACAGAAAATGCTGGACACAAAAAATGGTAAGATTGGTCGGCGTACTGGAGTAGCCACTAATAATTCACGGCACGTAGGCGAAAACAGAATTATCCGCTGTAGTAGTTCGGGAACTCTGCCAACTCTCATCATATTAAGGCGAGATGATAATGAACGCGATGTTTCTGTTGCTATTTTTCATGGCAACTTTTGCCTGGTACAGGAAATTGTAACACACAACAACTTTGTAAAATTGTTCACAGCAAAATATCTGCTTCAAAACCAGTCGCTATATATTGAAAATAAAATAAATAAAAGAGAAAGAAAATTGGCATCGTTGACGTTTATTCGAAAAATCGTTATCGGTCTCAGTCATTCGAGTTGTTCCTTCGAAAACATCAAGACTATAGACGTTTCGATACCCGCAATCCTTACAAACCTCGCAGTGAACGACGCTTTGAAAGCCCAGAAAGCTCTAAAGCCCTCACAATTGTCACTAAACAAAGTGAAAAACGTAAACCTTTGTATCTAAGATGCGGTGGAAATGAGCATTTTCGACGCAATGTGATATCAATATTTAGTGTTGTTCCAGGTGAACTTTCAAGAAATTAAAGAAAACCACGGGTGTAATTATGGAGTTTATAAAAAACATGTAATATCAATCATTGTAAACCTGAAATTGTAGACAGATACATTAACTTTTTGTAACTTCAAAAGCACAAAATATAAAGTTTTATGCGACCATTCCATGTAAGTAAGTTGGACGTCATATAAAAATAAGGATCCAACTAAGCCACTTGATGTTTCTGAAGTTCAGTGGAACAGCTCTTGTCGGAACTAAGCCGTACATATTTGACGATCTAAATGGCGCAGTCGGTGAACTACCTTTGTACTTAGTTACAGGTCAGGATGGATCTAGACAAATATTTGTTTGATCTGCAGATATTGATTTCCAACCTGGATGTTTGCATGTACATGTAAACAGTATATTTAAGCAGGCATTTAAGCATCCTGATACTCATTAAAACAAAATATTACCTACGCTTAAAATGTGTAGGTAGCATTTACACATATATACAGAGTTTGTTATCCGCAACATTAATAAACCTATTATAACGCGCAACAACGGCAATCCGAGCAGTTACAAAACCATTAAATACCTTGAAGTCCCACCTAATTGCTTCCGAAGTCGACAAGCTCTATTATTAAAAATGGTCTGAATTGAACAAATTGTCACTCGTTTTAAAAGTTAAATTAGTTGGCTTACTCGTTTCCCCGTCCATAGTGAATAAAACATTAGACTTAGCTGTCCTAATGAGGTGGAGTTCTTTGTTTTTCTTAGTGACTGCATAAGTTGTGAATGAACGTAGGATCAGCGGGTGTTGGATCAAATCGTACTTCATTTGTCCGCGTCAGGCGTGCGCCCCGCGTGATGGATGACAGCGGCCGTGGCGTTGCCTGCTTTTAATTGATACCGTCATTTTTGTACTGGCCGCCGGCCGCGCCTCGCCCGGCGCCTTCGTCACTACTCCTTCCATTACACAACGCCACGGATTCTTCCGATCGTTTATCTTTTATTTCGATGAGATATATCTTTTGAGGAGCGCACTCTATTCCGAGCTTGAGCGTGTCTATTATCATTGATAGGGGTAATTTGTTTGATATTTCATTTCATATGCGACCCACATCACGAATTGAATATAGGTGGTATTGATAATTTTGTTTTGTGTGGGAGCGTGGAAGTCGGTAATAAAGTAAACATAAAGCATGTTCGAAGTTTATTTTCTACCTCCTACGCGGTCAATTATCGACACAATAAGTGTCGTAGAGGCCTTTGCAGTGTATCTAAAATACAATTCTGTCCATCTTTTCTTTATAAACTACTTTAGATTTTTGTAGAAACATGGATATTATTTACTTAGAATTAGATGGAATACTAAAGTTCGATCACAGGATTATCTGAATATGGGTGGATACTTAATCAGCCATGATGATGAACAAAAACTTGTGCTCAACTGACAAATTAAAATATAACCATCCAAAGAAATGCCACAAACAGGAGTTCAGCAATGTTTCTGAAGCAACTCTGAATTTAGAAAAAGTTTGAATTGGGCGATTTAAAATCTGCAATGCGCGCTCGCTCTAAGTATTGTCAGTTTTCGAATAATGCTTGTTGACCCACTTTTGTCTGTTGAAATTTACGCCTTCCGGGCAGAAATTAAGCTTATTACACTATTATTCTCGTATTTCTAGACCAACAAAGAAACCATTTTATACATAAATTTTATCTCGACCAGCGTAATACTTATATTTTTTGCTCATAGTCAGAGAGCCACAAAATGTTATTTAATTTTAACAAAACACAGTAATAAAAAAGTTACACTTTAAATGTAATTTAGTGTAAGGTTGTTAGGTACCAATAGTGTCGTAAATCACTTGCAAATCTTAAGTTGTTGTGTACAATACCAGGCGAACGTAAATAAACACAAAATATTTTTACGCTTGTTGTTCTAATGATGTAAAATTTATTTATTGTTTTTGTCTCATGTATTGTGCCTGTTACCTATGCGACTACACAAGATAAAACAAAATGAACAATTATTCAGAACGGTAGGCACTCGGCTACGATAGCTACGGCTACGAGCTACGCCGTAGCAGCCGTAGCACGTAGCAGGAAATGGAGTTACTCTCCTGGCAGCGCAGGACTTCTGCCAAACTCGGTAAATGGTAATGAAAATGCAATTTATTTCAGTTTTTAGCTTACTTTAACGTTTTTTGAAATACCGTAATGTCGGCCAGTTGAGCGGGCTAGGCCAAATTACACTGCTATTATCTTTAAATTGACCATTGCCATGTGGAATTGTGGTAAATTATTTCTGATAACCTATCATCATCATAAAACTGAAATACACGATACATGTACTCACAAGGGATTCGATTTGTATTTTCATGAGCCGGTAGTTTCCATCTACTGTGTATTAGTGTAGGGAGGTACATACACGCCGCAGTGTCATTTTATTTCTAGTTATTTTTTTTTACTCTATCGAAACCCATCAAAAAACTAGTCAAAACCAAATACAGTGTAACAATTAAAATCTATCTTGCAATACCGGTAGTTATGACATCACAAAACACAAAAATAACTACATAAATGGCATTGTACAGGCATTATTTGCGAATAAATAAAAAGGGTGTTGTCTTCTGACATGATCACTTTTATTTCTTCTAGTCGTGTTTGATTCACGAATAGAGAAGCTTGATTGTTACTGATAAATGTAGCGATGGAGATTTAGTTGTCAAGCTGGGTAAGAGACATTTGTTGGGATCACGACCCTATCCCGAACCAACCATGAATTCTCGAGCTCTCATTTGCGTAATGTGATTACAAAAGCACATCCTTCGAGATAAAAGCGTAGGCTTTCTACGTAAGTAATGAATTTCGCAGTCTCCACTGAGAAAGCTGAAAGCCTCATAATTGTAACAGAACAAGTACAGACCCATGATCATGTTAACAGCACTGAAATCACTGCTCACAGGAATTGTCAATGATTTAACATCAAAGGGATTTGTTATTATACTTAATAGTAGAGAAGAAATTCAATACCATAAAATAAAACAGACCCAGACATAATAAACAAATCTAGCTCAAAAACAAAGATACTGAAAGAACAAAGAAAATCAGTAGGTACACAAGTAACCTCACAAAAATAAAACGGTTGAATCACAAACATCAAAGAGGAAGCTTTGTAGCTATTACTTAGAAGTCTCAGAAAATCGAAATGTACAATGTAATCCGGTCAGATAAGATGGGTACAGCTGTCGGGAGAGCCGGCGGTGTCTAGGTTGTCTACAAATTTATTCACACTCCATTAATACCCGTCGACCGACAGCCGGCGTGATAGATTAGCGTGCACATTTATATGGCGCACACCAACCTGGAAAAAATACCTGCCGCACTCCGCCCGGGGAAAATCTAATAGTAACATTAATCTGACCCCGCCACTCAGACTCAATTTAAAAAGACGTCTCATTTATATTAGAACATTATCTTATTACATTTTTGTACACATAATTCCGTTCTCGTAAGTAGACAAAAAATTCTGAGAATGCCTCGCGAACATAAGAAAGTTAATAAATCAACGACAGAATGTCGGTTCCTGTATTATGAAAGACAATACACGACGGCAATGAAAGGGAAAATTGGATATAATCACCCGTGTTTCATAGATTGTTTGACAGATAATAATTCAATGCTATAGGTATGTCCTATCGATGGTACAATCGCAATATCAACTAACATAGTAGGGGACTATTAACAGTCGTAAATTGTGTAACGTTTTTTTACTGCGGCCTCCAGCAAATTGCGAAGGGAAGCAGCTGCGAGTTGTAAAAAGTTCGCACAATAAACGTCTTCCCGCCACCTCTGTCTGAACACAATTAAAACATTCATCTACGCGTATACATCGTCACCATAATAACACTACATTTAAAGCTGAAGCAGACAATTACTCATGGAAATCTCGAGCGAAAGTTGAATAAATGAAAGCGGTTATCGCAAATTATTTAACTGCAACATTCGGCACGCGGCCAGCGTGGTGTTCGGTGAATTTCACTAAACTATTCAGGTCGAGGAAACCGCAGTCGCTCAGTTGTTCACAGCTCTAACTTAAACTTTCGCTACGAGAAAAAAGTTTTAACGTCCCTCTGATCCTCTTTCCATTTAAAAGTAAATATTTAACTCAATAACTCTGACTAACTTTGGATTAATATTCGCATGCGAGTTCAAATGGTGCAAATGAAATATTTTAAACTTCTGGAATGGAATTACTGTTTGTGTGTCCGTTGGCGCTTGATTCTTTTACTGCATGCTCCGCGGGGAGCGATATACACGTAGGTACGTGTACAGGTGTTCATGATAAAAACACAAGTTAAAAGAGTCGACGGGGCATAAATGAAACCAGGTAAACTCGGACATGGTGATTCTGAGCATAGAATATGTGCGAAATAGAGGAGCACAGTGTTCTCTAAAGTCTGGTTCAGTTTAAAGTTGTTACTGCGGACTGAACGTGCTTCTCAAACTTATCAATCTGCCTAGCCTTTTCCCAACTATGTTGGGGTCGGCTTCCAGTCTAACCGGATGCAGCTGAATACCAGTATTTTACATGGAGCGCCTGCCTATCTGACTTCCACAACCCAGCAACTGGGTAATACGATACCGCTTGGTAAGACTGGTTGTCAGACTTTCGGGCTTCTGACGACCCGTAACAACTGTCAAAGATCCACGAATGACAGCCGGGACCAACGGCTTAACGTGCTTTCCGAGGCACGAAGGAGTCTCGATATGTAAAGATGGTCACCCATCCACGGACCAACCCCGGCAAGCGTAGCTTAACCTGATGGATCGACCCGTACGGTTGTTATTACTTAGCCACGAGCTCCTCTACTTAGCCACGGAGTGCTTCTCAAACTTAATCTTGACCAATTATTACGATTGGAAAAAATATCAGTGGCCGTTGAGCGTGGGCGGTACGGGCATGGAACGCAAAAGCACACACATTGGCCACTAGATCAAAAGCTAACCTAACTTAACGCCTTTATTTATTAAAAAACTAAACTCAAACACTTAATAAACCTCTTTTACATAAAAACTGTTTTGTCAATTTCATTCAAATTATGATTTGAGTTTGAAAGAAGAAGACAAAACACTTTTTACTAAAAGACGTTTATAAAGCGATTTCGTTTTTTTTTTATGAATAATACGGTTAGAAGCATAGATACAAGCAAGATATAAAGATTAGCCAGTCAGTAAGATTGGTAGCAGGGCTTATCGCCCAGGGCCCCAGATTTTTATTATAAACTAGCTGTTGCCCGCGGCTTCGCCTGCGTGGATGTCGGAAATTGTTTCACGGGATACGTTCCCGTGAAACAATTTCCGACATCCACGGAATACCAGAATAAAAAGTATCATATGTGCTAAGGTGCTAACCCAGGTCTATCTCCATCCCTTTCATCCAAATTCGTTCAGCCGTTAAGGCGTGACCGCTCCCTCTTACCCCATCCCCTCCCCTCTCCATACCCGTCCCCCTCTCACCACCATCATCACTTTTTCGCTAACCTCCCCAACCCCCTCTCACACCCCTTTCACCGCGTCCCCCTACTCCTCTCCGTCTCCTCTTCACCTCCACCTCACCAACATCTCCCCGTCTCCCCTCACTCCCTCCTCTCCACACCCTCACCAACACCACCCCTCACCCCCACCCCTACCCCTCCCCCTCACCAACCCCTCCCCCTCTCCCTCCTCACCATTCCTGGTGGTGCTGCCTAGCTAGCCGAGCAGTGTGAGCGGCGACCACGGGACTTTTTTCTAATAAATACTTACATTTTTAAACTCATGATATCTTTCGAATAGAATGTCCGAATTGAATAATTCGGACATTCCATTCAATAAATAATATAAAGGTATTGAAGCAGTCTTGAATATGAAGTAATTTATTTTGATAGGAATTAATAGCAAAGGACAAATAAAGCTGAGCGTCCACTGGTCCGGGCCGGCCGCAACGCACGCAAGGCACGCAACGGATTTTGGTTTGTTTGTATGAAGAAATGAAAATGCGGGCGGTACCGGTAGTGGACGCAGTGCTATAGGAATTCACACAGAGCAAGCCAAAATCCGTTGCGTGCCGTGCGTGCGGTGCAGCCGGTGCGGACCAGTGGACGCTCACCTTTAAGAGCCTTTTCTAGCGCCGGCATTTCAATTAAATTTTTAACATAAAAGTACACTTATTGTGACATAACTATAATAGCTAGACATATGCTGTGGCGAAATTTTTTGTACATAATGATGTGTTCTGCAAAGTTGTAGTACATTGTTTTGTTCTATCATCAATAGTTTTCGCAGCGCACGCGATGTAAGGAATTAATTTTTAGGTAATTTTTTTACACCTCGGTTTTTTACACCTTTACCAACGCTGAAAGAATTTTTGAAATCGGAGCAGCCGTTTTTGAGTTTATTCATTACAAACATACACACACACAAAAATACAAAAATACAAATATTTCCTCTTTATAATACACTCCTTTGCAAAAAAAACGGGCGGTTTGGATTTTTCTACAATATTGGTAATCATTTAGTTCTAAAGAGGTTTTAATAGCCAAACTATGTTACTGGCACTTAATAACGAGTCTGGGTATAAAAAAAAGTTAATTTCAAATTCAGAACTGTTGTTTTTAAAAATAATAATCCATTTTTCAGTATACGACTTTTTACCTACTAATCGCGGGTTTGCGGTTAAAAGGTAATCAGGCAACTAAAACTAACTTCTCGTTATTTTTATTAGAATAATTTATGTTTGTCGCATAATCCTGCCTTATTGTGACTTAAAACAGATATCTTTGTGTCGATTATAATGGCAGAAAAAGCAATAAGAGCTAGTAAAATTATAGCGCTGCTGGAAGTGGGGTGTAGCCAATGTTACGGCTTACAGCGGTTAAACGTGAGTCGTTCCACCGTCCAAAGAACCTGGACTCGATACCAAGAGACAGGTTCCGTTCAAAGAAGGCAAGGTTCTGGGAGAAAACGTTGCACACAACCACGAGACTACCGCTTTTAGTGACTCAGGCACTGAGGAACCGCAAATTCAGTTACATAGACCTCAAAAGAAACCTTGAAGAGGTACGAGGAGCACAAGTTAGCCTATGGACAGTGAGGAGAAGGCTTTTAGCGGTTGATATACGCAATCAACGACCGCCACGGCCCACCAAGTTACTCCGTGAGCACTGGATTGCTCGACTGAGGTTCACTAGAAATTGTCTATCTTGGACACTAGGTAACTGGAACGCGTACTCTGCTCCGATGAGGCTCGAATTTGCCTGAATAGTGAGGACCAACGTTGGCGAGAGTTACGAAGACCAGGGGAATGCTATGCCGACGTGTGTTTTGAAGAAATCACCCCTTATGGTGGAAGGTCCCGTATGTTTTGGGCGGGCGTAACTTCCAGCTATCGTACCGAGATAGTGTTCATTGAAAATGGCTCACTAAATGCGCAAAGGTGCATAACAAGAATAATTTGTCAACATGCATAGCCCGCACTGACTGTAATTGGTGAAGATGCCATTTCATGGACGATAATGCTCGGGACCACCGTTCTGGCGACGTAGATACTTATATTCAAGAGGTCGGTATTCGTCGTCTGGATTGGCTAGCGAGGAGCCCCGACCTTAACCCCATTGAGCACGTCTGGGACCTCCTAAAAAGGCGAGTACGATCTGTCCAACCACTTCCACAAAACATCATGGAGCTTAAACGTGTGATTTCGGCTGAGTGGGAACACATTCCACAGGACACCATCAAAATCCTGGTGGAAAGCATGCCAAGACTATTAGATGTCGTAATCGCTGCAAGGGGAGGTCATACTCGTTATTAATTTTTATTTTTCAATGTCTTTTTTTTATTAAAATACCATAAAAATACTCGTAGTCTTAATTTAATTGTACCCTAAAAATTTCCATTTTAACACGACTCTCTGTTTGCATTGACTAAAACACCGATTCTAGCATTTAAGGGTTAAAAACTATATTCTCAATGATAATAAGAAATTTCTAGTCATTTATGCTAATGACATACTAAAAATATTAATATTTTCCATAGAAAAGCCAATGACTGTAAGGTGCCCGTTTTTTTTGCAAAGGAGTTTATTATTATTAGTGTAGAAGTGTAGATACTAATACAGCTGCTCGACTAATCTCGCTAGGGTTTATCATACAATGTATCTCGTTTCATACGTTGGCACCACCCAAAGCAACATGCACCAGTTATGTCACATATATCAGGACTCCACATAAATGTAATGAGTTACTAACGCTGTAACGATGATACATCGTCACCTTGTAAATGAAATGATCTATGCTTAGTTAGTTGGATGAGGTCAGTTTTCTTATTAAACGATCTACTTCTAAGAGACACCGAAACTAATTATGTCAAGGTCCAGGGAATCCTAGTGTGAGGTCTAGGAATTCACTTGAATGTAAACTTAGCGAAACAAAATGTATTCTTAATAGAAGATCAAATTAAAATGTAAACACCAAATACCTAACAAAAATATGGAGGTATATTTTCTGACTCTTGAAATATTCCAAATTTCCAATAAGTATTGTGACTATAACATCGTGAACACCAATATAACTGATAGCAATCTTGCTAATAAAGTACGACAACAATACGAGGCTTTTACCATTGAACCAAGTCAATTCAGCCTACGCCTTTTACTTTTGTTCATGCGGGTTTCAATACTTAAGTATAACTTTCGTCAAGCCTCGACGGCCGCCGCTACTTCGCGGTTCTCCTTGGCAACCGCAGGAAACTACTTGGTAAGCCAGGTACTGGGCATAAAGAAAAGAAAATGGGATCACTGGCTTAACGTGATTTCAACTTTAATTTTAACATTTTGGTGTAGAAGAAGGGATAAATTTAAACGGAGATTCTATTTTTGAAATTTTTACAGACTTTTACTTAAGCCGTACTTATCTTTTTCTCATCGTTTATGGATATACCTACTCTTACAGTTTACACGGAACATAATTTATTTTTAATCTTATTGCTCACGTTTCAGCTCACGTAAAGCTGCCGACATAAAAGTTCGCCGCGTCCAAATTGGAAACAGCTCTTGTCGTCCCACCTTAATCTATATGTTGTTGGCTATTAAAAACTGTTTAGATGATCATTTTGATAACATTAAGTTGTGAACTTGTGCTGAGAATATGAAATGAGCAATATGTTCGTGTCACACGCGTCTCCGTAATCCGAATCTAGTTTTTCAGTCGTCTCCCCAGACAAATCGTGACTTTCGAATGACACACAAAGTATTGCGATCGTATATATATATTCTGAAACGAGATTTATTTCGATGGATTGTATTTCATGTATCAAAAATGTTCTATGCGTTTTATGTCGAGATAATAACTACTACACCCTTTTTATTTTCTCTACCTATGCAATTTCTCGAAACTACTACTAATAAAATTGAGATATAAAACATCGCATACAATTTATTTTTACTACGAATTGAAAAATTTGTTTTTTTTTTTTTTTTCAAGCACACAAATATAAAACACAGATAATAAAAAAAAAACTGAAACTAAACCTAATAAATAATAAATCCATTCAGTTGTACCGTTTTCAATGGTTAATTAATCAGTGTAAAACATTTTGTATTTTACGTTCATTTGTTAGCTATCTACAAAGATTCTACATCTCTCTATAATAGGCAGGTACATCTCAGTCCCGACCCGACTTACTCAAATATGCGGTGTAGATACTTAATTTACAGTGTAACCACTCCCTTCAGTCCTATTGTTGCTGTGTTACAACAATATAAAAGAAAGAAAAAATATTAAATATTTTCACCAGAGTTTTTACTTCAAAACAAAAAGTTAAGAAGTAAAAAATTCTTACCAAAGGTGAGTTTGTAATATCATCATAGAGGATATTTTCAGGTATTAAATGAATTGTTTTTGTTTACAGGTAACTCGGCAAATGGAGGTTTCGACTTGTAGCCTGTTTGCTCTGCGGAGAACTTCTCTACGAGTTGGCAAACTTTGGAAAACTTGGCATTGAGTTATAGATTCCCAACTGCCTCCCAAATACTTATTTGTTTTGCTCACTTTGACCGTAAACAAAGATATCCATTTTGATGTATCAGCGTATCTGTATGATGCATTGAATGATATTATATATTTACTTACATAATTTTGAATGGCACTGGCGTAATATTGTATCCTTTTCAAACTCTGACAAACAAATGGTTGAAATAACATTCTGAACATATTCATAGTCTCGCTACCTGATTGCTAAATTTTCCATCCTATATCAGCCCCCAGCCGGTACCCTCACTTGTCAGGGTAGCACATGCATATGACTTATGCGGTCATCGTCGGACCGGACTACTGTATAGTTTCAGATTATAATCACAAAGGCAGTTTTGAAAGTACTGTGATTTGAATCAAAATGCATTTCTCATAAACTGTTCCCCTTACGTATACTTCAATAACTTACAAAGCCCATTGGTGTGCACATAACTCTTTGGATCTAATACATTCAGTTCACATATAACCACTTGACCTGAATAAAACACCGAAGTCACATTTCTCAATTGGTAGTTGCATTTTATGTCACTAAAATAGGTCAAGTTTTTGTGTAGGAGCCGCTCATGCGTGCGTGATCCACTATCTAAGGTCTCGAATAGATGAGCGGCTCGATAGCGTCCCACCATAAAAAAGGCGGGATGTAGGACGCGGGCACACTGACTGCTCGCAGTACCCACGGCCCGTCACCTTCGTCCCACTTTATAGACTCGTGTCTCCCAAACCGCAATTTATTCCTACCCCGACTAAATTACCACTTACATTAATTACCCCTACATATTTATTGTAATAGTTTTGCGTTGTGAAACAATGTGATATTAACATTGCCCCGCAACATCAGGTATATTGGCGGGTTACGGAAACAAACATTGCGGTAATTTATTGGTTCAAGATTAAAATGGCCCATTAGAGGTTGAAGGCTTCCACGCTCATGTAATTGATTATTTTAAAACTATTACCAGACTGTGACTGTAAACATAGCTATTCCATTAAAGTTATTTACAATTTTCTAAAACGGGTACTAATAAAACGAGTAACTCCTAGTCTTTTGCTAAAATGATAAGCGATACGAAAAGGAGAGAACTTCGTCTGTCGAAGTTAATATAAACCGTCGTCTCTGAATCATATTTGAATTTAATGGTGAACACTGTACGTTGTCAAAGAAACCTCATACTTCTGGCTGCAAATCATATTAAAAACAGTTCCCCTTCCGCTAAGAACATTGTTACCCTAATCTGAGATTTTAGATCATTTACGATGTTTTGGTCCCTGGTGTAAACTTATAATTGTTAATTCATGTCTGGAGTAAATATTTTATGCAAAAAGGTGGTAAGGGAGCAGGTAGTTCTCCCTAGTCGCTCGATACGACGTAATTGGTTACCGACGCTTGGCTAGATAGCCACTTTTAATGTAATTATGTAAGTGTATTTACTTTAATACGGACTCTTTGCTCTATCTTTTATCGTAATTACTTTGATCGTATTTTCTGTGAAAGTGTTAGTTGGGTGGCAAGCAAAGAAAGGGTTTTTATCTGATTTTAAGCTTGTGTTAAAACTCCTCTGCACGTAATAATTTGGAGTCGCTGGTATTCAATTTTGGAATGTCTGAGAATAAGTCCAAGGACTACTTCCAACATCAAAATATTTTCTTAGGTCAAAACATATCTTACATCAGATGATTAGGGACATACTTACCTAACGATATCAGGAACATTACGCTCGATTACGGAATTCCGCTGAAAAATACCAACTATATTCCTATGCTTCAGTACAAAAAAATTACAACCTACGTTTAATTAAAGCGTGATTAAGTTGAGTTATTCAAGTGAAACAATAGATGCTCACGAATACGGAACGAATAATAGTGAGTAGTAAACGTAGATTTAATTCTGTTTTCTTGCTTTGAGGTTTAGGAGGCACTCCAGGTCAACTGGTCCCGACAGCGGGGGACGTAGCACGTAGCCTATACGAAATTATCTGCCCCGAGAGAGGGCGCCCCGGGCGACTCCAGGAAAATGTAAACCGAAAATAACTTGCGCCTACCTAAGCCTTGTGCCAGAGTTTTTTACATTAACACGGAAAGGTAGCAAATAAAATGTTTATTTTAAATAAACGTTTGCTCTGGCATGCCCTACGTGAAGTTGTTCCGCTGTCTGTTTGCACAAACGCGACATGAAGGTAATTAGCTTAGTGGCTTTGTTTTTGCAAGTACAAGCTTTAATTATTACTGAAGACACAATACATCGTACTAACAACTCTGATAGGTAACCGCAACAGAGGATATCAGCTTATTGTAAACCACAGTCGTAATACTGAATGCGATATCACGCTATCTCGTTTGAAATAACCGTTCCGAGCAGGATAGCGGCGACTTACGCAACTAAACATTGGAACTGAGTATAGTTCCCATGTGAAAGCGGAGGCAGAAATCAAGCAGTTGGTGTATTAACTTGTGTGAGTTCCATTTGTTCTGTACACATGTTCCGATGTAACAGTTCAGGGGGCACGCATTTGTAGTAAAAGCGTGTTCCCGCCATAACTCGGACGACCTCAGACCGCACGATATTAAAACTATAAAGTGCCGCGCGCGACCGATTCGCCACCCCGGGCACCCCTTACGACTCGCCGGCGACCCCAGCTAACTTTTTGTTTTTCACCTTACGTTTAATCTACATTTTATTTAGCACTTTGATTTTTATTACGCTTGTAAACCTTTATTGAAAAAATGCTAAGCGGGCTTTATGTTTTCACTTAATGAAATATAAATTTAGGTCAAAATGAATTTACTTATAAGAGACAGCATAAGAAAAACATATTCAAATGGAAGATGGAAAAGGATATGCGTGTTTATGACGCTCCACGGGGACGCTGTACTCCGCTGTACTTACGTCGAGAAGTTCAACGTGTGAACGTTGAACTTCTCGACGTAAGTACAGCGGAGTAAGAAGGGGTGAGCATAAAATGACTAAGTTATCGCTCTCAGAAGACGTATATAGTCGTAAAAGTCTGAAAAGGAGCTACTCATATGAAAATAATCAAGAGTAAATCGATGTTTGGAGGGTTTTACTTTTGGTGACGTAACAATGTCGGTAGTGTCTCATTTGTTTCCAGTAAGAGGTCTGTTACAGTAATTGGAGCACAACAAGTGTCGTTAGGGTGTTTATTGCTCGGCTGATGGACACAGGGATGTACTCACAGCGTAATAGCCCAAATTTTAGTGCCATAAGTGCCGGGCTGAGGCTGACTCCTGCTCACTACATTAAAACGTTCTAAAATGTTAAGGCCTCCCCAAGACTCTTTATCCCTCTTAAAATTAAAAGCACGTATACTCAACTAAAGTACCCATTGCTGTATTGAAAATACACCGAATTAATTAACTATTATACACAAAACGTAAACAAGTTCATTTTCATTCCATTGTTTCAAAACCAACAAAACTTTTGCTAAATAAATGCTTTAAATATATAACAACAATGAAATTATTCATTGAATTCAATTCAAGAGTAAACCTTTTGAGCAATGAGCAGCATGAAAACTTTAGCGCAATTCAGTGCAGAAATAAATAATACTGTTTATGTTCTGATCGCCGTGAAGTAGCAATTTGGAATGTACTTGAAAGTGATTACTCCTGCCCCTTCCAAAGAAGTGTGGGAGTTACAATGATAGTTGTAATAATAGTACGAGTATGTGCCTACAACTGAATTGTTAAGAGCTATCTAACAAGTAATCTAGCGAACTTTGTGGACCAGAAGTGGAGTTCGTATGTATGTTTTTTTTTTATTCTTAAATTTTTAAGAGGCTTTTATCCACAGTGGCAAGTCAGCCTCATCATAACTTAAACTATTTTAAACTACATCTACAAATACAATAAAAATTATTAATTCCTAAAAAAATATGTAAGTAGGTCTGCTATCTCAGGTGAAGGTTGCGCTAAAACTTTTACGTATGGACCCATATCATATTTACCAACTTTAACCATACTCAACAGTGTCTCTCTTTAATTGTTTGTCTTAGTACACTCCATAAGTATATGGTGAACATCTTCAATCGTTCAAGTGGAAGCTAAACTGATAATGTTGAGAAAATGCTTCACTCTCCTAATATTAAGGTATTCGGCCCATGATCTTTGCATCATTCAAAAGATTTGATGCGCACGGGCAAGCTTTATGTTAGAAGTTTCGGAGCAACTTGCAGACGGAGCAACTGCCATTATGTTCAAAAGTTTTTATTTCACATTAACAATTTACAAGCGTTTTATGAAAGGCTAAACACTAGTTACCTGCCAACTTTCTTCCGCCTAACTTCCACAAAAATAATACTACAATGTTTTCTTAGAGTTATACTATTGATATTTGAAAAAATTGCTGATAAAATTATAGATAAATACGAAAAACATCATGAAACTGTCTAAAGTTTTTTTTTTAAATAAAATAAAAATGTAATATCATAATCAACTAAAACTATTAACAAACTAAAAAGGCGTCGAAAAATTCCTCCGCATCGCTGTCGACTGGTAATGTAGCCAAGAGACTGGCGGCATTGCCATGTTGTATGGTCATGCTTAGCCTCTGGCCAAGGTAAAAGCTTAGAGCACGAGAAGTGTCAACCAGTGTTATATCATTGATTTATCTACTATTTCTTTGACATAGTATAATAGCTTGTCAAAAAAACCGGTCAAGAGCGAGTCGCACTCGCGCACCGAGGGTTCCGTTCCGATTTCTGAAAAAGTGTGCTATTTAGAGACATCGTTTTATTTTTCCTGTCATTTTTACATAAACTTCTATCACATTGAATAATTTCAGATTTTTCTCTATACAAACTTCGGAGATAAATTTTTTAACGGAACGGTATTTTTTTTTACATTTTTCATCAAAAGCCGAAAACTATGCGGCCTAAAAGAAAACAATGCTTGAGAATGTGCAAACAGCGCTCTTTCATATAATACGCCACATACTAGTAGCACCACTTCGAATTTCTAAAACCCCCTTTCAGGCACTGTTGCAAAAAAACAATTACATATTTTTATTTCTTTCTTATTTGCAAAATAGTTGGGCAAACGTCATCTACAACTGTTCCAATCAAGTTGATAGCATTAGTAGTTCTTGAGATATCCAGCTGTGACAGATGGACAGACAGACAGAGAGACAGACTGAGTCGCACCATAAGGGTTCCTTTTTACCATTTTGTTACGGAACCCTAAAAAACGTTAGGCTTTGCAACACACCGCAAAATCCTTGGCGACGTTGACCCTTTGACATTAGAGTAAAATTAAGCTATTTCTATATCCCCTTAAGTAATGAATAAGTACATGAAATTTGAGACCAAAGGCACGCGTAGTTGTTGCCCCGAACCTCACTTCAGTAGAACGGTACGAATCAATCACTATCGTCAGCTCGCGATATAAATCAAGCTAACTTTATATTTGCGGTTCGGTCCGCTCTTCCGCTTCTCTCCATTCGGTCATATTGTCCGCGCGTTCAATTCAATAAGTCTTGTTTATCGGGACCTTCTCGATACTATGAGATTTATCTAATCGAGAATTCCAATCGAATGATTCCTATTGTAGCGCTGCCTAAGCAAACGCTCCCGAGGTGTTCTAGTTTCTTTTTAAAATAAAAATGGAACTGAAAAGTCTTCTCTATTTCCAGTGCTCGAAAGTCGCATGAACTAAAGGATTAAAAACAGTCGTATGGAATTAATTTTAATTTCTCTTGAAAATCGTATAAAAATACACGGCTGCTTAAAAGATTGCAGTAATGCCATAAAATTTGCATCGCCACCTGTTTGCCTGAATTTAATTTCATATATTTTGATGAAATAAATGCAGGTTTGTGAAATGAGAAACGGTGCTTCGTTTATAATGGCTGATTATTTCAATATCAGATGTTATTTGAATATCCTACCTAATTGTAGGAATCCTGCAATGTCTACTTATAAGAAGCAACATTGCGTCTACTGTTCAAAAATTGAATTGAATCATAGATAGAACGCTGTTTGGCGTTCTATCTAACCGATGATAACCGTGAGTCATATTGAAACATTTTTGTTTCAATATGACTCACGGTTATCTGCTTCCATAAACCGACAAATTCAAACCAAATTGCACAAATTCTCACTAACCTAGGACCATGGGTACGGAAATACACAACCTATTTCCGTAAGCATAACATTGGGTTGAATTTGAAATATTTTACATCGTAGTGTTTGCTATATCAATATGACGATACATTACATCCGAGTCGCGAGTTAGCTTCCGCAGTCATTTCTTAGCTGCAAGATAGAAATATTCCAGATGAAATATTGCCAAACGATTCAGCTATGTTCAGTTCCTTTTCATGTCAAATAGCAATGGTGTTGAATTGAATGTCGTTGACCGGGTACGCAAACTGCGAGTGATACTCCGGGCCCTCCTACTCCGCGATACATGCACATGTTTTGTACAAAGACTTTCTGTATTCCAGTACCTGGGCTGAACTGAAAGTTGGTAATAAACCGTGACTTCTGAATGCTAACGCGAGACGCTCCGTTGAACTTCGCTTCTGATAAAACTTTAACAAGCGGCTCCGCGAAAAATTATCGTCAGTCTAACCGTAGCACTTTGCTTCAATATACTTCGGTTACGTAAACAATTGTTTACTCACTTCACATATATTATATTTACTCTTCGTCTTCTGTTACGCATGAATAAATGTAAACATATTTGGGAAATAATCTTGACGTTGACTCAACACAAGATTACCTTCGAAATTGATATGTATATATCCGAGGATCTATTTACAAATAAATTGAGAGAAATGAATGCCATAGATGACATGAATCCATGGCATTTCAATTTATTTTATGATAGGATGTTATTTGGTTTTTGTGTCTCATTTTAATAATACATACAAAACAGGTTGCGAATAAACAGTATAGCAAGTATTATAAATCATATTAATTAAAGCTGCTTCCTGAATCCCCGTCCCGCGTCCCCTGTACCTCCCCCTCACTTTACTTTCAGGCATTTCGTGCATTCTCTTTTCATTACTTTCGCATCTTTCTTGGTTAGGCTGATTAAAACTGAACAGTTCACCAGCCCAATTAAAAAAGCATACCTACTATTATAAAATCGTATACTCAACAATACCTACATTTTTAATATAATTGCATTCCGTGGATTTAACAAACATTTACTTAGGAATATGAACTTTTTTCACGACAATACTATAATGACGTAAATTCGGAAAAAATATGGCTATCGTAAACTTAGAGGGGCATTATACGAGCGCTACCGGCTTGCCGCAGGTAAGTAATAAATTAATACATAAATTACGTAGGATTGAATGTTTATAAACGTCACGTAACCTCCTGGATCCCTCCATTAGAGGTTGTTTACTTAGTCGGTGCGCAAATCTTGAGAGGTCGACTCACGAAAATGCCCCATGAATATGCGATGACACAAACCGTACACAGTTTTTCCATTTAGAAACCATAATGAAATCTCACGCACACGCTATATTTGTTTTTCAATCAGACGAATACTCAAAGGTATAAATAAAGGCATTAGGTACTTATATCTTAAAATAAACATTCTCTGTTAGAAAACAATTTTACCGGTATAACAATTTTATCACATAATGGCAATAATAAAAATTTCGTTTTGTGTTAGAGTTTTCGCAGTAGGTACCTATACGATTGGAACTTCTCTGAAAACAACTTCATTATCAATTCAACACTTCATTTCGTGAATATAACGCGATTTTATCTTTTAAATAAATTCTGGTACCTATACCCGAGCATCAAATGAGGTTCTAAATTGTAAAAAAATGAAATCAGAATTTAAAAATTAATCAAAGTATTTTTAGTATGGGGAGAGTAGGAGCAGGCTACAAAATGAAACGGTAGAAATTGAATAAACAAAAGTGTGTCAATGCAAATAGAGCCGTCATGCAGGTATGTGCTAGAGTATGAGTGGTTAACGAGTGTGTACTCGTAGTGTTGTCAGTAACAACAACAAAAAAATACACTACTATAATTTAGTGTTACATCAGAGGCGCGGGCGCTGGCAAGGCCACTGGACGCGCGGTAGCACGGCGGCGTGGCTACAGGACGCGCGGCAGCGGGGCGGCGCTGCTACAGGACGCCCGACAGCGGGGCGGCGCAGCAGCGACGGCGCAGAGGAAGCGCGATTTGTATTTGCCGCCGTCGACAGTTTTTCCACCAGCCGGATGCACTGCGCGCTCAACACTGCCGTCGAACTAACGAACCATTTGCCGCCGAATCATCCAACCGAGATATTTATCCCAATCATTTGTTTTACTTTGCCCTATTTTGCTTTAAGCACGATTTGCATCTAGCGTCTGTAATCTCTCGCCTGTATGAGAATGTAATATTTTAAAATAGACCTATATTTAGACACATGCATTTCCGATTTTTAATCAGTAAAATATAGTTACAAAGTAAACAAACTTATGAAATGAAACGAGTGAAGCTTGACGCGGTTTTCACTTAATGAAACTGTCAACTTCAGGCAATTAAATTAAACTTTTTTTAGCAGGATATGAAAGTGCAAGCTAAATATTCCTATATGACCTTCTTCGTCATGGAAAAGCGTTATCAAAGTTTTTGGAACGTCCTTTGACACGAAATAAATTCCTCTTTCCGAAACAGGCAAATTTTAATACCGACCATTTATAAGTTTTTCGGCGTTCAGTAAAATATTCGTTAGACATTAATAACAGTCATTTTTCCCCGTCTAAATATAGCCGGAAAAAAAACAGTTAAGGAACACAATCACGTTTCACCAACTTATTACATTTTCAGTTATTTAGGCTGAAGATGACTAAAACTGATGAAGTTGACACCGGTGTAGGTTTGTTTATAAGGAGTTAGTAATTCATTTGTTTTTATTTAAAACGTCGTATTCGAATTTGAACGTGCCAACTTGTGTCGGCAAAAAAGCAGGTATTTTAAACCGCTTCGCATCCACACGAGCCATTGTAGGTGGCTGAATGCCAAATGAGTTTTGTGATGGAGTCCCCTTGTGAAAAGGCAGATTGTGAACGTGTCTCCTTGGCTAAATAACGTCTCGGTAAAGCACACAGGGACAAAGCTCTCACAGTATGTTTGCGTTTTGTCACTTGTCAAATTGAGACCCAATTCCTCAAACTAATTATTTCTCCTCTATTCAAGGATGTAGGAGAGGGAAATGGCTCTTTAGAAACTATACATTTCAATTCATGCGTGTTTCAGCGGTATTGGAGTCATATATTATGCAGGGTAGGTAGCTACATGAATAATATTAATACGGATTTCTGCTCTACATGGCTGGATATACCAACGCTATGATGTTGCAAGAACATTATATGTTGTAATGTTCTTCCGAGACGACATTTTAACCTATCTTCTATCTTCGTTCGTTCCTACAACTGTACCACAACATTCTCATGTAATTATTTCAATGATTTTGTAATTAACTAGCTGCGCCCCGCGGTTTCACCCGCGTAGACCGGGATAAAAAGTAGCCTATGTATTAATCCAGGATATAAGCTATCTACATACCGAATTTCATCCAAATCGGTCCAGCCGATTGAGCGTGAAGAAGTAACAAACACACACTCACAAACATTCGCCTTTATAATATTAGTGTGATTAATGAAACTATTTAATCCTAACTAATATTATAAATGCGAAAGTGAATTTGTTTGTTTGTTACTCTTTCACGCTAAAACGGCTGAACGGAATTGGATGAAATTTGGCACACCGGTAGACCATGACCTGAATTAGGACATAGGACACATTTTAGCCCGGTTGTATGTTCCCGTGGGATAATTTTTGACATGCACACAGGTGAAGACGCTGGCGTAAGCTAGTATTTATATAAAGAAAATCTGGAATTGTACAATGTACTTAATTATACTAAAACAATATCTAATTACTTATTAATTAAAAATCCAATCTGTTCAGAACACCAATGAAACAATTACTTGCCTTGAAGTATTTTTATTAAAAGTGGACCAAATTAATTGTAGTTGTAGTACTAATTAAAATGAAATGTAATACAAAGATAATAATTAAGAGCAAAATTATTAAGGGCCGTAAAAATACAAGGATTATCAGTTTTCAATTACGGGAAAAATGTAGTGTAAAATGAAGCGATGAGGCGCGGATGGCGCATAACTTTTTTCTCGTTTGTGTATAAAACGTAGAGGTAATTTCAAGCGGGTGCAATTTATATTTCGCAAGCAACGGTTCCGCATGTCGGACGAAGTAAAGCCTTCACCACTTGCATTACGGCTGTTTACTATCATATTTTATAACAGTTGGAAACAAGAGATAATTTTTGATTTGATGATATTTATTTATGTTACTCGTATGAGCTTTTTATCGACATTAATAATCACACTAATATTATAAAGGCAAATGTTTGTGAGTGTGTGTGTGTTTGTATGTTTATATGAACCATGAACAGCTAGAAATCACACTAATATTATAAAGGCGAAAGTTTGAGAGTGTGTGGGGGTGTGTGCGTGTGTGTGTGTGTATGTTTGTTACTTCTTCACGCTCAAAAGGCTGGACCAATTTGGATGAAATTTGGCATGTAGACAACTTATACCCTGGATTAACACATAGGCTACTTTTTATCCCGGTCTACGCCGGTAAAACTGCGGGGCGCAGCTAGTAAATAAATAAATCATTTATTTTGGACCAAACACTTGTACACATTTTATAAACCTATCAAACTGTGTGACAGTTTGTCGGCAGGATTAGCGCTAGTCTTAAAACATTTGATAAGTATTATATACAATCTAAATTAAGCATCTAAATAGGTAATAGTTTTAATGGACGGTAACAATGTTATCACACTAATATTTTATAGGTGTTTGTGAGTATGTGTGTGTGTAAGACGTTTTCCTGTCCAAATTTCAATAATGCCTACAAAATTTCTGTAGAAAATGCACTTTCAATTTCCCGAAATATTCCAATTTTCCCGGCAACTTTTCCAATTTTTCTCTTCATAAGAAGCTTCCTCGGAATTCAACGAATACTTATATGAAAAAAAAAAATCAAATTGGACGAGTCATTCTCGAGTTTTGCGCTTAGAAACACATTTAGCCATTTTTAAGGTTCCGTAGCCAACAAGGAACCCTATAGTTTCGCTATGTCCGTCCTCAGCTCAGAGACTCTTAGCTTAAAGCTATAATTTGGCATGGATATATACAGGTTGACTTTGAAAACATGCGACAAAATTTAAGGGGGTGTTCTACGCATCAATATGAACAACTTTTACTAAGGGACCAACATCGAATTCGCAAAAAAAAAATCCGACCATCTTTTACAAAAGGGTCCAATACCTTTAAGTATAATATGGGAAGGTAATTTTTTTTTGCGAATTCGATGTTGGTCCCTTAGTAAAAGTTGTTCATATTGATGCGTAGAACACCCCCTTAAATTTTGTCGCATGTTTTCAAAGTCACCCTGTATAATTATATTCATTACGCCGACAAAGTGGTAAAATTAAATCATGAAAAAAAATTTTTTTAGGGTAACTAGGTTATAGGTTATAAATGGGGATGTTTTTTTTTCTCGTCTACCCCATTGTGCGGGGTGTTGTTGGATGGGTCTTTCAAAAATATTGCGGGTTTGTGAAAACAATTTTTCGATTTAAGGATATGTTTCAGAAATATTAAGCTTTAAAGTGCTAATTTTAAGCACTCATTGGCAATACAAGTAGGTACAACACTTATGTACCTATGGGTACAATCATGATAAGAGTTTCAATCTACGATAATTTTGAAGATGTAAATAATGGCAGTGCGTAAAGAGTAAGCATCTTAACAGCCAGCTCCCCTCCGACTGCACGGAATGTTTAAGAGGAAGATTCAAATTAGTTTCCTGTTTAACTCAATTTGTAATACTTCAGAATTAAATGGTTCTAAAAGAAAGGAATTAAAAGTTAAGCGTTTAAGAACTTAGAAATTGAAGTAAGTAAATTAGTATTTCTCCGTAGTTGTGTAGGTATTCTTAAGCCTGGAAGTTTGCGTTGATTAAGATGAATTCGTGGGATAAAATTCGCTGACTGCGTGAAAAAATAAGCAAGATTTACACGGGAATATAAATTGAGGTGTTAATACCAAGCAAGCGCAGATTTTATATTATGCATCAGTTACCCACTGAACTATAGAGGCACTGTATGTATGTACACTGTGTATGTTGATTTTTAAAGCGCTGCAGCGCGAACGCTCCGAACGCTTACTAAACTTGGCAAAGTTTGTTTACTCCACTGCAAAGCATTCAAAAAGATTTATAATTTAGAACGGTGAATAACGTTCTTACCCATATATCTTCAGGACATAACTATCTGAATAAGCCGCGAAAATGTTTACTGAAATTTATTCTTCATACCGTTACTTTTATAAATTATTTATACCGTTACTTATAAAATATTTAGCTCACTAAAATATACAACTTAGCTAACAGTTTATTTCACTGGTTTGTAAACGAGCGCAACAATTATAATTTATATTGTTCTGTGGAGTTTCATAAAAGCCAATATCAACATTATAAATTACCACTTAACTTTTTAAACAATTTGTGTTTCTAATCTAAACTTTAGATGCTATGAACTCACCTTGTAACAAATTGCCGCTGCCAATTCCTTAATTGACTACTTGATACACAAACCACTTGCACAATTAGAAAGAATAGCACACCTAGTGTTTATTAGCTGGACTATTAGAGACTAATGTAGACAACAAGCAACACATGTAGAAGCATTTTATATACCGCTATCCTAAACAAGGGACACTCGAGACTTATTTTATTATTCGTAATTGACTACGATCAGTTACTGTACTTTAGCTATTATGATGATTGTTGCGCACTGTCACGCAAATGTCACGAGACTTGTTATTCACTCGAACGCAGCGCGAACACCGATTTCCTGAAACAAAATAAATGATATATTACCTTTGCGGAATGGAAAGAAGGTTGTCTACAGACACAAATCATTTTATAATTGTAATTGCCGGACTCGAAGAGTATTCTTTTTAAAATGAAACCAAAAAACAAACATTCAGCGCACTATGTTAAGCAAACGAGAACAAATCGTATCCCGCACGCTAAGGTTCCTTACCAACTACCACAATCCGACTTAAATTATGGTCGTCTGTGCCGCTGTTCTCAAGACAGTAATTAAATATGACAAACTGCCGGCAAATTGCGGGTTTTACTTTAGCTTTTACTGAACATTGGATGAAAAAAATAATATGCTGAAAATCTGGTTATCTAAATAAAAGTCATCACAATAGTGTTCTGCTAAACGTGCATGGGAATCTTACGAGACCGTTAAAATGAACTTCATGCTTCTTTAGTCATAAAACATTGCTAGAATAGTTTGTTACTGCCTATCCTGTCGACACAAATGCCTTGTCAACTCGATTTAACGACACCCAAATAAACAGCCCTTTTCTAAAAACCATACAACCTTACAAAATGTACAATCATTCTAAATAGACAAATAAACTAGACCTAAATATATTTTCAGCCTGTCGTCCATCGCTACGTAATGATACTTCGTAACGAAGTAACTATAGTAGTTACGGCTACAACCGAAATAGCTGATAAATTCAGTTACCCTTGATACCTCAATTTACATGAAAATGTTTCTAAAGCTACTAGTTCAGGCAACAAGTAGAGCGTGGGTGGACGGTCATTCTAATATTACCTACTATAGCTTTTGCCCATGGCTTCACCCGCGTGGAGTGAACCGCGGGAACATACTACCGAGAAATCCTTCCTCATTCCTAGTCTATATTATAAAGGGAACCTTTGTGCAAAATTTCAGATTTCTAGGTTCAGGGGTTTGGGGCGGGCGTTGATGAGTCAGTCAGTCAGGACTTCTCTTTTTATTTATACAACGTGTGGTTTTGCATGCTCGTCAAATTTCAGTATGTGGTGCAGAAATCAAACCGAATAACTTTCTCTATATAATAACATCGTATTCGCTAAAAAAAATTCAGCTGTCCCACAGGAAACTTCAATACCTACGACGCAAATGTATGGGATGGCTGATTACTTTTTCGCGATTACGATGATGGTGTCATGGAAAAAGTAGTTCCGATTGATCAAACCGATCAACTTTTTCCGTAATTTAAGTATAGAGTGGTGTGGTATAGAGTCTAAGTATACCACACCCTTACATTTGACGAGGATGCAAAATGACACGATGTTTAAATATGTTTTGTTCCTTTCCTATTCTAGGAATAGCTAAACCATAAACTATTAAACCGAAAAACTCTTTGAAAAAGTTTTAAAGCATCATTTAATTTTATGTTACACGGCTCAGCTAATATACGGGTATGTAAAGCGTTGTTTAATACGTGCTATCAGTACAGCAATAACAAAGTTTGTTCTTCGTATTCTGTTAGAGCATAACGAGCAAGACAAACTTAGTGCACAATAATCTGGTGGCGTGAACACAACGCCAGGCGACGGAGTCCCAGCATTTCCATTATTTACCGTAGCGGTTTGCGCTCGCTTCCACACAAATGAATTGGACAATAACCCGGCAAACATCCGTCAACTTTTCCTTAATGAAACTTTTTGATAATAAAGCAGAATAGCACTGGAAAGGTTTTGTCTTTGATCACTTGCCCTTCTTTCAAAATTTTAAGCTTGTAACAATGAAGGTAGAGTAACAACAACAATGGCATCCGGCTAACTTTCTTTTGAAAGGTATTCAATCGAATCAGGACAGCGCTTCTTATATTTCAGGAATAATATGATAAACGGTGGAAATTAATTATGCAGCCATGATGAATAGAAATAATTAGATGATAACAAGTTTGATTAGAATTAATGTAAGCTCTGAACATTGCTAATTAATTACAGCGTAATTCATTAACAACATTAATTAATATGGTTACTAAGAATTAGATTCTGTATTATGGACCTGCTTCAGTATTATAACTGATTATGTAATTTATAATTGAAGATAATGCCTAATTGCCGATGTAATAAAATAACCGCGATTATTACAAATGGTTTTATAATCAAAACTAGCTTAGCCACGCGGTTTCAACCGCGTAGACCGGGATAAAAAGTAGCTTATGTGTTAATCCAGGGTATAAGCTATCTACATACCAAATTTCATCTAAATTGGTCCAGCGATTTGAGCGTGAAAAAGTAACAAACATACAAACACACACACTCACAAACTTTCGCCTTTATAATATTAGTGTGAAATCACTCGGCTCAGGCTTGTCACAGCAATGCGTGCTCCAGAGGAATTAATTTATTAGGAGATGTTAGACAATAATTAGAAACAAAGCTGAAATATTCAATATTTCCTGCGACCCTATCTTTCCATGAAGTATTTTTGACCCGATGAGGACATGTTGCACGATTTTCAGAGAGGCCCGCGAAGTCAGTAGAATACTATTTGTTGTATGTATGTCGCATCTAACTGATTTAATTAGCCTAAAACTGCCTAACCTTTGGAAATAGTGCTCGCCGGCCGCTACCGCGGCACCGCTCGCTTCGCTCGTTCGCCTCGCACGTGGTTGGTCACAGTTCTAACCTAGCATAACCCATTTGTTCGGGGTGCCCTTTTTTTTGTGGATAGGAAATCATCTAATGACTTCTCCCGCTCTGGGTGGAGCGGAAGGGCGTGTCAGACTTTTACTAACTAAAACCCACCCGTGTTCCTTCAGTTGCCTAAGCCAGGGTATCTCTTTCGAACAACCCGCGACCCCGGCGGAATCGGCCCTATCGGACCCCATCATTTGACATCTCTTTGAGGCGCGCGTGGTGTCCTGGCTTAGTACCGCAACCAAATTCGGCTCGGGCGTGGTTGGTCACAGTTCCAACCTAACCTAAAAAATTGAATATTATTCAGGCCGCTATTTGAACGGCCGCCGTTTACTTAAAAGGTTAGGTGGTTAACTGAACGGATAATTAAACTAGTTGGCTGTGACATGTACACCATTTACAGGGTGTAAATGTATACAGTGGCAATCTTTTAAGGGCAATGACCTTTTAAGGCGTCATTGTACTCATCATTATGAACAACTTTTACTATGGGACCAAACCTGAAATCGCGAAAAAAGATCAGCTGTTCAGTACATTTATGTTCGCATAATTCGGAATAAATCAAAATGTAGGGAACAGCTGATTTTTTTTTCGCGATTTCAGGTTCAGTCCCATAGTAAAAGTTGTTCATAATGATGAATACAATGACCCCTTAAAAGATTGCCGCTGTTTACACTTACACCCTGTATAGTTACGAGTAGGTGTATAATATAGTAGTATTTGAAAAATAATAAGGTAACTGTGGTTAAAGCACTCAATGAGTATAAACGCGACATTAGTGGTCTTAGTAACTATCTACCTCGTGTCATCCGCAAGAAAGACTATCAGGAAACCAAGAGACTTCAGTCAGTCTTCAATTGCTGTCTCAGTAGTTATTAATCACGCGATTCCAATCGAGCTACATTGTTAAATCTATTAACATGAACTCCCGCTGATACCAACAGTTCCTAAGAATAGTTGAATTTTCTTAGTGAAGATGTGTGTCCCAGTTCATGTGAGTAACATAATGCTCCCCAGATGCACATTTTGTTTATGCATCAGTGACTTACATTCAAGTAAAACGTGCAGAATTTCAAGTTTTAGATTCGTGAATGCCTCACTAATTCACTATACTAAGGTACATAGAAGGAAACAGTTTCTATTCCCGGCCTAGTGATGATACGTTAAATGCGTGTTATCATTTAAGCCTTCAAGCTAGGGATTTAAGTAAGCTTCACTTTCGGTACCGAAAGCTCGGACTTCCGTTACCTGCTTTCCGGTTCCAGCGATATTCAAACGGAGGTTACTTGGTAATATCTTCTAGTACCACAATATTCGCAGAAAAGGTGCAATCGCATGTCTGATTTTCCAAATATTGAATTAATATGATACGTCTGACGACGACAGATTCTAGCTTCGATTCTAAGAAAATCTCATCTGTGTTGCCTGAAACAAATGAATCTAGATACCTAGGTATAGGTATCCAGATTAATTTGTTTTTGTTTTATGAAGGGTTGAGTTTTCAATCGTCAGATAACTGTTAATTGAGGAATAAATATGAGGGTTTGACATTATTTTCTGTACTACAAGAGCTGTAAAACTGCAATTTATTTTTGATCCTTTGATAAAAGTTATCTAAAGATCGGATCCAAAATGGATAATGATATTAATTACTTTTTTGTTTTCATTTGGTATTCACTGTTTGCACAATGTGACTGGAAATGTGACTGTTATTCATCGGACGAATCGCAAAAATACTTTTATTACACGATTAAACGTGTTTATCACCCAAGTTTGACAATTACGACCAATTTTATTTTGTTTGTCATCCAGTTGAAAGCTTCCGTAACAGGTTGTGACTTTTTATCGTACAGATAATGCATACTTGTCTAAAGAGAAGCATTTACTGATTATACGAGTGCTAAAATCAATCCTCGACTATAAAAAACTTAGATTCATATATTCCTACTTTATATGCCAGGCCATGCTCCTCTAAAGTAAACGAGCTAATCAATATAACATAAAACGGAGATACACTTACGAGTAATAAAATCGTCATAAAATCCTTAAGTATCCTCATGTAAGCGACAAACAGATAACAAACAGTCATCAACATGCAAACGAACACCAAATACACAGATCATAGGTACTAAATACACTTAGGTATCTTAATAGTATTCTAACAGCTTTACATAATCGAAGTGTAAATTTCCAAAAAATCACATTATGAAATATGAACATTTAAACCCTTTAAATTGAATAAAAGGAGGTTTGGAAATATTTTTATTAAAAGTAACAGATGGAAACTTTTTCTTAAGAATTGTCTAAGGCGGAAGGTAGGGCAAAGCTAACTGTCAAATAGCCAAGTGTCTCAAACTTAGATAATATACATCTAGATCGAGCCACCGCGTGGCCGGTCATGACACAGCAATATAATACTTTTTCTAGGTTATGTGGTATTAGAAATGAAGTTTATCGTAAGAAATCTTCCATATTTTGGACTGGAACCCATGTCAATACATTCGCACAATGCAAAAACTGTCCAAAAAAGTTAAATTAATCGACGCAACATAAATTTTGTAACAGTAAAAGTTGTTTGGCTAACATTTGAAAGTTCGCCAAGTAAAAATACGGCACGCCGTAAGAGACAGAAGAACGATGCTTTGTCTCAATTTTCCTACTATTTTCGTATATATGTGTCTCACTTCCACACTTCACACTGTAATCATGGCAACGTCTACATGTTTAATGTAATTGGTCTCAAATAAGCTAGGAAACAATTGAATCTGTTTTTAAACCAGCCAAATGAGATTCATTGTTTGATCAGTGTCCTAGTTAATGCAGAAAATATTGATTTCAAATTACTGTCTTGTACGGAACCGTACATTACTCTACCGACTTATGCGCCGTGTATTCTGCACACACAGCGTTTGTACCTTGGTATTAGTGCAACATATCACGTAGTGTAGGGATCCCTTAAATTTATTTTGGTCCTTCGAGCCGGATTAATTAAATAATTTTTAATATTTTTTTTTTTTTAATTCGCAATATAACATAACTATCTCATTCTATAACTCATTTGACAGTTGTGTTCATACCACAACTGTCTACAATAATATTTCTGTTTTCAAGAGAATTTTGCAGGAAATATCGGTAAATATTAATCCCATTTTGTTCGACATTTCGTGAAAAAAAGCGGACGGGCCGAACGCACTTCTGTGAACGAGATTGGCGGCCATCGAAATCGTGGGACATATGTACTTGTCTATATACTTACATAACATAGCCACGATATGTGTAAACTATGTAGTTGTCGACTGCTTGTTAAAATAATTTATTTATGCTCTTGGCGGGAAGGCCTCGGTTACAAATAGGACGATCCTTTACCTCCCTTGGGTGTAGTAAGAGGCGACGATCGAAATATTCCATAAGATCTTGAATGAGTATTCTACTCGTAATAAAATAGCAAACACGAAGCAAGATGATCATGGTAAACATGTCTTATATCCCTTTCTTTATAATAGTGAACCATCGAACCGAAAGAGGACGTAATTCAGCTGACATAAAGCATCTCCACACACCAACAGCTCGTTGACATTCCGAAAAACACACCATAAAAACAATGTCAAATGTAATATTTTTAGCCCCGTTTCCCTTTCGCAAGGTGACGTGGTAGAATGTAGAATTGACTTTGCGTAGTCACACTACCTACGAACGTGTGTCAACATGATATAAATATTTACAGATTGGAAGCCATGTCAAGAGGGCATATGTCGGGAAATAGGTGAGCGTGATTCAAAGGATGTTTTATATGTGTGAGGGAGCATGTTACGCACGTGACCGCGCGGGCTGCACCTCACCGACTCGCCGACTCAGCGGCTACCCGTCACCCTCACCCCTGTCAATCAAATCCTTGCAAACTATGTTCCAGTTACATCACTCAAAACAGTAAATCGCTCAGTGAAATTCCTTGTGAATACCACATAAACGAGGGCTGCATATTAAACCAACATTTGAATATATTGCATTCCAAAACTCATTTCGGCGAGTGTGAAAATACAATCATGTTTGTAATTAGTTAAACATACTCGTGATACTGATGAACCCAAATAAACGCGTTTCTTAGTATTTCATGAACACAAACTTTTGAATGACTTGAATCTTTTGTTAAGTCTCAACGTCTACACATAGCACTTGTAACAGACTTATCATGAGTAAGAAATGCAAGTAACAAGAAGAAAACAACCGTTCTCTTTTGTGCTTCCTTCGCGAAAGCAAACAATAAGATAATTCCGTTAAACATGTCCCGAAACAAGTTACAGCCACTACGTTATGCTGCTGTTGGCAAAAGTTTGGACATTTTTACTGTCTACGGAAATCTTTACTTGAGAAAACACGAAATGGGTGACCGTGTCTCGCGGCTTTATCACCTGAATCTTGACAAACTGCCGACTAGACAGTGATAGATGTTCAATGTACTGTTATCATAATCAACAATTGATGATGAGTACTTGAACAGGTGGGGTTTTCAAGTAAACAAAGTAATTATTAATCAGCGGAATTGGAAGGCAAAAATATGATATTCTTTGAAACCTCAATACTGGGTTTCACTTTCAAATTTTGTTTATCGGTGTCAGTTACCTGGCTTATTTGTTTGTTCGATGTGGTTGCCTGGGGCTGATTCACGGTATCAGGAAAGATATCAATCAGTTGGAGCTTTAATTTCATAAAAGTAATTAATTACTTAGGTACTGACTTGCCTACCTATTATAATTTTGTAAATATCAAGAACTAGCTTTTGCCCGCGGCTTCGCTCGCGTGGATGTCGGAAAATATCCCAAGGGAACCTACTACCGGGAATTCCTTCCTTATTACCTTGTCTACATTAGAAAGGGAACTTCTGTGCAAAATTTCAGCTTTCTAGGTCCAAGGGTTTGGGCTAGGCGTTGATGAGTCAGTCAGTCAGTCAGTCAGGACTTCTCTTTTTATTTATATAGGTAGATATCAAGAATGTAGCAAGCCAAGACACAGACTAAAGCGTTTTAATAAAAATCAAATTGTTTTCAGTGCTACGAATCGTTATAAAAGAGTAACACACGGGTTGTACTAAGAATCAGCGCCGTTTTGCAGACACCTTTTCCAGGAGTTCACAAAGAAATAAGCTTAATATCAAGTGAGGGTTCAGACTGTGTGCGCTTTGTAGTAAAAAATATTTAGTATTTGAAGGCAAAAACGCTTCGTCCGCAAGATTATAATTAAACGAACAGCTCATCTCTTAGAGGAGACTACCTCGTGTACAAAGCTATGAGATCACTCTTGTTAGGCCATCACATTTTCAAACTGAGTTTATGCTAGATTAAGGCGTCGATAAACGACTTTTAATGATTTTAAACTGAAGATCACATCTAAACGTAAGACGTTTAAAAACGTAGTGTTAATGATTTGGCAAAATATATGTAAAATTATTATTAGGGCATTTTCTTAATAACTTAGATAAAGTCACCCGGGGCTATTGTAGCCAGGGGGCAAATGTAACTGGTTGATTAATCCTAGACAGCATGGAAACGCAACAATACTCGTAACGAGTTATCTCAATCCGGTACATTTGCCCCCTGGTTACAATAGCCCCCGGTGACCTTACATTTTATCCCGATATTCTTACGGGTTTGAGACTTACGCGAGTGAAACCGCAGGGCGCTGCTAGTAATAAATAAATAAATATTTAAAATGGAAATACCATTCAAATATTAGATTATAAATAATCTAATTCATTGAAACAAGATACGATATTAAAATTAAAGTTCCCGTAACCATTTACCCAGTAATATAAATTAATTACATTTCGGAGATGGTAACATGGCATGACGGATTAATTAAACTAATGACTAGAAAATATAAATAAATTATTACTAAAACGTAGAATTATATTCCAACTTTCAGCATGACGTCTTTTCATTACATAGAATTTCTATTAAACAAGAAATATACTAAACATGCAAGTTGTTCACGGGTACGTATGAAAACTGAATGTTATGGTGGCGCTGCTCCAAAGTTAGTGACAAAACACGATAATGAAATATGTTATGCAACAACATGTTTATAGCATCCTTGTAAACTAATAGTTTCCACAGGAATGTTGAAAAATAGCCTAAATACTTATTGTTTTCGCCACGTCCGGAGCTTTAGGTTTCCTGATGTCATGAAATCTGATTCTCACCAGTATTTGACATTAAGGTGTCAGAAAAAGCTCTATATTTAGACAGCCGTTATTGTGTGACCATGCACAGCTTTCTTAGAAAACCAAAGCTTTATGCCTTTCGGCCGCCATGGCAACTGAGTTTCGCAACCAGTTGTGAAAAAGGAATTTTTATTCTTTCTTGGCAACTAGTTGCGACGGAAGAATTTTCTTTCTTTATACGCAACCAGTTGCCAACAAAGAATTTTTCAAAAACGCTAGTTCCAATAGAAGAATTTATTTATTTAATGGACTGTTCTGTCACACCGTTTTTTCACGATTAGTTAAGAGGTCCAGTTCGGGTACTATACCTGGTTGGTATATTGAAACAAATAAATGTAGGCCCATTATTGAGTGTGCAAGCCATTTTAACTGTGTATATTATATAACATTGGTAAGGCAGGGGACATAGTTCTCCCATAGTTCAAGGTACCCGATCCACTATAGCCACCGAAACCCATAGCCCAATATGTTTCCATGTTCTGCAATAGTCCTGCACCATCCGGGAGTTGTCCTTGGGTGCACTTGCATAGTGCAGAAAGGGATAATCGTCAGCTGGTGCCGCCTCGTCATTTAAAATTGTCTGGCTGGCCAGTAGGTATTGACCGAGAAGATTGCCAACAAATGAATAAAACTTCCCATTTTGCAACTGGTTGCGAAACTCAGTTGCCATGGCGGCAAAAGTATTCTTTGTTAGCAACTGGTTGCGTATAAAGAAGGAAAATTCTTCCGTCGCAACTAGTTACCAAGAAAGAATAAAAATTCCTTTTTCACAACTGGTTGCGAAACTCAGTTGCCATGGCGCCCGAAAGGGCTTTATGATTATTAGCACCGATTGTGCCCGAAATTAGTCGACCATATGTATCATAACCGGCTTGCTATCAAAAGTGCTTGTCAGACCACGCACAATGAAGGGTTCCGTAGTTGCGAAGAATTTATTCCAAGAAAACACTTAACATTGTAGTTGAAAAACATGTTGTCCCATTCATTCCAAGTGCAAATGTAAGTTGGTCGACTATTACTCGTTAACTTGTAAAGCCTACTTAGCTGTGATAATTTTCCTCTTATCATAATCAGCCATTAATGTTCCCACTGCTGGGATACAGGCCTCCTCTCGCTGAGAGGGAGTGGTCAGTAATCCAACACGCAAGCCCAGTGCGGTTTGGTAGATGTCACATGTCATCGAATTTTTGGTTCTAGGACATGCCGGTTTCCTCACGATGTTTTCCTTCACCGTTTTAAGATCAGTGGTGATGAAATAATTTACACAAAGTAATAAGCGCCTGCCTGGGTTCGAATTCACGACCTACAACACATATATGACCACATGCAGAGTTTATGTAAGTACATATTTTAGGTATTGCACACAAATGTACAAGTAACAGCCACATATTTCGGTGTCGTGCATATCTGGGGTAATTATGTTCAAAGTTACAACCCGTAGAACCGGTGACGCAAGTGATCTTGTGTGCATTATAAATGCAAGGAGACCGAACTTAAAATCAAGTTGAATCTGGTATGAAACTAAGCTCTGAATATCAAGTAGCAAGCGATATGATGCATACTCAAAACGACTGACTTCATGAGAAGCTGTCTTATTTTATATGTATTACTAGCTGTTCCCCGCGATTTCATTCGCGTGGAAGTCATAATATACACAATATAGTATAAAAAGTAAGTTTAAAAACTAACTAACCCGACTGCTGAAAAATCACACTCTAAAAAGCATGAAACAAGAAAATATTCTCATCTGAATCTGATTAGAAAAAGAAAGACAAATTTTAAAATCCGGAGTCACACGTCATGTTGAACTTAACATAAATTGAACAGATTTCGTGTGACTCTGGATTTTTATTTATTTATTTTATTTTATTTATTTATTTATTTTTTTGTCTGTCTTTTTCTTTTTTTTAGGGCGCATAGTTTTCGACTTTTGATGAAAAATGAAAAAAAAATTACTATTCCCCCTTATCTCCGAAGTTTGCAAACAGAAAAATCTGAAATTATTCTATGTGATAGAAGTTTATGTAAAAATTACAGAAAAAATAAAATGATGTCTCTAAATAGCACACTTTTTCGGGAATCGGAACGGAACCCTCAGTGCGCGAGTCCGAGTCGCTCTTGACCGGTTTTATATTTTGGATAGACATTACTTCCTGTATTTATTTCATAAAGTATTTTACGGCTTTTGTTTAAACGCCTACCAGAAAAGTCCCTATTTTACTACCATAAAATTCGAAATAGCTGCCAGAATGGATAAATGCTCACCAAAATGGATAAATACTTACCAAAATTAAAACCATTTTATTATAAAATTATAACTTCAGAAAACTGTAGGTCGACGGTCTATTTCTGTCTACACATAACCTACCAAACCTCGGGGTGCCCCTGACGTCGACCGTCTAGGGTTAGGGTTTTCGTCAGCAGGTCGACGCAGATTTGGTGAGCACTCATTTTTTTTGGTAGTCATTATATTGAATCCCGTATTTTACTACAATACTTAAATATTCTCTCAGAATTCATTTATAATTGATGTGTACGCGTTCTAGTTTAACATACATTGTTTGCATAACTTACCTCGTACTTGAAGGCGTAATAACAGATAAAAGTCACTAAAATGATATATCTGCGTCTTAAATGTAACTGGCGAACACGACTGACCACCACTTCAGGGAATTCAAGTTACATTATTAGGTGTACTAGTTTCAAAATTACCACTTTACATATACATAACTCGTACGTCATCACTCATTCATAAAGGTTATCATGGCGGGTCACGTTGAAGGAAAAACCGAGACAAGCACACCGAGATCTAGGCTTACATTTTCCTTCATTTTTCTACGTTGTGATGTATCACGCAGATCAAGGAGACAGTGAAGGTCGTGGACGAGCAGGGTCAAGGAACTGACTCCAAATAGATAGAAGGGGAAACCACAGACAAGAGTGTAGGTAAAAGAATAAAACATTTTATTAGTAAAAAACTTTAACTTGCCTATTTTATTTTTTCAGAATGAGGAACCTACTCTTTACTGACTAGGTTTTCCTCGCGGCTTCACCCGCGTGAATGTGGGTAAATATCTCACGGGAACGTCCTACCGGGAAATCCTACCTTATTCCTTGTTTACATTATAAATGGAACCTCTGTGCAAAATTTCAGCTTTCTAGGTTCAAGTGTTTGGGCTGGGCGTTGATGAGTCAGTCAGTCAGTCAGTCAGGACTTCTCTTTTTATTTATATAGATAGATAGATACATAGAAGATAGAAGAATCTTAATGAAACATACGCCGTCTTATTACAAAACAAGGTTCATCTACAAACCAAGGTTTAAACCATGAACGCTTTTTTGAATTTCGAACTTTATTCCGACACATTAAGATGTCAGTTTTATAAAACTGACAACTTAGTACCGGACTAAGTTGTCAGTTTTGTATTAAGAACCGTATTTCTATCACAGCCAGGTTCTTATTACAAAAACTGGCTCGATGGTTTAAACCATGACAGAAGAAAAACCTCTTTTGTAATAAGGCGGAAGGTGTGCAGTCACACTTGTGCAATTAGTTTGCGCGTTTTCTTCATTTGTTGTATTGAGAAAAACGCGTGAAAAGTTATCATATACTCATTTGTTTGTTTCAGTAGCAGACCGGAGTGTAGATTTGTGCCTGGTTGATGGCGATAGGCTCGCCCTCTATTACATCGGACTTAAAACACCCGGCGAAATGTGGTACTATTGGATTTTTTGCGAAAAGTTGATAGCTGAGTAGGTGCGGCATGATGAGAGATCACCGAAAATATATTTGAGAATTTTCAGATACGAGCCCCGTGGTCAGGGATCCACTTTCAGATTTCCAAAATGGACAAAAAATAACATGATCTTCAGAGCCTTTGATTTTCATATGACCGAGTGCGGCCTGACGCATGACATAAATAGTCAAATCTGATGAAGAAATTGTGGGCTTTACATAAATCTGACGACTTCTTAAAAAATTGTCGAAATCAGGTTCAGGGTGAATCAAAGTTGAACCTGATTTCGACAATTTTTTAAGAAGTCCTCAGATTTATGTAAACCCCACAAGTTCTTCATCAGATTTGACTATTTATGTCAGGCCGCACTCGGTCATATGAAAATCAAAGGCTCTGAAGATCATGTTATTTTTTGTCCATTTTGGCATTTTTTTGGCCATGAGTTCTCATGGTCCTCGGAATGCGCCACCGTCGGGTTCCCAAATAACGGTAGGAGGGGTTCACATCGGAGTCGGGTCGACGATGAAGTACCTGGGACTCGTCCTCGACAGCCGGTGGAACTTCGTGGAGCATTTCCGACGTTTGGCTCCCAGACTGGAGCGGGCTGGGGCTGCTTTGAGGCGGCTCCTGCCCAATCTGGGGGGTCCAAACGCCTCCTACCGGAGGCTCTACGCGGGGGTCGTGCGGTCCATGGCCCTTTACGGGGCACCGGTGTGGGCGCGTTCCCTAAGTCTGCGGGTAGCCCAACGGTTGAACGCGTCCCAGAGGGTCATGGCCATCCGGCTAGTCCGGGGATACCGCACGGTCTCCCGGGAGGCGGCGAGCCTCCTTGCCGGATTGCCACCGTGGGATCTGGAGGCAAAGGTCCTCGCGCACGTGTGGGAGTGGCGCGAGGAGGCGAAACGCCGGGGCGTAACTCCGCTGCCGCGAGAAATCACGGTACAGCGGACAGAGCTCCGGCGGGATCTCATGGCGACATGGAGAGCGCGACTGTCGCAACCCAGCGCTGGGCACGCCACAATTGCGGCGATAAGTCCCTTCTTTGAAGAGTGGTTAGAGCGGCGCCACGGCATCCTCACCTTCCGCCTGACGCAGCTCCTCGCCGGACACGGCTGTTTCGGGAGGTTCCTGTTTCGCATAAGGCGGGAGGAAACGCCCGGGTGTCACCATTGTGTGGATCACCCGGAGGACACGGTGGAGCATACAGTGGAGGTCTGCCCGGCTTGGGCAGAGCACCGCCGTGTTCTCACGGAGGCGATCGGCGGCGGCGATCTCTCGCGTCCGAGCCTGGTTCAGGCCATGGTGCGAAGCGAGAGTTCATGGGAGGCCGTCACCTCCTTCTGCGAAGCAGTGATGCTCGCGAAGGAGGAGGCGGAACGCGTGAGGGAGAGGCAGCCTCACGCCCTCAGTCGCCGCAGGAGACGCCCTGGGCGGCGGGAATCGCGGGGCGATTTCGTAGTAGGCGTGGGCCTGCGGACGGTGAGTAGCGGGTAGCTCGCCGTCCGGTAAGGACCAGGCCCGAGTCGACGGCGCGTTGTGTTCCACGCGCGCCTCAAAGAGATGTCAGCAAATGATGGGGTCCAATAGGGGCGACACCACTGGGGTCGCGGGTAGTTTTAAGAAGATACCGCGGCCCTGGCATAGGCAACTGAAGGAACACGGGTGGGTTTTAGTCAGTAAAAGTCTGACACGCCCTTCCGCTCCACCCAGAGCGGGAGAAGTTGAAAAACATCTTCATCTTATGGGCTACCCAAAGAGCTATCAACAATATTCAGAGGTGCCTGTCAATTGTTTGATAAAGCTGGCTTATATGGAAAACCACAATTAGGTACTTACTAAAAATTTACGCATACCTTAAACTAACGAACGCCTTGTATACGTTGTAACACGCATTCATGGTTTTATTGTAACTACAATCTTCTACACTCGATATCATTACTGATATCGCGCCTAATTCTTAGTGATAGTTAGTTTTTGTGAGTTTTGTTAAATAAACCTTAACAGTTCTGCTTAGGCCGCCAGGTTAAATTAAAGATGAGATACAAATTTATTTTTAGCCGACTTCTATAAGAATGAGGTTATCAATTCGTCTGTATAAACAGGGTGAATGTTTTAAATTAGCATGGATGGCCAAATCCGAAACGAATGGTAATACCGTAATAGCGAAAACTAAGTCTTTCAGGAGTCTTGGGGCCTAGCTATTTCGATGAAAATTAAAACTGCATTATTAGATTTTTGAAAAATCAATATCAATTGTTGATATTCAAAAAAAACACACAGTCCGATACTGTCGCTAATAAGGATCAATTTCTGGGAAGTAAGAACATACGGCAAAGTACCAGACACATCTCTGCTTAATCCTTCGGGAATAACCGGAGTGATGTTATGTTATATGATTTGTTCTTGGTACGGAACACAAAATAAAAACTGTTTTTTTCTTAAATAGATTACAGGCAAAGATAAATCATTCGGCTTCAAGTCAGATCTTATTAACACTGACAATACTATCATAAATTGTACCGCTTGTGCAGCATGTGGCAGAAACGTTCGGGTCGCTGCCTTTTCTCAACTGGAGAAGACACTGACAAAATTGTGATTTCTCAGTGGTCCCACGATTTATTGGAATCGCTTTCAATATTTTAAGGGACAATTTATCTTTCGGGTATTAAATGATGTCATTAATTTGAAAGTAAATGCATCTATTTTACATCTTTTTTACTACGAGGAAATCACTGAATAAACTTTTAATTAACTACCAATTAACAAACAAACTTTCATACTTAATTATGTAGAAACACAAGCTTTTACGTGGGCCACGAGCAGCTAGAACAATATAACGCCATGTATCGAATAGAGAACATAATTAGCCACACATTTGCAAATTAATTGCTGCGTCAACGAATATAGGAATATAGGAATTCTGACACACAAATTAAGCAATACGTTTATTGATCATGTCGATTGCAATTTGAAATCTATGCCATTTCTATGCAAAATTAAAGTTTCTAATTTCTCCGAGTTTCATAGCCTAAATATCAAACGTTTTGATACTTTACACTTCACTTTCATGATTGCTTGGTTTGTTTACGCTCAATTGTTTTCATCCAAAAAGTTAGTCGGACAAGCTGTGTTTTTGCTACAATTAATTAGGCGATCTTTGAATGTGTGATAAGGACCATTATGTAAACTAACAGTCGACAACAGACTGTTGAGATAGCCTACGTTTTAACGTTGCAATTAGCATTCCAATTAATTTCAAAGTAAAATACGCATGTGTTATAAGAAAACACAATGCAACCACAACAATGCTGAAATTTTAATACAACCATACAGAAATTCCCTACATAATAATAAATTGAGCAGTTGCAAACGGTGCCCATACAATACGAGTTCAATACAATGGCCTGAATGAACTAGAGAAAATGGAATAATGCATCGAACGTAAAATCCTTATTAATTCAACTGTATTGTAATCGCTTTGTTGCTTTTTCTTCTCGTCTATAAAGGAACGGTCTTGAACCCTTCCCAGAAAAAAATATGTCGTAAAACAGGGTAGACCGCAGTAATCTATTAGCAGCTATCATCTGAAGGGCTATAGCTAACGAGTAAGACAAGTGGTTATTTTGCAGACACTGAAGAAAAAGACATCCTGAATTCCAGTCGCAGGGGTAACGTACCTCGCCCGGAGAACACAGTGGAGCATATAATAGAGGTCTGCCCGGCATGGGCAGAGCACCGCCGTGTTCTCACGGAGGCCATCAGCGCCCAAATCTGGTCCAGGCCATGGTGCGGAGTCGAAGCAAGAGTGCATGCGAGGCCGTCACCTCCTTCTGCGAAGCAGTAATCCTTGCGAAGGAGGAGGCAGAACGCGTGAGGGAGACTCAACTCAGACGCCGCAGGAGAGGCCCTGGGCGGCGGGAATCGAGATTCCCGGTCACCGTAGGCGCGGGCTTGCGGACGGCAAGTAGTGGGTAGCTCGTCGTCCGGTAAGGACCAGGCCCAGGTAGACGGCGCGTTGTGTTCCACGCGCGCTTCAAAGAGATGTCAGCAATGATACCGGATGGGAAATCATCAAATGACTTCTCCCGCTCTAGGTGGAGCGGAAGGGCTTGTCAGACTTTTACTGACTGAAACCCACCCGTGTTCCTTCAGTTGCCTATGCCAGGGCCACGGTATCTCTTTCGAACAACCCGCGACATCGGCGGCATCGGCCCTATCGGACCCCATCATTTGCTGACATCTCTTTGAGGCGCACGTGGAACACAACGCGCCGTCGACCTGGGCCTGGTCCTTACCGGACGGCGAGCTACCCACTAATCGCCGTCCGCAAGCTCGCGCCTACGGTGGCCGGGAATCGGCTACCGATTCCCGCCGCCCAGAGCGTCTCCTGCGGCGACTGAGGGCGTGAGGTTGTCTCTCCCTCACGCGTTCCGCCTCCTCCTTCGCGAGCATTACTGCTTCGCATAATCAGGCGATACCAAAATAAATTGGGGGCTTTTCGTAACCATTTTTTTGTTTTTTTTTTATTCAGCGTGTATGGATTTAATTGTTGGATATATGTTTATGGACTATTTCATTAATACTCTGACTGAAGGAAAACGCAATTGGGTTAAATTTCCTCGATAGAATTTAATTCCGAAAAGACCTCTACTTTTTTTGTAATTCTTAATTTAATCTTAAGTAATTTAATTGCGAAATTGCATTCAAAATGTACGTATTAAAAAAATATGCGGTAGTGAAAACTCTGACTGAAAATATGTTTGATAGATCAGATAGCTTAATTTGTTTTTAAACAATTTTATTTGGTTTGGCGCTTTTATTTTGGTTCCGCATTTGTGCAGCGCATTGTTGCGCTCTCTTTTTTTCGCATGTGGAAGTAATTGAATCACTTTCTTATTCCCACCCAGTTCGCTTTTAGAAAATAATGGACAATAAAATGTGCATAATGTCCAAGAAAATAAAGAAAACTCGATGTATCAAAGTTTCAGTTTTTGGCACTCACTTCATTCTACCTCGCTTCGATGTAAGACAATAAATGGAATATAACTGAGGGCTTAGTGCGAGTTTTTGTACTTACTCGATCACGTTAACGTAAACGTCAGCTTGTATTGAAAATGAATAAGCGCCGCCTGGTGACTGTAATGGGAAACACAATTATTCCATACAAACTGGCATAAGGTAACGTTAACGTAAACGCGATCGAGTAAGTATAAAAACTCGCACTAAGGCCTCTGTATATTTTTATTGGTTAGTACTTGTTGCGAATCGAACTCGTTGTTCAGCATATCACCTTTTCGGAACATATGTATATGTTTTTCTAAATTCTAGTTTTTTACTGTCAGTTTTTGACTTGTGTGGTTTTTCTTTTGATTGTTTCATTCACGTTTTTTTGCATTCGTTGTAAAAATAATAAACTGTGGCGCTACTTACCAGCGCGTTTTAGTTCTTTTAGTTACGATCGGTAATAGTACTCTTCTGGCTTAACTTTGAAGTTACTTTCTGGCGGATTTCGTAACTTTATCATGTAAATAAACCTCACATAGTAACAATGTGTTTAGTACCCAGATATAAAATGTCGGCCAAGTTATTCATTACGTAACAAAAATTGCCTTTGACTTACAGCCCGGGTATCAGGTCTTTTCAACATACCTGTATGTACAGAGCAAGATGAAGGGGATATTAAAGAGTTACCTATGACATAATAATATGGAGCAGACAAGTTATTAAAATAACTTTGTGTTATCCTATAAGTGCCAAATAATACCAAAACAATGCCGACATTTAACACCTACCATAGGGCTAAGACAGCTACCTGTTCTTGAGAATGCCATAAAAGTAAACAAAAATAAATAATAAATCACAAAACGTGGACCACCAAAGAATTCATCAAGATATTATAAGGGGTATAAGTACATATAAGTGCAAAAAAAGAGTAATTAAAAAAACAAAAAAACCCGACTGCGGTAAAAAACTGAAAAGTTAAAAAAAGAAGTCCATTTTAAATTAAATAAAAGTTGGAAGCAGGCGGGACCCATTCCATTTTTTATATTTGTGTTTTTTTACGATTTGTCACTTCGAATTTCTTTTAAACATATAAGTTGTTTATATTTGTGTAATCACCTTTTAAAACCCTTTATTTTGATACGCCACTCGACAGGTATTGAGAAAAAAAAAATTTAACACATAATTTGGCGCCAAAAATCCGCCTATTTGTTTTTTTTTTTTTTTTTTTTTTGATATACCCAGTGTCACTCTCACAGTAAATTCGAATCTAACGACACCTCTCAAGCTAAAATCCATCGAGCCGTTCAGGCCGCAGAGCGTGCCAAACAATTATACATACATACTCTCGAAAAACATAACCCTCCTTCTGGCGCAGTCGGGTAAAAACACGGTCTCTCTTACAAATAAATAAACTGAACGAGACCAATTCTGATTTCTAGTGGCAAAACGTTAGAAATATTCTCGTAGCAAGTCTATAGAAAACGCACCGGAAGCGACAATACACTCGGAAATGACGACCGTCTCTCTTCCACTTCTTCGGTTTCAGTACACGGAAGTGAAAATGTCACCGTTTCCGAATGGGACGTTTTCCCAATCACCTAATCGGCTTCAAAGATCTTTTATTTATTGTTGAGTGAAAATTATATGTTTAAATACTTCCGGCGTGCGTAAAACTAACTTAAAAACGATGTTTTTTTTTAAAAAAAAAAACTGCTTAGCAACTTGCTTAACGGCTTATCTTTTTTAGATAAAAGAAGTACTTATCTTTAAACTTCGATCAATCTGCCTAGCCTTTTCCCAATTCTGGGTTAGACTGGGAGCAAAACCCCAATTTTGCTCCCAGTCTAACCAGTATTTTACATAGAGCGACGATACCCCTTGATAAGACTAGGGTACTTTCGGGATTCTGACGACCCGTAACGACTGTCAAAGATCCACGAATGACTACCGGGACCAACGGCTTAGCGTGCTTTCCGAGGCACGGAGGAGTCTCGATATTTAAAGAAGGTCCATCCACGGACCAACCCCGGCAAGCGTAGCTTATCTGATGGATCGACCCGTGCGGCTGTTACTACTTAGCCACGAGCTCCTTAAACTTAATTCTAATAATAACTGGATCAAAAATCCGACGTTGTGTAAGTAATAACACGTTGTTAGCAGCGCATGAGCGCGCGACCACCTAACTTCCTCTCTTGACTTACAACGCGCTCTGTATAACAAACAGCTGCCACGCCATTCTGCTTTCATTCCCACATTAGGGAACGTCAACAAACCATTTTCTTTAAATACAGCTTTAAAACGTTGTTAGGTTGTACATGTCAAACATGAGTTAGAATGTGTCTGCTTTCTAAATTGGACATCATTGACTTGGTGAAGGAAAACTGAAACATGAAGAAATATGGACTTATAGGTAATGAGCAATCATGATGACAAATGCTCCTTCCTTTTTAGGGTTCCGTACCAAAATGGTAAAAAAGGAACCCTTATGGTGACACTCACTCAGTCTGTCTGTCTGTCACAGCTGGATATCACAAGAACTACTTATGCTATCAACTTGAAATTTGGAACAGTTTTAGATGACATTTACCCAACTAATTTTCAAATAAAAAAGAATTAAAAATATTTAAATTTTTGTTTTGCAACCAGGACTGAAAGGGGTTCTTAAAAATTCAAAGTGAAGCTACTAGGGCATGGTGGGGTATCATATGAAAGAACACTGTTTGCACATTCTCAAACATTTTTAGGGTTTCGTACCTCAAAAGGAAAAAACGGAACCCTTATAGGATCACTCGTGTGTCTGTCTGTCTGTCTGTCCGTCTGTCACAGCCAATTTGCTCCGAATCTAATGAACCGATTAAGTTGAAATTTGGTAAACATATGAATTTCTGTGACCCAAACACGGACGTGTAACGTAAATAAATGAATTTTGAATATGGGGGTCCCTTTTGGGGGGAAAATTAGCACAATTAAAAAAAAGTTTTGCGAAGTGTACCGTGTGACATATTAAATAAAAGGTCTAACTGTGAGGGTCTCAAATATATTTTTTTTTATAGTTTTAAAATAAATTGTTTTGAAGTTATTTAAGAAAATAGACGAAAATTGACCATTCCCCCCCCTTATCTCCGAAACTACTGAGCCTAAAATTTTGAAAAAAATACAGATTATAGTTCATTACCTATAGATTACAGGAAAACCTATCAGAAGTCTATGGTTTCAAAAACAAGGTAAATCTATGTATATAAAGTCCTCACTGACTCATTGACTGATAGTAATCAACGCACAGTCCAAACCATCGGACCTAGAGACGTGAAATTTTGCACATAGATACCATAGACAGTGTCAACATCCACTAAGGAAGAATTTTTAAAAATTCCATCCCTAAGGGCATAAATTATGGTATGAAAGTTGGTACGAAAAATATTATTCCTTGAGTCAATAGACTTGAAACATTGCATGAATATTTATCTATGTAAATTATAAAGTTTGTCATTTTTAATTTTCCTAAACTACCCCCTAATAAAAAAAAGGAGGGAGGGTGTCAAAGTTTGTATGGAGGAATTTTATTGCGCGGTCCGATTAACTTTAAACTCAGTTTTTATACTTGAGACCAAAAATGAAGAATACCGTGTATCAGGGTTTTACGAAAACCTACCCCTAAGGGTTGAAAAGGGGTAGTCAATTCACAGCGGAGTATTTTACTGGGGGTCTTGATTAACTCGAAAGTGGTGTACTTAAATAATCTTTGAGTCAAGTTATGGAAACATCACAAACGATTCGTAAAATTCCACCCCTGTGGGCGTGCAAACAGGGAATACAGTTTATATGAAAAATCATATTAATTTGGTTAATTAACTTGAAACTTAGCACAAATACTTACATAATTATGTAAGTAATTAAGTTTGTCATCATTACTTTTTCAAAACTACCCCTCAACGGGCGTTTAGGGATGTTAAAGTTTGTTTGGAAGAATTTTAAAACGCGGGCCGACTAACTCGAAATTCAGTATTTTTTATAAAATAAAGAATAATAAGTTTTGGGTTTTTTGAAAGTCGATCCCTGAAGTGGAAGGGATACAGTTTTCAATAATAATTTGAAAAGTCCTTTGGCTAACTTGAAATTTGGCTATAACATTTGCCTCAGTAAATGATAAAGATAGAAAACGACCCCTCACAGAGGATTTAAGGGGTGTCAAAGTTAGTACTGTCTATCTATCTGTTTGTTTGTTTGTTCCGGCTAATCTCCGAAACGGCAGGACCGATTTTGACGGCATGTTCTCTGGCAGATAGCTGATGCTCTAAGGAGTTACTTAGGCTACTTTTATTTTAGAAAAACAATTGAGGTTCCGCGCAAGAAAATAAAAACCCATGAAATCCGACATCCACGCGGGTGAAGCCGCGGGCAGTCTAGCTAGTCTATTGTGCGTACAAACTTACATTTGCAGTTGGAATGTAAGGGAGAACATGTTTTTCGACTACACTGTTAAGGTTGTTCTTGGGATAAATTCGTTCCAACTACGGAACCCTTCAATGTGCGTAGTCCGATACGCACTTGTCCGGTTTTTTTTTTTAGGCCACATAGTTTTCCACTTCTGATGGAAATGTAAAAAAAAATACCGTTCCATATTTATCTCTTTGCTAACTTCAGATATAAGGGGGGGGGGGCTTATATCCGAAGTTTGCAAAGAGATAAATATGAAATTATTGTATGTGATAGAAGTTTATGTAAAGATTACAGGAAAAATAAAACGATGTCTCTAAATAACACACTTTTTCAGAAATCGGAACGGAACCCTCGGTGCGCGAGTCCGACTCGCTCTTGACCGGTTTTTATTTTGTTGTGTTGTGTTAGGATTTTTCTCCGTATAGAGAAAAATACAGGCCGATGTTAGTACATTTACAGTTTCAAAATGCATGCTTATGATCTCTAACAGCTTAAACACAGTGATTACACCCACATTTGGCAGGCATGGCCAGTTAAAAGTTGATAACATCACGCCGTGCAGTGACAGCTTGCCAGCCCATTGCCTATCTAGCTGTGCAGCAATAATTTCCCCCATTCGGGTTTTACGATAAACGCGGGGCGATAAGCACCTAATATATTCTTTGTTTTGGTCGTATGGTTTCCGCAAACGAATAGACCATCCCCTATTTTTTTCCCGGCGAAAGGGATTATGTAATCCTCCTGGGCCCACATAACAACCTATCACGGTCACTAATACGTTTGCAAAGCGTAGTGATTAGGGCAATATTCTCACGGCAGTACATTTATAGCAGTGGACCTTTGTATGTCTGTTATCAATTTACAAACAACAGTTATCTATCACCAATTCGTCTTCCAAACGTGGTGATCATGGCGATTTCCATCCACTGCTGGACATAGACCTCGCCCAGGCTGCGCCACAACACCCTGTCCTCTGCCTTCAGCATCCAGTCTGTCCCAGCACTTTCTTCAGATCGTCGGTCCATCTAGCTGCGGGGCGTCCCACACTACGCTTACCGATACGCGGTCTCCACAATTTACCTACCGGCTGATATTCCATATTTAACTTTTCCATAAAGTTTTGCAAAAAAAACTCTTGGCGTCTTAAAAGTTTAAGTATCATCCCAGCCATTTCTAAGGCTTTAAAAATCAAAACTTCTTATAGGATCTTACGTCAAAGTAAAACTTTCATCTATTCTAATACTGAGAATAGCAATTTAAAACGAGTCCTTGAATATAAATGTGATCGAGTTTCAGAAGTCGTCAAACCCGGAATAGTTGGCAAGGACGTGAGTGTCTCACTCCCCGGATCAGGGTTGACAGGGACAAAAGACCCGGTATCAATGTATTATAAAGTTTTAAAGAATATTCAACTTATCTTAAATGAAAAATACAACGTCTTTTGCATCTTCTTTTGTTCAAGAAGATGAACGTTATTGCCACCACGTATTTAAATAAAAAACGTCTATGTGGCCTTCTGTCCGTAACATTCGATAACGACATCGATAACGGTTTCTATTTTATTAAAGGTAAGGTTGCTTCTTCTCCTCCTAGTTTAACAACAACAGTTAAAAGCCAAGCGGGTATTGTGGTTCTCGAGATGGCAGGTAGTCAATGATTTTAGACTGAAGATCACGTCTAAACGATTAGTGTTAATGATTTGGAAAAAATATATGTTAAATTAGAGCATTTTCTTAATAACTTAATATGTGAATATTTTAGATTATGTTTATATTAAATAGTGTAATTAATTTGTAAAGTTATGTCTAACGCAGATAAAAAACTGAGAATCACGCAAAAACTGTCCGGCGTATTTTTACGAAACCTTCAACATTTTAAAGGTAATTAATTAATTATTTTTTAGTATACGTGTTTTATTAAAATGCCTTTTGTTTTATGTATAATAAATTAATAATGCGTCTAATTTGGGACAGCGCTCTTGATGGGCGAGTCCTATTACTGGCTGGACGTACGACGCGTTGCGTGAGCTCAGCACAGAACGCGCAAGCTAACTACTCAAGGTCATTGGCGTATAGTTCCGCCTTAAAGTGTCTATAATCCAAATAGTATTTATGCTGTGGAAGTTCTAGTTACGGCAACGGGTTCGGCAAATCCTTGTCAATGACTGAAAGGCTTTCAAAAAACATTACGGCTACGGCACATAACGTATTAAGGAATTAAGCGCATTAGCCAATCCGATGGCTGAACTCCGATTGCGTTAGCCAATCCGACGTGCCAATGGTGCATCGGATTAGTGTCTGCAGTGTGGCCGCCTAGTACCCTATAGCTAAGCAATAAGGCTGCCGTCAATATGGCAGCTAGCTTGTGTAATGTGCTAATATGTTTTCCTTCAGATTTATTTCTTAAGTAAAATTGCGATAAACTATTATGAATGTTCCGACTGAAAATCTATTTAAATAAAAAGAGAAGTCCTGGCTGACTGACTCATCAACGCCCAGCCCAAACCCTTGAACCTAGAAAGCTGAACTTTTGCACAGAGGTTCCCTTTATAATGTACCGCGGGCAAAAGCTAGTGGGAGATATAGGGCAGCTTCGATGTCTCAGTTATTCCTCATTAATATTTCATAAATAAAGTCAAGCTTCTCACTCTAATAAGATATGAAATTTTTGGCGGACGTAGTATTGTTTACCTATCCATGTTTTAACAGTTCTTCTAAGTCTCACATTTCTGTTACATTTACAATAACAACAACAACACGACCCGAAGTAAAAAAAAGTGTTATCTACGAGAGCCTGACTCAGCACTCTCCGAGTCATAAATGCATACAAATGTTCACTTATTATGACACGAATTGAAATTAAAAACAAAAGAAGTGTAGCAAAATTGCATCCCTTGCCCCGCCATTGTCGCATCGCTAACGCGGCCATTGTATATAAGTGAAAAGCAAAAATGTTTCACAAAAGGCTGGCTACGTTAATTTTTAGCTGACATGACTTTCAAAGAGACAAGGATTATTTCGCAAAGTTGCACATTTGACAACCCTAGTAGAGGATAAGGCCTTACATTCAATAGCCTCGAAGCCCACCCAGAAGGAATTGTACTAACAAAAGGAAACGCTTGAATACTTAGATCTAAGATTACTGTTAGGTACATCCTTGAATGTTGGTTTATCGCATCCAGTGGACAAGTCGTCCTTAAAATGGCAGGTCACTTAACGTTTGCCGTATATTTTATTCAAATTCTAAAATAACAAAGGACCACTTAGAAAATAAACAGTCTTTATCTACAGCGGAACATATGGTCTACGCGTAACTTTACATAAGCCATAATTTTTATGCCTTTTTATTTACCTACATGTTTTTCTTGTTTTTATATATTTTTTCTTGTTTCCACACATACAATTATTTGTGTGCATCGTAAGTTGGGCGGGAAAATCTAAGCGGCCAATGCCTGCCTGCATTCTTCGCATAGACTTGTTCACTGAGTACCTAATACCTAGCTCTTTTATTTGTGTTTTTCAAATTGACAAGTTGTCTCTTTTCGTTCCTGTTTTCTTTGTTATTTTTCTACTTTCTTTCGTTTTATAATTATTTTTTGAACTCCACATTCATGAAATCTATGGCAGTTCCATTTCCACCATGAACTCGTTTATAATATTTAGACAATAATGAATTTTTAACAACTCATATTTTTTTCTATTTTTATCGTCTGAATCAACCAAAGCCGGAAATGCGTACCTACAATATACTTAAAAGCGAATATTTTAAATTAATAAAAGTCATAAAAAATTACCATTTTCCTGTTTCCGGTTAAGTTTAGAGCTAATAAAAGTCAAAATTCTTTACGAGAAAAAAGGGCAGTTATGATAACCTAATAACCTGAAAAGGTTCAGAGAGCTCCTTTCATGACAAGACGCAATTTCCACATGGAAAGTCAAATGGAAAAGCGTAACCAATCTTAATGTCTTCGCTGCATGCACGTACAACGGTCTATTGCAAAATTTTCACACGTGATAATAAATACAGAATCAGATATCACGAACAGACCTGCAATCATGACGTTAGCTTTATCGAAAGCACGCCAATTCCAGCTCCAATGAAAGCGTCATTGTTTGTCTTGTCTTTCAAATTGTATGCTCAAGGTTCGTGACTCAAAATGCGTAATTAACACTAATAGATTCCGTCTTTCAGTACCTTAGTTTTATAATCAACTATGTTATAAAATTAGGTAAATATCACACTATCACACTAATCACACTATAATCACACTAATATTATAAAGGCGAAAGTTTGTGAGTGTGTTTGTGTGTGTGAGTGTATGTTTGTTACTTCTTCACGCTCAAACGGCTGGACCGATTTGGATGAAATTTGGTATGTAGATAGCTTATACCCTTGATTAACACATAGGCTACTTTTATCCCGGTCTACGCGGGTGAAACCGCTTGGCGCAGCTAGTTAGATAATAAATGGAGCTTACGGTAAAAACCATGCTTACTTTAATGTTAATTTATGATATTTTCCATGCACACGAGAATTTCTTGTTATTCTCTGCCATCAGTGTTATTAAATTACTGCCTTGTTCCCCTAAAGAGGCACTGTAATGTCATTACTTATTTTTATACTGAACATTCCTGAAAACTCCGTTTTTCCTCAAAAAAAGAAAGAATTTTCATACATGTATGTGTACAATGCGTAGACAGTAGGTCGACACAGACGCTAATTAAACGCCTGCGACTAACGTCAATGAATTTTACGCTTCAAGAGGTTTCTGGAGTTGAAGTGTTCCAAACGCATTGTATATTGTATACATTTATGTCTTTATCTATCTGTACGTAGAGTGCTGAGTCATTTAACCTTTAGTCCATGTAACAGGCACTACTTCTGACCGCTTAAAAAACGTACTGAGTTCGAACACCAGGTCGCCAATAATTTTTTATCAAAATTGTTTTGGAGAAGAGGTTCGCTTCCAAAGCCTAATATTTGAATCATAAATAGTAGGGGCATAATGAATGGGACTACTATTATTAAAATCGGGAAAAAATTAGGTACTTTTCCAGCCCAAAGCCACCTAATAAGGTATTTATTTAGCTACTATGAACAGTGTAATATAAAACGATAATAATAACCCCATTTAATAATATAAACTCATTCTTCAAACATCCTTAATAATTCTTAGAACTATAAAAGATAAGTAGAAAGAAAACAGCTCCAAGCAATGTAGGAAGTGTTTTCATAACTTAAAGTGTTTTATATCGCCATTAGGTCGCACGTACTGAAACTGTGGATGAACTGTAGATAAACTATAGATATCCATTGTCCCCAACAAAGTAACATGGAAATTACGACCGAAACTGAATGGGTTTTGGGTCGCCTTACTTTATTAACATATTTACGAGTACTACGCAAGTTCGGCGCCGAAGGTCGTTGATCCTATAAAGCTCGAAAAATTAATAACGTTCCGTTTTTATACCTACGTATGAGTCGCACTAATCTTATAGAGTGGGAATGTTTATTTCATTGTTGGATTTGTTACTAAACCTGCTTTTCCGAAAGCGTATTACTGTCCTTTCAATCAATCTGACTAGCCTTTTCCCAACTATGTTGGGGTCGGCTCCCAGTGTAACCGGATTCAGCTGAATACCAGTATTTTACATGGTTACTATTATAGTTTTATATAATGAACAGTACTTATTTTACATTGCATGATACCCTTGGTAAGACTTTCGTGCTTCTGACTACCCGTAACGACTGTCAAAAATCCACAAATGACAGCCGGGACCAACGGCTTAACGTGCTTTCCGAGACACGTAGCGTATTACTGTTCTTTGCTAGAGAAAAAAACGTCTCCCCGACGACGTGAGGTAGGTAATTGCGGCAGTCACCTGGTAAACTGTTACCACAGAGCCGGATCTCTCGGATGACACTCCCAGTCAGCGATCTGAAATATTTAAGCTGGTAATTTATATAAATACTCGCATTCAGACGCTGTAGGCTGGCTGGTTACTGCCGATACCACGTGCAGGTAGGTTGACGTTCAGGGAAGCTTGCGGTCCCGCGCTTTTCCCACAGGTACGCCCACAGGCTCATGCGTTTGAGCTTGCAGGTAATTTCCCGGTGTCAGTAGCTTAATAGCAAATCCGTGGCAAAGTAGTCCCGGGTGTCAAGAAGACGCAGTAATTCATATTAATATAACATTTGTTTTGCTTTATATTAAGTTGACGAAGAAGCTCCATATACTAAGGCAGATTGTAATTACCCATGTTTATTCAACAATCTTCATAACCTTTGTACATACGCATATACATACACGCTGTACGCTGTACGCTGTAGTATGCTCTATATTTGTACTAGTCCAGTACCCAAACACAAAGCCAGCTCAATTTGTTATTCGTAGGTATGCAACTATGTCAGTACCTATACCACCTGTCATATTCACGAATTTATCGTGGGAATAGCAATGTTCAACTGCAGAACCAACACCACTCCTATAATAGTTTTTAGTATTATTGGATGAAAGATTCATAAGTAACACGGATGTATTATCAGCTACGTCGTTGTTTTACCAAGGACTACGATAAGCATCTTAATCTTCTCTAAATCTACACTACATTGATGGAAAATTATTCCTGAAAATGATTTCAAAATGTGTTTTTGTTTCGTAACTGGACTTTTGATTTATACTAAAGTTGCTAAACGAATTACGAAAATACTAAACAAAACAAAACCAAACGAAATAGTCAACTTTCAGAAGAGTACTTAATAAGCTCTTATAAATTAGAGAAGAATAAAAAGCAATGATTTTCATTTACACTAAAGTCCTTAGACAAACGAAAAACTCTGAAAAGTTCATATTTAATGAAAAAACTTTCTTAAAATTAGGCTTGTTCTTACGTCAAAATGATTGCATACCAGTTAGTGTCGCGCAACTGACTCAGCTTGTCATTTCGGATTTCACGAAACTTATACGGCAACAGCCACGTGAGCTCTCAGTTTATGCAACACTTAATGAAATAAACGAGCGTGCAGGGCACGAGTCGTCGGTGGGTCGGCTGTCGGCGACCGCGGCTCTGCGCGACGTTCGCTCGCGGCGGAGTAGCGACCAGCACTGACGCGCGCCCCGCGCCCCGCGCCGATCATCCCTTAAGTTCCACGCCACAGGGTCCTTCGCGCCCGCACCTTTAAGGTGCAGCTTGCCTCGCAGTCAAACTGCTGACTGCTCCGCCGCTGAACATCTTATTAGCATACCCGACGCAAATGAAGCTGCATCGTGCACTAAGCCTACATAAGGCGGGTAACTTTCCCGGAACAACTCTTGGTATGCAAACGAAATGCATTTTATCTTGGTACTATTCTTCTTATCTTTACGCGTACCTTCGCAAATCTCTAGGAAATGTATATTTGTAAAATGGGTTTTCCTAACTTCCTCTAAACCGAAAGCTTGCAGCAGATATCATCTCTTATCTTTAGTAGACGAACTTAACATTTTGTGTCGTTTCACATTATAACTAGCCACTCGTCAATCAATCTGCCTAGCCTTTTCCCAACTATGTTGGGGTCGGCTTCCAGTCTAACCGGATGCAGCTGGATACCAGTATTTTACATGGAGCGACTGCCTGTCTGACCTCCACAACCCAGTAACTGGGTAATACGATACCCCTTGGTAAGACTGGTTGTCAGACTTTCGGGCTTCTGACGACCCGTAACGACTGTCAAAGATCCACGAATAACTAGCCACTCGTAAGTACTATAAATAGCTGCTTATTGTAATTCGGGTTATCTTAACAATCTTCATTTATCTTGTGAACCAACGCTCACATTAAATTAACCTGAAAATAGAACACTATTTATTTTAAAAAGTACAATATAAATGTACATTATGCAGGTACAACTTCTTTTCTGTACTTTTTCGTAATCAAAAGTGAACAAAGAACTTTCCTAGAAGCATGCACTGTGTTTAGAAAGACCGCCCATCGCGCGGTTGCTCCGCCCGCCCAGCTTTGAAACCTAATATTTTACTCAGCATGTTATGTTAAACATTTTTCTTGGAGATCTATGCATTTTACACGATAAACTGAACAAAACTGAGAGCTTTATCAAAAACCGACACGATAATAATTTTGTATGGAAAATTTTCACAAAGCATACGATTTGCTTTTTGTTTCACCAAAGGCTTAAATATTTATTGAATAAAATATTTTAATACGGTTTTACGATTTTAGACATTTATTTTCTCAAAAGATTTACAATCACTTACAGAGAAAATACAATATTATAACTTATAAATACATGAGGCCGATTTGCGTAGTGGGTTGGTACAATAAGTCAATAACAGAAATGACATTAGAATTTCGTAACAGTTTTAGTAAATTCGTACAAGTAAGGGTAATTGTAGAAAATAATTGAACTAAGTGCACGACATCTTATGCGCTAATGCGGGTAGGTGTGCATGAGCTGAGGAGTACAGTCATATAAAAATACAATAGATGTTCATTAAAGCCCATGACACAGTGATTTTTTTCACCGCGTTTAAAGTAGGCACATGGTTGTTATATTGTTCTGCTCGTAAATTTATATTTTTATCTTATTAGTAATATGGATGTTACAATTTAGGTACATAGAATTTATATATTTTGATTACTTCAGTTTGTTTATGTATTTATGTATATAATTTTGTGTGTTAGGTTAGGAGAGATTGGTTTTTATATGCTGTACTATAATAATATATATATACTTTAATATGTCAAATACGAAGGGTAAAATATATTAGATATATGTTTTGCCTCAATCGTCGTCCAAATAAGTGAACGCAATCGTAATTAAATATATTATTTAAAAGTTACACGGTATATTATCGAGCGTCGTCGGCCGTTGACCTACATTGACGCACAGACAAAATAAAATTGAATCGAAGAGTAGGCGAAGTGCACGACCGGCCTGGCGCATACCTACCGGCGTACATTCGTACACCGACATCATACACGATCACAGACAATCATAGACGAGTGTACAGACACGCCGCCGCCTCCATCTATGTGTCAATTAACACACAATACATAATTCCAAATCATAATCCTCGTGTACATGAAGACATCTATACACAGTAGGTCGGATCGTAAAGAGGATTTGGTTGGAATGCTGTCTGATGGACAGGGAAATTAATTACGTAATTGACATGCAATCTTCATTCAATCGGATATGTGATTGATCGGATAGTGTGTCCGTTTTATCAAAAAGATAAATATGATATGACAGTCAGAAAATCTCTAGAGCCATAATCATAAAATATAAAGACTAGTGATTCTTTTTCCACAATCTCTTACTATCTGGCATTGATAAGATCAGACCTACCTGTATTATTGAACACGTGTAGGTATATACTGGAAATCAAAACAATAGAAAGGAGATATTGTTAAAAGCCTTATGTTAGTAAGATTACAAGCTATGATTATGGCGACTCTACTGTATTCAAACAACTAAGGGGCAATTCTCGTACCTAAAAACGTTCACAATCTCATGCCAGCGTCAATCAAATGTCAAAAATGTAGGTAAACGCTATACAATTTTTGACAGATTGAGTCTTGAGATGATATTGTGAACGTTGTTAAAAATACGAGAATTGCCCCTCTGAACTCTACAAGAAATCAGTTAAGGCTTTCAGATACCGTAATAGATTGTGCCATTTCTTCAACATGGCCACGGCTAATAGGAATATCACACCTGCACAATTATTCACAGCACTATGGCAAGACATCGGAAGAGAGTTAACTAGGCCGACACGTAGCGTGCTACACACGAGCGCGTGCTTCGCACCTCAGACGAACATTTATATTCAATCCTATTGATTGACTTCGACAGTCCTAACAATCAGGTAAGTATACAATTAAATATTACACAATTTCGTATCTAATGCTTTCACTTCAATCGTAAAAATTGTTTCACTTTTACAATTAAGACGTATTTTATTCGATGGTAACCTGAAGTAATATTCGCGCTCACAAAATTCCAAGTGTATATTTTATTGAGTAGCTTTATAAATTTTTACGACGATTTTTATAGCATTTCGCACAATGAAACATTACCCCGGGAGCGGTGCCCAGAGCCGCTGGAACAGTTTTATGTGAGGTATATTGCCTGTTTGTTTAGTTCCACTTGCACCGAACGTATCCATGTACCGATGTGTTGCAAGACTTTGATGCAGGAGGACTGTGGAGCCGTGTGTCACTCGCGGCGCCCGCCAATCGGTGCTATAATGAAAACAAAACGTCTACTAAGAGCTGGCGCGTTACTAAGAAATATGATCAACTTGCTACTACTACATTTGCTCTACAGTTAGTGAAGCAATCGAACGTGAACATTGATTCAGTTGCATGCTACACAGATTATACACTAAATATTCTCATCTAAAATTTTATTCAGAATTAAAATTGAATACAATAAACAAGTTAACACTATTTACACTAGGTACTAAAGTAAATGACTAACTAACTAACTATACAAATAAATACAAAACAAAAGGACACTTACACTAAGTATGTATTGTGTAATTTACGAGTATGATGTTTTCTAGGTAGGTAAGTACCACGATTATAGGCATCGAAAAGTTTCAGAATCTTCTAGTTTCTTATAGAAAATATATCTAAAACAGCAGCCCCCAATTTATAAACATTATTGATAGGTAGGTACAACCCGAACAACCAATAAGGAATTCAGACGCAAACGACAACTTTTAAATTCAAGAACATACGAGTATCCCCACACGTGGAGATGCTTCACATTCAAATTCTATCTATAATTCATTTTTTCCTGATTCATAAAAAGGTGTTTTTACACTTGACCCTACACATACTTAAAATACGGTTGTTCAATAAGTAAGGAAGCATTTTGTCAGGTTTTTGGGCCCCTTCTTCGCTGCCCTGAAAGGTCGGAAGCCGCGATTAGCCTGCGTTTGAAGTCTTTATAGCCAGTCATTTACAGAGTAATGTGCCGCTCAAATTCAAATTTCAAAAGAGCGGTTTTACCAAATATGTCGTTACTGTATATAGCCTCGCCGACCGGTAAGAAAGTCACCTTCGGGCATTTTTCAATGAGTTTTAGATTGCCTATAACTTTTTTGGAAGGTATCATTACGCTTAATTTGAGTATCCCTGAATTGTAGGTAGATAAATCCTAATGTGTCGAGGCTCTTTTATCGTTAACGATTATTTAAGCACTGGAACCAATGTCCAAATATTAAAATAGAAGGTATTAGATTTTCCATCAGAAGTGGAAAAGTGATGCGGATGTTTTACCAATACATAATAGGTACATCTATTTTATGTAATAATTTTATTCATAGAGGAAAAGGTCGTGTATATGGATGAATTTTAATAGACGATGATGAGGCTTGGAGCGCGGAAGAGTAATTACGACGGTCATCCGACACAGGCGATACCGGGCCGCTGCCTCCCTGTAATGTTATTTGCATTTTTTAATTCAAAGCGCTTCGCCAATTAGGTTTTTATTGTGCTTATGTGTACATTAAACAAATTCCAGGAGCACGTTCCTAAAACACTTTTTATGTTATCACGTTACAGCCACAATTTTCATATTTTGTTATCTAACGTTTAATGGACGGCTTTGTGACTTAAATTACTTGTCAATAAAGTATCAAAATAATTGACTTGCGTCGATGGAAAACCGTTCAAAAAATGTTACGTGTATCAAAATTTCCCAATAGCGTAGGTATTCCGGCGTGCACCTGGGACAGGCATTTGATACAATATCACACAATATTTTAATATTCGCTGGTGACAGCACGCACACAGTCGCCCGTCCGACGGCCCATGGCGGCCGGAGAGCCTCTGTACTTGATATTTTTATAGCCCTCCCCTCCCTCTCATATTATCATGAGTTACTGCCAAGTAATTTAAATACGAATGGTGGTTTGACAGCTCAGCTCCATGTGTCCTGTAAGGTGAACAGTAACGACGCACAAAATTACGAAGAGTTTTTAGCTATTTTTTGTGTTTTTTTTTTGTTGGTTTAAATTTAATGAAACCAATGCCGTTATTAAAATTATCATATTTGACAAGAAGTTAATTAACACGCTAATGTCATTCAGGACAAATGAAAAACCAAATAATATCTGTCCAGCTGACATTTTGGGATAATACGAAAGAAAAATATTTTAAATTACATTTTGTTTTCGCTTTTGTTGTTATTGATAATAATAAAACGACTTTAGATGTGAACAATATGCTATAATACAAACTTTAGTTTGTAATATATTCGATCTATTCATGCACAGTTTGATACCAAAATATCTAGTTAAACGAATATTAAAGACATTTGCACACCAAATTGATGACCTTATGCTGGACAAACCCAAACTTAGGCCTCTACCTATTTCAGTCTCTACGACGTGGTTGGTCAAATCATATTTTGATATTATTCTAAGCACGAACGGATAACAATAATAGCTTAAAATTGTTATTTCAATTAGCTCTAATTGTATGTCTAAGGTACGTTAAATATACCTCACAAGGTTTATCTAATAAACCTTGTAAGGTATAGTTAACATACCTCTATTCTCTATTTGGAATATTTCAAATAATTTAATCCGTTTTTGCACCTCAAACATACTTTAGCACATTGCGATAAAGGCCGCAGGGAACAATTCCACAACTTTTAACTTTATTGCTTACAACAGTCCTAATTACCTAGCTGGAATAACAGGCCCTACTTCCAATGTAACGCGACTGTTAAGGTTCATTAACAAAACGTGAATTGTTTGAACTAATTTCGAGAACTTTTTCTTGGGCGATAATTTTAGTAGTCTAATATAAAGCATACATCCGGAAGTCATGACACAACACTATTAACAAGAGCTGTTAACGTCGAGAGTTATTAAAGTATGTGAAATTCCCATTTTCGTATGTGGCCTTAATTTTGAACATCAAACGAGCGCGCAACTTGCGTCGTTTAGGGGAACTTCACCAAAAATTCCACCACTCTAATTTTGTGCCGTAAAATATTTGACACCGCTTGCTGGCCTTGCGGATTCGGAAAAAACACTCGATAAGATTACAGAGCTGAAAGAATTCTTGCTTTTTTTTGTCGCACGATTCGTAATGGATTTATAAAGCTATCAACGTTTGGTGTCTGCTACGAAATGTCTAATGATTTGGAAGACTAAGTGGTCCTCAAGAATTGCCACTTTTTTTCTGTATTTTTTTGTCGTGATACATGTCTGCCATTAGTAATGTACGATCCTTGTCCTTCGACCAATAAACTAGAGCAGTGAAGCCACGATAGTACTAGAGCCCGTTGGAATAGCCCATGAACTGAAATGAGTAACAGTAAACGAGTACACTACGGTACCGTTTATTCGACCCAAGTCAATATAATTTAAGCCGATTCGTATAATTACATTGGTGAGGTGAAATTTAATTAAATATTAAAGGAGATATAAAATGCTATAATTTTATTATTACTTCAGGCTTTGGCTTTAATCGAACTCTTAAACAATATTGTGGCTATTATTAGTCTTATTAATTGGTGTTTTGTGTGATTTGTGTTAATTAGTTATAGCGAAGTCCAAGTTAGTTCAACAATACAGGTTTTCAATCACTAAATCAATCATAAGTTAGTCGTGTTCCATCTCTTAGCTGAATAGAATCGAGAACACCGCCTAGTGCTAGCACTATAGCAATCTTCGTCAGCATCCGCGTTCAGACTACAGACGAGCCTTTTCAAGTAGCAGAGATATTCCAATGTCTAAAGGAGATTGTTTCTTTTATGTCAGCAGCTTTCTTGGTCCCAATCATATCTACATGTTTTTATGCTCTAGACATAAAGTTTCACGTGTATTGTAGTGAAAACTAGATCAACTATCAGATAAGTCAGTTTGTCCTCGCCTATAGCAAAAAGAATACAGATATCGTCGCTGTAGAATGATTACCTCGTATGTCAATTTTTTTTTTATCTCACTGTCGAATGAAAACCATGTGTTTATACGGCGTTACACGGCGACACCGTAAACCCAATATACTACTACATAGTCTACATAGTGTCTTTACTTTTGAAAACCTCGTAACTTTGTACTTAAAACAACCGGCCAAGTGCGTGTCGGACTACGCACAATGAAGGGCTCCGTACTACTTAGTTGAAAATAATCTTTCAATACACTTCCTCGAAAACTGGTTCATATCGCACTACGATTAGGTTCACAATGCAATGTATGTCGCACGCGTGCGATTTTTTATTTTCCCGCACATGTGTGGGAATGCCACAGATAACTTATACCTATACTTAGTCTAAATTGGTTCAATGCCTCTATTCACAACTCTCTATTCGGAGGTGAATGAATTTTTTTTTAATCTCGGCAAAGAGATATGCGTCTATGGCGTTAATATTTTTTGAATATTTAAATAATGTTTCTATGTAGAATATTATCAAAAACCATAATTATTACAATAAAAAAAACGTTTATGAACAAATTAACATTTATTTGTGTTCTAAACTCAAAAATATTTGAATTTCCTATTTTTCATATAAGGCTGTTTATCGGCTTTATACCTTTGCTTCTCTTTCAACCTGGCGAAAGCAAAGCGCGGAAAAAAAAGAAAATTTAAATTATAGTTCCCTATTAATTCATGACAAAATTATTTTCCGTTATTTTATGTGTTTTTTATTTTATTTCTTCAAAAGTGTATTGAAAAACGTCGTTTGATACTCGTGGACATTTTTATTGCAGTTCTCGGTTCAAAAACAACCTCGCCTACGGCTCGGGTGTTTTAATTCCGCCTCGAACGCAATAACAAACGTTCTCCACTTATATCAAAATGTACTATTTCAATACACTTCCTCGAAAACTGGTTCTGTCGCACTACGGTTAGGTTCACAATGCAATGTATTTCACACGCGTGCGATTTTTCATTCTCCCGCAAAGAGGTATGCGTCTTTACGGCGCGGCGTTAAGATTTTTTAAATGTTTAAACAATGTTTATAAATAGAATATCATCAAAAACTATGATTATTACAATAAAAAAACATTTATGAACAAATTAACATTTAATTTGTGTTCGACACTCGAAAATATTTGATTTTTCTATTTTTCATATTAGGCTGTTTATCCGCTTTATGCTTTGCTTCTCCTTCAACCTGGCGAAAGCAAAGCGCGACAAAAAAATTAATATTTAAATCATAGTTTCCTAATAATTCATGGCAAAAATATTTTACGTTATTTTATTTTATTTCTTCAAAAGTGTATTGAAAAACGTCGTTTGATACTCGTGGACATTTTGTTATTGCAGTTCTCGGCTCAAAAACAACCTCGCCTACGGCTTGGGTGTTAATTCCGCCTCGAATGCAATAGCAAACGTTCTCCACTTGTATCAAAATGTACTATAACTTAACAATGTAGTTGAAAATCATGTTCTCCCATATTGTTAATTCCTATACGTCACGGTCATTTCAACTGCAACTGCAAATCTGTTTGTAAAAAAAAAACAATTTTTACCTGTAAAAAGTACAAATTTAAAAATTTGTACTTTTTACACGTAAAATTTTTTTCATTTGCTTGTGCTGTGAGACCTTGCTTCTTGCCAAATTTCATGATTCTAAGACAACGGTAAGTACCGTATTGGTTTTGATTTACTTGCGAATATCAAAATATGTTGCATAAATTACCGTATTTTTTTATTGCGTTGACTTAGAAACTTGATTTTTAGATCTCCAAGGAACCATAAACCTACGTATTTGGTGTTAATTTCAACTTTATACCTCCACGCGTTTCTGTGAAAAAGGGTCTTGACAGACAGACAGACTGCCAAACGGACAACGAAGAGACCATAGAAGGGTTCCGTACATCAAAAAGAAAAAACGGAACCCTTATAGGATCACTCGTGTGCTGTCTGTCACTAGCCAATTTGCTCCGAATCTAATAGACCGATTTAGTTAAAATTTAGTACGCATATGGATTTCTGTGACGCAAACACGTACGGCTAAAGTAAATACCACCACTTTTATGGGGCAAATAACCAAAATAAAAAAAAAAGTTTTGCAAACTGTACCGTGTGATATATCAAATGAAAGAACTTACTATGAGGGTTTCAAATATATTTTTTTTATAATTTTAAAATAAATCGTTTGAAAGTTATTTCAGAAAACAGACGAAAATTGATCATTTCCTTATCTCCGAAACTACTGAGTCTAAAATTTTGTAAAAAAAAAATACATAAAATAGTTCTATACATTACAGGAAAACCTATAAGAAGTTTGTGGTCTTAAAATAACATGGTAAATCTCTCAATATTGTGAGTACAAACTTACATTTACTGTTGTAATGTATGGGAGAACATGTTTTTCAACTACCTATAATGTAAAGTTTGTTCTTAGGATAATTTCATCCCAACTACGGATCCCTTCATTATGCGTATCCGACACGCACTTGGCTAGTTTTTTTCCTTTGGAGGTAAGGAACCGTAAAAACAGAAAACCTCTCATGTCATTTATCTGGTACTAGCTGCGCCCCGCGGTTTCACCCGCGTCTACTGGGATAAAAAGTAGCATATGTGTTAATCCAGGGTATAAGATATCATCATACCAAATTTCACACAATTTGGTCCAGCAGTTTGAGCGTGAAGAAGTAACAAACATACAAACACACACACACTCACAAACTTTCGCCTTAAGAATATTAGTGTGATGCTATAATCCAGTTAGGTAAGGATAATAATATAAAATTAAGTCCTTTTTATTATTATTCAAAATATGAGACAAAAGCACATGACAACATTGACCAAATGAACTGTTTTTTTCGTTTCCTGTAAAGTTTAGATCTCTGGACACACGAGGTTATCATTCTACAGCGACGATATTGTATTTTGTTTTTGCTCACAATTTTTATATTCTCAGACTCGGCTACGGCAGCTACGAGCTTGCTACGAGCTTGCTACGAGCTTGCTACGAGCTTGCTACGAGCTTGCTACGAGCTTGCTACGAGCTTGCTACGAGTTTGATACGCCGCGCAAGCCGTCACTCCCGATGGGCAGCATAAAAGACCGCTGAGGACTACTTCACATGACCGGTTCGTATATTTTACCAACCGTTATTGGTTAAAATAACTGCAGTACTTTTATTTCGCGATCTCTATAGGGTATCGTAGTAGACCTTCGCAGTTAATAGTACATTATTGCAAAGGCCGTGAAATAGGCAATTGCAGGTCGAGTATGAGTTTGAAGGCCGAGCCGTAGGCGAGGACTTCACTAATACGAGACAGGCAATTGCTATTTCCGCCGAGGCATATATAGTGCTTTTCTCAAAAAAATGCAGGGAAATAAAAGTAGGTAGTTAAGTTTCCATAATTTTTCAAGTTAGTGCCGTTTTTAATATGAACTGTACATTTCAGCATGGAATAAATTGTCCATAATGTAGATGGGTTTTTAGGTTTAGCAATCTCATTAAAATACGCCAAAAATACTGTTTCAGAGAAACTGTTCACTTTTTTCTCGTTTTTCCAAATCATAAAATTTTCATATACTTACCTAGTTTCATGTATTTTTCTTTTGACTTCGCTGGAAGCAGGTTTTCCATTGCCAATTTGGCTTCTGATCTTAAATCTGTGGAGTACCTACAATCAATCTTAATTTCACTTTATATTTATTATGAATGTAAATTTGTTATTTACATACATAATACTTAAATATAAATTTTCAAATCAAGATGAATTTTCAGCTTTGCCGCCAATTTTCTATCTAACATCTGTGCCGAAAGGCATTTGTGGCTATCTATACAGCCACGTGAACGCAATTTATACTAAGCAAAGAGACTGCCATTGGTATGGCAAGAATGATAAAAGAGATCCAATGAAAGAGTATTTAACCCAGCACGCCGTTTGCACAACATTGCTGGAGCGCTCCAGCAATGTTGACATTGCTGGAGCGCTGTAATGTTCCAAATTCAAAAAACGCTCCTGCAATGGATTTGATTTTCTTTGACCGTAAATTCGATACTTCGCGTGTTCTTTATTCGAAAATAATGACAACATTTCCATGCATGTTTGAGAAAAATTCAATTAAAATTCAATGCGAATGTTTTGGTTTTACATTACGTTTTTATTTTCGATATGGAAATATTCATTATATAATGTCAAATGTCATGCTGTAGGGAATAAACCAGTTAAGCAGCCTAATTGGGTTTGTTGAAGATATGCAACAAAGATGGAAACAATGGCCAATTTTCGGGTGTATTTTAGGTACTTAAGTATTTAATGTTTTTTTTTTATTACTTGGCCTATTAACACAAACGGGATGTTTACCATGTTTACTGTTAGATTCGAGTTCCCGATATTTCGGCACTGTTGCAAGCACCATGATCACGGATAAACAGAACAGAAGAATGTAACAGTAAAGATGGTAAATATCCCGTTTGTGTTAATAATAATGTTAGTGACCACGACAGTTTAAAAACTTATATTTGGCCTATGTTCAGCAGTGGACGTCTTTCAGTTGAAATGATGATGATGAAGTATTTAAAAGTTACAATGATAAAGACATAAATCGAATTATTAGTCCCAAAACATAAGATAAAAATATGTATTATCAGATAAGTAGAGTGTTTTACTGACAAACTTGAGTCAGTGTCAAGAAATGATTCATGCAAACTCTGCCAAATCTTAACATTGAGATTATCTCACACATTTTAAACTGTACATTATCGTGTTGACATTTAGCAAGCACACAGCTCGGTAACGACTAGTGGGTCCGAGTTGTGAAGCCGAAAGGGTTCGTATATTAGATTGTTATGGGCAAAAGGCTCACTTTACTGTACTAATGTTGTGCCTTTTACGTGATCATCATTTAACGCCCGATGGGTGGGCAACCCCACGACCCTAACGATGTTATAGTTTAGAATACATGATTAAATCATACATTCACTGGGCTTTGAACAAAGTTTTGCCTATCATAATTATTTGGAAATATTATATTATTTATTAATTTAAACGTTTGTTTTAGAGTTTTGGTAAGTCGTGCAGCTAATAACGAGGAAGAGAATATTAAATTAGCATGAAAAACAAATTCTGTCGATCACAGCTAGTTCAAATGTTCAAATGTTCGACGTAAAAAGGACAGTTACAAATAATCCCCGGCGATTCTAATTCTCAATACTTTCATTAGCCTTTACAAAGCAAACAACAGTGGAATTGTACACGCTAGTCCATTCTGTTGACTCGTATCGATTGGAAAGTTGAAGCCCAATCACTCAACGAGCCCCCACGTACTCGTACAACGTAATCAACACGGATATATTACTATAATGTTTACTCAGGGCACCTAACAAACGCTGCGTGTGTAATTCCTATACCCTCTAACTGTATGTTATAGTATATCCAATAAATCATTTTCGACTTTGATGAACGTTGTAGGTACCTAGTACCTACATTAATAATTACCTCTTAGATTATCATCAATTTGTCATCAATCAAAAGGAGTGGAATGTAATAAGCGAATTACTTTCGAAGATACCTACCTACCTCTCAAAAACATTGAAATAAAAGAGCTCATAAAACAGCTGCTCAAGCCGTTATCATTAATCATCGTAACTGTAACATTCACATTATAGCCTTTCAAGATTTAAACGAATATCGAGTTATTTATGTCACGCGATGTCACGCCATGTCCCGTCATTGAAATGAACAACGATTTTTACAGCAGCACCGAACATAACATTATCAGATGACGCGGCCCGGGGGACAGTAAATATTCCTGGACGCCGCGATTAGCCGGCGCCCGCGGCCCTACAAACATGCAACACATTTAACGCAATATCTACGTCACTATATCCACCAACATAGGTTTCGAGAACATTAATCGACAACAATGAACTCGATATATTAACTGCGAGGACCGAACAAAGAATCCAATCCAAATCCTACCTCTATTAAAGTTTCGCAGCAGGACGCTATCGGCAATAGGAGCAATGATTTTTTCCATGTCCTTTGGGGCAACAAGTTGATGAAATATTTGCTCAATCGGCTGTGTAACATAGTTTCATTTATTTCACTTCACCCCAGTCACTCAACTGAAATAACAACACAGTACGGCGGACGTGAATCAGCAATAAATTCCAATGGTGATACATACGCGTATACCTCATAACTGCCGCATTCATATATCATTAATATGTAACAATACTAACATTTCTTTTCGCCGCGCAATTTGACGTAACATCGTCTCATCAGTTCTACTTTACTTAACAAAAAATACAATTTCGTTTCATTATAGTAGATATTCGTACAGTTGTATATTTTCGTATAAATAGAACAAATTATACAGAAGTAATAACATGTAGTGTATTCGGAACTGTTCCAAATCACATGTTACAAAATGAAGCGCTAATCACGAACCGCGCCTAGCAAAATTACCGAAATTAACTAAATGGTTTATGTTAAAACAGAAAACAGTAGCTGTCGGAATATAATTATGTTGATAATATGGGTTTCTATTTAAATAATAGTTGCTATGCACCGATAAAATAATTTTAATGACTTAACCATTCAATAGGTGAAAATAATACATAAAGGAATAGTATTGTAGTCGCAGCAGCTATAAAAAACAATCTTCGGAAATTTAAGTAGAACCTGTTTGGTTGCCGCCTACGAAAGAACCACTCCAGCACTCTTGGGAGAAATAAAACCCGAGAAAAGGGTCCTTTATTAATACTTGCCATATTTTGATGACTAATCCGACTGCTAAATGTGGTTCTGATGAAAATAACTACCCCTGAACAGTTTTTGTTTTTAAAACAAGATTAAAAGTAAAAACACTAACTCAAACTCAAAGCTTTTATTACCAAGGGGTATCGTATTACCCAGTAGCTGGGTTGTGGAATCGCTCCATGCAAAATACTGGTATTCTGCTACATCCGGTTTGACTGGAAGCCAACCTCAATGTAGTTGGAAAAAGGCTAGGCAGATGATGATGACAACATTACCTAAGTGCTCTGTAAGATGTTTTTATAGTTTAGAGGCTTATAGGCACAGTCTTCGGCCACGTTTCCGGATGTCATCGACGCAGACGAGTACTTTGACGCCTAAGTGTCCTTTTGTGTTTGTATTTATTTGTATAGTTAGTCATTTACTTTAGTACCTAGTGTAAATAGTGTTAAACTTTTTAAACTTTCGCGATTTGTACACATTATAAAACACTATCAAAAACGGGTCTTATCGCGATATTCGTTTTAACGAGGTAAACAGGTACCTACTACCAGGTACGAATATCGCGATAAGACCCGTTTTTGATAGTGTTTTATAAATAGTGTTAACTTGTATATTGTATATTAAAACTTTGTACTTTTAGAGGCTTATAACACTTCGTCTTCTTTCTTCTTCTTTTGATAAACAAAAAAATTGCCAATATTGGAGACAGCCGACAGAAAACTGGTGTCGAGGTGATGCGGTGACGCGAACTCACAAGATTTCCCCCTAACAAAAATCGCACAACGAACAAGAAGTTTTTACTTCAAATATAAAGTCACCGTCATAAAATTCTAATGATTTGCCAGTAGGTACCTATATGCCCGTAATTCAGTTATCTACAGTTGCGCATAACAGTATAAAGCAATAATAACAATAAAGTGCGTATGGCAAAGTAATTAAACAGATGTCAGAGCACAAACAGAGGAATAGGAAACTAAAGTGTCACCCGTCCGGTACATCGGCGAAATTAGCATCGAGCGAGTCGCCTTCATTCAACAACAGGAACCAGCCATTAATCTTACACAATGTGATTGCGGTCCGAAATTCTCTTCATTATTCAATCATCCAATGACAAGTAATCTGAAGGTTCTGATAATCATGTTTTCGAATTATGGAAACATTCCATTTACGCAGCTATCCTTGAAACGTCTGAAAAGGCAGAGAACAATTTGTTTGCTAATGATTACAAAAAAATCCTAAACTTAATATCTTTGTACAGGATGTTTGGTGCATCGTTAGCCAAATGGAAATGACGGATCGAAGGCGTCATGAATGTACAGAGATATGTTCTTTGTACTCTTTTAAAAAGTTTTCTAGTCTATCTTCTTTCTAATAATATGCAGTAACGCCATAAACGCCACCTTTTACTAACTTCACTAATTTGTTAATTTGTGTATCGGGACGCATTAGGCTAATATTCGGATTGCAGGACAAAAACTTTTTTTTGTAAATAACACGCGCAAAGCAGATAAAAACTGTTATTTCCCTCTTACACAGTCGAAATGCATCATCTGTCTCTCTCTTTCATCAGGTAAACGGGACATGTTACTCCATCACAGCACCGTGAATCTTTTCTAAAAAGACAGTCGAATGGACAAAAAAAATTTAAAGTTTTCACCAAACAAAAGGTCAAAACCTTAAATCAAACGCCAGACGAAATATACTTAATAATATAATAAAGGTAAGGAAATCTTCATAGTATCATCGCATCTAAGAAATTTGTCTTAAACCGTAAATAGGTACCTATGTATAGATATTATACTCGTGGCTAAGTGATAACAGCCGCACGGGTCGATCCGTCAGGTTAAGCTACGCTTGCCGGGGGTACCTTTACATACCGAGATTCCTCCGTGCCTCGGAAAGCACGTTAAGCTGTTGGTCCCGGCTGTTATTCGTGGATCTTTGACAGTCGTTACGGGTCGTCAGAAGCCCGAAAGTCTGACAACCAGTCTTACCAAGGAGTACCTATCGTATTACCCAGTAACTGGTTTGTGGAGGTCAGATAGGCAGTCGATCCATGTAAAATACTGGTATTCAGCTGCATCCGCTTAGACTGGAAGCCGACCCCAACATAGTTGGGAAAAGGCTAGGCAGATTGATTGTATAGATATTATACAAGAGAGCTTTACATTTACTTTTCAGGTGGTGTTGATATTGGTCATAAGTGGCACTTGCAGAAGCACTGAACTGGTGAATAAGAAGGTACCTGACATAGCTGGAATAATACTAGTAAAGTTAAGAGGTACTAAAACAAAAGTTGACCGAACCTTCGTAGTAAAGAAAGAATTTGTACAAATAATAGAAAAATGCCAAGGACTTCGACCTAGTGATTTGGAAGCTGATCGTTTTTTTCTGAATTACCAAAAAGTGAAATGTTTGAGGCAAGTAATTGGCAAAAACAAAATATCTGGTATACCGAAACAGATAGCCACGTATCTTAATTTACCAAATCCAAACTTATATTCTGGTCACTGCTTCCGCAGAACTTCTGCTACTTTGTTAGCTTATTCAGGCGCAGATTTGACTACATTTAAAAGACACGGAGGATGGAAATAAAGTAGTAGCCGAAAGATACATAGGAATCAGTGGAGAATAAGACTAAAATATCAAGTAAAGTAACAAAAACAATATAAATCTACATTCCTCGGAATTCTCTCCGCAACCTAGTACTTCCAAAGACTATCCGGAGCGAAGTAAAAAAAAATTCTATTCCAGCTGAAGAAAATTACAAAATATTGCTTTCTCCAACATTTACAGAAAAACCAGAAACTCAAATTCGCAAAAAATATCCAACATTAATATACCAGGAAAGAACCTTTCCCTTACGTTTAATAATTGCCCTAATTTTAATATTAATTTTAAATATATAATATTATCTTACCAATATTATTTATTTATGTTTTAAGCAGATATTGTTTTTTTTATTTAATTTCCTCATATTCGAAATGAAAAGCAGAGTGTTTACCTCTGGAGAAAGACCTATTTAGGTACTCGAACTATTGGCGCCTTCGCTACGAGATAGAAGATAGGTACCATTCATCCCTTGTATAACAATCTACTATTACACTTTTTCCTTGCCGTGAAAAACTACGGTTTATTCGCCGTGTGTAAGCACGGTCGTCAGTGTTGTATGGATCACTATGGAAGCTTGTTGACAGACACGTTTTTTCTACGGTTTATACACGATACCGTAAAGAAACCGTGACGTGTACAAAGGGCCTTATACAAAGTACCCAAAAGCCTCGTATTCGTCGTCATATACTTGTTTAGGGTCGGCGCGGCGCAACACGTCTTCTTCTTCTTCGTCGTTGCGTTATAACTATTAATTAATCAATTAAACACACAATACCTTACAACATTTCATGCACATTTCACATAAACAACACATTATAAAACTAGCTGCGCCCCGCGGTTTCACCCGCATAAACCGGGATAAAAAGTAGCCTACGTGTTAATTCAACATATAAGCTATCTACATACCAAATTTCATCCAAATCGTGCAGCCGTTTGAGCGTGAAGAAGTAACAAACATAAAAACACACACACACACTCACAAACTTTAGCCTTTATACTATTAGTGTGATATGAACACAAGTTTGGTGCGTTTGCGCCTACCGTAACAAACAGGACAGATGTCGGAAGCGTAATTGAATATTTCCTGTCTAATCGAAGCCGGTTGCGGGGAGGGGGAGGGGTTCCCCTTTATGCTACCCTATCAAAAATTAAAAATAAAATAACGGACTAATATGATTAGACGCCTGATGTCAGCAGTACTGTTTATAAATGTGAACTACATAAAAGATAGAAAATCTCGTAAAGCCGAGCCAAGATGTCAAGTAACTATGTACTAATTACTTGCATATTCACGAAGTTGGATGAGGTACGAGTAAAGGTAGGTTATGTAGGTTTCAGGAATTCAGTGTAGATAGTGATGTTTGTGTTGTTTCAGGACAGACGAGCTCGTCTCAGCTTTATGTATAAATAAATAAATTGTATCTTGTATTGTATCATGTGTTGTTACTTAATTTAATTAGAAACCATAATTATGTTGACTTTAGACTTAATCCCAAACCTATTTGCAACCCATCCCTGATACTGTTAGGGCATCAGCGGTGTGCTATAATTATGACAAACTTGCAAATCAGTTAGTCCAAAATCAGTATTCTTCAATCTCTAATTACGCGAGATACATTTTGAAATTGAAAAGGATCAAAACCCAATTTTGATCCCACTCTTTTGGCTGCTTCTTGTTATCGATAAACTTGGTATTCAGATTATGTTCTCCCTTTACTTCCACTGCGTACAACTGTACAAGTCATAAAAGTCAATAAAGGATGTTGATATAGGCCAAGGCCGGGGAACTTTTACTACTTACAATACAATTTACCCTTGGGCCTTGCGACTATACTCATCTTTTAGCTCTATTTCTAATTTTATCTGCATGTAAACGTGACTTTCTCGTAGTAACATCAATTCAAATGATATACTGCCCTGTTATATGTTACACGAAATTTCTTTAAGAATTTGTTCAAAAGCTGAATGCAAAACTTGCCGCAAAGTATCAGCCTCCTAGTGATACATAATGCATAAACATCGCACCTCGGCGTGCAGAAGGCTGGGGGCAAGAGCTCTTCATATCTTGAGCATGCCTCCACTTAGCCCGCTGCATACGGCCCGTCCGTGTTACACTCACTCGCCACCACTCACCGATCTAATGTATTAGAATCAAATGGGTATGCACAACTGTGACCTTCCGGAATAGGTTAAACGGTACATGTACGTACATAAATCACGTGTAGTTTGTGATTGTTGTGCACTTGTGCGGATAAATGGATTAGTATCTATCTACATGGATAGCAAATAAACTGCGAAATGAAATAGCATAGAATTTATCTTCTACTCTTGCAATAGGTACTGGTAAAGAAAATTAACTGTTACTAGGTACTTAAGTATCGAGAAATGTATTAATAAGTTTTCTCTCCGTACCCAGAATCCATAATTAAATTTTGTATGGCTGCTGTCTGAATTCTTACTAACTACAAAACCAAAATTATATAATAAATTGGTTCATAAAATAATAAAGGAGTAGATACAAGAAGTAGACACCTCAGTAGGTACCTACTACGGAAAATTTTTATCAAAATGCATTAGAAAACGATAATCGGCATTTCATATCTTGGGCATGATAAAAACAGGCACAAAATACAAAACCCATGTTTGTATTTTTGCTCTCAGAAAAAGCATAGCATAAACGCATTCGATATTCAAATCCAAACAAACGATGTCTGCGGCTAAATGTAAGTTTCTGAACCGAACTAGAGCATAAACAGTGCGTACTTGAAAAGTGCATGAGCGCGAAGCAGCTGAAGCGTAGAGTGCCCTCGAGTGTTGTAGGGTCGTTAGAAGCCGCACTGCACGCTGCACCTCCTACCAGGATTATTTAGTTAAGCATCTTTTCACTAAACCTTAATGAGACTTCTTCCCGCTTCTACGAATTTTTGAATCCAATTCTGAGGCCGAATATTTGAGTAAAGTCACGACAAAATTTTAGTTTTTGTTTAGAACAGTTTCCGAAAGCTTGTGGGCGTCACTCACTGTATAATATTCATCTCCAAAAACACGACGTTGTCACATAAGTTACAAAGTATGACAGGATATTACTTTGACAAGTACGGGATCCAAACTCGAAATACGAAGTAGACGTACCTAGTTTATAGCCGATCACTTCAATTTGCTAGAAGACTTCCAAAAGTAAACATTTCATAAATACCTTCGAGTTTTCCAATAGTACTAAATCTTGCTCTTGCGTGACTAATCCATCTCCCTCATTTACAATATTCGATAACAACGTGATCAAGAAAATAGAAAACAACATGAAAATACCCATTGCTCATTTTCTAGCGCTGTAAAAGTCAACTGAAAGATTGATTCGAAACTCGTTGCCTGGCTTACCAAAACAAACTAATCTCTATATTTTTGAATTATGCTCTATTCTGCCTTTTACTTAGAATTTTATATTATAAACTAAAAGAAGCTAAAAGATCTAAACGAAAATATTTGTTCAAAGAACATCATTTTTGCCGTTTTAATGGCAGTTGATTTACGCTACTGGCGCGGAAATCTCCTGGACGAGAGTCAAAGAATTCTTTGAACGAGGTTTTCACTGCATCTTCGGTGTCTTTTTTTCCCCGTAAAGAGCTCTCTGAACTAAAATAAAATGACCTGATATGTTGATGTCGCTTTGAGTTGTGCGCTATATCAGTTGCTCACTAAGTGTAAAGTGAACATTCATCTGAAAACAATTCTGCCAAGTTTGAATAAATATTTTTGTGACGTTGAACCCGTTAACGAGTGTTGCTCTTAGGGTTCCGTACCTCAAAAGGTAAAAACGGATCTCTTATAGGATCACTCGTGTGTCTGTCTGTCTGTCCGTCTGTCACAGCTAATTTGCTTCGAATCTACTGGACCGATTAAGTTAACGTAATAAATAAATGAATTTTGAAGAGGTCACTTTTGGGGGACAAATAAGACAGAGACAGGACAGAATATTTTCTACATTCTCATCTGAAATTAGAAAATGACAGACAATTCAAAAATCCGGAGTCACACGTCATGTCATAATCGTACAAATTATGTATGACTCCGGATTTTTAAATTGTCTGTCTTTTTCTCCGATGAGAATGTTTTCTTGTTTTATACTTTTTAGAGCTTGACTTTTCAGTAGGTAGTCGGGTTTTAGTTTTTAAACTTACTTTATAATTAAATTATTTTGGGGTTATAATTTCGTGAAAAAGTATTTGTAGAGCCGCTTTACATTTTTTAAACAAAAATAATTAGTATGTTTGTATTTTGGGTAGGTTTGGAGATATAATTTTCTCTCCAAACCTACCCAAAATACAAACATACTAATTATTTGGCTCATGTCTGAGGCGTGATTTTAGAAATTATTTCTAACTACCGGGTGATTGCAAGCAAAGCCGCGAGCAACGGCTAACAATATACATATATTTGAAATGTGCTCATTAAGCCCTTTCATACTGAACTCGGCATCATTATTATTATTTTTTTTTGTTTTAGTTCATAACTTTATGTCCGCTAGAGGGCGCCATATTCAACTTAATTTGACGACACATATGCTATAACCAGCGATTAATCAAGACGATTCCAAATATACCTCATTTGTCAAATTATGACAAGCAATTTAGAAGTTATGAGGGAACAGATGAACATACATACATATATACATACTTACATACATACATACATACTGGTCAAAATCATAGCCCTCCCTTTTGCTTCGCAGTAGTCGGGTAAAAATTGAAAAATAGTTTTGCAAACTGAAAGCAAATGTGAAGTTTTGTCAACTCAAATAGATTTTTGTCTATAATTTTAAACTAAATTGTTTTAATGTTATTTAAGGAAATAGACGAAAATTGACCATTACCCTTATCTCCGAAACAACTGAGCCTAAAATTTTGAAAAAAATACAAAAAATAGTTAAGTATATCCCTATATATTAAAGGAAAACCTATATGAAGTCTATGGTCTTAAAATAACATGGTAAATCTCTCGATATTGTGCGTACAAACTTACATTGCAGTTAGGATGTACGGGAGAACATATTTTCAACCACAATGTTAAGTTTGTTCTTGGGATAAATTCATTCCACTCACGGTACTCTTCATTGTGCGTAGTCCGACACGCACTTGGCCCGTTTTTACAAATTGGAATATGGTGAATACGTAGGAAATAAAATTTAAAACTTGCGTTTGGTACAAAGACTTATTAGTAATCCTGCAAGTTTTTTAACGACAAACGTATCATTTTATCATTCACTAGCTTTTGCCCGCGGCTTCGCCCGCGTGGATGTCCGAAAATATCCCACAGGAAAAGTCCTTCCTTATTTCTTGTCTACCTTATAAAGGGCATCTCTGTGCAAAATTTCAGCTTTGGGTTTGGGCTGGGCATTGATGAGTCAGTCAGTCAGTCAGGACTTTTCTTTTTATCCACCCACGCGCTGATAGCCTACCGCAAAAATAATTATTAAAGTCCGACTGGTATTCCAGCGATTAGCGCGTTCAAACAAACAAAAAGAGTGTGTGTCAGCTCCGACGCACGACTGGAGTTTACTCCTGATTTTGTGCCCCACCTCACCTCCCTGCTAACCTCCCCATCCCCATCTCACCCCCTCTCACACCCCCTTCACCGCTTTCCCCACCCCTCTACCCTCACCAACTCCTCCCCATCCCCTCTTTTCTTTTCCACACCCTCCTCCTCACTACACCCTCTTATCACTCTCCACCCTCTCCCCCTCCCTCCATCATCCAACCCCTCTCCCTCCTCACCACCCCTCCTCTCCCCCTCTCTCTCACCACACCCGCCCCTGCCCCATTCTCTACTCACCACCCGTCCCCTTCCCCCTTTCCATCCTCACCAGCCCCTCCCCTTCCCCTCCCTTCACCCTCTATCTTTCCCTCGGGGGGAAAAACTATTACTGACAAGCTTTATTACTTGCTTAGGCAAGTAATTGTGCCTAGTTTCAAGTTAATTAACCAAATGAATAAGATTTTTCATATAAACTATATTCCCTGTTTTCACACCCACAGGGATGGAATTTATAAAAATCTTTTCGGATATTTCCGTAACTTGACTGAAAGATTATTTACACCTATTTTCGAGTTAATCAAGCCGCGCAGTAAAACCTGGCCAGTAAAATTTACTATTCATTTTCACCCCTTTAGGAGTAGATTTTCGAAAAACCCTGATTCACATTATTCTTTATTTTTGATCTCAAGTACAAATACTGAGTTTCGAGTTAATCGGAACTCGCGTTAAAATTCCTCCATACAAACTTTGATACCCCTCAATCCCTCCCAAGGGGGTAGTTTAGGAAAACTAAAAATGACAAACTTTATAATTTACTTAAATAAATAGTCATACCAAGTTTCAAGTCTATTAACTCAAGGAATAAGATTTTTCATACAAACTTTCATCCCCTATTTCCCCCCCATAAGGATGGAATTTCCAAAAAACCTTCCTTAGTGGATGCCTACACTGTATAAGGTATCTATGTGCAAAATATCAAGTCGCTAGGTCCAGTGGTTTGAGCTGTGCGTTGATATATCAGTCAGTCAATCAGTCAGTCAGGACTTTGAATTTTATATATATATATAGATAGATAGAAGATCTTGGCCGTTTGGGTGTATAGGTTGTCACATAGATATGACAGATTTGCGATAAAATCACTAAAGATAAGCTCCTAGTTGCGCTCCATGTTAATAAATAATCACATAATTTATTTATGCAAAAGGATATTTTTCTTGCCATAGTCCAAGACTTGGGGAATATATGAGAGATATAGTGATATAGAACACACCATGAGTTTGTAAACACGAGATTATGCCTAAAAGCCTCTTTATGGGATAAAATATATGCAAACGGCGTTTGATGTGCTTCAGTAAAAAAATATGAAAAGTCAAAAAATAAGCCCGTGACGTCTTTCGTTCATTTATAAAAAAAATAGAGGCACAGAGTTTGTTACTTATACATTTCTGTAATGCTTTAGTTTAGTATGACTTAAATCATATTTAGGTTATCCATTTATGCTCGTTTGTCCTTCAAAGTTAGTGAAGTTGTTGAGTTAGTGTTAGGTTTAATTGACCCTGTCATTTCTTTATCACCCTAAAGCCAGAAATACACTTGCTATTAACTTGCATTAAATAATGCAAGTAGCTTGTATGTCATTGTGACAATCACCTTTCAGAAGTGGTTATGGTACAATGGCATGCAACCTACTTGCATACATTAGTGCAAGTTACTGACATGTGTACTCCTGCCTTAAACGGGATTTACATTAACAACATTAATTGCATGTATGGTAAAATTAATTTCACAAACTTACTTTCAATACATTGCAACTTGTTCCATAATAATTAGTGTCATGAAATCGACAGTATTACCGAAATTATGGCCCCGGTCCCCGTCAGCATCGAAGCTTTATTTTGCAATGTACAATATTATGGTACAAATGTGCTTTCGCGACACTCGTTTCACGTCGCATTTGATAGTGAAACTAGTTGCGCGACATTACTTTTATCATAAATCGCGCTTGGCACGAAAGTTTAGATTTCATTAAATTAATGAAATTACATGTTTCGACATGAAATTGTCAATGAAATTAATGTCAAGAAAATAAACATGTCACTAACTTTGTAATGTAAATTTATACGGCTTTATAGTTGAATGTCACTTGCACGTCATAAAACGACAAGGTCTGTTTGTGTATGTGTATACCTTAGTGAAGTTTCAATATAATTGGAATTATTGTTAATATTGGTATATGAAGCTGTCGTGGCCAGATCTTAGAATTGATCATTTCATGAAGTGACCGGTCATTTCATGAAATGGTTGCGATTCATGAAATGGCCAGCTAAAATTGACCACATCGTTTAAACGTCAACGTTTAATGACATATCAGTCGACGTTTGGCCATATCATGAATCAGAACCATTTCATGAAATGACCGAACACTTCATGAAATGATCAACGTAGAAAAGGCCATACCATGGCGCAAGCAACCTATTAATTAGACCAATAAATATAAGTTATACACTAGATTTTTCATACTAATATTACTATGTACTTTGTAATGATGTAACTTCTATGTAATTTATTTAATGTGAAGTTATGAATAAATATTATATTCTATTCTATTTATCGATATTCCCAGCTGACCACTGGGCAGATAGCAAAGTAGTTGCATTTCACGCCACTATTGGCACCCCGACCAAATGGGTTGAGTTAGGTTATAACTGTGACCAACAAAGCGCGATCCGAGCGAGCGAAGCGAAAGGTGCCGCGGCAGCAGCCGGCGAGCGCTACATCCAAGTTGGTCGCAGTTACTTGGCTATTTAGTATTTTTAGGATAGATGTACAACAAAAACAAAACGACATCAACGGCTCTACCAGTGGATAATCTAACTATTGTACGATATGGTCACTAATGTTTGACCACATCATGAAGTAGTCGTGCGTTTAACTGTTCATATCGTCATATATTCAATAATCTAGCCAGACGGACAGCGGTCGGTGTTATATTTCATGAAACACAACCATTTCATGAAATGACCAAACTGAAGTGTTTGGTCATTTCATGAAATGGTTGTGGACATGCAATTATCAATTCTAAGACATGGTTTTGACATAGCAATTACGAGAACCACTAGGAAACATTCACATTAATGATATATACCTACATATAATAAAATTTTAACGAAACTAGTTTTGCAAACTAATTTGATTGATGATGGTGTTCAAAAAGTTAAATCAGTGCTTCTATTAAAAACAAAGAAAAAACAGAAGGTTTTTTTGCGAATTCAACATTTTGCAAATTCAACATTGTAGGCCAGAAGGGTTTTTTCTTTGTCATCATCATCAACATCATCATCTATGTCTTTCAAGAAAGCTCAACCTGCTGTTGCTGTAGGACGTATCACAAATAAAGTTCCACTACAAACGTACTATTTATATCTGAATAAATTAATTGGAATTCGCAGCATTAACATAGGAACCCGGAAAATCCGAATCGCTGACCGTCTTCGAGCCAATCCCTTTTCGTCAATGTTTAATTTACTCAAAACTACTCCGATTACATTGTTTTTTCTCTCTCTGTAAAAGGTTCTTACTTTATTTATTCATGGCCTGATTGATACGGCTCTTTGTCGATACATCGTATCAAAAAGGCAGTGACAGCCGATGACAAAAAGAATATTTGTATTGGTGACATGTGAAACTGTATTTTACTGTATCTAGGGCTGCCTGAGGTTTATAGGCATATGTACCTACCTATACCTACACGGTATCATCGCGGATATTTACTGTGAACCACTTTTCGACCTTATTGCTAAGGTAATAAGGTTGAAAAGTGGTTCACCGCAAAATGTCCGCGATGGTACGTTTATGGCTGGAACCAAAAGTTCAGACAGTTCTATTAAGCTGATAGGTACCTTTAATGTAGTACTAACTGAATGAGTGTAAAAATAACTAAATCAGTGGTACCTACACAATTTAAACATATTTTTTTAAAGTCACTTGACAAAATCTTTTAATAGGTAGTGTAAAAAACCAAAAAGTTAATTCCACAATTTGTCCGATATTACGGTAAGTATAACTTTGTAAGCGGAAACAAGTAGGTATAAATGTGGGTACAGTGTGCTGCAGCAATAAATATCAATTGTGCCCGCGTGCAATTAAATTACATGGCCCCCACTAATGTTCCACAATTATTTTAGCATTCATTGGTTGCGGGACGGAATAAAATGTACAAAATAATCGGTTAATTCCATTATTTTATTAAATAACACTGCTAGTATCAAAACTATATTTAATAGCGTTTGTAACTCCGCGCACATTCATTTTGAACCGATGATTTTGAAAAGTAATTGTTTTCGTTCTAAAAATTCAAGCTGGCTTATTAATAATTAGCTTTTGCCCGCGGTTTTGCCCGCGTGGATGTCGAAAAATATCCCACGGGAACGTACTTCAGGGATTAAAAGTACCCTATGTATATATATGTGTATCTGGCTTAAGTATATACAAGCTAACTGTCCAGGTTATAAACTACCTATGTGAAAAATTTCAGTCGTTTTTGCGCCGGACATGAACATACAAACAGACCAACGGACAAAAATTCTAAAAACTTTATTTTCGGTATCAGACTCGTTCCCATAACACACAGCAATTACTTTTTTCAAATAGGTATATTCAATGTACAGATTTGACTTCGTTACTATTTTATTACATGCATAGATACAGATGTAACAGTACAGTCAGCGTCACGATGTGGGTACCCCCCTTGAAAGCACCACGTTCGATCCCGCGATGGCCGCATAGCAAGTTTTGTATTTTATTGTAATATTAGCTGACCCGCCAGACGTTGTCCTCAATTCTTTTTTTTTTTCTACCTTTTTTTCTTTGAAATCACCCCAGTAAAAAGGAGATTATAACAAAAACAAATACAAATCGGTCAAGCAGTTCTCCAGTTATGGCGTGACCAAGGGAAATAGGGATTAATTTTTATATATAAATATATTTATAAAATGTAACATATTTAATATAATAATAATATAATTTATTTAATAAAAAAGTGATAATATTCTTGCAAACAGTTTAAAGATACAACAATGCACAAGAATATTTCGAAGCTCTTAGTAACAGTTTAATTGGTCTAGAGGTTGAGGATGTGATGTGTGAAATTGTTGGCTCAGGTTCGATACTGGCAATCTTAATTTTAAGTTTTTGTTCTCGTCAAGTTTTATTTTTCTTTAAGTTATACTATTTATGCAACTTTTCCTTTTTACATATTGTTACTAGTAGGTTTATATTAAAATGAAAGAAATATAATTTATTTTAGAAAAATTTATTATACCACCTAACATCGAAAAACTTAACTAAGTATTTATCATTATAGATAACTGTAACATACATAATAGAAAAAGTTTGTATCGCTTTACTGCTTACAACAACAACTTTTATTGTTTGATAATTTACCTTTCAAACTAGTAGAATAATTTTCATAATAACGAGTTAAAAAACATGTTCTCATTAGTAACAATAAGTATAGTTCTAATGAATAAACAATTTACATCTCTCGTAAATCATAAATATTATCTACAGGCATCGATCACTAATAAAAATCTAGATACACACTGCCACGCAAAAGTTCTCGTAAACGGTCGCCAATTGTGTTTACCTACTCTAGTTGAAATAAATATGCGTTAATGTAAATTCAACCTTAAGTATAATAAGATCTTGCGGTCCAGGGATCTGGGCCGCGAGGAGTCGCTGGAGACTCTGAACAGAGACCCATGGGGGCGCCCCTACAAGATGGTGCGGGAGAAACTCCGCCCATGGGCGCCCCCGCTGACGCAGAGTCTCCGGCCCGAGCTCGTGGAGGACGTAGTGAGCGCTCTGTTCCCTTCGCGAGGGGAACATACTCCCCCGCCTATGGCTCCGCCTCATGCGGTGCCCGCTGCGGATCACGACACCGACGACGACGTTGATGCTCCGGAAGTGACCGAGGTAGAGTTGAGAGCGGCGGTACGTAGGCTCAGTGCCAAAAATACCGCCCCAGGACCCGACGGCTTACCTGGAAGAGCCTGGGTTCTGGCCTTTGGGGCTCTCGGGCCTCGACTAGGGGGGCTCCTAAGCGCATGCTTGGAGAGGGGCCAGTTCCCACTTCGCTGGAAGACGGGGAAACTGGTCCTCATTAAGAAGCCGGGGCGCCCTGCGGACTCTCCGTCCGCTTACCGGCCCATCGTGCTGCTCGACGAGGTGGGCAAGCTCTTTGAAAGAGTAATTGCAGACCGCCTCGTCGGGTGGCTGGTGCAGGAGGGGCCGGATTTGGCGGAGAGCCAGTTTGGTTTCCGCAAGGGGCGCTCTACGGTGGACGCCATCATGCGCGTGCGAGCCCTCACGACGGGGGATGCAGTGGCCCGGGGTGGGGTCGTCTTGGCGGTGTCCCTAGACATCGCCAACGCCTTTAATACCCTGCCCTGGAGTTGCATCAGGGAGGCATTTCGGTATCACCGGATGCCGACCTACCTCTGTCGAGTGGTCGAGGCCTATCTGACGGACAGGGCCGTCATCTACCCCGGTCATCAGGGAGAGTGGAACCGGCGAGAGATGTCGTGCGGTGTCCCACAGGGATCGGTCTTGGGGCCGCATCTGTGGGACATCGGTTACGACTGGGTGCTGCGCGCCGACCTCCCTAGCGGCGTCAGCGTAGTATGTTACGCTGACGACACGCTGGTCCTGGCGCAGGGGAGGTCGCACCAGGCGGCGGCTGAACTAGCGACACGCGGGGTTGCGATAGTCGTGGAGAGGATCCGGCAGTTGGGACTCGAGGTGGCCTTGCACAAGTCTGAGGCCATGTGTTTTCATGGTCCTCGGAATGCGCCACCGTCGGGTTCCGAAATAACGGTGGGAGGGGTTCACATCGGAGTCGGGTCGACGATGAAGTACCTGGGACTCGTCCTCGACAGCCGGTGGAACTTCGTGGAGCACTTCCGACGTTTGGCTCCCAGACTGGCACGGGCTGGGGCTGCCTTGAGGCGGCTCCTGCCCAATCTGGGGGGTCCAAACGCCTCCTGCCGGAGGCTCTACGCGGGGGTCGTGCGGTCCATGGCCCTTTACGGAGCACCGGTGTGGGCGCGTTCCCTAAGGCTGGGACCAGCCGGCAGGTTGAACGCGTCCCAGAGGGTCATGGCCATCCGGCTAGTCCGGGGATACCGCACGGTCTCCCGGGAGGCGGCGAGCCTCCTTGCCGGATTGCCGCCGTGGGATCTGGAGGCAAAGGTCCTCGCGCACGTGTGGGAGTGGCGCGAGGAGGCGAAGCGCCGGGGCGTAACTCCGCTGCCGCGAGAAATCACGGTACAGCGGACAGAGCTCCGGCGGGATCTCATGGCGGCATGGAGAGCGCGACTGTCGCAACCCAGCGCTGGGCACGCCACAATTGCGGCGATAAGTCCCCTCTTTGAGGAGTGGTTAGAGAGGCGCCACGGCGTCCTCACCTTCCGCCTGACACAGGTCCTCACCGGACATGGTTGTTTCGGGAGGTACCTGTTTCGCATAAGGCGGGAGGAAACGCCCGGGTGTTATCATTGTGTGGATCGCCCGGAGGACACGGTGGAGCATACAGTGGAGGTCTGCCCGGCTTGGGCAGAGCACCGCCGTGTTCTCACGGAGGCGATCGGCGGCGGCGATCTCTCGCGTCCGAGCCTGGTCCAGGCCATGGTGCGGAGCGAGAGTGCATGGGAGGCCGTCACCTCCTTCTGCGAAGCAGTGATGCTCGCGAAGGAGGAGGTGGAACGCGTGAGGGAGAGGCAGCCTCACGCCCTCAGTCGCCGCAGGAGACGCCCTGGGCGGCGGGAATCGCGGGGCGATTTCCGGCCACCGTAGGCGCGGGCCTGCGGACGGTGAGCAGCGGGTAGCTCGCCGTCCGGTAAGGACCAGGCCCGAGTCGACGGCGCGTTGTGTTCCACGCGCGCCTCAAAGAGATGTCAGCAAGTGACGGGGTCCAATAGGGCCCACGCCGCTGGGGTCGCGGATTGTCCGAAGGGGTTACCGCGGCCCTGGCATAGGCAACTGAAGGAACACGGGTGGGTTTTAGTCAGTAAAAGTCTGACACGCCCTTCCGCTCCACCCAGAGCGGGAGAAGTTATTTGATGATTTCCCACCCTCAAAAAAAAAAAAAAAAAAAAAAAAAAAAAAAAAAAAAAAAAAAAAAGTATAATAATTAAAGTTGTATTCACAAAGCCCAACATACTTTTTTATTAGTGATCGATGTCTACCTCCAACTACTAGGTATTAGGTAGCTATTTAATCACAATAATGAAATAGTGAGGTCAAATGATTTATTCTTTGGATTATTTCAATGTGTCAATGTCGACACTTTATTTTATTATATTATAACACAGATATATGTATAATATTATAACGATCTATACCAAACGGAATTACGGGTTCAAAAATATTTAAACTCCATTTACAATAAGATTTGACATTTAAATAAACTTTTTTTACAGTCCGTTCAACCGATTTTGACTTCTATTGCGCCGGTGGCATGACAAATGGCAGCTGCAGTTGGTATTGTAACCATTTTTTTGCCTTTAATGCCATCCTTAATCCTACGGAATAGAAGTCAAAATAGGTTGAACGGACTGTAAAAAAGGTTTGTTTAAGATTTCCACTTACCTATTTACTATAGATCGTTTTGTTTTTAATAAGTACTGTTTATGTTAATAGCGGAGTGGATGACCCTCACTGACTATTATTTGCTGTAGTCGGCTTCTCATCTGAGTAACCATATTCCAGCCTATATCCCTACCACGCATCAATTCCCAAGTTCTTATGACTTCTTGTTGTAGATTATCCTTGGACTTTACTTCACTTGAGTCCCAATTTAAAATCATTTGACCCCACATATTTTCAATTGGATTAAGATCCGGACTTTTAGGTGGCCAGGCGATAACAGTTATATCAGCCTGTAAGCTTAGCCACTCCTTCACCATTCGGGATCGATGCACAGCACAGTTATCGTGGACGAAATATATTTGTCCTTCTGGGTACGCAACACGCACTGTAGGCAACATAACCTCTTGCAATATTTGTAGATATGTCTTGCCATCCATGCGCCCGCCTACTTCTGTTAATTCGCCCGGACCCATAGATGACATCCATCCCCAGTAACCTGAAAATGAGGTTTTTTTTTAGTAACATACTATTAGTTTATTGGGCAGTAAGTATAATGTTTCAGATTTTGTGGTGATAAACATTGCTAAATAATAGCTTAATTTCTCATAATAATGTTAATAAAATTAAATCTGTCATAACATGGAAATCAATAATTTATTTACAGTAAAGCTGTGTATTTACTTACCTAATGTTATTCTACCACTGGACCTGTTCGGTAATATGTTTTGTGGATTGTAGCGTTCGTTAGGTTTCCGCCATAGTATTTTTCTGCCATCATTATCGGAACTAAAAGTTTTTTCGTCCGTGAAAATAACTATGTTATTTTCCCAGTCAAAGTCCATAAACTCCTGTGCGAACCGAACTCTTGCTGCCCGATGGGCTTCTGACAGTTGAATTTTCTTCGCTGGACGATAATTGTGAATATCTGCTGCGTGCAGGTGCCTCCGCACTGTGGCGATTGAGATGCCGTGTCGTTGAGCACTGGAGCGAGTGGTTGCGAACGGCGAATTCAAGTGAACATTTACTATATCACGGTGGCGTTCACACTTGTTTGTATAGATGCCTGAACTTCTCCGTCCAAAAGGTTTTGACTTCACATCACCAGTATCCAAATAACGTCGCACCCACAAGCGCACCGTTTTTCTCTGAGTGAAAATACATTTTAAGTTAGTCAATCGAGTGACAAAATTCAATTTATTTTATTAGGTATTAGATACTTAATATTTTTCGACTTACCGCTATGCCCAGCTGTCTGGCAATCCCTTTAATGCTTGTATTTTGTTCGTAAAGAACCACAATCTTTGTTCTCAAGAAATTATCTATCATTTTAAATTGTTTTAGCACAAACACGTTTAGTATGCGAAAGGTGAAGCAAAACTAGATTCATCAGACGGTAACTTCATTATAGATTAGTAAAATGTATCCATAACTACCCTCTATTATCAAACTATTTATAAACTACGGGCTCATATTCGATTAGACAGAGACAGAGATATAACGCCAAGTAGATTGATAATTCGTTGTTTAAATAACTACCTAACTGGCTTAGTTGGTAAGAGCTCGCGGTAATCATTGGATTACCAATGAGGCGATGGATGGTTCGAATCTCGTCCGGGCATGTGAAACACTTTTTGTATTATTCTTAAGGATGTGTTGTTTGAATTGCAAAGTTGTAGCAAAGTTAATTTTAATACAACTGGGGTACCCAGTTGATGCAGCCCACTGTACCTATCAAAGTGAATTTAGTTAAGGCGAAAGCGCCAGGGTAGCCTGCGAAATTCAAAATTTCTTACGTTTTTTACAATTTGTAGGGCAGTGTGAGCTTGTGTGTTGATTAAAATATGATTCGCGGCCGTAGCTAATATGGCTTTACAGAATTATAGTCATTAGAATCAGCAATACAACTCCATAAGTTAGCATTTACCTCAAACCTCATGATTTCATGAAATCGCTAGATTTGAAGTAAATGCTAACTTATGGAGTTGTATTGCTGATTCTAATGATTATAATTCTGTAAAGCCATATTAGCTACGGCCGTGAATCACATTTTTAATTAACATACAAGCTCACACTGACCTACAAATTGCAAAAAACGTAAGAAATTTTTTTTTTTTTTTTTTTTTTTTTAATTTTGATTTTTTTTTTCTACCCTGGTGGCTTTTCTAACCTTAATGAGTCTAGTTAATTTCTGCAGATATCAATTAGTTATTATTGTTTTTTTGTTATAATTTTTCTTTCACTTCCGCCAATGAAACGATAGTTTGTGTTATCACATGATTATACTTTAATATCAATAATGATTAACGTCAGATAAGAAAAATAACAAAGAGAGTTGCTATTTTTCTTATCTAGATCTTGAGTCATTACTCGAACTCGAGCTACAACTTATATTAAAACTGTTAAATCTTTCACACGTTTCACATGGAAGTCCGTTTCATATTTTCGTCACAATACTTGAAGAAGTTAGATTAAGTCATAAGTCATAAGTCATTTAATCATTTGTTAACATAGGTACAATAATAGATGTTAAAAAAATATATATACAAGGGGATTTTCAGGGTCTTTCATGGTTGCTGTTTTCAAAATTATTATCTTCGTAACAACTAACAGAATACTCGTCTGTAAAATTAACTGCCTCCAAAGCCCAATGTTTGAGTTTAGAATCTTGATGAAAAACTTCCATTTGATTCGGCACTAACATTCACTTCATCTTGTCTAACCACCTCAACCGCTACCTGTCAGATTCCTTATCATAGGAATCATCACAGTCTATGCCACTACTGTCAGCGTTATCCTTCGGTTCTGAAGACGAGTCATCAGAATCTGGATTAACCACAAACACTCGTGAAAACCTGCCGCCACCACCCCCAGAGTCATCAGAGTCCTCGTCTGATGTCACAGGTTCCTCAGGAACGCCACTTGAAAGGCCGTAACTTCTTCGAGCTATCTCCTGCTCCGAGTCGCTTGAATCAGTGGACTCATTTGACGGAGGGAATACTTTCTTCGGTTCCAAGTTACCCGGCATAGCAATTGCTGGATCTGATAACAACGATAATTGTCCTCCTCGGCAATCACTTTGACTCCGACTGACGGTACAGTTTCTACTGGCCGTTCGATACCCTTATCGTCTTTATCGTTATCGCGGCACTCCAGCGCTTATGACGCCTCGGGCCTATTGCTTTATCAGTTCTTCCGTCCGACGGTGGTCATCGCTAGTTTAACTGCTTGTGGTGCAACAGCGAAGGCGGTGGCGGCGGAAATGGCGACGGCTTCGGCTGTGGTGAGCCAAGCGAGGGTTGCCGCATGTGATATCTTACCATTAGATTTATTGCCACTTACATAATTATATTACTAGCTGTGCCCCGCCACTCCGTTCGCGTGGAAGTCGTAAGGTATAATAAAATAACAGCCACATTTTAATAAAACTCCCTCGTCCCTAGACCCACCGCGTTGCATCGCCCCCCGCGTTATTATTTCGTTTTCGCTTAGCGTTCTTTCAGATTTTTTTTACTTTTTACTTGGCTCCTAAGGGTCGTAGCGTGATGTTAAATAGCCTATAACCATCCTCAAGAATTGGGGTATACTAAATGCAAAAAGAATTTCTCAAATCCGACTTTTTGTTTACATTTTCATGGGTTTTATTTTTTTTTGCGCGGAATTAATTGTTTTTCAAAAATAAAAGTATCTTATAACATCAGTTACCTGCCAGTGAAAGTCCCGTCAAAATCGGTCCAGCCGTTTCGGAGATTAGCCGGAACAAACATACAGACAGACAAAAGTTTAAAAAACTGTTTTTTTTTGTTATGAGTACCGTATAAACTTTCACATGCATTTAATAAAAAGCTGTTATTTTGACATTACAAACAGACACTTCAATTTTATTTATTTACTTGTATGTAGGTATGTATGTATATGTATATAGAAAAGTATTATTTCTCCGAACAGAAGACCTCGCGAGCACAGACTTTTTTGCAAAATTTAAATTACCACTAAAGCTTTTTAAGACGGGATGTTTACCATGTTTTTTTATTTTTTTTTTTACGCTACCGCGCTTAGCCAAATAAATTATGGCAAGTGTCGATTAAACTAACCCACAAGCGGCAAGCCCATAACTAACAGCAATAACGTTTTAGAGAATTCTTGTAATTATTTTCAGAATTCTCTAGTTTTGTGATGAGAAGGTGGTCCCAGGCTCCATCAATCATTACCTAGTAGTTAAAGGGCCGATCCCACTGATATAAATCTAAAAGTGAGTGAAATTTATTGCATCTTGAGGAGCTATTCTGCTCATCACGTCGAAGATCCTCATCAGATCTTCACCAAATTTTATGAGACCAACTTAAAGTTAAGTACTACATTTCAAATAAAAAAAGAACCATCGAAATCCCCCTAGCCCCTAGGTACCTATACCAAGTTTCGTCTAGATCGGTTGTAGTAAAATACGACCAGTAGAGGAGTAGCAACAAACTGACAGACGAAAGAAAATTTTGCCAGACTTGAAGTAGAGACGATTCGCTCGCTCGGTCAATAATAGAGAAATCAAATTATTGATTTTTAAAAAAATATTTTAATTAAATAAAGCCAGATCGAAGTGGTTAAATGTAAATAATTAGGTGGTTTAATATTGTGCAAATATAAAATAAGAAAACAAACAGAGGGCCAATTCTCGTACTTAAAAAACGTTCAAATTCAAGTCGCAGTGTCATCTCAGCGACAATCAATGTCAAAAATGTAGGGAAATTAGAGGTTTTTTTGACAGATTGCGACTGGAGATTAGAATGCGAACGTTCTTAAAATTACGAGAATTGCCCCTCAGGTCGTAATTAACAAATGAAAGATGAGACCGGCCAAAATATGTAAGGTTTCCTACATGGTAAAAACCTTACATATTTTGGCAGAACAAAACCGAACTTGGTATCACATTACAACAGAATCTCGCTGCAAAGGAAAATAAAAAACGTTACAGTAGACGTTTTGTGATCAGATCACGAACATTCAATTGGGTTATCGTCAAAACATTGGAGTGCAGATATCCGTGACAAAGGCGCAACTAGATACAGCCGGCGAGCCACATCACGCGGCGTCGCCGCCTCGCGCCCGCCCGAGAGCTTCATGTAGAGATCGGGAGTTCGCGTGAATGTACCCGCTGTAGTATAACCCCACAGTATTCGCTGTATCGGGTGTATCGAGAACAATATTCGGTCGTGTATCGGCAGTAATTGGCTGGCAGTGGGCGGATCGATCGCTCGATGTGACACAAATACCTCGTTCCGCGACGCAATCACCCTCAGTAATCCACTTCCGACCTAATTGTTTCTTCTAATGACAATTGAGAATCACTTGCTACGACAATTATTATCCGTTCTGTTCCATTACTTAAGTTGTCTTATTGAATAGACGTCACGAAGTCTTGATAAGGGAAATAGGTAATATTAAAGTCATTATAATACGTGAGTTTGAAACATGTTCGGTCGTTAGGCTCTCCAAATGGTTTACGTTATTCCGCGCGTAGCCTGCAGCAATCTCCGAGGATTGCACTTGACCTGCAATGCAAAACGTGCTACAAAAGCCGGCTACAGCAAGCGCTCACAAAACACACGGATCTTTCTGATCTAAAGAACCAAGGTTCACTCTCACATACATAGACATGTATGTTCTAAGTATCATAACATATGCATGCATGTAAGTGTTTCTAAGGAAACGCCGCCGGATGAAAATGCAACAAGCATCTAGGTCATTGCACACTTCTCTGTTGGTTCGATATGAGAACCTTACCATATTTTGCACTTCTGAAAATAACACACTCAGGCTTTACAGCTTAAATACAAACGGATACGGGGGTATGGATACGGGAGGTAACAATACATGCTTTATTTTGCTAAAAAGTATTTAATCTTTTATGTCATAAAATAAGAAATTAAATTAATCACCTTAAGATCACGGTTTTGTAATATCTAACGAGTTTCACTCTTCATAATTTATAATTTTGTCTCATTAAAGCTCATAAAGCTAAGGAACGTAAAATTAATACAAGAATATGCTGATTATAAATAAAATAATATAGGTAAGTACCTAACAGAGGGACCCCGCACTAACTTTCTCGCGAATCATGCAGTTTTGTACGTGGTAGCTATTTCAGATTCTTTCAGGAAAATGAATAAAAGTGTGTTGTTCAACTTGTAGACTCTTACATGCCGGGAGTTGGAAGAAAAACACAGGAGCCGTTTCTGACTTAAAATCGTTCTTTTGTTATTTATTCGATTTTTCCTGTAATAACAAAGCATGACATGTCATGACCGGGCTTTTAAGATTTAAATGAGCTTTTATATTTTTAGTTATCACACTAATAAGGCGAAAGTTTGTGAGTGTGTGTGTAGGGGTGTGTGTATGTGTATGTTTGTTACTTTTTAACGCTCAAACGGCGGGACCGATTAGGATGAAATTTGGTATGTAAGTAACTTATACCCTGGATTAACACATAGGCTACTTTTTATTCCGGGAAACGCGGGTGAAACTGCGGGGCGCAGCTAGTTAATAAATAAATAACGAAATATCCATTAGTGAACATCATCTAGCTGCTCACATTGACAAACCGAAAATACGCATTTAACTCTACAAAACTGATTTTCGTCGAATTTTGCAAGATCACAAGACTTCCTTAATCTTTGTTGTCGCTCGAAAGCAAAAATGATATATCAGACGGATAAAAAATGAATGTGAGGTACAGAGAAGGATTATGAGTTAAGCTTTAGCCTAGGGGCTGAAATTGCATTTATTTGTTTCAATTGGTTTGTGCTACACACGTATGTGTATCCGCACAATTTGATCAATACCTTCGGATTGGATTGTTCTGCAGAGTGTAGAGAAGCGCCGCGGCGCGCGGCGCGGTGGCGCTCGGGCCGTAAACATCGCACGGCGCTCCATTGAAATGTTGTCTCAGAGGGCTATGTTTTATTGAAAAACTTTTCGCGTTGCTCTTCAATACTCCGAGCGCTCCACCCGACACGACGTCGCCAGACTACCAACGTACTTCAGCGTCTAGGTATACCAATAAAACACCACAGTATATTAATTATTCATTCAATTTGAAGATCACGGAAATATCCATCTTTTTTTAACAGGTACAAACAAGAATTAATTCCACCGTCGCTATCTGCCCAATTCGTGCTTCAGTGTAAACAGCGGAGCGGGCGCGGGCGCAAGGTGGTCTGAGTAAATCGCTCCATTAGGCAGTTAAAAGCTCGTCGCTATCGTCGGGACATAACTCAGGCACCCGTCTCCGCGCGGCCCTATAAATTACGCCTTTGTGCGAACGGGGCGTGCCCGCTTAAAATATGTACGACATTGTCTTCCCGGCGCAACTCCCCTCCTCATATCTCCCACTGAAATCCGCTGAAGGTCACCTAACAGTAAATTATCTATTCGTACGTTTTGCCAGCCGGCTGAGCTGCGTTGTACTTAATCCAAAACTTTTATGTAGGTCGCGCCCGTGTCAGAATATGTAAGTTATACTAGTAACAGGAAGAGGAAATGAGTTACGGATCTGCCATCACCCAGTATTTGTTGACAGTTTATTTATGGGAGCATGATTAATGAATCATAACATCATTATATGCTGTTGAAAGTTCCTTTTCATTGAACTTGCTATTTTACTGCACCTATAACTTTTTATGTATCGTGTATCTATAAATCCCTATAAAAAACAATTTAATCCGCTAGTATAAGCTTTACATAGATAATACTATGGCTTAAAGCTTCTCCTACTTACCCCATAACGAGCATAACTACAGGAGATTAATGCTTGACGCAATATGGCAGCACAATGCAGGATAAGCGCATTAACAACATAGACAACCAAAGTACCTTCACTGGATTACGTCATAACAACAACAGAGGAAAATAAAACTAGTAACACAACCTAGTTATCGAAACAGTCATGCTAAGCCTCCCGAAACATATAATCTACAGTTTAAGTTGACAATACGTTCAGAAGAAAAATCCGCAATTCCGCATTACGAATACCTTGAAGTACGTGAGCAAAGTATGTGTTTGTGAAACAAAAAAAAAAATGAAATAGTCCATAATTCAGGTGGAGGTACGCCTCCGTTCGCGCGCACACGGGACATTTATTAGATCTACGAGGTAGATGATATCTGTGTTTGATTGCTGGCATATACCAACTCTTTAGGCTGTACTGAACGTAAATATTTGAACACTTTATTTTGGGTTTGGTGCCATCTTTAATTGACAATAGAATTGTCTTTTTCATCATTATAAAAAAAAATGTTACCAAAACTATGTCAGTACCTATATATTTCGTGAATTTTCCAAGTTTCCGCTACAAATGACATCTCATTAGTTACTTCCTAGTATCCAATATGTCGTAAAAGATTACTAGCGGATCGGTCTTGTAACTGTACCTACGTGGGCCCAATGTTTTATTATCAAAAACCGGCCAAGTGCGTATCGGACTACGCACATTGAAGGGTTCCGTAGTTGGAATGAATTTATCCCAAGAACAACCTTAACAGTGTAGTCGAAAAACATGTTCTCCCTTACATTCCAACTGCAAATGTAAGTTTGTACGCACAATAGACTAGCTAGACTGCCCGCGGCTTCACCCGCGTGGATGTCGGATTTCATGGGTTTTTATTTTCTTGCGCGGAACCTCAATTGTTTTTCTAAAATAAAAGTAGCCTAAGTAACTCCTTAGAGCATCAGCTATCTGCCAGAGAACATGCCGTCAAAATCGGTCCTGCCGTTTCGGAGATTAGCCGGAACAAACAAACAAACAGATAGATAGACAGTACTAACTTTGACACCCCTTAAATCCTCTGTGAGGAGTCGTTTTCTATCTTTATCATTTACTGAGGCAAATGTTATAGCCAAATTTCAAGTTAGCCAAAGGACTTTTCAAATTATTATTGAAAACTGTATCCCTTCCACTTCAGGGATCGACTTTCAAAAAACCCAAAACTTATTATTCTTTATTTTATAAAAAAAAACTTTTTAACAAAAAAAAACCGACTTCGAAAAATCACTACAAAGTAAAAAATAACTTTGATTTCGGAAGTCGGTGTCTTTCGTTTTTTATTTACTTTCTTTTTTTTTGCCACCGACTTCCGAAATCAAAGTTATTTTTCACTTTGTAGTGATTTTTCGAAGTCGGTTTTTTTTTTTGTTAAAAAGTTTTTATTTCTAGCTTTTTAGTGGGTCTGTTTATAATTTGTATAAGTTACAATAGTCTAATGTCAATTGCTCATCACATGTTACAAAATATTGTTTTTCCCGATGCGTTACGATGCGATACGTTAATTGTTGAGGAGTTCTGCTGGTAAGAACCAGGAGAACTCCTCAACAACCACTCACCACACGCATTGTGTGACGAGCGGAAATTGCTTAGCAACCATATTAAAGTAATCGAATCGCAACCCGTGAAATATTTTTCATTGAGTAGTTCCGGTAGCCATCTGTGGTCTTCATCATCAGTTCCACTTCACCAAGTGGTGCTTTCCGAGAGCAAATGCACGAGCTACTATAAAAAATACCCAAATCGCTATAGGTGTGCCTATAATATTTGAAGAGTTCCTTCGATTTCTCCAGGATTCCATCATCAGAAATGGATTTTGACAAAAATGGGACCATTTGGAAAGTGTACCCTTTCCAACAAAAAAATAATTTTTCAAATCGGTTGGCAAGCGACGGAGTTATGCGCGAACAAACTACAATAATTGAACAAACATAAAAAAAAAAAAAATACAAACATCCGAATTGAGAACCTCCTCCTTTTTTAGAAGTCGGTTAAAAAAACTGAATTTCGAGTTAGTCGGACCGCGTTTTAAAATTCTTCCAAACAAACTTTAACATCCCTAAACCCCCGTTGACGGGTAGTTTTGAAAAAGTAATGATGACAAACTTAATTACTTACATGATTATGTAAGTATTTGTGCTAAGTTTCAAGTTAATTAACCAAATTAATATGATTTTTCATATAAACTGTATTCCCTGTTTGCACGCCCACAGGGGTGGAATTTTACGAATCGTTTGTGATGTTTCCATAACTTGACTCAAAGATTATTTTAAGTACACCAATTTTCGAGTTAATCAAGACCCCCAGTAAAATACTACGCTGTAAATTGACTACTCCTTTTCAACCCTTAGGGGTAGGTTTTCGTAAAACCCTGATAATACACGTTATTCTTCATTTTTGGTCTCAAGTATAAAAACTGAGTTTAAAGTTAATCGGACCGCGCAATAAAATTCCTCCATGCAAACTTTGACACCCCCCATCCTTTTTTTTATTAGGGGGTAGTTTAGAAAAATTAAAAATGACAAACTTTATAATTTACATAGATAAATATTCATGCAATGTTTCAAGTCTATTGACTCAAGGAATAATATTTTTCGTACCAACTTTCATACCATAATTTATCCCCTTAGGGATGGAATTTTTAAAAACCGGTCAAGTGCGAGTCGGACTCGCGCACGAAGGGTTCCGTACCATATTATATGTTTAACAATCGCAAAGATAACTTTTTACTTATTTTATAATGATACTGTGAATTACAACGTTATTTTTTGCAGTTGCAGAAAATCACCCATGTTTAAACAAAATACCTTATGAATCGCCGTTTTCAGTATTGTTGATTAAATACAGTATTCATGGTACTTACATGGTATAAAGAAGTTTCAAATTCCTAATTTGTTGAATTGTTGCGCTAGAGCTCGTACAAAAATGGTCTAAAATTTACAACTTTTACGGCCCCCTATTTCTTAATTTTAAAAGATAAAAAAAAATATGTTTGTATTTTTTTTTTTTCTCAATGAGTTCTAGACGATGACACCACACATAACACATAATCAGCCTATAATGTTCCCACTGCTGTGACACAGGCCTCCTCTCGGTGAGAGGGAGTGGGCCGTAATACACCACGCGGGCCCAGTGCGGGTTGGTAGATGTCACACGTCTTCGAATCGTCTTCGATTTTTAGTTCTATGTAGGACATGCCGATGCCGCATGCCGGTTTCCTCACGATGTTTTCCTTCACTGTTTTGAGAGCAGCGGTGATGAAATAATGACATGACACCCCACATGCTAGATTAAATTTTTTTTTTTTTTTTTTAATGAAAAGTTTATTGTATGGGGACCGACCCCTTAAATTTTTAACTTTGCTTTATTTTTATTATTTGTTGTTGTAGCCGTAATAGACAGCGGAGGCTTAGTAAGTTTGTACTGGACTGTACGTGGTTGTCTGATTTCATGGATTTTAATTTTCTTGCGCGGAAACCTAATTATTTTTCTAAAATAAAAATAGCCTAAGTTACTCCTTACAACATGAGCTATATGCCGTCAAAATCGGTGAAAATTCGTTTGGCAAGTTTCCTAACTTGACTCAAACATTATTTACACCAATTTTAGAGTTAATCAAGCCCCCAATAAAATCCTCCGCTATAAAATTAACTTTTCACCCCTTAGGGGTAGATTTTTGGAAAACCCTAATACACGTTAGTCTTAATTTTTGGTCTCAAGTATAAAAACTGAGTTTTGAGTTAATCGGACCGCGTGTTAAAGTTCCTCCATACAAACTTTGACAGTAGTTTAGGAATACTAAAAATGATAAACTAAGGTCCGTATTACAGAAGGAAACTCAAGCACTGATCTTTATTTAAATTAAGTTTAAAACTAGTTTCAACCAATCAAATGGCTTGAATCTAGTTTTAAGTCATGCTTGAGTATTGAGTGACGTTCTGTAATACGGACCTTAGTCTATTAACTCAAGGGATAGGATTCTTCATACAAACTTTCATCCCCTGTTTTACCCCCTTGGGGATGGAATTTCCAAAAATCCTTCCTTAGTGGATGTTTACACTATAATAAGGTATCTATGTGCAAAATTTCAAGTCTCTAGGTCCATTGGTTTGGGCTGTGCGTTGGTATATTAGTCAGTGACTCAGTCAGGACTTTGATTTTTTATATATATAGATTTACCATGTTATTTTAAGACCACAGACTTCTTATAGGTTTCCTGTAATCTATGGGTATAGAAGTAATTTCTATATTTTTTTCAAAATTTTAGGCTCAGTAGTTTCGGAGATAAGGGGGGGAATTGTCAATTTTCGTCTATTTTCTTAAATAACTTTAAAACAATAAATTTTAAAATTATAAAAAAAATATATTTGAGACCCTCATAGTAAGCCCTTTTATTTGATATGTCACTCGGTACAGTTTACAAAACTTTTTTTTTTAATTTTATTATTTTCCCCCTAAAAGTGACTCTCATATTCAAAATTCATATATTTACTTTAGCTGTACGTGTTTGGGTCACAGAAATCCATATGTGTACCAAATTTTAACTTAATCGGTACATTAGATTCGGAGCAAATTGGCTGTGACAGACGGACAGACGGACAGACAGACAGACAGACACACGAGTGATCCTATAAGGGTTCCGTTTTTTCCTTTTGAGGTACGGAACCCTAAAAATTATTCCTTAGTGGATGTTGACACTGTCTATGGCATAGAATTAATTACTCTAAGGTCTATGGTATCTATGTGCAAAATTTCACGTCTCTATGTCCGATGGTTTGGACTGTGCGTTGATTACTATCAGTCAATGAGTCAGTGAGGACTTTGAATTTTACATACATTGATTTACCCTTGTTCTTTTGAAACTATAGACTTCTGATAGGTTTTCCTGTAATCCATAGGTAATGAACTATTTTCTGTATTTTTTTTTAAATTTTAGGCTCAGTAGTTTCGGAGATAATGGGGGGGAATAGTCAATTTTCTTAAATAACTTCAAAACAATTTATTTTAAAATTATAAAAAAAAAATATTTGAGACCCTCACAGTAAGACCTTTTATTTAATATGTCACACGGTACACTTTGCAAATTTTTTTTTTAATTGTGCTAATTTTCCCCCCAAAAGGGACCCCATATTCAAAATTCATTTATTTACGTTACACGTCCATGTTTGGGTCACAGAAATTTATATGTTTACCAAATTTCAACTTAATCGGTTCATTAGATTCGGAGCAAATTGGCTGTGACAGACGGACAGACAGACAGACAGACACACGAGTGATCCTATAAGGGTTCCATTTTTTCCTTTTGAGGTACGGAACCCTAAAAAAGATGAGTTTACACGAAATTCGCAACAATGACAAGAAGCGTCTAAATTGTTGATATATTATCACTTTAGCCCCTTGAACTATCTACCTATAACATAAAGCGTTCACTCGATTATCACCTGAATCATTTCGAGAGCATATCTTAGCGTTGAAAGGTATAAATAAGTGGAGATTTCGGTTGTGCTCGTGTCATTAGGCCTTAACAAGGCTTTGGGAGTCGTCGAAGCAGTGATCGAAGCTCGGTCAAGCGCGAGAGATAATACCTCCGGCTGCCCTTCCTAGTAATAACCATTCAGCGATTGAAGCCTGAACGTAGCATTATTATATTTACTTTTTTGTTCCGTAACAAACTGTAATACAAGCCTGTGGAGCTTTATACTATAGAGATTCTAGTCGATCAGATTTTCTTATAAAACAGTGTTCTCAATTAGTATTCACTTAATAAGTAATATTGATTTAGATAATTTCATTACACTTTAATGTTCGTGGTTGAACCTCATAATTTACATAATTTCTATTTTTAACCATATTTGACTAGTCAGACTGAAAGCTTACTTTTTACAGGAGAGTATAAAATGTTAAGTCGCAGATATGCCAAGGGCCTTGAGTGGTTGGGCGCGCATAGCTTGCGTACCTATTGTGCTGAGCTCACGCAACGCGTCGTATGTCCACCCAATAATACTGAATAGTACTCGCCCATCAAGGAGCGCTGTCCCAAATTTAATGACAGCAAAACAAAGGTACTATATTAAAACACGTATACTTAAAGATAAATAATTAAAATGGTGAAGTTTTCATAAAAATACGCTTGTTAGTTTTTGCGTGATTCTCAGTTTTTTATCCGCGTTAGACATAACTTTACAAATTAATTACACTATGTAATATAAACATAATCTAAAATATTCACATATTAAGTTATTTTAAAAAAAATCTAATTTGACATAAGTACATTATTTTCCAAATCATTGACACTACTCGTTTAGATGTGATCTTCGGTTTAAAATCATTAAAAGTCGTTTATCGTCGCCTTAATACTGTGCAAACATTATGTTCTTTTAAATTCAGCATTTTTCAATGCAAAGTCACAAGTATCATCAAGTTGTAAAAATGAACGAAGGAAAACGAATCGTCCTGGCGTTGCTTGTACACTGTATTGTTTCCAACTGTAAATCATTACAGCAGTATGGCTTTGTGAGGGGTGGTGATACCTACACGAAGGGTTGATGCCATTTGAAATATAACTCAGTGTTTTATATCAAAATGTCAACCAAGTAACATGTATCTTCACTTAGCCTCACATATTCACCTGAAAAATGAGCAACAAATCTATGTTTCAAAGTTACATATACCTCATTGAATCTACGCTGATTTAAAATATTTAAATATTTAAAGTTATTCAAAAATGCACATAATTCCGTTAGTTTCTACTAGCCACGTACCTCTAGAATTAATTACTTGTCAAACTGCGAACTGTACCGAAGTGGTGGCAAGTTGGATCGTACCAAAGTCGATAGTAGTAACTCTTCGCACGTGGTTTGAGTCACAAAACCCTGTTAACTAAGATGTCACGATTTGACAATGGCACGAGATAACTTCTGTGTCGTTAATGTGAAATGTTTCACCTACGTCCTTTGAGGTCACGTTTGTAGTAAACAACGCTCTGACGGCGAATATTTTGGTTGTAGCGTAATATATCGTGTGTGATGTGAGTGGCTGGCTATCATGTGTGACGGCTATAGTGACTGGCTATCATGGTATTGGAACCATGACTTTTTCAGTAATCTCAATTAAGCTGAAGAAAAAATACATGTTCATTCCTAGAATTTTGGTTATTTGTCACTGTGGTAAAATGCAAAGGACCAATTTGGAGCCTAGGTAGGTACCTATGTTAGCCGCCGGGGTCGCGGGTTGTTCGAATGACATACCGTGGCCCTTTTTTTTTTTTTTTTTTTTTTGAGGGTGGGAAATCATCAAATAACTTCTCCCACTCTGGGTGGAGCGGAAGGGCGTGTCAGACTTTTACTGACTAAAACCCACCCGTGTTCCTTCAATTGCCTATGCCAGGGCCACGGTATCTTCTTATAACAACCCGCGACCCCAGCGTGGCCCTGGCATAGGCAACTGAAGGAACACGGGTGGGTTTTAGTCAGATAAAGTCTGACACGCCCTTCCACTCCACCCAGAGCGGGAACAATAATTTTATGATTTAAAAAAAAGGGACCTATGTTAGGTACGCATTAAGTATAGTTGCCGGCACGAGTCGTGAGCACAAACTCTACTCTTAAACCTAAAGAATCTTATTTCCTATCACGGCAGGTTGCACACCTGGTTAGCGGTAGCAATTAAATCAATATATTATCAAGCATATTTAGGTACAGATAGAAAACAGAATACAACAGCATGCTGAAGAAAGCAGTTAAAGTCAAGGTGGAATTTGTGCTCACGACTCGTGCCGGCAATTATAACCTACTTTTTGTATGTTTGTAAACGTTGTGGTCTGTATGCCAATTGTGTAAAATAAGTGAAAACTGAAATCAGTTTAAAAAACGTTTCTATAGGTAAGTACTACCCGTTACATTCTAAAAAACCATAAGAAAAATAGCCTGCTTACATTGTAGGTGATGCTACGGTTACCAATTTGAATTCAATACCAGGTTGTGTCCTCCTTACCTAATCCCTGTATTACGTCCGTCCGTAGTAAGACAGACAGTCCACTCTTTTGCACTAAACTTTAAACCATAGATTTAATTATATTTCTATGGTTTAAACACGTCTTAATCATTAGGGACATTAAATTAATGTCAGATCATCAACAAGCATAGGTAATTTACGATACTTACAAAAGTTTTCGATCCACCCTGATTGTCATAATAGGTAATTATTTCGAACAAAATATTTTTTAACGTTGGTAAATCTAAATAGTTCAATGTTTTCTTCATATTTTATAAAGTTCCTTATTTATTTTTAATCGTATAACTTCTATTATTTTAAATACAATATACAAGTTAGCAATATTTACACTAGGCGCTAAAGTAAATGACTAACTAACTTATAAAGAGACTAGCTTTTGCCCGCGGCTTCGCCCGCGTGGATGTCGGAAAATATGCCACAGGAACAAACATATTGAGATAGCTTCTGCCCGCGACTTCCTCCGCGTGAAATTTGTTATTCCCCCGATCCATCCCGTCGCATCGCATTGCCTGCCCGCGCTATTGCTTCGTTTTCGCTTACCGTTCCTTCTGACTTTTTTTTTCTTTTTGCTCGGCACCTAAGAGAGTCCTAGTGTGATGTAAGTGATCTTAAACACCTAAGATGCCTATGCCTTCCTTAAGAATTGGGCTATGAAATGCAAAAATCATTATTTAAGTCCGACTAAGTTCCAGAGACTAGCGCGTTCAAACAAACTAAAAATAGTGTGTGTGTCAGCTCCGACGCACGAATGGAGTTTACTTTTGTTTTTGTGCCGTTCCGAGTTTCCAACTTTCTAATTTTCAGTCATTTATGTCGGGCTGGGTTTCTTCAATGAATCAGTGCTTTATAAAAAGCCCCCCCCCCCTTAGTCCCTTTAGTAACCCTACAACCCCTCCCCATCATCCTCCTTCTCAACCTCCTCACCACCCCTCCCCTCCCTCCTCCTCACCACACTCCCCTCTTCCCCCTTTCCTTCCTCACCACCACCTCCTCCTCTTCTTTTCGTCTTCACCACCCCTTCCCCCTTCCCCTCTACCCTTCCCTGTGGGGGAAAAACTATTAATGACATACTTCATTACTTGCATAAGCAAGTATTTGTGCCAAGTTTCAACTTAATTAACCAAATAAATAAGATTTTTCATATAAACTGTATTCCCTGTTTTCAACCCCACAGGCACACAATTAAAAAAAAAAAACATTTGGGATATTTCCGTAACTTGACTGAAACATTATTAACACCAATTTTTGAGTTAATCAAGCCCCGCAGTAAAACCTGCCCAGTAAAATGACTACGCGTTTTCACCCCTTCAAGGGTAGATTTGCGAAAAACCCTGATACACGTTATTCTTCATTTTTGGTTTCAAGTATAAATGCTGAGTTTCGAGTTAATCGGACCGCGAACTTTGACACCCCCAATCCCTCCTGTTTAATAATAAAATACTTGTGTTACTTGTTGTGGTACTTGTGTGTATGTGTTATTATATACTTAAATAAATATTCATGCCAAGTTTCAAGTCTATTAAATCAAGGAATAACATTTTTATACAAACTTTGGACCCGCCGTTTTACAGCTTTAGGTGTTGAATTTTGAAAAATCCTTTCTTAGTGCACCCCTAAATCTCATAAGGAATCTACGTGTCGTACGTATTTGGAATCCCTAGTTTGGGCTGTGCGTTGATATATCACCCCGTGAGTTAGTCAATCAGTTTATCATTTTATATATATAGATTTTATAAAGAGTAACTAAGTATTCAAAATCGCAAACCATGGGGATGGTAATAAACCCATTCCGCTATTCTTACACAAACAGCAATTTTTGTCTCATATTTTCTATTGATTACTACCTATCTAAGTAGGCATCGATCTCAGAATTTATCTAAGTAGTAGTAACAACCTTGAGAGGACTGACATTGACAGCAATCCGTCCCGGGGTAACGTGTTCGTTGAACATAACCTGGGTATTGTCCAAGTTCATCCGGAGACCAACGCATATAGAATATGCGTACTTACACGTATTTCAAAAGTAGATAATCCAAAATTAGCTTCCATCCAACAAAATTCTGTCAACTCAACCGACTCAACGGCGCTGTTTTAATGAGAAAAGTTCAATTTAATAATTCGATACTTTTACGCAGTTTATAATAGTAATTTGCCCTAATTACGCAAGTTTTAACATCGGCCCGGTACCTATTATCCGATAATTATTATATTGACGGTGGTAGCGTGGCTACCTACGTCATACCTATACCATTATACCGCTTTTGTTAACAGTGCGTATCTATAAAATATTAACGCCTTCTGTAAAGTGAAATTAAGTATTCATTTTTAATCAACAGCCAGCTTTTATAGGCGGAGTAGATAGTTCAGTGTAGGTACCTGTACTCAAGATCGTGTAAAGGGAATGCAAACGATTCAACCAATGATAGGTATTATAGGTACCTACACAAGACATGTTACGTGCATAGACGACGTTTAAATTCTGATAGTGAACTAGTGACACGTGACAACACAGCGTTTACTTTTGAGTTGACGCGCAGACTAAAGAAAAACGACCCAATTAGGACGTTTTCGAGTCCTCATGACGGGCGTCCTAGAAACATATCTGCCTCTTTTTTAGGGTTCCGTACCTCAAAAGGGATAAAACGGAACCCTTATAGGATCACTTCGTTGTCCGTCTGTCTGCCTGTCGGTCTGTCAGTCTGTCAAGACTCTTTTTCCCAAGAACCCGTGGAGATATCCAGTTGAAATTAAAATCAAATACGTAAGTCTATGGTCCCTTGGAGCTCTAAAAAAATCAAGCTTCTAAAAAACAAGCTTTAAACTGAACTAAAAGTAAAAAATGTTTTTTTTCAATATTCAAGTTGAAATTAATATCAAATACTTAAATTAGTCTATAGTCCCTTAGATTTCTAAAAAAATCAAGCTTCTAAGTCAACGCAATAAAAAAAATACGGCCATTTATGCAACATATTTTGATACTTGCAAATAAATCAAAACCTATAGGGTACTTCCCGTTGACCTAGAATCATGAAATTTGGCAAGAAGCAAGGTCTCATAGCACAAGTAAAGGAAAAAGTCTGAAAATTGATTAAGTATTTGTAGTTTTATCACATAACAAAAATAGTTTTTAGTTTTCTTTTTCTGGCAAAATGTGGGTGTACTATAGGTACACCTCTGCCCAACCCTTCGGGGAAACAAGGCGTGATGTTATGTTTAAGAACAGTTTTTTGCGAATTACAAACTTAAATATGCAATTGGAGAATTGTTCGTGACGTATATGTGTATGGGAGAACATGTTTTTCAACACAATGTTAAGTTTGTCTTTGGGATAATTCTTTTCAACTACGGAACCCTCATTGTGCGTGGTCCGACACGCACTTGGCCTGTTTTTTTTTTTACAAAGACATTAATTTTCTCGTTAATCACTTATCTCGTTATTCATAGATTGAAAATTTTATTTTTTACTTTTTCATCAAAAGTCCGAAAACGATGCGGCCTAAAAAAAATAAAAAATGTTTGAGAATGTGCAAACAGCGCTCTTTCATATGATACCCCACAGGCCCTAGCAGCCCCACTTCGAATTTTTAAGACCCCCTTTCAGTCCCTGTTGCAAAAAAACATATGTATTTTTGTTTCTTTCTTATTTGTAAAATAGTTGGGCAAACGTCATCTAAAACTGTTCCAAACAAGTTGATAGCATTAGTAGTTCTTGAGATATCCAGCTGTGACAGACAGACAGACAGACAGACTGAGTCACACCATAAGGGTTCCTTTTTTACCATTTTGGTACGGAACCCTAAAAAGAAATTAATTTGATGTTTTTTTGTGGGGTCATCAACCTTAGTTAGTATAGCCACTTGAAATACTTGTCATTTTAAAAAACTCTGTTTCTGTTTTGTGTAAACTTCACAGACGTGATGGATATCGATATCTCAACACGATAAAACAAAATAAAACAGAATTTCTCAACTCTTATTTCAAGTAACAAAGTTTTTTTGGGGGTCAACGATCGCTGGTAGTGCATCAGCGATCGTTGACCCCCTAAAAAAAACTTTTTTTGTTTTATTTTATCGTGTTTACGTCTATTATGTCTATTACGTCTGCAGAGTTTCGCTAACTAATTTAATTTGACCCTGTATTGGTAAACACTTAGGTAGGTATATTAAGTACCTACCTGACATTAAATTTACGTTTATCGCGTATGTTTGATTGTGGCACAATTTATTCAACATTGTTATTACGATGAAACACGAACAATAAAGATCCATTCACAGCAAAATGTTGACACGTCCAATGCACATTGCAATACATTGTCGAGTTATGTGTTCACTATTATTCTGTCGATCTTTTACAGCACGCTTGCCGTTTTTGTGTGTTGGCCAAAATATTATTTTGAAAAGCTTTCCCGCGCGATAAAAGTAAGAAGTTTACTTGTTCTAAATGACACAGTAATCGCTCCTTCATTTTGAACATAGGTAACTAACTGTCGGTAATTCCAAGCTAATTATTTATTATTAGGTATACTCATGCACTATCGAGGAAATCTGAATCTGACCAATTTGAAAACAAAATCCCGTACACACGATGACCACATCTGTTAGCAAGTGTTATTATAGCGGCCGAGCGCTACAAGCAAGAATAGTCCTTAGTACGATGTATAGATCTACGTTTACTATATACAGTGTATCTATTCATACACGAAATCTCGTAAGGGATCATCATTGTGAACAACTTTTACTATGGGACCAAACCTAAAATCACGAAAAAAAATCAACAGCCGTGTGATTCTGTAAGACCTCATTCTAAACTTCGCTGTGAGTTTCTTGATTGGCGTTCTAAATTCAAATTGTTAAATAGAAAACAAGTGAGAAGAAGTGATGCGAAGTGAGAGTGAATAGCGATGTGAGATGCGAGTTGTTGTTTGAATTTTACAGAATCGACGTACAGTAGTGCTATTCTGTAAATATCTCACCGTGAAAACATAAGTGAAGTGATCTCAAAGTGAGCTGTCAATAATGTCAACCCCTACAGCGTCAGGTGGAATGACGGCTCACTTCACGCTCACTTCACCTAAGTTATCACGGTGAGATGTTTACAGAATAGCACGGCTGCTCCCTACATTTTGACGACGACGACGAGTTTGTTATAGATAAATGTACTAAACAGCTGATATTTTTTTCGCGATTTGAGGTGTGGTCCCACAATAAAAGTTGTTCATAATGATGAGTACAATAACGCCTTAAGATTTTTCGTGTAGGAATAGATACTTACACCTCATAGATGAAGGTACTTACTTAAAATGACCCAAGGTTATAGTGCATGGTCATACGTAAAAAGAAGCCTTAAAACATACGGAAACAAGTTTCCAATGCGTTACTCATTCCTCATAAAGATAGCCAAAATAAAAATGCAGCTTTTCATACATGCGCCCAAGTTAAGCAAGTAAGTAGACATATCCAGCTAATACTTTAACTTTATCAGGCGTCGGCGCACGGATGTAAATAAAGTTGGTGACACAAACGGGAGAAAGTCACGCTATTCCTTACTTTAGACTTTAGAATAGAATGCCAGTATTTATGTTTACAGCCGTGAGCCGCTGATTTTCAGTGGGCGAAGATAATTTTGTACGTTTTAGTGTTTCGGTTGGAAGTCAGATCAAAAGCCCTCGCTTTTAAGGAAAGTTCGTGATTAAACGCCCACTGTACAGAACTTTCGATCTAAGTTTACATATAAAACACACCACCTAGATATCTCAGACTAAATAAAAACCGGTCAAGAGCGATTCGAACTCGCGCACCGAGGGTTCCATTCCGATTTCTGAAAAAGTGTGCTATTTAGAAACATCGTTTTATTTTTCCTGTAATCTTTACATAAACTACTATGACATAGAATAATTTTTATCTTTGCAAACTTCGGAGATAAGGGGGGGGAACGGTATTTTTTTTTTTACATTTTTCGTCAAAAGTCGAAAACTACGCGGCCTAAAAAAAAGAAAAAAAAATGTTTGAGAATTTGCAAACAGCGTTCTTTCACACCCTAGTAGCTCCTTTTTGAATTTGTAAGACCGCCTTTCAGTCCCTGTTACAAAAAAAATATAAATATTTTTAATTCTTTCTGATTTGCAAAATAGTTGGGTAAGCGTCATCTAAAACTATTCCAAATTTCAAGTTGATAGCATTAGTAGTTCTTGAGATATCCAGCTGTGACAGACAGACAGACATAGTCACACCATAAGGGTTCCTTTTTACCATTTTGGTACGGAACCCTAAAAACCAAGACATAGCGCTGTCAACAGTAACGTGAAGCCGCACGTTTCGGGTTTCGTAAACATGATATGTGCACGTAATGAGGTGTAGTTTAATAAAAATTAGTGTTTGATGTAAATGTGTACGTGTGAGCGTGTATGCACAGAGCGAGGTGTAGTTTTGCGAATGCTTCACTGTATTGTTCGCACATCTATGTCTGGGTTAGGTTTCTGTACCAAAATGGTAAAAAGGAACCCTTATGGCGTGACTCAGTCTGTCTGTCTGTCTGTCACAGCTGGATATCTCAAGAACTACTAATGCTATCAACTTGAAATTGCCCAACTATTTTGCAAATAAGAAAGAAACAAAAATATATGTTTTTTTTTTTGCAACAGGGACTGAAAGGGGGTCTTAAAAATTCGAAGTGGGGTTACTAGGGCATGTGGAGTATCATATGAAAGAACACTGTTTGCACATTCTCAAACATTTTTTTTATTTTTTTAGGCCGCATAGTTTTCTACTTTAGATTAAAAATGTAAAAAAAAATACTGCTCCCCTCCCCCTATCTCCGAAGTTTGCGTAGAGATAAATCCGAAATTATTCTATGTGATAGAAGTTTATGTAAAGATTACAGGAAAAATAAAACGGTGTCTCTAAATAGCACACTTTTTTAGAAATCATCAATAAAAATTACATACCTATATGATAGTACGGGACCCTCGGTGCGCGAGTCCGACTCGCTCTTGACCGGTTTTTTTATATTCAGTCTGAGCTAGATATCTGTCGCTTCGACGAATACGTCAAGCCGTCAGGCACAGCAAGCAATCAATCGTCACTGGCACCAGAAATCTAACAGCTGGTTTATAGTTACCTAACCCCTATTTCCCGGTATTTTCCATTTGATAGTTAGACTATGAAGCTATTCGGATAGTGTGACTATAGTTCCAATATGATGATCTGCGTTGACTCACTAATGAAACTAAAATAAAAAACCGGTCAAGAGCGACTCGGACTCGCGCACCGAAGGTTCCGTTCCGATTTCTGAAAAAGTGTTCTATTTAGAGACATCGTTTTATTTTTCCTGTAATCTTTACATAAACTCCTATCACATAGAGTAATTTCAGATTTTTCTCTTTGCAAACTTCGGAGATAAGGGGGAGGAACGGTATTCTTTTTTACATTTTTCATCAAAAATCGAAAACTATGCGTCGAAAAAAAAATGTTTGAGAATGTGCAAACAGCGCTCTTTCATATGATACCCCACATGCCCTAGTAGCCCAACTTTGAATATTTAAGACCCCCTTTTTGTCCTTGTTGCAAAAAAAATATAAATATTTTTATTTCTTTCTTATATGCAAAATAGTTGGGTAAAAGTCATCTAAAACTGTTCCAAATTTCAAGTTGATAGCATCAGTAGTTCTTGAGATATCCAGCTGTGACAGACAGACAGACAGACAGACAGACAGACAGACAGACGGACAGACAGACAGACTGAGTCACACCATAAGGGTTCCTTTTTTACCATTTTGGTACGGAACCCTAAAAACCGGTCAAGAGAGAAACCGCTGGTTTTTTTTTCGTGATTTCAAAGTTGGTCCCATAGTGAAAGTTGTTCATATTCATGGGTAGAACACCCTGTGAAAATTTGGCTGGTCATTAAAAAATCACCCAGTATATATATACGCGGCGAATTGATAACCTCCTCCTTTTTGTTTTTGAAAAGTCGGTTAAAAAATAACATCACGCCTTTTTTCCCCGAAGGCTTGGGCAGAGGTGTACCTATACACCGACATTTTGCCAAAAAAAAAGTAAAAGCTATTTTTTAACCGACTTTTCAAAAACAAAAAGGAGGAGGTTATCAATTCGTCGCGTATATATATTTTTAGGGTTCCGTACCTCAAAAGGAAAAAACGGAACCCTTATAGGATCACTCGTGTGTCTGTCTGTCTGTCTGTCCGTCTGTCACAGCCAATTTGCTCCGAATCTAATGAACCGATTAAGTTGAAATTTGGTAAACATATTAATTTCTGTGACCCAAACACGGACGTGTAACGTAAATAAATGAATTTTGAATATGGGGGTCCCTTTTGGCGGGAAAATTTGTACAATTAAAAAAAAAGTTTTGCAAAGTGTACCGTGTGACATATTAAATAAAAGGTCTTACTGTGAGGGTCTCAAATATATTTTTTTTATAATTTTAAAATAAATTGTTTTGAAGTTATTTAAGAAAATAGACGAAAATTGACCATTCCCCCCCCCCCCTTATCTCCGAAACTACTGAGCCTAAAATTTTGAAAAAAATACAGAAAAAAAACTTTTTACAAAAAAAAAAACAACCGACTCCCAAAAAAACACTACAAAGTGAAAAATAACTTTAATTTCGGAAGTCGGTGTCTTTGGTTTTTTATTTACTTTCGTTTTGTTTTGCCACCGACTTCCGAAATTAAAGTTATTTTTCACTTTGTAGTGTTTTTTTGGGAGTCGGTTGTTTTTTTTTTTGTAAAAAGTTTTTATTTTTCACTTGTTAGTGGTGCCTACCTACCCCACACAAATCTGAATACCACTCTGCAAAATAAATTAGAGCATCATCCACATAGACTAAATGGAAAAAATACGTTAAGTCGTCAGAAGTTTGGTAGGCGTAGTTTTAGCTGACGGACATAACGAGGCTACGAAATCTGCCTTCTGACAATCAATCTTCCACACATAACATACAACTCAAGTAGCGCAATTTGAAGCGGCATATAATTACCATTAAAGCATTTATAGCCAGAGTGCACCTCATGACAATTCCAAAAAGCCCAAACACGTCTAGGATACATTGTTTTATTACTGAGTTCCGATGCCTACCTTCCGGCTTCTTCATCAGATCGGTTCGATGATACCATTTTCATCAGAACCATTTATTTAAAGCTTCGTTATAGTCGCTTAATTATTTTAATCTTATCGCTATCCGTGAAATACTTTTCATCGTTGAGGAGTTTCCGTGGCCATCTGTGGTCTTCTTCATCAGTTCCACTTCACCAGATGATACTTTCTGAATGCAAACGCTTGAAAAAAATTTATGCTCGTGAAGTGGAGTTGATGGTGACTTCACCATCAGTTCCAGTTCTCCTGGTACTTTACTAGGAGAACTCCTCAACAATTAACGTCCTTGTATAGGGAAAAACAATATTTTGTAAAAGGTGATGAGCAGTTGACATTAGGCTATTGTAACTTAGATAAATTACAAACTGGCCTACTAAAAAGTGAAAAAAAAAACTTTAAAAAAAAAAAAAAACAACCGACTTCCAAAAAAACGCTACAAAGTGAAAAATTACTTTAATTTCGGAAGTCGGTGGCAAAAAACTAAAATACAGAGCCAAAGACACCGACTTCCGTAATTAAAGTTATTTTTCACTTTGTAGCGTTTTTTTGGAAGTCGGTTGTTTTTTTTTTTATTGCGTTGATTTAGAAGCTAGATTTTTTTAGAGCTCTAAGGGATCAATCATAGACTTACGTATTTAATATTAATTTCAACTTGATATTGTTATGAGTTATGACACTATGTCAGGTTGTTAAGCTGTCAATACTTTTTTTCTTTCTCATATTGAAGTTTTAAATGAGAATATCTCGACGCGTTAATGAGAAAAAGGGCCTTGACAAATGACATACTTGAAAGTATTTTTTATGTGATAAAATTATAAATTACCAATTTTCGGACTTTATCCATTACTTGTGCTGTAAGACCTTGCTTCTTGCCAAATTTCATGGTTCTAGGTCAACGAGAAGTACCCTATAGGTTTTGATTTATTTGCGAGTATCAAAATATGTCGCATAAATGGCCGTATTTTTTATTGCGTTGATTTAGAAGCTTGATTTTTTTAGAACTATAAGGGACCATAGATTTACGTATTTGGTATTAATTTCAATTTGATACCTCCACGCGTTCCTGAGAAAAAGGGTCTTGACAGACAGACAGACGGACAGACAGACAGACAGACAGACAGACAGACAGATAGACAGACAGACGGACAACGAAGTGATCCTATAAGGGTTCCGTTCCAAAAAAAATATAAATATTTTTATTTCTTTCTTATTTGCAAAATAGTTGGGTAAATGTCTTAAAAAAACTGTTCCAAATTTCAAGTTGATAGCATTAGTAGTTCTTGAGATATCCAGCTGTGACAGACAGACAGACTGAGTGACACCATAAGGGTTCCTTTTTTACCATTTTGGTACGGAATCCTAAAAAGGTTAGAATAATTACTTTGTTAATAACCCAAGTCAATCCGAAGTGTTGAAGAACTTAATAATAAGTAAGGGATATTTACATTTAAACCTGTAACTGAATTGCGTCCGATAGTTAACAATGACCAGCGCGGCAGCGCCAGCGTACTGAAATGGAATTCAGCTCAGAGAATGTTGATGAAACCGCAATACCTGTCAAGATCATTGATTTGCGAGTAACTGCCTATTCTCTTCCTGGTATTAGCCGTAAGATTATTAGATATCATTTCGCGGAAATAGTCAGTTTAGATTCTAGTTAACAGATTCCCGGAATACTTGGCAATCTGTAAATAAATAAGTAACTTGATAAGGGTTTAAATACTTAGGTACTTAGGTGTCGTAATTTGGAGATTAGTATTAATGGTCAATCTTTGTTACAATGACCGAATAGTAAAATCTATATACATAAAAATTATTCCCTAGTTCCCTTGGTCATCGCATCACGCGTAAACGGATATAACAATATCTATATCTTTATATATAAAATTCAAAGTCCTGACTGACTGATTGACTGACTGATATATCAACGCACAGCTCAAACCGCTGGACCTATATTTTGCACATAGATACCTTATACAGTGTAGGCAACCACTAAGGAAGGATTTTTGGAAATTCCATCCTTATGGGGGGCAAATAGGGGATGAAAGTTTGTATGAAAAATCTTATTCCTTGAGTTAATAGACTTGAAACTTGGCATGACTATTTATGTAAGTAAATTATAAAGCTTTGTCATTTTTAGTTTTCCTAAACTAACCCCTCGGGAAGGATTGGAGGGTGTCAAAGTTTGTATGGAGGAATTTTAACGCGCGTTCCGATTAACTCGAAACTCAGTATTTGTACTTGAGATCAAAAACAAAGAATAATGTGAATCAGGGTTTTTCGAAAATGTACTCCTAAAGGGGTGAAAATGAATAGTGAATTTTACTGGGCAGGTTTTACTGCGGGGCTTGATTAAGTCGAAAATTGGTGTAAATAATCTTTCAGTCAAGTTACGGAAATATCCGAAACGATTTATTTTTATAAATTCCATGGGTGTGAAAACAGGTAATATAGTTTATATGAAAAATCTTATTCATTTGGTTAATTAACTTGAAACTAGGCACAAATACTTGCCTAAGCAAGTAATAAAGTTTGTCAGTAATAGTTTTTCCCCCAGAAGGAAAGATAGAGGGGGAAGGGAGGAGAAGGGGAGGTGCTGGTGAGGATGGAAAGGGGAAGGGGACGGGTGGTGAGTAGAGAAAGGGGGAAGGGGAGGGTGTGGTGAGAGAGAGAGGGAGGGGAGGGGTGGTGAGGAGGGAGAGGGGATGGATGATGGAGGGAGGGGGAGAGGGTGGAAAGGGATAAGAGGGTGTAGTGAGGGGGAGGGTGTGGAAAAGGAAAGACGGGAGGGGAGGAGTTGGCGAGGGTAGAGGGGGTGGGGAAAGCGGTGAAGGGGGTGTGAGAGGGGTTGAGATGGGGATGGGGAGGTTAGCAGGGAGGTGATGTGGGGCACAAAAACAGGAGTAAACTCCAGTCGTGCGTTGGAGCTGACACACACTTTTTTTGTTTGTTTGAACGCGCTAATCTCTGGAATACCAGTCGGACTTTAATAATTATTTTTGCGGTAGGCTATCGGCGCGTGGGTGGATAAAAAGAAAAGTCCTGACTGACTGACTGACTCATCAATGCCCAGCCCAAACCCTTGGACTTATAAAGCTGAAATTTTGCACAGAGTTTCCCTTTATAAGGTAGACAAGAAATAAGGAAGGACTTTTCCCGTGGGATATTTTCTGACATCCACGCGGGCGAAGCCGTGGGCAAAAGCTAGTTCTCCTGGTCATCGCATCACGCGTAAACAGATATAACAATTTCGCTAATTCTTTTTTTGTTGTGTTTATTATTATCAGGAGAAGGTTCTTATGAAGAGAAAAATTGGAAAAGTTTCCGGGAAAATTGGAAAATTCGGGAAAATTTAAAGTGGATTTTCTATGGGAATTTTGAATTATTGAAATTGGGACAGGACAACGTCTGTCGGGTCAGCTAGTTAGATATAAACTACAGTAGGCACGTCTTTTACCTACAGGTTATCATCAATAATAAACTCGAATATTTACAACACCTGTTTGTTTTTACACCCACCTATGTTTTACAAATAAAAAACTTTGACTTTGAATTCCTTTCATTAAAGTTTTATCAAATTAATTGAAGCTTTGATTTACATAAGTTACACGGCCAAACGAAGACCAAGTCCGAGTGGCAGCTTCAGCCGGACGGCGGGCGGACCCCGTCGGAATAGGGTCCGAATTTTTTATTTCGTTTTAATAGGTCAAACGGGTGTCATAATTTACACATTCTGACGCCCTCTCCACACCGCTGTCCTGGTAAAGCGAGCGAGAATCTATAACTAAATGTACACAAACAAAAATAAATACTCTTATATAGCAACTTTGTCTTTTCTCATAAATATAGTTATCAGATATACTCTCTCTAGCCGTACGTAGGTATCCTTTATCCTACCTAAAACTAGAAATGTCCACCAAACTTGGTGGACATTAAGCCTACTAGTACGCTATACAATTTATACAATGAGTCTCAGGAAGGTGTGGCGAAAATTAAGGATGTGGTACAGACCATCAAACTGAATTATATTCTCCAAGTCACCATGTGACCACCATGATAATCGCAAAAAAAAATCATTCGTCTCATACATTTTGGTTGAGTAGGTATTGCAGTTTTGTATGGGATGACTGACTTTCTTTATAAAGTTGTTCAGGTTGATAGTCTGTTCCAAACCCTTAATTTATGCCACACCTTCTAAAACACCCTGTATATGACACATTATGACGCTATCCCTTTTTAGGTAAACGATTGTCGACTTCCCATTACACAATGGTGTCATAGGACATACCCAAGGGCCTACCTTGGGATTCTATCGTGACCAATCAAATAGTGCCCATGGGAGGAACCAAAAAAAACTTTTCCACTTACAAACTGAGAATAGATTGCGGTATTTCAAACAAACTGTCCCACTTTCTTAACTTTTGTTAAGCTATGCTTTATTTAATTTACTGTTAAAAAATCGACATTCATTTAGTCGGCGTTTCCACGAGCGTAATAACATCGCGGCGGGATTTCATCGCGCACTGGATTTTCAACTCTCTGCTTAGCGCCGGGAGTTGAAAATCCAACAGTGTGTTTTTCGTCGCGCTGGAATGCACTCTTTTTTTGTTAGGTTGGATTCTCAACGCTCGGCTCAACAACGAGAGTTGAAAATCCAGTGCGCGATAAAATCCCGCCGCGATTTTAATACGCTCGTGGGAACGCCGACTTACAAGAACATGCCTTTTTTTGATTGTGACAAAACTTAAAAGTTTACAGACAACGAGTGCCATGATCAATGCATAACAGCACCTTAGTCTCGAGGACCTGATACATAGTCACATACAGGTACATAGTCTTAGTCGAAAGTAAAGTGTCACAGTGTTGTCCTCGACGTGAAAGTGAACTTAGTCCCTAAAGGACACTAGAGCACGACCCTACAAAATACGTCAGGAACTTCTCTCACGTAGCCGCCGTAGCAAGCTACGAGTAGGTACCCGCTACGAACATTCGTAGCGGTTTCGTAGACACTGCATCGTTGACAAACGCGTGCTACAGATTTTCCCACGTTTCGGCTTTCGGCGGAAATACGACTCATGATCTCACGGACTTAATAAAAGATCTTACCTACTGGCATTACCTACAGCCAAGAAGCTTTCTCCTAAATAAGTAACGTATAAGAATTTCAAAGAGACTTGCTGTTGAAACTAGCGACTACATAGCTATTCGTTCCTAATAATGAAAATCGTTAGTTAGGTAGGTATCTAATGTCAGTAATCAGTGTTGTTTTTGATCAAATTCAAAGAAACTATGAAAAACGGGTAAAACAAGCCTATTTGCCTACACGGTTTTAATTAGAGGATAGGAGACAGATAAATACACAAACAGAAAGCTTATAGCTATACCCGAATCGCTTTAGCGTGGCAATAGCGGTCATTGACCCACCTACATTTTCTAGCAAACTAAAATAAAGTCCGTCAACGTCCTGAATCAACATTTATATCGTGATCTTCAAGATGTTCCAATAACGTAAAAGTATACATAGTTTATTGTTTGGGTTCCTACGGAGAGATATTAGGGAAAGGGCAATGACCGCTATTACCACGCTAAAGCGATTTGAGTATAGAGAACAACATTCTAATGTTGGGTTCTACGTGATTGGCGCAGATCCCATAGCTCTACGCTCCACGCCTATGCCTTGGTGATGAAGGTGCAATATATCACAGAGGTAGATATGACACGTAGAAGACGAACACTTAATACCGATTGTAAGGCGAGATGTATCTGTAATGGATTTAGCCGTACTAATGGAAGTGAACCGCAGGCTTAGCGTTGCGGCCGGCGGGCGTGCACGCCTCCGCCCGGTGCCACATCCTGCAGAATAGTGACATGCGTTAAGTAACAATGTACTTATACCTACGTGCACAATAGAACGGTTACATTATTAAGTAGGAAGCCAGCAGAGCAATACTCCCAACGATGGGAATACTCTTTGATGTGTCCCCTAGATTTATGTAGCTTATACAAGTCCTGATTAGGATACAGGATAGGTCAGGAGCGAGGAGCGTACCTACCCGATGTTTTATTTTACGATACCTACCTACATACCTACCTAAAATTTCAGGGACGGCTAGCTCATGTAGGTACCGACAGGCATTTTCTTTAGGGATGAAGAAAAAAAATTTTTTTAATTGTTTGATAACCTGAAAGACTTTTTTTTGTTCCGAACCCGAAGGGTGGCAGAGATCCTGTTACTAAGCAGACCTACGCCGCGCCGCCAGGATGTCTGTCTGTCACAAGTAGTGTCCGACCGAAAGTTCGGTTTCGGTTTCGGTTTCGGTCGAGTTTCGGCAAAAAAACGAGTTTCGGTTTAGTTTCGGTTTCGGCGGCAAACCTGCCGAAACTACGACCGAAACCGAAACTACATTCGGGAGTTCTCGCGCTGTGCTCGGTCATGTTCGGCGCGGTAAATTCTACCTATTTTAAGTATTTTTAAGGCGCAATTAATATTTTTTACCTGTAACTCTTTAAACGTCGATTGCACAACCAGGTGTTCAGATAACAATCTAAAATCTATTGTGTCTGCTAATTGGCGTGCGACGCGTTGAGGGGTTGTTATGTTGATTATCAATAAGTGAAAATGTCGAAGACTGCATAGCTATGTTTAAAGGTAAACAAATAAAACCGGCCAAGTGCGTATCGGGTCACGCGCAGTAATAGGGTTCCGTAGTGCACGCCGCTGCCCGTCGTTATTCGAGCGTAAATATTATTAAATTAATACGAATGTTATGATTTTATTTTTGTATATTTTTACGTGGTTCATAAACTTATATAAATTACTATCTGTTTTACACAACTAACAACGTTCAATAAGTAATTTTTAATGGAATTTGTACGAACTTTTTACTGTTCCAGGTACATTTTACAAGTTGGTTGACTATTTTACTCGTAAACTTGAAAAGTCTACTTATCTGTGATAGTTTTCCTTTTAATTTCGCTAGATATACTACTACCGTGAATTTTTTCACTCTACCAAAACTAACCGTTTAGCTGGCAGGGGGGAACACTTTGACTCTAACAAAAAGTAGCACTTTAAAGCATAATATTTCAGAAACGGATTTATCCCTAAATCGAAAAACTGTTTTCACAAACCCGCAATATTTTTGAAAGACATCCAACAACACCCCACACTATGGGGTAGACGAGAAAAAAAGACATCACCACTTTACGTGTATAGAAGGTACCCTAAAAAAATTTTTTTTCTTGATTTTATTTTACCACTTTATCGGCGAGATGAATATGTGTACCCATACATGCCAAATTATAGCTTTCTAGTACTAATAGTCTCTGAGCTAAGCTGCAGACGAACGGACGGGCAGACAGACAGACAGACGGACGGACATAGCGAAACTGTAAGGGTTCCTTGTTGACTACGGAACCTAAAAATGAAACTGACTGATTATAATAACAATTTCTTTATTTTTCCCTCAAAATATGATCCTTGTAAGGAAGTTTCGGTTTCGGTTTCAGCCGAAACTGAGACCGTTGCCGAAATTCGGTTTCGATTTCGGTTTCGGTCGGACACTAGTCACAAGGCTGTACTCATATTTAAAACCGTAATAGTTAGCCATTTTTACAGAATACGTTTAACATTATAAGACTGATAAAGAAACGTAGATACATAATAATAGTAATCCCCAATCTTTTTGGCCGGGCTGAAGTGAGCCATCTTGTGCCATCTTGCGCATGGTATTTTCTTATTTTCGAGTAAGTATCAAAATATGACGCATAAATGGCCGTATTTTTTTATTGCGTTAACTTATAAGCTTAATTTTTTTAGAGCTCCTAGGGACCGTAGACTTACGTATTTTTGATATTAATTTCGACTTGATATAATACGCGCCACGACAGATGAGACTAGGCGAGCGCCGTATCGCGCCTCCCGCACTCTTTCCGCCGCCCTGGAGGCTTACTATGAGCCAGGGCCGGATTTAGGGGTCCAGAGGCCTCGGGGCAACAAAGGAGTGGAGGCCCCCTTGCCCTAAATTATTTTCCAAATAAAATGAACAATTTTTTTCAGTCGAGTTTTTCAATAAATAATTTATTGTGAAACCAAGTAGATTCTCTTAGTATTTAACAAACACATATAAATATAAAAAAGGTAAAGGTAAAAGCGAAAAAAAAATATCAAAGGAAAAGATGTTTACTAGGTTTACTAGTTGAAATTTGAAAGAATTTTTTTTTTCCGAAGTCTCTATTGTGGAGGCCCCCTGCTTGTGGAGGCCCCGGGGCTTTCGCCCCGGTTGCCCTCCCCTAAATCCGGCCCTGCTATGAGCACTTATAGCAGGGCAGAAGTTAAACGTTTCCAGTGAGAGAGTGACGGTGCTATAGGTCGTATATAGCTCCGTCTCGCTCTCTCACTGGAAACGTTCAACTTCTGCCCTGCTATAAGAGCTCATAGTAAGCCCCCTGATGACGCCCGGTCCCATGCCTTCTCAGACCTCATACCGCTAAAGAGACTATAAATCGTCTACTGGGCAAGTCAAATCACGTGGTGTGTCAAGTCTCATCTTTAGTGGCACGTATTGTACCTACCTCTACGCATTCCTGAGAAAAAGGGTCTTGACAGACTGACAGACAGACGGACAACGAAGTGATCCTATAAGTGTTCCGGTTTTTCCTTTTGAGGTACGGAACCCTAAAAATAACATCAAATTCAAAATCAAAGGCCATACAAAAAAAGTTTTTTATTTTACGTTGGTAGTGTACGGAACGCTTTGTGTGCGAGTCCGACTCGCATTTGGCCGCTTTTCACAACACATTTTTGACATTTTCACAACAGGTTACACCCGCCGAATTAACTTTGTTACCTAGTCCGAGAAATGCTATGAAATACAAACTTATTTTTGCAGCTGGTAAAATCAAAAGGTTTAAACCTACCCAACGTTCATGCGTAAATATTCATCCTGACTTCAGTGTGCGTGGGGATTGTGGCATAGTAATAACAGCCGCACGGGTCGTTTGTTCAGGTTAAGCTATGCTTGCCGCGGTTGGTCCATGGATGGGTGACCATCTTTGCGCTAAGCCGTTGGTCCCAGTCATGGATATGGTCAGTGTTTCATTCATCTTTGACAGTCGTTATGGGTCGTCAGAAGCCCGAAAGTCTGACAACCAGAGTTACCAAGGGGTACCTATCGTATTACCCACTAACTAGGTCGGATAGGCAGTCACTCCATGTAAAATACTGATATTCAGCTGCATCTGGTAAGAGAGTGGAAGCCGACCCCAACATAGTTGGGGAAAAGGCAGTGCGCGCACTTCAAAGACATTCCATACTTCACAGAGTATGCGGTAGTAAAACGCACCGCAATGCGCGCTCGCCCTTAGGCAGATACTTCACTGTGCGTGGTCAGATCAACACTTGGTCGATTTTTTCAATTCTATTTTATTTATTTATTTATTTATTTATTTATTAGACATACATTAGTTCCATTTATCGATATTTATAAGCTGGGAATCGAACCCTACGTTATGTAAGTCATATACTTAAATTAAAAATTCCTACCTAACACTTACATATATCGGCAATTCCCAGAACCTTGAATTACTGGTTGGTTACCTTAATCACCAACACCAACCAACGAACGATACGACCGTTTGGTCTTTCGGCTAGCCGCGGCGACGACGTCTCGTGTCGCGACAATTTGTTTTTGTAATTAGAATAACACAAAGGATATTGCTAGAAAAAAAAAAATACTAAGTGCTTGTCGGACCACGCACAATGTAGGGTTCCGTAGTTGAGATATCCCAAAAGCAAACTTAACATAGTAGTTGAAAAACATGTTCTCCCATACATCGATATAAGTCACGGCTTTTTCATTTGAGGTACGGGACTCTAAAAACCGGCCAAATACGTGTTGACAATGAAGGGTTCCGTAGTTGTAAAGAATTTATCTCGAAACAAACTTATTGGAGAATTGACCGTGACGTTAACTACCTACCTAGTTGACGTCACGTCAATTCTCCAACAGCAAATGTAAGTTTGTAATCGCAAAAAAAGATCATGTTTTTGGGACTTTTTCCTTTGATACCTTGTTTCTTGCATGATTCTAGGCCAACGGGTACCTAAGGTTTTTTTAAATTTATTTGAGACTAATACCTTTATTTTTTTAGAGGTGTGTCAGTAACCAGTGACAACACTGTTAGTAAAAGAGCTCTGAATCCCTTTTGGCCGCCATGGCAACTGAGTTTCGCAACCAGTTGTGAAAAAGGAATTTTTATTATTTCTTGGCAACTAGTTGCGACGGAAGAATTTTCCTTCTTTATACGCAACCAGTTGCTAACAAAGAATACTTTTGCCGCCATGGCAACTGAGTTTCGCAACCAGTTGCAAAATGGGAAGTTTTATTCATTTGTTGGCAATCTTCTCGGTCAATACCTACTGGCCAGCCAGACAATTCTAAATGATGAGGCGGCACCAGCTGACGATTATTCCTGTATACACTATGCAAGTGCACCCAAGGACAACCCCCGGATGGTGCAGGACTATTGCAGAACATGGAAACATATTGGGCTATGGGTTTCGGTGGCTATAGTGGATCGGGTACCTTAAACTATGGAAGAACTATGTCCCCTGCCTTACCAATGTTATATTATATACATAGTTAAAATGGCTTGCACACTCAATAACGGGCCCCCGGAAACGATCGCTAGCACATAGGAATGCTATTATTAGTACACTTATTTGTTTCAATATACCAACCAGGTATAGTACCCGAACTGGGCCTCATCGTGAAAATCATCTAATCGTGAAAAAACGGTGTGACAGAACGGTCCATTAAATAAATAAATACTTCTATTGGAACTAGCGTTTTTGAAAAATTCTTTGTTGGCAACTGGTTGCGTATAAAGAAAGAAAATTCTTTTGTCGCAACTAGTTGCCAAGAAAGAATAAAAATTCCTTTTTCACAACTGGTTGCGAAACTCAGTTGCCATGGCGGCCGAAAGGTCTGAATCAGTGTCTGCATTTCAGATTTGTATAAATAGACACATGTTAGTGTAGTAGTATCAGCATTATGTGATAAGCCTTTGTCCAGCAAGGGACAATAGTAGCATTGACATAACAGGCATCATTGATAACTGCCTCGCTGTTCTTGTGGTTGCAAGCGCTACTGCTGACCACGGGGTCCTGTGTTCGATTGCTAAGTTGGGCAGTGGTATTGGGTTTTTCCATCTGATATTTCTCAGTAGCAACCCGGTTTTGGCAATAGACTCACCCCATTACACGGGACTGAAACATAACAGGCGAAATGTGGGTGTACTTTATTAGGTACACCTCTGCACAACCCTTTGGGAAATACAGGTATGATGTTATGTTATGTGAACTTCGGCAAAAACAATTTGAAATGGACCTAATGTTTAACCCTTTTCTATCTCTACATAATATTTATTGTAGTTCTGTTGTACAGTCATCTATAGCATTAGGTGACCCACCCTTGCATAAATGGTTGCGATTTTTTAGAATATGAATCGATAGAATTTTATAATTCTTTTATATTTTATTTAAATACCCATAATAAATTAAATATAAAAAAATTACAAAATTCTAACGACTCGTATTGTAAAAAATCTCAACCATTTATGTAAGGGTGGGTCAGCTAATGCTATAGGTGACTGTACAATTAATTTTGGTAACAAATACTGCCAGTCATTATTTTGAATGAGGCTGAATACACCATGGCTCTTCACTTGTTCCCACATTTCACTCCATTGAACAGTCTTATCATGTTAATATCAAAGTATTAAATTCTATGTTGAATCTTTCTTGAACTAGAATCGTGAAAAGTATACTACCCAGGATTTGAAAAGAAACTGCAGTAATAGCTTAAACTTAGTGTTTATTCTTGGCTAGCGTCCACATTCTCCGTCTGCAAGCCCTTGATGGAGGCTACTGGTACGTAGGTAACAAGCGTGAACAGTTTGTGCGCAGAGTCCTCATCATCATTACGTCTGCGGGACAGCCTCACGCGGACGCGGAAGGGGACATTCCTGAAATGGACATAAACATATCATTAGGATGTGTGTTTATGACTAGAGGTATGAACATAAACGACATTATAGGTGCATGTAAGGATCATAGCAGGTGGCATTCTATAGTTTCTGCCTACCTCCATGGGACGAGGGTGTGAGTTCATGTATGTATATCTTTAGGACCCTTAGAATTGAACTAGGTGTTTTTCCTTTCCCTGTCTAATGAAACGGGATAGTTTAACTGAGACAACAGGAGAAAAGTATAAAAACATTTTAAAAAATTGAATTAAATGGCCAGAGGGTCATCTTAGGGTTATATTCAGGGTTAACATAATTATTGACAATACGATAAACATCAATCCTATTAACCATGGATTTCAAAACAAGATTTTTTTATTTTTTATCTAAGGATATTATAGGTCAGTGGGTCGTCTTCAGTTTAGTATTAGCATTTAGGAATCAACTTTAGTGATAGTAGAGTACACTTGTACAACAGAATAAGTACATACTACAAAACATCACAACTTTTAGGTTACTTATTATTTACTTCATGTTAGTAGTATTGTTGCAGTCCATTACTAAACCTACGCTACTATATTGAATACCAAAACATAACCAAGAGTTTAATTCCTTACCTGACTCCTTTTGACCAAAGGAATTTGTTTAGGCGAGTGTCCACACGAACATCGGGAGTTCCCATATGTTTCTCTGCGAATTTACGGATTTCCTTGATGGCACGCGGAGCGCGTCTCTTGAATCCTACTCCATGAAGCCGTTTGTGTAAGTTAACCGTGTATTCACGAGTAACAACTTCGTTGATGGCAGATTTGCCTTTCCTCTCTCCCTTAGGTTTTGCCATTGTGATCTGAAATAATATCACAAAATAAGACTCACAGAACCTAAATCAGCCACCAAGAACACTTTCTATAACTAAATCCAGTTATTCCGGCATTGATATTAGACGATTAAATTGGATTTTATCATAAATACACACACCTTGGAGCTTCGTGCACCAAACCGAATCAAAAAAGAAACGTCAAAATCAGATTACAACTGTCAAGCTATTTTGACAGTTGTGAAGGTTCGTTTTCAGGGATGTCAATGCTAATATTTCCATGAGTCGTACTTGACTATATAAAATAAAATGTTGGGGGACAGAGACAAAATTTGCAAAAAAATTAACTCCACACTTCACATACGCAATAAATGCTACCGTTTATAAGAAAAACGGCTTATGAAATACCGCTATAAGAAAAACGACACAACAAACAATAGAATATTAAATCGAAACTGACTTCGCAAACTCCTGTTCCGCATTCTGCAATAATTTGGTGTTTAGTAAGCAGGTTGGAATTTAGAGGAGGCTGCCTATAATTAGCCTATAATGGTCCCACTGTTGGTACACAGGCCTCCTCTCGCATCTCGGTGGAAGGGAGTGGGCCGTACCTAATCCACCACGCGAACCCAGTACGGGTTGGTAGATGTTAGTTCTATGTAGGACTGTAGGACATGCCGATGCCGCATGCCGGTTTCTTCACGATGTATTCCTTCACCGCTTCGAGAGCAGTGATGATGAAGCAATTTACAAAAAGTGTTTGTCTGGGTTCGAACCTACGACCTACAACTCGTAAGTCGTGGCTAATCAGGCTGGGCCTACGTTTTACAAGCTAAAACTATACAGGGTGAAATTGAATTCATGGGCATCCTTTTAAGGGGTCATTGTCATCAATTTGTCAGACACGGCTGTTTCGAGTCGGAGACTTATAATACGCGTTCAGGTGTCAGCCAGGGTTCAGTATTGGGTCCACTTCTGTTTCTGATCATGATCAACGATCTAGCAAAGGAAATCTATTTCGCAAAATATCTTTTATATGCAGATGACTTGAAATTAATAATGGAAGTGAAGACGGACGACGATTGTAGACGCCTGCAGAGCGACATTGACTCTATCCACCTTTGGAGCATTAAGAACAAGCTCTATTTCAATAGTGATAAGTGTTACGTCATGTCATACTCTCGACGGTTGCATCAATTCTGTCATGGCTACACATTAGACGGTCAACAAATTACTCACGTCACTAACATTAAGGACTTGGGAGTAACCTTCGACAAAGGCCTGACTTTCAGAGACCATATTTCCGCCCTTGCAAAGGAATCCTTCAGGCGTTTAGGGTTCGTCCTGCGCAATGCCCGTGACTTTGACAGCCCACATGTTATCAAACTGCTTTATAATACTCTGGTTCGAACTAAATTAGAAGCAGGTGCATGTGTGTGGAATCCCTACACTGCAACTCAAACGTTGATGCTGGAGAAGGTCCAAAAAACCTTCCTTAGGTTCTTGTTTAAAAAAGTGCACAAGTATTTTCCGTACATGTACCCAACGAATTACCTTTTTGGGATGTTGGGTTACAATTCCTTGGAATTTAGACGAGGTTTGAATCAGATTGCGGTAGCCTGCAAAACCCTCAGAGGGCTTATCGACTGTCCTGAGCTACATAACCTATTTTGTCAATTATATGTGCCTGGCAACTATATAGGTCACCGCCACAGTAAGAGGCACAAATTGTTTGCTCGGCCAGCATGTCGTACGGTCGCTAGAGCAGAGTCGCCAGTGTGTCGGACTCTGGAAGCCCTCAATGCCCTCCTGGCAGTCAATCCTGATTGTGATCTGTTTGCCGATGAATGGAGAGAGATAATGCGAGTGTGTCTGAAGTTTTGCGAGAGAAAGTATGAGAGAATTTCCACTGTTATTTATTAAGTATGTAGTAAATATTATAATATTAGTATTGTGTTTCTGGGTTAATTATTGTAATTGGTGTATAACCATTTTAATTAACTATAAATAAATAAATAAATTGTACTCATCATTGCGAACAACTTTTACTATGGGACTAAACCTGAAATCCCGAAAAAAAAAAACAGCTGTTCAGTACATTTATGTTCGCATAATTCGTCAAAATGTACTGAACAGCCGATTTTTTTTCGCGATTTCAGGTTTGGTCCCATAGTAAAAGTTGTTCATAATGATGAGTAGAATGACCACTTAAAAGGATGCCCATGAATTCAATTTCACCCTGTATACATATTGATATTATGTAGGTGTTTATGTAGGTTATTAATGTGGATAAAATGGATGTGTACCTAACATTTGGACGGACGAGCATGTTGAAATAATAAAGGTTCCGTGTTTGTCATTTGGCTACGGAACCCTAAAAAGAGGAAGTTCTATTAGGCAATTTGGGAAGTGCATCTGTAATCTAGCCTGTGCATGGTATACTGCATAATTTTGCAGAATGCGTGTTATGTCAAAGTCAAATTCAAAAACAACAAAAACACGTTTTCGTTTGTCAAAAACTAAATTATCAAAATCTTGAGAACGAAAAGTGTGAAGAGAAGTCAGAGAAGAGTTTTGTAGTTGAGAGGATAAACAGCAGCGTGAGGGATAATCAGATTATTTTGTATTTGTAAGAAGATAATGGCTGAAATATACAAGTGAGTTCGGTGATTTTTTCTGTCATGCTTATTTACTAAATAATTATTTGTATCAACAGGCAGCAATAATACTTATTTAATTTACAGACTTATTCACCCAGTCAAGTATTTCAACGACTATTTATCGAGAAACATACGGCCAGACGGAAGAGCATTTCATGAACAACGAAACATTAAATTAAATGTTAATTCTATAAAAGCATCAGATGCTTCTGCTGTAGTAAAATGTGGGAACACTACAGTTGTTTGTGGAATCAAGCTGGTAATCTTCATTTCCGTCATACTATTAAAATTGCATACAAGTACAGTATACAAACTTAATTTCAATAACATTCTTAACTACTTTGCAGGAACTAGCAACACCAAAAGCTGAAGAACCTGATGTGGGTTTCCTTGTTACAAATGTGGAACTACCACCATTGTGTTCATCAAAATATAGACCTGGACCACCTTCAGATAGTGCACAAGTCACCAGTACCCTAGTCTCAGACATCATCATAAATTCTAAATGCATTGATCTAAAAGACCTGAGCATAGTTCATGATAAGTTAGCATGGGTGCTATATTGTGATATGGTCTGTATTGATAATGATGGCAGCTTGGTTGACGCTTGTATCATGACATTGATGGCTAGTTTGAAAACATGTAAGTTGAACTTCACACAACACTAAACTGCACGATAAGACCCGTTTTCGATAGTGTTTTATAACACTAAAATGTTTTTCAAATCCAAAAACAAGAGAAGATACCTGATAAATGCTTAGAAATTTATAATGTGTGCCATTTTACAGTAACTCTTCCAACGGTGACATATGATCCTGAAACAGAAGAAATCTCTGTAGATGCAAGTTTACGGACAAAACTAAATGTTCATGGATTACCAGTGGCAACAAGCTTTGCTCTTTACAAACATGATCAAAGGTATGTAAATACTTATAAAGGCTAAAATACCTCTAAACAGTTAATTCATAAGAAAACTAACACTTTATTTTTTGCAGCAATATTGTTTTAGCGGACCCCTCATCGTATGAAGAAGAGATGTGTGGAGGCATTGGTGCTAACCTGATAACATGCTATAACAAAGGTATTCTTTGTGGCTCTCAAAAGTTTGGTGGCTGTAACCTTTCTATAGAATGTGAGGTGGAGGCTCTTAAGATAGCCAAAGAAAGAGCACAAGTGGTTGAAGAAGTTATAGATGTCTGCATCAAAAATTATGAAATAGAAAGTAATAAATAGAAGATAATTTTAATATCAATATTATTTTCATTATACTTATCCCCATTTTATATCAAGTTCTGCTGCAAGCTCAACTATTTGAACATATTTTAGAATCTAAAAATTCTTACTTACCTACATTTTAAGACTGGCAACGCTTTCTTCGAAAACTAAAAAACTTTGGATGCTCTTTTGCAACCAGCAAAGATCCTGCTTCCACGGGCCATACTATGACGAAAAAAATCATGGATCCATCATGAATTCATTGAGAAGAAAACCGATCAAGAGCTAGTCGGACTCATGCACCGAGGGTTCCATTCCGATTTCTGAAAAAGTGTGCCATTTAGAGACATCGTTTTATTTTTCTTTTAATCTTTAGGTACATAAACTTCTAACTCATAGAATCACATCATTATGATTATAGAATAAGAAGTCGAAAATTATGCGGTCTAAAAAAAATTTTTGAGAATTTACAAACAGCCCTCTTTCATAAGATACCTCACATGCTCTAGTAGCCCCACTTCGAATTTTTAAGACGGCCTTTCCGTCCCTTTCAGTCCCTGTTGCAAATAAAAAATTCTTTCTTATTTGCGAAATAGTTGGGCAAACATCATCTAAAACTGTTCCAAATTTCAAGTTGATAGCATTAGTAGTTCATGAGATATCCAGCTGTGACAGACGGACAGGCAGACAGAGTCCATAACCACCACCACCATAAGGGTTCCTTTTTAAGTTTTTACCATTTTGGTATGGGAGACTAAAAAGGATGGTGCATGGTATACCTGTTCATTTATGTGCGAGTGCATAAAGATAACTATTACACCCGCACCGATTGATACTGACCGAGAACCCGGCAAGCTGCACTTTGCTAGTGTTATTTTATGAAGACGACCACTGAGTGCTTTTATACAGGGTGGAAACTTTGATTAAAAAAAAAATACATTTAGCAAGAAAATAGCTAATTTACACAAAAACATTTTTTGATGCCAATCGATCCAATTTCTAATAGGTACAGTACAAAAATTTCTATGGGACCAACCATCGTTGGAGTACTCAAAAAGTCACAAATTGCAAAAAACTTTTCCCATACATTTTTTATGAAAATTTTACGGAAAAAGCTTTTTTAGTGACTGTTGAGATCTTTTTGTTGACTGAATAAAAAGATAAGTTTAAAAACAGTTAAAATTTTGAACTCGTTATTCGTTATTTCGCACTTGATATCAAGGGCAAGCAAGACACAGCAAGATTTTAAATAAGAATAATAGCAGCGTTTTACCTTCAAACAAAACGCTTATTGTGTCCGGAGACTCATTAATTCGGGGTCATATAAACATAATATGAGTCTAGCATCTTCCGTTTCCGTTGTCATCAATTTCCATAGATGACAGCGACATCTGGAGTTTGGTGTGATAACAAAACTTGGCAGCCATCTTGTCTTGCTTGTCATAAAAACATTTCAGATTTTCTAGCTATCTAATCTGTGGGTTTTTCGGCAATTGTCAACTCGTTCCCGACGTTGTTGATCCGCTTTTCGAGTTTATCTCAGTTAATTCTGTTAAAATTGTTTCATGTTACTGTTATTTGTTTTGTTGAGTTTTGTTTTTATTCTTAGTATTGTTATACTTTGTTTTTCGTTAGCAATGTTCATTAGTCATTAGTCATATTAGTTGTTTTGAACGAACTCCCAAGAATGAGTGAACCCCCAAGAAGATATTGTATTTTTGGCTGTGATGCTTTATGTAAGTGTTTACTACCGTACCGTACCGTACCTTTAATAAAAGTAAGAAAAAGTTTTATTTAGCCATATTCTGCTATTCGTTAATTTCATTCTGCTATTCGTTAATTTCATCCAATTTCAGTGGCATACGGTGTACCTACCTCTTCACCGGTTCCCAAACCCTGACAACCACTACGAGGCCCGATTTGTTCGCTGCTTGGATAGCGGCTGTTGGCGGCGAGGTTAGAGAAAGTGATTGTATGAAGATTTTAAGAACAAAAGCAGTGATCACCATTTTCATGCCACATTCAAGACTGATTGATTGGTAATAATAAACGGACATTTTCCTGACTGCATACGTGTTTTTTAAAATTATATTATATCCCGATTGCCCATAATTTATAAACTCGTACGAGAGTTATATAGATAGGTACCTACCTATAGCTGGTATGCATACTATGAGTACCTACTCAGTATGCATAGGTAGGTGTATACATTAGACCCTTAGTTCACCCACCAAACTTAAGGTGGCAGCACTTTCCATACATGCAAATTTTACCACAGAGTTGTCACTCTTTCTCTCTATACTTACTTTACTCTTTGGTCACATCTGTAGATCAACTATCCCCCCCGAGGATGACGTATTTCCGCTCGCGTTCACCAGGTGGCTGCAGCGCGCCAAATCGTTCATTGTGGCCTCAAAAACCTAAAACTAATTACACAAGGGTCACCAGGCAGTATGGGTCGTACTTGCAAAATCGAGTACCAGGGCTTTCAAGTACGGCCACCTTTAGACACCACAGCGCCAAAAACCAGGGCTCGAAATACTTTCAAGTATTTTCTTTCAGCATCGAAAATTGATCCTTAAGTTCATTATAATAAGGAGTACAATCGCGTATGCAAAACAGAATACGTCCAACTTCCAAGACTTGTAGAAACAAAACTTGGAAGAAAAATACTTGCATAGAACATTGATCCGTATTACAAAATGAATAAAGAGCACAATCGCTTTTACAAAACAAATACTTCCAAACCTATATAAGGAGCAGAATCGCGTTTACAAAAAAAAATACTTCCAACATTTAAAGTAAAAATACTTGCATAGAACTTTGGTCCGTAATTGTAACGTAAATAAGGAGCAGAATCGCGTCGAGCGTCGATGCAGCGAGAATAGTAAAACACTTTAAAGTCTTTGCGAGTATTTTGGGTCAGCACTTGGTCGGCGTACTTGCAAGTAAATACCTGGTGTAAAAACCTGGTCGCGTAAATACGCACCGTCCCTAGCTCTTTAAAATTATAAATAAATAAATAAATAAAATTTTATTTCCCAAAAAACTTAGTTCAATGTTACAAAACCAGTTTAGCAGTAGTTATATACTTACAAACAAGTGGATTTAGCTTCTGTAACCGAACTAGGTAAATGCATGTACTACCTCTACTTGATAATGTACAAAGAAGGGCAACCAAGATGGTTCGCACCATGCGTAATCTACCTTACGAACAGCGCCTCAAAGACCTTGGCCTTATCACACTGGAACAGCGTAGACAAAGGGGTAGGCTCATTGAGACATACAAAATACTTTCTAAACACTACGAAGTACCCAGCCTTCAAGACCTTTACACTATGAATGCCAACAAACATTTGCGTGGGCATTCCCTGAAGTTATGGGAAAATTCATCAAAGAAAAAGCCTTTGAAGCAATTCTTGCCTAACCGAGTTGTAACTGCATGGAATAGGCTCCCGGAAAATGTTGTGACGGCTCCCTCACTGAACTGCTTCAAGAATCGACTGGACAGATTAAATATCTCCAAGCTATTTGATACACACGCATCAGCTAATTAGCTGCTAGTGTGTTTAACCAAAATAATAATAATAATAATAATAATAATAATGTATTTCGGTTAACAGTGCCATTCCCCCGAATATTTTGAAAATAATGCTAACAAACACAAAGGACTGGTCGTACTATTTTTATATGATTATAATACGTGTAGAACTATTTTAACTAATTATGACCCCGAATGAGTCTCCAGACACAACAAGCGTTTTGTTTGAAGGTAAAACGCTGCTAGTGTGTCCTTCGGCCTCATTCGGGGTCATACAAACATAATTTGAGGCTTTGTTTGTTATCGCCTGGTGAACGGGACGCCGACGCCGTAATAAAATGAGAATGACAGTAACATTTATCGGTACCAGTATTTTATAGTGCTCTGTGGGTTTATCTGCTGGTAACATTCATTTAAAATGTCACCACGTCTCAAAATATCAAATTATGTTATTGAGGTAAACTATTTTATTTTGCTAAAACAGTGATTTGAAAAGTATTTAATTTCGACTTAGTTAGTAAATTAAGTGTTTGCCTTTCATTTAAATCTACAATTTTGCCGTACATTTGCTTAAAAATATTGTTTAATTACATACGTCATCATATCAAGTCACACCACTTTGGTTTGATATTTTTAATATTTTGTGGTAACAATAATATCTCTTATTGACGCTGATAATTGTTGTTTTTAGAGGCTGTCTAATATAGACACAAATGAAACTACAGGATGTCTATATGGCCTCATGTACGATGGCACATTGCTGGTGGTTGGATTGAGCTTAGAATTATTTGAAAATGAGAAGAACACCTATAGGCAATTGTTGCTCAACCTTCCAGCCGAGATAGAACTATGCGGCGTCGTAAGGTTTGGTGAATCTTTGACTACTGGGACTACAATGAAAGAAATATTGCAGGTAAATAATTTTACGGAACCACTTTACAAACGCACCCGATTTTATATACTAGCTATTTTTTTTGGGTACTGATAGTTTGGTACCTGGTTAGGTACAGTATAAGGTTCTAATGAGAACGTGATTGAACACACATTATATGGTTAAATAATATAATAGTTAAATAGATGTTACACAATACGATAGTTACAAGGAATGACAAGACTGTTAGGAAAAACTCCATAGCAACGCTACATAGAGATTATGCTCTGTGATGCATACAACCTCCAACATGCTCCTCCTCATCACTAGCATGATCGCTATATTAAACCAAGTGAGGATCTCAATCCATTAAGTCTTGGTCCAGATAAACTCTTAGTCAACATATCTGCCTCCATGTGGGTACTAGGACGGTATTCTATTTCAACTTCTTTCAACTGTCGTATGAAATGTAGTTTCGTATCAATATGTTTTGTCTTAGAACCAATCATAGCATTTTTCGTCATTTGGATATATAGCAGCCTGATTATCATTATATATTTTGACGATGGGTTGCCTCCATTCTGATATGTCATTTATTAAACGTCGTAGATGGATTGCGTCCTTAGCAGCTTCAGCTACACACGTGTACTCTGCTTCGGCTGTTGATAAGACTACACTCTTTTGTTTTCTGCTTTTATAGCATCACGCCAGTACCTTTCGTCTCCCTCTTCTTCTTCTTCTTCGCATAAATTTTATTAGAAATATTTTCCTTGTTGTTTCTGCCTTCCATCTCATAATCCTGAGCCCATACTGGCAACTGTCTTCTTCTTTGAGATTGTTTTTTGTTATTGGCATCATCATGAACTTTTTCATGCTCGGTTGCTTCATGTTCTTCATGATGTTCGACTACTGCTTCATCAACATTTTCATTAAATTCATCAAGTGCATCATTGAACGTGTCTCCGAAAACGTCGTGTGGTGGAGTATCAAGGTGTGTCAATGATGGGGTTTCATACTGCGTCGAAGAACTAGGTACTGCGTCAGATTTTGGTGATTTATGCTTCATTTTGAAGTCAATTTTTATATTCTCGGTTGTTTCTTCTTCTTGTTGTCTTTTAGGTTTTACTGTCTGATCAGAATTTCTTTTATTTATATCTCTTCTATTCTCCCTTGTTTCTTCAAAATTTGCATAGTCCTTTCCGTAAAACATGGTATTTACAAATTTCACGTCTCTGCTTATTATGAATTCTTTTGAATTAGGGACGAAGATTCGGTACCCTCTGGCACATTTTGCATATCCAACAAATACGCCTTCGGTGGCTCGAGGAGCAAATTTCCATCCTCTTTTAGGTCCTTTCCTTAAAACGAACGCTTTCTGACCGAATATACGTAGGTGTCTTGCAGATGGTTCACGACCAATCCATTTTTGAAAAGGTGTCTGTCCATTCAGGGCTTTAGTTGGGCATCTATTCGTTATATAATTTGCTGTATGAATGGCATTTGCCCACAGCTCCTCTGGAACACTTGATTCAAGCATTAGACATCTCGCTTTCTCGACTAATGTTCGATTTTTACGCTCTGCAAGTCCATTGCCTTGAGGTGTATAGGGTGATGTTAATCTGCGTTGTATTCCATGCTGCATTAAATAATCATTAAAATTTTTGTTTATGTACTCGGTACCATTGTCCGATTGTAGGTATTTTATTTTATGCTTTAATGCATTTTCGACCATGTTTTTGTATTCTGTAAATATCTGGAATACCTCGCTTTTATTTTTCATGAAATATTCACAGCAATATCTTGTAAAATCATCAATAAAAGTCACGAAGTATCTTGATCCAGCATGAGTTCCGACTTGCATGGGTCCACACACGTCAGTATGTATAATTTCCAGTGGTTCTCTTGTCTTTATACCGTCTGAGGTATTAAATGGTAAACTCGTTATCTTTCCTTTCAGACATATTTCACAGTCTCCCAGCTTTTCCTTTTGTTTAATTTCTAATCCTTTTATTAGTTCTTTCTTGGATGCTGCTTTCAGGTCAGATTCATTTAAATGTCCGAGTTTCTTGTGCCACTTCATGATATTTGTATCTTCTTCTACTGCGTTGGCCTTTTCTACTTCGTCAAATCTCATGTAGTACAAATCATTCTCTCTATTTGCCTTGAGAATAATCTTGCCGACACTGTTCTTTATTAATGCCTGATCTTTCTGGAATACTACAGTATATCCATTATCAGTGATTTTTCCAACTGAAAACAAGTTCATGGATAATTCGGGTACATATAGAGCATTATTTAAATCGTAGTGTCCATCCTTCACTCTAACCGTGATTTTTCCTTTGCCTTTTACTTCAGTAACATACTGATCGGATGCTAGTTTCAATGTTCCAGACTCACTATTTATGTTGTCAAATTTTTCCTCATCACCGCACATGTGAGATGTACATCCGCTGTCGAGGCACCAAATATTTTTCTTGAAATGCTTCGCAGTCGTTAAGCAAGTTGGTTGTACATTAAAACTTTCATGATTTGAATTATCATTTTCACTATATCCGGCTCTCGCTTGGCATTCAGAAGCCTTATGTCCCTTTCTTTTGCATTTGTTGCATCTGAACTTGAAAGTTCCGCTGTTATTGTTACTTCCTTGTCTTTTATTTCTGCTATAAAAAGCATCTTCAGTATTGTCTGTACTGCTGCTGTTCTTTCTGGCTTCACTTTCTTCAACAATTTTAATCTTTAAATTATCTGGACTTGGCAAACTGTCTCTAGTTTCGATGGCAATCCTGAAATTTTCGAAACTTTGTGGCAGGCTATACAGCATCATAATGCTTAATAGTTCTGGATGGATTTCCACACCCATTGTTGCTAGTTTATCAACCACATCCATAAAATTGCTTAAGTGATCTTGCACATCGTCTTTTTCAGCCATTTTCTTCAGAACGAGCTGTTTAAGCAAAGTTGCTTTTCGCGCAGGTCCCGAACTTTGATGAACAGACTTTAACTTGTCCCAAACCTCTTTAGATGTTTTACAGCCAGTTATCTGCTTAAGCTGAGGTGGAGACATCAATAGCACGAGCCATCGTGTCCCTTTTCAAGAACTTCTCTGTCTCTTCTGCAGTCGCGTTCACGGATAATTTTGTGGCTCCGCTCGCGTATTCCCATAGCTCATTTTTTATTAGGATGGCCTCAGCCTGTATGCACCAGGTATCATAGTTAGTTTTACTAAGTGGTTCTATACGATACGATGATGACATCGTTCCTCGAACAAACCACGCTCTGCTACCAATTGATAGTTTGGTACCTGGTTAGGTACAGTATAAGGTTCTAATGAGAACGTGATTGAACACACATTATATGGTTAAATAATATAATAGTTAAATAGATGTTACACAATACGATAGTTACAAGGAATGACAAGACTGTTAGGAAAAACTCCATAGCAACGCTACATAGAGATTATGCTCTGTGATGCATACAACCTCCAACAGGTACAATAGACCCTTTTTAGTGTATTATTGAAAACAACAAAGTGCGCAAAATAATAGACGCCGAAAAAAAAATTACAGTATGAGTACCATTGACCTTGAAATCAAGGTCAAATACCCTGAGGCTATCATCCTCTAATATACGAGACATTCACCGCCTCATCTAACCCAAATGATTCACCAAAAATAGAGGGGATATGGCACTCGGCGGCCGCTGCCGCGGCACCGCTCGCTTCGATCGCTCGCCGTCGCGCGTTAAGGGTCACTGTTCTAACCTAACCTAACCCAAATGATTCACCAGCAATAGAGGTAATGGTCACTATTCTAACCTAACCCAAATGATTCACCAATGTGAAGTTTCGGACGCGCGGGTGTGATAGAACAGTGGAGCCAATGAAATGCTAAAAAGCAGGTTAACATATCATTGTGTTAATTTAGTATTTTACATGATGTCAAAAAGGAGCAGTGTTAACCAACTTCTGTTGCTGACCGTACCAAGGCTTTAACAATTAAATTTTACATATTTCAACGGTACCTACCTACACAATAAATTTTTTTTCCTGGGAATTAATTTTAAAAACTTACTAACCATGTCTTGAGTTTATTTACAAGAATAAATAGATATAAAAAGAGAATTTTATATTCTCATCCTCAGATTAGTATTTACTAACCATGTTACTTCTTTTTCAGGATGTTGATATAACAGACAATCCTCTGGTGATGATAGTCAATGAAAAGAAAGAAATGAAAACTCATTTCTTGGTCCATGACAAGTTCGAAGAAACCAAATATGAAGTGTTGAGCTCAGATGATATGTGGAAACAGTTTCTACATGTACGCTTGAATACAATATTACCACTGACCTGTGAGGCAACATTATCTGGTGTGAAAAATATCCTGCAGAATAAGAGAAAAAAGGTAGTTATTTTTATTTTGTTCTAATCGCGGGGTTCCTACTTCTGAGTGGTTGTAAAAAAGTAACCACAAAGGGTATGGCGGGGTTTCTTCGCTCGCTTTGCTCACTCTCTCGATACCACCAACCCCTTCTAACCTAACCTGTCCGAGTCGGGGTGCCCCAAATCCCGAGCTTGCTTCACTCGCTCTTGCATCCAAAGTTCTCATTGCCTTTTTACTAAGTCGAAGCTTAATTTACATTAGATAGCTTTGTGGATTGTTTTTTTTTTTTCAGAAAAAAAAAAGGTTATATTGTTGCTAATGTAACTAAGTGACGTAACTGATTTGAAGAAAATTTTACAGGGCAAGCTATTTTTCTTTTTTTTTTGTAAACTGTGGATATATTGGTCTTGATTTTTGCATTATCATGGAGACCGTAAGGCACAGGTACAGATTCGCCAATTAAACAGTTTGATTCGACTTGGAAAATGTATCAAATTACTATAGTTAGGTCGGCTATCGGCTTAGTCCAAAATGTCAGATACCTACGTCAGTTAGTTAAATTAGCGACGATATTGTCAAAGTTTGATCTTTTTATTTCCTAGATTTGAATCTTCGTGAAATTGCTCAAGATAATAAGTAGTTTGCACAAAAAAAAATTGAAGTGTCTACTACAAGTCCCGTATTATAATAACAAGACCAGCCCATGTTAATTTTATCTAATGTCCTAAAATAAGACAATAGAATATGATAGATACATGCAATAATAATTAATTTTAATTTTACTATGTGCAAATGCACTAGTATCTTGGTTGCGTATTTATCTTTTTTGTTGACATTGTTTGTCACAGATTGCCTCTGGGCAAGTGTCATTCCATGTTGATGGAACATCAGTGTACCTGTTTGGTATTGCATCGGATGTGGGCCTCACTGGAACCAACACAGAGGCAACCATAGGAGAATTGGTTGACTCAATGAGCCCAGAACAGCCTAAGAAAAAGAAGCATAATACAAACACAGTAGTAAGTATGGCCTTAAAAATCACATTAACTTATTCTTTATCTACTCTACAAGAAATTACCATTGCAAAAACTAAAAAATTCACTAGCAGTATTATGGTACATGATATACAGAAGTTTCAAATTCAAAGTCCTAACTTGTTTAATGGTTGCGATAGAGGTTATACAAAAATGGCCTTAAATTGACAACTTTTACGACCCCTATTTCTTCATTTTTGAAGATAAAAAAAATCATATTCTTACTCTACTTGATGAGTTCTAGACTTCTAGACAATGACACTCCACATGTTAGAGTAAAAGTGAGTATAGACTAGAGCATTTACTTGTAACAGAACAACGAGCCGCTCTATGATATGTTCTAGTGTATCACCCTTCACGAACCAGACGTCGAGCACGCTCGCTGTTTTGTTACAACAATAACTGTAAAAACCAACGAGCGTATTGGTGTAACATTTCGTCGAGCCATTGCACGAGCGCAGGCGATGCGTGGGTGCGGTGTGACGCGGAGGGAGAGGGGAGAACGATGCACGCGTCGGACTTTTAATATAATTAATCAAGATAAACGCAGCACACGCAACTTGTAGGTCCGACATTTCAAGGAAGAATGAACGCAAGGTACAACGAAATGTTACGGGTAAATGCACACTCGCTGCGAGCATTACGCCGAGCATTCGCAGGAACGTTACATTACATGGAAATGCTTTGGAAACTGAGCTTTTACCTGTATTGTACCATTCGTAAGGACGTTACATTACACAGAAATGCTCGAGAAAATGCTCTAGTCTATACTGACCTTTAGAAAGTTTTTTTTTTTTAAATGTAAAGTTTATTGTATGGGGAGCACCTTTAATTTTTAACTTTATTTTATTTGTACTATTTCTTGTTATAATAATAATAATAATAGCCCCACCGCAGTATCTCTACGTTGATGTCGTGGTGGGGCTTGCGTGCTCCGAATTCTAGGTCTGTGCCTGTAGAGTTTACTCTGCCGGAACGGGTCTAGGATGAGGAGCCAGACCAAGAGAGATACAGAAACCCGCAGGGCAGCATGTGGCGAGCTGTTGGGCAGTAGCGACCCCACGGACCCTATCTCCCGGGAGAAGTCTTGTTCCTCACCTCTCGCTTGCCTTTATTGGCCGGCTGGAGTGAACAATGACGGGAACAGAGCTCCCACCTCATTCTTGCCTTTATTGGCTGGCTTGAGTGGAGATTCGCGAGAGCAAACGTGCTCGGAGGAAGGAAGTATTCCAGTAAGTGTTTGTAGGGATCTTGACCATCTTCCGGGCTCTGGGATTGTTCTGAGAACCGTGGAATACCTCTCCACTCCTCAGAAGCACCTCAGGACATGTTGCTCCCTTGCCGCTACGACACTATGTGCTAGCGACCGTTTTCGGGGGCCCATTATTGAGTGTGCAAGTCACCCCCTGCCATTTTTTTCCGTGTATAATAAAACATTGATCAGGCAGGGGCCATAGTCCTTTCATAGTTCTAGGTAACCAGTCCAGCGCCACCCAAACCCATAGCCCAATATGTTTTGTTTCCATGTTCTGCAATAGTCCTGCACCAACCGGGGGTTGTCCTTGGGTACACTTGCATAGTGTATACAGGGATAATCGTCGGTTGGTGCCTCCTCATAATTTAAAATTGTCTAAGGGGCCTCTGCGAGTTGGCTTCGGCCCCTCGTACGCCTTCCAAAAGTCCGGGACCCCAGGGTCGCGAGATATGTCAAAGACACTTTAAAAATAATAATAGAATACACAATCTGTGAAAATTTTAACTGTCTACCTATTACGGTTCATGAGACAGACAGTCGGTCGGACTGACGGACGAACGAACGCACAGCGGACGCTTAGTAATAGGGTTCCGTTTGGTACCCTTCGGGTACAGAACCCTAAAATGGTGTGTTCTGTATAATAATATTTCATGAATGCATTGTGCAGTGGTGGCTCAGTGAAACGGCCGCGACTTACGCGTTGTAGGTCGTAGGTTCGAACCCCGACAGGCGCTTTACTTTGTGTTAATTATTTCATCACTGCTCTCAAAACGGTGAAGGAAAACATCGTGAGGAAACCGACTTGTCCTAAAACCAAAAATTCAAAGACATGTGACAACTACCAACCCGCACTGTGAGCCCGCGTGGTGGATTACGGCTCACTCCATCTCATACAGAATAGGCCTGTGTCCCAGCAGTGGGAACATTATAGGCTGATTATGCATAAATGCATGAAATAGTGCATGATAGCAATATTGTTTTAACTAGTGTCCGACCGAAACTGGTTTTTACGACCGAAACCGAAACCGAATTTCGGCAATGGTCGTAGTTTCGGCCGAAACCGAAACTTCCTTACAAGGATCATGTTTTGAGGGAAAAATGAAGAAAAAGTTATTATAATCACTCAGTTTTATTATTAGGGTTCCGTATAAAATGGTAAAAAGGAACCCTTATGGTGCGACTCAGTCTGTCTGTCTGTCACAGATTGATATCTCAAAAACTACTAATGCTATCAACTTGTTTGGAACAGTTTTAGATGACGTTTGCCCAACTATTTGGCAAATAAGAAAGAAATAAAAATAATTGTATTTTTGTAACAGGGACTGAAAGGGGGTCTTAAAATTTCGAAGTGGGGCTACTAGAGCATGTGGGGTTTCACATGAAAGAGCGCTGTTTACACATTCTCAAACATTTTTTTTTAATTTTTTTAGGCCGCAAATTTTTCGACTTTTGATGAAAAATGTAAAAAAAAGTACCGCCCCTCCCCACCTATCTCCGAAGTTTGCATAGAGAAAAATCTGAAATTATTCATGTGATAGAAGCTTATATAAAGATTACAGGAAAAATAAAACGATGTCTCTAAACAGCACATTATTTTCAGAAATCGGAACGGAAGGGTTCCGGTGCGCAAGTCCGACTCGCTCTTGACCGGTTTTTTTTTATCTTTAAATCACATAGCTATGCAGTCTTCGACATTTTCACCACAAAGTACTTTTTTATAATTTTTACTTAAGTATTGATAATCAACATAACAACACCTCATTTAAGAAAAAAATATTAATTGCGCCTTAAAAATACTTAAAATAGGTGAGGTGTTTATTTGAGTAGGTACGCACGGCTACAGATCAAGCTATACATATCCCGTATAAGCTGATCTCGTATTGTATAGGATTTCCTTACAATGAGAGGTCAGTGTAAACTGGAAGTGTATAGCTTGATGTGTAGCCGTGTGTACTACCGATAAGAAGAATCTACCCTACCTACTAGAATTTACCGCGCCGAACATGATCGAGCACAGCGCGAGAACTCCCGAATGCAGTTTCGGTTTCGGTCGTAGTTTCGGCAGGTTTGCCGCCGAAACCGAAACTAAACCGAAAGCCGTTTTTTTGCCGAAACTCGATCGAAACCGAACTTTCGGTCGGACACTAGTTTTAACATAAATAGCCTACCTCAAAACATTATACATAGATATATGTTTTATTATTTGAGAGGAGCTCGTGGCTAAGTAATAACAGCCGCACGGGTTGATCCATGAGGTTAAGCTACGCTTGCCGGGGTTGGTCAGTGGATGGGTGACCATCTTTACATACCGAGACTTCTCCGTGCCTCGGAAAGCACGTTAAGCCGTTGGTCCCGGCTGTCATTCGTGGATCTTTGACAGTCGTTACGGGTCGTCAGAAGCCCGAAAGTCTGACAACCAGTCTTACCAAGGGGTATCGTATTACCCAGTTACTGGGTTGTGGAGGTCAGACAGGCAGTCGCTCCATGTAAAATACTGGTATTCAGCTGCATCCGGTTAGACTGGAAGCCGACCCCAACATAGTTGGGAAAAGGCTAGGCAGATTGATATGTTTTATTATTTATTTTCAGGAAATAGTACCTATAAATCTTGTATTGAAGACAACAAAGGATATTTTGTCAGATAAACTTGTGAAGACTGCAGTTAAAATGATGACAACTCAAAGAAAACGTAAGAAATAATTAATGCAATCTAGATAAAGTTAAAACTATTAAATTAATGTGGGAAGGTTATGGAGGCGTTAATTATATTTTTTTTTGTTATTATTATTTCAGCTGCATTTTGCATCAGTATGCCTTTGAGAATAGATACACTGGCAATAATTCATCGTAACACAAAGTTACTGGAACTTTATACTGTTCTTGTCGAGGCTGCCTGCAGATCACTCAGATTACTAGAAAGTATCTTAATAGAACAACTAGGTTTGTATATTACTATTAAAATGATGAATGTACAGTAAGTAAGTACCCGGGCGTTTAAGAGACCGTACACGAAATTTTGCCGATTTCGCTGATTTACTTACGTGATTTTACAGTTATAATAAAGTATTTCTATAATTTCTATTGCACAACATGAAAGATCATTTCAATTATGATCTAATGTATGAGCTACTTTTTTATTTTTATTATATAATTTTGATTAATCGACCTAAACCGGTGACTGTTTTGTGCATTGGTGCTGTAAGAGGTTTAGAATATCACATATTTACGAATCGGGTATGGGTATGGAAAAATTATTATGTAGATATTTTTGTGAAAGTTGTCTATACAATGCATGAATCACTTTTTACTAGTTTCATATAAAATTTTTGAGTAAAAAAATATTCAACCAAGTCAGATTTTAGAGAAAATTGGCAAAGAATTGCTTTTAATTTCGGCTAATTATCGAACTCTCTTAATAAAATTAAAACAATAGAAACAAACTTCAACTCAAAATCAATCGTATCCTGAAAAAAAAAGCAAAAAATTAAAAACATTATTTTAACATTAAAAAATCTTTTAAAACAACCCAATTCTCGCATTATAAACTCGACGCAAAATAAAAAAGTAGCTTATTCATTTGATCACAATTGAAATGATCTTTCATGTTGTGCATTAAAACTTTTAGAAATACAGTAGGTATTTTAACTGTAAAATCACGCATATCAGCGAAATCGTCAAAATTTCGTAGTCGGCAAAATATATATTACTAGCTGCTGCCCGCGACATCGTCCGCGTGAAATTTCTTGCTCCTCCGACCCACCCCGTCGCATCGCATTGCCTGCCCGCGCTATTATTTCGTTTTCACTTAGCGCTATTTTTGCATTTTTTTCTTTTAGCTCGGCAAGTAAAGGTCCTAAGATTTGGGCTATGAAATGCAAAAAAAAATTTCAAAGTCTGTCCCGCTAACCTCTCCCTGCCCCTCGCACCCACTCTCACACCTTCACCACTTCTACTTCCCCCTCTCTCTCCCCATCCCGTCCCCTCCCTCTCACCCTCCTCCCCTCACCAACCCTTCCCCTCCCCCTCACCCCTTAACACCCCTTCCTCTCCTCACCAACCCCTGCCCCTATCCCCTCCCCTTTCTCTCCACACAGGCCCCCCTCCCTCTTTCAAGTTAATCAAGCTCCGCACTACCTCTTTTCACCCCCTGGGTTTTTTGAAAATCTACCCAAGATTTTCAAAAAACCCACGTTATTCTTCATTTTTGCTCTCAAGAATAAAAATACTGAGTTAATCGCGGCGCGACGTCGTCGAACGGAACGCGTATGGCATTTTTATACTCGTGATAACTTCGAAATTAAATGTCCGATTCGAATGAACTAAAAAGCATTTTACTGCTACATAAATTCCCTTGATGATAAAACTATTTATTTGAATAAGAATTAATACTAAGATACGATCGTAACTAACTTTTGTTTCTAACGGCAATCTGATTAAATTTTAGAACACAAAAGCTGCTATTGTGACTTAACTATGATAGTTAGATATATTGCCTCGCGGACTTTTTTGAAGGTAATAATGAGTACTTTAATCATGTAGTACATACTTTTCATTTATCATCTATAGTTTTCTCAGCGCACGTCAAATAATGAATTTTATAGGCAAAATTTTGCTACTTTGGTGTACATTATTGCAATTTTCTTAAGGATCTCTAAATTTTTTGAAAATAAATTATAGCTTATGTTACTTCCTGATAATTTAGCTTTCTATTGGTGAAAAAATGGTTAAAATCGGTCCAGTAGTTTCGGAGCGTATTCGGTACAAACAAACAAAAAAAAAAATCTTTCCTCTTTATAATATTGGTATAGATATTTCAAAAACTTCAATGTGCCATTAAGAGAATGGCAGATTGAAGTTTTTGAAAGAATATTTCATTCAAGCTATGACTGACACAGAAAAAATCAATCCATCTGCCTAGTCTTTTCCCAACTGTGTTGGGGTCGGCTTCCAGTCTAACCATATGCAGCTAATTACCAGTATTTTACGTGGAGTGACTTGCTTATCTGACCTCCAAAACCCAGTTAACACGATGCCCCTTGGTAAGACTAATTGTCAGGCTTTTGGCGACCCAATATGAAATGGATGGTTATCCACGTACTGACCGCGGCAAGAGTAGCTTAACCTTTGATCGCCCCGTGCGGCTGTTATTTATTTAGCTTCGAGTCCATTGTCATTACTGACACAGACTACGCTCTGCAAAGTGTACAATGTGTAAGTAATAACGACTGGAACTTTGAGATAAGGCCTATTTCATATTAGTATGGGTTCCAAAATACTATGTTTATTATAAAATAAAATTCCAATCGACACAGTAGGAGAAAATCACTTTTAAAAGTTGCTAAGTGTATACATTTAGTTTGAATAAAGTAACGACTGGGTACTAACTGTAATATAAGGTAACGACTAGGTACTAACTGTAATATAAAGTAACGGCTGGGTACTAACTGGAGATTGATATGATGAGTAATGTTCATTCTAAGTAATTTAAATAAATATGTATATGTCTCAGGGCAAGAAGGCATTGGAGATGGTGCTGGGCTTCGTTTACCTGAGACTTACCACTTTCTGCCACAACAATTGGGACATTTCGTCACTAGAGTAGTACCTAAAGCCATACCAGATGAAAGTATGGGTAAGTTTTGATAATTTGAGTAGCAACAGCAACAACTCACCGCTAATTTAACACCGACTTCTTCCGCGTGAAATTCGTTTTAACATAAAATTTAACATCCGACAATCGGCAATCTGTAGCTTCCCATTAGTGAAAGAATTTTTGGAATCGGATCAGTTTCGAAGATTACCGTCTGCATACAAACTCACTTTTTCTACTTTATAATAATATTATAATTATAGTATAGTTAACCAGAAATTTTAATATCATTCATAATAAATTTCAGAAAAAGAACGGCGTTTGTTGCACGAACAGTTGGGGTTGGCCCTGAATAGGCCTTTATTCCGTAGAGGTAATGCATACTCTGATAAAAGCGGTGGACGTTTGGTAAATCCTCACGAAGCTATATCACAACAGCCATTAAAGCCTGATGTCACCGTGGCCCTCGTCCGAGGGCGGTACACCTACCATCATTACATGCAGGACAACTTCAATGATGATGGATGGGGTTGCGCCTACCGCTCTATGCAAACTATATTTTCGTGGTTTAGGTAAGTTTTTATCGTAGCTACCTCTTTCAAGGAGAGTAATATCTCATTAAACGTCGATTGACACCCAGGTGTGCATATAACAATAAAAAAGCTATTGAGTCTGTTAATTGGCGTGCGACGGGTTCAATAATTAATTAATAAAAAATAACATTCAATAAGTACTTCTTTTGTTTTATTTTCAGGTTCCAGGGATACACAACCGTTGACATACCAACTCACAGAGATATTCAACAGTGCCTTGTAAACATTGGTGATAAGCAGCCATCGTTTTTAGGATCAAAGCAATGGATAGGTTCCACAGAAGTGATGTTTTGTTTGGAAACACTTTTAAATGTTCAATCAAGGATTATATTCGCTAATACTGGAGCTGAATTACAGAGTTATGCTCATGATTTAGTTCATCACTTCCAGACACATGGAACTCCCATTATGATTGGTAAGTACATATGTATAATATTATGTCACATCTTCAAATACGAGATCTTACTATTTCAACGAAATAATAGTTTTCAAGGTTCCGTAACCAAATGGCAAAAACGGAACCCTTATAATTTCGTCATGTCTGTCGCTCCTTCAGTAATTTTACTTGGAGACTGTTAGCACTTTATCAGTGACAATTGAAAAGTATGTGTAAGTATTATGTGCACCGTTAAATAATGGCGTAGTGAAACTACGGAAATAATAAATAGGGGTGGCAACTGGCACTTTATACAACCAACAGATGAAAACTAAATTCTATGGACAAAAGCGAATTGTGGGATCCCATATCATTGTAAACTAGCTGACCCGAAAGACGTAGTCCTGTCCCAATTATTTCAATAATTCAAAAATAGAAAATCCACTTTCAGTTTTCCTGGCAACTTTTCCAATTTTTCTCTTCTTATGAACCTTCTCCACAACAATAAACACAACAAAAAAAGAATTAGCTAAATTGTTCCATGCGTTCACGCGTGATGCGATGACCAAGGGAAATAGGGATTCATTTTTATTTATATAGACTGTGAGCCTACTTACATCCTCAAAAAAAAGTACTTTTTATTTGCAGGTGGTGGAGTACTGGCACACACAATTCTGGGGGTGGAATACAACTCTGCGACTAATGAAATACGCTATCTTATCTTAGATCCCCACTACACGGGCGCAGAAGATTTGTCCACAGTCGTCAGCAAGGGCTGGTGCGGCTGGAAGAATTCGGACTTCTGGAATAAAACTGCTCACTATAATCTTTGTTTGCCACAGACAAAACCTGCTATTTAAGAGCTCAATCGTATTATAAACATTTCAAAATAATGTCTTTGAACATAATTTTCCATTATTCTGTTTCTAACTCCCAAAGGTTTGAGCTATATTAATTTATAAAGCTGTGATAATTGGCTTCTATAAGCCCTTAGATTCCACATACGTGCATTTTTTTTTTACAGATAACACCCAGGTTTAACCAGCACCCTAATTGCGTAACACATTATCAATCGGAGTTTGTTTCATTTTGACAGTTCAACAACATTCATTGCGTTATTTACGTTGTCAAGCAGACAAATTTTTTTAACATATGAAGCAGTGGATTAGCAATTTGTTTCAAAATGAAACCAACTCCGATCGATAATGTGTTACGCAATTAGGGTACTGGTTTGAATGAATGGGATAAATTATTACAATATTAGTGCAAAAAGTAGTAGGTCATTACAAACTGTTACTCGATATTGACATACTTAGTTTTAATTTTTTTTTTATCAAGGATCTCTTTTCATGTTGAGTACATAATATGTAATTCAAAACCATTGCCCCCTTAATTCTTACCGTTTGAAACCCACATTTTAACTATAAGACTACCATAGGCTCAACTCACGGAAAAACTGTGATTAGTTTTGATCACCACATTTGAAAAATAATACCTACTGCTCAACTTAGACGGAAAAATTGTGATTATAATGATCAAAAGTTTTTATCTAGGATTAGGTTACAATAAACATGTTTTTATACTTGTTCAAATGTTTTGTTAGTTTCTGTCATATTTAGCTCATGATTAGCCACTTTATAACTATAACAGAATAACATCACCACAACAGAATAATATCAAATATAACACCGCAATAATATAATATCAATTATGTATACAACATTGAATTTGGATTATTATGTTATGTCCATAATAATACGCGAATCTTTTAATTTGCTTAACGTCATTTTAGTATCGTGTTTAAATATCAAGCATGTAAGTTAAATGGAATTGTTATATTTTATACTAAATAAAATATAAATTAAAATTTTAATTTTATTATTTTTATATCTTTAGGTACTATTAATAAATCTAAGTATACTAATTAAAAGCTGAAGAGTTTGTTTGAATGCGCTAATCTCTGGAACTACCAGTCGGATTTGAAAAATTCTTTTTGCATTTGTTAGCCCAATTCTTGAGTAAGAATATTAGACTAAGAGGTCACAGGATTTTTCGTAACGATCATGGATACGGTTAGATTTACTTCGATGGGTTGTAGAGTAGTCCCCTAATGTGAATGACGTCGGTCTGCCTGCTCTGAGTGGTTGCAACTTCGAGTTATAGCGCTTACAAGAGGCGTCATTGTTACCAAAAAAAAACGATCAGGGAAATGGTCAGTTTTGGTACACATTCAAAGTATGGCGTCTCCGCAGATGAAAAAAGTTGGTCTGCCGGCTCTCACTGGTTGCATTTCAGAGCTATGATGCGCGCAACATTGTTGCAAAAATAAAACAATAAGAGAAATGGTCAGTTTTAGTACCCATTCGAAGTATGGTGTCTCCACAGGTGAAACGAGTTGGTCTGCCAGCTCTCAGTGGTAGTATTTCAGAGCAATCGTTGTGTATGCAAGACGCTTATTTTTGGAGAAAGCCTAAAAAATACATCAAAAAACGGGACAATAGGCGAATTTTTGAAGTGCACGCCGGCCGGTGTCGTACCCCCACCCTACACCTGCGCCCGCTGCGTGACCGTTCCCCCTGTAAAGGAATAGGGAAAAAGCTAGAAGTGTCAAGAGGTGTCAATAAGAGAAATGGTCAGTTTTAGTACCTATCCTAAGTATGGTCTCCACAGGTGAAAAGAGTTGGTCTGCCGGCTCTTAGTGGTTGTATTTCAGAGCTTTGTTATACGCAAGGCGCTTAGTTATAGAAAAATTCAACTTAACGGTAATCAATAAAATAAAGAATGAAATCGAACAAATCCAATTTTTAATGATTCAACTTGTTACTTTGGGTAAATCACAGATTAATCATTTTGTAGAGTATAGCTAATGAAACAACTCAAACATATAGACTGTTAGAAGGAAGTAAATATTTAACTCTAAGTCTTAGCTATATTCTACAAAATTATTTATCTGCGATTTACCCAAAGCAATAAGGTGAATTATTAAAAATTGGATTTGTTCGATTTCATTCTTTATTTGACTGATTACCGTTAAGTTGAATTTTTCTATAACTGAGCGCCTTGCATATAACAATGCTCTGAAATACAACGACTAAGAGCCGGCAGACCAACTCGTTTCACCTGTAGAGACACCCTACTTTGAATAGGAACTAAAACTGACCATTTCTCTTATTGACACCTCTAGCTTTTTCCCTATTCCTTTACAGGGGGAACGGTCACGCAGCGGGCGCAGGTGTAGGGTGGGGGTACGACACCGGCCGGCGTGCACTTGAAAAATTCGCCTATTGTCCCGTTTTTTGATGTATTTTTTAGGCTTTCTCCAAAAATAAGCGTCTTGCATACACAACGATTGCTCTGAAATACTACCACTGAGAGCTGGCAGACCAACTCGTTTCACCTGTGGAGACACCATACTTCGAATGGGTACTAAAACTGACCATTTCTCTTATCGTTTTATTTTTGCAACAATGTTGCGCGCATCATAGCTCTGAAATGCAACCAGTGAGAGCCGGCAGACCAACTTTTTTCATCTGCGGAGACGCCATACTTTGAATGTGTACCAAAACTGACCATTTCCCTGATCGTTTTTTTTTGGTAACAATGACGCCTCTTGTAAGCGCTATAACTCGAAGTTGCAACCACTCAGAGCAGGCAGACCGACGTCATTCACATTAGGGGACTACTCTACAACCCATCGAAGTAAATCTAACCGTATCCATGATCGTTACGAAAAATCCTGTCACCTCTCGGTCTATATAGGCTGTGATTAACATCATAGCCTGAGGGGCCGCCTCAAGGAGCGAGAGAATCGCGGCGATAGGCACGCTGTGCCTACAAATTATCGCCGCGATGATATCGCCGTGTGGAGACACGTTCTGAGAGAGTGTATAGAAATACGTGGCACGACGATAATATCGTCGCGATTCTCTGGCTCGTTGTAACCCTTAGGAGCCGAGCAAAAAGAAAACGTGCGTGCGCACCTATTCTAATCTAAGTTGTGCCCGCGATCACGACGTTACCGTAGACGTCGGCAATGCGTCGCTTAGAGAAACCACTCTGCACACCTCCATTGAAAAGAAAAGCGAGGATCCTGGTAAGAAATGAGGCCTGGAGATGTTACCTTTTCGAATGCAGTCACTGCATCTTCGGGGTTCGTAATTTCAAAGCCGCCATTTTTGAAAAGTTGCCGGGAAAATTGGAAAACTGAAAGCGCTTTTTCGAACAAAATTGAAGGAAAGGATAGATAACGTCGCGTCGGTCGGGTATATTATAAAAATCCTAAAAACCTGCCGTTATTAAAAATTCTTCATAAGACTATCCGGCGGTGGAGTGCTGAACTGCTTGGTGAAGAAGGGCTGCTTCTGTTACTGATTTTCCGAGACAACTGGCAAAAAAACTTCAGTATGTTTCTAAAAAACTTGTTTTATTTAAGAAAATTCTTACTTATTTTTTCTATTTTGGACGGTAATAAATACCTGTTCAATCGCTCTCCGTCTGATACTAATCGTCGTTCTCTTTGAGCGAGATTCGGACTTGCGTGAGCGTGACAGTGCGTGGCGCTCTCGGTCAGCCAATAACCGCGCTTCGCGTTTCTCGCTGCTCTCTTGAGAGCGCGAAATCGCTGTCCGAGCTCTTTGTTCAATTAAGCGTGATTGTCGTTCCTTAGAAGTCTCGGATTCGCGCAACCGTTTACGGTAGTCACGCTGTGCCTGCAACCTCGCTTCGCGATTCTCTTTGCTCTCCCGTGACCGGTTATTCGCCGCAAGTTTTCTTTGTTTTTCACGCTGGGTAGGCGTTTTTGATACCCTATTTCTGAAGTAATATGCTCGTGCTGTATTTAATCTCGCCTCACGAGCTTCTTCTGATTCTTGAGACCTAATTAGTTTCGCCCTTTTAGCATTTCGGCTAATTTGCGAAAGGTCTGATTTTTTTGTAGAAGGCATTTTCATGAAAATGTAAGGTACCAATCACCAAACAATGAAACAATGCAAATTCTTTAAACGTAAGTAGGTCGGTCTGCTACTACGGTATGTATCCTAAAACCCAAAGATAAATCGATTGAAATCTTTGCCTAAAAACAAAGAGAAAAAAAATTAAATGTCTTTGTCTAAAACCAGTGAAATACCTTCTGAAAAATATACCTACCTAGTAAAAAACTAATACCTAGGTACATAGCTGTAAGACATAACTACTGACTACCAAAATACCTACACAATGAACATAAGACTTATATTTTTTTATAAGTCTATGACAATGAATTGAATAGTCTGGGGACTCCGACGTTAGGTACTTATTTTCTGATTGACAATGTGTTAGTATGTACTTTGAAAGGCAAGGGCCGACGGCCAATTTTCAGGCATCAGGGTCCTAAAGTTGCGTAAAAATATTAGGTAGGTACGTACCTACTCACTTTTCATAAAGTGTGACTGCTGATTTCTATGTAGGTATGTTTTACAGAATATTGTTAATAATTATTTATTTATTTATTTAAACTTTATGCACAAGTAAAAAAAAAAATACTGTACAAAGCCGGACTTAATGCCCGAGGCATTTTCTACCAGTCAACCTTAGGGTGATGCAGAGACAAAACATGTTAGGTGCAACATAAGGGATAGATAACTCGAAAAAGAATAAATACTAATAAATACATACATATAAACAAAATAAACTTTGTCAGGAGAAATAAAATAATTAATACCTACTCAATACTGACATACATTTCCCGTCTGCGGTTTTTTCCGCCAGACGCTGTAAAGCTCGCAAAAAATTACGTCATCGTGGTTATATATGTACTCACAAAAAATGACGTCATCGTGGTTATCTATGTACTCTTTGCATATTGAGTCTTTAATTTTTATAAAGATACTCGAGGAACTATTTCAATACTAGCCAGACTAATCGTAGCGGTCAATCATCCCCCCAGACACAAACCATCTAATTATCATGCTCGCGTTCATACTAACCTCAGATCAAACGGGTGACTAGCAGAATATCCACGTAGATGACGATATGGCCCAAATGTCTTGTTATTATAACGCTATAGTTACTAAATAGACATGAATGCTAAACGCCTTAGTAGCAAAACGTCTGGATCTTAGAGTAAAAGCGTATCGAACGTAAAGGTCTTGTATCTGGTTACAAACATATTTTTCTATTACTTTATCGATAACGGGTAGAATAGTACCTAAACGGTCTATAGTTTCCACAGTCGGTAGAACTGATTTTTTTATGTATACCTATTGGGTGCACTACAACAGTGTTTAGTGCTTCCGGGTATTTTTCTTGTTTAACACTAGTATTGATTTTGGTTTTAGACAATAACGCCTGTCTCGTCACAGATGGATTTTATTTGTTTGCAGAATGTACAGTTACAGGCTATTCACGATAAAACTGAGTAGGTACATAATGTGGTCGGATGCAGCAAGTATTAATACTTGCTTTAGTTAAGGCTAGATTATTCTTTAAGTTAACATGTATAATTGTTGCATACCTTCAAGATAATATCTTAACGTTCATTAATGTAGTAGGTACTTGTTCTCTTTCTAATTATTTTTTATATTTAACTAGCTTTTGCCCACGCCTACGCCCCCGTGAATGTTGGTAAATATCGCACGGGAACGTACTACCGGGAAATCTTTCCTTATTCCTTGTAATAATATAATTCAATCATGATTCGAAAGACACGTGGCGCTATCTATTATGATAAGAACGTTACTGTTAGTTTTATTATTGTACCTACGTTGTTGTCTGTTTGTTGTCGGGAAACAAGTAGTACCTGCTTACCTCGTAAAAAAAGGAATATCGCGATAAGACCCGTTCTCGATATTGTTTTATAATGTTATTGTTTTCCTCGGGAACAGTACTTTTAGATTTCGGCATGATCGGTTTGGTGGTTTGGGCGTGAAGGGATAGCAAACAAACAAACTTTTGATCACATTTACAATATTTGAGTAATTTGAAACAAATATTAGGTATGTGATATTTAATGTATTTACACCTAATGCTGATCTACTCCTAGAGCAGTTTACTTACTCTCAATGTTATTTGTAGCTTTAGACGACGCACATTGTGGGCCGGACGCGATTCCCAAAACCCGAATGTTTTAAATGAGGCTAGTTGTCGATTGTACAAACAATCGACAACTAGCCTCATTTAAAACATTCGGGTTTCGGGGTTTGGGAGATAATCACCCCACAGTTATGAATACAACAATGTATTCATAACTGTGGGGTGATTATCTGAACAAATGAGTCTCCGCAGTAGCCGATAGCGATATTGCCATTGACTTATATATTATTTATATCAATTGATATTGCTAAATGAATTGTACTTTCTTTTGTATACAGTTGAGATTTTTAATTATTTTTGTTAAATTAGAGTGGTCCAGTATGCGACGGTTATACTTGGGTAAGATCTTCCTAATACTGATTCTGAATTGTGCATCAGCCAATGATTTCATTTCTAAACTAGCCGTTGCCCGCGGCTTCGCCCGCGTGTATGTCGGAAATTATCCCACTGGAACCTTCTACCGGCATGAAAAGTATCCTATGTCTTAATCCAGGTTATAAAGTATTCTGTGTCTCTGTGTGTAAATTTCATCCAAATCCGTTCAGCCGTTATTGCGTGATTGAGTAACAAACATCCAAACTTTCACATTTATAATAATAGTAGGATTATTTTTTGAAGACCACTAAAGTGGTTTGATTAACCGATTTGTTTTGTTGCGACCAGACAAATATTGTTTGGTCTTAAACTCACTAGTACCTATCAATAAGGACCATATCATACTCGAGATGGAGTTGGACGTGGAGGACGTTACAAATAAAACTTAAAAAGGAGATTATCCAAATCCTCCATCAAACGCCAGTTACTCGGCTAACCAAGTAGTGCCAGTTTAGTCATACGTACATACACATCATTACACGTATTTACAGCACACACACCGCACAGATACACGCACATACATACATACATCCATATGAATAGTTATGTCACTCTCTGTATTTTTTACTATAAATAAATTATCTGAGTACTTCGTAATAATTGGCGTAAGGTTTGGTATAATCTGTGTTTGCTTACTGTCAGCTGTGAAGTTACCTTATAATAAATAAAATAAAAATATTGAACAGGATAGTTTTAGAGGGAAGGAAGCGCAAAAATTCAAAATGGTCAGCTTGTTATCAAGAGAAACTCATAGTGTAGATAAAATTAAGAAATTGTTGCCGAAGTTACATATCTGGTCCGTATCAAGTTAGAAAGGTATTTAACAAAGAGGTATATATACGCAGTGGATGGAATTTATCCGAGTTTTGGAACGGATCAGACTGACGAATTGTCAGAAAATGAAGTGAGAATGAACAGTTAAATGAAATGCAGGCAAATGAATGGTAGTCTATTGTATTCAAAGGTAATGTAAACAGAATTAATAGGCTTAAGGATGTAGGTACTTAAAATAATGCAAAAACTAAAATATGTTCCGTTTGCGCCGGACCTGGGTAAATTTTGTATGGATTGTGACCCTTCTTCTTTCTAGTCATTTATGCTAATGACCTTCTAATGACATACTAAAAATCTTCTAAAAATATTAACATTATCCATAGAAAAGCCAATGACTGTAAGGTGCCCGTTTTTTTTTGCAAAGGAGTTTATTTTACTGTGTGTAGGTACTTACCTAAATAATAAATAAAATACTTAATGATACGAAAGCATCATTGATATAAAAACTAGTAATACTTATATAAGTCAATGCACGAAAGACTAGGTACCTACGACTAGAATTTACAAAACTTCATAATTAGTTACACACCCATTGATATAAGTAATATATAAGTCAATGTATGTACACACCGGACCCACTGGCCCAATGTTGTTATAAATCTCTGCTGGTTTCAACAAATCATTAGTGTTCTGTGATTAACTCTCGAAAAGTCTCGACCTCATCAAGCAAAGAATCACGACCAAGACAACTACTGAAGTAAGAACACCTAAACTTTATAACCGAGAAGCGACAAGACAAGACAAGACAACAACAAAACTGCTGACATACACTACCACATAGAGATGAGACGTATATACTGGTAGAGGTATATATACCAAGTATGTGCTTCCCAGTACATAGACCGGGTACGGACCGAAATACTGGGTAAATACCTTGAAGGTATGACGTCAGACGCATAGTACGATACGAACCGCTACCACAAGGTAGCGCCCAGTTTTATCGGTAGTTCGGTACGCCGAAGCAACCCGAAGCTACCCGACAGCTTACGAAGGGACCCGAAACGTCATTCGTGCTTTATGAACATTCGGTTGATTTAATTTAGTTAGACAAAATGGGTACTTATTTTTACGTGCATAAGGAACATAATAGCATAATTACATTTTTTGTCACGACGTGAAAGAGTTCCTTAGTTTGTTTATGTTAGGGAATATTATTACGTGAGATATGTGTGGGGGCATGTGTCGGGAAACTCTTCAGTGAATAAGTCCTTTTTAGGTATTGAAATATATTTTAAAGTTCACAAACTTCACTTAAAATTATAAAATAGATTTTCTTAATAATTATGTTAATTCTATCAATGTCCGTTCCCACCGAAGTTAGGTAGAGAAAAAGCCATGACTATAGTCGGTGACATCGGAAGCGCGGTGTCGTCATACGTTCGGTCCCTTTGTCGGTACAAAGTGCCGAGCTTGCAGGTTGGCTACGTAACACCTCCCCTGCCAGATGAGCAACTATTTGGTGACCTTGACGCCAAAAGTTGCGGCTCTCTTTTCATTTTCTGTCAACTAGGTATTAGCTGTTTGAGTTGTAATTTTACTTTCGCAGCTCGACGGTGGCGGCGACGAATGATATATAAGATGCTCAGTGCGCCTGCACCGAATAGTATGACTGTATAAAATGGAATTGTGGTATGGTCCAATCGTGTATAATGATTCAACTTGTATTTCGTCTTGCATGGTAGTTTGGTTCTGAATTACTCGAAGACTGCTTAGATCTGTAGTCTGCAAATGAAAACTGCGTGTCTTCGATAAAATCTCATAGTGTGGTAGAGCCAAGAGTTCCAATGGTTTGTAGCTGTCTAGCTCAATCAGAGCTTCCTTGGTCATAGAGATAGGCGTGGTTCTGCACGTTCCATCTATCTCCTGAGATTGTATGAGTTATTGAATACAGTCTGTTTTAAACATAATTTGGTGAACGATCCTCTGCTCGCATAGGTGCCAGGAGTTGACCTTCGGGCATTCAGCCTCTATATACACAAATTCCTGAGAATTGGATGCTATACAGGGTGCAGGTGGTACTATAATTTCACTATTCTTGGAACGGGAATAACAATTCATATATCTGATACTCAGTAGTAAATGTAATAGGAAACTTTATGACTACTAACATTGTACACTCGGTAAAAAAATGAAGCTAAGTTAAGAATCTTGTAATAATTTCTAATATTTAAGTGAATTATTTCGTCGGAACTATAAATACGTTCTAGTTGGCTTATCATATTTTTAAGATCTTTGACAGAAAGTACAGAATGATGAACTGATTTATCTCGACTAAAGGTTAATTTCACTCAGTAGTTCTTGTATCTTTTCGGTCAGAATCGCGAAAAGTTGCACAAGATGAGCGTACCTAATGAATTATTTGCTCATTATCATTATTAGTCATATTCATGACATAAGAAAGAGCTTTCTCCAATTTTCTCTGATTAATCGAAAGATTGCGGATTATCTGGTTTTGCTGAATTGTCATTTCTTTGGTGGTCTTTTTAAACGTGATTTTGCGACCGGACCACGACTTTTTGCGGTGTATATATGTACAGGTAAGTTCTTAACTACTTTGTCCTGAATATACCGAGGTGCTAATTTTTGTCTACATGCCATTGGATTTCGTACATGTATGACTTGATTTTCTTCACAATTTAAAACGGGCTCCCTATCAACGTTACGCCGCGTCATTATATTTATGCGATCGGATAATGCAGAATCATGAATAATTTTATACACCGTTTCCATTCGATTACGATGTTCTTGAATATAAGTTTGAAGATATTGGTCTGTCATGTTTAAATCAATAGGATTTCGAGGATCGAAATGTCCAGAAATGACATCAAATGGTCTACACTTAGTTAAACTGTGGATAGAGCTATTATAGGCGATTAACGCGTACGGTATGAGACTTCGAATGGGTTCGTTTTTATGCTGAATTTTAAATAATCGTAAGTGTTCCAAAAGCGTGCTGTGGAAACGTTCTATGATGCCGTTTTCGTTTGGTGCATAGGCACTAGTCATATGGTGTTCTATTTTGTGCAAACGGAGAAATTCTGACAATACTTGATTTTTAAATTCGGTACCTTGATCCGTAGTTATATTTAAAGGAAAACCGTGATGAGTACTGTAAGTTAAAAGGGCTTTTAATATATTGGGTGCAGTAGAATCGGGTAAAAGATACGCCTGAGCGTATTTAGAGAATGAGTCTATGATAGTTAAGTATTTTTCATGGTCAATAGTCAGAACGTCTGCGTGTGCTAATTTGAACGGTTGAATTGGTGGAGGTACAACTCTGAACTGCGGGCGTATTGGATTTCGGTCATATTTTGCACATCTGCATATATTGCATTCATTTATAAATTTAGTAATATCTATTTTAATTTTCGGCCAAAAGTAACGTTGTGACAGCGAAAGATAAGTTTCGTTGATTCCGCGATGATTGGTCTTGCCTTCGTGGTATTTTTTTATTAATTCTAATTGGTTTGACTGATCACTAACGTTAATTACTTCACATTTGACTAAAACTAGGTTCATGGATGAATTTTCGAAAGTTTGCTGTAAAATCGGTATGATGCTCAACATTTTTTTGATGGGGTTTACAAGAATCGCTGTTCGGAGTTTTGGATCGACGTGGGACTTTATAACGTTAATAAGACTTCCTTCAATGCTATGTTCGTTAATGCCTACAGTAGTTTTCTGAAAGGACTGAAAAGGTTGAGTTGTCGTTGGTCTACTTTTAGGGTTACCATTTATTATATTAATGACTAACTGCCTCTTATATTTATTTAAAGGTTCGTCCGATATTGGAATTTCGAGAACAGGGTTTTCTAAGCTCGTGTGTATGGTTTCAATATGTGAGGAGGCTGTACCTTCTTGATACTGTGGGTCATTTGATCCTCCATCAATAACTGAGTGAGCCGACAGGGTTGATGACGAATGTATTGGGCTATTACCTTCAGCAGTTAATGTAGCAGATGTATCAGTATCTTCAGCAGTTAATGTAGCAGATGTATCAGAGTTTGCCATTTCAGAGTGATTAACGAACAAGGACATCGTTTCATTTTGGTTGATTTGAATACGTGACAAAGCATCCGCATTAGTATTGATTTTACCTTTTTTATGAACAATACTATAATCATATTCTGCTAACCTCAGTCTCCATCTCGTGAGGCGTGAACCTGGTTCTTTAAGATTCATTAGCCAGATTAAGGGTTTGTGATCAGTTATTATTTTAAATTCTCTGCCGAAAAGGTAAGGCCTGAAATATTTTGTAGCCCAGACTATTGCGAGTAACTCTTTCTCGATCGTGGAGTAATTAATTTCGCTGTCATTTAAAGTTCTAGATGCGTATGCTATGGGTTTGTCAGAACCAACAGGTCCCTGAGAAAGTATTGCTCCCAAGGCCACGTTTGAGGCGTCTGTGGTTAAAATAAATTCTTTGCTAAAATCTGGATATTTTAGAATAGGGTCATTTGTAAGAAGAGTTTTACATTGTTCAAAGCAGTTCAGGTATTCTGGAGTCAAATTAATTTTAGCGCCTTTTTTAAGACATGACGTAAATGGTTTAGTGACACGTGCGAAATCCGGTATAAAACGTCTGTAATAACCAAGTAAACCTAAGAATGCTTTAATCTGCTTAGGGGTTTTTGGAATCGGATAATTTACAACAGCAGATATTTTATCCGGGTTTGGTTTCACACCGTCTGTAGTAATTATATGTCCAAGATAGGGCGTTTCGTGTTTGAGAAATTCCGACTTATCCATCTGAATTTTTAAATTTGAATTTCTAAGACGTTCAAATATAGCGCGTAAATTAACTATATGTTCTTGCAAGGACGTCGAAAATACCAAAATATCGTCCATGTATGTGGTACAATTTGGTAATCCGCGAAGGACATTGTCCATCACACGTTGAAATGTAGCCGGAGAATTTTTTAAACCCATGGGCATTCTAACGTATTCAAAATGGCCTTGCTCTACACTAAATGCCGTTTTCGGAATATCGGACGGATTTAGCTGTATTTGTAGAAATCCAGATTTTAAATCTAATGTCGAAAAGTATAAACATCTGCCTAATTTGTCTAAAATATCATTAATGTTCGGGATCGGATATTTATCATTAATTGTTTTTGCATTGAGTTGGCGAAAGTCAATGACTAAGCGCCACTTAACTTTGCCAGACGCGTCACTTTTTTTTGGTACTATCCATATTGGCGCGTTCCAAGGCGATGAAGATGGTTGAATAATACCTTGGTGTACCATCGATTCTATTTCGTTTTGTACTTCCTTTTTATGTACGTAAGGGTATCTGTAGCTTTTACTGTATACCGGTCTATCGTCTACGGTTCTGATATGATGTTTGATTTCATTAGTAAAGGTTAATGGTTCATTTTCGAGATAAAATACATCGGCATATTCTTTGCAAAGATTAATTAAATTGACTGTCTCTTCTGCGTTTAAATGTTCTATGCGCAAGTGCGATAAGACTTGCTGAGTTCGCATATCAGTATTCACGGTCATGTTTAATGCTCGAGTTACGGGCATTGTTTGTTCGTTAAAAATATGTGCGAAAATAGGTTTTGCTATAGAAATTACAATGGCTTTATCCGTCGGATTTGAAATTTGCACATTAGTATGATTATTTTCAGCTGATGACAAGCATTCGCTGATGTAGCAATCAGAAATTGATTGTTCTTCAATATAAATGTCTCCTTGCTCAATATTAGTAGGCACCTTGATTAACTGAGTAGTTTGTGCAGGTATAGTAACTTGATAAGAGTTTAAGCATCCAGGATTATATAAAATTATGGGAATTTTAGTGATTTTAGTCTCTAACGTGAGCGTAGCAAGGTCGATTTTTGCGTTCCATTTTTTTAATTGTTCGCAACCTATCAACCCATCAAAGAAATTATGAAATCTATATAGGTATAATTTGATCGGGTTTTTATCTTTAACTTCATCGAAACAGGGCACAGTTAACGAGTAATAATTTTGGGTAGTCACGTGGGTATTTGTGACCAAAAAGGGGTCATAGTTAAGTTGGATATGCGGATAAAATTTTTCGTAAGCTTCCGGGCTTATAAAAGACTCATTTGCTCCGGTGTCGATTAAAAGTTTTATCGGTGGATCATTTATTTGAATATAAGGTAAATGGCGTTTGCTATGTATATTTAGTTCTATCCGGGGGCACTTTTCTCCAAGGTTTGGTAAAAATTTGTAGTCTGATGGTTTTGGACATCAAAAGTTTGATTGTCAACGACAAGGTCGGTGAAAAAAATGTCAGGGTCGTTTGTATTTGTATCAGTAACATCAGTGTCCTGGATATTGCAATCATAGTAACAATAATGATCGTTAAAAGATTCGTTAAAGTTCGCTTCTTTAACCTGTGGAATATTAATCGGCGCCAAACTGCGTCTGCCACTGTAGTTCATGGGCGGCAGAGTTCGCGCGACGGGGTAACTAATGCCACTCATAGGTTTTGGATAATTATTCTGAGGTGCTTGGCGTAGTGGGATTCGAAATCCAGTTGACATGTTGGTAGGGAGTGCTCTAAATATTTGTTGAGTCTTTGTAGGTCTCGGATAGGGTTGTCTGAACTGATCTGGTCGTGCATGATATTGTGGTGGATATTGAAATACCAAAGGCTGGATTTGAGGGCTCGGGTTTATTGGAAATGTTGAATTTTGATTTTCTGGCCTAACCGAACGAAAATTAGGCTGTGACGAAGAAGTAGAAGGATTACCCTGTCCAAAATTTTGGAGTTTTTCTTTTGATGGTACAAATTTATTTCTTTTCTGTAGATATAATATATTTAATTCGTCCTGTGCGTATTCAAGAGCGCTTTCTAGAGTTGAAGGTCTCATACATCTTATCCTAGAACCCAGTGGTTCTTCTAAACCTTTCAAAAAGCTCTGTAAAGCTAGTTTTTTATAAAGAGTTCGTTTGGATTCTATGGTAGTTTTTATAGATTCGTGTAATTCGATGTACGTCATAATTGTGCATAATAAGTGTTGAACTTTTTCGTAAAATAATTGTATCGTATCGGTTCCCTGAACCAAGAGAGAAAGATCAGTATACAATGACGATTCATCTCTGTGATCTGAAAATGTATTAATTAAGGTTGATCTTATACCATTCCAGTCACTTGGAATTCCGTTAGTTGCCAAAGTACGTGCAGCGTTACCAGTAATCTTGTTTAAAATTCCATTAATCAAAGATAAGTTCGAAAGCTGACGTTCTGGTTCTGGACTGATATAAGTGAGCACTAACTGATCACACAAGTTCAAAAATCTAGTTAAAACATTAGGGTTTCCGTCAAATTCCGGAACTAGTCTAAGTGATTTATAGATTTTGTCTGATAAATCTACCTGATCCATGTCGGATGTAGAACTACCCGATTCCACCGTTGTTTCTAAATCTTCTGCTATATATTCTAAATTACGAAAGGCGTCACTTCGCGCGATGCGTAATTGATTGCGCCTACTAATCCTAAGGTCCCTATTACTAAGTGGATGAAAAATTTTGGAAAATTATAGTACCTTGCGTTAAAAATATAACAACCAATAATAGGACTTATGTACTTACATGAGTAGCATTGCTTGCGAGCGTTGTTTCATCGATTTTTGGATGTCCCAATCTCCGTAGCAACAGCTTCCACGACAGGCCTCCAATAGGTTCTTCGTCCAGACGGTTGATGCGCCGTTTTCCTGATTTTTAGGTATTTCACATCACCACACCTTAAGTCTGTAACGAGTGCCGACTGCGCCAGATATGTGTGGGGGCATGTGTCGGGAAACTCTTCAGTGAATAAGTCCTTTTTAGGTATTGAAATATATTTTAAAGTTCACAAACTTCACTTAAAATTATAAAATAGATTTTCTTAATAATTATGTTAATTCTATCAATGTCCGTTCCCACCGAAGTTAGGTAGAGAAAAAGCCATGACTATAGTCGGTGACATCGGAAGCGCGGTGTCGTCATACGTTCGGTCCCTTTGTCGGTACAAAGTGCCGAGCTTGCAGGTTGGCTACGTAACACGTGTTTGAATGTTTACGTTGTCTAGTGGTACTTAGGTCGACAATGTTTTGATTTTTTGCGTCAGTTGTGATTGCGATTTCGTTACACCTGTTTGTTTTTATCTATATTTAGTGGTAAATATTATATTTAATGGTAAAGTAGGAAGGAAAGATTTCATATCTCATAATGCATAATTACGTATAGGTACTTGAAACATCGTACCTACATTATATTGGAGGCATACCATACTTATCGCATACGTTTACTTATCGAAATCCTACCACACCCAAATACTTAGAAGTATTTTGATACCTGGTATTTGTACCAGGTATTTAGTGATACCCATACCTTAAAGGCCGGGTATGGAGAATGGCAGGTATATCTCATCTCTTACCACAGAGCATGTAACTTTACACTACACAACACAACCAGTGTGACCAAATTTAAATTGAACATTATGCTAACTGCTTGCCTAAATTCTGCTATTTTTTTTTGTAAAAAATGCCAAAATTCTGCTAATGAATTATGACATCATTTGTAAATATATTTAAAAAATAATTACTAAAAATGTTTATTCACAATTAATAACTTAAAATTTTCTGTGGTATCCATGTTTTTATACAGCTGTCGAGCTTTGAGCTACGTCTATCAACGTCGGGAAACAAGTAGGTACCTGTTTACCTCGTTAAAAAGAATATCGCAAGTGTTTTATAATGTAATACGTCTATCATATTTTTTGATGGCGTATAATTTACGCATCTTGGGAATTCAGGAAATGAATCGCTTTTAGAGGAATTGCTTAATGTAGCCGTTTTAGGCTCCCAGATCTGCGACACCATCCGCCAAGCCCTAAATTGGGGATCCAATCCTGCTAAATCTGGTCACACTGCAAAGCTTAAAAGTTGGACTTGACAAGTGACAACTTTCAACTTGTGTGTTGTCAGTTTTTACAGTATTTCGGGTGTTGTCAACTGAAATACACGATTCTTTTTAACCGACTTCTGAAAAAGGAGGAGGTTATCAATTCGGATGTTTATATTTTTTTATAACTTCGTCTTAGTATAGACGGATTTGCAAAATTCTTTTTTTGTTCGAAAGGTATACTCTCGAGGTGGTCCCATTGTCACCAAGTCAGAATCTGATGAAGGGATCCCATGGAAATCGAGGGAAACCCTCAAAGAAGGTCGGCCAAATCGTACCTGACTACGAGGCGGTGGTGTACAGATATCCCATATATATGGAAAAATCTAGTATTTTTTAAGGTCTTAAAAAACATAAGAAATAGATATTTAAGTCGCCAGAAAAAAAATCACAAACACATTTTTTTTAATAGCATAATTTGCAAATTATTTAGAATAACATGTTCAGAACGCACCTTTGACGACTCATTTTGCTTAAGAAATGATTTAGTACTCAAAGATTATAATTATTCACGTTATTAGATGTAATTCAATTCTATATACTTGTGTATCAAACCAACTAGTGCTGTTTTTATTATGTATTGGATTCTTGTCATAAAAATAATTATGTGGGTTCATAGTAAGTATCAGCATTTTGTTCAATTGTGTACAACGGAACGTCATAATATGTCATCGACGCGCGCCATGGATTGACAGTCCCCGCTTTCCGAATTAGAAAATAATCGCTCACAGCGCTCACATCAATATTTTGCGTTCCGATTTAGATATCACGATTATGACAGCTGAGAGTTGTCAACAATTCGGAACGCTCGTGAACGCGGTTACAGTGCTCGCTCAAGACGTCAAAACATATCACATAACCCCAAAATCAGAAAACTATTACCCAAAGACTACACTACAGCACAGAGTACTTTGAATATATGGACTACAGTATATTATATGCTATTAAGAAATGAATATGAGTACATATTTAATACAGCAAGAAAGCTACAATTGGCATGTAAATCACAATGTATACCTATGTGCCAAAAATGAATTGCACAATTGCCTATCACACACCACACACCTACATTATATTCCTAACTATAATTTGAGTTTTAAATAAATACAAAACTTATTGTTAAGTTATGATGTTGAAAGTAAAACTACAAAATAGATTACTTATTAAACAATAATTAAATCCAGATTTATTGAGTGTTAACAAGTTTAATATTGTACTGTCCTTATTACTAAACTATTGGACAATATTTGTTGCTTGCGCGGGATTCTCTCCCATCAATGCTGTCGTTAAAATGATATGAGAAGGGAGCTTTTATTGGGGTAAATAATTTACAACAGTAATAGTAATAAGAACATTTTTATTAAAAATCTGTTAGAATCACATATTCAAATCTACTACTTCAACAGGTACTTCTTCTACTGATCAAATCTTAAAATCTTAATTTAAATAAATATTAACAATCAATTTGAATCAGTTTACTCAGACTGAACATTAGGTGCCGCGGCTCCAGATCACATTCTTCTCCTAATTAATAAACGCTAATATAAGAAAACTATCAAACAGTACACTAATAAGTCTGTACTTGTATATTAACTCAATCACAGACATACAGTACAATTAAACACTAATATAATTCACAGATTTTTCACAGAACAGGCAACATATTTTTTATTCAAATCTACCATGGACCTAAAAAAAAAGGCGGACGCCGCACTATGGGCTGTAAACCGAGCTTCATAGGCATTTAAATTCTTTTCGCTTTTTTCTTTTTTTTTTGCTTGTGAATAGCTTCTAATGCCTTCAGCAGTCATGAATATATATAAGGAAGGATCATTTCATAGGTAAAGTAAATTATTAAAAAAAAAAAATGAAAATTTTGTATGGCGCCAAAGTAATAAATCCAAATATCTTCAAAACCGCTGCCTTAACTGATATATCCTTACAGGTGGTTGTTCTATAAATTATTTGACATTTTTTGATGTATTTTATATAACGATGACATTTGCGGTTTTTTTTATAAAAAATATATACGTTACATAAAAAATGATTGAACTAAAATTTGTATTTACATCCGGACCAATGGGTTTATAAACTTGAAATTTTGCAGAGAGGTGTCTGTATTTTGGAGAAACACTACTACATTAGCAAAATTAAGAAATATATTCAATGACATCGGGAAAAAAATATTAAGTGATAAACTCAAACTCAAAGCATTTATTTCAAATAAACCAATTACAGGCACTTTTGAATTGTCAAAGGGTCGGTCTTGGGTCGGTCAGTCAGATAATTTAATTACGCATTCTAAGAACTCGTTTTTAACACTGTATTTTTTGATCGTTAACCTATTATGAATTATCTAATTACCTTAATTTTTATTATACAGGGTGTTCGGCGCATGGACCGACACAATTTTTTGCGGGATTGGGGGGGTCATTTTCTAGGTTTCACCTAAAGACCTCCATGTCCTAAGTGTGACGGTAATTGAGATATGTTTTTTGAATTACCCAAAATCTCGCCTTTGAATCGATATATTTTTTTTGTTTATGGTTGCAATAGAACAAAATAAATTTTATAATAGTCTGCAATGTATTTTTATTCTAAATAAATTATTATTTGATGTAATTGATCAGTAGAAAATGACTTATGTGCTTCCAAAGTCTTAAAAATGTTTAAATGTATGAAAAATTACTACTCTTAAATTCATTTTTTTTTTAAATGAAGCCATTTTGACCTTATTTTTATCTCAAAAAGTTCTTTAGCTTGTACCCTTTCTAAGGGTATGCTACACGCTATGAAAAACAATTCAAATGTAGTCAAAATACTAGTTAGAGAGTCAGTTATGGAGTGTTTTAAGAAAAGACTTATTACGGTAATTATATATTTTTATTTTATTTCGAATAATAATACATTGTAGACTATAATAAAAATTATTTTATTCTTTTACAACCATAAACAAAAAATATATATCGATTCAAAGGCGAGATTTTGGGTAATTCAAAGAAAGAACCAAAAAAAACATATCTCAATTACCGTCACACTTAGGACATGGAGGTCTTTAGGTGAAACCTAGCAAATGACCCCCCCAATCCCCCAAAAAATTGTGTCGGTCCATGCGCCGAACACCCTGTATAAGTTACTGCAATTAGTACCTAATTATTGCAGAGAGGTATCTATAATTACTATTACGCAACACTACTATGCAAATTAAGAAATATTCAAACAAATTATTACTGTTATGTTTTTTTATTAATATTACTTTTAAAATATATACATATAAGTATAGGTACATTTATGTAATAATAATATTTTTTAAGTAAATAACATATTCATCTATTTATTTACTAACATAAAACTACAATTTTAATTTAAAGTATTGACTTAAATAATATACAAACTAATACTAGGTATACTAAAAATGAAATGACTTGCAAACTAAAACCAAATATTAAATAAACACGAAAACACGTCTATAGAAAAACTAGTCATCAGACGTGTTGTCGTGTTTATTTAATATTTGGTTTTAGTTTGTTAGTCATTTAATTTTCAGTATAGTATTAGTTTGTATATATATTTAAGATTATGGTATATTATTTAAGTCGATACTTTAAAATAAAATTGTAGTTTTATGTTAGTAAATAAATAGATGATTATGTAATTTACTTAAAAAATATTATTATTATATAAATGTACCTATAGGTACTTATATGTATATATTTTAAAAGTAATATTCATAAAAAAACATAACAGTAATAATTTGTTGAATATTTCTTCATTTGCATGTAATAGTGTTTATAGATACCTCTCTGCAATAATTAGGTACTAATTACAGTAACTTATAAAATAAAAATTAAGGTAATTATATAATTTGGGTAATTAGATAATTCATAATAGGTTAACGATCAAAAAATACAGTGTTAAAAACGAGTTCTTAGAATGCGTAATTAAATTATCACTTAATATTTTTTTCCCGATGTCATTGAATATATTTCTTAATTTTGCTAATGTAGTAGTGTTTCTCCAAAATACAGACACCTCTCTGCAAAATTTCAAGTTTATAAACCCATTGGTCCGGATGTAAATACAAATTTTAGTTCAATCATTTTTTATGTAACGTATATATTTTTTATAAAAAAACCGCAAATGTCATCGTTATATAAAATACATCAAAAAATGTCAAATAATTTATAGAACAACCATCTGTAAGGATATATCAGTTAAGGCAGCGGTTTTGAAGATATTTGGATTTATTACTTTGGCGCCATACAAAATTTTAATTTTTTTTTTAAATAATTTACTTTACCTATGAAATGATATTCCTTATATATATTCATGACTGCTGAAGGCATTAGAAGCTATTCACAAGCAAAAAGAAAAAGAAAAAAGCGAAAAGAATTTAAATGCCTATGAAGCTCGGTTTACAGCCCATAGTGCGCCGTCTCCTTTAACAATAACTGAAGCACCCATAGTAAGTCAGTGCGCTAATGTCTACAAGCCAGCACGCACACATTCACACCATAGTAAGTCTACCGGCCGCCATTACGTTACACGAGCGACGGCGTCTTTGCAGGTACTCAAATCACGCACACATAGATCGGTAGGGTGCTTCACTTTCGATATGCGTGGTGCGGAGTCCATCTTTTTTTATAAGTCTATGAAATCTACTACTTGAATTTTAAAATTTGATCAGTACCCGTTGTACTGATCAAATTTTAAAATATAATTAAGTAAATAAATATTAACTATTGCCACATAGATAATCATTTAGAGGCATGAGGAACAGGGTGTAAACATCATTCATCGTCTATTGAAAAGGGAGGATCCTCCAACCAGGTGGGTGTCGTGTCTGGTGGGCAACTGCCCGACGGTTGATGTTGGGATATTGTATATATGCTACTCGCACGGTGCAGGTTGTGTGACATCATGTCATTGTGATGCGTAGTTCGTATGTGATGTAGATGCTGCCACAATCATACCCTGGAATAAAACGGGATATTTTTAATATACCTACTATAGAAAATGCTTTTTTTTTTTGTACATTAAGTATTGTAGTAAGAGTGACCACATAAATTATTGTTGTCAACATGATATGTTATGCAAAAACAACAGGCTCATTCATCTATTAAGTATCTGCGCATAACCAGATATAAAATAATTACCATCTTGTTCTGTTGGCTCATTCAGCAGTGACTCTGTTTCTCGGCTGTCCATGCTTGCATCAAAGTCATGCACCAATTGCTGTACATATTCAGTATCTGTAAACATTAAGTACCACTTTAGTAAACATCTATGCTATAACAGGGACAATACAGTGCTTGTATGCACTGTAAATACTGTAAGGTAGCTTTTGCAAACATACAGGTAAGCAGTTGTTTGTGATGAATTATACATTTACATCAAAATCGTTTAAGCAGTCGGTAGAACTGCAAGGGGGACTAAAATTCAGAACTTACGTCTCTGGGGGCCTACTCCCTAAGCACGAAGCCCGTAGTTTCGGCCTTCGTTACGGGCGTTTCCTACTCCGTATCACCTACGGATGGATGATTGGTTCGGGGCCCGAACGAAGTATGAATGACAACATGATTGCCAGATGTCCCTACTCCCGATGTGTTTTTGCCCGTCCGAAAAATTTAACTTTTACACTTGTTTTGATGGATCGTAATGTCAGACGGACGGATGAACGGACGGTCGGAAAGACGGACGGACTTAGGGAGTAGGGCCCCTGAGCCCTCTCGTATTGCTCCGATGTGTGCATGACAGAAAATTGTCACCCGTTAGGCTCGTCGGCTTTATTCACTTGAAAACTCATGGTTCGATTATTTCTTTGTATAAACACCACTTTATTCTTCTTCTTTGTTTAGGTGGCGACTGTAGCCAGAATCGTAATCACAGAACACTTCTTAATACCTGAGCACAATTTATGAGTTAAGATGCGACTCGATCATAACAAAACAGCAGAACTGTCATTTTGACAGCGCTCACGGTGATATTTATTTAGGGCATGGTTGGCGTTATCGCAAGATGGCGCATGTCATGACGTCATCTATGACGATTCACGGGACATCGTTATCGCGCTCACGCTATTTCGGTACGTGTTTTAGCGCGCTCAAATCGATTACAGCGTAACTCGGAATGCAGCCAGTGTCAATACTGTCAATTACAACGGGTGTCAATTTGACACTAATATACTGTAGTGTGTAGTCTTTCCACCCGGCGATCTCGCATTGTTGTGTTGTTGTTGTTACTGTGAATATTGTGATATGTACTGTACTGTTTTGGATTTCCTTCTGTTGTTTGACCTTGGCATTGTTTCACAGACTGATAACTAGGTACCGTTTGTGACGATTATTCTGTGCTTTTGATTTCCGGACACCGATAACCTCAAAAGTATTTTTTGCATTATTGAAATATCTTGGCTATTTAGATATTATTTTCGAAAGGGATGGTGTTTACTACATAAAACAATCAAATCTCACTATAATTTGCTTCTGTACACTGAAAATAAAACTCAGGTCCAGCTTCTATAGAAATTTGACCGACGTTCTTTTATAGGCACACCTATAGCGATTTGGGTATTTTTTATAGTAACTCGTGCATTTGGGCGTGCGGTGGCCACAGTGAATTGCAAGCTGTTGTAGCGCCTTCATACCGAATAGGTAATTTGGTGGGGTAGGTTTAGGCAGGCACTTATTTAGCAGTAGTAATATTGGACCTCGCAAAGACGGCTGGATGACGTGCGCAGTTCGTCACGCGCCTCCGGCCAGGTATTGGCCTGCATGACTTCAGTGCGGACCCCGTCACATTTCCGTGCGCACAGCCGTCTCGGCGATAGACTGCCCAAGTCTATGACCCGCACGCCACGGCCGTAGATGATTACGCGACCTCCTGCGCCTGGAAGGAAGGTCTCATTTGCGAAAATCATTTCCTCGCAAAAGTAGGATACGACATCCTATGCGTTTTAGCCTCCCAACCAAGGACTGTACCACGACCGAGAGATTATCCGCAGCACCGACCGCCCGCGACGAGGTCAGGGCACTGCACTCCTCCAGAGGGTTGCATCATGTTGTCGAGATAGTCATTATAATGGTGGCTTCCAGCCTATACGGCACAGGTAGGTACTTTCTGAAGCACCCATGTCCGAAGAGCACCTGTGTCAGTCGTAAAGTAAGGGCGTCATAAACTTAAACACGAAATAAATATTATTATAACAGTTTATTTACACAAATACAGAACATGCGGGGCTTACAACTTTCACTTTTACACCTATGCAGTACCTACTTATTTCACTATAGATTACATACATAAAATACATTCCTAGATCACAGAGAAATACAACAAATAAATCAGGAAACTATATTTGAGACTAATGAAACTCAAGGCATACACTGTTACAATAAAAGTGGAGAAACACTACGCCTACGAGTTTACTAGGAGCAATTGATTTTCTGGAATGTCTTCCAATCTAGCTAAAGTTTACAAATGATATAATTAAACATGCTAAGATTTGTCTAATAATTATGTAATATCATTCAGTTAGCAGTCAACTCTCTTTTTCATAGTATAGTTAAAATCTCGCTGCAGACTCGGTCATAAATCATTCGAGTGTTTCGCTCTCTTTCCCACTCACGGGCCTTATGGGCAGGCCACGCCCACACGTAGTCCTGTGCATTACTGCAGTCGATGAGTGATATCGATAGTTTTATATATTTATAAATGGGTGATGGAAATAAATACACTTTTTTTTTTTTGTTACCAAATTTACTACAAAGCATATTAAATATATAAACAAAAGAACGTATATATAAAACTAAAAATAGAAAATTAAAATTCTTCGTCCGAGTCATCGTCATCATCTGTTATCGATAATGGCCTTGAGCGCGCGCAACTAGCGCACATCCCTACTCCGATTATGATTTATTACCAAGTCTGCAGCGAGATTTTAACTATAGGTACTATAGCACTTCGCGTTGCTATAGTACGGCCATGACCAATTCCGGCCGGACTTTCTATAAAACTAGCTTCCTGAAGGCAAATACATTGAAAACGAGATAGGAGCGCTCACCGCCATAGAGAGAAAAGTTGATATATGCTAGACCATACCCAGTCCGAGCGAGCCAAGACAAGAGCTCATCTATCTATCTATATAAATAAAAAGAGAAGTCCTGACTGACTGACTGACTGATTGACTGACTCGTCAACGCCCAGCCCAAACCCTTGGACCTAGAAAGCTGAAATTTTACACAGAGGTTCCCCTTATAATGTAGACAAGGAATAAGGAAGGAATTTCTGGTAGTACGTTCCCGTGGGATAATTTCCGAAATCCACGCGAGCGAAGCCGCGGGCAAAAGCTAGTTTACCTATAAGACCCCAAACCTTTACTCTTAAAAAAAAACATCAATTGCTGCCAACTTTAGCCATGTGCGATTTAGAAGGGAAACCTGAATTCACTGTATAAGTAGATCCAACGATAATATTATATACAGGTCATAGATTTCCATTTAGCACCAAAGCTCCATACATAAGGTTACCAAAAATGTAAGCGGTAGCATAGCAAAGTTGTTATTTGTAACACTCCTACGATTATTACTCATGAACCTTGAACGTTATCATGTGTTTTAAATCGTTCTGGATGTTTTTATTCAATAATGTTAGTCCTTACGATGAGGCATAAGTTTGAGCACATTCACATGCTAGTTCAAACTGGCCATATAGTTTTAGATAAATCTGATTGAAACAGCTCCTACTACTATCGCGGCCTTTTAGCGGGAATTGTTTCTGTTTGACTAGTTTGCAGCTCTCGTAAATATGCAATAGGTACATTAATATATTAGTAAATATTAAAGTATTTCTAAATCACAGTGCCGAACTTGCGGAAACTTTTTCTGAAAATAAAATGAAAATTAGTGTAAGATGGCAATTGAATATACCTACAAAAGTTCTGAAAAGTATTGCAACAGGTAGTCTTACCCGTAGTTTTAATTCTATTCTGTCAATCTCTCCGCCCAGCATGTCTACAATATTTTCACCATGTTTCAGTAAGAATGCTTCAACGTCATCAATGGTTTTCACTTTTTGCATGTCCTAAAACAATCACATGGTTCATATAAAATAATATTTACAAAGAAATGACAATAAGTTTCTAAGGTTTCCGGATTGAGAGTGCTTCTCAGCGTTAGCGACGCGCGAGCTGTTTTGCTAATGTTACTTACCTACAAATATACTACTACTGTTGCTTTCCACCTGTGACAAACAATAAATGAGTTTCGAGTTTGAAATACACACATTGATGTGTGTATTGCAAACTCGAAACTCATTTGTTGTGTCTAGGGATCAAGGCATTTTTTAAATATTTTATCACCCTCATAGACTTATAAAAAAAGATGGACTCCGCGCTGCGCATATCGAAAGTGAAGCACAGTAAGTATGCCGGGACCGTTTGTACAAACACGCCTCGCGCACACATTTACATCATAGTATGCCGACCGGCCGCCATTACGTGACACGAGCGACGGCGTCTTTGCAGGTACTCAAATCACGCACACATAGATCTGTAGGGTGCTTCACTTTCGATATGCGTGGCGCGGAGTCCATCTTTTTTTATAAGTCTATGATCACCCTATTGAAATTATATAAAAATGTCTATTTAGATTGATTAAATATTTTTTTTTATATGTAGATCGACGAAGTACCTACTCTCTGTTTTTGCATTAATAAAGACTTTTCGGTTACGGTTTTTCCTGACATCATAATGTGATAAAAGATAAAAATAATAGTTATTTATGCAACTGACGTATAATAAGGGGTATTAAAACACGAATCGCCGTGTGTAATAATAGTATCACATGAGTGTTTTAATACCTAATTATGTACAGTTGCATACAAGACTTTATCTACATCCATGTTATCAATCCTCTATAAAAGGTTCTGAAACAGATTTTTGCAATACTAATACTCGTATCGAACATGGCGGCCGGCGTCATAGTATACGACGTGAATTCGAATAAGTTCTTTTTAGGGTTCCGTACCAAAATGGTAAAAAAGGAACCCTTATGGTGTGACTCAGTCTGTCTGTCTGTCTGTCTGTCACAGCTGGATATCTCAAGAACTACTAATGCTGTCAACTTGAAATTTGGAATAGTTTTAGATGACGTTTACTCAACTATTTTGCAAATAAGAAAGAAGTAAAAATATTTATATTTTTTTTGTAAAAGGAACTGAAAGGGGGTCTTAAAAATTCAAAGTGGGGCTACTAGGACATGTGGGGTATCATATGAAAGAGCACTGTTTGCACATTCTCCAACATTTTTTTAATTTTTTTCAGGCCGCATAGTTTTCGACTTTTGATGAAAAATGTAAAAAAAAATGCCGTTCCCCCCCCCTTATCTCCGAAGTTTGCAAAGATAAAAATCTGAAATTATTCTATGTGATAGAAGTTTATGTAAAGATTACAGGAAAAATAAAACGATGTCTCTAAATAGCACACTTTTTCTGAAATCGGAACGGAACCCGCGATGCGCGAGTCCGTATCGCTCTTGGCCGGTTTTTTTTTAAATTACGGCGCTGTTGTAGTGAAACGCGCGTGCATTACAATGTTCTTTTTTTGAAAACGAGTTGCATTATGAAATTCAGTATAACATTAAAACACCCGTTTGGATGCTATTATGGTTACCATGGTTACTATGACACTGGCTGTTTTAATGTTGGCAATAAGCTAACTGTTTCAGAAACTTTTATAGAGGATTTATAGCATGGGTGTAGATAAAAGTTTTTAAAGGTTTCTATTGCGTAAAATAAAGAATTAGTAGTCTGTATTTCCGCCGTTAATGCAACACCCGTGTAACACAATCGCAGGGATTCGGCATACTCAATATGAGTTAGTCTAAATCACGTTGCGGAATGGCCGCCCATATCCTTTGTAACAGGCGAAAAAGATTTTCTGGTGTGTGTACGGCATGCATATTTGGCAGAGCTCTTCATTGAAGCATATCCCATACGTGCTCAATGGGATTCAAATCTGGCGATTGAGCAGGCCATGGTAGGACTTTGATGTTAGCTGCGGCAACTTAGGTGAGAGTACATATTTTACCGCACGTTCCGTTGTATCGTGCGTAATTTTTAACTTTCCAACAATGTACACAGGCTTCGTAAATGCATTTTTTGAGCAAATGTGTTGAAAAATAAATTGCTTTTGCATAGCACAAAGATAGCGACCGATGTGTTTGTTTGAGTAACTTGTACGGTGTATGGTATAAATGCACGCTGTGCTTAATGAGATAAGGTTTACAATTGATTGTTTTGTACATTCTGATTTATGAATTGCGAGTGTGTGCGCAACTTCGTATCTATTGCTTTTACTTAAGGTGATTGCGCTGTGTAGCCCGCGAAATTCAATTTTTTTGGGTTTTTTGCAATTTGCAGGTCCGTGTCAGGTTGTATCTTGATCAAAGTAAGATACGCGGCTATAAAAAATATGTATTTACATAATTTTAACCATAAAAATCATCAATAAATCTCTCTAAGTTAGATTTCGTGCAGATTCGTCAAATGAACGAAATCTAACGAATCTGCACGAAATCTAACTTAGAGAGATGTATTGATGATTTTTATGGTTAAAATTATACAAATACATATTTTTTATAGCCGCGTATCATACTTTGATCAAGATACAACCTGACACGGACCTGCAAATTGCAGAAAACTCAAAAATAATTGTCAAAAGATTTTCATCTTTTGACCGAAATTCAAATACTATATTGCCTTTTAAAATAACGAAATTTACTAAAAAGTATCCAAGAGTTACAAAAAATATAATTAAAAAACCAGATTTTTAGTAACTAGCAAAAACGTGCTTGATCCCTAGACACTTCTGATGTGTGTATAATAATTTTTTTTAAAAAACAGGCATAATGCATGCCATTAACGGTAAGTAAATAGTTTCCGGTAAATATTATGCAAATAGAAAATATAAATTATTCATATGACGTAATTTTCCATTGAGCTTAAAAATAGCATTTATCAAGATCAGAACCTCACCTCTAATAATGCGTTCAAGTCGTGTTTTTCTAAATATGACCTTGTTAGTGCTCTGCCGTCAAAATCAACTTCGGCCTGAAATGGAAAGATTAGTGTAGTAAAAATGGGGATCTAAAATCTTTAAAATACAAATAAGAATATTTTAATAACAGTATTTACCTTATATCTTATTAGATTACTGCCTATATCTATGCCCTTGACGTCGTGAATAGCTCTTATCATAAAATCTCGTTCTAAAACACTGTTTATTTCATCCAATTGCTCTTGGGGTATTGACCTGTTTGAAATTAAAATTGATATTATGTAATAAATAAGAATTACCCTAGACAACATTAGTTTTTGTTTACACTAAACCCGAAAAGCGGTCATTGTACTCATCATTTTGATACTATAGAACAAAACCTGAAATCGCGAAAAAAAATCAGCTGTTCAGTACATTTATCTACATTTCACTCATCATACTCGGCAAAATGTACTGAACAGCTGATTTTTTTTCGCGATTTCAGGTTTTGTTCTATAGTATCAAAATGATGAGTACAATGACCGCTTTTCGGGTTTAGTGTAAACAAAAACTAATGTTGTACATTGCCGTGATGTAATCAATAATTACCTGCCAACCAGAGCCCCCACGTTCGTAAGAATGATAAAGGACGCGACTCCACCAAGTAAGGTTCCTACTAATAAGCAACCGACAGAATCATACAACGGGTTTCCGGTGTACTGTGTTAAAGCCATACAGCTAGCGGCTAATATCACGCCTGCTACAGCTGCTGTGTCTTCCAACAGAACCACATTCACAGACGGATCTGAGCTACGCATTACTGAAATATAAAATGAGGAGAACTGTTACCTTATTATTAGGTTTACTGATTACTTTTAAATAAATAAAATATCATGTAGTTACAATACAACTATAGAAATAAAAAGTCAGGAGGTGTCGTGGTACACCCGGTTGGAACGAAGTTCCTTTTGTTGAATATTATGTATTAATACAGAGCCATCTAGTATAAGTTTAAGAAGCTAAAACTTATAGTAGATGGCTCTGTATTAAAAACAAAAACCTTTGATACTTGAAACACTACATTGAACCTCTACACATTGCCATGATTACAGTGTGAAGTGTGGAAGTGAGACACATATATACGAAATTAATAGGAAAATTGAGACAACACATCGTATCTTCTGTCTTTTACGGCGTGCCGTATTTTTGCTTGGCGACCTTTTGAATGTTAGACAAACAAAGTGCTTTCACTGTTACAAAATTTTTCTTGTGTCGATTAATTTAACTTTTTTGGACAGTTTTTGCATTGTGCATATGTATGTAGTACATGGGTTTCAGTCCAAAATATGGAAGATTTCTTTCGTTAAACTTCATTTCTCATACCACATAACCTAGAAAAAGTAGTTATATTGCTGTCTCATGACCGGCCACGCGGTGGCTCCATCTAGATGTATTACTTGAAACTGACTTTTTCGGGCATAACGCTTTTTGGTTACGTGACGATTTCTACCAGTCAACTCCCAACGCAAGCCGCGTTAAAGAACTTCGTTACAAAAAAAAGCTTACTGTATTCGTATAATGACGTGTTGGCTTCCTTAGCGCCTTTCCGAATAGCATTTAAAGCTACCATCAAGGTAGCACCTTCCGACACGACAGCGCCACCAAGAACGAAATAAGCCTGGAAGTAAATAATAATTAAGAAAAATTAAAGTTAAAAAAAATTGGAGATTAAACGAGCTTATGTTACTGAAGTATAATTTTAACATACAGGTCCTAACATACAGGTACATACATATAGGTTTTAACATACGGCTCCTTCAAACATTGTGGACAATCGTATTCGTTTAAAGAGAAATATATTTACAAATGTATTATTTAATCTCGTCATTCATGTCTTGGCAACACCACTTGTCACTTGATTTTGAGATCATAAGATAAGGATCAAGCTCAGTCTTTCGTACAGAGTAGTTCCACATACTTACACTCAATTATGTTTTCCTGAAAGGTTAACATTGAATTAGGTCGACTAATTATTTCAGCTAGCTAGTGGTGGGTGGATAAAATTATACTTCAGATTGCAGCTAATCAAATTAGAATCAAGACTTCGCTTACCACGTGCAAACCACGTCAATATCGTGTCTTGCAGAAACCCATCACAGAGTACTTTTTTATATCTATAGGCGGTTTCGTTTACTGTTATAGAGAATACGTTATTATCAGATGTCGTGATTAACTCAAGGAATTGACGTGGTTTCGCAGTAGCCAAGTAGGTCAAATTGAATTAGGGCCCAGGAAGATAATGTGAGATTGAATACTTTTGAAAGTTATAATTAACAGTCTCAGATTAAATAGTTGAATTATTTGAGAGGCAATACATGAGTTTACAATAAGCTCATAATAAAATTAGGGTTTCCTAAGGCACGAATTACACAGAAGCAGCGTACGGTAAAGACGCGGCGCAGGCACAGAGCAGGCGTAGAACAGATAAGGCACGGATAAGATTTAAATTATATCAAAGAGGCGAAGAGACGCCGCAACTAGTCATTATACAGACTGACTTTATCGTGACAGCATGTCTTGCTCTTCAGACGACGAACAAACCGTCGTGCTGCTTGCGCGCCTCTCCAGTCGCGTCTGCTAGCGGCGCGGAACAGGCGACGAAACGACGTGCCTGCGCCACGCCGCTTCAGTATAATTCAAATTCAATTCGCGCCTACGGCGCGCATTACACAGGAAAGGCGTACGGTGAAGGCGCGGCGCAGGCATCTTGCCGCTTCAAAACGTTTCAATAGAAAATGTAGGTAGGCGGCACGTTTTGAATTATACTGAAGCGGCATTTCTTAATGTTATAGTGCGGCCAAAAGTATTGCACTCACCCAGAAAAAATCATGGAGAGGTTGGGGGTCCAAAATACCAGTAACTCCATGGTAGAAAGATAAGCCACATCCTACACAAAATATTCCAACTCCAGATATGAGAGAAGAGACATATCTCATGTTTGTATACCCATATGGATGAGCAGAATCTGCCATCTGAAATAATAATAAAGAACATCTTAAAACCAGACATTATTCTGACTATACAGTAATGTGAAAACGTGACACAAAAATAGATATAATTAATAATAAGTAGGTACAGAAATAAACAACATACTTGGACAGATTTATGTATCCCATACACGAGGATCAGCTGATTCACAGTATCCGCAAGAGAATGGATGCATTCCGAGAATAAACTGTGTGACCCAGTATAAAACCAAGCACAGAGTTTGAAAACAAAGTTACAGCCATTTCTGAAAATTAACACAAATATATTTTTTCCAAATCCTAGGTCGAATTAAATGTTATGAGTAGAAAGTTTTTTCTATAACTTACATGCCCACTGCTGTAAGTACAACCCTCCCAGATCTAGTTCTTAATCCTACTTCTTCCACTCCGTGTTTAAGACGTTTGTGGCTCATTTCTCTCCTATAATTTCTTAGTCGCCTTTTCACGGTAAACACATCTGTAAAATAATAGTTTTACTAGTTTGCCTTCTAATTATACTTAAGTAAGTTTCAGCATCGCTGTGATTATACCATACTGCTCTTCGCGTGCGACTTCGGCCGCGTGGATTTCGTACTTCTCTTCCATCCAGAACCATCCAAATCCTTTGGCGAAAGCGCTTACAAAGCCGGACCATAAAAGGCGGCTGAAAAGGTTAGCCGTAATGGACGTTGCCAATGCCAACTAGGACATGCTGCCATTGCCATGAAATGTATAGAGGCTAAGCTCGCTGGAGAAACCAATATGCACGAATCAATGTGTAATTGCTATCACAGAGCATGTAACTTTATTTGCTATGTAATAGAGGTAGGTACACTCACTTTTTCCTTTTACCCACAACACTGTAAATATTGTGTGTCTACTAACTTATTTATTTATTTACGAGTAAATAAGTACCTACATTCTTCATAAGTAATTCCTATAGGTATTTAGTTTTAAGATTATCTTGTATTAAGTAAATTGTATTCTTTTTGAGAAATAAATGTCTTAAACCGTAATCCCAACAACAAATCTTGTTGTGAGTACTTAGTTGTTTATTATCCCTTAGTAAATAAAATAAAAAAATATTCCTGTGGCCTGATCACAGAAGAAAAAAAGAAGCAAGGGAGCAGCTGGAGCAGTCAATAAAATTCTATCAGCCTAGAGGTTATTGAAGAACATTCACAAGTGATCAAAATAGGAGTCTAATGGCATGGGGAAGAGTATCCCTGGTGTTATGGTCAAGTTTGGTGGTCTGTCCTTGGTACCAGGAATAGGAAACCTAAACCTCATCATATTATAAAGAAATGCTCTTGGTATACCCTTCCCAAATCACCAAACAAAGACCATCCTTAAAAATTACCTTGTTCATATCTTCTTCTGTCTAATTCTCTTCTCAAGAGTTCCTTCTCAAGTGCTTCCTTGGATCCCCATACCTAATTAGGGTTTATAAAATGAGTTAGTTACTACAGTTTTTATTGCAAAGGTAAACATAATCATTATGTGACAGTTAGGATAAATGTAAATCGTGTTTGTATCTCCGGAACATTACAGTACTGTAGTCAAGTTTTTTTTTTTGTATAACGTGTTTTACATACATACCTATAACATTAGGTACCTACGTTAAACAAACAAAAAAAAACTTTTTTTCTGTAGTGGAAGTCATGGACTCATTCATGGATGCTCTTCAAACACAGATTGCAAAGAATAGTGTCAGAAAGTTATCTGAACTGGTGACTGTAAAAATGAATGATAGCAATAGGAAAAAGTAACAAGTTCTGTAATTTTTTGTCAATACCACTGGCACAGCAGGGTCAGATAAGTTTGTGGCACGTTACATTATACATCCATTCATAAAAAATCAAAAATCAATTCAATCTATGGCCGCGTCCTAACCGAAAGCGATCATAGCGCTTTTTATACGAATACTAGCCTATTGCCCGCGGCTTCGCCCGCGTGGCCTATTTGAACGGGATATTGTTCACAAAAACAGTATGATCCTTGAATATTCTTGGGAAGTTATTAATTTTATGCCATACTACAGTTAAAGGGGTACGAGGAGACGAGTTCTTGAGCGGTATATAGATCGGCAGCGGTAACCTTACACGAAACCAAGTCTGCATAGGTCACAAAAAAATATGAAGGATCTACGGGAGCGAGAGCGAGATCTACGGGAGCGTTGTGGAGTACAGATACCTTCTTTAGAATGTATTGTTATTTGTATTTATAGAATTCCAAATTCAAACACGTATCTATTTTTTGAAAAATTAGACCTACTATTGCATACATTACTCAAACGTAAAAAACGCATTATCGTTACAGGAGACTTAAATATTGATACATTAAAAGAAGACAACGATACAACCAAACTTAAAGATCTTATATCTAACTATGACTTATGTCTACATATTAATAAACCAACACGCCAGCTTTCTTGCTTAGATCAGATTATAAGTAACATAGAAAATTCAACTGGAAATACTCACGAAGTTTTTCTATCAGATCACAATACTTGCCAAACATTAACATTCCCAGTTGAAGAGGGGAAACCTGCCCTAAAATATTGGTATAATGTGAACAGGGATTACTCAGATGATAACATCAAAAAATTTTTAGAAGCTATTGGGAATATGTCATGGATTGATGTTCTCACGCAAACGATAGCTTTAATATATTTCATGAAAACTTCTTACTATTCTATAAGTTATGTTTTCCCATAAGAAAAACTAAAATTTTTGTCAATAATACATCACCAAGATGGATTACCAAAGTTATAAGGAAATCTTGCACTTACAAAAGACAGCTTAAAAAAATGTGCTACTTAAAAAGTAAAAATAAAGATATACGGTCTAGATATTTAAAATATAATAAAATACTAAAATCCTGTGTCCTCCGCTCAAAAAATATTCAAACCTTAACTACATACTAAAATCTAAAAATAAAAACAAAGCTACATGGGATATCATCAAAAATAGAACAGACACTCATAAAACATTTAATCAAATAAATGCAATAGATCACGATGGCTGTATTTTAAACGATCCGAGTCAAATAGCTAACTCTTTTAATAATTTTTTTATTGATGTTGCTAATATAAAACCTCAACCTGCAAGAAATACCGGTTTAACTCAACGAACTCAACCCATTAGGAACAGTTCCAGCATCTTTTTGAATCCATGTTCTGACACTGAAGTGTTTCGCCTAATATTATCGCTAAACAATAAAAAGTCGGTAGGATATGATGAGATCTCTACGCACATACTCAAATTATGTGCTGAAATCATATCACCAATACTGTGCCACACTATTAATTTATCTCTATTTGAGGGAATCTTCCCAGATAAATTAAAAGTTTCAATAGTTAAGCCCCTTTATAAAAGCAAGAGTACGCTAGATAAAACTAATTATAGACCTAACACTCTTATTTCAATATTCTCAAAAATTTACGAGAAAATAATGCATAGTCGTTTAATTCAATTTATAAACAAACACAAAATCATTAATGAAGAACAAAATGGGTTTCAAAAAGGTAAGTCAACAACTCTGGCAGCATTCTCTCTAGTCTGGTCCATAACAGATAATCTAGATAAAAAACGCTCTGATTCAGTTATCTTCCTAGACATGAGCAAGGCTTTTGATCTCGTTAACCACAATACACTTCTAGATAAATGTGAGCGATACGGCATCAGAGGTCCAGCGTTAGAATGGCTGAAAAGTTATCTCAGCAATAGACAACAATGTGTTGAAGTATCCCGTATTAATGATAAACTTGTTGCAATCTCATACAAATCTTTATTTAGACACAATGGGTCAGGAGTACCCCAAGGAAGCATCCTTGGGCCTCTTCTATTCCTTCTATATATTAACGACTTACCAAATGTAACAAACCATAAGTGCGTACTATTTGCAGATGATGTGTCAGTAATAATACCGGAAAATAATAAAACATTACATCAACAAGAATTAATGAAACTATCAACAATATAATAAATTGGCTAAATGAAAACCACTTAAAAGTAAATCTATCTAAAACAAAATTCATTCAATTTGCAAACTACAAACAAAATCCCTCAAAAATTAATTTAATCCACAGTAACGAAATAATTACCAAAGAAAATAGTATTTTTTAGGTCTAACACTAGATGAAAATTGTAACTGGGGAAAACATATTGAAAATGTTTCTAAAAAAATAAACAGATTTGTATACGCATTAAGAGAGCTACGCAATACAGCGAATGAAGAAGCTGCACTCAACGCCTATCACGGCTACGTAGCGTCTGCATTGAGATATGGCGTACTTCTATGGGGTAACTCGTCACACATCCACAGAGCTTTCATAGCGCAAAAAAAAATGCTTGAGAGCAATAACTGGGGCGCCTCCATATGAGAGCTGTAGACCAATTTTTAAAAAGCTAAAGGTTTTAACGCTAGCTTCTATTTACATTTTAGAAATAGCCATATTTGTTAGGAAAAATTCACACTTCTTCTCCACAGTAGCCGAAAACAATAGATTTACAAAAAGAGACCCCACCAAGTTAAAAAACCAATTTTGTAATAGCACTCTCCACTACAGAAACAGCTACCTTATGTCCATAAAAATTTACAACCACATTCCAAAATTAATTAGAGAACTGCCATTTCATTCTTACAAAAAAGAACTAAAAACATGGCTTATTCAGAATAACTTTTATACATTAAAATATTTTTTTTTATTTTAAGGGTTAAATTAGATTTATTTAGATTTCTATTGTTGTTAAATTGTTTGTCTAAGTTATTGTTGTGTTTTTATTGTTTATTTTATAAAGTATAATACTTAATGTGTCTGGCTATAATTTTAAGTGTTTTGTATTGTTTTTTAGAGTATAGGTTTAATAGGTTTTTATTGTTTATTTTATAATGTAGATTATACCAAAGTATAATAATTAATGTGTCTCTAAATCTATAATTTTAGGTGTTTTGTAATGTTTTTTAGAGTAGGTATAGGTATGTATTATATAAGTTAGGTTTTATGCCTACATGCACCTACAGTGCGTTTCAAATAAGAATAGGAACGTCAATGACCTCTATCTGTCAAATGTTGATTGAAAAGTACGGTTTGCAAAAAAAACTTATTTACGTACTTATCAATAACGTTTTGTTTTGTGAGTCTTAGTTAAATCAAAGTGAAAAAAGACATCAAAAACTTATTCATAATTAGTTTTTTTTTATAAATTATAAATACTTCTTCTTTCATATTTTCATTGTTGGCAACAATTTTTTTCATTTTTTTCAAATTCTTCATTCATGATTCGTAAATAAATGTTACTTATTTAAAAAATATCTTGTTTTGCTCACCCTACCCAATTTTTTCGATTTGACAGCTAGCTATGACGTCACAACATGGCGCTGAGTCGATCCTATTCTTATTTGAAACGCATTGTATTGTAAATATTCGTATGCCGCTTTTAGCGGCGGATGTGTCCTGAAAAAAAATTATAAATACCAACTATTGTTGTACCATATCCGACGAATAAATGTCTTTGTCTTTGTCTTTGAGACCAGATAATTTGTAGTCTAGGGCTAGAGAATACTTGTCCCAGTCTGCATCTGAGTGTTGTACTTCGTAGCACGGCCATGAACGCATTTATTATAACTTTAGATGGTAATAAAATCCTTTTAATTTGTACTATTTTATACCACTAATTAGAAATTTTATAAGTACCTCTAAATTATCGTAGTTATTCAAGGTCGACCACGTTAAAATTCAGCTGGCATAGAAGTTGATGAAAAGGGAGCAGACCTAAAAATTTGTACTCATTATGTACTCCTATTTCCATACTGATAAATTGTCGTAAATTATTAGAAAAGCAAAATGGATTTTCTGCCTCTATGCCTGTATACGATTTTTATAATTGACACTAGATGGCGTTAAATGCAAAAAAATAAATTACTTACACAAAATAACATACTTCGATAAAACATATAGCTACATTTATTTATCATAACAAACATGCGCAAAAATATTTACATAAAATCATTGGAAGAACTAATTTTTCTCGAAGAAGATATGTTTAGTTCATTTAGGTTAAACTATGATAATTGAGAGGTATAAAATTTCTAATTAGTGGTATAAAATAGTACAAATTAAAAGGATTTTATTACTATCTAAAGTTATAATGAATGCGTTCATGGTCGTGCTACAAAGTACAACACTGCATCTGACAGTCTATATCTAAGGGAGGAAGGGCAGGAAGGGGAGTAAATTATTGAAGAAAGCTGATTAAAATTGGAAAGTGGCTGCTGCTGTGGGAATTAGGTAACACGGACTTAGAGTATTCACTAGAAATATAGAATGCTTCATGATTTTGCGTGTCATCCTTGTGCATGGGCCATGCTAATCTTCTCTGCATTGTTTCAATTTTAGTATATGTACTGCCGAAGCAAGTACGTTTTGTAAGTACGTCATCTATATTTTTATAGATGACATACTCGCGCGATCAATCAAGCCGCGTTTGTACAAACGATTGTGTACTCCCGCGACTGTTGCTTCTGGTTAGGACACGGGGTAAGAGAGACAGAGAAGACGCTCTACAAAACCGATTTTTTTCAAAAACTCTACTTGCTACTTGCTGTATCAATAGCAAAGTACTGTAGATAGTGTACTATATGTGTACTGAATCTGACCACTTTGAAAACAAAATCCCATGCACACAAAGACCACATCTGTTAGCAAGTGTTACTATAGCGGGCGAGCACTGCAGCCAAGAGTAGCAGATGGAAGTTTCCTCGATAGTACACACAGCACAGCACATCTTATTCGATTTTGAACTAAACCGTCAACATTTTAAGGTTTAAAATCATTTGGAGAAATTTGACAGTTTGGTGTAGCATGATGTTCTGTTGTCTCTATACCTAAATATATCACAAAAATTCAATGAATTTATAGTATATATTTCGCTTTATAATTTTGTAGTGTCAATACATATTGTTAATGTTATAACAAAATAATGAAGGACATACCTCAAATGCTTTTGCTTCAACATCCCTACGATAATACACAGTTATAGGTGGTTCTGCTTCATATGGTGATCTTCTAAGAACTTTTGGTAATGACTCCAAATCAGTCTGCTTCAGTAAATATTCTGTCATAGCTCTCATCGGTGTTATAAAGTTACGCTCCGTGTAAGAGGCAGAAAAGTCAATAAGGAGCCTTTTTCTAACTGGAAAATTAAACAATTGTCACTTTGCAGGCACTTGTATAAATCCAATTGTAATTGCTTAAAGTAATTCAGAAGGAACTGAAAATTATATTTGATACAATATTTAAAGTAGATTATGTAATCTATCTTTTTAGTTAAATACTTGCTTCTGAGTTCTTCTATAGAAAAGGTACAACAACAAACTCTATTTACTCATTTTCATAAGTAGGTAGCATCAAGCATCAATTTTGGAATGGAAAACCAATTAGTGCAGTGGCATAAGTTAATAAAATCATGACTAAATAAACATTGATATAAACAACCAGAATACAAAATAAAGCAGTATAATAAGAAAGTAACCTGGTTTAGGTTCGGATACATCTGCTGGTTTATCTGGTGGTTTAGTTTTCTCAATTGTAACCTTAGTAACAACTTTGTTGACATCAGTTTCAGTCTTAACTATAATGTCTCCAGTTACACTCTGTTTTATTATTTTATTTGCATTTTCGCGATCTGGTGACGCTTTTTCCGATTGCAGGGCATTTTTGGATATGGGTTTATCCAATAGATACGTCGAAGTGTGCACACATCTCCATAGTTCCTTGCCTTCGTGGAAAATGTCTTGTCGAAATATCCTGGGTGCAGCAAAGCAGAATGAATGCAAATACTTTATTTCAATAGAATGTCTACTTAGATTTCTGTAGAAACACTTAGCGGCTACCGAAGGCAACATGATAGATACGAAAAGTCCAACCTTGAAGCTATTATTCACATGAATTTGAGAAAAACTAAAGCCCCCAATTTTATGTTTAAATATATATTACATACTTAAAAGAGTTTACGTTAGATTATCGCCTAACTACTAAAATTAACGTTAACATAGTTTATTTTATTTTTATTTATTTTTTTTTTTTTTTTTTCCTTTTTGGCAACTGAGCCGATGTCGACTATTCTGCCAGCGTCAAGTGGTGACGGCTTAGGGTGACGGCGGCGACGCAGTGACTTGAGCCGTCGAACTTTGCACTTCGTGGTAGTTACCTATTTTTATGTTAGCAGCTGAAAGGACGAGACAATTTTTGTTAGTAAACAGATTTTTTTTTTTTTTTTTTTTTTTTTCCTACATATACCTAAATCTAACACCACAAGTCTACAGTTATATCTACAAAGTTAATAATACTACACACCAAACTACATTTTGATTTCATTTACTTTTAAAAACTTTGATAGAACTTGGACAAGTTTAGGAGAAAAGTTAGTCAAGAGGGAATGGAAGTTAGTAGGAAGAGGGATTTTAATTTTGGAGAGCTTACGGTACAAGTCAAAGGATTGGGAATATAAAGGACATGAAAAAAAGATATGGTCCAGAGTACCATCGTCAAGACCGCATTCGCACAAGGAATTGTCACGAACATGGATCTTGTTCAGGAATACTGGACTGCAGCAGTGACCAAGTCTCAGTCTACACAAGGATGTAACAGTTCTCTTGGATAATTTGGGGCATTTAAAAAACCAAGGTTTCCGCTGGATGTCGGGTTGAATAGCGGCGTAGTACGCCCCCTTAAGTTTCGAACTTACCTGCCACATTGCTGACCACGAGTTGTACAACTTGTTTTTGGTGTCAGTTCGTAAGTCGTAACTTTGTATTATGTAGTGCTTCTGATCCACCGGGTTAGATGAAGCAAATTTAGCAAGTGAGTCGGCGCACTCGTTGCCACATATACCCGAGTGACTAGGAACCCAAGCTATTTCGATGTTTAAACCGTTGTTTGAACAAATGAACAGTAAATTCAGTATATCGAAAATTATTTTACTGTGAATTTTAGATTTAAGTTGGTTTTGAGCTAAAGCTTGAATGCTGCTGCGAGAATCTGAGAAAATGACCGAATTTTTAATATTATGGGTTAAAATAAAATTGATGGCTTCTAGGATACCGATGCATTCCCCTGTGAATACCGAGGCCTCTGGTGGACATTGGAATAAGAGAGCAATTTTTGAGTTTTGAAAATATGTTGAAACTCCTGTACATCCTGTTGAGGACAATTTGGATGCGTCCGTATAAAACAAATTCCAACCCACCCAGTACTTCTTGATGGCCCGATCGAAGTCACCTTTTACGTCCTGGGATGTTTTGGAGATACCAAGACCCAAAACGATCTTTGGCCTGAACTGGACCACCTCATAAGCGGAAGAAAAGACCGGAAGAGAAGGGTATTGACAAACAGGTGAGGAGAGGTGTTTAAGCTCTCCGTACCTATTCATCAATGGAATATTCTTATTATTCCAGTAGGAAGACATGTTAAGAGAGAGGTAGATTTGGTCCAAAATGGGGTGTAAAGGATGGGACGAAAGGGAGAAAACTTTTGACAAGAAACGATCTGCTAAGTATTGTCTCCGAAGGTTAAGGGGAGGTTCTGCACATTCAACCTGTAGAGCATTAATGGGGGAGGATTTCATGGCACCAATTACGATCCTCAAACATTTGGCCTGGACAGAATCTAGTCTATGCAGAGCTTCCTTATTACATGGCTCAATTAGGTAACTGCAATAATCTAACACGCTTCTGACCAGCGCATTGTATATAAGCTTTAAAGTGTATGGGTGAGCTCCCCACCAGACGCCTGCCAAAGCCTTGAGGACCGAAACCGAGCGCTCACATTTTTTGACTGTGTTATCAATGTGAGCCACTCCCGACAATTTGTAGTCCAGGGTAACCCCAAGAAACCTGGCCTTCTCCTTAATGGGGATGGATTGACCGTCAATACTAATGTCAACCTGCGGGATAAGGCGTCTACGAGTAAAGACAACTGCGGTGCTCTTTGGAGCACTTAAAGATAACCCGTGACCTAGGAGCCATTGGTTTAATGAGGACAAAGAGACATTAATGGATTGAGCGGCATCTTCAATAGAACTGCCACAGACCAATAGTGCAATATCGTCAGCATACTGAAGTACTTTACAGTTAAAATTTAGGCAAGAAGGAAGATCAGAGGTATAGATATTATATAAAAGGGGACTAAGTACGGATCCCTGAGGTAGACCTCTCCAAACCGACCTCGGTTCAGAGCTTTCCCCGGGGATCCTGAGTTGAACACTACGATCAGCGAAAATACTGCAAATGATTTGACGAATCCTAGCCGGAATTCTCAGCTCTTGCATTTTCTGCCTGAGAACTGGTAGGAGGACAGAATCATAGGCAGCAGAAATGTCTAAGAAAACGGCTACCACAGACTCATTCCTACTAAGGGCCAGCCGGATCTCTGATGTGAGGGTACCCACACTATCAGCTGTACCCATACCTTTCCTAAAGCCGAATTGAGTCGTTGGTAGCAGTTTCCTGTTTTCTACAAACCATTCTAGTCTGTTTTTAATCAAATGTTCTAAGAGTTTAATAAGTATGGACGATAGAGCAATTGGCCTGTAAGAACAATGATCACTAGGATCTTTACCAGGTTTTAATATAGGGATTACGATTTGAACCTTCCAATCAGGAGGAATATAGCCAGAAGTAAAACAATAATTGACTAAGTCCAGATAATATTTATGGGTCTTTTCACCAGCTTTAGTAATGAAGGAGTAAGGGAATCCATCCACTCCAGGAGCAGAATCTTTTACATGGGCGAGAACCGATTTAAGTTCCTCTAAAGTAAATGGCCTATCCAGGGGGTCATCTGAAGTCAGCTGAGAGACCGAAGCGGCACACTCATCCACTCCAGGAACATAAACTGGAGCGAGCTTAGAAAAAAACTGGTTACCCAGTTCCGCAGACAGTATGTACCCGGCGGTCGGCCTCACACTACTTCTGAAAGATTTCAGTTTACGCCACACTGCTGACGCTGGAGTGGATGGACCCAGTGAGTCACAATACTTCCGCCAACCTTCTCTCTTCTTATTTTTGAGTAATTTCTTGGACTTAGCCAAAATATGTTGAAAAGTAATGATGTTATCCAGGTTCATGTCAGAGTTGAAATTCATTTCGGCCTCATTCCTGGCCCTGATCACGGCAGAGCAGTCCCTATCCCACCATGGCGGGGATGGAATTTTGCCCGTTGGTGGTTTTTTTGGAGGGAAGACATCATCTGCTGTAGAGGATATTGTGTTGGAAAATGAGGAAAAGCATTCCTGAGCAGACTCCGGATTAATGGATGGAAGGGAAGAGACACGTAAGTCTACTATTTTTGAGTAGAGGTCCCAATCAGCTGAGTTCAGCTGGTATTTTAACAAAGGAGGGGAATTTTTTTCAGGGATAATTTTAGAAGGGATTTCAACCATGATAGGATAGTGATCACTCCCATAAGTCATATTCAAGCGACTCCAATTAAAAAGGCTGGCTATACTAGATGAACAGAATGTTAAATCAACACAGCTGCTGTTCTGCCCTGGCGCAGACCTACGAGTGGGACTGCCATCATTAATTACACATAAGTTAAGTTCATCTAGTATATCCACTAGCCCTGTACCAAAGTTGTCACAGATTTCAGATCCCCATCTATAATGATGGCCATTAAAATCACCCATAATTAATAATGGACCTTGTACAATACTTAACAAACTTTTTATTGTATTAAGATCTTCAATTTGTGGGTGTGCAATATAAAAACTAAATATATTTATATCCTCAGCCTTAACAGCAACAACATTGATGTTGTCACCAACAAAGGGTAGAGGAATCGGGGAGAATGGTACTTTGTTACTAATGAACAAAGCACATCCCCCATATCCATCTGGTCTGTCTTGGCGAACACCACTGAAACATGAAATTCCGAAATTACTTTCAGAACGAAGCCATGTCTCAGCGATGCTGCAGATCGATGGTTTGAACTTATTAATTAGGAAGAGTAGGTCAGGTTTCCTGGGAGAAACACTCCTCACGTTCCATTGAAGGAATGTCAGTGGGTGGAGCATTGTGGATATAATTAACAATGGATGTCAGTTTGTCGGCAACGTGGTCAGGTAGGGATTGATTCGGGTTAGCTAAAACAGTCAATAGCATGCTGGATATAATATTCAGAATATTCTCCGAGTTGTTAGGTCTGGTTGCACCTTCCCTAGGGTAAGCGCAACCGTTTTGGGAAGGAGAGAAGGAGTAGTTTTGAGTGAGGGCATTATGAGCCTGCTTATCAAAGCTAGGAGAAAGTGGGGCGTGGGATTTTTGTTTAAGAAAGACCGTTTTACGGTAAGATTTTGGGTTTTGGGGAAGTGGACTGGGAGAATGAGATGGACTGGCTACAGGATTAGAATTTTGGGATATTCTCGAGACTTCAGCATATGATCTCGAAACTGGAGGAAAGACCTGGTTTGCCTCCGCATACGAGACCGACTTCTCTGCCATGAGAGCTTTTATGGCCTTCTGCCGGCCCAATTCAGGACAAACCTTATTATTGGCATAATGGTTACCAGAGCAGGAAACACAAAAGGCACAATCAAGGGGTACTTGGCAACCCTCTCCTGGGTGGTCTTGACCACATTTGAAGCACCGAGGTTTCGAGCGACATACTGAACGTGTGTGACCATACCGACAACAGTTAAAACATTGAACAGTTGGGTACATGTATGTCTCTACGGAAAGAGCAGAATAAAAACAAAAAACACGTTTAGGTAAAATTTGGCCGTCAAAGGTTAGAACAACTGTTTGGGTAGGCTTCCATTCGGTTACACCCAGAGAAACCACCTTACGGTTCATTCTCCTAGCTTTAATTACAGGGCCGCATCCAGTGGGAACCTTGATGTTCTCTATGACTTCTTCTTCAGTCCACTCAGTGGGGACGTCTCTAACAAGACCTAAGCGAGTGATGTTAAATTGGGGGATTGAGGCAACAAAATTGTTTTTATCTAAAATGGGACTGATTAAAAAACTGTTAGCATCCTGGTGAGACTTGAATTCTACTGAAACCCGGTTTCTACCTAAGCGTTTGACACTGCCCAGTAGTATGTTGTTGAAATTATTCTGTGTCAGGAACATACCAAATTTGACGGGGTGCAGAACAGTACCTGAGGTCTGACCATCTTTTAAAGACGCGTGAACTATATATGGGGGGTAATCTCTCACCGTATATATCTGTCTTCCAATTGTGTTTTTGGCTTGCTTAGGAGGGTTGATTAAAGTAGCAAGGGGGGTAGTTGCAAATCTTTTCCTGTTTGTAGAATCGGAGTCTATAATATTATCTGATTGCACATTGCCGTCAGGAAGAGTAACAGTTAGCACCGGAGTGAGATCAAAGACATCAGGAGGGTCAGGGGGTTTTTTGGAATTCATGTTGGATGCCGGGTAAAATTTTTAAAAATAAACGAAATCAATGTTAAAACAAACCTTACACTAAAACACAAACACAATGAATAATCTCGATTGAAGTTAACACTAATAAAAACCACTAAAATCGGAAAATTCGCTACACAAACAAAGCGCGTGTAATGCCTTCACCACTACCAACCTATTTTTATTTAATTCAGGACTCCTAAGCTGATGACATCAGACGACAGACCACAGAATATAAAAAAATATTGTCGACCGTAGGTAGACAGAGACAGATGACAGGCTGACAGTGACAGAGGATGCAGATGACAGCAAGCAGACTTATTTTTTCTTTTGTCTTGGCGTCTTGGCACTTTGTGCAATTAGCCAAAGTCTAATTATTTAGTTCCAAGAAACCTTACATAAAAGAGGAACGCCGTAGAGATACTTCTCTACGGCGTTCCTCTTTTATGTAAGGTTTCTTAACCTGACCTTAGCACAGACGCCAGCACATCAAGCTACTACAATCTGTCTTTCTTTAATAGATTCCATCTTTGTCGCGAAAGGGTTGATTGGGATTTGACAGTTTCGGGTGGCTCGACCTGAGTGCTGGCGTCTGCACGCACGGCTACAGGTCAAGCTGCACATTTCCAGTATAAGCTGATCTCGCATTGTATAGGATTTCCTTACAATGAGAGGTCAGTGTAAACTGGAACGTAACTTGATGTGTAGCCGTGTGTACATACTTGACAGACTGGTATTTCTGTCATAGACAATTTTAATTAATGCCATAGATAATTATCTATGATTAGATAGCTTCAACAAAACAAAACATACAGCTAAGTGTGCCCCCCCTGTGACAGTGTTAAGTGTGCCCCCCGGTATACCAGGGGGGCACTTAACACTTGGGGTCTATGGATTTCGCTTCACCAGAGTTCACCAACATAGACTATACACTCACAGTGTTGCCAACTTAGTGGATTGTCCACTAAAACCGGTGGTTCTAACCCCCATTTTAGTGCCGAAATATTGCTTTTAGTGGCTGGTGGATTTTCTAGTGGTCTATCTGATAATCTGACTTCAGTTTCAATTACTGAAAATGCTATCACTGACCCACTAAGCCGCTAACACTTTTCGACTGCCTCATTCTAATGCCGATGTTTAGAAACTATTAAAATTTAGCAGTATGTAATTAAAAACAAGAAGAGGAACAGAAAGAAGTTAAATCATTTAACTGATATATTAAGAATACCATGACTGTAGTTTGAGATTTGAAGGAAAATGCTGCAATAAACATGAAAATCCAATATACTTACAAAACAAATCGGTATTAAAGAATAGGATCAATCTAAAACCGACGACAATGATGAAGGTGCAGACAAAATGATTCGTGTAAAGAAGATGAACTGTAATTTAGATAGAATAGCAGTTGTTATTGAATATTTTTTTATTCTTGTCTTGTTGATTTGCTAATTGTTACCTAATATTATATTAATTAAGTACGTAAAAATAAAGAAAATGAAAAAATAAATAAAAAATAAAGGAAAGAAAATGAATTACTTACTGTTTTCTTTCATAAAAATTTTAAAAAATCTGTTTAGTGGACATTTTAGCGCTTATTATATAGTAGGGCCGTTTTTTGTTAGTGGTTTTCTGGTGGTTTTAGAAGTACAATCTGGTGGAGAGCTCGGTTAACTGTTGGCAACACTGTACACTCATGTTCACCAAGAGTTCACCAAGATTGCGCCCAATGAAAAAATCCGCTGCTGCCTACCTCTACATATCAGTAATCTGTGGCCTACCTGCCCATACCTGCCTAGCCTATTAAATAAAAATTGATCAGTTACAAGAGTGTAAAGAGTGTTACAAAATCATTGACTTGTATGTGACAGCAGATAGTTGTTTAGATTGCTGTGCAGTAACTAATCCATCACTTCATATCAAAGCTCCACATCATAACAAGTCTGGAAAATGCCGGCGACCAACATCGGATCATACTTGCAGATCGCTAGAAATAGTTTCGACGTCGTGCGACCCGCCCCAATTTATGCTGATGCCAATCAATCAATAGGCCAATGTCAGAATGTGCATATATCCACAAATTGCTACTATGGCTATCACGACCTGAAAAAACCTGAAAACAACCACGTTGACACTGATTGCGAAATGGTCGAATTAGAATTCCCCGACGGAACGCCTTCCAAAACAACTTCTAGGAAGCGGAGCGCTGATGAAGAAGAATATCCTCAAAAAAAGCGTCTTCGAGAAGGTACGTTTAATAATGGGAAACTTACTGAATCCATTACATTTTGAAGGTTGCTTGTTGCAACAAATGCTATTCAGTGGGGTTTCATAACCTAACATGCTAAAATTTGCATTATCACTATGCATAAAGTTACGTAGAGCAACAAGATTGTTCTGTAGTTTTTTGCTTTGTAGGAAGTCTCCCATTGCCATGTTATGCGCAGATGGTACCTACCTCCTATAATTAATTATTTAGTTTTGTTGCAGTTTCACAAAAGCTTTATTGTTATTATTGTGTAGATTATTGTTAAAGTTGCATCTTTCGTTTTTGACTGCTGACTTATAAAATTATTGGGTATTTATGAAGATTTGTACTGTTGTAATTTTTTTAAGATAAGATGATTTCCGAAATAAACATAACATCATTTAGGATGGGGTACAGATTAACCCACACTTTTCCGGTCAGTGCAAATCTATACAATAAAATACCTGATAGTGTTGCTACAGAAGTTAGAAACAATTCTTTAAATGTTTGACTGATCTAATAATTTATTATAAAGAACAATATTTAACATTAATTTATCAAGAATTATAATGCCATCATATTTCAAAAGACTTGTTATGCCTAATACTGCATTAGAAGTTAAGGAAAAACAATGGTTTATTTGTGATACTTACTAAGGTGAATTTATGATTTGAAACTTCAGGGTGAAAACCCACTATTAAAACTAAATGATATTTTTTTACAAATAGGTTTTGGCTTCAGGCTTTCAGGCCAAGCAGCTTTTCGAAAAAAAAAAAATGCTCATTATTATTAGCACAAACGGGTCCATGTTAGTGACAGTTTAAAACTTATAAAAAATGCTCAGTTTTTGTTTTGGCCAAACTGGCTCTTTTGACCATTTTACATTATTCATAGTTCTGGTTTTCACCATGAAGTCTAATTCAATACCTTCAATGTGACACTCATGTTTGTTCATTAATATTTTTGCATAGTACAGTCAAAAATGCATCGATGGTAACACTTGAACTACAAAATTGTTCTTACTCTACAGTTAGGCTGCCAATACACTTGTAAGTTGCCTCCGTAAAATTTATGTAATTTAGATAAATTGACTTCCATCTCAAAGAAATTATGATAAGCTGCTCAAAAGAGTGTTTACATTTTCAAATTGAATGTAAGTTAATTACATAGGACTTTCGTGTGGTAAACTTACAAGTGTAAAGCCGGCCTTACATAAAGGCACTGTCAATGTCAAATTGTTACCACTGATGTTTGGTTGACTGTACATAAAATATTGAGTCATTCTATGTACATAATGAATGATTGAAAAAATATTAGAAAGGGGTTTGTAAGCTTTAATTTACTGTTTGAAAGATCCACAATAATATCATAATGAGGGTTACCAGTTATGGGTCAAAACCAAAATTTTGTACAATTTCATAACAATTTCATGTCCACCGACTTTTCCTTATTCCTCAAAAAAATCTGTAATGGTAATGCTATTTTAAAAAATGGATTTCATAGCGGAATAGTACCTTAAATTCATATTTAATTTATTAGTTGGTGGTTCAGTTATACTTTACGAAATATTATGAAAATAATAAAACGGAATGGAAAATACCATATTATTCTCCCTCAAAAAACCTGTGTCCAACTATCGATTTCAATGTTTGAAACCGCAAAAACTTCGAAAAGGGTTTTATTTATTCAACATAGTATCCAGCATAACGAAGTGTGCGTAAATCACTCAATATCTAGGCAACTTATATGTACTAACAATTATATGTAATAATTAAAAAAAATAAAAACAATGCGTCTCAAAAAGAGTTCCTTTATGTTATTCCTTTATGTAACGCGTTATTTTCCAATAAAATACTTTTTTTTAAACTTACTACTGGGAACATTGACGGAAATGTCACGCCATTTACACCACCAATTTCTGCGCGGCAGTCATAATCTTGTGTCAAGAAAGTGGAAAGGTGTTGTGCGTGTGGAGTGACAAATAAACATTTAGTGGTTTCTCTTGAAAATTCATAAAAAAATAACATGTAAGTATGTTTGATCTTAATCTTATTATCTGAAAACTATTTTGTTTGTGCTATTCAGTCGCTTAGGAGCTGTAATCATTAAGTGAATAGTGTGTCTTGAATTGAAATGAAACACTTCAAAAACATCGTCCATGTTTCCTTTATGTTACGTTATTTAAAAATTGCATTAAGGTGTATTCACAAACACAGGCATGTACTTTTTGTAAGAATGGTTAATAAATATTTTTATCTTTACAATATGTTTGGTTACCGGTTACCGATGCTAACAACATTTATTTTATAATACTTAATGCATTTATTTTAAGAAAACCTCTGGCAAAGTGGCAACTAATGAAAACTTAGTGAAAATTCAATACATCTCTCTAAGTTAGATTTCGTGCGGATTCGTTAGATTTCGTTCGTTCGAGGAATCTACACGGAATCAGTTAAGTTAATTAAGTAAAATTTGATTTTTTGATTTTGATTTTGATTTGATTTTGAAATTGTTATGTTGTCATTATTTTGATATCATTTTGTAGACTGACTCAAATACTTTTGGTTAAACATAATTTCACATGCAAAATTCAAGGGTTGTTTTTGCGAAAAAGTAAAAAATGTAAAAAAAAAGTTTTTTTTTGTGTAAAGTTTCGTGTTTTTGTATGTTTTTTGACTAATTTTTTATTTTATTTAGTTTTTCCATAGCCTCAACGTCTACCTTTACAATTAAGTCATTTGGACGTCTGTAGGTTTTTAGATTCAAAGATATTAGCATTTTATTGCACATTCCCTAATGCAGCCGTTAAAAATGGCCGCCATTAGCGGGGTGTTGGGTTAGGATTCTTTATAAAATTAGATTTGTCGATAAAAATAGTATATAATATGCCCTTTTAGTATCGGTAACCGTTAACCAAACACATTGTAAGTATATAAAACAAATTCGGTTCAGTTTCACATTTATAACTTAAGAACCGCTGGACCGATTGGATTTGTCTTGTTCGTCGGGTCAGCTAGTTTATCAGAAATATCGGATTTATCGAAACCTGCTAAACTCAAAGTGCTTGGTTTACAGATAATATAATATGCCTTTATCGGTTGCAGAAAGTCAGAAAATGTATCTAGAGCGGCTAAAAAATAACGATCCCGAAAAATGGAATCAAACGCAGGAGAAAAATTTTGACCAGAACAAAAAATTCTACAAAAAAAAATATAGTAGAGCTATCAGACAAAGAGAAGGAGACCAGACGAAAGTACTGGAGGAATTAAAAAAAAATACTGACAACAAGTAAGAAGTAGAAAGTGTGAAACTCGAAAAAATACCAAAGAAAATATCAGAAGAAATACAGAAAATGAAAAGATTAATCGGTACTACCATCGGTAGCCTACATTGAAGTGACTACCTGTTATTTTAAAATTAAGATCACGTAAAAGCTTAGACCAAAAACTTAAATGTTTTTTTAACGGCATTGTAGTTATTCTTTTAGGCGTCGAAGTGAGACTTTTGTTATGTCAATCTTTCAGATTGTTACATTTTTATCATGAATAAAAATAATTATAAAATACTTGACTGTTTTTCTCTTACATCATGAACATAGCCCTTATTTTCCTTTATGTTACTTTTATGTTATTGTGACATAAAAATAACACAAATGAAATGATCCAAAATTTTGGTTTTGACCCTTATCTCATTTTGAGAATGGAATTTAAAAAAATTACTTATTAAGTATTGCACACATTCAGGTTTAGGATTTAATGTTGCATCATTGATGATCAATGTCTATAGCTTACCAATAATTTAATACAGACAGACTAGCTTAGACAGCAATAGCTGTTGCAAGAATGGCGGTTGTCTATTTGATTTAAACTGAAAATATAATAATATTGTGTGTAAGGTTGGTGTAAGGACTCTTTTGAAAACAATATTCGAATCGGCACGGAAGCGTATCAAACGGTTGTGATTAGCTTTGCTGAACCGAATTGGCTATTTTTGTCTTTAAATGTTCATCTGAATTTCTGAGAAAATTTTCAAATTCGGGAATTTTTTTTTTCTATGGGATTTTTGTATGAATTAAAATTTGGACAGGACAACGTCTGTCATCCGACAGACGTTGTCCTGCCGATACAATACAGACCGCTATTTAATTGTATAGTCGATCTCGTAACTGCTTTATCACCCTAAGGTTGAATGTCCTTTGCCAGTTAAAAGGACAAGGTCTATTTGTCTATGCGACAGTTAGATAGTTTCAGTATTATCAAAACTGATAAAGCAATGACGAGGTCGACTGTACATAAAATTAGTCCTTTATACACTCAGATTTTAGAATTTTAAACCACCTTCAATTTAAACCATTCCCTCCTTGTAATCCACATTGTCGAAATTCTACATAAGTATTAGGCCAACCTATTTATTTTGTAAGATGTAATTTTGATGCTTCTAATAAAATTTGTAAGTACAATGACTGTCCTCTAGGCTAAGCTCATTGAAATTGCTTAGATTTCAATGACTCAGGTAACATTAGAGGAAGACTAGATGAATAATTAGACACAATAATGTTTTGCGTGTGATTAGTTAAAGTTGCAAAAAAATTGGCCTACCTCATGCTCTCTATTTGAGAGAAATATTTAAATTGTTTTATATTGTGTGAAGAAGTTCTCATCACTCACTTTTGTTAAAAACCGTGTGATTTTTTTTGTCAGTGAAGTTGACATAATCTTAATTTTGTTTATTACTGTTCGTTTATTTATGATTTAACTTGAATTTTTAACCAAATTGAAAAAACGGAGGTTCTCTATTTGATCTGAATATTTTTAAACTTTTCTCAAAAAAATATGGATCAGTTTTGATATTTTTTTCACTAACGTAATCTACATACTTATATTCAGGAAGGTTATAATACACAAGATATCCTAAATTCCTAATATATTGTGTATTATAAGTTATAACCTTCCTGAAGTTATTGTTAATTAAACTTGTTGAATTATCTTGTTTCAAATCGAGGAGAATGGGGTGTATCGATTTTAGTGCACGCAAGTGTAGTTTACTGTAATATATTCATTAATCATGAAGATAATTCAATACATGGAGTAAACACAAAAAGCAAACGGGAACCAGGTAAGGTAATATTTTAATAAATTATTCTACAGACTCCTGTTGATATACAACGTGTAACGTTAAATGCGCAAAACCTCTTAAGGGGTCATTGTACTCATCATTATGACCAACTTTTACTATGGGACCAAACCTGAAATCGCGAAAAAAAAATCAGCTGTTCAGTACATTTATGTTCGCATATTCGTCAAAATGTAGGGAACAGCTGTATTTTTTTTTCGCGATTTCATGTTTGGTCCCATAGTAAAAGTTGTTCATAATGATGAGTACAATGACCCTTAAGAGGTTTTGCGCATTTAACGTTACACGTTGTAGAGAAGGAAGTACCTGCTATTTTAATTTGATTGAACTATAAATACAGCCATGTTACCAGCACGCGTAGCATCAAACTATTTTGTGTTAAATTTAATATAAATAAATAAATATCCTTGGACATTTCACACAACGCCATCTAGTCCCAAGCTAAGCAACCTAATGCTTGTGTTATGGTAACGAGATGGCTGATAAACTACTTATACAGGGTGTAAGGGACAGCCCTCCGCAAACTAACAGGGTGTATTCAGCTCCTCATTTTGAATCATATTCCACCGGAAATTTTCTCAGGAAAATTTTAATTTTTTAACCGACTTCCAAAAGGAGGAGGTTCTCAATTCGTCGGAACCTTTTTTTTTTTTTATTTTTTTTTTATGTATGTTCCCCGATTACTCGAAAATGGCTAGACCGATTTGGATTTTTCTTTTTTTGTTCGAAAGGGTATACGTCCCAAGTGGTCCCATGATCATCAAGTCAGGATCTGATGATGGGATCCCATGGAAATCGAGGGAAACCCTCAAATTTTATGGGCACACCTATATCGATTTCGGTATTTTTTATAGTAACTCGTGCATTTGCTCTCGGAAAGTACCATTCGGTGAACTGGAACTGATGATGAAGACCACAGAGGGCCATCGGAAATACTCAATTATATCTAAGTATATAACAGGTTAGGTTGCGATTCGATTACTTTATTATGGTTTATGCTCGTCAAAATAATGGTAATGGTGACTTCACCATGAGCTCCATTTCTCCTGGTTCTTACTAGGAGAACTCCTCAACAATTAACGTCCCTGCATCGGGAAAAGCAACATTTTGTAAAACGTGATGAGCAGTTGACATTGGGTTATTGTAACTTAGATAAATTACAAACTGAACCACTAAAAAGTGAAAAATAAAAACTTTTTCACAAAAACAAAAACCGACTTCCAAAAAAAACACTACAAAGTGAAAAATAACTTTAATTTCGGAAGTCGGTGGCAAAAAACTAAACTAAAGATCCAAAGACACCGACTTCCGAAATTAAAGTTATTTTTCACTTTGTAGTGTTTTTTTTGGAAGTCGGTTTTTGTTTTTGTAAAAAAGTTTTTTTCAAAATTTTTTTTAGTTACATTTTCATTATTTCAATGTAAAATTGCATTGTGTTCGCAGCACTCCATTTATGTAAAAAAAACTGCAAAAAAAAAAACCAGCAATGGATGTTGAAATACTCTAACCAACGATGCGTGAAATCAGCTGTTCACTTTCTGTCTAGCTACAGAGTTCATCGAACTCACCGCATATCTATTACCTACCCCTCCCAACCAGTAATAGACGCTCCGATTTGTGCACAAAAACACAAACAAATCAGGTTTATTGGATTCCCTTAACGTTCCTGAAAAAATTTCATGTACCGGTCATCTTAGAATGACATACTGAATTCACCCTATCAGTTTGCGGAGGGCTGTCCCTTACACCCTGTATACATTTTTTTTTTTTTTTTGTAAATACATACATATTATAGATAGAAAAACACCCAGACTCGGAACAAATACTTGTAGGTCGTACAAATATTTGTTCCGTGCGGGAATCGAACCCGCGACATGCTGCGCAGCAGTCAATCGCTCAACCACTGCGCCAACCGTGTCGCGTGTGTGTGTGTGTGTGATATAACTTCTTATGAATTCATTTTAATTTGCGTACTAAGTACATAGGTAACTAAGATTAAGATTGTGAACTAAACAACTTAAGTCTTGAGTCCAAGATCAACTATCAAGAAGCATTCTTTCATTTAAAATGACATTTAAGTGCATTTAATTAGGTTAATTTTTAAATGATATGAATAGACTGGAATATGTAGATACACGATACTCGATAGCCGTAAGCTATTAGCGTAATTCGCCAAGTACTTCAATACAGACTCAATAATATCGCGTCCCGTACCTACGCGATCCATTGAGCCCGTATTCGGAAAAATATTAAATCGGGATAGTTTTTTTGCAAAGCCCGAGTATTTTAATCACGAATTTTGTGTGGTATTTGAGGGTTGACATTGTAAAGCGCTATTAACATAAATGGTACAAAATTATAGTCACTATTCATAAAATTCTCGCTTTGATCAGAGTAGATAAGCTCTACACACGTCTCGTGTGTCCGACTGCGTTCCGCTTTGCAAACACGGTCTTCCCGCGTCGTGGTCGCGCGGGTGTGCAAGGCGCTCACTAGTTCTTTCTTCTTTGTAGTTAGTTAGTAGTAGTTGTTGTTCTCACTAGTTCGATTCATTAGTTCGATGGTCGAACTAATTCAACTTTTTCTCAATTGTTCGACGGGCAACGGCAACGCCTTTCGCAGACGCTTTGGTTGCTCAGGTGTGGCCGAAGCTTGAAAGCTTTCTTGAAGTGTGTTCCTCTAATTTACCTGTGTTAATATTATGAGGGATATTTAATGCTGACCGCACATTGGAAACCATTTTACCGCCCAACAGATTCTTGGTTGTATAAGGGGCTAACCCTTCGATTGCGCTGCGCTACAGAACGTTTCTCACGGAGTTACTGTCCATATTTGTATACCTACGTTAGATTATTTATAAGTGTTGGAAGAATACCATGCGTAAATAAACGACAACCGCGGAAAGTCAATGTTGAATGACAAAGTTAACGCAAACAACAATGTGCATGTGCAATATCAGCATTTAGTTCATATTATGCTTACCTCAGCTAATACAAATTCGAATAAGCGGTAAGCACGCTGGCGGTACGTTGCGACGCGTGTTTAATAGCATGTGGATCTTCTGCAAAAATAAAGTCATGAAAGATTTAAGATGAGTTGTTGAGACTTGTGATGTCGCCAAATATTGCCGCGCGGTACAACGTGCATTCGAGACATGGTCAGACTCTGAACACACGAAGAAAACATTTCTGGACTGTTACCCCATGCAGTAACGCGCAGCATATATCCTTAGCACAGCGCGTAAAGTACACATGCAACTGCTTGACGCGCTTAGCACGCAACGCTATACTGGCGGGTACCGTGAGCGGTCAGCTTAAAGCGAAGTCCTCACAAAAAAAAATAACTTGGACAGAGATCTCAATTTGCTTATCCTTGGGACTAAGGGCAAAATTCACAGACCGCACTTTGCTAAGTAAGCGTCGCATATGAACATTCAGATTCAGATACTTTATTTGCTCAAACATGTGTGTAATACATAACATTATAAAAAAAAAACATGTTTACCATATTGTCATGGTGTGCAAATATTGATATGTTTAGATTACAAACGTTACAAGTACAACAACATTATAAGTATAAGGCTCCTTTGGAACGCGTACTTTAAAGTGCGATCTGTGAATCTTGCTCTAAAATATGTTTATATTATCATTTAACAAAATCATGATACATCGAAAGTTGAAACAGCAACAAAACTTGGCTTGGAGGCTTCCTGTCAGAAACTTGAGGCCCAGTGTGATGAGGTTCGAATTTATTTCAGAGGGTATGGTGCCATCGACTTCCAACTACAATCCATGTTTACTACGTCCAACACACAACAATCCGGACATATCTCGTTGTCTCATGGTCCATATGATCTAATCTCTACTGCAATGTCTCCAAGGACAAAAAATAATTTAGAAAATTATCATTTTATCTGCAGAAGTACAAAGAGAGAAAAACATTGAACCTGAGACAAATGAGACAGTGAAATTGGACACCAGTACAGAAGATGTCATGGAATCTTTATATTGGAACATTCACGGAGGAAATATGTTTCATTTAATACAGTGTCTGTGACTCTTGACGTGTGATATTTTTATGATTAAAGTGATTGGGACGTTAAGAAATATGCAACAAATTTGTACACTGAATAAAATATGTGCATAACTTTCTTATTAGTGTAAGATTTTTTAAATAAAAATATAATAGGCAAAGGGAGGGTGTTTTTTTAAATATGAACATAATTATTTGTTTAAGATAATTTATTAATATATTATATATATATATTACACAAAGTATTTATGTAAACGATAAGAGTAATTGAATAATAATATGGGATACAATGATAACATTCAATAATACTAGTCATCAGGGGATCATCAAACTTCTCAGTTCAATCTGGAAAAAAAAACACTAATTATTTCAATTTACTTTGTTTTTCTGTTCCAGATGCAGTTAAAGAAGCTTTAATTGATGTATTTCTGTTTCAGTATAGCTCAAACGACATAATAACCGAAAATGGTTCAGTTTGGGTTTTTGCCCTGCTTTAACAGTGTAATAACTTCACCTTTCTGTTTTTCAGATGATTCTTCCATGTGCAGCCTTGTTGGCACACGGTCAAGTCCAAGCCACTCAGCTTCCGCCTTTAATGCAAACATACCAACAATTTACAGTTTGTCTATAACATACAGATTGGTATTTAGTGTGCAGGTGTTATATAACTAAAACTATAGGTTATAACCAAAAACCCATTGTCTGTGATATAGTTATGTCTTTGTACCTGATGTATTAAATTCTTTTAATTCAATTTGTTTTGTATTTTTATTCTTGGTAGTGCCTCAGAAGTGAAAATGCAATTATAAATATTTCAGTTTATTAAGAGTCACATTATTATTACAATTAAAATAAACACGTGACAAATATGGATTCACATAATACAGAGCCTAGAATACAGAATTAAAGATTTGAAGGTTGGACCACTATTAAGATATTGTGACGTGTGTGTGATAAAGTCAAATTCGAATAAACATTTATGTTAAGATTATGTACCAATTAGCAACCGTCACCATAACGGACAAAGTAAATTATTTTGACAAATTAATAAATATATTAAAATCTAATAGGGCTCGTAAACGGGCTACAAAAATTGCATCTTGCTGGATACTTGCTGAAAACTGTTGCTCAGAAATATGTACAGCGATACTCTTGCTACAATATAATTGCGCAATACGATGCCGAGTATATTGTGTGCGTCTATCTGACAGGCCCCAACGAGATTCATCAACAGGTGATAGCTTGTCATAAAGACATTATTTTGTACCTAAAGAAAATAAATAAGATATATTTTGTACCTCGACAGTTTTTGATTAAATGACGTTTTTATGAAGTGTCTTGCTAGAGGGCCCTTTATGGCTATTTTTATCGTTATTATACTTTCAGATCGCACAATAGTGTTAGGAGCTTGATACTATTATGTACCATACAAATCCAAAATCTCGACTGTCTGTGAGCTACACGTCAGAAGATATTCGTTTTTTAAACAAGCGTCCAGCCAGCGGGCCCCTTTTAAATACTACTATTTTATATCATACAATAGTGTTAGGAGCTTGATACTATTATGTACCTTACAAATCCAAAATTTCGACTTTCTGTGAGCTATACTTCAGAATATATTCGTTATTTAAACTAGCGTCCAGCCAGCGGGCCCCTTTTTAAATACAACTATTTTATATCATACAATAGTGATAGGAGCTTGATACTATTATGTACCTTACAAATCCAAAATTTCGAATTTCTGCGAGCTATACTTTAGAAGATATTCGTTAATTAATTGTGATTTTTTATTTGCTTTTTTAGCTCGTCAGTTATTATTGTTACAGTATCTGTTCGACCGGGCTCTGCTCGGGTGAAAATAGAGAAAACAAATTTTTTTTCCCAAGTATGAGACCTAGCTAGATCAATTTTTTGCACCCGTATACCCATATATTGCAAGTTTCATCGAAATCGTTAGAGCCGTTTTCGTTAACGTGAGTACAAATATTACTCGTTTTAAGCGCAGGTCACACCGCCAGCTAGCGGGCGGTCGGGCCAGGCGGGCGAACATCGTTGCACCTCTTATTACATACTTCGGTTCACACCGCGAGCTGACCGAAGTAGTGAAACGATGTTCGCCCGCCTAGCCCGTCCGCCCGCTAGCAGGCGGTGTGGCCTGCGCTTTATAGTATAGGGATGTTGTATAAGGTTTTTGATGTTCTTTAAATTTCTAAGTTCTAAATTGACATTTGGTACGCGTTGTCTGAAATTTTAAAATTATTGTCGACATGTTTAGACATCTTTTGTTCCTAACAATTTAAACAGATTAAAGATTATAATTACTATTACATTTTCTCTTTTAATTTACATCGTCATCATTAGCGTCGTACTTAACTCTCTTACTCTTTTTCTTAATCCCAGTTTTGGTGTTATAGCCCTATTGGATTATGAACGTAGGTATATTGTTTGAAAAGGGGTTTGCTAGCTAGACGATCGTTTAATTAACGAATATCTTGTGAAGGCTCGAGAAAGTCGAAATTTTGGATTTGTAAGGTACATAATAGTATCAAGCTTCTAACACTATTGTATGATATAAAATAGTTTTATTTAAAAAGGGGGCCGCTGGCTGGACGCTTGTCTAAATAACGAATATCTTCTGAAGTATAGCTCACAGAAAGTTGAAATTTTGGATTTGTAAGGTACATAATAGTATCAAGCTCCTAACACTATTGTATGATATAAAATAGTAGTATTTAAAAAGGGGCCCGCTGGCTGGGCGCTTGTTTAAATAACGAATATCTTCTGAAGTGTAGCTCACAGAAAGTCGAGATTTTGGATTTGTAAGGTACATAATAGTATCAAGCTCCTAACACTATTGTGCGATCTGTAAGTATAATAACAATAAAAATAACCATAAAGGGCCCGCTAGCAAGACACTTCATAAAAACGTCATTTAATCAAAAACTGTCGACGTACAAAATATATCTTATTTATTTTCTTTAGGTACAAAATAATGTCTTTATGAAAAGCTATCACCCGTTGATGAATCTCGTTGGGGCCTGTCAGATAGACGCACACGAGTATATTCCAGCAACTATATTGCCGAGCAAATGAATTCGTACACGTGGAGCAACACTGAGACTATATACGCCTGAACAGAGGTGTAATCTAGCCGGCTACACAACAAACTGTTGCGGCTACAACAATAAAGTACATGCTATAGTTGGGCGGCTACACAATTGCAGCTAGAAATTGCCACAAAACTAGCCCGTTTAAGAGCCTCTTAAGTGGCCTCTGCAATATAGCCCAGGAAAATATTATATTTTTGAGAAAAAAATCCTAGTAAAGAATTCCCACCGGAATTATCTTGATTACACATTACAAATAAAAGTCCATAGGACACATGTGCGTAAAAAAAAGGATTTTTGCAATAAACCGATCCTCGGACCTATGCCAGGTCCGAGGATCGGTTTATTGCAAAAATCTAGTAAAACATTAGCATTACGTCACATTACCCGTGGTACCCGTGGTGGTGGTGGTGTGGTGCTGTAGTCCCTGGCAGGGACCACAGGGAATTTTGTGCCTGTGGTCCCTCCGAGAAATACAATGCTGCCGAATTAAAATGGTAGTCTCGAAAGTACGATTCGCGAATAAAACCATAAGAATCATCAATACACCTCTCCAAGTTAGATTTGCCGTGGATTGGTCCGACAGCAAAACTACATCCAGTAAATCTCGAGATTAAATTCTCATCATCTTCGAAATGTGGGGTAACGATGTATTTTGTTTCACTACCACATTTAATTAAGATAAGAGTAAAGTCCCGTTTTTAGGGTTCCGTACCTCAAAAGGAAAAAACGGAACCCTTATAGGATCACTTCGTTATCCGTCTGTCTGTGTGTCTGTCAGTCTGTCAAGACCCTTTTTCTCATACACACAATGGCGCCCGGAGGACACGGTGGAGCATACAGTGGAGGTCTGCCCGGCTTGGGCAGAGCACCGCCGTGTTCTCACGGAGGCGATCGGCGGCGGCGATCTCTCGCGTCCGAGCCTGGGGGCCTACTCCCTAAGTCCGTCCGTCTTTCCGTCCGTCCGTTTATCCGTCCGTCTGACATTACGATCCATCAAAACAAGTGTAAAAGTTAATTTTTTCGGACTGGCAAAAACACGTCGGGAGTAGGGACAACTGGCAAATCATGTTGTCATTCATACTTCGTTCGGGCCCCGAACCAATCATCCATCCGTAGATGATGCGGAGTAAGAAGCGCCCGTAACGAAGTCCGAAACTACGGGCTTCGTGCTTAGGGAGTAGGCCGCCTGGTGTGTTCTTGCCCGTCCGAAAAATTTAACTTTTACACTTGTTTTGATGGATCGTAATGTCAGACGGACGGACGAACGGACGGACGGTGGGTTTTAGTCAGTAAAAGTCTGACACGCCCTCCCGCTCCACCCAGAGCGGGAGAAGGCCATGGTGCGGAGCGAGAGTGCATGGGAGGCCGTCATCTCCTTCTGCGAAGCAGTAATGCTCGCGAAGGAGGAGGCGGAACGCGTGAGGGAGAGGCAGCCTCACGCCCTCAGTCGCCGCAGGAGACTCCCTGGGCGGCGGGAATCGCGAGATTTCCGGCCACCGTAGACGAGCTAGCGGACGGTAAGTAGCGGGTAGCTCGCCGTCCGGTAAGGACCAGGCCCGAGTCGACGGCGCGTTGTGTTCCACGCGCGCCTCAAAGAGATGTCAGCAAAAGATGGGGTCTAATAGGGCCGATGCCGCTGGGGTCGCGGGTAGTTTAAAAAAGATACCGTGGCCCTGGCATAGGCAACTGAAGGAACACGGGTGGGTTTTAGTCAGTAAAAGTCTGATCTCTTGAAGTCCTACAAAATTCAAACTTCTAAGTCAATGCCATAAAAACATACGGCCATTTTGCGACACATTTTGATACTCACAACTGTCGCAAGTAAATCAAAACCTGTACTTCCCGTTGACCTAGAATAATAAAATTTGGCAAGAAGCAAGGACTCTCAGCACATGTAAAGGAAAAAGTCCGAAAATTGTGAATTTGTAATTTTATTAAATAAAAATTGGGATCCAAGAAGCAAGGACTCTCAGCACAAAAAAGTCCGAAAATTGTGAATTTGTAATTTTATGAATTAAAAATTGGGATCCAATGTTAAGTTTTTTTTGTCATAAATTCTTTTCGACTGCGGAACCCTTCATTGTGCGTGACCCGACACGCACTTGGCCGGTTTTTTATTCTACTTGATATCGTAGGCCTAACCCATAAATTGTGAATTAAGACAGCATTTTGTTCATAATAAATCTTTTGGTCTTTTTATTCTTTTTCACCATTTTCAAAACGTTGTAATGTCGGGGCCACACCAACGTCAATGCCCATCATCGCCATAAACATCGCTGTAATTACTCGGATAACTATCGCGATAAATTGAGTGGCCACACTTGAACGCCGCCACGTCAATCGGCAATGTGAATGCCATTAAAATTATCGCGATAAGTTGTGGCTACACCTACGGCCTACGTCCATCATCGCGATAATCAACGGCATATCCCGTTGGTGTGGCCCCGACATAAGTCTACATTTCGTCAGTAGAAAACCATGTTAGATGGTATATTTTGGTGTCGTTTTTTCCAGTTCTCATTTATTGTAGTGTTCGACATTTAAAAAAAAAAGAGTATACTCAACAGCTTTTTGAGCAGTTTGAGACCAGTAGTTTGCCCTTAACTTTAACATTTTCTGAGCCGTATATTTCGAGAACCATTGGTTCTACTAGAATCTTGTTTAGGAATTCACAGTATATGAATGGACTTTTCCCACAATATTCTTATTGCCTGAATAAAGATAATCCCGGTGTTAAATCTTAACTAGGATTTATTTACAGATTTGCCTTTAAGGTCGAGAAGACATGCCTGGAACTTGCACAAAAGTATGCAAGTAGCTTGCATAGCTTTGTACAGGCTACAGGGCATGTGTATTTCCCGCCCTGTGAATGCGCAATGGTAGCCCGCGACATTAAAATTTTCTTACGCATTTTGCAGGTCTGTGTCACGTTGTATGTTGATCGAAATATGATTCGCGACCATAACAAATATGTATTTACATAATTATAACCAAGAATCATCAATACATATCTCCAAGTTCGATTTGTTCTAAAATGTCATGATGATCATGATTATTTAACTTACTTTCCTAAGCTAAATATTCTGTTATGGTTAAATATGTAGGTGTGTATATTATGAACCAAATTATTAATAGGGCATCCAGAATTCAAAATCGAAATGGTGCAAAGTAGGATAACGCAAGCAGACGACTAATTTACTTTATTACACATTTCAAATCCTTAGGGTGACTGGTAATTACTAATTACCAGTCACCCTATTAGTGACCGATACTTAAACACATGATTGTACTCAATATGTACAGGATTTAAAACCAGTTGATACGAGACGATTTAAAATAACCCATCAAAGACTTGGTACATAATATACCTATAAATGTTAGACAAAAGGTATAAAATTAGGTACTTATTCATTGCGATTAGCACAACTGATTAATGGCAGGCATCTACAATACAAAACGTGTTGCATTACCTCAGTCGGGGTGACCTCTTCAGTGTCTACCACGTCCGGCAGAGCTTCGGCATTAGCTGTAGCGTCGTCATGTCCGTTAGCACCATCTTCCACCTCATTGTGACAGGTTTGGTCAGCTTCGGCCAAATCTCCATTATGCATTTCGGAACAATTTATGAGATCGACTTTTCCTTCTTGACTGGAACGTGGACTATTGTCGTTCATGTCCGAATTCTCAATATCCATATGAACGTGTCCCGGCCACAAATCGTAAGGACAAGCATTTAGCTGATGCAATTGGCTGTCGCTTGAACTAAATAAATTTAATGAACCAGCGACATCTTGCAAGATGGAAGATTCGGATAGCTCGTTCGTGAGTTGAGTAGGTTCGCTTTCGTTACTAGCTGGTATGAATACTGGCAAATTCTCAATAATATCTCCTGAAACATCACAAACTCGCATACCTTCGTATTTAGAGAGTAATTCTAATAGCCTCCTCTTGGCCTGTTGAGTATACCTTCCGTCGGTAGTATTGCTTAATATAAGAGATACTAATGTCTCTAAAAAATCTGTCGTACATGTTTCATCGCTTTTTAACAACAAAAAGCGAACTATTTTATTATCAAGTTGCAGAGCATTTCCACACATATTTTGGATTGATAATGAATTACAATCATTATATGCGCTAGGGTCACCAGATGTTGAAGCTGATTCTTGCCTATTTTCTTCATGCGCACTTTCATTGCTTTGACTCTCAATAATAGAACTGTACTGAGACAGTACATTACGTATTGATTGTAATACTTTTTGTCGTAAAGCATCAGAACTAATTAATTGCAGCTCTCGGAACAGCTGAATCAAAAAATCCGGGTGAGATTCATTCACATCAATCAGAGCTGTCACTTCAGAATACACGTTTTCTCTGAGCAGATCAAATAACTTTGAGGTAGCCTTATCTTGAACTTCGCGACTTGTTGACGCTAAATTAGGATTAGGCATTTCGGATGTACTGGCAATGTTAATATTGCTCATTTGTGAATAATCCAGTGAGTAATTTCTTCGATTAGTTGAATTCTTAGCTGGTAATTTTGAAGATGATTTTTTTTTACTATTAGCTGATGTGTTTAAGTTATTTGCATGGGCTTGTATAATTTCAGGAATTGGGTTTGTTATATTTAAATTTCTAAAAGAGTTTGATGGAGCTTCTTGGCGATTTATATTGATGTTACAAACGTTAGTAACATTGTTATCGTCGAGATTTCTTGAGTGACAAGCAGACGTCGCATCGGTGTCTGGGTTCTGGTTGACGTTCAGCACGTCTGGCGCAGATGAGAACGAAAGGGATCTTTCGTAGGCAACGTTTCGTCGCGTATGTCTGTTGGGTATGTCATCATTATTTGCCTGTGATGATTGAGCGGCGTTGTGTGATGAGCTAGCAGCGTTGGTATTTCTCTTGGGTGTGATGCAGGGAGGGGTTGCCGAAGGGGTGCGATGGAGCGTATTGTGAGATCTTTCGACTAAAGGATGGGGGTTATGAGCGGGCCCGACTCCTAAGTGCCCGTCAGCGTTTGCCTTGTTATTGGCGGACAGAAGGTTTTGACGGGAATAACTGAAAAGAAAAATGTACACGCTTTTACAATTTTTGTCTAATAGGTACCAGAGTTATGATAAAAACAAGCCGATTTCGATACCACTGTAATGTTAGTATATACACGTCATGTAAGATTATTATAATATCACATGCATGTATGATTAGTCTTATTATTACAAAGCATGAAATAAAAACCGATTGCAAACGGAAAATTCTAGGGCAAACACTATTCTCACCCTTAGATATTTTTGAACTGAAGTATATGATAAAATACATAAATACGGTGTGTGTATAATTAAATATAAATTATAATAAGTCAAAACAATGTGTGTTTCCTAATATCTGAAAAGAGAAAAGCAAAGTAAATAAATACTTTTAATTTTATTTATGCAGCTGTCCCACTACATTTGCAAAAGTACCTATCAACGATAAATGTTACCTGCGGAAATTATCCCAATAGTTATTGGCTCTGTTTCCCGGCGGTACTTGATTATTTAGCGTATGTGATGCTGTTTCAGCACGCCAGCGCTCTTCCATCTAGAACACAGAGCATGTCATTTTATTTAAAAATACCCCGTGGCAATTTCTTCTAAAAAAAAGACGGACGTTCAGGGGCAAAATGTCCAATTCTCAAAATGTCCGTTTTTCATTCTTAAGTCGTAAAAAAGCGCTTTGATGAGTTATTGAACACATTTACTACATTCTCAAAGATTGGCCATTTTGGGAATTAGACATTTTGACACTGCTGTACATTATGAGAATTGGATTGTCCCTTTTAGTGCAAAAAGTTGTTGTTAGTGCGGTCAACCGCATGTCATCATCATCTGCCTAGCCTTTTCCCAACTATTTTGGGGTCGGCTTCCAGTCTAACCGGATGCAGCTGAATACCAGTATTTTACGTGGAGTAACTGGGTAATACGATATCCCTTGGTAAGACTGGTTGTCAGACTTTCGGGCTTCTGACGACCCGTAACGACTGTCAGACACACGAATGGCAGCCGGGACCAACGGCTTAACGTGCTTTCCGAGGCACGGAGAAGTCTCGGTATGTAAAGATGGTCACCCATCCACTGACCAACCCCGGCAAGCGTAGCTTAACCCGCTGGATCGACCCGTGCGGCTGTTATTACTTAGGCACGAGCTCCTCCGAGCTCGGTCAACCCCGCATTTCAGGTAACAAATTAACTACAGCCTGATTTTTAATTCGACGGAATTCTGACATTTCAGAAGTGTTGCCAATAATAAAACGGTCCTACTAAAAACAGAACGCATTTAAGCGAAATTTAAAAAATAAACCTTTCTTGAATTTAAGGTTTCAATTAGAAAAACTAAAACTTAAAAGGGAATTGCCCATCAGCCACACAAAAAAATGCTTGAAATGGACAACAATGAAATATGCGTCAAATTGCACTACAAATCGTAGGGAATCCTTTACAAATTCAATAATTATCAAAAAACTAGGTAGAAGCCAGGTCCAATCATTTTTTCTAAAATATAGGTTAAGTCAAGGTTAAGGATTAATATGCAATAATTATACAACAAAACAGCATTTAAATGTTTTAATCATCATTAAAAACCACTAATATATCATAAAGAAACTGTGCAGGAGGATAGATATTGGATTGGTACCGGGCCCAAGCTAAGTACCATATTATTGACATAGTATGAGCACAGGTACCAACTGTTCGCCGTCCCACTAGGCAGTTACAATAACGATGCTATATATGCCTACTTGTCGACTATCTGGTCGACTGGTTCCTGGTGTCTCGGTGATAGTTTGAATTGCTAATCTTAGACATGCATCACAAACAACACTGTCTTGTTCAACCTGTGAAAAAAAACAAAACATAATGTACTTATTGTTGTATGTCAGTGCGTTCAACATAAATAGGCAAGACACCTAGGGAATCTCAGTACTTACAGCTTGTGGTGTTATCCATGCCTGTATTAAACGACGTACTTCATAATTTTGCACTGATATAAGATTACGTCTCATCGATGCAATATCGAGATAGCAATTAACACAGTGTACGTTTCTATCCATTTCTAAATAAACACGGCACAAGTCCGAAATAATAGCAGCGTCGTATAATATAAAGCAGGTTCAGGTCCGTCGTCAAAAAGCCGAGTCGAAGTTTCGGCGGGTCCAATCTAAGCCCGTGTTCAAAAATGGGTAACGTGTACTGAAGTAAAATCAAAATCCTTTAAAAATGGCCAAAGTCGTCGTTAAATATCCTAAAAAGTAATATACTCTAGTAACTCAAGTCGCAAACGCAAAACCATGAATCGATCAAATCAACAATCGAAAAAATTAAATGCAGTAATGTCAAAGTGTCAGTAAGGCAAAGGACATTATGATGCATACAGCCTACGATACGTTTTCTATTTTGAAAATAATTTGATTTTAATTAATATTGACATGCATATATTATTTCAATTAGATTTACGGTATAAATAGGTCGAATTATATTAAATGAATGATAACTGTGCAATAATTCTATAAAATAGTTCGTTAAAGATTATTTGACGATTCCTGTCTGGCTGAATGTCGATTAGGTACTCATGTCAAATAAACACTGACCTCCATGATAAAATAAGAAGGAACTAGACGGATATCAAGTTAAATATTTTAAAGATCGTTATATTTTCACCCTAGGTATACAAACTTGAGAATTATTTCATTATACCTAATTTATTCTAAATAGAATTAAGGACTGTAAGTAGTTTCTGTCTATCTCAAGCATTTTTCAGGCATTCCCCTTTACTGATAATTTTAAAATGGTAATCAGATTTTTTATTATCAAATTATTGCAGTTCCAATAATTAAAAAATTTTCTTTCACAGGAATTTTTGGAAGTCGGTTGTTTTTTTTTTGTAAAAAAGTTTTTTTTAGGAATAAGTATCTTTTTGTTTGTAAAATCTTCGCTTCTTGTAACTACAGACAGACAACGATGATGATATTAGTGATAACTCTTTTTTCCATTTAGCCATGTTAAATAACATTTTCCGGTTAGTGTGCATTGAATGCACAGAACAAACACTATTTACATTGTCATATTTACTTGATCTCATTCTCTTTCATTTCTCATGTTTTTTGTTATTTTATATCCTAAAAATTGTAGTCATTTATATAACATAAAAAGGACAAGACAGAACAGGTTTACAATATCTGAAGTGTCAAAAAATTACAGCTGTCAGAATTCCGTCGAATTAAAAATCAGACTGTAGGAAACCAGCTCTAAATGTTACGACATTAAGCAGCCGCTGTCAATATCAAATTGGGTTGAAAATACATAAAAAAATAAATGTTACGTGATTGATCTGGTCTCTCAGCTGGTGTATCTCTCGCTGCTGCATGACGAGCTGCTGCCAGCACCACGCGCCCCAGAACCCGCAGCCACAACTGCAACCACCTACCATACCTGGGGGTTACCATACAGTGTTCACTTTTGTAGCAGCTCAGTATTAAAATAAAAAAATCTCGGGCCAAGCACAGTGCACGGTTCTGTAGTCGGGATGAGTATTTACGCATGAACAGCATTTATATTACCGGCCGCAAAAAATGTTTGTAATTCATAGTATTTTTCGAAGAAAAAAAAACTATGAGTGACATATCTCAATAACTATTGACTTAAATAGCAAAGTCACTATTATGGGATATGTGCATTGATATTTTTTTTTATACCTCGGTTAAATGCATGGAGGTTAAATGTAAGATGGGGAGTGTCACCACATTTTTTTTTTTTTTTTGTAATTTCACTACAACATTGTTTAGGAGTGCACAGAAGACATCTTTTCAATTTTCATAGACAGTGCAAATTAGTCTCCGAGTAAAATGGCTGTGTGACATCTGGACCAACTGACAGTTGGACATGACGAAATTTAAGGGTTTCGTTTTTGCCATTAGGCTAGGGAACCATAAAAAGTGAAGTCAAGTGATTATGTACTATGCTCGGTGTAACTTTTAAGTAACTGTCACACTAGCCCGTCAAATGGTTACAGTTATCTAGCACACTAATACATAGATACTTTACATTTATTTATACTCGTGGATTGTCTCTATTCGAAAGTGATGTAACAGGCTCAATGCTGCCAAATTGCTTACTGTAAGGCATCATCATGTTGAACGGCATAGATGGCGGGTAAGACAGTTGTGGCGTTCCCATCAGACGTTCCATAGTTTGAGAGTGGCTGTTCTGAGTGAACTGGTTACGCATGTCCTGAAATAACATGATAGCTACAAAAAGTGTTTACATAAACAATGAAACATAAGATTCTTCTGCTTTTTAGGGTTCCGTACCAAAATGGTAAAAAAGGAACCCTTATGGTGTGACTCAGTCTGTCTGTCTGTCTGTCACAGCAATGTATAAATATTTATACTTTTTTGTAACAGGAGTCCCTGTTACAAAAAAAGGATAGTAACGGGCTCTTAAAAATTCAAAGTGGAGCTACTAGGACATGTGGGGACATGTGGGGTATCATATGAAAGAGCGCTATTTGCACATTCTCAAATATTTATTTATTTTTTTTAGGCCCCATAGTTTTCGACTTTTGATGGAAAATGTAAAAAAAATACCGTTCCCCCCGGGTTATCTCCGAAGTTTGCAAAGATAAAAATCTGAAATTATTCTATGTCATAGAAGTTTATGTAAAGATTACAGGAAAAATAAAACGATGTCTCTAAATAGCACACTTTTTCAGAAATCGAAACGGAACCCTTGGTGCGCGAGTCCCACTCGCTCTTTACCGGTTTTTTCTTCTTTCTGGTACAAGATGTATCAGAAAGTAGAGTCGAGTACGTATTTAAGTCTTGTACGTGACCGCTGATAATTTTTTCTCGATTACGATGTTGGTCCCATGGATAAAGTTGTTTAGTTTGATGGTCTGTACCACATCCTTAAATTTAACCACACCTTTCTGATACACCCTGTAGAACTATAATGCATTTGGAAAAAGAACATTAGTTGTAGCAAGTTATGATTCCAATTATGAAATAATAAAATATCCGCTATCGTCGGCTATAATAAGCGAATCTTATCAAGTTTTCTTTACCTGGTTGGATTTATTGTTAGTGTTCCAGCCAGGTGGTGGCATATGGGGATACGGCATGCTTCCAGGATTTTCGCCAGCTAAAACAATGAAAAGGATATTTAAGTTAAACGATCGAAACTGACAACATGCACCATCGCGGACTTTTGCCCAAGGCATTCGACCTTATTACCAAGGTCATAAGGTTGAAGTGGTTTTCAGCAAATGTTCGCGATGGTAAATACTTTATTAAAGTTTTAGGAATAATAACGTACTGTTTTGGGAAATTGGCGGAACCATATTGACGTTCGACGATTCCACTCTAGGCTCGTGACGGATGTTTTGATTCGTATTGTTCGACAGGGATAACTGAAAAAATACCCAAAGTTTACAAATGTATCTTTAATTGGACTGGACGATACAGTAAAAGAAAAGCAACTAACACTGCTCTCATCTGGCTGTCTCTCTTGGGGTTGTCTCCGTCGCACTCGATTTCTTTGATTGGACTTATTTCTGGACGCACTGTGGAGTATAAAACAAACATGAAACAAATTCCTTTTTAGAATATACCAATAAATTATCTATCTATCTATATCTATACTAATAATAAAGCTGAAAAGTTTGTTTGTTTGAACGCGCTAATCTGGAAGTACCAGTCAGATTTTAAAAAAATATTTTTGCATTTGATAGCCCAATTCTTGAAGAAGGCTATTATTAACATCACGCTAGGACCCATAAATACGAACAAAAAGAAAAAAAGTCACAAAGAACAATAAGCGAAACGAAGTAATAGCGCCGCAGGCGATGGGGTGGGTTGGAGGCTTGGGGGGGCAGTAAATTTCACGCGAACGAAGCTATTGTACGAAATAGCGTATCAGTGGGCGTCACCGTTTACTCGCACTTCAGTCTATGACACAAGTGACGTATAGAAACTGAATGGCGGCCCTTGCGCTCACCGTAATTTCGCCACCACGAATTTTATTGGTAATACCGTCTCTAGACGCTGCCGGCGAAGCAATCATGCTCTGTGGCGGTGCCGCGTGGATATAATTTAAAATTCGACGGTTTACCACTTTGCCTGTGCAAGTAAAATGTAATTTATTACTGAACTGGGCCTATTTGGCGCAGCGTGAGGTAAACATTCCAGCTAACACACATTTATTTTATTTTGCAGAATAATATGTTGTGTGCCTTTTAGTCTGTGCTAAATAGATGTATTTTCTTTCTTTCTAAAAGTGCTTTCATTCATAGTTAGTTACCTGTCCGTGTCACTCCCGTAAGCGCTGCTCATGTGAGGCGGTAAAGCTGCGGCAGATCTTCCGCCCAATGCGCTGTCTCCACCACCCTAGACGTCAAATATATGAATGTATTATTTTTCATCACTAACGTTATGCGTTAGTCTACCTACGTACATAGTGCGTTTTTGCGACCGATAACGCCAAACAAAGTTTTTACAGTCAGACAACGCGAGCGGTTTCGCAGAACATATGGCTTATGTCCATAAACCCAAACTGCCTTATCCAAAGTTTGGGATATAACTATGTAGTATGTAGAGCGATGAATAATGTAGCAGGAATACATACTATCAAAGTATCAACCGTAAAGCCTGCACTACACTACTCGCGAAGTTGCTTCGACGAAGTACTGCAGTGCGATTCTGTAACCATCTCACCGTGAAAACTTAAGTGAAGTGAGCGTGGAGTGAGCTGTCAATAGTGTCAATTCCTAACAAAAACAAACTCAATTCACCTAAGTTTTCACTGTGAGATTTTTACAGAATCGACCGGCTGGTCCAAGTTGACCGAAGTCCGCAGTACGTGACTATACACTCGTAAAAAGAATTTCAGGACGCTTCGAGTACTTTGACTCGGGTGCAAAAACCGATAACGATCGGAAGTCGTCCGAGGCGAGCCAAGGTTGCATGGAGCAAACCGAAGTGCCCTTCTACACTCTCGTATTCGCTTAAGGGTGATTTTCCACCAGAGATGTGCTATACTTCGTTGCTATGGATGCGTTGAACCCGTTTCCACCAGTGCTATGTTATGTGGACCAATGAATATGATTAGTGGATATCAAACGCATCCATAGCAACGTACCATAGCACATCTCTAGTGGAAAAGCATCCTAACTAGTGCAGGCTGACTTACCCTGAAGTTTTCAGTTTCTCTGGAGTCCTGTGAATCTAATAGTATTTGCTCAGATCTGGATTCGGGCTCACTGATGCGGTCTTGTTCGCTGAAACAACATTCGTTTATACTTAGCTTAGCTGTGATTTGGTATTCAACTTTCAGCACAAAGTCCTATAACCGAAATTAAAACGTACCTATTGTATGATTGATTGACGACTGAAGCGCTGCGTGATTCTGATTTCATATTTTGGGGTTCAGGATTCGCGCATAGTACTTTCTGTAACAACCACAATACACATACTGAAAGGTGAGTTTATACTCGAAAAATGTCTGAAGATAGATTGTGAATGCTATGGAAATAAAAATTTTATTGAAGCGTTTTTCAAGCACTGCGGTTTATCTACTGGCATACTTTCTGCCTATTCATCGGAATGAGATGACAAATCAGCCCGTTACACCAAGAATTGATTTTAGTATGTTACGATTGCTGCTGTTGCTGACAAATTCGAATATTTATCTTTTAAAACACAATGGGTTAAGTGGTCCAAATGGCCAGCGTCACTCGTGGATTCAAGACAAATCTAACGATAGCTCAAATTTTTAACTCAATCAAGCTGTTTATGCAAAATAATTGAACAAATAATAATTTTCATCTAACTATAACTTACTGATAGATATTTTTTTAATGGGTGTCTTACTAAAAATGACTCCTTATTTAGTAGACTATTCAGTGACATTAGTGTCGTTTGTGGTGGACATTTGTATCAAGCCCCATATTATTTTTTTCGAAATGTCCTTTATGGCGACGATAACCGACTTGTAATGATTTTATCTACACCCATGCTATAAATCCTCTATAAAAGTTTCTGAAACAGTTAGCTTATTGCCAACATTAAAACAGCCAGTGTCATAGTAACCATGGTAACCATAATAGCATCCAAACGGTTGTTTTAATGTTGTACAGAATTTGGGTTATTCCCGCTCGGTAACACCCTTTCGTCAACACTGTTGAAAAAAAGTTTCGTTCGTTCAGTGTTGACGAACGCTACTTATTATTTCGGGTAATTCCCGTTCGGTAACACCTTTCGTTCCTGTCGTCAACACTGTTGACGATCGGGAAAAAAAAGTTTCGTTCGTTCGCAGTGTCCATGAATGCTGGTTTTTATTTTTAAAATATGGAAATAAAAATAAAACATGTCATGGATTTTCAAATGTTTAATTACGACAAAAGTCTAGTTTAATTGATAAAAAAATGTTGGATGTAGTTCCATTTGTAGAATTTAAGTTAGTAGATTGCAAACTTCCCTTTGCAGCAGGCAGGTATAGCGATGCCGCGCCGGTAGCCGGTAACAGTAGATAAAATAAACAATAGATTCGCACACTACCCCCCACCGGCCTATTCTAGTACGTTATCCACCATGACCTTGAATTAGCCAATCAGAGCACAGCAATAATAAGTATCGTTAACGCTTTAATTAAAATAAATACCTATATAATAATAACTATATTATTATATATTAATAATAATTATATTATTATATATTTATTTTAATTAAAACTTAGGTATTTACAACGCTTTAATTATTATTGTAAAATAGTTGATTATCTGTGATACAAAATTCTTTATTTACTTGATTATCTGAAATATTTTATTTTTACTGTTTTTAATTAGGTTTATTTTAATTTTAGGTACTTAATATAAAAATATTAAGGTTTAAGGTTATAGTTTCGTTATTTAATTAGTGTAAATTAGATGATTATCTGTGATACATAATAGTGTACTTAGTTTTCATTAGTCACTTTCTCAACTATATTTGATTACGTTAAATCAGTGTCACAATTTTATTACTTATCAAAGTGTAAAATGGTTATTATGCACATGATAAGGCCATTTTTTTATTTTCTAGTTAATTGTGTTTTAAAAGATCTAAAATAATCCATTAAAACATTTTAAAAATCCATGACATGTTTTATTTTTATTTCCATATTTTAAAAATAAAAACCAGCATTCATGGACACTGTGAACGAACGAAACTTTTTTTTCCCGATCGTCAACAGTGTTGACGAAAGGGTGTTACCGAGCGGGAATAACCCCAGAATTTCATAATGCAACTTGTTTTCAAAAAAAGAACATTGTAATGCACGCGCGTTTCACTACAACAGCGCCGTAATTAAAAAAAAGAACTTATTCGAATTCACGTCGTATACTATGACGCCGGCCGCCATGTTCGATACGAGTATTAGTATTGCAAAAAACTGTTTCAGAACCTTTTATAGAGGATTGATAACATGGATGTAGATAAAGTCTTGTATGTACATGATTAGGTATTAAAACACTCATGTGATACTATTATCACACTCGGCTTCGCCTCGTGGGTTTATCAAACCCACATTCGTGTTTTAATACCCCTTATTATACGTCAGTTGCATAAATAACTATTAAAACGAAGATAACGTCTAGTGTAAATTATTTGGAAAAAAATATATGTCAAATTAGAGCATTTTCTGAATAAGTGAATATTTTAGATCATGTTTATATTACATACAGCCAGTTGCAGAAACTTGAACTTGACACTTTCAATTCATGACATCCCTTATATTATGTATCAAAAAGAAAGCGACGGCATCAATTTAAAGTCTCCATTAAACTAAAGGTCGTTTCTGCAACTCACCGCTAGTCTAATTAATTTCTAAAGTTATTTCTAACGCGTATAAAAAACTGAGAATCACGAAAAAAATATCAAGCGTATTTTTATGAAAGCTTCACCATTTTATAGACAATTTAATTATTTATATTTTAGTGTACATGTAATATTATAATACCTTTTGTTTCATGTATAATAAATTAATAATACAATAAATCAATACTTAATCGACTAATTTGAGACAGCACTCGTAATACGCCATTGGCATTATCTGCGTCTTTAACCAACCTCCTTGTTGAGCAGCGCCTCCAGTTCACGCTGCTTGTCGGCGAGCAGCGCGCGCAGTTGCATCTGTCGCCGCTCGGCCGGCCCGGGCTGGCCGCTCGGGCCGGCCCGCACTTCTTCGTTCACTTTCTTCTGTTTACGGCTCACCTCTGAGAAAAAACGAATCAATTTAGTATATTCGCGCGTTTTTTTTATTTTTGTTTAGTCGCGGGTTCGATTCCCGCACGGAACAAATATTTGTACGACCTACAAGTATTTGTTCCGAGTCTGGGTGTTTTACTATCTATAATATGTATGTATTTACAAAAAAAAAAAAAAAAAATGTATATAATTATGTAGTTTATCAGCCATCTCGTTACCATAATACAAGCATTAGGTTGCTTAGCTTGGGACTAGATGGCGTTGTGTGAAATGTCCAAGGATATTTATTTATTTATTTTTTTATTTATATTATCGACTCAATTACTCTGACTCATTATATTATCGACTCAATCTATATCTATACTAAGAATAAAAGTCAATTGCCGAATGCGCATCACTTCATAACGGTTGCTAATAAGCTCCGAAACTACTGGACCGATATTAACCATTTTTTCACCAATAGTAAGCTAAATTATCAGGAAGTAACATAGGGTATAATTTTTTTTTTTTTTAAATAGAGATCCTTGGGGAAATTGCAATAATGTAACCGAAAGTAGTAAAATTTTGTCATTATTTGGCGTGCGCTGACAAAATTATTGGTCTTTTTTATTATTTTGGGTCTGGGAAACAAGAAATTTCACGCGGACGAAGTCGCGGGCAGAATATAATAAAAATGAAATGCTGTTCGTTGGTAAGAGCATCACTTGAGATCGGCTGGACTGACTTGGGTATTTTTTGTTTTAAATTGTTCTTATTAGTCCGAATCAGTTTCTTACGGAAAGAAAAATTTGAGAAGTTGCCGGGAAAATTGGAAAATTCGAGAAAACTGAAAGTGAATTTTCTATGGGAATTTTGTATAAACTCAAGTCAACTCAAACTTACGATTCAAACGATGGATATGCCTAATTCTTTTTTTGTTTTGTTTATGGTCATGAAAAAGTTATCAGGGAAAAAAAGGGGGAATAGGGAATATTACGCAAAACTAATTCTAGAATCTAGAGGGCGCTGTTCCTCTTTAGACAGGAGAACGTCTGTCGGGTTAGCTGGTTTATATAATAATAAAAAATGCACTATTGTACCTATATGTCTAGCTGTAAGTTTTCCAAAACATTAAAAATTATATATTTCTGCATATCATAGATACAGACAGATACACAACGCAGTTGTACAGTAACTACTTTTTGAGGCAGTTGTGTAAAAAGCTCAAGGTGCCGTGGACTTGTGAACAACATTCACCGTGACCGAAAATAGAAAACCATGTATTGGGAGACTTTAATCGTCTGATTAAAGTCTCTCAATGCTTATGGTTTTCATGTCTATGAGAATTTCAGAATCGGAGCCAAAGACCAACCTAAAAAAGCTTCTTCCGTGAATAGATTGATATTTTAGCAGCGAAATAGCTACCTTTGTTAGAGATCATATCCTTGATGCGTGCGCGCTCGCCCATGATCTTCTCGGTTTCCATTCGAAGCTCTTGTGCTAACTCTTGTAACGTCGCTATGTTGTCTTCGTGACCTGAATTGTGATCATTAATTTTTTTTTAAGGTTTTGTATCGTATTGGCATCTGTTATAGTTATACGTTGAATCATGTCGTTTCTTTTTCAGTTGAATGATAAAGTCTACTAAATAATGTATTTAATATTCTCATTATGTATTTAAAAAATCTTTTAAATTACTGGCAGGAACACTGGACCGGCTAAGACATCACTAGCCGGTTTGTAGTTAGGTAAAAAACTAAGAATAGCAGTGCGTTGCATTTTGACAATTATTCGAAAACATTCACTGTGTAATTTACGTTGTTGTCGAGTAGACGAATTTTTCAAACACTATTACTTACTTTGTTGCTGTTGCGTATGGTGCTGCGGTTGCGCATGGTGTAGTTGCGCATGATGTTGTGGCTGCGCATGATGTTGATGCGCATGTTGCTGCACATGCTGTTGTTGCGCATGCTGTTGTTGCGCATGTTGTTGTTGCGCATGTTGTTGTTGCACATGCTGTTGTTGCGCATGCTGTTGTTGCGCATGCTGTTGTTGAGCATGCTGTTGTTGCGCATGCTGTTGTTGCGCATGAAGTTGCTGTGAATGTTGCTGCGAGTGTTGTTCGTTGGTGAACTTGTGACGCTGAGGCAACGAGTTCCGTACACGACACATACTGCCGTCATTAGACCAGCCACCCATGCTTCCACCGCCTTCGGATTTACTACAAAAAGAGAAAAACTCGTTGTGATATTTTCCATAATTATTATCCTTGATTTTGTTTAAATTAAATAATTATAGGTATATAATCTCGCCTTACTTGTCATGGATGTTCGAATGAGTTGATAACTCTCTGAATGAATCATCGTGAGCCGACGAAAGATGTTCGGCCTCGTAGTTTTCTACCGATCTCATCAAGTCTGCAAAAAACGGTTTTCATTTTTATTAGATAATACACATTGACGTTTCAAGTGGTGAAATGTTATACAGGGTGTTTGGAAAGCATTTGGAGCTAAACATGTCTTGACGAAGTAGGTTTTTTTTTTAAATTTTAACTGATATTTTCAGTATTTTTTTAAATAACCAGTTAATTGCCAACAGACAAAACCTTTAACGGGGTCACGTTAAAGGTTTTTTTTGTGATTTATCTTACCTAATGTAATTTTTAAACTAAGTTCCTAACTTGTAAGTATTATTTAAAAAAAAATGTAGAAAAAAAAACGAAAAGTTTGCAGTTAAAAATATAAATAGATTCGTCTTATGTATGGCTCAAATGCTCTAAATCGTGTCAACTATCACCACCTTTTGCTTCGCACCCAGCTTCCAAACATCCTGTATTATTATTTATAATACCTTTTGTTTTTTGAAGAGCAGTCTTGATAGCCTTTATTTCCATTAGTTTGAAAGGATCTTCATTCTTGTTGTTGCTTCCGGGTTTATTACCTGAAAGAAAATACCACAAGAAATAGTATAGCATTATTTCAGTAAACCTTACATCATGCATAATTATCATAGTAGTGATTTTAAAGATAACTACATTTTCGTGGCAATTCTTCGTCGCCACTTTCTTCGCCAGAACTAGAATACGTATTATGACCGGACTCGAGATGTGTAGCCATTTGCAGCTTTTGAAATTCTTGGACCTACAAACAAAAAGTTAAATAAACGTTTACGTTCGACATTGGATATTGATGAAAGTAGAACGAATGCATGTATGCACACCAAACTTTCCATGTGTTGTTTCTTCATCTGTAACTCTCTCAGTTTGAGTTGTAGAATACGGCTTCGCTCATTGAGCAGTACTTCATCTTCATCTACTTCGCTGTCCCGACCTGCGCCTGCCGCCTCCTGGACATTTCAAGACCATCGTTACTTTAAATTATTCCCATTTGATGACGGTCTACACAGCCGAACTTCTGCAGTTGGTTTGCCTTAAACAGGGTTATTTTAAATTGGCTAGCTAAACTCCGCAGCCGTGATGAGTATCAATGTCTAAACAAGATAAAATAAAAAAGATTTGATTTTTTTTTTGGAGGTTCTTAATTCGTTGGGTCCCACAAAAAAAGTAATTTTTTAAATTACTTTTTTTTATTTCCAGCTTTTTAGTTTACAAATGTGAAAGATTTCGCAGACGTTTTTATTGTACGTGTTTTTTACGATTTGTCACTTCGAGGTACTTTTAACCATATAAGTTGTGTATATTTTTGTAATCACCTTTTAAAACCCTTTATTTTGATATCGCACTCACAGGTTTTGAGAAAAAAAAATTTTTTTTAAGACAATATGGCGCCAAAAATCCGCTATTTTGTTTTTTTTTTTATTTTGATATAGGTACACATATAGGTCACTCTCACAGTAAATACGAATCTAACCACACCTCTCAAGCTAAAATACATCGAGCCGTTCAAGCCGCAGAACGTGGCAAACAATTATACATACATACATACTCTCGAAAAACATAACCCTCTTTCTGGCGCAGTCGGGTAAATAATCAAATTAATTAATTTTTTTTTCATCATGTTCAGATATGAATAGGTACCCATCGCGTCTGCGGAGTTTAGCTAGCCAATTTAAAATAACCCTGTATATGGCCGGGTACTGTTGTATGTCTTGATAACTTACCTCACTTCCAGTAACATTAGTGTCACGATGCGAGAACCTGTCATCTTGGCTATGTGTAGAATGCGCCGAGTGTCCGTGGTCAGTATCTACACTAGCCGACATGTTCTGGGGTACATGTAGAACCTCTGACGAATGAGGCAACGTTGTCGCAACACCTATCTGCTGATTGGCGGCGTACATTCGATTCGTATGATGGTAATTACCGCTCAGTGATTGGTTCTGAAAGTAACAATGATAAATACAAGGTCTTATTGAAATAACTGAAACTACTTGAGGGGTCATTGTACTCATCATTACGAACGACTTTTACTATGGCACCAAACAGAAATCGCGAAAAAAAAAACCATCTGTTTCTCTAGATTTTGTTGAATTATGCGAACATAAATAGAGCAGCGGATTTTTTATCTTAGTCCCGTAGTAATAGTTGTTCACAATGATGACTACAATGACCCCTCAAGAAGTTTTCAGTTATTGCTGTCCAAAGCGATGGTAGTAGAAAGCTATATAAAAAAAAATGTCTTATATACATCTATACATACATACAGTGTTACTGATCGCTGTCTGTACATGGAAGATATTTGAGAATAACTATTATTGGGTGTCTTTATTAACGCAATAGAAACCAAAACAATGTTTTTTTGAATTTTTGTCCGTTTGTCTGTGCGTTTGTGCGCGCTAATCTCCGAAACAGCTTAACCGGTTCGGCTGCGGTTTTCTCTAATGTATTGTGGGTAAGCTTGACTTAACATTTAGTCTTTGTTTTATTTCAATCGGCTCTTATACAAGAAAGTTATGTCAGTTTGGAAATTTTTTTAAAAAAATGGTATAAAAATACCTAGCAAGTCGGAAAGTATGTAACCTAACAAAAAGTTCAATATTCAAGTATTTCAATTCACACAATTTCTGAGCAGTAAATTTAACAAACAGTACTAGGCTTGCTTGAATTAACGATAATATTTCAATCATTAGTATTAAGCTTCTAATAGGATTTGGATGAAAGAAGAATGGTCATCTGTGACCCAAGCCCGGCGCAAACCAAACATATCTCACTTTTTTTGTTATTTTATGTATTTAAATATTAGGTCTTTACCTATGAAACTGCCGTTCTGCAGTACTGGCCATTTCAAATCAAAATAATTTTTGTTTGGCTAAGAATTCTAATTTCAAATTAATTTTATTTTAAAAACATGGATTTTTTTTTTCCAAAAGTAGTCATTTGTTTATTGATTAGTGTTACATTTTCATCGCATTTCAATCTTTTTCGTCATCATGGATACGTTAAAAATTCGAGTAATTATGGAATATGAGTAACGTCGTGGCAGCAACGCGGCACAAGCGGCACGCAACATCAACGACGTTTACGGAGCTAACACTACAAACCAACGCACCACCTGTTATTGGTTTGCTCGCTTCCGTTCTGGAAATTTCGACCTGAAAAATGAACCTCGCGGTCGTCCGAAGACTTTGGTCGACAATTACGAATTAAAGGCGATTGTGGAAGCTGATGATACACAATCTACGGCTGAATTAGCAGCAGCTTTCGACGTTAGCGTCAAAACAATATTGGTCCATTTGCGTCAAATTGGCAAGGTAAAAAAGCTTGACAAATGGGTGCCCCACGAACTCAATGATCGCCAGCGCGAAGTACGCGTCGAGACGTGCCTTGCACTGCTCAACAGACACACAAATGAAGGAATTTTGAACCGCATTGTTACCTGCGATGAAAAATGGATTCTGTTTGATAACCGCAAGCGCTCAGCAAGTTGGTTGGATCCTGGTTCAGCACCTAAACAATGCCCTAAACGAAAACTTACCCCTAGAAAAGTGATGGTCACTGTTTGGTGGTCTAGCGCCGGTGTGATTCATCACAGCTTCTTACCAAACGGGGTGAGCATTACTGCAGATGTGTACTGTGAAGAACTGAACACAATGATGGAGAAGCTGGCACATCTCCAACCAGCATTGGTCAATCGCTCGTCTCCGCTGCTCCTGCACGACAACGCGCGACCTCATACTGCACAGCAGACGGTCTCCAAGTTGCAAGAACTGGTGTTGGAAGCTCTCCGTCATCCGCCCTACTCACCAGACCTTGCGCCTACAGACTACTACTTTTTCCAGAATTTGGATAACTTCTTGGCGGGAAAAAAATTCAATACCCGAGAGGCAGTACAAAATGCCTTTGAAGAATTTGTTGCCTCCCGACCAGCTGATTTCTTTAAGAAGGGCATCAATAAACTGCCACTGCGTTGGCAAAGATGCATTGATTGCATGGGTGATTACTTCGATTAATACAAATAAAAAATACATGAAAAAAATTCATTTAAATTTTTTCATACAAAACGGCAATTTCATAGGTAAAGACCTATTATATAGATTTTTTTTTTCGATTTTAGTGGCTAACCTATTTAAATTGCCTTCGTAAGGCAAAATATTATTTTTTAACTAAAACCGCTTAAAATCTTTTTCAAAAAAGTAAAATCAATTGAGATGAGTTATTACCTACCAATAACTACAGAATTCAATATAAGTAGTTACATTATACCTATAGCTAAGTTTTGGTTACAATAACAATGGAAAAAACCATTGTAGCGAGATATGGTCGTAAACTGATCGGCGATCCGACTTGTCTCGCTAGTGTGACACACAAAAGAAGTCGCACATGCTATCTCACTCCTGCACTCCCTAAAAGAGCGAGATTCTATATTTGGGTTTTTTACCAGCACTATAGGTAAATCGCGTACGTTATGTACAACCCAGAGATTGAGAGCCGAAACGCTATTCTGGAGTACTATTGTACATGCAATCATGGAACAGGAACATTATAGCTCATGCCATGCTCATGCTCATGTCATGTCGTAAGTGTGGTTTATTACTTAGGGTGGACTAGAAATCGAGATGACTTCCAGCATCCCGCACTGGGTATGGACACTATACTTATAGTAATCATGATTTGATTTAAATATGTTAGTATTTATGATTTACAGATTTATGTACAATCGCGTTACTTTCTGGTGATACACTTTTAAAACAAAATGCTTTGAATGACTCTACGCTGCATAATTGCGCGTGTGTGCGTGTGGCTCTGCCCACATTTAGAGCAAGAAAAAATATGCTATTTCAATCAAAACACAAAGCAGTTAAAAAAAACTTCCTAATTCAAAAATTACACAAGTTGCTTCTTTTTTGACATGTATTCCCAAGTATAAACACATAGAAATATAGTTATTTACTTTTCAATAGCACTGCACAAGTAAAAGGTCCCATCTCATGCCGATTAAACACAAAAAATGTCAATATAAACATTTTGTGTATTTATACACATTACCTACTCACATACTAAGATATAGAGAAACAAAAAAAGATGTGAGGCGCTCAAAACAGCATGAATTATAAAAAATATTAATGTTAAGATATATTTTCTTGAGAACACTACGCGTGCACACAGATTCTCAAGCAGAAATAGAAAATAACTCGTAATAGCTTACCAACATTTCAACTAACGCGCATTATGTTTTACGTAAAAACCAGTCTCAAAGGGGCGGGGCGCGGTCTGCGTACGGACGCCACCTGCGCTGGCCATGCAAGCGATTTTAACCTTATGGGTGGTCGACCGGAAACTAACGCCACTGTACTTACATGATTATATAGTTTAAATATTACATAATTTCAACATCATGGACTCATGGTGGACCATCGTGAAGTTGTACCATCACTTTTCAACCTTATTACTATAGGAATAAGGTTCATTATGATTTCATTGAAAATAAAAATATCTATAGAAAAAGCCTTTGTTTAATTTCCAGAAAAACATTATGTTTTGTCTTACACAGGCAATTTAACTAATCTAACTTAGTAAAAAGCCCAAATATATAATTATATAATATAATATATATAATTATATAATATAATATATAATATAATATAACAATCGCTCTTTTAGGGAGTGCTGGAGTGATATAGCATGTGCGAGTTCTTTTGTATCACACTAGCGAGATAAGCCGAAATGCCGATCATTTTACGACCATTATCTCGCTACAATGGTACCTAACTTGGTTTTTTCCATTGTAATTGTCTTTACTAAAACATAGCTATATAATGTAAAGCTTCTTATTTTGAATTCTGTCGTTATTGGTAGCTTTGATAAAAATAATACTTTGCCTTGTGAAGGCAATTTAAATAGGTTAGCCACTGAAATCGAAAAAGGAAATACCTGATAATTGATGTACTTAAAATAATGAAAAAACTAAAATATGTTCCGTTTGCGCCGGGCCTGGGTAAATTTTGTATGGACCGTGACCCTTCTTCTTTGGCACACAGATAGTTTATAACATGGATTAACACATAGGATACTTTTCCTGGTAGTAAGTTATGTGGATTAATTTCCGACCTCCATGCGGGCGAAGCCACTGGCAAAAGCTAGTTAGTGATATATTTACTTGTGCTGCAACAAAATTTTCATGTGAAGTAGACGGCTGTACTTCCTGGGATTGTCTCTCCCTTTCTCTGTCTCTATTCATTTCTTCTAGTTGATGCTTAGCTTCCTCCTGAAAGTTGTTTAGAGTTCAGTTTCATGAATATGTTCTATAAGATCTTACAGACTCTATACTAAATATACGATTTATATTAGACCTCACCTGATATTTCAGCAGCCTTCTTTGTTGTTGTTTCAATGCTGCCAAACGCACGTGCGACATTTCCATTTTATTTTTAATTTCATTTTGCCACAGCTCATTATCACTGTACGTCGAGCCGTTGCTTTGTGCAGATACCGGTCGCGTTACTACATCCTGCCGAAAACAATAATAAATTCAAGTAACCATTGAGCCAGAAAAGAGTAAAACTAAAAAACACATCTATTGGAAGGATAACACAAAAACAAACAGATGTGTGTAGTATATTTTTAAAAGCTTTCCATGAATCTATAAACTTTTTATTTTATGGACCAAAGGCGTTGACGAGTACTATGTTTGAGGTAAAACTAAAGATTTAACAGAAATTACGCATGGTGCGTAGCCGTTTCTGCAAATGCGGACTAATTAGTATGCATGTGATTTGCTAAGTGTTTAGGTATCAATTTGTGTTAAACGTATGATCAACACCTTTCGTTAAAGTTATTGTTATAGGTTAAGATGTGTAAATTATACTTATTAATTACACGATTGGACTAGTTATATGGGATCATTTGTCTCTAACATGCACAAACTGTACAGTGATTGTTATAAAATTACAATATATCCACATAAAACAGCAGTAAAACTATGAGTACAAATCAAAGCTGAAAATCTAAGTTAAAGCTAGAAAGCAGCTTTGACACAATAGAAAGTATTAAATGACAATTGGCGAGAATGGTAATAGGTATTAGAGACGGTTATTCTCTGCTCCAAGATTGCATCCACTTCATGCTATGGATCTTTCGGCTCACAACATAGGGACACACTCCATAGTTCACAGTAACAAACAAAAACCTGATTGCTGGTATTGGGATCTTTCTTTTTAGTTTTCATCTCCTCTATCCGCGTTATTTTCTCCACACAAGAGAGTATGTTCTTTCGCAACATATCTTTTAATTCTTGGTCATCCTTTCTTATTTCGCTCTGATCAACAGCTTGTATTCTATTCTCTTTATTACCTTCTTCAGTTCCCACTAAATTGTCAGGAGGCCCTGATAAGTTCTGTGCATTTTCAGTAGCGTCATCTGAAGGCTTGTTAATGTCTTCTTGAGAATAACTTTCTTCCTCATTTCTAATGTTATGCATGGATTTATTTATTTGTTCATTTTCAATATTGGTAACTTTTTTCGACAAGTTATTGTTAATGACGTCAGGCGTATTTTTAACATTGGAAACTGGGCTCATAATAGTTTCTGAGGAAGCTTCTATTTTGCTCTCTGCATTATCATCAGTTGCTGGTATCTCTACAATAACAACTCCGTCTGTTTCCTCAGCAGGGACTTCAACATTTTCTGGTGTGCTGTCCACTAACATACTTTCCAGTTTAGTTTCGCTTTCCTTCAGCTTCATTACCATCTCTACCAGTTCATCATATTCTTCTTTAGTATGTTCGACAAAAGCCTAAATTAGAAATAATATCAACCACTTTTACCATGAGCTTGTCTATTTTTTAAACATGTTGAAATGAAGCACATACCTCTTCTTCGGAGTTACGCATAGTATCAACGAGAGACGAAGTAACTCGGATGTATTCTCGTATCTGTCCGAGCCGGCGTTCCACAGCTGCTGCATCAGGACAAGCTGCAGCTATTGCCTCTCCTAAGGCTCGGGCCGACTCTCTGTGAACCTAATGAAAGCCCAAGATGATTGTCATAAGCTTAATGACGAAAATGTACATAGATTAACTAGAACTAATTTTTTTATCATCTCACTTTCCTAAACATCATAATCAAGTTTCCAGGATAAACATGTAGTACAACAATCATGTAGATCCTTTTGATTCCTGAATAAGGACCTAAGTGTGTATTTGTGGCTACTACTTACATGATTACTCTCATTGAGATTATTGAAACTTGCTTGTCCCTGCTCATACATGTTGTTGATTAAATTGACAGTCTTTGTCCCAGTTCTAGCGTTAGATATAGGAGGCGTAGTATTATTGTTGCTTGCGTGGCTTCCTTCGAAATTGTTTCGAGAAGGATTCAAGTTTCTTGTTAAATTGTTTCTGTTTTGATTAGGCGCCTAAAATTGAAGGAAATGGTAAATTGGATATAGAACTAAAATTAAAGCTTCTCAAGTTATTGCTATTTATATATCTTTTACATACATATCTCGGGACCCTGGGGTCCCGGACCTTTGAAAAGCGTACGAGGGGCCGAAGCTAACTTCAGAGGCCCTCTTAGACAATTTTAACCAACCCTATATTTTTATCCCTGTGAGAGCACACAGGGATAAAAATATAGGGTCACAGAAAGTCGAAATTTTGGATTTGTAAGGTACATAATAGTATCAAGCTCCTATCACTATTGTATGATATAAAATAGTTGTATTTAAAAAGGGGCCCGCTGGCTGGGCGCTTGTTTAAATAACGAATATCTTCTGAAGTGTAGCTCACAGAAAGTCGAAATTTTGGATTTGTAAGCTACATAATAGTATCAAGCTCTTAACACTATTGTATGATATAAAATAGTAGTATTTAAAAAGGGGCCCGCTGGCTGGACGCTTGTTTAAATAACGAATATCTTCCGAAGTGTAGCTCACAGAAAGTCGCGATTTTGGATTTGTAAGGTACATAATAGTATCTAGCTCCTAACACTATTGTGCGATCTGTAAGTATAATAACAATAAAAATAACCATAAAGGGCCCGCTAGCAAGACGTCATTTAATCAAAAACTGTCGAGGTACAAAATATATCTTATTTATTTTCTTTAAGTACAAAATAATGTCTTTATGAAAAGCTATCACCCGTTGATGAATCTCGTTGGGGCCTGTCAGATAGACGCACACCACTCAAACCGGCCAATTTGCAAGAAAGAGGTAGGTTAGGCTCTGTTCCTTGTCAGTGTTCACTCCAGCCGGCCAATGAAGGTTACTTTTATCATTATTATAAGAAAAATACTCACATTGAATGGTTGAGACACATTTCCAGTAACAGCATTAGGTGTAGTTGGATTAACTATCATTACAGCAGCAGATGCATGGTTGGAGTGAGGAATTAGGCCTAAAAATATTGGCAAAATTATTATTATTTAATCATTCAGAACAATGCCCGAGTTATTATTAGGTACATACAACCAATTACAAAATATTTTAATAAAACATCTTAGTTTTTAGGGTTCCATACCAAAATGGTAAAAAGGAAACCTTATGGTGCGACTCAGTCTGTCTGTCTGTCACAGCTGGATATCTCATGAACTACTAATGCTATCAACTTGAAATTTGGAACAGTTTTAGATGATGTTTGCTCAACTATTGGTTGGTTGGTTTATTGGTTGGTTGGTTGGTTTGGTTGTTTGTTAGGTTTTGTTTCTAAAATGTTATAATAAAATAAATAAAATAATAATAATAACTATTTTGCTAATAAGAAAGAAATATATATTTTTTTTTTTTGCAACGGGGTTTGAAAGGGGGTCTTAAAAATTCGAAGTGGGGCTACTAGGGCATGTGGGGTATCATATAAAAGAGCGCTGTTTGCACATTCTCAAACATTTTTAGGCCGCACTGTTTTCCGAATACCGTTCCCCCCACCCCTTTTCACCGAAGTTTGCATAGAGAAAAATCTGAAATTATTCTATGTGATAGAAGTTTGTGTAAAGATTACAGGAAAATTAGAAAAATGTCTCTAAATAGCACACTTTTTCAGAAATCGGAACGGAATCCTCGGTGCGCGAGTCCGACTGGCTCCTGACCGGTTTTTTAGAATATATTTTGTTAATATCCCTACAACAAGTGTTATGGTTATAGTGTCAAATATCCATGATCAACAACAATAAATCCACAATGATTACCATTCTGCATCTGATGCACATAGGGGTGCAAAGTGTGTCCTGAAATTGATGAGCCAGTGCCATCATCATGTTGTTCAGCCGATATATTCTCGCGATTCTGCACGTTGAGAGGTAACGCGCGTGGCTGCGGTCTTACAGGAACAAATCTTCCAAATCCACTCTCAAATGATACGGAATTGTCTAGAAAAACATGCATTTATATTTCTGGATCCAAAATCCAAATTTGGTTAAAAGAATTATGATAAAATTAGCTTACCCAAATCAGTTAGTTCATGATCCGATGTATTATTTGTTGGTTTTCTTGATTGACTGTAGTTAGTGCGACTGTTGTATTCAGAGACAGGCACCCAATCAAGAGATGTCTAAAAAATAATTATTTTCAAAGATCACATGCCCCACAAGTTCTTAAAATATGTTGTAAAATAACCAACTGCAGAGTTGCAGACCACACACCTTAGGTGCACTAAATTTAGAAAAACAACCTCCCATAGGGTATTTCAATAAATGCTAATTAAAATCACTATTGAGGGTACCATTTATCTTTAATATAAAATCTATTTAGAATAAAATGAACAGAATTGTTGTCTGTTCAGTATTATCTGTGTCACAAACCATAGCAGCTTGGCACCAATTCAAATACATGAATCTTTCAGGTTTCCAAAAATAAACCCATACGAACTTCACATGTGTTCAAGCTTTGCTAAGAAACACATCAGTTGTTTTTATACTTTCATTGTTCTAATAGTTTTGTAGTTTTAACACATTATCAATAAGTGTGTATAGGTGTACCTTGTATTGCATTGCATTGCAGGAATAAATATAATATATATTTATTGTTTGTTTCCTCGGTGGAAAATTTAATGTGTATTATGTTTTACTATATTAAATTTGTGGAATTTGAGATAACACAGTGCTCATGAATAATAAAACTTAATTCTTTTAGAAGACAGAATGCAAATGCTGTTCTGAAATATAGATATTCTACTGGGATTATTATCAATGGCACAATGGTGACATTAGTTCTTATCAATGAAGGACTATAGTGAAAGTGAATTGTGTAAAAGGCTATTAGAAGCATAGGCTGTAATAACTTAGTTAAAGTGATCACTATATCATTTAGAAGATATCAATATTTTAATTGCAATATCTACTTTTTTCTGATATACTTTATTTGTGTTCTTTTAATTAAAAAATAACTAAAATTTTAAAGATTTTGAGAAGTATTTGACAGGGTTTTTCACTGTGAGAATTAAAGAGCTACGAGATCAGAGCCAGAAAGCCAAGCAGAAAGAACACTTTATTTAGCTTACAATTATTTACCAGATGTTTTGCTGAATCAGCAATACCGGGGTGCAAGACCTATAGCAGGGTCTTATGTAATAAATGTCATCTTCTGATATAAAAGGGGCTAAGACGACCCACTGACGGGGGTTTGAAAGTTACAAATTTTAAGTAGCTTTTGTCTCTATGTGTTCTTATCATTATTTCTGTTAAATGAAACATCTTCAACATTTTGCTACCAATAGTATGTCATTATGCACACTGCAGCCCAGAGGTCAACTACAACAATTCTATTGTTGCACAGCCAAGTAGAATCATTTGCAAAATATTGTGAAGACAAGAAAATGATGTTGGCATGCAAACTGTGGTAAAATGTGTTATGAAACTAGTTATGTTATGTAGTAGGTAGTTCTCACCGTTACTAGATTGGTCGTCATGTCTCGCCTTGTTGGGGTGACTGCTTCTTGAGGAACATTACAATTATTTCTCACTTTAGTCTTGGGTATAGTTCCCGTATGACCTGGATGCCGCTCGTTGTTACCAGGAGCCATAACATTCAGTTTTTATTTGCTGCATTCAGTTTTAAGATTCATAGCAATATGTACGTAACTGTTTAATGAAATAAAATGTCGAGGAACTAAAGCAGTTTTTATAATGAATGCGAAGGTAATAATACAAACTTTTACAATTCACAAAGCTATAACTTCTACAAAACCTAGAATCACTTAGGCAAATTAATTCTATTACATTTTTCTGGGATTGAAATACTTTTCGTAAATTACTGCTTACTGCAGCAAAATCTTTTGCAAGTTTTTTTATTTTTTTTGTAGGCGAAGCAAAGTATTTTATTGGCTGTCCAAGTCCAACTACTGCCGGGGGTTGCCAGCTCTAAAACGAAACTTTAGAAGTAGAAAATTAGATTAGGGCTGTGTTTTGGGGTGAACTTCTTGTTCGTTCTTAAAAAATGCAAAAAAAAAATAATAGAGCGATTGGTTACACATGGGATTTTTTTACAGCAAACGACTGACTCTAGCTAGTAGCTGTACAGCAAACTTAAATGAAGGAGTGACTATTATTGCGAATTCGCGACTGAATCGGGATCTGATCGGAGGACTGGCTCGTTGGTCTCGTGGTCGCAACTGCTACTGTTGAGCATGGGGTCCTGGGTTCGTTTCCCGGGTCGGGCTAAATGTGACTGTGTTTTCCATCTGACAGTAGCAACCAGGAGTCTGGATTTGTGCCCAGTTGAATGCTCGTATTATTTAATGCCTATTGATAAGTTAATCTTTTGCTGGTAGTTTCTTTAGAAATTGTGGTGCGGATGTGCCAGGCGTATACAATTTCAGGTCAATGGATTTATTTTTTTGATAGCTGTAGGTACACATAAATAAGTTCCACGTTAAAGTAATATTAAACAATATTTTGGGTTTTAATTTTAATATTATAGGTACTTTTCCGTACGGACAGCGAAAATTGTGCGACATTTATATCGACAGTACACCAATTCCACCACGCAGTTCCACAAATTTAGGGGAAATTCAATAATCTAGTAACCCTGCTGCTGCCATTTATAACTTTTTTAAACCCACAATGTGACTTCGAGGCTTTTCATCTTTGTACTCAACTAAAAAAAACTTTAAAAAAATCCGACAGAGGCTGATAACATTGTGGCGGATTGGACCAGCCAACATGCTTTAGTTATTCTTCTGAGAGCCAACACGAACACAACTTACATAACTTTACCTACTTGAACTTGCAGTTCTATTTTTGCACTCTATGACAGGCACAGGCTCCTGTCTTGTAAATTAATTTATATTTTTGTGTGTAAGTAGTAAATAAAGTTAATATATTTTGTATAGACGTGCGCGCTGCATCGCGTCGCGTCGCGTCTCGGTGTGTACTGACCCTTAATTAGGGGCTCCCAACCTTTTAACATACGCCCCCTAACTTTCTTTTAAAATTATTACGGCCACGCCCCCTGATTTATTTGCGGGTTTGTCAAATATTCAGAAAACTAAAGAATGAATTCTTTTGATCTTATCAGAATTACGAAAACTTATTTTGAATAAGTTTGCAGAAAAGCTGAAGCCATGGACCTAAAAAAAAAGGCGGACGCCGTCTCCTTTAACAATAACTGAAGCACCCATAGTAAGTCAGTGCGCTAATGTCTACAAGCCAGCACGCACACATTCACACCATAGTAAGTCTACCGGCCGCCATTACGTTACACGAGCGACGGCGTCTTTGCAGGTACTCAAATCACGCACACATAGATCGGTAGGGTGCTTCACTTTCGATATGCGTGGTGCGGAGTCCATCTTTTTTTATAAGTCTATGGCTGAAGCTCATTATTTTTATAGCAACAAGAGTAATACGAAACGTTTGGGTTTTGGAATCTAGCTTTAACTTTTTCTATAGGTACCTACCAAGAAAATTTAATTTAATTTTATAGTATACCACCATTATATACACCACTTTATAGTATACTACCATTTTATGTTTTAATTTATGTACCTACCACCTACGTTAACATTGTGGAATGCAAATAAATATAATTTGAGTATTGAGTACCTACCTATAAGTTCTAGCTTTTAAATAAAAATAAAATAAATAAATAAATCATTTATTTCGAGTAACAATGACCCATAACATAAATACCTGAAAGACTATCATACATACCTAATATTTATAAAAACCACAATTAAACACGTAATGTTGTCGTATTTCGCTGCACGGAGTCGTGTAACCGTCCTCGGAAACGTCGAAATACGACACCTTTCGGCCAAAAATCCGACCAGAACTCGCACCACGAATGACTTAAAGTTGACGTCGTGGCGGGACTCCAATCTTCCGACCCTCAGAGTCCAGTTGGTCTTCACTTTCACATACTGCACGACTTTCTCAACTGTCGTGGAGTGATGCAGACGTGAAATGTTACAGCTGTCTGTGTTTTGCTCTTTGCCCGCGGCTTCTCCCGCGTGGTGTCGGAAATTATCACCGGGAACCTTAGTTCCCGGTGATAGGTACCTACCATGAACGAATTAACTAATTCGTTCATAGTACCTACTTAACGGTTAGTATGCTGAGTTGTTATGCCGGACGACCGTCTAAAAGTTATTTTTCTATCACTCGGGAACAGTACCTACTTTTTTCTGGTGTATTCAAAATTTCATGATGAAAGCGTAACAAACAAACAAATAAACTCACTTTCGTATTTGTTACTAGATTTTGCCCGCGACTTCGTCCACGTGTTTCTTGTTCCCCCAACCCACCCCTTCGCATCGCATCACCAGAGATAACCTGCTAGCGCTATTACTTCGTTTTCCCTTAGCGTTCTTTCTGACTTTTTTTCTTTTTGCTCGGCTCCTAAGAGTCCTAGCGTGATGTTAAATAGCCTATAGCCTTCCTCAAGAATTGCGCTATCAAATGAAAAAAAATAATTCAAATCGGTTAAGTATGTACCTACTTTTTATGGTTCCGTACATCTAAAGGAAAAAACGGAACCCTTAAAGGATCACTCGTGTCTGTCTGTCTGTCATAGCCAATTTGCTCCGAATCTGATGGACCGATTAAGTTGAATGGATTTCTGTGACCCAAATAAGTAGGTACGGCTAAAGTAAATAAATGAATTTTGATTATGGTCCTTTTAAGGGGCAAATAAGAAAAAAAATAAAAAATTGCAAAACTGTACCATGTGACAGCTGTGACCAATGATGTTATATAGTACTTAACTCATTGGCTGTGACATATCAAATGAAAGGGTCTCAAATATATTTTTTTATAATTATAAAATAAATCGTTTTAAAGTTATTGAAAATAGACCATTCCCCCCCTTATCTCCGAAACTACTGAGCCTAAAATTAAAAAAAAAACAGCAAAATAGTTCTTTACCTGTAGATTACAGGAAAACCTATAAGAAGTTTGTGGTCTTAAAATAACATGGTAAATCTCTCAATATTGTAAGTACAAACTTACATATACTGTTGAAATGCATGGGAAAACATGTTTTTCAACTATAATGTTAAGTTTGTTCTTGGGATAATTTCATCCCAATTAGGGAACCCTTCATTCAACAAGTCTGACACGTACTTGGCCGGTTAAAGATTTTATACATTACAAACAAACATACAAAAATCAAATCTTTTCTCTTTTTTTTAAGGATAAGGATTTTCAGTAATTCTACGACCCCCCTGTTGTGCCCCATCGGTTGGGATGGGAACCCTATACGACCGTCGTGTTAGCTCCCAGGTACGCACGGCTACAGATCAAGCTATCAGTATAAGCTGATCTCGATTTGTATAGGATTTCCTTACAATGAGAGATCAGTGTAAACTGGAAATGTTTAGCTTGATGTGTAGCTGTGTGTAAGTAAAGTAGTTCTATTCTATAGTTTAGTAGATTATGCTGTTTGATGTTGGCCGATTACTCGGATCTCTTTCTACGCAAGAGTGTGTCTATTGAAGTCCAATGTAGCAATGTCCATTAGATAATTATCCTGACTCCTGACTCCTGAGTCAGGACTCAGGAGTCAGGATAATTATATAATAAGGTAAAAAAAGAAGTTGGGTTATTTTTTTTTACCCTGTATGAATATTGCAGTAGGTACCTACTTACTACCGGACTGTGAAGCAGAAGCAGCACACGTTACAGGCAGTTCCTTATATGCGGCGTATGCTTGATTTGTAGGTGAAATGAGTACCTAATAGAACTTGACGAGGTCTGCTTTGCTGGTCACCCACACGCTCTCCCACACGGAACTTTAGTGTCCGTACCTGTAATCGTACCCGCCTTAAATATGTAGGTACAAAAGAATATAAGTCTAAAGAAAGGTCCTATACAGGAGAGTCTTTCCTCGAAAGACTTTATTCTTATAAACTCTCAAACGTTTTGATTGAATAGGCGGGCCAATCGGTAGGTAGGTACCTTTTTATAAACCTATAAGTTCAGAACCTACGAGAAAAGAAAGAAATATGATGCCTGGATTCTTTACTTTAAAAATTCCATTTCTAAGATTGTTATAGATATTGACAAGATATTATGTACAGGGTGTTTCTTATAAGTTGTCAAGCCAGTGCGAGCTGATAGCAGAGAACCATACCGATCGATTTAACCCCCATGTATGTTCTACGATTTTTTGTAGTTTTCGAGTTATGTTGGATCCCTCATCCATACTATATACTATATATACTATAATACTATACTATATACTATAATAATATAATAATAATAATAATATTATAAATTCGAAAGTAACTCTGTCTGTCTGTCTGTCTGTCTGTTACCTTTTCACGCCTAAACCACTAAACGGATTTCGATAAAATTTGGCAAGGCTATAGATGGTATCCTGGGGACGGACATGGGCTACTTTTTTTTTCAAAAATAATCCTACAGGGGGTGATATAGGGGATGAAAGTTTGTATGGGAAACTCAGTATTTCTTAAGTTAGGGATGTGAAAATTAAAATGTATGCTTTTGATAGGAAATTAAGAAATATGCGGTTCAGCGTTTTTGAAAAATCATCCCCTAAGGGGGTAAAATATAGTAAAATAGGGGTTGATTTTAAAATTTACAAAACTGCACGGATTTCGACAAAATTTGGCAAGGCTGAATATAGCATCCTGGGGAAGGACATAGCATACTATTTTTTTCAAAAATAATACTACAGGGGGTGATATAGGGGATGAACATTTGTATGGGAAACTCAGTATTTCTTCAGTTAGGGATGTGAAAATTAAAATGTATGCTTTTGGTAGGAAATAAAGAAATATGCGGTTCAGCGTTTTTGAAAAATCATCCCCTAAGGGGTTAAAATAGGGTTTGATTTTAAAATTTACAAAACTGCACCGATTTCGATAAAATTTGGCAAGGCTTTATATAGCATCTTGGGGAAGGACATAGGCTACTTTTTGTCTTAAAAAAGAATCCTACATGGGGTGATATAGGGGATGAAAGTTTGTATGGGAAACTCAGTATGTCTTAAGTTAGGTATGTGAAAATGAAAATGTATGCTTTTGATAGGAAATAAAGAAATATGCAGTTCAGCGTTTTTGAAAAATTATCCCATAAGGGGGTAAAATAGGGGTTGTTTTTAAAATTTACAAAACTGCACGGATGTCGATAAAATTTGGCAAGGCTTTATATAGCATCCTGGGGAAGGACATAGACTACTTTTTGTCTTAAAAATAATCCTACAGGGGGTGATATAGGGGATGAAAGTTTGTATGGAAACTCAGTATTTCTTAAGTTAGGGATGTGAAAATTAAAATGTATGCTTTTGGTAGGAAACAAAGAAATATGCGGTTCAGTGTTTTTGAAAAATCATCCCCTAAGGAGGTAAAATAGGGGTTGATTTTAAAATTTACAAAACTGCACGGATTTCGACAAAATTTGGCAAGGCTTTATATAGCATCTTGGGAAAGGACACAGGATACTTTCAAAAATAATACTACAAGGGGTGATATAAGGGATGAAAGATGGGAAACCCAGCATTTCTTAAGTTAGGGATATGAACATTCAAATTTATGCTTTTGCTAGGAAATAAAGTGCTTTTGGTAGGAAATAAAGAAATATGTGGTACCGCGTTTTTGAGGGGGTACAATAGGGGTTGACAAATGTTTGTGTAATTACCTCTTTTTAAGAGATTTAAGGGATTGGAAATGTAGTCATAGTTCGAATCTTGAGGTAACATTTAGTCTTTATTTCATTCGAAGTTTTTACGAGGAAATTATTTGAACGAGTGGACACTCGGACAAAAGTTATTTGTTATTAGGGCGTGACTGGCATAATAAATTTTATAACAAAGTCCCCCCGCCGCTTAAGTGTGTCTGTTTGAATGCGATAATGTCAAAAAGTACCGAACGGATTTTCATACGGTTTTCTCCAATGAACGGAGTGATTCAGTGTAATCTGTAAGCGCTCCCTGCTGCTGTTATTTATGTCCTTAGTTAGGCTCTCATTGATGTATTCGGGAAGGAGACCAGGGCCTCAAGTCTGCTATTACAATAGTGTCAGAATGGTCTATCATTGATTTCATAATTGTTGATTTTGACAAGTTTGGTAATCTACTAATACAATGTCGTCATAATGGCGTCATTATGACTTTCCAATGGTCAAACTGACACTCCATTGTATGAAATTATGAATTTAGCAGATTACGAACTTTTAGCAAAATTACAATGCAGTGACAATGGGATCGTGTTGGAATGTAAAAAATAGCAGACTTTGGGGCCAGGAGACCCGTAGCACAGGTTTTACTTAGTATGGGCTCCTGTCTCCCATCTTCAAACTTTTTGAATCATACTGTTTTTTTTTAATTTATATTTGTGGGAGGAAATAATTTTTTTTTTTTTTTCTATTCAGTGTAATTCATTATGGTTTTGTGTAAATTGGCTGAAATATGACGACGACTGTTGAAGATGTCGGAAAAAATCATGCCGACTGGTAGCTTTATGCCTACTATACACGGTAACGATATATCTCGTAGCGATTTGAGTTTGTACAGTTATATCGGACGGCCCTATGTTTTCCACATATACGTTCCCATGGGATATTTTCCGACATCCACGCGGGCGAAGCCGCGGGCAAAAGCTAGTTTTATATAAATGGTAGTGGTTTAGGATAGTAGTAGGTATAATATAAAATGTATGTTTTTATTATCAACTGAGCTCTGCTTAAACGTAGAGGAATAGTAAAAAACAGGATTGACAAAACAAAATAATAGGTCTTTACCTATGAAATTGCCGTTTTGTATGAAAAAATTTAAACGAATTTTTTTCATGTGTTTTTTATTTGTATTAATCGAAGTAATCACCCATGCAATCAATGCATCTTTGCCAATGCAGTGGCAGTTTATTGATGCCCTTCTTAAAGAAATCAGCTGGTCGGGAGGCAACAAATTCTTCAAAGGCATTTTGTACTGCCTCTCGGGTATTGAATTTTTTTCCCGCCAAGAAGTTATCCAAATTCTGGAACAAGTAGTAGTCTGTAGGCGCAAGGTCTGGTGAGTAGGGCGGATGACGGAGAGCTTCCAACCCCAGTTCTTGCAACTTGGAGACCGTCTGCTGTGCAGTATGAGGTCACGCGTTGTCGTGCTGGAGCAGCGGAGACGAGCGATTGACCAATGCTGGTTGGAGATGTGCCAGCTTCTCCATCATTGTGTTCAGTTCTTCACAGTACACATCTGCAGTAATGCTCACCCCGTTTGGTAAGAAGCTGTGATGAATCACACCGGCGCTAGACCACCAAACAGTGACCATCACTTTTCTAGGGGTAAGTTTTCGTTTAGGGCATTGTTTAGGTGCTGAACCAGGATCCAACCAACTTGCTGAGCGCTTGCGGTTATCAAACAGAATCCATTTTTCATCGCAGGTAACAATGCGGTTCAAAATTCCTTCATTTGTGTGTCTGTTGAGCAGTGCAAGGCACGGCTCGACGCGTACCTACTTCGCGCTGGCGATCATTGAGTTCGTGGGGCACCCATTTGTCAAGCTTTTTTACCTTGCCAATTTGACGCAAATGGACCAATATTGTTTTGACGCTAACGTCGAAAGCTGCTGCTAATTTAGCCGTAGATTGTGTATCATCAGCTTCCACAATCGCCTTTAATTCGTAATTGTTGACCAAAGTCTTCGGACGACCGCGAGGTTCATTTTTCAGGTCGAAATTTCCAGAACGGAAGCGAGCAAACCAATAACAGGTGGTGCGTTGGTTTGTAGTGATAGCTCCGTAAACGTCGTTGATGTTGCGTGCCGCTTGTGCCGCGTTGCTGCCACGACGGTACTCATATTCCATAATTACTCGAATTTTTAACGTATCCATGATGACGAAAAAGATTGAAATGCGATGAAAATGTAACACTAATCAATAAACAAATGACTACTTTTGGAAAAAAAAAAATCCATGTTTTTAAAATAAAATTAATTTGAAATTAGAATTCTTAGCCAAACAAAAATTATTTTGATTTGAAATGGCCAGTACTGCAGAACGGCAATTTCATAGGTAAAGACCTAATACTAACACAACAAATAATAAAATATAAAAATCACAAGATTTCAGATACACCACTTTCAACGACCGATTTCAGCAAATAATGCCCTATTTATTTGTTCAAAGTTGACCCAAAAAAAAAAACCGGTCAAGAGCGAGTCAGACTCGCGCACCGAGGGTTCCGTACCATCATTTATATGTAATTTTTGGTTCATGATATCTGAAAAACTGTGCTATTTAGAGACATCGTTTTATTTTGCCTGTAATCTATACGTAAACTTCTATCACATAGAATAATTTCCGATTTTTCTCTATGCAAACTTCGGAGATAAGGGGGAACGGTATTTTTTTAAACATTTTTCATCAAAAGTCGAAAACTATGCGGCCTAAAAAAAAGAAAAAAAATGTTTGAAAATGTGCAAACAGCGTTCTTTCATATGATACCCCACATGCCCTGGTAACCCCATTTCGAATTTTTAGACAGACAGACAGACAGACAGACAGACAGACCATAAGACCATAAGACTGAGTCACACCATAAAGGTTCCTTTTTTACCATTTTGGTACGGAACCCTAAAAAGATAGGTATATTTTTTTAAAGCCAATTTTTCTCGTTGAATCAAGAAAAATGTCGAAGAAAAAATATAAGCAACTCGAAAACTACGAAAAATCGTAGAACATACCCGGGGGGGTTAACCCCTCACATGTCTGAGTTTGGGCTATTTTTAGACCTAAAATCCCAGCGGTGGGGGGGAGTGGGGGTTAGTTGCGAACCCTATGGGTTCACAACTACTGATGAGGATATGTTTTCTATCGGATTATGTTTTTTTACGTTTATATACAACGTGTAATGCTAAATGCGCAAAACCTCTTAAGGGGTCATTGTACTCATCATTATGAACAACTTTTACTATGGGGCCAAACCTGAAATCGCGAAAAAAAAATCAGCTGTTCAGTACATTTTGACGAAATTTGCGAACATAAATGTACTGAACAGCTGATTTTTTTTTCGCGATTTCAGGTTTGGTCCCATAGTAAAAGTTGTTCATAATGATGAGTACAATGACCCCTTAAGAGGTTTTGCGCATTTAGCATTACACGTTGTATATGTGATATAAGCTTATATACCTACTATGTAAAGTTTTGTCCTTATGCACACATGGGGTGCATTTAAAACCTTGGGGGAGGGGGGGTTAGTTGCGAACTCCATAGGTGCACAACTACTGATGATGATTGGTTTACCATCGGATGATGTTTTTTTACGTTTATATACAACGTGTAACGCTAAATGCGCAAAACCTCTTAAGGGGTCAATGTACTCATCATTATGAACAACTTGTATTAAGGGACCAAACCTGAAATCGCGAAAAAAATCAGCTGTTCAGTACATTTATGTTCGCATATTTCGTCAAAATGTACTGAACAGCTGATTTTTTTTTCGCGATTTCAGGTTTGGTCCCATAGTAAAAGTTGTTCATAATGATGAGTACAATGACCCCTTAAGAGGTTTTGCGCATTTAACGTTACACGTTGTATATGTGATATAAGCTTATATACCACTGTTTAAAGATTTTTTCTTATGCACACATGGGGTGCATTCGACACTTGAGGGGTTAAATCGATAGGTATGCTACTCTCACCTTAACCCCTCAAGTGTCGAATGCACCCCATGTGTGCATAAGAAAAACCCTTTTTTTGTTCGGTACATAAGCTTATATCACATACCTATATATAAATGTAAAAAAACATCATCCGATGGAAAACCAATCAAATCATTAGTTGTGAACTTATGGAGTTCGCAGCAAACCTCCCCTCCCCCCCCGCGTGTCAAATGCACCCCAAGTGTGCAAAAGGACAAAACTTTACATAATAGGTATATAAGCTTAGATCACGTATATATAAACGTAAAAAAACATCATCCGATGGAAAACATATCATTATCAGTAGTTGTGTTGTGAACCTATGGGGTTCGCAACTAACCCCCAACCCTACCCACTCGCTGGGGTTTTGGGTCTAAAATCAGCCAAACTCAGACACTTGAGGGGTTAAAAGAAACATTCTGTATATAAATCAATCTTGGAAATGGAAATTAATAAATCATCTTTGAAAAAAATAATAACGCAGCCGGCGAATTGCATGATAAACATACCTTCACCAACAATGTAGGGCGCCCAAGCGTGTCGCGTAGTGAAATGCTGCCATGGCTTGTTGGCCTAGTTGGTGCTTGGTTTGAGTCCATTGCTTTGTTTTAAACTACATTGTTTGATTGTGATTTGTGCGCGCTCGCAATGAGCAAAGCGATGGATGTGTATTTTGTTTAACGTTGGCCCATGTCGGCCGACCAGTGTGTAGAGGCAGCATATTATTTCCCGATTTTCGTTCGGCTCTTGGAGTGGAGTCGTTCGCTCGTTCCGTTCGTTCGTAGTTTAGTGCGCGTTTGACCCGCCGACTGGCAACGCTTCTTCTCTGTGTGATCGTACGGTATGCTCGAACAATACTTTAGCGAAGTTAGGAATAACTGGATTCTCCTACACATTGGACGTTGAATAAATTATTGTGCTAAATGTGTGCAGTAATGTTGCAAATTTAAAATAAAAGTGTAGTTCAGTGAATGAAAGTTGTTTTGTAAAAACATTTAACGTTCTTGTAGTGAGGTAAATATATTTTGTTTTCTTATTTGAGGTAAATATATTTTGTTTTCATAAATAGGTACCATGTGATCGTATACCTATTAATAAAGTTGGGTGCGTTATGTAGAGAGTAAGCATGTACTTTTTTATTTTGCTAAAATCGAGCTTATACAGGGTGGCCGGTTGACGTCCAAATAAAAAAAATTGGCTCCTCGTATCGTGGACTATCCGAATCACCCCCCTAAAAGTTCCGCGATTTCTCATAGTTTTCGAATTATGATTTTTTTTCTGAATTTTTGAGATTTTTCACTGACCAACTTAAAAAAATTCTTAAAAAAAAGTGAAAGACTTTCGAGATTTTTTTTTAGAACTGAATCTTCATGAGTTGTACTTTTAAGCATAAAACAATCAGCTTCATGACTGTGATGAAAGTTATGAAAATGTTGATCTATAGTAAAAAAATTTGGTTCGGTGACTTCAGTTTTCAACTGTAAATTAAAAGTCTAAATAGGTCAAAAGTGGTACTTAAAGGGGCTACTTTGGCTAAAATCGGCTTTCAAAGACAGCGAGGCGGAAAATTCATAAAATTAGCCATCTGAATAAAAAATATTTTTTGGTTAATTGGTCTGTTAACTAACCAAAAATTACTGCAGAAAAGCTCCGCCCCTAAGACGACCCACTGACCAAGCTAAGATTTAAAACATAAACTAAAAAATAAATTAATCGCCAAATGGTTTATTTATTTTTTAGTTTATTGTGCGCGATCCTTTCTCGTACACACGGCTACACATCAAGCTATACATTTCCCGTTTAAACTGACCTCTTCCTCTCATTGGAAGGAAATCCTATACAATGCGAGATCAGCTTATACCTAGATACCTAGTACTGTATAGCTTGATCTGTAGCCGTGTGTACACTTCCAAGTAAACGAAGTCTAAATCGGAATGCAAAACAGAGTCAACAAGTAGGTAGTGGGGTCCGTGGGCAAAGCGAATGTGGTAAAGACATAAAAAACTTTTTTACAAAAAAATACAACCGACTTCCAAAAACAACACTACAAAGTGAAAAATAACTTTAATTTCGGAAGTCGGTGTCTGGTTCCACTTTACCAAATGGTAAGCAACATTTGGTAAAGTGGAACTGACCCGGGAGCAAATGCACGAGTTACTATAAAAAATACTCAAATCGCTATAGGTCTGCCTATAAAATTTAAGGGTTTCCCTCGATTTCCATGGGATCCCCTCATCAGATTCTGACTTGGTTCCAATGGGACCACCTCGGAAATGTACTCTTTCGAATAAAAAAATAATTTTGAAAATCGTCCCACAATTGACGGAGAAATCGCTGAACATACCTACATAAAAAAAATATATATACAGTCGAACATAGAACCTCCTCCTTTTTTGAAGTCGGTTAAAAATGGCAACATGAGTACCTAGCAGTAAATATTGCTGACTGAGATAACTTGTTTTGCGTTGTCTTCGTTTGCGCGCTACCCCTCTCACCACCAAGAGTGAGGGAGATAGCAATAATTCGGTGTCTTAACTCTCTCGGGCCATTGTTATTCCAGGTAAAAGACTTGGCCATGACTTACGAGACAGGATCGCCCAAAATTCATTAAACTTTAACTAAAAAACTAATTAACCAAAAAATATTTTTTAATCAGATGGCTAATTTTAAGAATTTTCCACCTCGCTGTCTGAAGGCCGATTTTAGCCAAAGCCACTTTTTTAATGATTATGAAAGCTAAGAGTCTGACAACCAGTCTTACCAAGGGGTATCGTATTACCCAGTTACTGGGTTGTGGAGGTCAGACAGGCAGTCGCTCCATGTAAAATACTGGTATTCAGCTGCATCCGGTTAGACTGGAAGCCGACACCAACATAGTTGGGAAAAGGCTAGGCAGATTGATTGATTGATATGAAAGCTAAGAGTCTGACGCATTTTTAAAGCTTATTTAGTCATCTATTTAGATTTTTAGGGTTCCGTACCTCAAAAGGAAAAAACGGAACCCTTATAGGATCACTCGTGTGTCTGTCTGTCTGTCTGTCTGTCCGTCTGTCCGTCTGTCACAGCCAATTTGCTCCGAATCTAATGAACCGATTAAATTGAAACTTGGTACACATATGTATTTTGGTAACCCAAACACGGACATGTAACGTAAATAAATGAATTTTGAATATAGAGGTTCCTTTTGGGGCGAAAATAAGTACAATTAAAAAAAAAGTTTTGCAAACTGTACCGTGTGACATATCAAATGAAAGGTCTTACTGTGAGGGTCTCAAATATATTTTTTTTATAATTTTAAAATAAATTGTTTTGAAGGTATTTAAAAAAATAGACGAAAATTGACCATTCCCCCCCTTATCTCCGAAACTACTGAGCCTAAAATTTTGAAAAAAATACAGAAAATAGTTCTTTACCTATAGATTACAGGAAAACCTATCAGAAGTTTATGGTGTTGTAAATCTATATATATAAAATTCAAAGTCCTGACTGACTCATTGACTGATAATAATCAACGCACAGTCCAAACCACTGGACCTAGAGACACGAAATTTTGAACATATATACCTATTATATAGTGTAAACATCCATAAGGGAAGAATTTTTGGAAATTCCATCCCTAAGGGAATAAAATAGGGGATGAAAGTTTGTATGAAAAGTCTTATCTCTTGAGTTATTAGACTTGAAACTTAGCACGAATATTCATCTAAGTTAATTATAAAATTAATCATTTTTAGTTTTGCTAAACTACCCCCTTTTTTGTGGATGGGAAATCATCAAATGACTTCTCCCGCTCTGGGTGGAGCGGAAGGGCGTGTCATACTTTTACTGACTAAAACCCACCCGTGTTCCTTCAGTTGCCTATGGCAGGGCCACGGTATCTCTTTCGAACAACCGGCGACCCCAGAAGACGGTATTGGTGGGTGTCAAAGTTTTTATAGAGGAATTTTAACACGCGGTCCGATTTACTCAAAACTCAGATTTTGTACTTGAGACCAAAAATGAAGAATAACTAACGTGATCAGGGTTTTCCAAAAATCTACCCCTAAACGGTGAAAAGGGGTAGTAAATTTTACAGCGGAGGATTTTATTGGGTATTGATTAACTTGAAAATTGGTGTTAATAATGTTTGAGACAAGTTATGGACACATCCCAGACGATTTTTGAAATTCTACCCCTGTGGTCGTGGAAACAGGGATACAGTTTATGTGAAAAATCTTATTAATTTTGTTAATGAACTTGAAACTTAGCACCAAATACTTGCGTAAGTAATAAAGTTTGTCATTATTAGTTTTTCAAAACTACCCCTCATATGGGGTTTAGGGATGTTAAAGTTTTTATGGAAGAATTTTAAAGCGCAGTCCGATTAACTTGAAACTCAGTATTTATACTTTTGATGTAAAATAAGCAATAATAAGAAAATTAAAACCCATGAAATCAGACATCCACGCGGGCGAAGCCGCGGGCAGTCTAGCTAGTATCTCAATTTTGTGCGTACAAACTTACTAAGCCTCCGCTGTCCGTCCGTCCGTCTGTCCGTCTGTCACAGGGCTGTATCTCACGAACCTTAATAGGTAGATAGTTGAAATTTTCACAGATTGTGTATTTCTATTACGACTATAACAATAAATAATAAAAATATAGTTGGTAAAGTTAAAATTGAAGGGGGCAGTCCCCATACAAAACTTTCAATTTTGAAAAAAAAAATTAACCTGTGTGTGGGGTGTTATTGTCTAGAACCCATTGAGTAGAGTACAAAGATACTTCTTTTTTTTTATCTTCTAAAATGAAGAAATAAGGGACCATAAAAGTTGTCAATTTTATACCATTTTTGTACGAGCCCTATTATAATGTACCTTTTACTATATTTAATCAACAAATACTAAAAACGGCGATTCATAAGGTATTTTTTTTAAATATGGTCGATTTTCTGCAACTGCAAAAAATAACCTTGTAATTCACAGTATCATTATGAAATACAAAGTTATCTTTGCGATTGTTAAACATTGTAATATGGTACGGAACCCCTTTGTGTGCGAGTCCGTCTCGCACTTGGCCGGTTTTTTAATTTACAGTTGAAAACTGAAGTCATACATAATTCACCGAACCCAATTTTTGACTTTAGACTAACATTTTCATAACTTTCATGGACCTGATTATTATGCATAAAAGTACGACTCATGTTCAGTTCCAAAAAAAAAAAATCTCGCAAGTCTTTCATTTTTTTATACTTAGGTAAGTATGTAAGAATTTTTTTAAGTTGGTCAGGTCGAAAAATCTCAAAAATTCAGAAAAAAAAAAATCATAACTCGAAAACTATGAGAAATCGCGGAACATAATATGGGGGTGATTCGGATAGTCCACGATACGCGGAACTTTTTTTTTTATTTGGACGTCAATCAACCGGCCACCCTGTATAACCAGCTTTACAATAAGTTGTAAAGCTGGTTTATTGGCAGGTGGGAAACTGGAATTGCACACCGAACAGACCTACAATAGGGGTAGGCTACTTGACAAATACAAACACCTGTAAGATGTTAGTTAGAAAATACGCGCATTGTCGTGGAGTTGCGGATACCAGCCCGTATTACCTATTACCTAGTTAAAGTACCTACTTAATTAGGTGGATAACTAAGTACCTACTTAGGTATTAGTAGGAATCCATTTTGCCTATGAAGACAATTTATGTATTACCTAAAATACTCTAAAAGTGCTCTTCTTATTTTTTTGCGAATACTTGATAATTAATTTCACGTAATTTAATTAAACTAAGTTATTGTGTTCTTATAGAGGCAAAACCGCGTGCCGCGTGGATTGAAGAGCCACATAATTCGCCAATTTAAAATAAGCAAACAATATTAGTAGCAAAAAATTAAATAAAAAATTAAATTAGAAATTACGTGTTCACCATGTTTTGTTCGTTCGTACGTACACGGCTTTAGGTTTGATTCAAATACATTGCTAGACTAGACTACAGACAGAAAAAGCGGAGAATAATAATTAACTCAAACAGGTTTTGTAACATATACATATACCTAGAGAGGTACTTGTTTATGACATCAAATGTTCCAGTTGGCCGTTAGTCAGGAGCTATAGAATGTGCGTCTACAATTAAATGTTTTGATATGTATTGATACCTATAGTCCTGCGGTCCTGCCACGGATATCGAAACAGAACTAACAAACAGAAAAAGACATTAACCTGATTATAAATATAATTATTTAGACTATCTTTTGCATAAAAATATACTGGGTAGGTAGGTAAATGTAAGAGAAGACCATTGACTTATACAGGCTGTTTCTTTTAAGGTGTCAAGCCAGTACGAGCTGATAGCAGAGTACCATAATCGATTTAACGCCCATGTATGTTCTACGATTTTTTGTAGTTTTCGAGTCATTTTGGATCCTTCATTTCATATCAATTAGTAGTAGGTATTTTATGTTTTTATTATCAACTGAGCTCTGCTTTAACATAGAGGAATAGTAAATATCAGGATTGACAAAAATATGCAAAGATAATAATAAATTATAAAATATGAAAATCACAAGATTTCAGATACACCACTTTCAACGACCGATTTCAGCAATTAATGCTCTACTAAGCTATTTAGTAAGTACATTCTTGTTCAAAGTTGACCCAAAAAAAAAGATATAATTTTTTAAAGCCTATAGCTACGCATTTGCGCCAAAACAACGGTGGGTCTCAGGGTGTTCCTTTTAAGGTGTCAAGCCAGTGCGAGCTGATAGCAGAGCACCATACCTATCGATTTAACCCCATCTAAGTTCTACGATTTTTTTTTAGTTTTCGAGTTATAATTTTTTTTCGATATTTTTCCTGATTCAACGAGATGATGGCTAAGTACTTACTTATATTACTTATCTTTTTTTTGGGTTAACTTTGAACAAGAATGTAAAATCTACCATGCCATTACCATGACATTTAGTATGGGGGCGTAGAATAATAATAGCGGAATTCTGCATCATTGTAGTAACTTTGCACTTCTTTCACCGCCTATTTATTTGCCTTAAAAGCAGCAGCAGATTGCGGGAGAATTTATCTAAATGTGCTACTCTTTTACTTTTTTTTTCTTAATTATTTCACATGAATATGTCCAAGCCAGTGAAGCTCGTGACTAAGCAATAACAGCCGCATTGGGTCGATCCATCAGGTTAAGCTACGCTTGCCGGGGTTGGTCAGTGGATGGGTGACTATCTTTACATGCCGAGATTCCTCCGTGTCTCGGTTCTCGAAAAGCACGTTAAGCCGTTCGTCCCGGCTGTCATTCGTGGATCTTTGACAGTCGTTACGGGTCGTCAGAAGCCCGAAAGTCTGACAACCAGTCTTACCAAGGGGTATCGAATTACCAGGTACTGGGTTGTGAAGGTCAAATAGGCAGTCGCTCCATGTAAAATACTATTATTCAGCTGCATCCGGTTAGACTGGAAGCCGACCCCAACATAGTTGGGAAAAGGCTAGGCAGATTGATGTCCAAGCCACTCCAACCTTCAGTAGGATACCTATCCGACATTGATAGATTTCTTTTGATAGGGACGCAATTTTCCTGCCCCGACTTCATACTACTTATCTCATGTCCATTTCTCAGATTAATTAAATCAGATGCATTAGCATCACTCTGGAATTTGTAAGAAATATACAAACATTCAGTTTTAGGTTGTTGCCAAGACATTTGTTTGATCCTCATCACTGATCCAGTTGATTGAAGACATAAAATCACAAAAATGTGTTTTTGTCATTGATAGCGTCGTTGTTCGATTCCCGGCAGAGGCTGGCAGGGAGGCAGAGAGGAAGTTTTCAAAAATATTTTCAGAGTACCTACAGAACACTTTTTATTTTCAAGTAGCTTAAAGGATTTTTGACAGAAATTGTGAAATGGTTTCTTCTTGAGAAACTTGAAACCATATAGGCACTAGATGGCTCTTTTGTGTAAGTACAGACGCCAACAGGTCAAGCCACCCGAAACTGTCAAATTTTCCCAATCAACTTTGAACCTAATGCTTTAGCTATAAAGATGAAAGTCTATTAAAGAAATTTGACAGATTGTAGTAGGTTGATGTGCTGGCGTCTGACATAATATACAGTGAAAGGAACTCCTGAAAGTCTGACAACCAGTCTCACCAATGGGTATCGTATTACCCAGTAACTGAGTTGTGAAGGTCAGATAGGCAGTCGCTTCATGTAAAATACTGGTACCTATTCAGCTGCATCCGGTTAGACTGGAAGCAGACCCCAACATAGTTGGGAAAAAGGCTAGGCAGATGATGATACAGCGAAAGTAACGTCGTTCCAACCGGGTGTCCCACGAACACCTCCCGACTGGTTTTTATACCAGGAAAAAAGTCGTGAGTCGGGAGGTGTTCGTGGTTCAAATTTCTACAAGTAACCTAGACTTCGTATTATTGGAAACTAGCTTTTGCCCGCGCATGTATTATACACTCATAATAAATTCTTGAATCACTCTATCTACCGCATCGAAATCCGTTGCGTAGTTTTAAAGATCTAAGCATACATAGAGACAGACAGGGGGATGCGACTTTGTTTTATAATATGTAGTGATGAAATCACGGATATTATGAAGATCTTAGACCTTTAGAATTTAATTTCTGATTTGGCAAAAAATTGAAGGCCCAGAGAATCAGAGAAGTTTTCATAGCTTCAAAACTAGGGGAATTTTAATTCCTATAATTAATTAGATTTCGTGTAACAGGCATCATAAAGTTAATAGACTAAAGTAGGACTCTTTATTAATTATAGCAGTATACCTACCTTGGGATAACAACTCCTATATGATTATTATTATACGTGGTACTGTGTACCTACTGTCCCGTGTATACAATGTTTTGATGGCGGTGGCGGGTGGCGGTGGGGTTGGGCTTGACCACCTCTGTGGGCCGTGGGTGCGCCGACCTAGATACCAGATTTTGTGTTGACTGTTGATGACAGTTTAATTAATAAAAACTAGGTGGTGGAAGGCCGCACCCTGTACGTGTATTACACGGCTATATTAATTACATGTGGGAATGTTTTCAGTGACTGCGGGTGAATCGCAGATTATTCTTAGGGTACCATCATGAATGACGTCGACTAGTCAATTAATTAAGCGAGAGGTTGCTCAATTACCTAACTAAAAATAAAACAATTAAACACAGTCACACACATCACATCAGACTTTCTCTTCAATTTAATTAAAATCCAACCTCTACAAGTTACAAGTCAAGTTTTATACAATTCGGTATCCTTCAAAGAGAGGTTTCATTAGCCATCTCGGTGTCTTCTTCAAGATCTACGTAAACAACGTGGGTGTTCATTTAAAAAAATATCCTTCTAACCATTGATATGTTACAACTCAATGCTTCTAACATCCAACTTTCATTATTTTTATGGAATTGGCGTTTGGTGATGTCAGTGATGACGTCATATTCGTACCACGAACTAACCGGTTCCGCGACTGCGGCTGCCGACCTCCAATTATGCTAATGCCGATGCCGTTCCAGTATACACTCCTCAGCCATACACGTCGTAAACAGATACAATATACCTAAATTGGGGTCTGACGAGCCCGTGAGGTCATCTATGTCCATCTCAATTTGAGAGAATTCGTATTTTGTGCCATTGCTAGTCCAGCATTATCCAATAAACGAAAATAGCAAGAACAATTTTCGGAAATTATAGTCTACAAAATGATTTGTTGAGTACGACACGTGTTTAGTTTCACACGGCTTCATTTGTGTCGATTGATTAAAAAATATAGCACATTTTGTGTAGTAATGGCATCACGCACGACTTCCGTTAAATGTGCTAATAAAAACTTTGGCGGTTGCCACTGCCACCGTAGCCACCATGCCATGCCATGGTACGCTCACATTATATGTATAGACACCACACAATGTGGTTTATGTTATGTAGGTACCTACTCGTAACATAAATAGTAATTATGATACACGTGGTTAGTAACTAGTTAGGCACTGTGAAATACCTACCTACTTATTTAATGCTTCTAGACACAAACTCACAAATCGACCAATTGCTTTAACAGCAACATTGTGGTAAAAAAGCTTAGGTACTTATGCATTTCGTACGTATATTCATGACTCAGGATTACATGGCGCATGAAGTCGATTTGTTGTTTACTTACAACCAGTGGTCCTGTGCTTCCAACTCTGCTTTTCTCTAAACTCTCAAATTGAATGACCTTCATTTGCTATTCCATTGGGTACCTACCTACTTAAGTACCTAATATTTTAATAAACTTTTCAATACACTTCCTCGAAAACTGGTTCATATCATATCGCACTACGATTAGGTTCACAATGCAATAATTCACACGCGTGCGATTTTTCATTTTTCAACACGTGTGCGGGAATAAAAATTGCCACAGATAACTTATACCTATACCTATACCTTTTATTTATACCTATACTTAGTCCAAATTGGTTCAACGCTTCTATTCACAACTCTCTATTCGGAGGTGAATGAATTTTTAATCTCGGCAAAGAGCTAAGCGTCTTTACGGCGCACAGTGTAAGATTTTTTGAATCTAGCGGTACAAAATATCTATAAAACAAGAACGGAAGTTGGACGTGAAACCCCTTCGTAATGAAAGCTAATTAGCTTATCGATGCGACTATCCTAGTATAGGAACAATAGACGTGCACGTTTTTTATTATATTTACCTCAAACACAGGTTACGATGTGCTTCTCTCAGAGCGGATCTGCAGTTGTCGCCCTACCGCTTCTTTATGAAGGTTGTGTTGTGACAATACGTGCATAAATTACTTTTTTTTGTAATGGAGCAATGACTTCAGGTTTGTAGAACACATTATACGTCATGTATTTTATATTACCATAATCAAAATTAAATGTCAGTAGGTAACTGTGGAGTTTGCGATTTGAGTTACTTGGTGCAAATAATAGATTAGATATTGGAGAGTGTAATGTTATCCTAGCTTGCCCTCTATCGGAACAAGCTAGGATTCTGTACAAACTTGCTTTTTTTGTTTTAAAATAAGATTTAATTGTTTTTTAGTTAATTAATTGTAAGTATTGTTATTACAGGGCGACGTTATAAAGCCCTTAAAATAAAGATTTAAAAAAAAAAAAAAAAAAAACTGTGGAGTTAAGATAGGTAGTTATTTTACAAAATCTTTTTAAATAGTTGTATTCTTTAGAGTGCGAAAACTTTTGTACGCCTTTGTACGTCATGAAAACATTTTTATTATGGCAATAAGCCCTTATATCCAATAAGGGCTTATTGCCATAATAAAACTAAAGTAGCATTAGCTGCGTTCATTTTCGTTTTTGAAAATTATGTTCGTTTACAGGAACACAACTGACTATGTCAAGAAAAGAGCTTTTAGAAAAGTTCCGACTTGTTGAAACTTTTTAAATAATCACAATCAGTGGCTGAACAGCACTTTAGTCTCTAGCAACCAAGATTTACCCGGTACCAGTGGAGAACAGAGCACAAAGAAAGCTCGAAGACCAAAAAAGATTTTAATTCAAGCAGCTCTTGTCTTAGAGCTACAAAAGTTAAAAAAAAAAGCTTAAATGAACAAAAAATATAATTATTCGTTATTTCAAGACAAAACAATTGTTTTATTTTCAACCTATAATTTTGTCCGGCCAGATTTGCAAAATCTTACACTGTGCGGCGGCGTTAATGTTTTTTGAATATTTAAATAATGTTTATAAATAGAATATCATGAAAAACCATGATTATTACAATAAAATAACGTTTATGAACAAATTAACATTTATTTGTGTTCTAAACTCAAAAATATTTGAATTATCTATTTTTCATATTAGGCTGTTTATCGACTTTATACCTTCGCTTTGCTTCTCCTTCTCCTTCAACCGGGCGAAAGCAAAGCGCGGAAAAAAAAGAAAATTTAAATCATAGCTTCCTAATAATTCATGACAAAAATATTTTCCGGTATTTTATTTTATTTCTTCAAAAGTGTATTGAAAAACGTCGTTTGATACACGTGGACATTTGTTATTGCAGTTCTCGGCTCAAAAACAACCTCGCCTACGGCTCGGGTGTTAATTCCGTCTCGAATGCAATAACAAATGCTCTCCACTTGTATCAAAATGTACTATTTCGATGTAACCAAATTTTATAAAACAAAGTTATAGGAAGAACTTTACTAACCATTCAAAAATCATCCAGGTACGTAATGTGAACTTTGACTGCAGTCTGTGCTATTGGTAAAGTTAACTACGGATAAAAAACTCTCACATCCAAACAGACAAAAATTCGAAAACTGGTAGTAGAAATGGCATCTGCTAATTATTCTTTAATAACCGTGAAATATGCCAACATTGCCCCCAAGGGAAACTTTGCCCGAAGAACAATGTATAAGCATATCTTTGATGTGCAAAAATATGTTAATATTATGGCAACATTGATTGACTTTGGTGGAAAATAGGTTATATGTATGGCAATACTGACTATCGTGTTGGTTGCTAACTTCGCTTAGTGACTTGTTGGAACTCGTCGAGTGAGGTGGATGTTTTTGCGGGCAAATTTTAGTGCTCAACGTACATTCTGCGAGATGACTGCTTTTAAGACTAAAGTTATGATGATGGGCAAAGTTATCTAGTAATGTTGCGACTTACAATTGACAACATTGCCCGCCATCAAAAAAGGCTTAGGGTTGGCAATTTACGAAACCCTGTATTTTTCTCCTTTTTTAATTTTTGGCTGCTGAGCTTATATAATTTTAAACATAATTGGTATTTAATTAATATATTATATAAGTACATACATATAAGTATTTAGTTTATACATATTTAACCCTAGATTACTACTCTACGTCGCAGAGGCGCCCGCGTTTTTGATATACTTATTGCTCTCTCTTTTTATTCATAGTTTACTATTTTTTAAGAGAAGTGTAAGTATACTTTAAATTTTATTTTTTTTTTATTTTTAATGAGAAGACTGTTTAATTGCCTAAGTTCCTAAAATTTGTTCCTAATATTTATTTGATTAAAGATTTTATAATAAAAATATATAAATATTATTTAAAATTGTGTTTTTCTCTTTTTAGTTATATACACAATTATATAAACAGTCAAAACATATCAATCATACTTATAGGTTTTGAATAAAATCATTAGTCAATATAATGCGCCTCGCGGGCGTATGAGTAGTTTCAAGTGTTACTTAATTGTAATTTCTATTAAATACTAATAAGCGTGAAACATTTTCCAGCGTTTTTCTTTTTGTTTAATTTACCTAAACACATAATAATATTCTTTGTAGAAAACAAAAAAAAAAACAGAGTAAAATTTTAACCATGTACCAACCCTAGCACTTTTAAAAGGCGAAATGTAAATTCTATGAAAAAGAGAAAAAATGCCAGGGTAACATTGCCCAGTCATTTTAGTAAGAAACTTTTCATAGTGTCGTCTACATTCCTAAAGTAAACGCCATCTTTACCAAAACTCTTGTACTGGTTTTTATGTTATCTGCATAAGGCCCATATTTGGGTCAAAAATCAATGTGGGCAAAGTTGGCTAAATGTCCAGATAACTTTGCCCGCCAACAAAATCGAACAAATATTGAATTAAATGTTGAATAATAGTAAATTTAGCAATACTAACACATGCACATGATCTTACAGTTGTAGCCGATAAAGGAAAATAGTTACGTCTCCATAGAAAAATCGTATTAAAATTGTAATTATTCGAAAAAAGTGGGCAAAGTTGGCGTGTTTCACGGAACCTAATTATATTTATGGAATTATTTCCAATGTACAGAAAGGCGTGGTCTACAGATTTATTACATACGTATGTAAGTATAGAATAGATAATGTTCATGGAGTTGGTCAGTCTATAGTTAGACTGACTAACTCCATGAACATTATCTAGGTGCTATCAGATAGTTCTGATAGCACCTAATAATACCAAATGAATTACTTGCATTCGTAGCAATGTTAGCCGACGTTTTCTTTTTGTCTCCAATAAACGGACCATTTGTTACAAAAATAACAATGATGCTGTTGAAGAGTTGAGCAATACCTGATGTATCTCTTATGAACCCACGATGAGTAATTGTAATTCAAATCGTTATGAGAAGTTGGGACTTACGAATTGCGACATAACAGTTGAAGTAGGTACCTACCTATAGCTATCCTACTTAAATAAGCACCGATAAGCACAGACTATCTCCTTGTGATTGTAGAATTTCAGTATGTTTAAAAGTATTTAGCATATTTTGCTCTCTTCGAGAGTTCTCTTTGCTAAGAATTGTTAGCATTTCTTTGTACCTAAGTAGTTGTAGGTGAAACAATGCGACGTATGGCCCAGATGTTCGCAGCGTGACGACGAGTTCTTATCGGTGCAAAGACGCGCCCACCTACACTCTCCCCTGCGTATTATAATAATATATGTTTTATGTATCGTCGTTAGTTGCGTCTCGACCGGACATGACGGTTCAACGAACTGCCAATTCACGATCCATCTTCTCCATTGATTTATTCTAATTACTGTCGTCTTCCGGTTAAACGATTCTGACTGATACCAAAGTAACTTTTTTTTTTTCAGTCACAGCCTCACATGTAGGTCTGCCTGTGACTGAAAAAAAACCAATTTCTTTGGTATCAGTCAGAACCGTTTACCTGTTTTTTTTTCTTTCTCTTTGTATGTTCCTGGCGTCCTAGCTCGCATTCATTTCGATCAATATTCCTACTTTAGAACCTATCCCCTGATTTGACAAAAAAATTATACAATCATCAAAGCTCCTGTCCAGCTGTCGCTGAAAATAGTTTTCGTTCGTATTGAATGAAATGCTGCCCTTTGAAGAAAAGAGCACCGCGAGCATGCGGAAGAGTGGCCTAGCAGGAATGTTGGTGAATCGCCAAATTGCATTGAGTCGCGAAATGTACCGTGCAGACTCAAGATCTATATTATAGGTACTCTACTTTCTCTAGTAGCATCCACTCTTGAGCCTTATTTGCAGATAGTAGTTATAAATCCATCGTAGAGTAGGTACCTATTTTTTTTAGACTAGCTTTTGCCTGCGACTTCGCCCGCGTGGATGTCGGAAAATATCCCACGGGAACGAAAATCCTTCCTTATTCGTTGTCTACATTATAAAGGGAACCTCTGTGCAATATTTCAGCTTTCTAGGTTCAAGAGTTTGGGCTGGGCGTTGATGAGTTAGTGTTAGTCAGTCAGGACTTCTCTTTTTATTATTGAAGGAATACAGAAAAACCACAGAACAGCTTTTATCTGTTCTGTGAGATAAACCTTCGGTCAGACACAGCGGTTATTTAAATTCTGACCTACCAGTATTTTGAGTCACTCTGAATGAAATGAACTTAAAGAACAGCTAAGTAGTAAGTACAAAACAATGTGTTCATTATGAGGCTAAAGGTTATCATTACCGTACGTACACTTATAATATTTTATGTAAGTAGTTGTAAATACTCTGCATTATGATTATGTATTATGTGGAAAGGCATCATTGTAGAGACTGATAGAGATAACGATTTTTCTATTTTTATAAATATTGGAGCATTTAAAGTGTGCCTTTTTAGTTCTCAAGAGAATACTGATAGGCAAATTAAGTCATAATTATATAGATGCACTTAGTATCAAACGATGGCAATGAGAAACGTGATTTGAAATTAAATAGTTAATTCGTAGTGTTATGTATCGTAATAATAAGCTATTTGAATGCACGCTGCGAAGAATCGCAGCTCTGTTAGCCAAACATTTGACTCGTTAGTTTGTTTATTAATGAAGGTTCTAAACTGTAGCAGGAAAACGAAACTGGAAGTTTCACTTTCCGAACTAGCCCTTCACTTAACTAGCAGTTTACTTATCAGTTTGACAATATTAGTGAGAACGTTGTCACAGTTTATAAATTGCCGTTCATATCAGAGTCGTTTACATCATGCTTGATTGAATTATAGTGTGATGTGATGATATTTGCGACTCGCGCAGGCGTCACCGTCGCGTTCGGGCACAAGGCAACAGACCTTCGGCCGATTATAGCGGTGACGACATCGGGCCCGGCACAACAGACTATAATGTAGCAAGTTGGTAACCATACAGCATGCCCTAAGCCTGTTGCCGTAAGCCTCTGCTTCTTAAACCTGTCCTTATTCAGCCGGTCAAGGCACGTTCAAGGTGCTGTATTATGTATATACGAGTACATACTTCATCATATTGTATTGTAAGTAATACGTGGAACTGCTTTATTGTTACAATTGTTTCTCGTGTGATGCTATCGATATATTTTAATAAATACATTATTTATTCATTCAAAAGACTCATTCACATTAGCACATAACGTATAAATAACATATAGGTACCTAAGTAGTAGACCTACTACTAGTGTACCCAGTCTTATATTACAGACGTCTTCTTAGAAAACTGATTTAAAAAATGTACCTACTCGTAGTTGGGTAGGTCTACCCAACTACATTTTTTAAATCAGTTTTCTGCTGTATTTTCGTAGACTGTTGGCCATTTTATATGCGTGTAGCTACATTATACAGTAAGATTAGGTATTCACGCAACTGAAATCTCAAAATAACAGCAACCATCGTTAACGACGTTATCTTTATTATTTTTGAGCATGAATTCATAATTACAAACAAATGTTGTTGCTTCAGTCTTTTCATTCGGCTCATGAAAGCTAAAAATAATTAATAACCGACTAAGTAAAAAGAATAAATTAGTACGGTTGGTATCACCGTGTACAATTTTTGACTCATATGCGAGCGAGTATAATTTGTTTTATTATTATATCATTTTGGTAGCTTGACTGTGCAGTGCATCTGAGGGGTGCGTACTGCGTACCTAAGCATCTTTATCAAACATAAGTACTTACATAAATATTAATATTTCATAATAGGTATACAATTAAAGGCACATAACTAGTTATTAAATAATGTAAAGGTTCATGCCATGCATCTTCGACTGCAATCTGTGAAAGGAGGCCCAGTATTGAACCTTGTGGAACGCCAGACATTCGACTCGAAACTTACTCGGATTTTCGATGAGATGGCAGTTTTTTTTTTTTAAGTACCTACGTATCAAGCGGTGGGTTAGGGTTAGACATAGATATTTTTATATTTATGTGGGTTAGACTAGGATCAAGTAGCTCGTAGACACTGAGATCTACGCAGCGCGACGTAGAGGAATGAAGATGCGAGAAAAAGCAGAGTAGGTACCAAGTAGGCTAGAACTTTTTTAATAAGATTTTACTTTTCGTAATAAATATCAAAGCTCGGTCACTGGGCATATGATATGCGCATTGCGCCCTAAGGTAGGTACTTTTTATCTATTTTGGATTAAAATATTTTAAACCTTTTAAGAATTATGTGTCTAATAAATACCTAAACCCTCATTTTTATCCAAGCCCTGCTCAGCCCGATTTTCTAAATGGGGATTTGAAATAGTAACTTTGCGTTTGATGTGATTCAGTCATGCGATCAGACTTTCATTTGTTGCGTAGATCAATCAAGTTTTGATTGAAAAGAATGGACATTATTTTACATTCTGTCTAGTCTGAGACTGTCAGTCACAGTAAGATATTCCCATAATCCCAACGGATTTCTTTCGGGTCTTTTTGATGATCATACTCTTCCAACTTTTTCCAAATTACTTTTCACTACCTGAGTAATTTGGAAAAAGTTGGAAGAGTATGATCATCAAAAAGACCCGAAATAAATCCGTTGGGATTATGGGAATATCTTACTGTGACTGACAGCCTTGCAAAATATAATGAAATACTTATAGCAAACATTCAAATATTTTCCTAAGCTTAGCTTTACTATGCTCTATACATAGATGAGTATCTACCATTGCGTAGTATTGTATTTAGTAATAACTTACAACGAAGTCAAAGTATGGTGTTCCAGTTTCTGTCGCTTACTTTATCGATTTTTCCTTCCACTTCGCATAATGGTGTGCCCGCTACGTACTTACATAGGTCTATGTAGGTACAGACATAAGTCACAATTCAAATGGCGATGTATAAACAAGTGGCAGGCCAGACTGAATTAAATTGGTCCGACAACTGTGACATCTCCGCTCAATCAATTACATTGACCTAAGTACTTATATCTTCTTAGATCACGCATTGGATGAATGAACAGTGTAAGTGGTTATCTTTAGAAGTGTACCCTGTAGATAGGCATAGATTTAAGTATACTTAAGTATATTTAAGTATACAATAGTGTAAAGTTTCGATTCATAAATTAGTTAAGTAGGTACTTATACACTCTCCATCACAAAACAACCATTGCTGGTCCAAAATTTCTTGTATTAGGATTAGCATCTCATGTATGTAGGTGCAAGTACATAGTGGTTGTTATTTGAATAGGTAGAGGTTAGATACCTATCTCTTCAGTAGGATTAGATTTAAATATTAGGATCAGCAGGTAAGTACCTACTTGCCACTTTATCAAGATGAAAGAAGGATACGATTAGAGGTGCTCATAGGAGTCATAGGTTACGCTTGTTTTGTTACCCTCGTTAAACAACTCAGAAATAGCATCATATTCATAAGACTCTTGTTTGTTTAGCTTTTATTTCCTTTGAACGCATTGTTGTAACATTGACTCATATCATAACGTAAACGTTGGCGCTCTCTGCTGGCTCTACAATTAGCGCTGCCGTTTGGCATTAGCCCTTTAAAACCGTATCCGCAAAAAGTTTGTAGAAAGCTTTTTCCGATAAGAAATAAAAAGCATGGGTAAAAAATGTGTTGAGTAAAAAATAGTATCACAAACACCGGCTGTGTCGTGCTCGTGACAGTTGGTTACGGTGACTGATCATGATTGCAGTCTGTTTTATGCGTTGCCACTGTTCAGCTGACAAACCACAATCCTCGTATAACGAACATTGTAAGTTTTATTTATTTACTTAAATAGAACACTAATGATTCAATTGTTGTTAGTACACTACACACATAAAAAACTATGTTAGTAAAATTTCTCATCAAATAAAATAAAACTAATTAAAATAACTATGTCCCGCTGGAGCTGTGCATATTACGGGTCCAGTGCCCCAGGAACGGGCAATCAGGCTTATTCACTATCACCTTTAAAATCTGTTGGTGCTCCTTCGCTTCAGGGATGCTGTTCTTTTTCGCATGATAGCTTGAAAACTATCTGCATCTGCTTCAGCAAACATGCCCGATGCGGTACAGAACCGCGGGAGCCCAAACAGCATCTTAAAGGTGTTATTATTCTTACTGTACGCGAAGAACGACGTAGGACCTCTTGCGCAAATGCTAATTTAGTTCCTATAGTGTCAACTTCACATGTTTCGTTTTATTTTAGCCATCATTTCGCAATGTCACTCAGTTTTGCCGAATTTCGGCCATCGACCGCTGCCGTGCCCTCTAGGTGCTTAATTTATCCAAAACAACCTTCTGACACGCAAACAGAAATGCCTAAGTATTTATTATAATATCATGTATGCTTTATTGTTACGATATATGTAAGACTAGAATAAATTGAACAGACTGTATGCGCGTAGGTAATTGCGTAAACGATAAATTTTGTGTTTTTAAAATTCCTATAAGAACAAATGTAAGTTTAAGGTTAAATCATTTGGATTTTCCAAGTGTTATTGACTATATTGTCTACTGCTGTAGTAAAACCGAAATATGATTAAGTACCCGCATCAAATTTTTTAGATAGAAAATAAAAATCCAGTATATTTTCTGTTATAAACGGTTATACGTAAACAGTTCATTATTATTATTATTTATATATTTGTCAGATAATATGATCCATTATGGTTAGTAACAACAGGAGCTTAGAAACTATGTTAGTAGATACATAAGTAGGTAATGAATTTAAATCAAAATAAATAACAGTTAACATATTTTTAAGTAAATGAAACTCAATATCAGTCAAAATTCCATTCCGAATTGGCGGTTTGCCACAGGCAAAACAGCTGTCGTGAGAAAGTATGGGAATGGGACGGTCGTGTTTATGTTTACGCGATCGTAACCCAGTTACACACAGCGATAATACGATACCCTTTAGTGAAAAGGTGTCGAAATAATCATGAACCCAAACAGTTGCTGCTTGACCCTCTTTAACTCACGATTACGAAATGATGAAAGAAAAATTTCCTTTCCGATAATGGTTTTTACTCAACTAGGTCATCATCTACCTAGCCTTTTCCCCAACATGTTGGCGTTGGCTTCCAGTCTAACCGGATGCACCTGAATACCAGTATTTTACATGTAACGACTGCCTATCTGACCTCCACAACCCAGTTAAGACCCCCTTTGGTAAGACTGGTTGTCAAACTTTCGGGCTTCTAATGACTGTCAAAGATGCACGGATTACATCCGGGATCAACGATTCCAAGGCCCGGGGGGGGGGGGTCTTGGTAGTACCATTACCTATTTATTATGTGGTCTTGGTATGTAAAGACGGTCACCCATCCACGGATCAACCGGCTGTTATTACTCATTTTTACACGACTAGGTCTCCCTACCTAATGTTTTTTTACTAACCTTCCAGTTTCAGTAAAGTGCTTGTTCTCGGAGTTCACGCTCATCTAGTTTAATTTAAGTACCTCAGCGTACTTATATAAATAACCATAAAAACAGTCATTGTTTACAAACAAATTGAATCTAAATGACGTCATGGGTAGAAAGTTCAATAGGTACAAATAAGTATGGCAAAAGTTTAATGACAGCAAGAAAATTTACTCCCACAAGTGGTTTCAAAAATTCAATTCAATGTCTATCAATGATAGACATAGAATTGAATTTCTACCACGACCAATACTTTACTACAAATCTAAGCTAAGTGTAGGGTACAGTCAGCAACAAAAGTCGATTAACACTAGTGTTTTTTAAATCTTAATTAAGTATTGAGAAAAATACTTCATTAAAATCGGAACAGATGTAAATTTTAAAGAAAATTAACTCTTAGCTAATAAATGAAATGCTAAAAAGCAGGTTATCGTATCATTTTGTGTTAATTTAGATGATGTCAAAAAGTAGCAGTGTTATCCGACTGCTGTTACTGACCGTACTTAAGTAAACTTTTATACTTACTTAGAAAAACCTTGTCTTTCTCGTAGGTGTACAGGGTGAAATTAAATTAGCTAGTGAAACTCCGCAGACGTGAAGGGTACAAGCAAGTAACAGACTACTTGGTCAACGAATGCTGGTAGTATAGTTTTTTAAAATTATGAGTTCAGAAAATCTTTATTTTTTGTTTTATCGCCATTAGGATATCGATACCCATCACATCTAAGGAGTTTTGCTAGCTAATTTAATTTGACCTTGTATAATCTGATCGAAATATTTAAATTCTTTGTTATAAGTAGGTAGGTACTTAAATATAAAACTGACATAAGCTCGCATAAATTATGCCGAGGAAACTATTTAATAAGAAGTGGGAGATTAAAGAATGACTAATGCTATATATTTTCAAACTGTGATGTAATTTAATTATCAGCTCAGTTACAAATAATGAAATTCCCGACAACACACTCTGACTGAAATTGCTATTAATTGCGTGTCTCTTCCCTTCGATGACAGCTAGGTATTAGGTACCTTTTTACCAGCAAGTGGAGCCAAAAACTGCACTCACTCTATTTTTAAATCAAACAAATTGGATTGCCGATCCTGATAGATCTTCTCAGCAATAACATTCATTGAATTTCATTGACTTGTTACCCATAATATTATTTTTTATTTTGTACTTACTTGTAATTAAAATATTAATGTCTATGGATAAGATATTAATATTTTAATTATAAGTACAAAATAATTTTGAAGTGCAACAATAGAAATGCAGCGGCTCGGCAACACATTCATCTTTCAACACTATCATTATAATTATAAGTGAAGTGTTAGAAAGCTATAACTGGTCGAACAGTCAGCAACAAAAGTCGATTAACACTTGTGTTTTCTAAATCTTACTTATTGAGAAAAATACTTCATTAAAATCGAAACAGAGGTAAATTTTAAAGAAAATTTATTCTTATCTAATAAATGAAATGCTAAAAAGCACGTTATCGTATCATTTTGTGTTAATTTAGACAATGTCAAAAAGTAGCAGTAGCAGTCAGTTAACCGACTTCTGTTGCTGACCGTACCTACGTCTAAAATATCATGAGGAATTAAAAATAAGAAAACAAGGTCTTTGATTACATCAGCCTGCATAATGGCCCTGTAGGTAGGCAGTTCTACCTACCTAGGTAGGTGGTACCTAGGTTCAATGAGTGTCCAGCCGGCACGCAAATACTTAGCGAACTTTTTACGAGCACGTTTGTCCAGTGTTGTGTTCATGATGAGATCATTGCAACAGTCATCTCATGGCATCTATTTTAATTCTATAACAGTTGGCATTGGATTTGTCACTACGAGACGCCGGTGATGTAGTCGTTTTTAATAAGTGACCGTGGCCCCGATTCACGCGTTGCATCGATTGTTTGTTTGAGTTTTTTTTGTGATTTTTTACTAATCTGTCAATTCACACGTAATTTGTAGTAGTAGAAATCTAGGAGTAGATTAGGAGTAGGCACATGGCAGACAGGCGTTTAATTCATTAGTTCTAACTACTTAATCCTATAATAATAGAAACGAGTTTGTGAAGATGAATGGATGGATGGATGTTTGTTACTCTTTCACACAAAAACGACTGAACAGATTTTGATTAAATTTGTCACACAGATAGTTTATAACCTGGATTAACACCTAGAATACTTTTTATCCCGATATTCTTACGGTTTCGAGACTTACGCGGGTGAAACCGCGGGGCACTGCTAGTATTATAAATGCGAAAGTGAATTTGTTTGTTACGCTTTTACGCTAAAACGGTTGAACGGATTTGGATGAAATTCGGCACACAGATAGACCATGACCTGGGTATGGACGTTGCTATTTTTCATCATGAATCGCAGCCGAAGTCGCGGGCAACTGCTAGTATTATAAATTTTTAACCTAGCTGTACCTGAGCCTTTGTCGCCTGATTAGGAAATTACCATATTTCCGGACCGTTCAGAAAGCCAATCATGGTTATTGGACAAAGACGTCTAAAAATGCCACACATCAGTCTAATAAAAAATTATAATATATCAAACAGTCCAAATATTACTTAGTACTTATAAATGTTTTTCGTTCCAGATGCAAGATGCCTGAATAACTCCATCGTCTCGAAATACGACAAAAACCGCAAAGATGAAGCAACTCGTCAATAAGAACCTCATCACGCTAAAATGCGTTCTCTTCTGTTTTCTCTCGGGTAAGGTTTATAAGGACTCTTCAGATATCGCCCAGAAAACATGATAGTGTAGGTTGATGTGTAGACAGAGACCAGACATTTAGTTATTGGTATAGGAACTTAATTTACATTTTTATTAAGGTGCTAAGTTCCTTTACGTCTGGAGTCTCCAAAACAAAAACCTTACGGTTTTATTACAGTGTTGAGACTTGAGATAAAATCATGACTTTTAAATCACTTCGCAGTACTAATAAATAAACCACGCATGCTTGCTCCTTTCTTGGGCAACGAAATAAGAACAAGATTGTCACAAGTCCCAGTTGGCTCGCCTATAAAAAGTGGTCCAAGTCATCACGGACGGTTAGGTATACATAAGGCCAATAATTCAACTCGCTCTGTTGCAAGCTGCCTTCTAAGGAGCGGCGACTGGTACCTATCGAATGATTTAGGGACCGTTCACCTCGGTCTTGCCACTGCATTGCGGCCAGTATGACCCATATGCTCCCACTTATTTCTTACAACTCCTTCATTGAGATGTTTGCGCGCACGCAATTTAATACTTAAAAGTTCTTTAGCGGTGGATTATAACTCGTCATACCATATTGAGTTATTAATGGCGGCCTTTCAATTAAATTCGTTTAATCTAGATGTCTTTTTTTTTGTCTAAATGATCTTGTCCATGCTTATAGGTATTGGCTGCATTTTCCCGTTTCTGCCACTGCACATGCTATCAGTGGGTTTAGACAAGGGCGAAGCTCGGCTCATATCAGCTGTCGCGCCATGTATCGCGCTGCTCGGCCCAGCCGTGTTGGGGCCTCTCATTGATAAGTAAGTATTATGACTTATGGTCATCCATTGTTCCTCTATTAGGCATTATAGATCAAGGCCTCTTGTGACAAATTGCTATCGCGTGCTTTAGATCTAGTCGCCTGTTGTTGTGTGAGTTTGAGGAACTTTTAGCTGCTAAAACCTTTATCTGTTCTGTGGCTAAAACTATGCTTTTTTGATGATGATAAATTTTAGAAACCTGGCACCTTCTTCCGGCTTTATTAGAGGTTTCGTACACATCCCCTTCTTCCAACTCTAAGATTCCTTATTCGTGTGCAGGCTATCAGTGGGGCGAGGGTCGACTGGTGGAGGTGCCATCCCGAGCGGTTCCGGACGCTTGCTGCGCGTCATCACGGCTGCCTGCCTCGTCCTCAGTGCTGTATTCTACACGCTCCTCCTCGCTGTGCCATATACGGAGCGACATGAGGTAGTATTATTTTGTGTTATGTTTTTGAATTTCTATGATTTCAGTTATTTATGTTCGAGTTTTTGCTTGACAGACGACGTAACGCCAACTCTATGCGCAAACTCAATACTTAACTGTGAACGTGTGTGATTATGTAATCACCATGTGGTAGTCTAGCAAGACTTCATTGCAAAATCGCTAATGTGATACTGATGATATCCTGCAGACATATTGCTCTTCTAGAACTTGCAATTTAAACCTTTTACTTTCCGATGCAACTTCTGAATCCCACGGATAGTGTAGATATTTATGGCAATGAGACGCACAGCTTGTGAATCTTCTAATTTCTTAACTCACATTGTAAAAATTGCCAAAGATTCCCACATAAGTACGTAAGTACTTCAGATCGACAAAATATCTAGGTACGTACGGTCAGCAACAGAAGTCGGTTAACACTGCTACTTTTTGACATCATATAAATTAACACAAAATGATTCGGTACACTGCTTTTTTTTCGTTTAACTGTTAAGAGTTAATGTTCTTAAAATTTTAAGCACTTCTGTTACGATTTGAATTAAATATTTCGCTTAATAATAAAGATTAAAAAACTGCACAACTGTTAATCGACTTTTATTGCTGACTGTACCAACTACGTTCAAAGGCTCTAAAATGTAACATAACTGTATCACCTCACAGGCTCGACGACCTCAAGTCCTGTTCATGTGCGATGAAGACAGCGCTTACGTCATGCAAGAAGTATGCAAGGAGGACATGCGCTGCAACCGCTGGTCCGGCGAGAAGGTCAGTACCAATTTTCTTCTGGATGTGAAATTGGTGTTTGAAACTGTTATTGGACTCAGCAGTATTCGTAGGTGGCTTAACACGTCTGTAAATAGTTACACTTTTTTTCTTCACACCACCTTGCTCAATGATGTCAAATTATATCTCATGTGTAAAAGTAGGTACTTACTCTGTGATGCCATGCAAACCTAACCTAATGGTGCCTCTTCACAATCGGCGATCATAAACTTTCATCACCTTTAGGATTATTTTTGAGACAAAAGTAACCTATTTCCTTCCCCAGGATGGCCATCTATCCCCGTGCCAAAATTTATCGAAATTTTGCGTGAAGTTCAGTGGTTTAGTTTAGTTTTTCAGGTAGGTACTAGGTACTTTATGATTGCCGATTGTGAAGAGGCGCCTTAGAATTAAATCTTTATAGCAATGCATGGGGTATTTGTACTGAATTTCAATAAAAGATATTACCCGCTGGTCAAATGTGATTTGAATTTGGAATCTAATTCGTATGAAAACTTTCACAAAAAATCATATTTGAAAATCTAACTACTTTTGATTTATTATTGAATAACCATCTTATTTTATTATGTACATAATATATAAACTAATACAGATTTAAAATAATAATTGTACATTGTATAAAAAAAAGGAGGGGAAAGGATCATAGGGCATCAAAAAATTCGTCCGCATCGCTGTCAATAGGAAAAGTGCCCAAAAGGCTGGCAGCATTGCCACGTTGTATGGCAATGCTGATTCTTTGGCCAAAAAATAGGCCAGCCCTCTGGTCACGTGAAGAGTCGACCAAACGCTTAGCGATGTCTTGGAAAACTAAGTGGGCACTCCATGGCCCTAGTGTTCTAGGGTTAGGTTAGGTTATAACCCTACTACTTTTAGGGTTCCGTACCAAAATGGTTAAAAGGAACAATAAGGGCAGACAGACAGACATGTCTGTCTGGGCGTCTGCCACAGCTGGTTCTCTCAAGAACTAATGTTATCAACTTGAAATTGGGAACAGTTTTAGATGACGTTTGCCCAACTATTTTGCAAATAAGAAAGAAATATACTTATTTTTTTTTTTTTGCAACAGGGACTAAAAGGGGGTCTCAAAAATTCGAATAGGGCATGGCCCCCCTTTTTTTCCGAAGTTTGCGTAGAGAAAAATCTGAAATTATTCTATGTGATAGAAGTATATGTAAAGATTACAGGAAAAATAAAACGATGTCTATCTAAATCACACTTTTTCAGAAATCGGAATGGAACCCTCGTTGCGCGAGTCAGCAAAAGGGTCAAAGTACTTATAATCTGTTCTGTGGGGGTAACGGAGACACCGTTGCCCCCTCTTGGGCGAGCTGGAATCCCTCGCTGCACTCAGGGTTCTAGTCTTAACTCTTCGGTCAGGATTCAAACTAGCGGTTAGGCCCGTGACCGTGACATAAGATATGCTTTATGCTTAGAATAATCTACTATTATCTCCTCGCAGTCAGGAGTGCTGGCGGTGACGGCATGCGAGTACGGCTGTGCGGACGAAAACATGACGTGGGTGCGGCAGCCGTTCACCACCACTTCCACCACCACCACGCTCAGCCCCATGTACCTCAATGTTGCTAACGCCACGGTAAGTCCGTACAATGTCCCCAATGAAACCGGTGCGGTTGGATCTCTATAATTTCTAGTCTTCTGGAGGCTGATCTCCCAAACAATGGGATGATTTTATGACGACAGTAACATTTACAAAAATTTGAGGAATATTGACCGGGATCAAAACGATTTTGTACAAGAGAAACAAATATACAATCATCCAATTTTCAATTTGGGGTCACAGACTTACCTATTCTATTTAGTAGGTAGATACTTAGCAAAGATATTATTAGTGGTTAGTTAGAGGCAATAAAGCTCGGAACAGCTTCACTTACGATGATAACGATGCTAATTTATTGTGTTCACACCACATGCGTTGTTATACAATAGCAACAGGGAATCTGAATTATGCGAGTGAGATTCGTTATTAAGGCAATTAAGAACATTATAGTAACTTCAGTTTATCCGTGGTGATCATGGTGCTTGCAACAGTGCCGAAATATCGGGAACTCGAATCGAACAGTTAACATGATAATATCCCGTTTGCGTTAGTAATAATTATAGTAAAATTAATGAATTCATTGATTTTTACGAGGGAAAAGTACGAATCGAACGACAATCACGAATGCGAGATGCGCGAGAATTGCCTTCATGGTTGGTAAATGTAGGATGATTCTCACACTTTTTACACGGTTTTAATCAGACTTCGGAGCCAGCAGTCACGGAAAATGCGGAAGGAAGGCGCGCTATGCCGTTCGAGGTGAACCCACCACACTTCTGCTACAATGGCCAGTGTCTGGTCTACATGCAGCACCAAGCCAGGCTCCGAGTGCCTCTCTCTCTGTTAGCACCGGAGTTACCTGAAGACAACAGCACTGTCGACTCAGATTGGTGCACTTATCGGACAGGTAACAAACAACAACAACGGCGTATGAACCTCTACCCAACCACTTTTGTCATCTTCAGAGTCATTGTAGCCATTGTAAGTACTTAGGTACTTTACTTATTCGATGCATCGAATAAGTAAAGTACCCTAACAATGCAATAGCTGGTGGACTAAATAATCTGTAACTTCTTCCCATGCGTTGAAAGTTGACCCACTTCGACGTCAATAAGTGCACATAAAGTACACAACTTGAAAAGCACAATCAAAATTAGCTATCTAAGTATTGAATTACAGCCTATTTAAAAGCATTTAACTTTATAATTTATTTTAGCGGGACCATCCAACTGCCAGGTTCCACCGAATCGTCTGGCAGAGGTAACAGATGACGAGGAGTGCAGGCCAGCGGTGCGGTGCCAAGTCCTCGACCCTTACGATGAACCCGACGGCGTGCTAGCTGACGCCGAATGCCGACTTATCATTGGAGACCCGAGTTCCACGTTCTGGACTTACTTAGTTATAAGGTCAGTAATTATTAACTATCTTAAACTTATGAATGATTCATAATTTAATTTGATATGCTTTTAGCTAAGACTTTTAGGTTGGTACTTACTTAAAAGCTTTATGACGTGAGTAAGGAAAAACATTGAATATAATTTATGAGACCTTACTCATTGAATGCCAAATTAGGTATGCATTATAATAATAAGTATTTAATAATGAATTCTGAATAACTGGATGATAGTTGATGTGTGGTTTAGCTATTATCAATAACAGAATAGTGGCAACAAAAGTAGGTACCTACTATGTCATTATTTTTACGTAATAGCACTGTTTAACTGTTTAAAAATGGATTATTAAACTGCGGTAAGAGTACTTACGTACCTACCTAATATCTTTTTGACGTAAGTAAGTATAATCATTCCATATTATTATGAGAACTGCTACTGGGTGCACCATGTTCGGGTGAATTCGATCCGGCAGTATACTTACCTATATTTCTTGAACAACAAAGCCGACCCGAAGCAACAGCTACACATAGTCGGCTTTTCATTCGGCTCGTGCCGATCGGCAAACTCCGTTCGCATCTACCCTCGCTGAATCATGTTCAGGTCGGCTCGGCACAATTCGAGCTAAGCCAAGCGTCCCTTTCCCGAACATTGGATCTATCATTAGGTTTTGCATAAACGCATTTAAACTGCAGTGCGACACACCCGGAAACACCAGAAATATTGTGGCGTGTCGACGCCATATTGACAGTGTGGATTTCAGCGACAGGTGGCAAAAAAATGGAACTAAAATTTAATTTAAATGTCTGGGATAAGCAAGTACAACAAGTCTAAAGTTATATATATTCTAAATAAGTAGTATAGTTATATAGGTTCGTTATCGATGCAAATAATTTTGTCTAGCTGTTTGATTGAATGGCTGAATATCATTCAGCAGGCCGCTAGTTGAACGCCGCAGTTTGTGAAAAGGCTAGGCTGTTAAATAAACAGCTAATTAAACTACATAGTTGGATGCGACATCTACATAATATATTCGGTTTTACCGCCCGGCTGTGCCGAATCATGACGACCGGACCGCGAGCCGAACATGTGATATCAATGCTTTACTGATATGAATTCTAAAAAACTGGATGATACTTTTGTAACACCGAGTGGTAAATTGGTAATATTAAATTAGGCAGGTACTTAATTATACTTATAAAAAAAATATACCTACGTGTCGACTTGAGAACTTCCTCCTTTTTTTTCCTCGGTTAAAAAAAACAATTACTTCCTCTGTATCAGTGTGAACTAGCGCCAGTCTGAAAATATTGTTAGATATTGCTAGATATGACTCCACAGATAACCTTAGCTCATTGCTAGATATATATACAGGGTTATTGGTAAAACACCAGCAACCTCTTAAGGGGTCATTATACTCATCATTATGAACAACTTTTATTATGGGACCAAACCTGAAATCGCGAAAAAAAATCAGCTGTTCAGTACATTTATCTACATCAAACTCTTCAAAACGTAGGGAGCAGCTGATTTTTTTTTCGCGATTTCAGGTTTGGTCCCGTATAGTAATAGTAATTATTGTAGAGCCTCCTAAAATCCTTGTGATCCAGCATTAGTTAATTTTTCTTTTTATCTTTCAGAATTCTAGCTGACATCTGGCCAACTGCAGGGTTAGCTCTCCTGGGCACGGCCTGTGTGATTGCGACTAGAGAAACGTCTTTAGGGCGAGGAGACGTTGGCAGGCAGTTGGCATTTGGAACTCTTGGCCTGGCTATCTTCCCTCCACTCGCTGGTCTGGCTGCAGAACAAATGCCTGATACTCCATACCTTATTCCGTTCATTCTCCATGCGGTGTTCATGGTCATTGGAGCGCTTATTCTGCTAGTCGATAGGTGCGTAAAAACACTAAATATACCTAAATTACTATGTCAAGAATTTAAAGCTGTTTACGGCAGTTAAAATTGGACTGTAAAACGTAATATGAGAATTTCAACAGAAGCAACAGGTAAGTACCTATGTGTTATGTATGTGCGTGCTTAGGTAAGTCAAATGTTGGTAGGTACTTTTATAAGAATGAATCACTAAATGCCTTGAATGTGTAGGAAGTGATGATTTGTTTCATTGCATCTTTTGAATGACTCACAGTATTAGTTCATAGGTAGTCAAGTATTTATGCAAATTATATTCTATGATGTAATAAATAACCGATAATTCTTTATTTACCTACGCAGTGCGTGCAATCAATCAGGAATACAGATCACTGATTGAAGCATATTCCTAACCGTTAATATAGTAGGTATAATAGATGCCATCAGTACAAGTAGACTGTCATTACCTACACCTGTTTGTGTTTAGGTACTAATTGTTTTTGTACAAATGGTAAGTATTCACAACTACAACCCGTGGAAATACTTATCTAAGATTAAATTATAACAATAGGGGGTTCTGGCTGGGTCCGATCCCCATGTCGAGATGATATTATTGGGATCGGATTTAGGGATTTTCACTAGAATAACAGCCCGACCCGCCCCGCCCCGTCCCGGCCTGCTGTACAGGCGCTCCCTGTTGTTATAGAACTTAAACATAACCCCTTCGAATACAGGCATGATCTTATCTCAGATTTTCTCCCGTTGTCAAACTGAAACAATTTAACCAATTACAGCCACATGCCCCTGTCAACACCGGAATGGTGGTGGCACACCGCGACCGGCGTGCTGGCGATGCCGATGAACACCGTGCGACGCTACGGCGCCGAGACAGCTGCCGTATTCGCCGTGGTAGCGCTGCTCGGGACGCTGTGGAGCGGCATCGATGCTTACCTGCCTTGGTAAGAAAATTGCGGTCAATTTTTAATGACGTAAAACCATTTGTGAGCCATTGCAATGTAACTCTTATTTCATTGTAATAAAGTACCTATATATAGGTATCTTATTTTACCGAGATAAAGAGTTAGGTACTTACCTACATTGCAATGACTTAGGTACTAACGGTTTTAAGTCGATCGTGAATGCTCCTACCTAAAAGTACCATAACCAGAGGCCAGAAAGAAAGAATTCTTAAAGTGTATAATAGCAGCTGGATTACCGGCGGTTCACAGCATGTCGTATACCGAGTATCAGTACGTACCTACCTATTTGTGAGAAGAATCGCTGCCCTCATCGGTCGAAGTCCAGACCATTGGCGTCACGGATATTGTCAGAAATTATTGGTAGGTACTTTTCGGTAGGACCATTCACGATCGACGTAAAACCGTTAGTAAGTCATTGGTACTTAACTCTTTGATCTCGGTAAAATAAGATACTTAGATGAGATACTTTATAAATGTACCTACTCCTGTACTACCCCGTTGGTCTAGTGGTCGCAAGCGCTACTGTAGAGCATGAGGTCCTGGGTTCGATTCCCAGGTCGAGCAAAGTGTTATTGGGTTTTTCCATCAGGAATTTCTCAGTAGCAGCCCGGAGTCTGGATTACTCTGGATTTGTGCCCGGTTGATAGCAAGCAGGTTAAGTTGACTTTAAGTTGACATCGTGGCGGGACTCCAATCTTCCGACCCTCAGAGACCAGTTGGTCTTAATATACACCTCTGCCTAAACCTTGGGGGTTTATAGATTTATAGACGTGATGTTATGTACCATCACAGACACTGGCTGTGAACTACTTTTCACCCTTATTAGTTACTAAGGTAACAAGGTTCAAAAGTGGTTCACCGCCCGTAATATCCGCGATGGTACTAACGAAGACAGAAGTGCATGGAGAATTCCAAACCAAAATCGTTTGTACAGGGTTTCAGAATTTTATTAGGTTGAGATGGCTTAGGGCTACTTTCTTATTGTTTAGTCATTTATTATCAAAATTTAAAATCTTATAATGCTGGTATATTAACAGCTTTAAGAAATATAATTGGAGATGTTCTTACTTTGATAGTCTCTTGAAAAGTAATGAAACGTAATGCCAAACCTCACAGTCAAAAGTCGACCTTAGGCTCTCCATGCACTTTTGTCTTCAATAGTACATTCACTGAACTCTGTCTGAAGCCTTGACAAACCTTATGTAGCACAAAACAAAGTCAAAGAAAGCAATGCTCCTCCGAAACTAATGTCGAGCTCGGGACCTGTAACCGAAGGTAACTCAATATGTGATTTACTTAACTCATTTTTCTCATCAATAGGCGAGGAATTAGCTAACCAAATACCCGACAGTTATCACGCGAACGACGGCAACACTCTTATGTACGAACACAACCACTCACACGACGACGTAACTCTGAATAAACTCACTCCTAGCACTGAAGACGAAATCTCTGAAATAATTGACGGTCTTGATAGCAATACAAGTACAGGGTTAGATGGTATCAGCACCAAGACGATCAAATGCCTCAAAAATATAATTGTTCCGAAACTAACTAAATGCATAAACGAATGTCTGATGCGCAGCATTTTTCCGAACACGCTTAAGGTTGGCAAAGTCAGCCCTATTTTCAAATCGGGTAGTAGGACTGATCCAGGTAACTACAGACCAGTGTCGGTTTTACCTGTATTAGCAAAAATATTTGAGCGAGTCTTGTACAGCCGTTTAAACACATACCTTCTTGAGAAAAAGTTCCTAATGGGGAGCCACACGCAAAGCTGTTTGTAGATGGCGCTCTGAACGACTGTACATTGTTTTACAAACAAATCCATACAATTTGACAATCGTTCGTTATGTCAAATCAATGAAAAAAGGACAGTCGATCATGTGCCACCTAGCGTGATAAAAAGTTATTTTTCCTCCCTATTGACGAACAATATGGCTTTCGCTCGAAATCTAGCACTCTTACAGCTACAGTAGACTTGATGACCAAAATCAAAACATACCTACATAGATCAAAAAAATGTTGTCCTGCCCGGCGAGCACGGCCGACTGTGACATGGCTTCAGTCACACATTTTATCATAGTTTGGGCGATAAAACTGTTTTGTCTTAAATGCTAGCACGGCGGCGTGAGATAATTTCTTGACTTGTGACATAACTTCTTGACGTTTAGTTGGGACGTTATGTCTTATTCGCTAATATGGGCGCACCAATTATATCACAAATGTCACATTTTGACGGTGACTAAGAAAATTTTTATCACGTTCGTACGGAGGTGGTGACAAGATTTGAAAATTGAAAAAACTAATATTTTTCTCCTAATTACTCTACACCAAATGGCAATAAATTATTTTCTTGCATTGTGTGGCCGTGGTTTATTTGTGTGAAGAATTGCGCGTGATAACAAAAAAAAAAAATATTATGTAAATAAAAAAAATATACTATTTTTATATTTTTAAAGGGTTTTTTATGTTTTAAAAATACATATTTATAAATGTAAATAATGCGCGTGGAAAAAAAAAATTGGTAAACACATAAATTACTATTTTTTATATTTTTTAAATGTTTTTTTTGTTTTTATAAAAATAGGTACAATATTTAGAAATATAAATAATATGCGCAAAATTTTTCTTAAAAAATAATAATAAATCAATTTTTTTTTGGTACCTACATGTTGAGATTTATGGGTTTATGGGTTTCATAAAGGGGGGCCAAATTTTCATTATTTTTGCGATAGGACACACCGTTTTCGAGTTATAAGCAAAAGAAAAGAAAAAAAAGATTTTTTATTCAGATAGTCTAAAACATTCTAATATTTTCTATTTATTGTGTCACAATGTGAATTTAGCAACAAGAAAGGCATGTCGCGCCTCTAGATTATGTCACATGGTTGACCCGTGCTAGCATTTAAGACAAATTCTAAGACATGATAGAATTTATCACGTCTTGTCACACACGTCTTGGGTACGCCCGTGCTCGCCCCGCTGGGGGTATTTCGGTTTAAAGAACTTTATTTCTCATAAGAACTTAACAAATAGTAGTTCGCTTATAATGAGATACATAAGTGTTAGTTTAGTACTATTACATTAGTTAAGTACCTCTAGGGTGCTGGAGACAACGACATCCATACTAATATTATAAATTATAAGTAAATAGACGCAGACAGGTCACCTACCCAACACTTGATATTCAAAAACGGCACAATGTCGTTAATCAATTTATTCAAGTCAATTTATTGATTTTAAAAAAGCGTTCGATACAGAATGCCACCACAAGCATCTTCAAAAATTAAACAACATAGGAATCGTGGATACAGCCCTAGAAATGTTTACATCTTATTTACAGAATAGACAACAAATAGTAAAAATAGGTAAATTCACTAGTTCTATAAAGAATGTACCATATGGCTGTCCTCAAGGCTCAATTTTAAGACCGTTACTCTTCCTAATCTATATAAATAACATAAACAAAATAGGCTTAACGGGACACCTAAGTTTATACGCGGACGACACATGCCTCTTTTATTTCGATAAATCCATACATGATATTATAACCGATGCTCAAAAAGATCTCGACATACTCAGTGAGTGGCTCAAATACAATTTACTTACAATAAATACCTCGAAAACAACATACATGATTTTTACCGCAAAAAATAAACCATTACCTGAATTCTCGCCTCTTAATAGAAATAACGACATAATAAAAAGATCCAATTACGAAAAATATCTCGGTCTGAGGCTAGATCATAGACTAGTATATATGAGGGCTAGATGACAAACTCACGTGGAAACTGCACATCGAACATGTAAAAACAAAATTAATGTCATTAGGTACTAGCATCACTACATAAAATTGCAAATTGTAGGTATTCCACGGAATGTCTGTTATGTATGTAGCAACAGGCAACGTATTTACAAGACAAATATTTAGGCCAATCCATGAATCCAATTAGTAAGTTTGAAGTTTGTAACTTTGCGATCATTAATTGCAACTATCCCATTCTATTCTAGGACGGTACAGGAGCTGAACGGCACGGTGTCAGAAATGGGTCTGACACTAACGGCCGGAGCCCTGCCTGCCGTGCCCGCGCTGTGGTGGGCAGAAGCCCTCGTAGACTACATCGGACATTCCAACGTCTTTATCATGGCCTTCACCTTCTACGGCATTCGATATACTGGTATGTTTATTGAGTAGTATGTGATTTACTGGGTATTTAAAGTAAATATGTAGGTACTTAGGTATAGCTACCTACCTACATAAATTAAAACTCGTATATCTACTTAGTAAACAATAGGTATTTAGCAATTTATTATGTGATGTACGTAGTCAATAACCAGATAATTGTATTATTATCTACCTACCTACCGGTTGCTAGAAGGTAAATACTTGCCAAAGTATGACTCGCAATGGGGTTCCGCACCACTAATAGTAGATTATGCACCGAGGGGCTAAAGTTGTGTCTTATGTCACGGGCGTCATATTGAATCTCGAGCGCAATGAAGGATTCGGGATTTAACTCCCGAGCGCAGCGAGGTAGTTAAGAGTTTAACTCACGAGCGAAGCGAGGGAGTTAATACAAGAATCCTGAATGCAGCGAGGGATTCAAGCTAGCCCAAGGCAAAGACACCTTTAGCCCAGAGGAGGATACTCTACTTTTTACACCTACTGTGAGAAAATAATAGCCATAGTACGAAAAACAAAGTATTTATTAAATAAACAAACAGTAAGAATAATATATTTAGAACTAGTTAGTTATATGCACTTACATATTAATTGAAGTTAATGGTAACATTTGAGACATTAGTCCAGTTGTTCAAAGATAAAGTTAAGTTTTTATTTGGTACGTTTATAGATGTTGATGTGTAATTTAAAAAAAAAAAAAACTTGAGAGGTGTCAAGGGACACCCGGATGGAACGAAGTTCCTTTCGATTAATTAGTGAAGGAATTGTAACAAAATTTTATTTTTATACTTATCATCATTATCATCATCATCATCATCATCATCATCATCATCATCATCATCATCATCATCATCATCATCATCATCATCATCATCACCATCATCATCACCATGTTCCTTTCGATTAATTAGTGAAGGAATTGTGAAGGAATTGTAACAAAATTTTATTTTTATACTTATCATCATCATCATCATCATCATCATCATCATCATCATCATCATCATCATCATCATCATCATCATCATCATCATCATCATCATCATCATCATCATCATCACCATCATCATCACCATCATCATCACCATCATCATCATCATCATCATCATCATCATCATCATCACCATCATCATCATCATTATCATCACATCATCATCATCACCATCATCATCATCACCATCATCATCATCATCACCATCATCATCATCATCATCATCATCATCGCGACACCACACTGTTCAATGAGAAATAGAAATGAAAATATCTGGCTTGCTTTCTATAAGAGAGAGAAAGAGAGACAGACAGAGAAACATGCGCACGCCGCACGGCTTACAATAGCTACCTATAGCAAAAAGTGTCGTGACAACTTTTCGTGAGACTTTTTTCCGTCTAGCCCCCTTTCACAACGCGCGATAAAGAACTTCGTTCCAAAATAAAAAAAAATAAATAAAAAAAAAATGAAAAATGGTTCGTAGTTATCTAATTATTCATACAATATTATGTCTTCGAAAACATGGCAACGATATGAAGAAGCAGTCGTTATGATTTTGTAGGAAATCGAGAATATCATCCACACGTAGTAAGGGTTTCGAGAATAGCTTTCCTCTTTCTGGCACCAAAAGGTGTTTGTTAGTACTATACTGCCAATTTAGCTGAGCATGTGAGATTCCAAATTCAAATCACATTATTGACCAGCGGGTCATAATGAAATCCAGTACAACATTATTGACCGGCTGTGCCCCCGGCCACTAATGACTCACTTTAGGTTAAGGTTGCTTGACATATAATTTGACATTTTCGAGCAGGTGGTGTGAAAAACTATTTTTCACACCACCTGCTCGAAAATGTCAAATTATATGTCAAGCAACCTTAACCTAAAGTGAGTCATTAGTGGCCGGGGGCACAGCCGGTCAATAATGTTGTACTGGATTTCATTATGACCCGCTGGTCAATAATGTGATTTGAATTTGGAATCTCACATGCTCAGCTAAATTGGCAGTATAGTACTAACAAACACCCTTTGGTGCCAGAAAGAGGAAAGCTATTCTCGAAACCCTTACTACGCGTGGATGATATTCTCGATTTCCTACAAAATCATAACGACTGCTTCTTCATATCTTTGCCATGTTTTCGAAGACATAATATTGTAAGAATAATTAGATAACTACGAACCATTTTTTTTTTTTTAATTCCACATCAACATCTATAAACGTACCAAATAAAAACTTAACTTTATCTTTGCTCAACTGGACTAATGTCTTAAATGTTACCATTAACTTCAATTAATATGTAAGTGCATATAACTAACTAGTTCTAAATATATTATTCTTACTGTTTGTTTATTTAATAAATACTTTGTTTTTCGTACTATGGCTATTATTTTCTCACAGTAGGTGTAAAAAGTAGAGTATCCTCCTCTGGGCTAAAGGTGTCTTTGCCTTGGGCTAGCTTGAATCCCTCGCTGCATTCAGGATTCTTGTATTAACTCCCTCGCTTCGCTCGTGAGTTAAACTCTTAACTCCCTCACTACGCTCGGGAGTTAAATCCCGAATCCTTCATTGCGCTCGAGATTCAATATGACGCCCGTGACATAAGACACAACTTTAGCCCCTCGGTGCATAATCTACTATTTCAATACACTTCCTCGAAAACTGGTTCATATCACACTACGATTAGGTTCACAATGCAATGTATTTCACACGCGAGCGATTTTTCATTTTCCCGCACGTGTGCGGGATTAAAAATTGCTACAGATAACTTATACCTATACTTAGTCCAAATAGGTTCAATGCCTTTATTCAAAACAGCAACACTCTATTCGGAGGTGAATGTTTTTTTTTTTAATCTCGAGGTATGCGTCTTTACGGCGTTAATATTTAAATAATGTTTATAAATAGAATATCACCAGAAACTATGATTATTACAATAAAAAAACCGAAACGTTTATGAACAAATTAACATTTATTTGTGTTCTAAACTCGAAAATATTTGAATTTTCAATTTTTCCTATTAGGCTGTTTATCGGCTTTAAGGCTTTATACCTTTGCTTCTCCTTCAACCTGGCGAAAGCAAAGCGCGAAAAAAAAAGAAAATTTAAATCATAGTTTCCTAATACCTACTTAATTCATGACAAAAATATTTTCCGTTACTTACTTTATTTTATTTCTTCAAAAGTGTATTGAAAAACGTCGTTTGATACTCGTGGACATTTGTTATTGCAGTTCTCGGCTCAAAAACAACCTCGCCTACGGCTCGGGTGTTAATTCCGCCTCGAATGCAATAACAAACGTTCTCCACTTGTATCAAAATGTACTATTATCTCATCTTCTTTCTCTGCTCCTGTCTTCTTGCCAGAATAGTGTCCATCCATAGTTTCATTAACGTACCTACCTATTCTGTGAAAATTTGAACTGGCTAGATAAGACGGTTCTACATCCCTGTGACAGAAAGACAGACAGGGCGTACCTAGTCTCAGCAGTAATCGGCGTCGGCAACCTTTGGGTACAGAAGAGAACCATAATAAAAAAAAACCAGCCAAGAGCGAATCGGACTCGCGCACCGAGGGTTCCGGAAAAAGTGTGCTATTTAGAGACATCGTTTTATTTTTCCTGTAATCTTTACGATTATGTAAAGATTACAGGAAAAATAAAACGATGTCTTCTATCACACAGAATAATTTCAGATTTGTCTCTGTGCACTACGGAGATAAGGGGAACGGTATTTTTTTTTTTACATTTTTCATCAAAACTCGAAAACTATGCAGCCTAAAAAAAAAGAAAAAAATGTTTAAGAATGTGTAAACAGCGCTCTTTCCTAAGATACCCCACATGCCCTAGTAGTCCCACTTCGAAATTTTAAGACCCCCTTTCAACGCCTGTTGCAAAATAGTATAATAAGCAATTAGTGAATAAAGGACGGATATAAAGCGAGGGCCATAGATGAATCATGAACTATTGAAGGATGCTAACGACTGAATCACGACCGTAGGGAGTGATTCATGATGATTGAATCACGAGCGTAGCGAGAATCCTGAGCGACGCGAATGATTCATTGGCTTCGATATAAATCCGTTTTATTCAAGAGTTGCATACTATACTTTATACCATAACTACAAAGATTTAAGCGAAAATATACATTAAATGAAGAAAAAGGAAAGTTAAATTGGCTTTGATGTAAACCAGCCGTGGTTTGTTGGTTAGCAAGTTTTCCACTATATCAGCCGCCCTCTCTTTCATAAACTCAGGTGGTAAACACAACTTCATCACTTGAATGCATTTTTAATCGATTTATTATTAAGTAACACTAAACTTTGTGTTCGTACAACTTACAGTATTCAAAATAGCGCCAATTTACTAATTACAGCAAAGAACACGAAAACAATTTTTATTCTAATGAATGCTAAACTCCTTGTCGAAAATATCGACTAATCAAATTGAATTTAAGTCGAATACACAGATCTATAGTAGGTACGCTAGATACCGCAAGATATCCGACCAAGCGTGCTCTGCATGTTTGTACTAAAAAAAGTCTGTTACCTCTTAGCGATTGAAACGATTCTGTTTACGTTGATCACATCACTAAATGAATGGGGTGAAGTTATCGTAGGTATGAAAAAGATGACACGCTCGGTTTTCAACCTATCTAATAACATGCGGTATCTAGCATAGGCACTTTAAATCTGTGGACGAATATACATTGGTATGTTCCAAATTCAAACATCAAAACAGTGAGTAAAAGAGCTTTTTATTCACTGTTTTCAGTGAATAAAATAAGCTTTTTAGAGGGGGAATGGTATAATAGTATATTATGCAATTAGTGAATAAAGGACGGATTTAAAGCGAGGGCCATAGATGAATCACGAGCTAGTGAAGGATTCTAACGATTGAATCACGACCGTAGGGAGTGATTCATGATGATTGAATCACGAGCGTAGCGAGTGATTCAAGTGTTAGAATCCTGAGCGACGCGAGTGATTCATGGCCCTCGATATAAATCCGTTTTATTCAAGAGTTGCATACTATACTTTATACCATGACTACGAGAAAAAGAAAGATTTAACTGAAAATAGACATATAATGAAGAAAAAGGAAAGTTAAATTGGCTTTGATGTAAACCAGCCGTGATTTTTTGGGTAGCAAGTTTTCCACTATATCGGCCGCCCTCTTTTTCATAAACTCAGGTGGTAACTCATCTTCATCACTAGAATGCATTTTTAATCGATTAGAACAACACTAAACAAACACAACATTAAAGATTAAAGTAACACTAAACTTTGTGTTCGTACAACTTACAGTATTCAAAATAGTGCCAATTTACTAAGGACAGCAATAAGAACACAAAACAGTTTTTATTGTAATGCTAAACTCCTTGTCGAAAATGTCGACCAATTAAATTGAATTTAGAACACATCAATACAAAGATTACAGTTACACTAGATACGGCAAGCCACGACCAAGCGTGCCCTGCATGTTCGACTGTTCGTACTAAAAAAAAAGTCTGTTAGCTCAGTGACGCTTAGCGATTGAAACAATTCTGTTTACTTTGAGCACATCACTAAATGGCAGGGGTGAAGTTATCGTAGGTATAAAAAAGATGACACGCTCGGTTTTCATACTATCTAATAACATGCCGTATCTAGCCTAGGTACTCTAAATCTGTGGTCGAATACATTGGTGTGTTCCATTTTCAAACATCAAAACAGTGAGTAAAAGTGCTTTTTATTCACTGTTTACAGTGAATAAAATAAGCTTTTTAGAGGGGGAATGGTATAAAAATATTTTCTTTCTTATTTGCAAAATAGATAGTTGGGAAAATGTCATCTAAAACTGTTCCTTTCAAGTTGATAGCATAGGTAATTAAGTAGTTCTTGAGATATCGAGCTGTGACAGACAGACAGAGACTATAAGGTTTCCTTATTACCATTTTGGCACAGAACCTTAAATATGAGGCCCTCCAATCTTACACATAGTACCTACCAACTTAAATCTATTTTTCAGGTTTGGCTTACAGCACTGACTACACATGGGTGGTAGTGTGCGAGATTTTGGAAGTGTTCACGCTAAGCTTGGTGTGGGTGACGGCAGTGTTGTACTTCCGACACTTGGTGCCGCGAAAATACACAGCTACCGGCCAAGCTTTGCCAGTCATTGCCCACTTCTGTATCGGTAAGTCCTAGCCTAGCTTCGTTTTTTAGTTCTTAGTGACCGTAGACAGAGAATCTGAGTATCCTCTGTCTACGTTAGTGACCGGAATGGCGCCCAAAGACTGGAAGTAGAAGTATCCAGCGGCGAGATGGGCGAAAGAGATTGTTGCCATCGCGCGTCGTACCTACTGGCACAGGAGCGTGGAGATTGACATAGAGGCAAGAGTGACCAGAGCGGTGAGTGAAGTCGCGCTGTTGATGAAGTTAAAGATCCTATCCTTGTGTTGACCTAGTTTTAAAATATTATTTCTTATAAAACAACATCGAGAACGGGCCTTATCGCGATATTCCTTTTTATGAGGTAAACAGGTAGGTACAGGTATATTATTTCTTGACGTGTATAAAATTAGCGTGTGACTGACACTGGCATGGGCACCTTATGTGATTTTGATTTTGATAACTACGAATAAATATTATTACTTATTCGTAGTTTGATAACACAAAAATTAGTCGAAATTTGCGCCCAAATATCAGAATTTGTCGGTCACTGGTTCAAAATTTATGGTGGCCGATGTAGAGAGCGTCTCCCCAGGTTGGCCACAATTATACCTCAAAAACTAGGCCACCTAGCGAAGATCTGTTTTCTCACAAAAGTCGCAACTTTTCGCCAAGTCACAGATTTAGTCTGGTCTTAGTTTAGAAGATATTACGAGTTCAATTTTTAAGTAGGTATAGTACAAGAGCTAGATATAGATTTTATCGTAAACTCTTATAAACTAAGACCCGACTAAATCTATGAGTTGGCGAAAAGTTGCGACTAAAGGGAGAAAACAGATCTTCGCTAGGTGGCCTAGTTTTTGAGACTTAAATGTGGGCAACCTGGGGAGACGCTCTCCAGATCAGCCACCGAACCTTTATAATTTTTGAACCAGTGGCCGACAAATTCTGATATTTGGCGGCTTTCGACTAATTTTTTTGTTATCAAAATTAAAATCCCCGATGGTGGCCATGCCAGTGTCGTGTCAGTCACACTTGTTAGACTGTTAACTTTAGATTTGTCATTTACCAGTTAATCGCTTTCCTGGAAATTTTTAATCTATGAGGTAGATATTAAGATACCTAATTTTACTAATATTCTTTCAGGTCGTTGCATAGGCGCCATAATTGGTGGCATGGTCTCGCTAGAGCAGCCACTGGAGGCAACCCGCGGCGTGTACCGAGCACTTGGTGTGGTGGCACTCCTGTCAGCCGCAGTGTACCTCGCACTTTACCACCTGCTACTGGCACCCAGATGTGCTTCTCCGGCTGTATCACCACCTCATCATCTCCTTCAAGGTAAGCACGCAAGAAAATATTTGTAAGTGGTGATAAAAGCAAGTGTGACCCGCACTAGACTGAACAATAGTGGCGCTGCTCGTTAAGGCAAAGTTCAACAGTACAGCTACGTATTGTTAACATAAAAAATCTGTATTTAATTTTGGTTTGTATGCTAATATTTTCTATTTATTTATTTCTAAAAGCTTGCTCTATTGATGGACAGCTTAACGCTAAAGGTATGACGTAACATTTACCAGCACCAGCACAAAAAAAACCATTGATTGTCTAAACAACACTGCACGGCAAAGGCCTGTCACAAATGTATAATGAAAATCATTGGTTCGTGGAACCGGGTTGTTCCCACTATTCCTACCATGAATTCTTATCAGTAGGAATATTGTGAATTTTCTTCTCATCTCTACTAGTAGTAATTATGTAAAATCAATGTATAAATATCCCGTAGGTAAACTGTGAAGAAAATTCACACTACTGAGAGCTTAGTGCGAGTTTTGATACTTACTCGATCACGTTAACGTAAACGTCAGTTTGTACTGAAAATGAATAAGCGCCGTCTGGTGACTGTAATGGGAAACACAATTATTTCATACAATTTGACGTACGTCAACGTTAACGTAAACGCGATCGAGTAAGTATAAAAACTCGCACTAAGGCCACTGGTAGGAATAGTGGGAACAACCCTTTAAAATCGTTACTACGTTCACAATAAATAACTATCTAACTGATGACCGACTGAGGAGAGTTATGTAGGAGTGATTTCATTTTACCAGAACTCGCCTTGTGAAGCATTTCTATGACTATCATAAAGGGGCACCTAACAGCGTTGCTAGTGCAACATTCGGACTTTTCTCGTAAAACTACACGAACCACTTGTAGAAGCGTACAGAAGTTAACCAACATAATTTAACGTTTGTTTGAATTTCAGGTTTAAATACGAACGGAGCATCGAATGGAAACTACTCGCCTATGCGTGTCTACCACCAGGAGAGTTCCAGGAAAGGCCAGTTCCGCTACTAAGGAACATGTATTTAATTTTAAAAATAACACCTAAACAAATTAGGGGTGGTACCTACATCACTTGCTGTTGCGTACAAGTTACAAGTGTCAAGTCACAAACTCACAAATCATGCAGTTTTGTCTGAGTGACAACAATACTCAATGAGAATGAATTTTACTAAGTGAGGTACACTTAAAAAAATAACTATCAATGCAAATTGTTTCTCTTTTTATTATATGTGTTTTTTAAATAATAATCTCTGTGCCTAGCATAATATATTTAAATAATGAAGTGTGTCTGTCATATTATATCTAACAGCTCTTAATCGTCCCACAAGCTTTAAAAGCCAACAGCGGGAGAACTAGCAGATGGTAGGTATGGTGCTTGTTGTCTATGGACTAGCAACTTGTCACTCTATCTATGGACTATCAATTTGTCAGTCTAGCTAGAATGCTAGATAGAACACAAGTTGAACCACGAAACTGTAAAGGTGCATCTAGATTGCCGTCTCTCGGAAGTCGTTATTGATCACCTAAAATATAATCGATGTCATCGATCAACCACAAATCAAGCTGCACCTAATTCGTGTCTAGCGTGTAATTGTCACCAACTGAGCTAGATGAATTTATGAAATTTAACTGTGCTAGAGAATGTTCTTTTTTGTTTTAATAGGGATGTTACGTTGCCTAATTTTTTTTTGTCCGTCATATAGATGATTATGGCGATACATCGAGTTAAAATTTGTAGATTTTATAAGTAGTTTGTAATGCGTTTTATCTAAGTTATTTTTAATTAATATGATAAAGCAAAAATACGTGTCTAATATTTTTTTATTATCTGACTGACGGACTACCTAATTAGAATTTCTTTACCCAGAAAACGTCCTTATTATCCATAAATAATACCTAGTTTTACCAATACATTCATTCGTTTTAATCTGTATTTTTTACTGACGAAATTGAATATGTTCACATAGAAAATATAGGTCTACTTATATTTTAAGGAAAACGAGAGTGATTTAAACCTAGGGACAGTGAACCTACATATTATTATCTAGTGGACATTAAGTAGACGTTTAAACAAGTGCAGAATTGTGATATTATAAGTGCTTTTGTCTTATCATTCATTTCCGATATTGCTGTCGTAACTTATTTATAAATTTATGTACCAAACAGATCCTTCTATTTGCATTCGTACTTTTTGTATAATAATTAAGAGATAAGTTTTTTTTTATTAATAAAATGAAGTTTCTGCCTTAATGTTTTCATTTCATTTCCCATACAAATTAACTTTATTTCACACAAAAACATTTTTAGTGTTTGTAAACATAGGATAAATGCAGCGAATTATGTAGGTTTGTTTTTGTGCCTTTCTTGTAGTTAAAGCTGTGCTTGCTTATTCATTTCTTTTCTACTACACTATGGCCCAGTCAATAACAACATCAAACATCGCAAACGCGCCTGTAACTATGATTATTTTATATGTTCTTAGGTCCCCTGAGAGTAGTCTATACCTACCCAAGTTTGCAACACTGAAAATCTTGTGCTACTCCGATGGTGCTCGAAAAACTACGAAATTCTGGCACTTGTTTGTGTGGCTGACACTGGCTTGGCCACCATCAGGGATTTTACTTTTGATAACACAAAGATTTAGTCGTTAATTAGTCGAAATTTGTCGCCAAATATCAGAATTTGTCGGTCACTGGTTCAAAAGTTATAAGGGGTCATTAGTGGCCGATCTGGAGAGAGTCTCCCCAGCTTGGCCACCTTTATATCTCAAAAACTAGGGCACCTAGCGAAGATCTGTTTTCTCCCAGATTTAGTCGCTAATTAGTCGAAATTAGTCGCCAAGTCACAGATTTAGTCGGGTCTTAGTTTAGAAGATATAATGAGTTCAATTTTTAAGTATAGACCAAGAGCTAGATCAAAGATTTTATCGTAAACTCTTCAATCTAGCTTTAACGTAAACTTTTCAATTTTTAAGTATAGTTCAAGAGAACTATACTTAAAAATTGAACTCATTATAATTAATATCTTCTAAACTAAGACCCGACTAAATCTGTTACTTGGCGACTAATTTCGACTAATTAGCGACTAAATCTGGGAGAAAACAGATCTTCGCTAGGTGCCCTAGTTTTTGAGATATAAAGGTGGCCAAGCTGGGGAGACTCTCTCCAGATCGGCCACCAATGACCCCTTATAACTTTTGAACCAGTGACCGACAAATTCTGATATTTGGCGACAAATTTCTACTAATTAACGACTAAATCTTTGTGTTATCAAAAGTAAAATCCCTGATGGTGGCCAAGCCAGTGTCAGCCACACCACTTGTTTCAGTATTTGTTGAAAAATATACCTTAAGGACGCATTTTTAAGTATCGTTGAACTAAATTTGGTACAATTTGAGCCTAACTCAATCAATCTAGGTCTGTTGGTTGCGAAGATACAGCTAGTCAAAGATGGGCACTTTAAAAAAAAAAAATTGATCTATTGAGTCGCGCGTTTGCATTTTTTTTTTGTGTCGATTATGACTGGACTAGTAAGATTTCGGCAGTTTTTAAAAGACATTGAAGAAACAAACTGAGCATTATAGATGGACAAATAATAAAAATACTTAATACTGAAATACAACAGCTTTGTATTTCTTGTTTTTAACAGTTTATAAGTTGTACCTACTTACCGACGGGTCGGAACTGAGGGCCTATCAACTACCACAATAAACATAACATTAGAAAAAAAAAACCGTTTTACATCTAAATGGGTTACATCGATTGATACATTAGCTTAAACCAGATTTATATTTACATTACCTTTCGTTTTTTCAAAAATACAAATGAATGTAAGCGAGGAATTTGGAAACCATATTTTATATTTAAAATGTCATAGAGTATAGTTAAAAACTAAATTATAAATCGCCTTAATTCTACCGCTTAGAAGAAATACATGCTATAGTATCACCGCGTCAGACATCACATAATAAACTAATGAAAAAGGAGCCAGCCAAAGTCTATACTTATATAATATATCCGAACGAGATTCAACTTTCGACGCTAAACGCCATCAAATAAAGATAATAATTATTCTAAGGCATGTATCAGCATTTTTCTGTATCTCTATCTTTCTGCCTCGTTAGAGGCGTCATTTTCTAGCTAGAGCGAGAAGTCCTTCCGTCCGCGCGCTTTAATGCGAATGAGTGCGGATGCTTGCGAGCAGGAGACAGAAAGAGATAGAGATATAGAAAATTGCTGATCCATGCGTGTACGTGTGATTTCACCCTTAACTCGCAATTTCATTCAAGATCAGAACAACATTGTTTTTTTATAACATACTTTCTTCTTCCCGAGTCTTTGCCCATTATTTCGAAAAAATTACTGTCCCAAGGAAACGCACCTACTACTTTGATAAAGATAAAAGTATAATTTGTGGTGTGTGCCAATTTTCAATCAAATCCGTTTGAATAACAAAATTAAATATCCTTTAATTTAAACAAATGAATAAGAGTGTGTTTGTAATGTCAAAATAACAGCTTTTTACTAAATGCATAGGTATATAAAAGTAAATACAGTACACAATTTTTTTTTCTGTCTGTCTGTTTATTCCGCCGAATCTCCAAAACGGCTGGACCAATTTTGGCGGAACTTTCACTGGCAGATAGCTGATGTTGTAAGGAGTTACTTAGGCTAGTTTTATTTTGAAAAAAAAAAAAATAGGGTTTTGACTTTCCGAGCAAAAAAATTAAAACCCATTAAATTGTTAACAAAATCCGATTAAAACAGGGAAGTTTTGATATCAACGCAGGTGAAGCCGCGTGCAACAGCTAGTTAATAAAAAAAAAAATAGATTTTAATGTACCAATAATATTAGTAGCATAGTAGGTTTAATTGCTGTAGGAAAAATCAAGTAGCCATAGCATGCGGCTATTAATTTATTACAAATTGTCAAAATATAAAAACGAACGATTGTTGAATCTTGTTTGGAATATACTAATAGACAGTGTAAATAAATTGTTATGTTCATAAGCTGACTTCAAGTCATATAACGTTAACTTAGAAACAAAACTATTCAACAAAAATCTAGATACATATCAAAATTATAATTGAATGACCTATCAGTTTTCAGAATCAAACAGGAACAGGACACGGCTGTTATTAACAATCATTATTAGTGCCAAACAAATATTGATCTTGCGCTCGGTGAAATTAATTAACCAAGTAATAAAATAACTTTATTTATTTTAGACTTTATTTTAAATAACGCAATATTGACATTTGTTTGGCAGGGACAACCGAGCTGCGCTGCGTCTCGACAGATGTGCGCCAGCTCTTAAACATTCTTTTGTTGTTCCTCTATGAATGAGGTAGGCACATAAATCGAGCAGCCACGGCCATGGGGTGTAATGTAGCTTGCTGATGCGTCATTGCACGGCCTGAGAGGGAAACAGGAATGTTCTCATATAAATTCTATTCAGTTACGAAGATTGTGTTGGAACGATAGAACATTTATTCAATTAAGATTTTTCATATTTTACCTGTATTAAATTCAACATACGTAACTAACTACCATAGAAAAATGAATGTCCTTGAGGTTTGTGCCATAAACATTATCTATTTTATCTTTATCAGACATTTACTTGCATAGTGTTCTCCTGTTTAGTCTTATGTTAAAGATCAGTTTCCAGATATTATTATAAAGGGTTATGGTAATAGGTCGGCAATCCGGGATTTAGGAGAGGCAGTGAACGTATTTTCGTTCACTGAGGAGAGGTCATTTGAAACCAAATTACCCCATAAGGTTCCGTAAAATGTCAACAAATGTCAAACATTTTTTTTTTTGCAGAAATCAATCATTTTAGTCAAAAAACCTGCTCACATTATGAAAATTGTAACTATTTGTAGCTCTGATTTAAAAACTATTAAAGATAATTGCAATTTTATGGTTGATAATATACTTAGATAAATATTCGTGCCAAGTTTCAAGTTTATTAACTCAAGGAATAAGATTTTTCACACAAACAATATCCCCCCTTTTTACTCCCTTAAAAGTAGAATTTCCAAAAATCCTTTCTTAGCGGATGCCTATGTTCTAATAGCTACCTGTGTTCCAAATTTCAGCCCAATCCATTCAGTGGTTTCAGCTGTGTGTTGATAGATCAGTCAGTCAGTCAGTCAGTCAGTAACGCTTTCCTTTTATAGATATACATTATTATGTAATCTCTATAAATCCTGACTGACTGACTCATCAACGCCCAGCCCAAACCCTTGAACCTAGAAAGATGAAATTTTGCAGAGGTTCCTTTTATAATGTAGACAAGTAATAAGGAAAGATTTTCCGGTAGTATGTTCCCGTGAGATATTTTCCAGTATCCACGCGGGCCAAGCCACAGGCAAAAGCTAGTACTCAATACTTTTATTGCATTCCACATGTAAGTATTCTTAGGTATTACTAAGTGTTAGCAAGAAGATAATAATAATAAAAAATCTTTTTTTTTTTATTAAATAAATTTTCTAAGTTGTTTATAGCAGATACCTTCAAAAAATATATAAAATGTCAAATTACTCGAAAATGGTTAACATTTGCATGCGTTATGAGGTCATTTGGTTGCAAATGATCTCTCCTACATCCCTTTATTGGATTACCGACATATTACCAATATCCCTGTATACCTTAAAAACGCGAAACAAAAAATGTACTATATTGACTATAGGACGTAAAAACACCAATTAACAAATAAAATTATTAGTAAGTAGTTAACTTTTATTGTACCTGTACTTATACTAACGTTAATATAACAAAATAATGGATATTGAATAAAATGCATTACAGGCTAGCTCTACTTCCGTATCAATGGCAGTAAATAGGGATTTCCAATGTTGATATTAATTAAGTAATTTGTATAAACGTCTATTATTCTATATAAAACGTTTAGTTCGCTATTATCTAATACAACTAGGCAATTATGATTTTGGAAATTATAATAAACGGCGGAACTAGTGTTATCAACCGAAACATGCGTCGAATTATGTACACCATTGACAAAAAGTATTCAATAAGTATAAAAATATTGGTAGTTATTGTAACTATCCCGCTAATAGCCTGTACCGCCTAAGTTTGTTACAAACACTATTTTTAGTGGGTACCGCCCAAGTCGTTCCAATCATTGAATGTTGTGACGCAACCGATTTTTATAAACGGACCGATTTACGGCCAGCGCGCAGCGTAGCCAAATACTAGAACATGTTTTTTGCAGACAATCTTTTTGTAGAAATATGTGCGAGTATGCAATTTGGGATAATTATACTGCATTATCCATTTATCAACTAAAAATAGTTCGAGCACTTTGCTGCTTTGTGTGCGTCGAGTCTCTGACCCTTATTCACCACAAATACAACACCGCCTGGAGAGTTTAGAAATGAGTACTTCAAATTGAACATAGCAATCCACTCGAAGGACACTTATTTTCAATTAGCTGTGGACGAGTCTACAACGTTAACAATCCTTTCCACTTTATTTCAACTGGCGCAATGTTGATATTTGATTAACAGTGAAAACCGCGCTCCGACATTTCTGCGCCGGTTTTGCACATGGTTCACAAAGACAACCTCGTTTGACCTACGACGTCGGCAATAGAAAATCTAGAATTCTTTTTCGAGATTAAACCATAGGTATTAAGGCTCGATTCAAATCTGTTTTTTTTATGCTTATTCCGTGGCGTTTGGTGTTTTCTGGGATACAAGGTATCTTTAGTGTTGACCCGAACATACTTCAAACAATAAACAAATTTATTTTATTTTATTTGTTCATTTTTGTAAATCTAATCATATTTAGCTTAAATTACTATATTTAATTCTAATCTACCCAGAAAGTTCAAGTAAGCACCGAAACAGTTTGTTAGACCACGAATTCAGAGGCAGAATTATTTCAAAAATGAAAAACACTCCACGGGGAGCAGTCACCGATATAGCGTGCAGTCAGCAAGCTCTAGAAGTAAGCAAGAACTGATCATGACCGTCGATGGACTTCTCTTCTTTGGAGCAAACAAATCTTGAAAAGGTTGCCACAAATCTACTAACTCGTGGGTAACCAGTCAGACATATTTTTTATTATTATTATTAACGGTTTCCTAATTTCATATTTGTTGTAATAGTAACAGTTAATGAAGTTGAAAAAGATGGACGAAGAAGGCGATGACTTATGGGACTAAAACGTGGTCGCTCGCAATGGGCCTCATTAGAAGGCTGAAAAGGACCCAAAGGGCAATGGCAAGGAACGACACAGACCGCAGTGTTGCCAAACTTAAATGGCAGTGGGCAGGGCACATTATAGAACAGATGGCCAATGGGGCAAAACGTTTTGGAGTGGCGTCTGCGTATCGAAAGGCGTAGCGTTGGAAAACAAGTTGGACCGATGACCTTGTCAAGGTCGCAGGAATCCGCTGGATGCGGAAAGCACAGGACCGGTTTATGTGGCGACGCTTGGGAGAGGCCAATGTCCAGGCACTGGACGTCTTTCGACTGAAATGATGATGAATTAAGTTTTAACTTGCAATAAACTTTTTCCATCCCAAGACCCGAGAAGGGCACAGCTAGTTATGAAATTAACTCTCCTTTGAAAATAATTCCGTTCAAACAACACTCTCCAGAAGGCATTCTTATTTGCCACCAGACAGTCTCACATTAGACTGCTATCGACTATTCATCTTTGCCTTACCATTATTCAAACTTAGTAGTAAATAGTAATACAAAGAAATCACACTTTGATGTAGGACAAGACAGTTGCGTACGTTGGGCACTCGTAAGCAGAGCTTCACCAACTAGTTAACAAACAATGGAACACCAATCGGTAACAGAAACATTCACTTGTGTTAAACTTAATATTATGTTCTTTTAATGAGTTGCTTCACAAATTTTTAAAGTAAGATTATATTTGTTAGAAATTTTTGTTTCGATTGCTTATGACGCAAATTTTGTAATATTAATATCTTGACCAGTTTTATTTATGCACTTATATAACTATCTTATCTGTGTATTTAGTACATATTTATATTAACTAAAACAAGATATAAAATGTTTACTATTTAGGTTTCTTGTAGTACTTCTGACACATCCATACTTTTTAAATTTGATGCTGATTCATCCCCTACATTATCATCTTTCAACAATGTTTCAATCATCTCTTCGCTCATTTCAGCATCTTGCGATTTGTCATCACTGTCTTGACTATCAGCCTTATCACTTAAACCTTTATGATTCATACTATCTTCTTCTGCGATTTTAGCTAGTTTTCCCGGACTTTTCACGGCTTCTGCCATTTCGCCATTAACTGCGTCAGCTGTTTCATTGCATGCTAAATCGTCGCAGGGGGGCGTTACTGCCGCATTTTCAACATTATCTGCTGCAATTATCTGTGTATTGGAGTCGGATTCATTTGGTTCAGTGTCTACTTCCATAGTTATGTTTTCTTTTTCTTTACCTTGCTCCTCAGTTTCATTTTGGCTGGCATTGTTGTCAGTTCCATGTTTTTTAATATTGTTGTCTGGTTCTAATTCTTCATTGTTGATCTCAGTTTTATTTTCTTCACCATTATTATCAGTTTCGTTTTTAATAGTATTACTATCAGTTACATTTTCCTTTTCCTTGCTCTCAGGTTCATTGTCTTTAACATTATCACTGTCAGATTTATCCCTGTTTTCACTGGCTTGTTCGGTAATTTCATTGGACGTAGCGTCCACAATAGTATTATTGTGACTTATAACCGCTAGTACATCACCATGTTCACTGGTTTCATTGTCATTCACAGAGACATCTTGTGGATTAATGTCAGTTTTGGAAAAGTTGTTATCTTTATTATTTTCTCCACTATCATTGAACTCACTACTACCAGCGCCTGTTAAATCTACCTCTTGGTTTTCACTACCATTCATAGTTGATTCCACTGAATTTTCGTCTATAAATATTGGATCATCATTATCCTCCATGTCTGGCAATATTTCTACGTCGTCATCGTCTTCACTATTGTCACCACCTGATTTTCGTAATACATACTGTTTAAGTCCTTTATTGAGATTTTCGCGGATTTCACCGAATCTACTAGCTGAAGTACTCAATAATCGCTCCAATGTGCGATGAAGGTTTCGCATTTCAGGAACAGTTCGTGTACGCAAGTATACAGTAGTAGCTTCTTTTTTCAGTTTATGAAGTCGTGAGAGAGCATATTCCAAAGCGTCAACCGCATCAATTAAATTGTATCTATACCACTCCACAGGCACATTTAAATCACAATCTCTAGATGACGGGGTTTCAGATGATTTTGTTACCTTAATAGCCTTTGGCGTACTTCGTTTCAAAATGCGAGGCATATTCCGATTTGCTTTGGGAGTAGCAACTGGTAAGGCAGACGTAACTGCGCTAAGTTTAGCTGCATATGTAGCGCCTTTAGGTGCTGCTTTACCAGTGGGTTCTGTGACTGCAACAATAGTAGCAGAATATCCGCCAGGCATACTTGGATTAGCATTGATAGCGAATATGCGTCCATCAGGTAGGCGATACATTTTATTAGATGATAAAGTTTGCGGATCCACTCGAAATTTCAATCCTCCAGTAGATGCATTTACGGTTACATCATTATCTGTCATTTGAACGATATTGTCTGATGTTATTTCAGCAGCTGAAGTATTTGTAGATCGAGGTACCAAGGGGGGAGGATTAGTAACCTTAGGCGGTGCAACCGGACCTGGTGTGATGCATTGCACGTCATCATCGTTGTCTTCAGTAACCTGAAAATAAAAACCAAATGTAAGTTTTAAAGGTTAATTACTACAGCTGTTTAAGAAGTTGTCAATGAAACCTTTATTTACCTCGCATAAAGGTTCCAGGGGGAAATCTGGAGTACATACAACATCATCATCTTGAACATTATGAGATAACGAAGAAACAGCTGCCATGTCTAACCCCTGTAAACAAAAAAAAAGAGGAATATGATATATTATTTAAAAAAAATACAAACTAACGTTTTTAAATGGGTTTGGTAATCCTATTAAGAGACTGAAATGTAATTAACAAAATAGAATTAGTATTTTTAAGAAGAGACGTAAAGAACATAGACCAGTCAATATTCAAAAACATCCTTTCCCATACTATAACAAAATTCATATGAACATTTCTGAACTGAGAGCACTAGAATTCCCACAATATAGTGTTACACGAATATAATAATATAACACACAATAGTTACAATCAGCAGAATAAATTATTTGACTCATGGGACTGTGAAGCAGGTTACATTTAATTAACTACTATATTTACCTGTGTTAAACTTTCTAAAGATAAATTAATATTATCTGCAACACTGTTGTAAAGATTGGCTCCATAACCCGGGCTAGATCCAAAGCCATTGTAGCTACAATTAGCAATGGCCATAGGAAGATGAGGTGGCTTAGGCCGAATGCGAGCATAAGTAGAGATATTTTGTTTCCTTTCATTTGCAAGCCGTATAGGTGTCATCATTGAAGGATTTGATAACTGTAACAGTATTAAAAAATATGTGATAATAGATACTTTAGAAAAGTAAAACTATAACTCAAAGCATTTGTTTGAAATAAACCGATTACACTTTTGAATTGTCAAGGGGTTGGTCAGTCAGAAAAATGAAGCTAGTTGCCCATTCCAAAACGTATACAGATAGCGCGCGAGTTGAATGCAGAGCTTAGGAATGCGGTAGTGCTGTGACCTAATTATAATTAGCACTACACTGCAGGCGCGTGAGGTGGGGCGTGCGGATAGCGGGGCGCTCTTTACCTCAGACCCCGACTGCATTCAACTCGCGCGCTATCTGTAGGTAGAGAAGAATGGACAAGAAACTCCACGGACACTCTTTCATATAAATCAAAATATGGTTACAACATATTGGTTACACCTTTCATGTTGAAATTATAACTAACACTTTGACAGCCAGACAACAGACAAAATAGAAAATCTATTGTTTGCGGTCACCGTGTATCCGCAGTGGCAGTCAATGACTTAAAAATATACAAAATCAAAATATATGAAATAAGCCGTGGCAGCTATAGTCCACTCAACAAATGGGTTGTAGAGTGCGTGAGCTGGGACGTAAGCGATTTTTTCAGAAAGTTGTTGTTCAGGGTGCTTAGGGAGTTAACATACTAAAAGTCCCCGCGTCTAGGAGGTGCGCCGGAGTGGGGGGGGGGGGGATAGAAGTTCCCACTTTTGAGTTTTTTGCTAATATCTTTAAAACGGTGCGTCTTAGAGAAAAAATATCTTCTATGTAATGAAAGCTCATAAAATTTGTTACAACTTTTACCTTGTGGCGGCATCTACATCGCCACATATGAACTACGCATCAATGACATGACGTCACGCAAACCTGTATCGCGCAATTAGAGTTTACCACGCGATTAGCATATATACAACGTCCCGACATCAACCGTTGGGCAATAGCCCACCAGACACAACACCCGTCTGGTCGGAGGATCCTCCCTTTTCTATGGAGGATGAGTGAACTTTACACCCTGTTCCTCATGCCTCTAAACTGGTGACCCCGAGCATGAACGTCAGCGCAGCCTTCGTGCAACTCCTTCAGCGTGACGTCATCAGCATCACTTCCTCAAGCTTTCGAGCGGCGAGTCACACAGCCAGCCAGCATCCACGGCTTCAACAGGTATCCTGACCACCAGCATGCAGCGGACGCGCATTCCTGGTCATCACCTTCAGCCTCAACCCAGCGCTGTGCACTCCGACTCACTGGAGCACAACGCAATGCCACCCCGACTCATTGGGGTATCACCGCAGACAGTTCCGACTCACCGTGAACTATGCGGCTCCCGGTTCCGACTCACTGGAACCACAACTGGCACTGGCAAGCATCGCAAGATACACAACTCAGCCCACTATCGACCTCCGGTCTCCGGAGGGGAGTGATGTGGCGGCATCTACATCGCCACATATGAACTACGCATCAATGACATGACGTCACGCAAACCTGCATCGCGCAATTAGAGTTTACCCCGCGATTAGCATATATACAACGTCCCGACATCAACCGTTGGGCAGTAGCCCACCAGACACAACACCCGTCTGGTCGGAGGATCCTCCCTTTTCTGTGGAGGATGACTGAACTTTACACCCTGTTCCTCATGCCTCTAAAACCTTATATAGTTTTTCGAATTCCTACCCATTTTCGAACTATACGTTCCGGAAAAGTGAAAATTTTCGAAAAAACTACTTTTATCAAACACTAGCCGTTGCCTGTTCTTCGTTCGCGAATTGTTAATCCAGGTCCTAATCTATTTACCTACCAAATTCCATCCAAATCCGTTCAGGCGTTGAGTTATCGAAACTTTTATCTATGTAATATATCGCCCGCGGGGATGTCGAATATTATCCCACTTGAACCTACTACCGGGATAAAAAGTTTCCTATGTATTAATCCAGGTTATAAACTATCTGTGTGCCAAATTTCATTCAAATCCGTTCAGCCGTTTTTGCGTGATTGAAACAAACATCTTCACAAACTTTCACATTTTAATATTAGTAGCATTATACCATTTAAGTCTTCATCCGTTTTGGTCGTGAAGGTCCTGAAAAGGGTTCTTTTTCCAAGGCACTATCATCCTCAGTGGAGGGTTCATGTTGAAGGGGCTGGTTTTCAGAATTTTTCACGGCCTAAACGGATGAAGACTTAAATGGTACAATCCTACTAATATTATAAATGTGAAAGTTTGTGAATATGTTTGGATGTTTCGCGGGTTCGATTCCCGCACGGAACAAATATTTGTACGACCTGCAAGTATTTGTTTTGTCTGGGTGTTTTTCCATCTATAATATGTATGTATTTACAAAAAAAAAATGTATGTAAGTAGTTTATAAGCCATCTCGTTACCATAACACAAGCATTAGGTTGCTTAGCTTGGGACTAGATGGCGTTGTGTGAAATGTCCAAGGATATTTATTTATTTATTTATTTATGTTTGTTTGTGTTATTCAATCACGCAAAAACAGCTGAACGGATTTAGGTGAAATTTGGCACACAGATAGTTTATAACCTGGAATATTTATAATAGGAAACTTTTATCGTGGTAGTAGGTTCCCGTGGGATAATATTCGACATCACCGCGGGCGATATATTACATAGATAAAAGTTTCGATAACTCAACGCCTGAACGGATTTGGATGGAATTTGGTAGGTAAATAGATTAGGACCTGTATGCTTACTCAATCAATCCCAATCTCGAACGCATTCCAATCCGATCCAATTTCAATTCCAATCTTCAAAAAATTGGCACTCTTGAACGAAATCGAGATTGAGATTGGAATCGACTGCATGTTCGACTACACCGATTGACATAGGGTAGCCATACAAATGAAAACGTTAATTACCAAATTTAAAAATATTGAATAACTCGTTAAATCTATTATTAAAATTGTTCCGATATTTATTTTAACATGAATAATCATTTAAGTGGTCTTTGCTTGCATTTATATGTATTTTAACACTAAATATTTAGGCAACATTGGCTCATTGTGAATGTCATTGCCTACGTTACGTTAGAAAAAACTTCTCGCGCATTGCTCATTTTGTCATCCACTTTAAAATCGTATTAGGTTCCTACTTGAATAAAAACTGTGAATTATTACTGTAGCGATAAACAAAAGTTTTAAAGCGATGTTATCTGAAAGTTTTCAAGTGTTTAGTTTGGAATGTGTTAAAGTACGTTTGTATGCTTAAGTTCAAGTTAGTTGTACTTTAAGACAAGCATTCAACCGAGGAAGACGAAAATATCAAGGTAAAGCCACAGTTCTATTAAATATATTGTAATTCCTTAAAATTTTAATATTTAACACTTGCTTAATACAAACTTTCATTGTTCTTACAGGATGAGTAGGACAACATACCAACAGCTAGAGACTCTAGTAGATTTCCTGGTACAGAACCCAGTGCCAAGGGGTTATTGCGTACTGCTCATGCTAAGCAGAAGACAAAGAAAAAGTGGAACGAGATAGCAGTATCCTTAAATGCACTAGGCGGTGCACAAAAAGATGGTAAAGGCTGGGCTACTGTCTACACACTAATATTTTTCTTTACACTTAATTATATGACTACGGTACAATAATGAATACATTTCTTTCCTTTTCAGCATCGGGCTGACAAAAAGCATTCGCTTATCAAGATATGTGGTGAGCATGCACAGTCGATGAGGCATACAGGTGGTGGGTCTGAAGAGAATTTACCTATACCTACTAACACCCATCGACCATCGATACTTATATTAATTTACCATAAAGTAAATCAGTTTTATAGTGTTTTTGTTTCCATTAAGTTTTAACATTAATTCATAGTGATAATAGTGTTAATTAAGCAAAAAGTTGTGATAAAGTAGTGATTCTACGAATAATCGTAAGTACAACCCTTATAAACCTCAATTAAGTGGGCCCCTATACCTAGCCATAATTTAATTTTTTTTTTTTGGTGCGTCCAGGTACCCTAGACCAAGACCTAGCCCTGGACGATTTCTAGTCCTTTTGAAAAGCTTACTCAATTGAGTTTATATAATAATTATGTTGTAAAACTTTAGTTTGTTAATTTTTGTAAATATGGTTTTTACAACTATCATTCGAGGGTGTGCCCTGATCAGCCTGCAAAACACTGTAGTGTTATTTTAAAAGTAGGATTGTTTTAGTTCAATAGAGCAGCCTGAGGTATCTATATGTAGCTTATAAGTCGGTTCAGTACTTTTCGAGTAATAAATCATATAAAACAGTTTTTGATTAAAAATTATAATTTTATCCTATTTACACTGAAATATCTTTTCAGTGGAAAAAAAAATAATAGATAATATAGATAATATTACCTCAGTGGATAGATAATTTTTTACGGGATCCAACAATGTGTAAAATGCCAAACACAGCAGGTACTTTTATAAATATGGTGTTTAGTCCTAAGTTATGATGTGAACAAAATAAAAATTGTTTTTTGTTGTGGAAATGCCTTGTGAATACAAATGGAAACTCATAATAAAAAGGCTATGATTATATTGGGTGACTGGTAATTAGTGACCGATACCTAAACACATGATTGTGCTCATGATAACAAACAACTTTTACTATGGGACCAAACCTGAAATCGCGAAAAAAAAATCAGCTGCCCCATACATTCATGTTCGCTGAACTCGTCAAAATGTAGGGAGCAGCTGATTTTTTTTCGCGATTTCAGGTTTGGTCCCATAGTAAAAGTTGTTTGTTATCATGAGCACAATCATGTGTTTAGGTATCGGTCACTAATTACCAGTCACCTTATATTTATCCAAATAGATACTTTGTAATATTAATTAGACATTACGTTTTAATCTTAAGATTTTTACTAATTAAAATTATACCATGAACTTATATTATAATTGACTTTTAATTTAAGCTTATTATTATTTGATTATTAGTAACCCCTCAGCACAACACATTACTTACATTACTTTAATACATAATAGAACAATAGTCTTACAATTGAGTCTTAATAAGAGAGAGTACAAGTCCCTATTTACTCGGTAATTTTTCCTAAATTAATCGTCAGTCATGGCAAACGCGTTGTCTGCATAACGCGCCATTCGTCTCAAATTCCGCCTTTGTCTCATATCTTACTTATGAGCATTGTCCAAAATATCACAAATAAGTTCTAAACGTGCCATTATTCACAGTAAAAACTTCAGCCATCCGTTACAAAAACAAACTCGATCCCGAAAAAGTAGCCTTTTTGTAATCGTTCAATTTTGACACAAACACGACTTCAAACTCGATACAGTAACGTCAAAATCTCGTCAAGAGTACCGAAAAAGTGCATTCGTTCGAGTAAAGTCGATTTCATTTAGTTCCAAAAAAATCCGTTTAATACGATTCCAATCGTGCGCTAGTGTAGCATTCAAGAGTGCCAAATGACAAGATCTCGATCCCAATTTCCAATTCCGTTTGCGATCGAGTGTCGAGAGTAAGCCTGCTGGATTAACAATTCGCGAACGAAGAACAGGCAACGGCTAGTGTTTGATAAAAGTAGTTTTTTCGACAATTTTCACTTTTCCGGAACGTATAGTTCGAAAATGGGTAGGAATTCGAAAACCTATATAAGGTTTTAGAGGCATGAGGAACAGGGTGTAAAGTTCAGTCATCCTCCACAGAAAAGGGAGTATCCTCCGACCAGACGGGTGTTGTGTCTGGTGGGCTACTGCCCAACCGTTGATGTCGGGACGTTGTATATATGCTAATCGCGTGGTAAACTCTAATTGCGCGATGCAGGTTTGCGTGACATGTCATTTTCGCGGGCGATATATTCCATAGATAAGTTTCGATAACTCAACGGCTGAACGGATTTGGTTAAAATTTGGTAGGTAGATAGATTAGGACCTGGATTAACAATTATATGCTACTTTTATCCCGCTGCTATTTAATTTTTATTATTTATATATATTTTTTCTCTACAACGCGGACGCACCGTTTTAAAGATATTAGCGAAAAACTCAAAGGTGGGAACTTCTATCCCACCCCCCACTCCGGCGCACCCCCTAGACGCGGGGACTTTTAGTATGTTTACTCCCTAAGCACCCTGAACAACTTTCTGAAGAAATCGCTTATGTCCCAGCTCACGCACTCTCCACCCCCTTTTTGGTCATTTGTTGAGTGGACTACTAAGATTATGACCAGCACCAGCCTCCATTGACAGCGCCCGTTCACGAACCTGACGCATGGATTAGCACATTTAGCACCATTCAGCTCAACCATTTTGAAGGGAACTAAATGATCCAACACACCCGCCACCGTCAGCGACACATTAGAATGAGCATGAGATACTCTCAGCCGCCAGGGCACATTGAAGTCAAAGAAAGACGCACACGGCTACATATCAAGCTATACATTTCCAGTATAAGCTGATCTTGCATTGCATCGGATTTCCGTACAATGAGAGGCATTTTCACTCTAAAATAAAAGAAATAACCAAACAAACGACGAGGGCGCCACTGCGTGCTCGGTTGCCTCTTAATCAATTAGTTGTGATTGTGGAGCAGGGGCAGCATTGATCCAAGCATTTTTATCAGATATGTAATCCCCCAACTTATAATATGCCTGCTTGCATAGTGTGCGTTTTATTAGTGAAATGGCTAGGCGGTTGAGCAAACGCTAATTAAACCAGTTGGCTGCCATCTATCTACATGTAAATTGACGAATTTTTCTGACAGCATAAGCTGCTGAATTTAGCCGTCCTGCAAGTAAAGTTCCTTGAAGTACCCTTTCATAATGCAAGTTGCCATAAATGAGGCACTAAATGTTATTTCTTATACCTGTACTAGAATAGCACTTCGTTCGCAACTTCGTCCGCGCGGTAATCGTACTTTCCCCTACGATCTTCAACTTATGATCAATCTATAATTACGGTTTTCATTATTTACCTAGACCAGTTTTTACGGCCAAATTTCTAAATCGAAGAAATGCTATATTTTATACATCCCGCTTCTCCCCGACAGGTGTTTAAAAAATCCAGAAACGTGTAAGGTTTATTGGAGTAATTCCGATTGATGATAATTTCTACCAAAGTCAGCGGCATTTTACATTTCTATTGGCAACATTAGACGCCATTTTATCAGCCGCCGTCTTTCGCTATCACTATATAAAATGCTGCGTTTGGTAGAAATTATCATCAATCGGACCCCAATAAACTCTAATTATTATTATTCTTTTTTATCAAGATTATTAATGCATAGTTTCAAATTCATCGGACCGCGCGTTAAGATTCTTCCTTAGCCAACTTTAACACCCCCTTAATCCATAATGGTAGGGGAGCCCAGAGGGTTTTTGAGCAAGCATATGCAGGACGAAAATTTGATAGCTGAGTAGGTGCGGCATTTGTAGAGGACACCGAATATATATTTGATAAGTCTCAGATAGGAGCCCCGTGGTCGGAGTCCACTTTCAGATTTCGAAAATGGACCAAAAATAAAGTGATCTTCAGAGCGTTGATTTTCTCATCGTGTGCGGTCTAACCCATAATGACTTAAATCCGGGACCGGGCGTCATTGGGGCGGCGGAAAGAGCGCAGGAGGCGCGATACTGCGTTCGTCAAATCTCATCTTTCGTGGCACGCATTGTACACCACAAACAGGGTTGATTATTTAAAAAAATTACTATGTCACTAAGCAAACTAATTATTTGAAAAACATCCTTATCTTATGGGCGAGCTATGAACATTTAAAAAAATATTCAGGTGCCCATCAATTGTTTGATAAAGCGGTAAAGATGGAAAACCACAACGACAAAATCGCCGCACATTTAGCCAACTGAAACTTACGGGGAAGGAAGACAATCTATGCGAGATTGGTGGAAGTCTCACAACATCATGATGGCTATTCATAGACCATGCTTGGAACGAAGTTGAAAAGAGTTGCATGAATGGTGTAGCGTAATCATTGGCCTGATGTAGTGGAAGCATCTAGGAGAAGTGTTCAGATGCAGAGACAAGTGCTTAAAGTCATTGCTGCAATGATTGAGGCCTCCAAACTGGAAGGTGTCACGGCAGAAGATCTCGAAAATCTCGTAGCGACTGATGAGGAACCTTTCAGCAACGAAGATTTGATCGAGTTGCAGAATAATCCCTTCAATAGAGAGGAGGAACAAGTAGAAGAGAGAGAGAGTTTCTATCTTCAAGTGGAATACAAAATGCTCTTTCAGACTTTTTCACATTCCTGAAAAAGTGTGCTATTTTGAGACATCGTTTTATTTTTCCTGTAATCTTTACATAAACTTGTATCACATAGAATAATTTCAGATTTTTATCTTTGCAAACTTCGGAGTTGAGCGGGGGGAGGGTCTTTTTTTTACATTTTTCATCAAAAGTCGAAAACTATGGGGCCTAAAAAAAAATAAAAAAATGTTTGAGAATGTGCAAACAGCGCCCTTCCATATGATACCCCACATGCCCTAGTAGCCCCACTTTGAATTTTGAAGACCCCTTTCAGTCCCTGTTACAAAAAAAATATAAATATTTTTAATTCTTTCTTACTTGCAAAATTGTTGGGTAAACATCATCTAAAATTGTTCATTGTTAAATCAAATTTTAAGTTGATAGCATTAGTAGTTCTTGAGATATCTAGCTGTGACAGACAGACAGACTGAGTATGGTGTGACTCAGTTATTTTTACTCTTTTGGTACGGAACCCTAAAAACAGTGTTGCGTGTCATAAAATATTTTAAAGGTCATAGCTTCGGAACTGCGGTCTAGAACGGCGTCGTTCGTTACATTCCGTACATGAGGCCGCTATGAAGTAAACCATCACTATTTAAGAGATATTTTTATATAAATTTCATTTGCTTATTAGTTCAATCGACGAACTCGAAAAAATGCCGTCGCGCATTTTATGAAAGACTTGCTTCGGAATGTTCGCTTTATAGGTAAGAATAAATTGCGAAAAGCGAGGCCGCTATAAACTCTCTATTCTCCACCATTCAATAAGTCAAAGTTGTCGAAGTCTTGTAAGTTTCTCAGGATAAGCATGCCAAAGTTGGCCAATTTAACGCAAAAATCACGGTCGAAATGTAATAGGCCTCATAAGCGAATTTTATAAACCACATAATTAAGTTTCCGTGCGTAAAAATATCAACTAATGGTTAAAGTTTGACAAAATGTGTTTGCCAAAATTTAACCATTAATTACTATAGTGATAATCAGCCTATAATGTTCCCACGCCTGAGACTCGGGCCTCCTCTTTTCGAGAGGGAGTGGGCTGTAATCTACCACGCGGGTCCAGTTGATAGATGTCACACGTCTTCGAATTTTTGGTTCTACGACATGCTGGTTTCCTCACAATGTTTTCCTTCACCTAGAATTTGTAAGCCTGGGCTGTTACCACTGCTCCTTGTATAACTGGGATTCAAAAAGTTTTCTAATACAAAACATCAATAAAGGCCATCTGCAGCCCTGAGCCCTTATCCAACTGTAGTAACAATTTACCCAAAATTAAGTCTCAATCCAAATGCCACTGGAATGAGCATATTTTGATACTATAGCAAAAGCTTTTCTAATCTAGAGGTAATAAAAAAGCAACATACCCTCATCTTTTTTGCCATAGATGGTACAGGAGTCTGTACTTTTGCACATGGTGCTATAGTTATAGGATTCTTCACGAATATTGCTTTATTTTTTGGACTTGAAGATCTCTTTTGGGCCTTTTTGTCTGGTTTTGTTATGTCATCCATATTCACTGCAGCAAACTTTTTAACCTACAATGAAACATATTAAAAATCATTAAGGGCTGATTTTACTAAAATCAGATATATTTTATCCCTGGACAATTTTGATATGGAAGAACTGTCAAAAATTCAATATTTAGTTACAGGATAAGACCTAAAATAGGTATAAAAGTTTGGTTGAATTCACTCTTAGATGTGCAAGAATTTAGTTTGAAATAATCAACAGTTAAGAAAGTCAAAGGTACCTGTATTGTAGATGGAATTTTAGATATTATGTTATTAGCAGCCAACTTTGCATCAGCTTCCTTCTTGATTTCCTTCTTTTTAGTTTCTGTCTTTTGAATTCGCTTGTTTGTTTTATTCTTGCAACATTCTGAGTAGTCTATAGAGCACTCCTTCTTATAAGCTTCTTTTAATTGAGGATCTTGAGTTTGGTATGCCATTCTACAAATTATTATCAATGTTATAAAATATCTATTATGTTAACCATGATTTTTCTTTTAACACTAAAAAGGAAAATCTACTATTTTTTATCTACCATATTTTTATTTTGAAATCCCCAAAACCAACAAAATGGTAATGAAAAAAAAAACAAGTAGCGGGTCTACATTGGTTTCCAATTGGTCAATAAATTTTCAAGGTCAAGGTCCCTCTAAAAGTCAAAGTTCCCAAAACCCCAAAAGTTCCAAGACCCCAAAAGTCAAGGTAGAACCAAAATATGCTCAAATCTTGGAATATTATCTTGTGACAAGCTCTGAGGTAAAGGACATTTTCAAACGTCTCGAAGGTCAAATATATTTTTCTTGTAGTAAAGCATGGTCGACATTTACAGGGTTATTTTTAGGTGGTTAAAAAAAGTAACCAAACCATCCCCTTCAAACGTAACCTGTCTGAGTCGGGTTGCCCCAAGTCCCGCATCCCATTTCAGTTGCATTGGTCATAATGGGTATTTGTGGAATAACCTAGGAGTGAAATTTGTACATTATCTGTGGTATATGACAATTTTATTTCATATTTCAAGGTTAAAGATTTTATTTTTTCAAAAACTGCATTTGCTGGCTGTGTCATTTTACAAAAATGTTCCATGAAGAAATCTATTTGCAAAAAAAAATTAAGCTACTCACATACAGTGGAGCCTAACTACATCCAGTGTACATGGTTGTTAGAAGAAATTAATGTTTGTATGGGAAAGTCCCAAATCTAACTAATAACTTATAAAATAACAGTTAATTGAGGAAATATTAAAAGTATTACTTATTTTTAAGATCACAGAAGCGCAAAACAGCCCAGCATAATGCTCGTAGATCCCACAGACATTTTGAGTTACACTTGAAACATTTCCAATCATCTGCATTTTCAATTTCTTTGATCTTCGGTGTTCCCAAATTGCGCTTAATGCATTTCTGTTAAAATAATATTCATTTTTAGTCAGCAATCAATTCATATAAAAGTAACGGTCCCGCCACGACATAGCGCCAATTGCGGCGCGGCAAGCGTTTATCTGTTTATTGCGCGGACAAGACGCGGCTAGTTGGGATCACACGCAATGAATTAGGAAAACCGCTGCCGCTGCCGCCGCCGCGCAATAGCGTGGTCGAGACGTAATTGATTTAGCTAAAATAAAACATCATTATTATTACCGCACAAAAGACATGAGGACAATCAGAGCAGCAGTATACTTGACCACCTTGGCCACACCATCTGCAGTATAGTTCTGAGCCATCATCACCCTTTTCAAATTCTCCACTATTGTAAAAAACGTGACAATTGTGACACACTAGGGTACGTAGCATTGGATGAGCTCGCATACGCACTTCATTACGTGCTGAACATCCCATATGACGGTCACAAGCCGTACAGTGCAATCTCATACCCTTTATAGTGTTCAGATCTGAAATAAGATTAGTGTCTATTATGTACTTACTATTGGAAAAAAATATACCATTTGTGATGGTTACCTAGCGAAGGTAAGCTATAATAACATGTTATGAGTATGCGTATTGGTATTGCGTACCTTTAAAAACAGTTTTGTAGTGACTTCTTTCTTCTTCCGCAATATCATCGTCGAAATCTTCATCTTTAGGATCTTAAAGGCAATGAGTTACAAATGATCATAACTATGTTAAAAGTAAGAGGAACAAGCATCCGGTTTCAAGGATTATGTGCATACCTGGGAAGGGCGGGAATTGTATACCATCATTCTGAACCGGCTTCTCAGATTCAGAAGCTCCTTCACTGTTGGCAATTTCGCTCATTGTGAAAGTTGACAATCATTCACATCAGTAATGCTCTTCAGATGTCAAAATATTCAATAAAGAGAAAATTATGTTTTTAGATGAACAACGAACCCAAAACTGTAATGCGATAACATACAATCAAACACTTTTACAGAATTTTATGAATCGAAGTTAGGGTCCGCCATCTTGCACAGTGCTTTTTTTTCTGAATGTTTTCAATAGTGACGCGTCCCCGGTATGGTATTAGTCTATGGCCGGCAGCGGATTGTGATTGGGGTACTCGGAGTCGGAAGCAAGTATTTTAGAGGTGCACCGTAACCTAGTACGGTAGTAACTTATTTTCGTACTAGGTCCACTTTTTTTTAGTGGATAGGAAATCATTAAATGACTTCTCCCGGTCTGGGTGGAGCGGGGAGGGCGTGTCAGACTTTTACGGACTGAAACCTACCGGTGTTCCTTCAGTTGCCTCACTTTCGAACAACCCGCGGCGCAACACCTAGCACGAGTATAGAAAAATTCTAAGTCCAAATATCTGTTCCGAGTACGTATAAAGTATTTACTCAAATCCGGACGGGTGGCGGGACGTAGCGTATCATAATTATGGTTCTTCCGTACCTATAACGTACAGTCCTTCTCATCGCTTATTGATTACGAGGCCTAAATTCTCTATAATGCCTCAAATTATTTTGTGTTATATGAAACTATACCTTACTTAAAAAATTTATACTACACACAACAAACATTTGTGAATTAAGCAACGTCTTAGCAAGTTCAAGATCAACCGTTCAGAAGCAACCTTTCAATGAAAATTAAACGTGATTACAAGTTTATTTTTGGAATAATTTATGAAATTATGAATAGACTGGATTAGGTGGATACTCGATACTCAATGGCCGGATGCTATGAAGTATGAACGTACTTCGCCAAATACTTCAATACTGACTACGTCCCGTGTCGAAGAAATATTATCAGGATAGTTTTAATGTAAAATCAGGTATTTTTTAGAACGAAAATTGTGTGATATTTGAGGATTGACATAAAATAACAAGAGTATTGAGTTATCGTGGACATCATACACACATCACATAGACTGTAAAAAGTAAAAAGCATAGAGTTGAGAGGATGTTTGTATGTTGTGAAGTTGGCGAAGTTGAAGTTCATTCATTGTTGTTCATTCATTTCATTGTTCCATTCCGACTGAACTGATTCCAGTGATTAGTGATTCCGAATTTCCGATCAGAGGTAATGTTTGTTTGCAAGTGTGGTTGAATAAAAAATATTTATCTCATCGTAACGTGATAATGTGAGTGAGACACAATTCAAAGTCACGCAAATTAAATAATTTTGACGAATTTTAAATCAATAAGTAATTAAGAACCACAAAGGTAAATAAGATTTAATTAATTTCGTTTATTTACAAGTACGGCGATGTGTTTAGTGAAAGTCGAAGAATGATTAATTATTGTGGATTCAAAAAGCAAAAACTATTTTGACTGTGCCGATGGAAAGAACATTAGTACTTTCATTAAATGTGTTTCTGTGATATTTTTTAAATTAATTATTAAACATAAAAAAACAAACAATGACCGTAACATACACCGGTGAAGTAGCAACATGTCGCGGATTCGGCACATTCCTTAAAGTTTTATACAAGTAAGTGCATGCAAATTGTTTATAAGTACAATTAAGTCGTCAACTCGTCAATCTGCACACGCCTTCGCTTCGGTTTAAAATTATTGTAAAAAAAACTTGGGCTCTGCCAGTCTCTGCCAGTTTCTACAGTAATAGGTAATGGTGTTTTTTGAGAGGTTCTTCAACGTTTTCGTCGCTAGCTATTTGACAAAACAGCTCCGTTATGTAAAACAGCGGATTCGACAATCCATCTGCGTTGTATATGTCGTAGATGGATTGTCGAATCCGCTGTTTGCTGTTTGTTTACTGAACTTGAATTGCTTACTTATGGATGATGCGCAGTGGTAGCCCGCGAAATTCAATTTTTTTTTTGGGTTTTTTGCAATTTGCATGTCCGTGTCAGGTTGTATCTTGATCAATGTATGATACGCGGAAATAAAACCTATGTATATAAATAATTTTAACCATAAAAATCATCAATACATCTAACTTAGTGAGATGTATTGATGATGGTTATGGCACAAAATCGAATTTCGTGGGCTACACAGCGCAATCACCTTAAGTAACAATGCAGCGGGTCAACATTTGTAAAACAGTGTGAAATGAAACGTCAGATTGTACTTAGATTTTAGTTCTAAATTTTCTCGCTCGTGGCTCTGTGTGGCATAACAACAATGATGGCGTCCGACTCCGAAATTCCGAAACAGAAGTTTTTAAAACGAGTATAGGAGTGAAACTGACTCTCAAGAGAAAATTGTGATTTTATGGACAGTAATTTTAAAAAAGTTATCAGAATTTTTCATTATTTCCAAAATCGCTAATCGTCATCGTTCAGCTGTTTTACATAACGGTGCTGTTTTGTAAAACCGCTAACGGTTTTGTAAAACAGCGGATTCGACAATCCATCTGCGACATCTTCACTGCTTCAAACCGGCCACATACAAACGGAATTCCGTTTCAAAATATCGATTCGGAATTTCGAAGGCAGCAAATCTTCGAATTTTTGGTTCTAAGACATGCCGGTTTCCTTTTGCTTTCACCGTTTTGAGAGCAGTGGTAATGAAATTATTTAAACAAAGTAAAGCGCCTCGGTAAGTCGGGACTATTACCACTGGGCCACCAGCACCACTGCTCTAACCTACTGTAGGTCGTCCCTTAATTTCCTACCTTTTTTTTTGTGGGTGGGAAATCACCAAATGACTTCTCCCCGTGAAAACCCACCCGTGTTCCTTCAGTTGTCTGTGCCAGGGCCACGGTATCTCGAACAACCCGCGACCCTGGCGGCATCGGCCTTATCGGACCCCATCTTTGCCTGACATCCCTTCGAGGCGCGAGTGGAACATAACGCGTTGTCGACCCGGGCCTGGTCCTTGATGGATGGATGTGTGGCGGCATCTACATCGCCACATACGAACTACGCATCAATGACATGACGTCACGCAAACCTGCATCGCGCAATTAGAGTTTACCACGCGATTAGCATATATACAACGACCCGACATCAACCGTTGGGCGGTTGCCCACCAGACACAACACCCGTCTGGTCGGAGGATCCTCCCTTTTCTATGGAGAATGAGTGAACTTTACACCCTGTTCCTCATGCCTCTAAACATGATTGATGACTCTCGCAATGGGTAGCTCGCCGTCCGCAAGCCCGCGCCTACGGTGGCCAGGAATCGGCTATATATTCCCGCCAAACAACAAAAAAAATCAACACTAAAACATACTAGGTTCGAAGCAGTTCACGCAAAAAACGGCCGTTTTTGTGAAATGTTCCATATCTCCAGCATAAGCATATAAGCATAAGCAGCCTATAACGTTCCCACTCCTGGGACACAGGCCTCCTCTCGGTGAGAGGGAGTGGGTTGTAATACACCACGCGGGCCTAGTGCGGGTTGGTAGATGTCACAGTCTTCGAAATTTTGGTTCTAACTAAGACATATTAGCGCTAGTTGGTAGCACTACTCGCCTTAACTACAGAAATTAGGCTTTTAATACGTGCACGTCGTGCATACCTTATTAAGTGAGGCAGGTAAATGTCGTGTGGATGGAAACTACCGCGGTGTTTGCTTACGGAACACTGAATGACGGTGTGTTTGTAGGATCTTATTGATGATTTTTATCAAATTACCCAAACTAACAAACCTTGAGAACATTTGGTACTACTTAGACATAAAACTAAAGTGGCAATTGTGCTGGAATGTTAATTTACAGTCATTTTATCTCTATTCTGCACTGGCGCAACTCAATGCGAATGTCTTAATTACATTGCTACGCTGTTTATACACAGTACGGTTGTATCATCAGAACCAATGTGGGCACATCCGAAGGCTGACTCATCAACACCAGATCAATCATTACCAACCAACCTTGTTAGTCATGAGAATTACAAGAAATGTTGTATTTACTCTAAATAAAGTCAACACTTCCCATAACTGCTTTTTCAAACAGTACTAAAATAAAACAGTCCTGAAACACCTCTGTTTCAGCTCTGTTTGAAAATGCAGAGTAAAAGATGTTTTCATAGCGGTCATCGCTCTTGCGGATCGATACATCGTCGCCGCAACTACTGACTCCAGAACTACACGCATAATACTTATACCTATGACTTCGTCTCATTCTCTCGCACATAACCAGTGTAAAAATTAGATTATCAAGTACGATCTGACTAGAAAACTTCAACAGCGTAATGCTATTGTTTCAGTCGTTGGTCGTCTGTTACGCTCCGTTGCAAATGACTAATATTTGCGTTAGTCTCACAAATTTTGTCATGTGTCATACGAAAAAAGAACATTTTCATGACTGGCTTGACGACGACGTGTGTTTGTCTGGTAAATATAGCAATGCAAGCAGGTGGGGCAGTTCCGTCATAATAGGCAGCTTGGTTTCATTCACCATTATTTAGACATTATTTTCTAATGTAGATAAGACTAATCGGCATACGGTTATCTTTTTTGAATGTTAAAAACTTGTTGAACATTATCATTCTGAAATATGAGCGTTACTTGTCATAATTAATTGTCCATTCGATAATTTCTGCGTATATGCTAATCTAGTTTAATTTCCCTAGCAGGTTAAGTGGAAATTAGTACCTATTGTATCAGTGGGACCGGAAAAAGCCATTACATTATGACACAAACTAAACTATAACATGACAGTCATGATAAAAATCTCTGGGTTAAAGGACATCTGGAGGACTCTAAAGATCAGCGGGGTAATTGCGTAACATAAAATGACAATTGATCGCAATGGGTTTCATTTTGATGGTTCACCCACGTTCATTGCGTTATTTACGTTGTTGAGCAGATGATTTTTTCAAACCTATGAAGCAAAGGATTAGCAATACCCTTCAAAACTTTGGGATTGTGATTGAGAGTGAGTTACGCAATTAGGGTGCTCTAGTAAACGCATAGGTAGGTAGGTACTTGAAGACTGAAATGATCTTACTAAGTTAAGTATTAGCACCAGTACGTTTACGTATCCTATTTCCATCATACACGATACACTTCTGTCGTCTTTACGGGGGTGGGCCACCGTGTCAGTAATCGAAGATAAATCAATAATAAGGTGTAGGACCACGCGCTGTGTAGGGTTCCGTAGCCAAGTATACGTACTTAAATACGCTTATACTTAAATAAACTTATATTACTGCCTGTTTTACGAAACTAACAACTTCATCTGAGTCATTTTCAATGGAATTTGTACGAAATATTCTTTCCTCCAAGTACATTTCACATATTAGCTGGTCGACTGTTACTCGTTAACTGTAAAGACTTCTAAGCTACGTTATAATTATACACTACTGCCGTGATCTTTTTCACATATCCAAAAACAACCATTTAGCTGGCTGGGGCAGGGCACTTGATTGTAATAAAAATTAAACGTAAACGGATCACTGAATCGAAAAATCGTTTTCACAATCCGGAATATTTTTGAACGGTCATCCAACGACACCCCACACTATGGGATAGACGTGAAAATAATATCATCTTCCCAGTTTTACGTGCAAGAGAACGAAGATTTTATTTTGACACTTTGTCAGCGTGATTAATGTTAATACCCATGCTAAATTACAGCTTTCTAGTACTAAGCTAAGCTGAGCTAAGCCGCGGGCAGACGATGGCGAAACTGTAAAGGTGTCCTTGTTGACTACGGAACCCTAAAAAGGCGATTATTTTCAATTGAAACCAATTTACTGTACAAATGGCACCCCACGCCTCCTCTCTGCCAGAATCATCCTTTTGACATCTCATCTTCTACAAAAAGTAATAGTAATTCCGTAAGTACCTAGGTTTTTTTAAAAACAGGTAGGTACGAACTATGAAATTATTACTCGTCATAAACATTGTTATAATTGTATTATTTAATGATCTAGTGGGCTTTTACAAACAAGGCTGTTCCCAAAGGTTGAAGGAAATCAAACAATTTTCCTTCAACTTCATTTGAGAACAAAGCTTTTCAGACATTTGAGGGAGAGCAATGGAAGAGACAACGTTCTTCGGAGAAATATAAGTTGCTAATAAATATACTAAACAATGAAAAAGAATTACAACAAATAATATTTTGCGTAATACTATAAATATATTTATGATTGGCTGGTATTACCATAATAAACACACGTAATTATGAGGAAACAAATGAAAGGCAGGTATAATTTATTACCTACCTATATTTAAAGCTATCATAGCCGTATTTAAACGTCAACGTAATTTATGTACTCCGACAAGTAAATATATTTACGCTCTCCATCCCATCCGCTTACCGCAATGAATACCTAAACTTAATACACAATAGCTACATTAGCTACACTATTAGAATATCCCTTTATATTACCATACCATACTGAAAACTTCATTCCTTGAAACCAATAATCGACAAGCCGTATCGGCCCATGGGAAAGTGGCGTGAAATTCTAGTAACCATCCAAGTTCCAAGCGTTTCCGACGTATCGAAGAAATCAATTGCCATATGAAATGGTTTACTTCGTGGTTGCCAGGCAAGGGACATTTATTATTCAGTGGACCCCACACTGCACTTTCCAGACCCACTTTCGTAAAGTACGTTGCACTTTATGCTTTAACCACACAAGCTTGGCATCGATCATAGACTGTTGATTACATTGTTCCATTGAATTAAGCTATACGTGTTTCGTTTTGACATGCCGATTTAATATTAACAAGTTGCACCCCACCGACATTATAATTCGGCATTTGTTCATGTTGAATGAAATTTCTTTGGATGTTTGACAAAAACGGTGACACGAAGCGGGTGAAATCTGTATAGTTTATCTCCACCGATATTATAATTCGGCATTTGTTCATGTTGAATCAAATTTCTTTGGATGTTTGACAAAAACGGTGACACGAAGCGGGTCAAATCTGTATAGTTTATCTTTTTTGTGCCTCTAAATTATACATATTATTCTTTTGATGACATTTTGTTAATGTTAAAATTAGGCAGCAAAAGAACCGCACATCGCAAGATGCTTGGAGCGCTCTGTTATTTTCTAGACAATGTTTAATACCTATTATTAAATAGTTGATTTGGTGTCACGTTTGCAGTCTGTATAGATCTAATGCAATGTTAGATTTGCTTGCAATTAATTTCCCAGTCGCTTTTCATCAGATGAAGTGCTAATCGACTACACGTCCCTACTCCATAAATAATAATACATATACATATAAATAAATAATAATAAATATAATAATGTAATGAATATTTGGCATACTTGGAGCTACCATAGTCCTCAACAGTAAAATATTATTTAAAAAAAACCGGTCAAGAGCGAGTCGGACTCGCGCACCGAGGGTTCCGTTCCGATTTCTGAAAAAGTGTGCTACTTAGATACATCGTTTTATTTTTCCTGTAATCTTTACTTAAACTTCTATCACAGAATAATTTCAGATTTTTCTCTTTGCAAACTTCGGAGATAAGGGGTGGGGACAGTATTTTTTTTTACATTTTTCATCAAAAGTCGAAAACTATGCGGCCTAAAAAAAAATTAAAAATAGTTTGAGAATGTGCAAACAGCGCTCTTTCATATGATACCCCACATGCCCTAGTAGCCCCACTTTAAATTTTTAGACCACCTTTCAGTACCTGTTGCAAAAAAAAACATGAATATTTTTATTTATTTCTTATTTGCAAAATAGTTGGGTAAACGTCATCTAAAACTATTCCAAATTTCAAGTTGATAGCATCAGTAGTTCCTGAGATATCCAGCTATGACAGACAGACAGACAGACCGAGTCACACCATAAGGGTTCCTTTTTTACCATTTTGGTACGGAACCCTAAAAACGGTTTACTTCGACAGTAAATTATAACTATATGATTTATTGTTCCAATCAACTTAATAAAGTGGCGTTTTCAATAGATTCTCCAATTCTTCTTCCAAGATTTCTGCGCATTTTTTATTTATAGGTACAAAAATTATTGGATTTTCCCGTAGCTTCATATTAGCTTAGTTTTCTTTTTTAAACTAAGCCAAGTAAGTACAATAAGGTTTCCTCGAAGGAATGATTGTATTTTTTTAAACTATGTTTGCGCTTTCACGCTGTTTATGCTAGGCCGTACAACGCAACGCCCAATGCACCGCCTACGACGCACGATGCGCTGCGGCGGCGGTGGGGCGCGTTGTGTACATGTGAGTAACAACGCCTACACTGTGCTACGCGGCCTGTACTACACAGCGTAGCGTACTACACAACGCCTACTGTGTGCTGCGCAGCGCCTACGCCGCGTAGCGTACCAGTACTACACAACGCCTACGCTGTGCTACGCCGCGCCTACGCTAAACTACGCAGCGTAGCGTTCTACACAACGGCTATGATGTGCTACACAGTGCTTACGCGTTACTACGCTACGCAGCGTAGCGTACTACACAACACCAAAGCTATTATGTACTTCTACGCGGCACCTACGTACACAGGCGTCTATGCAACCACGCCTTCGTAACGTCTAGCTGCCTCAACGCCGCTGGACAACTCTTACCTAGCTCTCAGCTTTCTTCATGCCACTCTTTTGACGTGAATTCAATGAACGTCTTACGTTTGGTTCAGGAGTCATTTCAGAAAAATTGCTACCTACTTGAAAAATATGTATGTCTATTATCTATGTATTTCAATTGTACAAACCTCGTACAAACATACCTTCTTTTGAAAACTTCATGCTAATACTTACTAAAATTTGACGTACAAACTGACATGATGCTCATGCATCGATTTCACAAACAAAAGTAGCCCGTCTTTTACACAGTCAGAATTTTATAGTATTTTAAAATTTTAGCAATAGTCCAAAAACACATAACAACAAAGTCTTACCTACTCCGTCTTCGTAACATAATTATAAGGTTGCAAGTTCGTTACATTATCTGCATCCATCAAATTATACAAACGCCACGCAATATGAAACAAAAAAAAAATTGTACTTAAGACAATGAAATAAACTGTATTCTTGTTTGTTGACCGCCCGGCCCTTTGTAAGATTGTCTCTTAGAGGTTACTTTATCCAATTTTTGCGGCAATGATGAGAATTGGAGGTTTTTTATCATTATAAAATGAGTAGGTTATGACGGCATTTGACGAGGTGTGAGTGGGCCGAAAAGCACCTGACCTCGACTGCTTTTGCTACAAGGCTTTTTTACAGCAACAAGATAATTTTGGAGCAAGGATTCCTCGTTTGGACATTAGAGTAAAGGAAACCTTTATGATCGTTTGCTGGAATGTTGTTTCACAACTTACAAGTGTTCGTATCCACTGATTACCGGTTCTTGAGTTACAATTTCATGGCTGGGGGCAGTTAGGGATATTTTAACATTTCAAAAATCAGCATTGTGGCCTCGAATTGTTATTAGAAGTACACAAGATACTCAACATAATGTTAATTTAGCAGCTAGGGTAGAATACTATGTACTTTAGAACGAAACAAAAGACGACGCGACGCTTCGCTCCCATCTTTTTGCCTTGAGCCGAAACCAAGAACACAGGAGTGTCAGTCAACATTTCGTTGTAGATTTAGCAAATGTGTCGTTAGTGCCGAAGTAACTTTCATACTCTATGTACTCCATTTTGTTTGCAAATTATTTTATGTGAAGTTTACTTATGAGGGTCCCGAGCGCGCGGTGGCGCCCTCATCATTTGTTTGGTTTTTCTTTTATTTTAGAACTAGCTGACCCGACAGACGTTGTGTCTTAGCTATGAATATTCTTATATAAACGAAGTTCCCGAAGGCGCAAGGCTGACAACATTTTGAATTGTGTAGGAAAACTTAATGTATAAATTTTAAGAATTGAACTACGATTTTTTGCTGAAAAGTAAAATACCAGAATAAATTTAAAGTAAAAACGTAAAAATTATGAAAAAGACTTCGTTTACACAAAATAAATTTCTCAACGCACGCATAAATATTTGACAGCCAATAAGTAAAATAGATGGACAATTTTTAACAGGGTGATGTTCTACCCATGAATATGAACAACTTTCAGTATGGGACTAACTCTGAATCGCGAAAAAAAAAATCTGCTGTTCAGTACATTTATCTACAACAAACTCGTCAAACCAACCCTCGACCAACCGCTTGGCGATGTCTCGAAAATCTAAGAGGGCACTCGGACCCCATGGCCCAGTGTTTCAACCTCAAACAGATCGAACATATAAGTCCCAATAAGAATGGAGTATTTGCGCCGTTTGAGATTTTCCGTACCCGCAGCAGCCGCCCCAGTACAGCCCACCATGCTAGAATGATGGGATGGCGCAAGGGTGTCGTGTCGACACACGTTGCATCCCACACCAAAGGCCTACCTACCTTCCAAGGCATTACGGTCATTCCGTCTGGTCTCTACCCATCGTCGCGTGCCAAGCCGTTGGGTTCTAAAACAGCTGGCACCGCGGCGGTGATAAGAGCACGACGGATGATGTCATTGATGCTGGCGTGCCATGCTATCCGGCCTGCGCTCTTACTGCAGAATAGGCCATGGTGTCTGAGGCAGTCGACAATACGCCGCATTGGCAGCGATTGGGAGCCACGCAAGGAGCGCCCAGACGCAGACAGGTACTGAGCAGGAAAGTGGTGTCACCCAGCATAGTTCATATTAACTAGATAGTTAGACCTACAGTTCCAACAACAAAAAAAAAATCTCTCCACGAGGTTTTTTTTTTCAAGTCACGTGATATGATTTTGTATTCATAGTTACTAGCATGAAATAATTGTAAACATTGAATAAATTGAATTTGAATTTGAGTCCAATCACAGATTGCATGGAGAAACAATAATGAATCAACGACTAACCTTTCCCGTCTTCGCTCTTGTTTGAACAAAGTCAGCAAATATTTGCTGCTGCAGACGTCAAATGCGATGTGATTCAAAAGCTGTGGCTAAGATTATTATGATGATTAAAAGACATGTTTTTTAAACAAGTTTATTTTTCCGTGCAAATAAAAAACTAGGTATACTTACTCGCATATTCATTCCTGAAAAATTCCAGCCAGATTTTTACAGATTGAGCACGCAATTCGTAGATACGAATTGTCCCAATTTTTATCAAAACAGAATCAGAACATTTAGAACTGAACGTTCATAAGTGATGGTATGATGATGCGACGATGATCTGATATTTACGTAATGACAAAGCATCAACAAAATCGGTAAAGTTCGATTTGTGTTTACGACGACACATAAAAAATCACAGGTAAACAACGACCTGTTTTTCGGTACCTAGGTAGATAGGTAATAGGTAATACGGGCTGGTATCCGCAACTCTACGTCAATGCGCGTTTTTTGCGTAGGTACCTAGGTAGGTACCTACCTATTGTTTGTCATTGTACCTAGGTAAACAATTCAAATAGGCAACAAGTAGCGAAAGTGAAGTGTTGTTCATTTATCACGCGAATATGCTGGCAATAACCGGTTTCAAAATACTGGCACTGGTTTAAATTGAATATTTTTATTAGGTAAACAAGAACTTGTGAACTTGTGTTCGAAATCTACTGATCTAAGTATAAGTTATTTATTATAATTTTATAAGAACACCTACCACAAGTGCATCAAGGCAACCGCGTTTGCTAGACATTATTTTGTGTCTTTGCAACGAAATCAAAGACAGTCTCTAGGATGACATTTGTCCATAGACAGCCGTGATTACTTACCATTAGGACGCTGAGCCTGGCTTGTTTGTTTCTAGGATGACAACGCACCTGCGATGCCACTAGTAATGCAGCTGTAAATAGGCAGCCGTGATTACTTACTACCCTAGGCTGCCGAGCCTGCTTGTTTGTCTCTAGGATGGCAACGCACCTGCGTTACCTCTGGTAATGCAGATGTCACAGCCGTGATTACTTACCATTAGGCGGCCGAGCCTGCTTGTTAGCGAAAAAAACACACAAATCCAGTGACAAGTCATGTATAATAATCCTCAATCCTCCAGCGCTGCTCTTAACTGTAACGGCAATTGTTTAAATCGATTACACTGGCGGACAGCGTGTAGTTAAGACCTTGATTATGGTCTGAGTCATTCTCGGAGGATGGTTCATTTAAATGTGTAACGCGATTGCGACACTAACCAACCTATGTAACCAACGCATTTGACAACAACTTGTCAAGGAGACGGCAATTAACACTGCAGTTTTAGGTTTTCCACTGAGCAGCTCCAATTATGACGAAATCGGTGAATGATTCTACACCTCTACTGCTAATTCCTGTCCACCCACAATGCGGCTCAAACCAATAGCGTGGCGCAGGATGACGTAATATCCTGTCTGTGTGTGAGTTTTTGTTGACCTCACTGCTTGCTAATATTCAGATAGTGTAGTAGACTGACAAAGTCTACGTCGGGATTTAACACTTCAGCGTCAAATATTGTTTTTCAATCAGATTATACCGCGTGTTCGTTGAGCTGATGAAGTAGTACCGGAACGTAGAACCTCAGAAGTGACTAAATTAAAATGCTATGTGCTTGCTTTATCTGTACCTCCTCATTACACCGCATTGTATTTTTTAATGAATGCAATCTGTTGCTCTCCATGAATGTAACAAATGACATCAATTCAGTACATGCCTACCCATTACATTAACTTACGTAGCGTTTCAAAGCGTTGATACAGTGAGCTAAGTCGGTCTCCGAGTCTGAACACAACGCGCCAACACAGTGAGTTGCGCTCGCGCGACTCTTTTTTTCGCGAACAATATCGTAAGTGGGCCTCAATTCATGTCAGTCTCAGAGTCAGTACATACAAAGTTTTGGTACGGAATGGCGTGGCGTGATACTGAGGAGACGTTTTATGATGCTTTATCATATAAAGTGAAACATTCAAAACGAGTTTTCTTCCTAGTGTAAGTTTTCAATATTTATAGCGAATTATAAAATCGGTAATAAGTTGCAGTTGCTTGTGTTCTAATTAAAATTAAATGCCTCGTACTAACTCTAAACGATGTGAAAATTCCCTTTTGAACATAAAAATAAGCGTGTTGAAAATATTTTATCAGCTGGAAACTAGTAACTCGGATAAAATTAAATAATTAATATTCAATACAATACCTAATCCAAATCATTGTAAGTTCTATTAAATATTTAAAGTAAGTATCTCACGATATTGCTAACATAGGTATACGAGGAGAATAATGTTTGACAAGACAAGCCTAATATTTTTACTCAGCAACACGAAATTTTGTTCATCTCGCTTGCCACGATGAGATAAGATCGTAGATATGTGAAAGTAGGATAAGATAATGATCTCTGTCAGTGGATTATTTTGGCACAAACAATCACAAAGCAGAGTTATCTGTATGTCAATAACAGCCGTGTTTAGTTGTGATCGCGTGCTGCACGACTAACACAGACATGACAGCTGCACCTATGCTGTATCTTCAGTCAAGGTTAAAACGCGATTATTAAACCGATACAATTGGAACTTATATAGTTGTAAAGATTTAGCGATAAATCAATCCATTGTGAGCCATTGTATTGTAAGTGGCTAATCTGTATCGCAGAGCTTGACGAATTGTGGAGTTCTGTGTGCAAGTAATAATGTCTGCTGCTTGTAAGAAATAAATTAGGCAAACAGCACCCTAATTGCGTAACACATTATCAATCGGAGTTGGTTTCATTTTGACAGTTCAACAACATTCATTGCATTATTTACGTTAACGAGCAGACAAATTTTTCGAACACATAAAGCAATGGATTAGCAATTTGTTTCAAAATGATTCAAACTCCGATTGATAAATGTGTTACGCAATTAGGGTACAGGTTTCCTGTTAACGTCTAAAGTCATTTTAATTAAAGACTGTTAATGTTTTAAGAATATATTTTATGATAGGTTCTGCTAATCACAATTCAGATTTAAGAATAGGGCAAACAATTAAAATAACATAAATGGTTAGCAATTAAATCATATTTCAATATAAAAAGGTACTTACTTATGTATTTAATTACCTACTACTACCTAACAGGTGGGCCAAAAGAAGTCATCCGATGTTGTTTGGCTCTTATTTTTTTTCTAAATGAAAAACTTCGATTCTGTTTTTTGATTATGTTTATTTGAACCTTTACAATTTTATTGTTCAAGTTGAGAAGATGATATCGGCCAAAAATGGGCGCCGTCACAATTGATTGCCATACGGGCTCGTTTTATGGCATTTTTCATCACTTCGGCGACAACTTCGGGCGACAGATTCTCGCACTCGTGTCGAATGTTGTCCTTGAGGGCTTCCAGGGTCTCAGGCTTGTTCACGTAAACACAAGGCTTCAAAAAACCCCACAAAAAAGTTTGGAACGGTTAAATCGGGCACACGTCAGTGCAAATCACTACACTTCATTTCTTAACATTTCTTCAATAGACACGATTATTCCGCGTTCTTGGTTAGTGTATCGCTCCATGGCTTGTTCACTTGTATTCTACATCTGTCTAGTCCACAAATGTCAAAACAGATTTGACATTGGCCGCAATTGCAAAAATAAGAGCATAGAGCAATAGGGTGATTTCTTTTGGCCCACCTTGTACATATTTTTTCTTCGATGTTTTATTTAACAGCGCGCTAAAGTTATTAGTAATTACGTGTGGCTAGCTAACTCACTATTCAATACATTTTGCGGTTTTACAAAGAAGAGCATAATTATTCCATACTATTTGTTAAACCATATGCATGTTAACTGCTTAAATTTTCCAACTTAATTTAAATAACTTTATAATCAGTAATCATGTATCGTGAAGATATAATATTATGATACCTACTACGGTAGGACTTCCTAAACAAATTCGTGTAACGGAATTTTAATTGAATTAATTAAAGTTTCCATCCCGGAAAACACCAGAACAATTCAGCTTTTAATATTCACACTGAATAGTAAATCGGCATACTTACAAATATGGTGTTAATCCATAAGGCTCAGACATTTCTCTCGTTTTATTCGTCAATCCCCAATCACGATCACGAATGACGTAATCCAGACTCAAATGTGAGGCTATAAAACAGCTATACGCATACTAATAAACTTATGAATGTCATAAAACCAGCATGCGTGGAATAGAATACAGTTACACTTGCAATAGTATCTTCACATACTTACATCCATATGTTATAATTATTTAGGTATCTTTGCACTCGGACGTCCGACTAAACCAAACCTACCTGTAGATTTCATCTTCGTGTTTCCCAGTTAAATGACAGAAATAAATTTTTCTTGAGGTTCTAATAAACATCTTATTAGAATCTCTTAAGAAACATTTATTTCTGTCATTTAACAAACTGATTTTGGATGTGCTGTTTAGTATTTAGATGGAGATTAGTAATAACTACTTACGTGTAATTCGACGTAGGTATTCCTTGCAGGACGTCATAGTAGGGTTGAAATGCAACAAGTTAAGCCACCAAATGTTCTACGAAATTTTTGAGTTAGTTAGATATTTAGTTTTTTATAGAAAAATACAATTCTAAAATGATTTACGGCGCGACATAACTGGAATTTAAGTTATTATCATAGCTGATGCCGTAGCAGATCTTTGTTAAAAATGAAAACTTAAAAAATGCCTAAAACTTGGCAAACCAATATTTTTCGTAATTTATATTTTTCTGATACAAAAATTTCAAAAAAAATACTGAATGTCGGTAGATCATTTTGTTGCATTTTAACCCTAGTAAGACGTCCTGCAAGGAATACGTCGTAATTACAATTAATTCGACGTTTATATGTAATACCTTTACTTTTTTTTTCAATTCAATTTCAATAGGAATGTAAACAAGAACCTTACTTACCTTTTTTTTGTGGATGATAAATCATCAAATAACTTCTCCCGCTCTGGGTGGAGCGGAAGGGCTTGTCTGACTTTTACTGACTAAAACCTATACCCGTGTTCCTTCAGTTGCCTATGCTCTTTCAAACAACCCGCGACCCCGGCGGCAAGTACCTACTTAGCTAGACGTACTATCGTTTACATAGATAATTTATTTGATAAGGCTCTGGGAAGTTTATGTAACACTGAAATTAACTTATTGTTGTATTTTCAGATGGCGGGGAAGTATATACAAATTAGTCTGGCTGGACCTACTCATGTTCCTGCTTTTATACTATGTACTCAATTTGACATATCGGCTGTTACTGGATGAAAATTCTAAAAGGTGAGGATTAAATAACCACATTATGCAACCAATACTTAGTAATGTTTAAAATTTTGAAGCCTGAAACCCCTTTCGAATATTTATCAGAGCATGCTGTTACAAGCTTTTACTGAAATGGATATACCTATTAACATACATAACAATGAGCATTAGGTACCTATACCTACTGTTGAGCTGTAAATTAACCCACTTTGGGTCGCTCTGAGAAAGCTCTAGGAGCTCAGTTCATGGAAAATAAATTTTCGTGAACGTACGAACGTATACAAAAAATGTAAGTAAAAATCTTTTTTAAAAACAAGCTTTTAAATGAACTAAAAAAAAGTACTAAATAAAACTTACGTAAACGTAGAACATTAATATTTTCTTACATAGCAGATGTTCACGCCTCAAGCTTTTAAGAAAATATACTTTTTAGATGGTTCAATAAAAGCTTGTTAGGGTTCTGTACCAAAATGGTAAAAAAGGAACCCTTATGGCGTCACTCAGTCTGTCTGTCTGTCTGTCACAGCTGGATATCTCAAGAACTACTAATGCTATCAACTTGAAATTTAGAATAGTTTTAGATGATCTTGACCCAACTATTTTGCAAATAAGAAAGAAATTAAAATATTTATATTTTTTTGCAACAGGGACTGTACAGGGGTCTTAAAAAATCAAAGTGGGGCTACTAGGGCATGTGAAAGAGCGCTGTTTGCACATTCTCAAAACATTTTTTTTCTTTTTTTAGGCCGCATAGTTTTCGACTTCTGATGAAAAATGTAAAAAAAAATACCGTTCCCCCCCGCCCTATCCCCGAGGGAATGCAAAGAGAAAAATCTGAAATTATTCTATGTGATAGAAGTTTATGTAAAGATTACAGGAAAAATAAAACGATGGCTCTAAATAGCACACTTTTTCAGAAATCGGAACTCTTGACCGGTTTTTTTTTTTTAAGATTTTTACCTGCATTTTATTTTATAGTTAAGCATTAGAATTTAAATTGTCAAGATACAATCCAAATGGCCGAAACATAACAGGGCTATTTTGTTTACTTGAGAAGTGCCCCGACCACCTCCACATTAAGACCCTGGACACCCCTATTACCACTTGTCAATACAAATTTAATGAGTTCAAATACGATGGTGTTATCTTGTTTGGTTGAGGCGTCCTTATGGCCATTTTCCGGTTCCATCATGAGTCATGGTCTGGCCTCATCTACATCGCCACATACGAACTACGCATCACAATGACATGACGTCACGAAATCCTGCATCGCGCAATTAGAGTTTACCGCGCGACTAGCATATATACAACGTCCCGACATCAGCCGTTGGGCAGTAGCCCACCAGATAACACCGGTCTGGTCGGAGGATCCTCCCTTTTCAATAGAGGATGAGTGAACTTTACACCCTGTTCCTCATGTCTCTATACCTAATGGTTGGATACTACCTCGCGCGAAAGTATGAAAATACGCGGAGGAAAGCTAAATGAAATTAGCTTCGTATCGCTTCGTTCCCAATGTGGCCTGCGCTTAAAGCTTGTTAACTCAATCTGCCTAGCCTTTTCCCAAGTATGTTGGGGTCGGCTTCCAGTCTAACCGATGCAGCTGAATACCAGTATTTTACATGGAGCGACTGCCTATCTGACCTCCACAACCCAGTAACTGGGTACCGTGGGTACGATATGGATACGATACCCCTCGGTAAGACTGGTTGTCAGATTTCGGGCTTCTGACGACCCGTAACGACTGTCAAAGATCCACGAATGACAGCCGGGACCGTGCTTTCCGAGGCACGGAGGAGTCTCGGTATCTAACGATGGTCACCCATCCACGGACCAACCCCGGCAAGCGTAGCTTAACCTGATGGATCGATTCGTGCGGCTGTTATTACTTAGCCACAAGCTCCTTGTTAAAATAACTATGAGTATGAATTAACATTTATAATAAAATATTTCAACCAACAGCAGTGCTTTCTACTCGTAAAGCAAAAATTATAACTGTATGAAATGAAAGTTTTGAATCGAAATCGTACCTGAAATAAAAATAATTGAAATACTTGAAAATCTACGTGTTGCAAGGTCATTGTAATATTTTATCGTGAATCGGTATAATTTACGTTATGTACTGCCATTCGCGGTTGTAATGAACTATGTGCACGCTTGTTAAATTCTTCCATTAATTTTTACCCACATTTGTATCGACAGGGTACAATGTACAACGAATTAAATTGCTGTGCATTACATTATAGCATAATAGTAGATTATGCACCGAGGGGCTAAAGTTGTGTCTTATGTCACGGGCGTCATATTGAATCTCGAGCGCAATGAAGGATTCGGGATTTAACTCCCGAGCGCAGCGAGGGAGTTAATACAAGAATCCTGAATGCAGCGAGGGATTCAAGCTAGCCCAAGGCAAAGACACCTTTAGCCCAGAGGAGGATACTCTACTTTTTACACCTACTGTGAGAAAATAATAGCCATAGTACGAAAAACAAAGTATTTATTAAATAAACAAACAGTAAGAATAACATATTTAGAACTAGTTAGTTATATGCACTTACATATTAATTGAAGTTAATGGTAACATTTGAGACATTAGTCCAGTTGTGCAAAGATAAAGTTAAGTTTTTATTTGGTACGTTTATAGATGTTGATGTGTAATTTAAAAAAAAAAAAACTTGAGAGGTGTCAAGGGACACCCGGATGGAACGAAGTTCCTTTCGATTAATTAGTGAAGGAATTGTAACAAAATTTTATTTTTATACTTATCATCATCATCATCATCATCATCATCATCATCATCATCATCATCATCATCATCATCATCATCATCATCACCATCACCATCATCATCATCATCATCATCATCACCATCATCATCATCACCATCATCATCATTATCATCATCATCACCATCATCATCATCACCATCATCATCATCACCATCATCATCATCATCACCATCATCATCATCATCATCATCATCATCATCATCGCGACACCACACTGTTCAATGCGAAATAGAAATGAAAATATCTGGCTTGCTTTCTATAAGAGAGAGAGAGAGAGAGACAGACAGAGAAACATGCGCACGCCGCACGGCTTACAATAGCTACGTATAGCAAAAAGTGTCGTGACAACTTTTCGTGAGACTTTTTTCCGTCTAGCCCCCTTTCACAACGCGCGATAAGGAACTTCGTTCCAAAATTAAAAAAAAAAAAAAAAAAAATGAAAAATGGTTCGTAGTTATCTAAATATTCTTACAATATTATGTCTTCGAAAACATGGCAACGATATGAAGAAGCAGTCGTTATGATTTTGTAGGAAATCGAGAATATCATCCACGCGTAGTAAGGGTTTCGAGAATAGCTTTCCTCTTTCTGGCACCAAAAGGTGTTTGTTAGTACTATACTGCCAATTTAGCTGAGCATGTGAGATTCCAAATTCAAATCACATTATTGACCAGCGGGTCATAATGAAATCCAGTACAACATTATTGACCGGCTGTGCCCCCGGCCACTAATGACTCACTTTAGGTTAAGGTTGCTTGACATATAATTTGACATTTTCGAGCAGGTGGTGTGAAAAAATACTTGCAATTTTTCTTGCAGGCTGTTCGAGGGCGTTGTGAACTACTGCAGTTTTCACGGGAATGTGATCCCTCTGTCGTTCGTGCTAGGGTTCTACGTTACCGTGGTGATGAACCGCTGGTGGAGTCAGTACACAACCATACCTTGGCCCGACTCTATCGCCGTCTTCGTCTCCGCCACAATACATGGACAGGTATGTACGAAACTGATTGTCAACCCAGAGGCATTATTACAATGCTATTTTGTAATTACGCCAATCATTACAAATTGCTATGCTGGTTATCCTGTGTTTGTCCTATAAGTATTGTACCTACACTTCTATTTTGCTCTATCCTACGCTATGTAGGAGGTAGGAAGGTTTGTAAATTAGATTGAAAGATTAAATATCTAGTTGACTCCACGTGTAACTCTTCCGGCAATTGTTAGGCTGGGCTTGTCAGGAATTTGTCGCGCTCTTCCGAGCAGTCGTACTTAAGTTCGTTCCTGACTACTTAGTGGAAATTCCATTCATGTTACACGAGTAACAATTTTTCAAGGTACTACGATTACCTCTTGACCTTTACAAACCTTACAGTAAACATAAACAACTTGAAGCAGTTTGATGTTATCGGTTTGCAGGTGGATAATATAGTGCTCTGGTACCGATCGCCAGTCAGTATGTGATGTAGAGCCAGCTTTTAAGATAAGAAAGAAATAACGCTCACCGGTAACAAATTTGTCAGTAGTTTAGTAAATTAGTAGTACTAGTGTCGGTGTTCAGTAGTAGCCACATGGCATGGCATAATATTATTCTACTTTGTTGTTTGTATGCCCTTTGTGTTGACAAAACATCCGCATGTATAACTTATTACCTACTCATTATTCTTCCATTCAGTTTCACACAAGCGACGTACATTATAACTTGCAATCTTGAGTAGGTACCTACCTAATCTTATCTCTTCATGTAACATTACGTAAACCTATGTACTTATGCGTAACAATATGAATGATGTGATAGTATGCTTTTCGGTGATACGAAATTACAAACACGACGACGGAAATAGTAAATACAATCAGCTGATAAATAAAATTTGAGGAAATGTTCTTATCCACATGGCTATCATAATTATCAGGAATTATTAATTGCAACGATAAGGAATTTAATTGGAGTGCCAAGGTTTTCATAATTTATTAGATCCGTTAGCCGATCCACGAGTAAGTTGAAATAAAATAAATAGTACTTAGTAAAAATAGATCGCTCTCGCGGTGTGCTGCAACGAAGCAAAAATAAGCATGTAGATATTCACAAAAAAAGGAAACATATGCTCGGTGAATACGTTTCGCTGTACAAACGCCGACAAAAGTTATATGTTAGGTATTTTACAACAAAGCAAGATTTGAAGAAGTATAAAAATAGATAAGTACAAAGAAATAAGAATTAGTCTGCTCAATTATTAGAAGTGATAGCCTTGAGATTGAAATTCAGTTCAGTGACATAGCACTCAGGATAGGGCAAAAACGCGATGACGTGTTACCTATCTAATTTGATTCCGGCATTACTCATGTTGTATCATTGGACGCTTGGTTATCGCTAAAAGTCAAGACTAGTTAATCTATACGTCTTCTATACAAATAAATAAAATTAAATTGTCTGTTTGTAATATAATGTCAAAATAATTGCTTATTATTGCATATGAAAGTATTTTAATATAATATTTTCATATGCAGTAATAAGCAATACACTATACATAATATGTATAGTGATTATAATAATATACTGTACTATACGGTACAAAAAACAAATAAAAACAATTTTTAAAAGTTAATCTCCGAAACGGCTGGACTAATTTTGACGGAACTTTCACTGTCAGATATGATGGAAATGCAGAAAATAAGCATGTTACGTTTTACTCCACAAAACTATACGTTATTATATTACAAACAGGAGTTTTACATTGTTAGGTTTTATTATAATCCTTCAAACGGAAAATAGTGGCCACTAAGGATTATAATAAAACTTAACAATGTAAAACTACTAACACAACATATCATGCTAACAGCGTAACATGCTTATTTTCTGCATTTTCATTCTAAAATAAAAGAAATAACCAAACAAACGATGAGGGCGCCACAGCACGCTCGGTACGGTCGGAATCTGGGGGCCTACTCCCTAAGTCGTGTGCGTTACCGCAGCCAGAAAATGTCGAAAATCGTCATTTGAATTTTATAGATAATTAGTGCCTCGGCTTCTGTAATTGTACCATCGATTTTTAAATTTGTACCTCTAATAGTTTTTTAGTTATTTGACAAAAACAGTTCTGGCTGGCGTAACGTTACCCTAGCCAGAAGTTTTGTTTATTAATGGGTATATTGAAATAAATTGTAGCCAAATATTTAGTGCCTCAGACGAGGTAAATGTACCAACTTAATTTGTATTTGTATCTGTTATGGTTGCGAAGATATTCAAGATCCTGCTGCGGTAACGTTTACATGTTTGCTGGATCTCTGAAACGGATAAGCCCCCTTTTATAGTATTTTGCACACGACTTCTTATGAGTTAGCTTGAATTTGTTCCTCATTAATAAAACAAAAAAATTGCACCGTTAAGGAGTTATTTAGGTAAATAGAAATATGCTTTAATCGATCCTAGCACTTCGAATAGAAGCTCTAAAGACTTACTTGCAACGTTATGTTATAGCTTATAACTGCCTTCAATTGTACCTGAAGTTTAATTTATTATCCTGTAAGCAATTAATAAATTATGATGAAATTTAAATTTACTTCGGGACATGATGCGCAGCGGTTTTTTAAACCACCGTTTAATCGAGATTCTTTAGGATTTATGAAATGAAAGTTATATCAATAATCAGTGCTTTTATTCAATTTTATGCCTGTACATTTGCAACGTAATCCACTCAATAATTAACGAGATAATCGAAAAATAGTCACTATGATGTGTGTGACCACGGTAACCCGGCCAAGTTTAGATGGTTACAGAAAAGCGGACCTTTAATACATTACGCTAACCTTCTGAAAATTACAGTATAATAGTCTTATAATTTTGGTACAGACGCGTACATTATGTTTTGAGTGAAACATATAACCTTCTAGGTACCTAATAAATAATAATGAACTTTTAAATTCAATAGTTTTATTTACTTATGTAGGTACCTATATAAGCACGTAAGTACAGACTAGTCTTTATGAATCTATACTATAATATTATAAATTCGAAAGTAACTCTTATCTGTCTGTCTGTCTGTTACCTTTTCACGCCTAAACCACTGAACGGATCTTGAAAAAATTTGGCAAGGCTGACATGGCATCCTGGCGAAGGCTACTTTTTGCCTCAAAAATAATCCTGCGGGCGGTGACATAGGGGATGAAAGTTTGTATGGGAAACCTAGCATTATTAGTAGAGATCGGATAATCGGATGCATATTAACCTAAAGTTGAGGTGTTGGCTAAGTATGGAGTGGGCTTTTGGATTGAAAAATCCCAGAATTCCGGTATCGGCCAATTTTGACTTGCGATTATAGAATCGAATGTATAATTTACTAAAGTTCACATGTTAGTTTATATGGATTGCACTTAAAAAAAAAATCCAGGGATTCCGGAACGAAAATTTTTAAGTTCTGATTTTGGAATCGAATGTTTTAGTTAGGTAGTTGCGTTCAGGTGTTGGCTAATATGGATTGTACTTTTGTATCAAAAAAAATCCCGGGATTCTGGGATTCACAAATTTATAGTTCTGATTATAGAATCGAATGTATATTTACTTACGTTTAGGTTTTGTCTAATATGGAATGCACTTTTGTATCGATCGTCAAAATATCGCGATTCCGGAATTGATAAATTACGTATTTTTTGAAAGGGTAACTTTATTATCACTAAATTTTCATAGGGTGATCTACTCATGAGCAACTTTCACTATATAGATAAATATCAAATATATAGATAAATCACGAAATATAAGTTAGTTGTTTCATACATTTTGGTCGAGTAGGTATTGAACTTTTGTATCAAACATCGTAATTTTTTTGTGATTTCAGAGTTGGTCCCTTAGTGAAAGCTGCTAAAAATGTAAATCCAAGATGGCGGATGCAAATATTTTTTTATTTTTCGTCATGGGTGTCGTTTTCATGGTTTTCGGGGGTATTAAAGCTGATAGTGACATTAAAATGTGAATCCAATACGGCGGCTGCGAGCATTTTCTAATTTTTCGTCATGGGTGTCGTTTTATTGGTTTTCGAGGGTGTTAAAGCCGATAGTGACACTAAAATGTAAATCCAAGATGGCGGATGCGAATATTATTTAATTTTTCGTCATGGTTGTCGTTTTCATGGTTTTCGGGAGTGTTAAAGCTGATAGTGACATTAAAATGTAAATCCAAGATGGCGACTGCGAACATTTTCTAATTTTCGTCATGGGTATCGTTTTATTGGTTTTCGAGGGTGTTAAAGCTGATAGTGACATTAAAATGTAAATCCAAGATGGCGACTGCGAACATTTTTAAATGTTTCGTCATGTGTGTCGTTTTATTGGTTTTCGAGGGTGTTAAAGCTGATAGTGACATTAAAATGTAAATCCAAGATGGCGACTGCGAACATTTTCTAATTTTCGTCATGGGTATCGTTTTATTGGTTTTCGAGGGTGTTAAAGCCGATAGTGACACTAAAATGTAAATCCAAGATAGCGGATGCGAATATTATTTAATTTTTCGTCATGGGTGTCGTTTTTATAGTTTTCGGGGGTGTTAAAGCTGATAGTGACATTAAAATGTAAATCCAAAATGGCGGCTGCGAACATTTTTAAATTTTTCGTCATGGGTGTCGTTTTATTGGTTTTCGAGGGTGTTAAGGCCGATAGTGACACTAACATGTAAATCCGAGATGGCGGATGCAAATATTTTTTTATTTTTCGTCATGGGTGTCGTTTTCATGGTTTTCGAGGGTGTTAATGCCGATAGTGACACTAAAATGTAAATCCAAGATGGCGGATGCAAATATTTTTTTATTTTTCATCATGGGTGTCGTTTTATTGGTTTTCGAGGGTTTTAATGCCGATAGTGACACTAAAATGTAAATCCAAGATGGCGGCTGGTAACATTTTCGAATTTTTGTCATGAGTGTCGTTTTCATGGTTTTCAAGGTTTGTAAAGCCGATAGTAACATTAAAATGTTAATGCAAAATAGCGCCTTCTTTAGAGCTGTTGATGGTTTTTTGATTACTATCACACGTGTTTTCAGGTTAAAACGCGATACGCGCGTTAGTTAACTAAGCATCTGCCAAGCGTCACGCATTTTGACTCCACTATGGGCTTCAGCACACTCTAAAACCATTAAAACGATAACCATGACAAAAAAAAATAAAAATTTCGCAGCCGCCATCTTGAATTTACATTTTAACGCCACTATCGGCTTTAAAACCCTCGGAAACTATGAAAACGACACCCATGACAAAAATTTTGAAAATGTTTGCAGCCGCCATTATGGGTTTACATTTTAACGTCACTATCGGCTTATACACCATTAAAAACCATGAAAACGACACACATGACGAAAAATCAGAAAATTTTGCAGCCGCCATCTTGGATTTATATTTTAACGCCACTATTGGCTTTAAAACTCTCGAAAACCATGAAAACGACACCCATGATGAAAAATTAAAAAATGTTCGCAGCCGCCATCTTGGATTTACATTCTAATGTCACTATCAGCTTTAATACCCCCCAAAACCATGAAAACGTTACCCATCACATTTTTTTTTAAATTTTTTAAAAATCTTGAATTTACATTTTAACGCCACTATCGGCTTTAAACCCTCGGAAACCATGAAAACGGCACCCATGACAAAAAGTTTGAAATTTTTCAGTCGCCATCTTGGATTTACATTTTAATGTCACTATCAGCTTTAAAACGTCACTTCACGTCACTTCGTATGCAATAAGGAGTTTAGTTTTGTGTTTTTTTTTATAAATATGTATGATAGTCTGTAAGGTATTTATGTTATGGGTCTTAGTTACCCGAAATAAATGATATATTATTATTATTATGTGTCTTGACAATTCTCGGGACCCTGGAGTCCCGGACCTTTAGAAGGCGTACGAGGGGCCAAAGCCAACTCGCAGAGGCCCGTTAGACGCTTTCAATGAAATGAGGCATCAACCGACGATTATCCCTGTACGCACTATGCAAGTGCACCCAAGGACAACCCCCGGTTGGTGCAGACTATTGTAGTATATGGAAATAAAGAGATTGGACTATAGATTTGAGTGGCTAAAGTGGACTGGTTGCCTAGAACTATGAAAGGACTATGGCCCCTGCCGGATCAATGATTGTAATACACGGATAAAATGGCAGGGGGTGACTTGCACACACAATAATGGGCCCCCGAAAAGGTCGCTAGCACATAGTGTCGTAGCGGCAAGGGGGCAACATGTCCTGAGGTGCTTATGAGGAGTGGAGAGGTATCCCACGGTTCTCAGAACAATCCCAGAGCCCGGAAGATGGTCAAGATCCCTACAAACACTTACTGGAATACTTCCTTCCTCCGAGCATGTTTGCTCTTGCGAATCTCCACTCAAACCGGCCAATAAAGGCAAGAAAGAGGTGGGAGCTCTGTTCCTCGTCAGTGTTCACTCCAGCCGGCCAATAAAGGCAAGCGAGAGGTGAGGAACAAGACTTCTCCCGGGAGATAGGGTCCGTGGGGTCGCTACTGCCCAACAGCTCGCCACATGCTGCCCTGCGGGTTTCTGTATCTCTCTTGGTCTGGCTCCTCATCCTAGACCTGTTCCGGCAAAGTGAACTCTACCGGCACAGACCTAAAATTTAGCGCGCAAGCCCCACCACGACGTCAACGTAGAGATACTGTATTAAAACCCCCGAAAACCATGAAAACGACACCCATGACAAAAAATAAAAAAACATTTGCATCCACCATCTTCATTTTAGTGTCACTATCGGCTTTAACACCCTCGAAAACCAATAAAACGACACCCATGACGAAAAATTAGAAAATTTTCGCAGCCGCCATCTTGGATTTACATTGTAACGCCATTATCGGCTTTAAACCTCTCAAAAACCATGAAAACGACACCCATGACGAAAAATGAAAAAATATTCGCATCCACCATCTTGGATTTACATTTTAGTGTCACTATCGGCTTTAACACCCTCGAAAACCAATAAAACGACACCCATGACGAAAAATTAGAAAATTTTCGCAGCCGCCATCTTGGATTTACATTTTAACGCCACTATCGGCTTTAAAACTCTCAAAAACCACGAAAACGATACCCATGACGAAAAGTTAGAAAATTTTGAAGCCGCCATCTTGGATTTACATTTTAACGCCACTATCGGTTTTACAACCCATAAAAACCATGAAAACGACACCCATAACGAAAAATTTGATAAATGTTCGCAGCCGCCATCTTGGATTTATATTTTAACGCCGCTATCGGCTTTAACATTCTCGAAACCCATGAAAACAACCCCACCAATATAGTGACGGTACCTTCCAGGGACAACCGTTTTAATTCAGCAGCTTTGTATTTCTCGCGGGGATCATGTGAAACGAACGGAATATTTATGTGATCCCGATTTTCCGATACTTGCAAATAAATAAAATCACATTATTTATGAAGTCGTTTCCATACCCTGTATCCGCTTAGTTGTGCATTCCCTCATTTTCTGGAATACCGGTATTTATATTAAGAAAAAAAAAATGCTGAGAAGCCGCTTCCATAGTTTGTTAGCCAAATATTAACTTTAGGTTAATATGCATCCGATTATCCGATCTCTAATTATTAGTGATACCTAAGTATGAAAATTGAAATTTATGCTTTTGGTAGGAAATAAAATTAGAAAAATAGGGGTTGATTTTAAAATACACAAAAATGCACGGATTTCGTTAGAAATTATTAATTTATTACCTACAAGAAATAACTTTTGAACAAGTGGATACTCGGTCTAAAGTTTTTTTTTTATTAGAACGTGACTGGCATAGTAAACATCTAAACAAAGTCCCCCCCACGCCGCGTCTGTCTGTCTGTTTGAATGAGATAAACTCAAAAACTATTAAACGTGTTTTTATACGATTTTCACGTTTTCAGCAATGGATAGAGTGATTCAGTGTATATTCATTAAGTTTTTGTCTAAATTGGCTGAAATATGACGATGATTGTTGAAGAGTCGTGAAAAATCATGCCGACTGGAAGCTTTAAGGTCACCATACACGGCAACGATATATCGTAAGGATTTGAGTTTGCACAGTTATATCGGACGGCTTTATGTTCTCCACATGTAAGTACGCTGAACGTATACATGTAGAGACGAGAGCATAGGGCCGTCCGAACGTACTACGTTCCCATGGAATACTTTCCATCATCCACGCGGGCGAAGCCGCGGGCAAAAGCTAGTACTTACAATAAGCCTCTTATCTTACCCGTAGTGAGGTACCTAGGTACATATAAACCCATTTTCAGACTACTGGCGTAAAATTACGTCGTGCAGGCAAAGAATATATGAACTGTCGCTGGTAAAAACCCGTATTAAGAGCGAGCGCGCACTGCGGTGCGTTTCCAGTAGTTCTACCGCACTGGGAGGGGCCTACGGTAACAAAACGCATAACCGCAGTGCGCGCACTTCAAAGACATTCCTTACTTCACAGATTATGCGGTAGAAAAACGCACCGCAATGCGCGCTCGCCCTAAGAGCGAGCGCGCACTGCGGTGCGTTTCCGGTAGTTCTACCGCACTGGGCGGGGCCTACAGTAACAAAACGCATGACCGCAGTGCGCGCACTTCAAAGACATTCCATACTTCACAGATTATGCGTTAGAAAAACGCACCGCAATGCGCGCTCGTACGGCGCCCGCCCTAAGGGCGAGCGTTTTTCTACCGCATATGTCTTTGAAGTGCGCGCACTGCGGTCATGCGTTTTGTTACTGTAGGCCCCGCCCAGTGCGGCAGAACTACTGGAAACGCACCGCAGTGCGCGCTCGCTCTTCATACGGGTTTTTACCAGCGACAGTTCATTATATTCTTTGCTTGCACGACGTAATTTTACGCCAGTAGTCTGAAAATGGGTTTATATGTACCTAGGTACCTCACTACGTGTAAGATAAGAGGCTTATTGTAAGTACTAGCTTTTGCCCGTGGCTTCGCCCGCGTGGATGATGGAAAGTATTCCATGGGAACGTAGTACGTTTGGACGGCCCTATGCTCTCTACATGTATACGTTCAGCGTACTTACATGTGGAGAACATAAAGCCGTCCGATATAACTGTGCAAACTCAAATCCTTACGATATATCGTTGCCGTGTATGGTGGCCTTAAAGCTTCCAGTCGGCATGATTTTTCACGACTCTTCAACAATCATCGTCATATTTCAGCCAATTTAGACAAAAACTTAATGAATATACACTGAATCACTCTATCCATTGCTGAAAACGTGAAAACCGTATAAAAACACGTTCAATAGTTTTTGAGTTTATCTCATTCAAACAGACAGACAGACGCGGCGTGGGGGGGACTTAGTTTAGATATTTACTATGCCAGTCACGTTCTAATAAAAAAAAAACTTTAGACCGAGTATCCACTTGTTCAAAAGTTATTTCTTGTAGGTAATAAATTAATAATTTCTAACGAAATCCGTGCATTTTTGTGTATTTTAAAATCAACCCCTATTTTTCTAATTTTATTTCCTACCAAAAGCATAAATTTCAATTTTCATACTTAGGTATCACTAATAATGCTGGGTTTCCCATACAAACTTTCATCCCCTATGTCACCCCCCGTAGGATTATTTTTGAGGCAAAAAGTAGCCTTCGCCAGGATGCCATGTCAGCCTTGCCAAATTTTTTCAAGATCCGTTCAGTGGTTTAGGCGTGAAAAGGTAACAGACAGACAGACAGATAAGAGTTACTTTCGAATTTATAATATTATAGTATAGATTCATAAAGACTAGTCTGTACTTACGTGCTTATATAGGTACCTACATAAGTAAATAAAACTATTGAATTTAAAAGTTCATTATTATTTATTAGGTTAGAAGGTTATATTTTTCACTCAAAACATAATGTACGCGTCTGTACCAAAATTATAAGACTATTATACTGTAATTTTCAGAAGGTTAGCGTAATGTATTAAAGGTCCGCTTTTCTGTAACCATCTAAACTTGGCCGGGTTACCGTGGTCACACACACCATAGTGACTATTTTTCGATTATCTCGTTAATTATTGAGTGGATTACGTTGCAAATGTACAGGCATAAAATTGAATAAAAGCACTAATTATTGATATAACTTTCACTTCATAAATCCTAAAGAATCTCGGTTAAACGGTGGTTTAAAAAACCGCTGCGCATCATGTCTCACTGATCATCACTGATCACACAATTAGCGACTAATTTTTCATGTTGTCAAAATTAAAATACCTGATAGTGGCCATGCCAGTGTCAGTCACACAATTAGCGACAAGTTTTTCATGTTGTCAAAATTAAAATACCTGATGGTGGTCATGCCAGTGTCAGTCACACAATTAGCGATAAGTTTTTCATGTTGTCAAAATTAAAATCCCTGATGGTGGCCATGCCAGTGTCAGTCACACAATTAGCGACAAGTTTTTCATGTTGTCAAAATTAAAATCCCTGATGGTGGCCATGCCAGTGTCAGTCACACAATTAGCGACAAGTTTTTCATGTTGTCAAAATTAAAATCCCTGATGGTGGTCATGCCAGTGTCAGTCACACAATTAGCGACTAATTTTTCATGTTGTCAAAATTAAAATCCCTGATGGTGGCCATGCCAGTGTCAGTCACACCATTCTCAAAGATTGGACATTTTGGGAGTTGGACATTTTGGGAACTGGACATTTTGGGAATTGGACATTTTGACACCGTTGGACATTTTTAGAATTGTATATTTTGACCTTGAATGATAATTTATTATGTTGAGTAAAGGTTGATCTGCGAACCTATATACCTTATTATCTTAAACAAACCTACGCATTTTTTTAAATGATTATTTTACTTATAAATAAAAATACTCAAATAAACATATTTTTATTTAACACTTGTGTACGCGTATGTACCAAACCATACCACACTATCCTATAAATTTCAGAAGGTTAGCATAATGTATTAAACGGCCGCTTTTCTGTAACCATCGAAACTTGGCCGGGTTACCGCGGTCACACACACCATAGTGACTATTTTTCGATTATCTCGTTAATTATTGAGTGGATTACGTTGCAAATGTACAGGCATAAAATTGAATAAAAGCACTGATTATTGATATAACTTTCATTTCATAAATCCTAAAGAATCTCGGTTAAACGGTGGTTTAAAAAACCGCTGCGCATCATGTCCCGAAGTAAATTTAAATTTCATCATAATTTATTAATTGCTTACAGGATAATAAATTAAACTTCAGGTACAATTGAAGGCAGTTATAAGCTATAACATAACGTTGCAAGTAAGTCTTTAGAGCTTCTATTCGAAGTGCTAGGATCGATTAAAGCATATTTCTATTTACCTAAATAACTCCTTAACGGTGCAATTTTTTTGTTTTATTAATGAGGAACAAATTCAAGCTAACTCATAAGAAGTCGTGTGCAAAATAGTATAAAAGGGGGCTTATCCGTTTCAGAGATCCAGCAAACATGTAAACGTTACCGCAGCAGGATCTTGAATATCTTCGCAACCATAACAGATACAAATACAAATTAAGTTGGTACATTTACCTCGTCTGAGGCACTAAATATTTGGCTACAATTTATTTCAATATACCCATTAATAAACAAAACTTCTGGCTAGGGTAACGTTACGCCAGCCAGAACTGTTTTTGTCAAATAACTAAAAAACTATTAGAGGTACAAATTTAAAAATCGATGGTACAATTACAGAAGCCGAGGCACTAATTATCTATAAAATTCAAATGACGATTTTCGACATTTTCTGGCTGCGGTAACGCACACCCCTAAGTCCATCCGTCTTTCCGTCCGTCCGTTCATCCGTCCGTCTGACATTACGATCCATCAAAACAAGTGTAAAAGTTAAATTTTTTGGACGGGCAAAAACAGATCGGGAGTAGGGAAAGCTGGCAAATCATGTTGTAATTCATACTTCGTTCGGGGCCCGAACCAATCATCCATCCGTAGGTGATACGGAGTAGGAAACGTCCATAACGAAGTCCGAAACTACGAGCTTCGTGCTTAGGGAGTAGGCCCCCTGTAGTTGGAACATCTGTAGTGGAACATTTCAAAATATACTGTTCTGAGTAATTGACGGTTAAAGCTTTTGAAAATATTCAAATGTTAGTTTACTACTTTATCGGAATAACTAGTTTTCTGTTAATTAGAACCAATATTTGAGTTGTACCGTTAGTAATTTGGAAAAAATATTCATTTCCCAGTGTGAACTAAGTAAAATAATGTTAATGCACAGTATCACAGTCGGGATATATTTAGTTAATCATGCCATTTGAGGACAGGATGAGCGCGGGCGTCTGATGCGGCGGACCATCGTCCGCTACGTCTGTCTGTGTCTTACGATGGTGCTCACGATGATCTCACCCAGAGTCAAGAAACGGTTCCCGACGCTCAACAACTTCGTGGATGCTGGACTTCTACTAGAAAATGAAAAGACAATCCTCGACAATATGAATGACAAGTTCCCCAAGCCCTCGAAACATTGGTATGAGATTTCTTTTATGTCTCTTGAAACACACATCCGTTAATGATCTAATCTTAGATAAGTTTGTTTTACAGTAAGCGATATTAATATCAATTTCGGTTAGATGACTAATAGTGTTTTTGATTCTCATATAATTATGGTGTCACTAAACTATGTGTACTTAGCAGTTTTCTGATAAATTGTTAAGGAAACGATTTAATCATCAACTATTTCATTATAAATACCTAATCGATTTTCATCTAGGTATATGATAGGATATACTTACATATTTTATAATTCTACTGATCATCATGTGTCTAAAATCACCGCAATTTCAGGCTACCAATCGTTTGGGCGACTAGCATAGTAACGAGGGCCCGTAAAGAGGGCCGAATAAGAGACGATTTTGCAGTCAAGACGATTATAGATGAATTAAACAAATTCAGAGGTCAAGCTGGACTTCTCCTTAGTTACGATACTATTAGTATACCTCTAGTATATACTCAGGTTTGTACTTATTTCTAAAGGATTGCGCATTCGCCATTGAATGCTTATTGCATTACTAATTATAAATTTTCATTCACCTTTCAGGTAGTTACCATAGCAGTATACTCATATTTTATAACATCTGCCTTGGGCAGTCAATGGGTTGACAATAAGTTACAACGCAACGATGCGGCCAACATTAGTAATATAGACCTCTACTTTCCTATATTTACTACGCTAGAATTCTTCTTTTATATGGGCTGGCTGAAAGTGGCAGAGTCACTTATTAACCCTTTCGGCGAAGATGACGATGACTTTGAAGTGAATTGGCTGATAGACAGAGATTTGCAGGTAAGACGGATTTGAAAATCATTAGTAACAATATTTTTTTTTAAATTAAAATTTTCGATTGAAACTGATAAAGCAAATACTTATGCATGTGTCTAGGTTTCGTACATGATCGTGGATGAGATGCACCACGAGCATCCGGAACTGATAAAGGATCAGTACTGGGACGAGGTGTTCCCATCTGAGCTCCCGTACACGATCGCGACGGAGAACAACCGCGAGGAGCACCCTGAGGCGTCCACCGCGCGGGTGGCCGTGCCCGTGCGGCAGCGAAGCATGGTGCTGTCGGCGCCCTCGCAGGTCAAGATCGACGAGATGAACCGCTCCAACACCGTGAGTTACAAGTTCGACCCCCCAGAGGTTAGATTCGACCATTTTATAAGCATGCTGCACGCCCGGATTATATGGAGCTTCGCAGTGTGTCGGTGTTCAGGTTGCAGGTTATATTCAACCTTACCTATTTACATTATTTTCCTTGTACATTTCGTCACACTTAATTTTGTAGCCTAATTGGATGGTTTGAGGATGTTTAATTTCGATTTTTTATTTGAACCCACCTTAATGTCCGATTGATTAAGTTCGCACATTTTTAAATCATGTGTAATATTAACACATATTCGTATAATCATCAATAAATAATGATAATATTAAATGATAATAACAATTACTAAGAAATCTGCTTTTTAGAATGACTAACATAATAATAATTGTAACCTTTAGTTAGGTACCTATCTATTTAACGAACACCTTCCTTAATAATAATTTTCCATGGTATGATATTAATAACTAATCTATCGTTACCTAGCTACATATGCTATATTAACAGCCTTGATTAATATTAATTATGCAGTGTCTATGTAAATTTACTTAATGGAAACCTGCATAAAGTAATAACTTGTTACATTATGTACTTACCTATGCATGTATTGTTTAGGCAGATTATAAACTCAACAGTGTTTGATGTCACATTGGACATTGGGCATGATTCACAAAGCCATGGAATCTAGATTGCTAGGTACCGAAAGTCATGGTCACACCAAAAAAACAATATTTATTTAACATAAGTACCTACATATTTTTATCGATACTTTTTATCGCCGTGTGATGATTTTTCGCTATCTAAACTTTCTTAATTGTGTGTACTTGATGACGTCAATGTTACCTTCTATTTGTCCGTTGTGTACTCTAACTAGGTGTTTAGGTCCTTACTAATTTTCTATATTGAATTGCATTTTTGTGGTTGTATAATACTTAAGCTTATTATTTATTTTGTTCGTTTTACAAAGGTTAATTTTTATCCAGCTGTCAATCTTATCTGTAAGTATAGTGTCGCCGAAAATGATAGATAATATCTGCCTTCCTGAAATAACTTAGCATGGCCAGTTATGTGACTTTTAGATGTATAAAACGATGTTTATTATGTGTTTTTTATTATTTAACATATTTTTATGTTAACAGCAACTACAAATGAATGACGACGCTGTGTCGGGAATCCACTTCATCGTGAACCGTGGCAGTAAGCGCGGCAAGCGTGAGGACAGAAACTCTATGGGCTCTACAAACTCTATGGCATCGCTGCAACAGACGCCCATGGCGCGAACCGCCTCCGTCACATCTATGTTGAAGAGATTGTTCTCGAAGGAGGACCCAAGAGGGCCGTCGGCGGCACAGACTGATGGTGGTACGTTACGGCTGTTGAGACACGATGGTAACTCTTCATGCACAATTTCCCATCGATCTAACGTAACGCACATTAGAGTGTAGGTGATTTCCTTTGACTATGATTCGATGTTCAAAAAACTGGGAACTGGGGTCACATTATCTTTGCTAATAGCCGAGAGATTATTAAAACTTAAATTTGTCGCATAGAGGACATCATCGCTCGCTATACATCTATCGCTCTGTTCATCTATTATTTACGAACCTAGCTTTGCCCCAGCAAAAGAGAACATTCAACAAGAAAGGACGTTTGGCAAATAGAAAAATCCCGCGTCGTCGAAAGCAAATAGAGTGTCTTGTGGTGGCGACATAGACGGTTGAAGTAGGAATTTGTTTGCCGAGATGTCGATCCACTGTGCCAATTATCACGCCGTTTACTAAACACTCAGTGAGCTCCTTATACATCTAATACACGCGTCATCTTCGATAATGCATTTTCAATTAACAGTTTACTAGGTTAATCAGTTGTTTCATTGTGTTCAGTTTCACGGTTTACGATATCTGCGAGTAATCCGACACTGAACAAGCCTGCCACGGCCGGCGGGGGCAGTATGAAGATCGCCAATGATGTTATAGAGGAGGTCGATGAGCAGGCGACCATCACTAGCATGGGGAAACGACCTGAAACCAGGTGAGTGTACCTACCTACTTACATTGACATTATTTAACACCTTCGTTATAAGGCATTCCTACGTAGATACCTTGGGACATAATGTTGAAGCGTTGACCTGGACATGATAATTTTCTTTCAGGTGTTCTGGATTTAGTTGATGATTAGGTACGCTTAACTCGTTAATTAGGTAGTAAGTAGGTAGCTTATTTAAATGCAAGAATAGTAAAAGTTTGTACGTAACGATACCGCATGCCATGTGCATAGATACGTGTATGCTAATGAAAATCCTGAACGTCAGCAAATACACTGTGCACTCCATATTTAGATCGTGAATAAACATTTCCATAGTAGCGTCAAATGTTTTCTTGTTACCGTCTGCGTGTTGTTATCAGTATGTGATGATAAGGAGCGATGATGACGAACTTACGTCACGACGAACGGACGAAGATGGTACTTAAACATGTTAGTACTTACCTACTTAACTAACTCATTTACATTACCGTTTCTTATCTTTGATAGGTAAGTAGGTAATTGTGAATATTTTTACGAAAAGATAGGTGTTTGAAGTAATTTATTATAGTTAGGTAGGCATATTACGATGTTTTTGTAAAATAATTTCAAAAACGAGCCCAACAAACCAGCAACAAAAAGTTTTATCGTAAACAATGCTACGCTCACGACGACACATTTGTTTTCCTATATAATCTTAAAAATTTAAATGATGTTTGACTGATTGCAGTTTTTTTCTGTAATCTTTCACAGTCGCTTTGTATACAAACAAACATTCAGCTCTAGTTAGGTTAGGCGCATCTGGTTAGGTAATGTTGGTAAGTACCTACCTACGTTGTAAAGCCTAGGCCACACCACGACCTAACCTAACTTAGTTTAGCTTTACCTAGGTACCTAATAAGGCGACGATAAGCGACTTTTAATGATTTTAAACTAAAGATCACCTCTAAACGAGTAGGTAGTGTTAATGGTTTGGAAAAATATATGTTTTTATGTTAAATTAGAGCATTTTCTTAATAATTTAACATGTGAATATTTTAGACTACTGTAGATTGTAGTAGGTGGTAACCGGCGAAGAGAAACGAGAAGGTAGCTCAGACAACTTATATTTCGGAAAAGACACGGAAATAAAATGACAAACTAGGTAACAGGTAGGTACAAGTACAAGCGCACCCGCCTGCATTGCTCGCACGGACTCAACTGCCGGCGTGTTGGTGGGGGTCCAGCGACCCGTACATCTACACTAGATATAGGTACATATTATAAAGTAAGTACATGTTATTACTACTACTTAACTAAGAATGTAAAAGTATGAGCGCGTCGCTAACATTCCCCCCCCCAGTGCTGGCTCAGCACTCCTCAACAAGTGAAAAACGCGCGACGCGGGCTGCAGGTCGCTTCCAGACACCAGTCTTAGTCTTCACTTCGACCAGTCTGATTCGTCCATCCTTTCCTGGACATGTGTTCTGAATAACACCCTTCGGCCAGGTACTACGAGGACTGTTAGGATCAACCACTAGCACTACGTCACCTACCTGCAAAGGTTTTACCTCCTCGTTCCACTTTCTTCGAGGCAGTAAGTCGGGGAGAACCTCTTTCATCCATCTACGCCAAAACATATCCGCTAACGCTTGTGACTTTTTCCATTGTTTGCGTAGATACATGTCGGAATCATTGAAAGTCCCAATGACAGGCGCGTTGGATGAGCTACCTAAAAGAAAATGGTTAGGAGTCAAAGATTCTAAGCTTTCAGGGTCCACAGAGACATGTGTCAACGGACGACTATTTACTATATTCTCCACTTCCGCCATCAGAGTAAGCAGCACTTCTTCGCGGGGAGAACGTTCGTTCATTATAACTCGAAGTGATGTTTTAACACTTCGAATTAACCTCTCCCAGGCCCCACCCCAGTGAGGACTGGCGGGGGGTATAAAATGCCACTGCATGTCGTTGTTCACTCCGACGGCCTTGAGAGCATCTATGTTAAGTGCCTGCTCTGATTGCTTCAGCTCCTTATCGCTTGCTCTAAGGTTGGTGCCATTGTCAGAGTATAGATGACAGGGCCATCCTCGCCGTGCTGCCATCCGTCGCAGCGCCATAATCAAAGAGTCTGACGTGAGTGACGGAACAAGCTCGATATGTATCGCCCGTATTGTGAGGCAGGTGAACAAAACACCATACCTCTTCTGCCTTCCTCTGCCCACAGTCACTTCCATTGGACCAAACAAGTCCAGGCCACAAAATGAAAATGGTCGTTGGTGATGTGCTACTCGAGCATGAGGTAAGTCACCCATTCTAGGTACTTGAGGATTACATTTCCTTATGCGGCAAAGCATGCAATTCGAAACCACCCTTTTAACTGTTGGCCTTATTCTAACAATCCAATATTTCTGTTTCAGGTTATTGACAACCATTTCCTGGTTCCCGTGTGCTGCCTTAATGTGAAAGTACCGGACAAGAAGACGCGTTATATCATGTTTTCCATCTAATATAATTGGTCTCTTCATTTCTAGGTCCACGTCTGACGCAGCATCGATGCGGCCACCGAGTCGGAGCAAACCAGTTTCATCTAGATACGGTGACAAGGTAAGTAACTTACTATCTCGTGATATGTGTTTTCCATTTTTGATTGCAGATATTTCGGCGGAGAACGAGTCCACCTGCGCCTTCTTCAGCAACAGGACCTCAGCTCGAGCCATCGCATCGCAGTCCACCTCGACGGTAAGTTTCTTGCATCTGTCAATAAATTTCAGAATGACGGCCGTAGCTCGCAGCAAGCGAAGCCAGGAGGAAAACCGCTGCGGCTCAGGTACAGGTAAGTTACATGTAGGCTCATGCATCACAGCCACACACTCTAAACTCCCGTCGTCTCTGTCGATGTCGGGGTTCACGACGTCAGCAGGCCATAAGGACTCCTCTTTGTATAAAAAATCAGGACCTGTGAACCACTCACTGTGAAACATTGTGTGGTTAAATTCATCACGAGTACCAAGATCTGCTACATTTAATTTGGTAGGTACATATCTCCATTCGGAAATACGCGTGAGTTCATCTATTTCTCCTAATCGGTTCGCTTCGAAAGTTTTATACCTACGTGTGTTGTTTCTAATCCACTGTAAAACGGTAGTGGAGTCACACCAAAAATATCGCCGCTCGGGCGTTAATCTGTGTTCCTTCAGAACGGTATCAGCCAATCGTGCAGCCAACAGCGCTGCCTGTAGCTCGGCTCGGGGCACAGTCATGGGCTTAACTGGTACAACACGACATTTACTTGCTATAAATGCAACGTTAACATTCCCATTGACTATCCACCGCCAGTACGCCACACAACACATAGCTTGAACAGATGCGTCGCATAATAAATGCAGCTGTAAGCATGTATAATTATTACTTGCCGGCGTAGCACACGTAGCGGTTGTCGTAGCCGATCCACACGTCTCGTAGCAGCTGCTCGTAGCAGATAACTCCAGCGCGGGGGTCGCGGGTGCGGCCGCGGGAGGAGGTCGCCTTATCAACACAGGCTCTGCGGCCGGTTTTCGTCCCGTCTCGCTCACACCTTGAAACACAATAGTTTTATTATAGCACCTAGGTATACGTATTTGCTTTATATTCTTTAATAACTCAATCCATTTGCACCATTTATTGTAGATACTATCGGGTACTACGTCGTCCCAGCCTATGTTTAAGCGCCAAGTATCTTGCAACATAATTTTGCCCTGAATAGTAAATGGTGCTAAGAATCCTAGTACATCAAAAATCGACATAACTATTCGCAGCATGATTCTTTTAGTCGGCCTATCCTTATTTAAAATAATATTTTCTGGTATTCGTTTCAGAGACACGTCGAAACCTAATTCATCTTCTCCAGGATACCAGATGAGTCCCAAGGTACGCTCGCCATGGTACTCCTGTTCAAATTTGAACCTAACGCTGGCCGTACCTAAGGTATCTTTTGGAACACTATCTAAAACAGCAATGCTATTACTTGTCCAGTTACGTATTTCAAAACCACCGCTGCTATGAATCTTAGTTATATTTTTAACTATTTCTATCGCCGTCGCGTCATCCGGCAGGCTATCAATATAGTCATCCATATAGTGCGATTTGTATATCGCAGTAACAGCGGCTGGTAATGAGGACTCGTAACGACGCGCATTTATATTTTTAACAAACTGAGCTACAAAAGGAGAACAGTTAGCGCCGAAAATAAGTGACGTCATAATGTAAATACCTACTGGCTCGTCAGGGCTGTTCCGCCAAAGAAACCTAAACGCGTCTTGATCTTCAGGGCGAATTTTGACCCTAAGGAACATGTCCTTGATGTCACCAGTTACTGCAGTTGAATATTCCCTAAAGCGCAGCATTATACCAAAAAGAGATGACAACAAGTCCGGCCCTGTGAGCAAATGATCATTGAGACATTTATCACCAACTGGAGCGGCAGAGTCGAACACTAGCCTAAGTGACTTTTTGTTGGGGTTATCTACCCCGAAGTGGGGTAGATACCATGTCCTGGGTGCCGGCGGTCGGTTTTCCATCTTGTGAGCGTAATCATTTTGTAATAAATGATTTATGCGCTCGCGGTATCTGTCAGCGAAACCATCGTCCCGTGCCATCTTCCTTTCTATCCCCTTTAACCTTTTCAGAGCGTTAGGATAGGAGTCGGGCATGGTGCAGGCCTCATCCTTCCAAGGCAGACCTGCATACCAGCGACCGTTGACGAGCTCGACAGACTTCTCCAGCTGCGCGACGGCACGAGTATCATTAATATTTTGTCTCGGCTTACCTGACACTCCCAAGGCGTCTACAGCAAATGAGCGTCTCACCTCCTCGTGCAGCTCCCGTAGTATGCACTCGTCCCTGTCCGCAGTGGTTGTAGCTGCCGAGCTCAACAGCAGAGTGGCGTGCGCCTCGACGGCGCCGGCAGCGACCCGCGCGCGCCGCGCATGCGGCCTTCGCAACATACCGTGCATGCACCAACCTAGGGGAGTTAAAGTAGCGGACGGCTCATATAATTTACCTACTATAACTTTGAGAGGTAATAATAAGTGACAGTTATCTTGACCTATTAAAATCTCAGGTTTTACATCATGTTTACATAATTTATTATTTATTCCAAGTAGGTATTTGTAATTATTACAATCGACAACAGAGAGTTGGTGCAAAGGTAAGTTTAATTTATCTACACACCGAAGTTTAATATTATGCATCTTATTGTCCATACCTGATAATGTAACATTCGCGATAGTTGTTTCACATACCAGTTCATCATCAGACCAGGCTCCGCGAATGCGCATCGTCTCTGAGCGGCCACGAAGCCCTGCGCGCTTCGCTAGCCCCGCACTGATAAGCGAGACGGTCGATCCGTCATCAAGGAGGGCACTTGCACTGAACACGCCGTTAGCACTATGTATACGTATAGGTACGACTTTAAGTAACACTTTGTTTTCACTCGCGTTTATGTTCGTCACTGTTTGTGTATTATCGGCGGCGGACGTCGGTGACGTCGCCGTCGTCGTCGACGTTTGCACAGGCGTTGACTTCGGCTCCGGAACCTGGCTACTTCCAGCTTCATTTTTCGGCTTGTTTCCGACGTAGTGAAGTAGATTGTGATGCGCCTCGCCGCAGCTATTCTTATCGCAAGGCGGTGCTGAGCACGCATCTCGCGCGTGGCGCGACAGTAGGCATTTGTAACAAATACCGTTACGTTTTACGAATTCCCATCTGGTTTTTCGTAACGCCTTCTTGAATTGTTTACATTCAGTTAATTTATGTTTCGAGGTACGACAGAATTTGCAGTTATCAGTATCATCATCTGTTTGCAATAATATAGTTTGAGATCGATTGCCGGAACTATCTTTGTTTTTATGATGGATGTTTTTATTTTGATCAGTGCGATGACTTGTAAAATAGATATTTGATGTAACTGATATCTTTACGGCCTCATCGTGCAAGAAATCAGATAAAATTACCATACGGGATTTCTGTCCTTCATTAATGAGCGGGAAACTATAATCAGACCATTTAGATAATAGTGTTGTAGGCAGCTTGGACATTATAATTGAAACAATGCTCATACCTTGTAAATACTCTTCGCGTCCAACTGCTCGCACTGCTTGTATTAGGTTTTGCACTTTCACTGAAAATGACACTATTTCATTATGATAGTTTTGTGACATTGAGGGCAATTTCTTGATATCCTGCACTATTTTTGATATTATTAGATCAGCATTGCCAAAACGTAACTCCAACGTTGACATGATTTTGCACGGTGGACTCGCAGATATAAGTAAGGCTGCGACAGCTTCTTTGGCAGCTCCTCGGAGACACTTTCTCAATCTCCACAGGTTTTCTTCAGGAGAAAATTTACAGAGCTCGGTTGACTGTTTATAGGCCTGTTTGAACTGCAGAAACTCCAGTGGGTCTCCCGAAAATTCTGGAAGATCCTTCGGCGTGCTTAATCGAGTTATAAGGTTGGTATTCGGTGCACTCGTAGAAGCCAGGTCTTTCAGCGCGCCGGCTAGCATCTGAATAGTCGCTTGCATACTGGTGTCCTCCGCCGTCGGTGGCGGCGCGGGTGCAGTGTGTGGGTGCGACTCCATGGGCAGATGTGGCACTGAAGGTGGCGGCTCTTGCGGTGACGTAGTTAGCCCAGGTGGTGCTGCTGGTGCCGTAAATAGGACGGCATTAGCAGGCGCGGCTGGTTGTGTCTCAGGCGGATGCAACTTGCCCAAGGGGTTGCCATGATCGGGGGCCGATTGCATTAATTCGTGATGACTCCGTTCCAGCCATTGCTCCACGTCGCAAGTGCGTTCTTCGCGTGGACTGTATTTTTCTTCTTCCTCTAGTTCAGCTAAGTCCGCTTCTAGCTGTCTGTCTATGAGCTCCAGTCGTATCTGTGCCTTTTGCTTTGCAGCATCCAAAAGCAACTGTGCCTTTCGAGCTTTTACCGATGATGTGTCGGAATGACCTTTCGACCTTGGTAACGTGTTGTCTGTTTTGACGCTCGGCGATGCCACAGGTGTTTTGAGTACCATATTTTTGACTGCTGCACTGGTTGAAGGCTGACACTCTTCAGTCTTTGTTTCTTGAGCTGCCTGTTGTTGTTCAAGTCTACGTTGCGCGCGCTCGCTTCGCACCGTGCTTCGCGTGCCCGCCATTTTTTTCACTGGTGGCGTGACAAACATTAATTTTTGTTGATCCGGCTCGATTGGCCACTTTGTAGATTGTAGTAGGTGGCAATCGGCGAAGAGAAACGAGAAGGTAGCTCAGACAACTTATATTTTGGAAAAGACACGGAAATAAAATGACAAACTAGGTAACAGGTAGGTACAAGTACAAGCGCACCCGCCTGCATTGCTCGCACGGACTCAACTGCCGGCGTGTTGGTGGGGGTCCAGCGACCCGTACATCTACACTAGATATAGGTACATATTATAAAGTAAGTACATGTTATTACTACTACTTAACTAAGAATGTAAAAGTATGAGCGCGTCGCTAACAACTACGTTTATACACACACACAGCGTAATTAATTTCTTAAGTTATGTCTAACACGGTCCACGGATAAAAAAATGATAATCACGAAAAACTATCAAGCATATTTTTATGAAACCTTTAATTGGATTATTTATCTTTTAGTAAGTATACGTTTTTATTGGTCTTTTGTTTTATGTACCTAATGCGTCTAATTTGGAACAGCGCTCCTTGATTGGCGAGTTCTATTACTCGGTGGACGTACGGTGCGTTATGTGAGCTCAGCACAGAACACGCAAGCTAAGAGCTCAAGGGCATTGGCATATATTTGCGTCTTAATTTAGAATATTGAATCGTAACTCGTGTGTCCCCCACTGGATGTCTATCGGGGCCGCTTAGCTCGGTGTGGCCTACGTTTCAGGGTCTCTGTCAACTGACCCCAAAATTATGAAAGAGTTAGGTAGGTGATGGCCTAGTGGTTATGGCCTAGCCTCGCATGTACGAGGTTGCGGTTTAAAATCCGGGCAATATGACATTTTCAATTCATATGTACTTTCTGAGCATATCTTGGACATTACATACTAACATCGGGGAAGGAAAACATCGTGAGGAAACGTGAACTTATATTAATATACGTCTGAAATCGCCAACCCGGCTCGGCAAATGCTGTCTCAAACAGCCTTCTTGATCGCATCTGACAGCGCGTTTTCCTTCCACCCGGCCCAGTGTCATGCCTCTCCAGACCATGCTTAGGTGAACGCATAATATATCCGAAAAGCTGAGGGCACGCTCCTGGCATATTGTAGATAGCCGCTTGGTGATGTTGAGTTCCTTCAGTATGGGTTCATTCGTTCTCATGGCGGTCCATGGTACACGAAGTAGCCTCCGCCGACACCACATCTCGAAAGCATCGATCTTACCCCTTTCGCGGCTTTTAATGCACCACGCTTCGGCGCCAGATGGAAAAAAACTAGAGCACGGGTCAGTCATATTTTGATATTCCGACAGATGCCACAGTTCTTTCAATTTTCCCTAGACTGGTCATTGCACTTTTGGCATCTGTCCTCGTCAGGGTACTCTTGTATTCTGTTTTCTAAGTATTATGTGGTATAAAGATTGATCATATTTATATTGATTTAATTGCTCCCACGTGTGAAACCTGCCCTGATAGGGAAATAAGATTCGTTAGATTTAATATGATGACTCGTGCCGGCAATTTCCTCAAGGTATCTGCGCCCTCATTCGTGTTTATAGGTACAGTTGGAATAATTGTTTTTTTTTTCAGGCCTACAGCGATGAGTTTATTCACCCAAGCACCTCAAGCCCCGAGTGACCCAGTAGATGTCCCTTCACGAAACTCAAACAACACCAACTCTAACTCTAGTAAGTTACCCTGTTTTATTCTTATGTTTTCCTGTTCTTTGTTACTTTGTGTAACACAAACGTTGCAAGTAGGTTTATTAACAGTTAATAACTTAGGTATTAATGACCTCATAATTTGCTTATGATTAATGTTTTCAAGTTCAATTCATGGAAATACTTTCTCATCAACATGGGCTCATGATACAGGGTTATTTCAAATTGACTAGCTAAACTCCGAAGACGCGATGGGCATCGATATCTAAACACGATAAAATAAAAAAATAAAAAACTGATGTTTTCTTAGGACGTCACCGTCAACGACCGCTGTTAGTGTTGTTACTTGAAGTATGAGTTGAGAAAAATTGTTTTCTTATGTTTTATCGTGTTTACATATCGATACCCATCACGTGTGTGAAGTTAACACAAAAAGAAATTTTAAACTGATATTTCAAGTTATTACAATAAAACTGCGGTCGGTGACCCCACAAAAAAATCATCAAATTAATTTATTTTTTGTTTCGGTACCCATCGCGTCTGCGGAGTTTAGCTAGCCAATTTAAGATAACACTGTATATTTTCTAACATATTGCTCACACTGTACCTAAACAATAAATCATCTTAAGACAATAAAACGTAACGCATTGAGCTGTTAAATTGTTACAAGGCAACATGCAATGCAGTTTCCATACTAATTAAGAATGTTTATGAGAACTAATTTATGATGTCATCATAGCGTTAGATAAGTTCTCAAACAACAAACATCGCATCCTTTTGTTTTTAAAAATCAACTATTTTATATTTTGTACGTTTTATTTCATATTTTCACTTGGAAAAGGCGTCAGTTTATGTATGTATAAAATTAAAGAATTTTCACTATTTCATTAGGAGCTTATGAATACTAAAAATAAACTCAAAAGGTGTTTGAAATCTTTGGCACTGCTTTGGTTTTTCAATAATTTTGGTTTCCAACGAAAACACAAGTAATTTGGGTTTTTGGTGCATGGTTTCAACTGTTTTTTTTGTCAGTTAATCATTAGAAAATAATGTCCACAGATACTCGCCTGTCAACATCGGCACCGACGCCATGGGGCGTGCGACCCAGTGAGGCAGGGGACCTAAGTCCCGCAGCCCAGTCACTCACCACACAGGACTCCTTCATTTTGCCGAATGAACGACCAAGACTCGACAGCGATGTTGGCCCGTCGTTAAGCGCCGCTGGGAGCCAGACTTTGTGTACGTTATAATGATTATCCTTTTCTCTAGTAATCGATTTCTTGACTGAAATAAAATTGTTTATTCAGTAAATAGGATATCGGAATCACCCCTGACAGGAAAAAGCGAAACAAACACAGGGATTTGTAGATATAGCTTCTGTGTGAATGTGAACACCGTCTGCATCGTATTTCACACAGAAATACAGTACGACAACGTTCAAAGGTTTCATCTTCCATCGTTTATATTCGGAAAAACCGTAGCGAATAAAATGTGACTACAATACCGATCAATACAAAAGATAGTGGGCAAATGTGGTCCAAGCGTAGCCAAGGATAAAACATATACCAAATGAAAGGGTACAATGTACTGTTCAAACATGCAGAAGGGCATCAAAATCTGTCCGAGAGATTTCGAGAAATGATAGCTTATTTTTGCCACAGAAGATACTACGTATTCTTTATTTTGCTTCATTTTCAAGTATTATTATAGTTTTTTCTTGTTAATTATAGTTAATAATTACTTCATTCTTATAATCATCATTTTTCATCATCATCATCATCATCATCATCGTCATCATCTAGTAATGATAGATTTTATAGTTTGCTACATTGTCGGTATATATATAATTATATATATATATAACTTTATTAGCAACTCAAATTACAACTTACAAAAATAACAGTGAAACCACACTAGGCAGAGCCTGAATCGTGGCTGTCAAACAAAAACGATTACTCTAATAATAGTAAAATAAATTAAATCTGCATATCATTCTCATGAAGTTTAAGTGCGAGTGTGTTGTATGTATATGAGTGTGAAATGTGTAAATAAGTGTTTGAGAGAGTATTATGTGTGAAGTTTGTTATGTGTGTCGTGTGTGATAAAATTTAATGAGAGTGTGCAGCTTAGTCTTTAGACAACTGTACGTAGCAATTGTTCCATCTGATAGTAGTTCATGCCGGTGATCAATTTCCTAACTTTTAACTTTGGCTTCACGAGTTGTATTATGCTGGAGCTGGTATTTATTTACAATTTTATTGTACAAGTATGGAAACATAAACTTCTGTGATCTTCTAGCAAATGACGTTTTACATTTAGTAGTAACGATTTTAAAGACTCTACGCTTCAGCATGTCATTGTAATTTGGCGAATTTATGACTAGCTTATGAGTGGAGATAATTGCATGCGTTGCATAGAGCCCTCGCCCTCCCCTATTATTTGTTATAGGGTATTTATTACGTATGTATAGTTAAAAATCTTTGCATCATATTTTTATAATCATCGTTGCTCATCATCATCATCTTTGAGTAAAAAGCAGTAGTAGTTAAGTTCATTTTTGCCTTAGAAGTTTAATGGATTACTTATTTTATTTAGCGACATTGTTGGATATGTTTATTATTATTATTTTTAGTATCTAGAGTTAAAAATAATCATAAATCATCTTTTATTATCATTACTTTTACTATTCATTTTTATCCTTATAAAATACATTTTTAAATATTTCTTAAAAATATATAAAAAAACATTTAAAAATATAAAAATAATAGCCCACCGGTATCGGGAACAGGGTCCAAGCTACCGACAGTCAGAGCTCTCCGTGTCCTTACGTACCGCTCTCTGATTCAGGCCCTTTATCCAGCTGCCCAACGAGAGCCTCCTTAGGAATTAGTCGAGGCTCTTGGCAATTAAGCCATTGGCTGATACGACTATCGACACAATTATTGCAGAGTCCACATCCCACATGTCGACAACCTCGCGAGCCAAGTCAAGATACTTGATTTGTTTATCTTTCTCGGCTTTCACGATGTTCCCGTCATACGGGACCGTTATGTCAATAATCATTGCGCGCCGTTCTATTCGATCCACCACCACTATATCAGGTTTATTGGCAACAATAGTCCTGTTAGTGATGAATTGATGATGGATCGATCCCAGATATTTCTATTTTCGATAACTGGGTCTTGATGTAATTTTTGTTGATTATTTCTGAAAAACTGTGCTATTTAGAGACATCATTTTATTTTCCCTGTAATCTAAACATAAACTTCTATCACATAGAATAATTTCAGATTTTTTCTATGCAAACTTCGGAGATAAGGGGAGGGGGGGGGAACGGTATTTTTTTAACATTTTTCATCAAAAATTTGCATCATCATTAATGTGCAAACAGCGCTCTTTCATATGATACCCCACATGCCCTAGTATAACTAAATAACCCTAAAAACTTTTTAACAAAAAAAAAACCGACTTCCAAAAAGCACTACAAAGTGAAAAATAACTTGATTTCGGAAGTCGGTGTCTTTCGTTTTTTTATTTACTTTCTTTTTTTTTGCCACCGACTTCCGAAATCAAGTTATTTATTTCTCGCTTTTTAGTGGGTCTGTTTATAATTTGTATAAGTTACAATAGTCTAATGTCAATTGCTCATCACATGTTACAAAATATTGCTTTTCCCGATGCTGGGACGTTAATTGTTGAGGAGTTCTGCTGGTAAGAACCAGGAGAACTCCTCAACAACCACTCACCACACGCATTGTGTGACGAGCGGAAATTGCTTAGCAACCATATTAAAGTAATCGAATCGCAACCCGTGAAATATTTATCATTAAGTAGTTCCGGTAGCCATCTGTGGTCTTCATCATCAGTTCCACTTCACCAAGTGATGCTTTCCGAGAGCAAATGCACGAGCTACTATAAAAAATACCCAAATCGCTATAGGTGTGCCTTTAATATTTGAAGTTTTCCTTCGATTTCTCCAGGATCCCATCATCAGAACTGGATTTTGACAAAAATGGGACCATTTGGGAAGTATACCCTTTCCAACAAAAAAATAAATTTTCAAATCGGTGGGCAAGCGACGGAGTTATGCGCGAACAAACATAAAAAAAAAAATACAAACATCCGAATTGAGAACCTCCTCCTTTTTTAGAAGTCGGTTAAAAATCAGATCTGACGAACAAAAGAGCCGAGCGCACATTTTTTTTTTTGTGTATGGCGGCTCGTAGTTGACTATTGCGGTCGAGACTATTTAACCGGATTATCCTGTGGATGCTAAAGCCTCCGGCCGGGGGCCGAGCGCACAGTACGCAGCGCACAGTACAGTTGGCTTCGGCCCCTCGTACGCCTTCCAAAGGTCAGGGACCCCAGGGTCCCGAGATATGTCAAAGACATTGACAGTGAAACAAAATAATAAAAATCAGTAATAGCTTCTAAGACAAAAATCAGCTTATCATTACTCGAAATCTCTCGGACAGATTTTGATGCCCTTCTGCATGTTTGAACAGTACATTGTACCCTTTCATTTGGTATATGATTCATCCGTGGCGACGCTTGGACCAACTTCCATACATGGTTGCCCACTATCTTTTATCTATATTCCCACCTAAATATTATTCATGAAAATTCACGCCACCAGTTGGCGCCACTTTGACAAGAGGTCTTCCATTTCGACAATGACATATAATTATGATGACGTTCATCATTCAGTTACAGTAGTATCCAAGTGATAAGGCGCGTCGTTAATCTTCGTTCGCACAGAAAAGAAAGTATGGCCCCGAAGATTAACGAGAATGCTTAAAACCTTCAATCAACCTTAGATCACTACTATAAGGTTCATAATACACTGCAGCTGTTAGTTCCGTCTCACTCGCAACTATGGCGGCTGTCAAGCGGCGTGCGCTAACATGGCGGCAGCTACCGACCAATAGCGGTACAGGAAAAAGCGTGGAGTGTGCCGATTGGTCAATAACATTTCCCGCGATTTGAAAATTCATCTTCTGCGCAGGATGTACCTGCGCGATAAGCCATATTAGTTGGGTACTACTGTACGACTAAAAAAAACAGGCGCTTTGACATTTTTGACAGGTGCCCGGACACGTCTCAGTGCCTTCACCTATAAAGTGAAAGTTATTTCAGAAAACCACACCCGGACCCGGGCCAGTCATATTTAATTCGACAAAGTTTGGTTTTTTCTAAAATAAACGATGGAACCTTTTAACGTTATCGTAGGTATTGTACGGGGAAACCAAAACAGCACCTATACTGGTTTCCTTGAAGGTTAGCCGCATCTCCGGGGAAACCAAATACGTTTCCCGGTTTCCTGGAATGTAAGAAGGAAGCAGGTGTGTGTACTAGGTGCCGCCCCCTAATCTACTGCCGACATCTTGACTGACTGTTATGATTACCAACTACTAGTCACCGCGATATTATATATTATTTATTATTTGATATTATATATTATATTATTATATATAACGAGGGCAATTCACCCATTAGGGGTACCTCGTCATCAGAGTCCGACTTCGACATGGTGTAAGTAGGAAATAATAGTCTCAACACTAATTTTAGTCCTCTATTTATTCACTCCCGATAACAAAATAATTAAATCTTAAATGATCAAACCGATGGATATGGATTAAAGTACGGAAACGCGGTAAGTTCGGCGCAGGCTGGCAAAACAACCATTCGCCCTCGTGTCTCACTCCAAAGTGAGTCTCCCCAATCAAATGCATCCAATGTCAAAAGAATGGCAGCTGACAACTGACAGGCGACAGCCGACAGATGACAGCTGACCACCGAGACATGCCACGCCCCGCGCCGACCTCACCCAAGCAGACTGCTTGACGTTTCCGACAAACGATAATAGATGGCGTTGTACTACATTAACGATAATCAATAGTGATTCCAATAGTTGTGCCTCTGTGTTGATTCTGCGACACGGCCATCTTGACAATTCACACGTCCTCGTGTGAAGCGTCTGAAACAAGAATCTATGGAGAGTAAAACGTCCTTTGCTCGGCCTTCCTGGCCAAGATGTCGGAAAATAAGGTTTCACAATTCAAACAACAATTTTATTCTGAATCACATATTCTCATCAAATCTTATCTCAACATTTAAATCTCTTCAATAACCATTAATTTTCAAACCAATTCATGAAACTTTCCGACCAAATCTAGTATGCAATGCTCTATTCAGTACTCCACTTCATCACACACAATACAACACATTGCCTCCATCCGGCAATCTTGGGACCTCCATCCGGTACCCAACATCAACACATCACATTGCCTCCATCCGGCAACCTTGGGACCTCCATCCGGTACCCAACATCAACAAATCACATTGCCTCCATCCGGCAACCTTGGGACCTCCATCCGGTACCCAACATCAACAAATCACATTGCCTCCATCCGGCAACCTTGGGACCTCCATCCGGTACCCAACATCAAGGCAATACATTGCCTTTATTTAGCACCTTCGCCGATTACCTACATTGCCATGCTGACGCAAGTCACAAACCCTAAGCTCGCAGCCACGAACAGCATTGCAATGTATGAAATCTGAGTCAGTTGCATACTACATTTGCATTTTTTTAATTTTTTTATTCTCACACTTAAGGTCCAACACCTTCATTATCAGCCGGTCTCCTCTCGTCAGTCTTGTTAGAGTCAGGGTCAGAGTCAGTGTCATAGTCCTTATCGTCAAAATTGTCGCTGTCGGGCATTTTATGAAGACGGTCGTGCGCATACTTGTATGGACTGGTAAACGGTGATGAACTACAGCGAATTATATTGGCCTTAAGCAATTCATCAATTTTACTTCGTACAACCTGTCGCTCCTCTGAACTCAACCTATAAGAGCGTCGATTAACAGTCTTATGAGGGTCTACAACGCGAATTTGCATGGGTTCAGTGTCTGCAGGGGATGTGGGTACACCGGAAATAAAACTATTTTCGAAAGATAGCAAAATGTCTAACAGTTCAGTTTTTCTTTCAGGGGGAACGTCAGTGTCTATCGTGTCAAAATCAAATTTGCAGTCATCAATCACGTCACATGTCTGAACTGTCCGTATTTTCTCAAATCGTATTTTATCTGACGACATATGAACTACTAGACCAATTGATAAAACTTCGCGACCAAGCATGATTTCATGTCGCAAAAAATTGTCAGGTAAAACGTGGAAAAGAATTTCAAAAATAATTCCATCGATCTCAACAGTGGTCATAATATGTACAGTCGACCTTACAGAAGTCTGTCCAATACCAGTCAATGTCACAGTTTCATAAACTCGCTTGCCACTAAATTTACCGGATAAAGACTATTTAAGAAGCGAACATGCCGCACCAGAGTCATAATAAAAGTCAAATTGCTCACCAGAATGCCGTAAGGATCCAGCTGGCGCGTCCACCAGGCACACATCAACTCGCTTTTCCCTAGCGTGATCAACCGCCGCGCTGCTGCTCGTCTCCTTGGCATTCCTCTTAGGACAGTTGGATGCGTAATGTCCTTGTTCACGACAATTGAAGCAAGTGATCCAGTCGGCTCTCCCTGTTGCCTGGTTACTCTTGCCACTGCTAGAAGCTGTCGATCTTGATTGCTCTTCGTGTACCGTCGAGTCTCTTTTCAGGCGACATTGCACTGATCTGTGCCCTGGTTTTCCACAATTGAAACATATGGGTCCAGCGTAGGGCCAATTTGGGCGGTTCCTCTTCGCGTCAGGACCTTCACGTTTATCACCACCAGACGGGGCGCTCCTCTTCAGAAACGAAACAGCCTTCAGTTCCCGGTGTAGATCGTTGCGGGTTTTGATGTCCGTAGTGAACGACAAGCGCTGGACTCGCGTATCGTTCTTCGCGATATGAGCTAGCACCGTCGCAATAGCAATCTGCTCTGTCGTGAGGCCGTTCCATTTTGACAAGATGCTTGTCATGAGGGTAGCTGCATATGCGGCCAAACACTCATTCTCCTTAGGTTTATTTCCATGCAAGTTGATTAGAAAGGAAGCGGTAGTCTCTGGACAATCATACCTGGCTGTAAACAGTTCCTTAAAATCGCTCCATTTCATCCCAGGGTAAGATATTGATGACAGCCATGATGAAGCTTCTCCCTTGAGTGCGCGGCTCAAGGCAATCATTAATGATGCACCTTTGTTGGGATTTGAGAACGCAACCATTTATATTATATTGTTGGCTAAACCGCTACATAGTTTTGTGCCTTATGTTGGCAACATATTTTTTCTTCCCTTTTATGTTCTCTGGTCAATGTGCAAGCTTTGCAATAAATACGTTTAAGAGTATCTTTCCGAGTTCTACATTATTTTCATATTAGATTCACCCAAATATCAACATGGTAGCAGAGCGTGGTTGATTAAAGTTGATTAAAGTGAAAATACAGAAAGAACTAACAAGAACCGGCCGGCGTATTTGTTCTGTCACATTTTTTAGGTTACCGCATAACCTAACAGGAGCGGGCGTGGTCAGCCACATAAGTATCACCGAAAAATTGTTACTATACGAAGAAGATGTCCAATAATAGTTACAATCCTTTCCACATAGACAGACTTGTCGGAAGAGAAAACTACGCGAGTTGGAAATTCGCAGTGGAAGCTTATTTAAAACTTGAAGAATTATGGAGTTGTATCGAAGGAACTAACACTGACGAAAGAAAGGAAACGAAGGCAAAATCTAAACTTATTTTGCTGCTAGACCCTATCAACTATGTACATGTACAGAGCGCGACTACATGTAAAGAAGTCTGGGACAGTTTGCAACAGGCTTTTGATGACAGCGGGTTATACAGGAGAGTAGCCTTATTGAGAGACCTCATTACAACTACATTGGACAGCTCACGAAACGTAGATGACTATGTGGACAAGATTATGTCGACCGCTCACAAGCTTAGGAACATTAAGTTTGACATTGACGATGAATGGCTCGGGACACTGATGTTAGCTGGCTTACCGGAAACATATAAGCCAATGATAATGGGTTTAGAGAGCTCAGGGATTAAGATCAGTGCAGATTCAATCAAAACAAAACTCCTGCAGGAAGTTCAGTGCTCAGAAAGTACAGCATTCTTCACTAGGAAAGCAGCCATTCACGGGAAACAAAATATAGCTAAGGCCAAAAGTGAAAAAGGGCCCCGATGTTATAACTGTAACAAACATGGACATTTTGCCAAAAATTGTCGTGTTCCGAAGAAAAAGACAACAGAAAAAGAAGAAACAAGTAAAAGTTTTGTTGCAGCTTTTTCAGCAAATTCACAGACAATGAATCCGGACCTTTGGTATGTGGACTCAGGTGCCTCAATGCACATGACTAATAGATGTGACTGGATGTATGATGTAACAAGTCCACCGATACCCACCATAACTGTTGCCAGTAAGACACCGCTACCTGTGGAAAGTATGGGAAAGGTTAATTTATTGATGAATAGTAACAAACAAATTAAAATTCAGGTAAGAGAAGTTCTATACATACCTAAACTCGCTGCTAATCTCTTATCAGTAAGTGCAATGGTGAAAAACGGCTGTAAAGTAAACTTCAGAGACAAATGTTGTGATATTTATGATCCAGATAACAAATTCCTGTGTTCAGCCACACTAGTAAACAATTTGTACCAGTTAAATACTCAAAGAGAAGTTTTTTCAAACCTAACATGCTCAAATAACTTAAATGATGTTGTCTTATGGCATAGGCGCATGGGACACTTGAATTTTTCTGATGTTAATAAGTTACCGGAGTGTGTAGAAGGAGTTAATCCATTTCCTGAGAAAAGTGAAGGTCCTATCACATGCACCACCTGTCTACAGGGTAAACAGAGCAGACTGCCTTTTAATAATATTGGTTCAAGAGCTTCTCAACCGCTGCAGCTTATCCACACCGACTTATGTGGACCGATGGAACAAGCGTCACTGGGAGGTATGAAGTATTTTATCACATTTATTGATGATTTCACTAGAAAAGTTCATGTTTATTTATTAAAAAACAAATTAAGTATATTAGAAGTATTTAAAGATTTTAAAAATAAAGTTGAAAATGAACTTAGTGGAAAGATTAAAATTGTTCGGTCAGACAATGGAAAAGAGTACTGTAACAAAGAATTTGATAGTTTCTTGAGTAGGCACGGTATTGAACATCAAACAAGTACCCCGTACTCACCCCAACAGAACGGCCTTGCAGAAAGGATGAACAGGACACTGGTGGAAAGAGCTAAGTGTATGTTATTTGATGCTCATTTGTCAAAAGAATTTTGGGGAGAGGCGCTAGCAACAGCGGCCTATATAATTAATAGATCACCCACAAGGTCACTCGATGGCAAATCACCTATGGAAATGTGGTCAGGTAAAAAACCGAATTTATCAAATATAAAAATTTTTGGTTCTGAAGTTATGGTTCAAATACCTAAAGAAAAACGCCAAAAATGGGACTCTAAATCTAATAAATGTATATTTGTTGGTTATTGTGAATCTAGCAAAGGGTATAGACTATTTGATCCAAACACTAATAAAATCATCAAGAGTAGAGATGTAGTATTTCTAGAAAATGTACAAAAATTTGATCATTCTGTGTACTTACCTTGTCTATCAAACAGTGGGTCTGAAATGCAGTTACCTGAAGAACCCCGCAAGGAAGAACTTAGAAATAATTCAGATCAGTCTACAAGCGATGAATATCAGACAGATGACCACGATGATTCATCCTACATACCAGAAGGACCAGTTAAAATGTCGACTCCAGTACGTAATATAAATTTACGTCCACGTAGAGCTGTCCAGTATGCAGAGAGGGATGACCAGGACGTGAGTTATTTTTGTCCAATATTTGATTTGAACGATCCTCAGACTCTTGATGAAGCTCTTTCATCTCCACATACTGACCAGTGGAAGAAGGCCATGCAGGAGGAATATGACTCCTTAGTAAAGAATAAAACTTGGTCACTCGTAGATTTACCAACAGATAAAAGAGCTTTGCCATGTAAATGGGTATTTAAAAGTAAGACTAATGAGGCAGGAAAAATTGTTCGTTTTAAAGCAAGATTGGTAATTAAGGGGTGTGCTCAAAGAAAAGGAAATGATTACGATGAGGTCTATGCTCCTGTGGTAAGATATACCTCAGTTCGATTCTTGCTTGCTCTAGCTGCTAAATATGACCTAGAAATGATTCAGATGGATGCCATAAGTGCATTTCTTCAGGGTGACATAGACACTGAAATTTACATGTCACAGCCAGAATGTTTTGAACAGAATGCTCAGGTATGTCACCTACGTAAATCAATCTATGGGCTTAAGCAAGCTAGCCGTCAGTGGAACCTGAAATTGAATAATGTTCTACTTAAAATTGGATTAGAAAGATCAAAAATTGACCCATGTATTTATTATTTAGTAAATGAAACGAAAATGATATTTATTGCAGTATGGGTGGATGATTTTTTGATTTTTACAAATGATAAGAAAACAGCTACAGATATCAAAGAAAAATTAAAAGCAGAGTTCTGCATGAAAGATCTTGGTGAGTTACAGCAATGTATTGGCATGAATATAAAAAGGAATCGTGATGCAGGTGTTATTATGATAGACCAAGAGAAATATATTAACCTAGTGTTGGAACGCTTTAGCATGTCTGATTGTAAACCAGTACGCACTCCAATAGAGGTAAATATGAAATTTGATAAGAAATCAGAGAATGAAGATAGCAATTTTCCATACAGGGAAGCGGTGGGCTGTCTTATATATCTGACCCAAGTCACACGACCTGATATCACCTATGCGGTGAATAAATTGAGTCAATATTGTAATAATCCGGAAATACAACACTGGCTAGGTGTAAAAAGGGTTATGAGATACCTTCAAGGGACCAAAAACCTAAAGTTATGTTATGTCAAGGAAGACTCAAGAGGAATAACCGGGTATTGTGATGCGGATTGGGCCAGTGACCCATTGAATCGGAGATCATGCACCGGTTACACATTTATTTTTCAAAATGCTTGCATATCTTGGAATTCCTGTAAACAACAGACTGTGGCTCTCTCTACAGCAGAGGCTGAATATATGGCGATGGCGTCGGCGACCCAGGAGGCCTTATGGCTTCGGCAATTGCAAGAAGAACTTGGTCAAGGTCTGGACAGTGCATTAGTCATATACAGTGATAACCAAAGTGCAATCAAATTGGCATCAACAGACTGTTATAAACCTAAGACTAAACATATTGATATAAGATTACATTTTCTCAGAGATAATATTGTTAAATCCAAAGTAAAATTTTTATTTGTAAATGGTTGTAACATGGTTGCTGATAATTTAACCAAAGGGGTAACACTTGAAAAACATTTGTATTGTATTACTAAAATGGGTTTGCGTTCAGGAGGGAGTGTTGGGATTTGAGAACGCAACCATTTATATTATATTGTTGGCTAAACCGCTACATAGTTTTGTGCCTTATGTTGGCAACATATTTTTTCTTCCCTTTTATGTTCTCTGGTCAATGTGCAAGCTTTGCAATAAATACGTTTAAGAGTATCTTTCCGAGTTCTACATTATTTTCATATTAGATTCACCCAAATATCAACAACCTTGACTATTCGGATCGATCACACACATGTCTGCTGTTGCCAGCCATGCACGCGGGTCGACATTTCGTTTTTCAGGGTCAAAATCCGGAAGGCGAACATCCACAGTCGCAGAAGGTGTTTTCATTGCTTGCACGATGGCCATAAAATTTTTGTTTTGCTGCTCTAGCAGAAAACGCCATTTTTTCGTTTCGGTGTCACCTTCAAACACGCGCGCATTGTCTTTACACTTTTCTTGGCTAGCACTATCACTTACACCACGTGGGGCGTTCAAGTTGCATCCCACTTCTGATAACGAGGGCTTCACCCATTAGGGGTACCTCGTCATCAGAGTCCGACTTCGACATGGTGTAAGTAGGAAATAATAGTCTCAACACTAATTTTAGTCCTCTATTTATTCACTCCCGATAACAAAATAATTAAATCTTAAATGATCAAACCGATGGATATGGATTAAAGTACGGAAACGCGGTAAGTTCGGCGCAGGCTGGCAAAACAACCATTCGCCCTCGTGTCTCACTCCAAAGTGAGTCTCCCCAATCAAATGCATCCAATGTCAAAAGAATGGCAGCTGACAACTGACAGGCGACAGCCGACAGATGACAGCTGACCACCGAGACATGCCACGCCCCGCGCCGACCTCACCCAAGCAGACTGCTTGACGTTTCCGACAAACGATAATAGATGGCGTTGTACTACATTAACGATAATCAATAGTGATTCCAATAGTTGTGCCTCTGTGTTGATTCTGCGACATATATTATATTATTATATTATAACTACTAACTATTTTGTTTCGCGCCGAGAGTTGAAAATCCAACAGTGTGTTTTTACGACGCGCTAGTATGCATTCTGTTAAGTTGGATTCTCAATTCTCGGCTCAACAACGAGAGTTGAGAATCCAGTGCGCGATATTTTTACGTCCGTGCGAACGTCGGCTTACGCTCCTGTTTTTCACGCTGAGATTTGAGTTTCGCGGCGGTTCTAAACACAACCGCTTATATTATCTTGTAAGTAGATCTTTAATGAACTGCCCCATTGGTCTAGTGGTCGCAAGTGCTACTGCTGAGTATGAAGTCCTGGGTTCGATTCATGGGTCGGGCAATGTGTTATTGGGTTTTTCAATCTGGAATTTCTCAGTAGCAGCCGGGAGTCTGTATTTGTGCCCGGTTCATGGCAATAGGCTCGCCCCCTATTACATGGGACTTAAATGTAGCTGGCGTAATGTGGGTACCGGGGTACCCTATAATACGATAGGTAACCATCGGGGATTAAAGGCGTTAAGTTATTGACATTTTATTCACTTTCGATTTCAGTGGATGAAGCTGATGGCGGTGAGGATCCGGAACTGGATGACTTCGATCGCTTGCGCAGCATACGTGAGCAACATCGGAGAGATAAATATCTACAGAAACTCATGGCCCGTTCTGTGAGCGCGCAGCAGGTAAAACATTTTTTGCTATCGTAATGAAAGAAGGGAAGTTATTGTGCTTTCTAATAAGTCTAGTCTATAAATTATTTTCCTTCCGTGTATGGCCCCTTTTTTGTGTGATAAATAGGAGAAAGCTAGCCAATGGCCAGGTTCAGTCCCCAAACCAAACTAACATTTTTAAATGTACAGCATAGCGTACGTCCTTCATAACAATTTGATATTGATTGCGTCTTTATGTCGTAGCAATAAGGTTGGTTTTCATAATCATTCAAGTTTAACCAAAGACTGACGTGCAATAATTGTCAGTTGGCACCTACAGTAATTAAGTAGCTGATTCCTATTCGGGTTGCTGGTACAACTAGACTTGGGTAATGGGTAGATAGCACTAAGCTATCTAAAGTTCATTGCTACGAAAAATCAAATAGTCGTTAATAATAGTCATTATTTTACAGAGAACGGGCAGCACGGAATTGATGGACAATGATTTATTGTTAGAAGACCTCCTGTCCCAGTCAGCAGCGCAGAAAAAAGACGAAAAATCAAAGAGTGATCCCAAAGAAAACACTACTTGACATAGCAGAAGCTTTATATTTCCGTGGGAAGGCGCGGAATTCTGAACAATTTAGCACAGTTCAGTATTAGTAAATTGTGATACTTTTTTTATGGTGCATATTCGATTTGATATTAAAAGTTGTAAATATAGAAATGATTTTCACCATATTTGTTGCCTTGTTTTTATGTTCCTTCGATGCAATAGCCTGATCGGTTATGTCCGTTTGCCCCGCACGGCCCCCCAGAATTTGCGTTTTGGGTGTGCACCAATGCAATGTACTCGCCTCTAGGAGTATATGTACCGGTTTCTTTTTCAATGTACCTCTGTACTTTTGAAGAAATATGCAAAAAAAAAAACCAGCCAAACGTTTTCAGCTCGGCCCCCGTGTAACTTGAAAAATATATAGCGTATTAAAAAGTTTCTTAAACTCAAGGAATGTACTCTATTAACACGTTATATGTGCCGCAACAGATATTGTGAATTCGTAATAATAAATAATTTATAGATGTGGATAGGGGGCCGTGCTGGAAAAAACAATTACAAGAAAATATCTAAAAAAGACAAAACACCCTTATCCAAAAACTATTAGAAAATGATTGATGTGGGACAAGTAACATATGTAACGCATTGGTTTCTCATACAAATTGCTAGAAAAATAAACCAATTTTAGTTTATTCAGCACGGCCCCCTATAGTTGCCTATATCTTTTTAAATATGACATATTTGTTTACAAAATTCGACTTCCTGAATTACGTATAGGAGTACATTCATTCCAAATAAATTGCGATTCTGATGTATTAACTAGTACTTTAAACGATAAATTGAATTTAAATTATCATACATTACAACTTATGGGGTGACCATGATTTCACGTGAAAATGGATAAAAAAGCTGCTGCATAAATTGAGTAAATCTATTTAAATAAATAAAAATAGAAGTCCTGGCTGACTGACTCATCAACGCCCAGCCCAAACCCCTAGAAAACCTAGAAAGCTGAAATTTTGCACAGAGGTTCCCTTTACAATGTAGACAAGGAATAAGAAAGAAATTCCCGGTAGTACGTTCCCATGGGATATTTTCCGACATCCACGCGGGCGAAGCCGCGCGGGGAGTGCTAGTCTTTAACAAAATCAACAATATCATAATCTCTATTAACGATAACTGTACATACTTAGTAGGTCGCTAAACGAACAAATCAATAAGTGTCGCTAAGACTACATAGCTCAAAAGGCTTACAAAAATCACAGATATATTTCCCACTAGCTTTTGCCCGCGGCTTCGCCCGCGTGGAAGTCGGAATATATCCCATGGGAACGTACATGTGGAAAACATAGGGCCGTCCGATATAACTGTGCAAACTCAAATCGCTACGATATATCGTTACCGTGTATAGTAGGCATAAAGCTACCAGTCGGCATGATTTTTTCCGACATCTTCAACAGTCGTCGTCATATTTCAGCCAATTTACACAAAACCATAATGAATTACACCGAATCACTCCGTTCATTGGAGAAAACCGTATGAAAATCCGTTCGGTACTTTTTGACATTATCGCATTCAAACAGACACACTTACGCGGCGGGAGGACTTTGTTAATTACTTAAAATTTATTATGCCAGTCACGCTCTAATAACAAATAACTTTTGTCCGAGTGTCCACTCGTTCAAATAATTTCCTCGTAAAAACTTCGAATGAAATAAAGACTAAATGTTACCTCAAGATTCGAACTATGACTACATTTCCAATCCCTTAAATCTCTTAAAAAGAGGTAATTACACAAACATTTGTCAACCCCTATTGTACCCCCTCAAAAACGCTGTACCACATATTTCTTTATTTCCTACCAAAAGCATAAATTTGAATTTTCATATCCCTACCTTAAGAAATGCTGGGTTTCCCATCTTTCATCCCTTATATCACCACTTGTAGTATTGTTTTTGAAAGTTTCCTGTGTCCTTTCCCAAGATGCTATATAAAGCCTTGCCAAATTTTGTCGAAATCCGTGCAGTTTTGTAAATTTTAAAATCAACCCCTATTTTACCCCCTTAGGGGATGATTTTTCAAAAACGCTGAACCGCATATTTCTTTGTTTCCTATCAAAAGCATACATTTTAATTTTCACATCCCTAACTTAAGAAATACTGAGTTTCCATACAAACTTTCATCCCCTATATCACCCCCTGTAGGATTATTTTTAAGACAAAAAGTAGTTCATGTCCTTCCCCAGGATGCTATATAAAGCCTTGCCAAATTTTATCGACGTCCGTGCAGTTTTGTAAATTTTAAAATCAACCCCTATTTTACCCCCTTAGGGTATAATATTTCAAAAACGCTGAACCGCATATTTCTTAATTTCCTACCAATAGCATGAATTTGTTATCCCTAACTTTAGAAATACTGGGTTTCCCTTACAAACTTTCATCCCCTATATCACCCCCTGTAGTATTGTTTTTGAAAGTATCCTATTTCCTTTCCCAGGATGCTATATAAAGCCTTGCCAAATTTTGTTGAAATCCGTGCAATTTTGTAAATTTTAAAATCAACCCCTATTTTACCCCCTTAGTGGATGATTTTTCAAAAACGCTGAACCGCATATTTCTTTATTTCCTATCAAAAGCATACATTTTAATTTTCACATCCCTAACTTAAGACATACTGATTTTCTCATACAAACTTTCATCCCCTATATCACCCCCTGTAGGATTATTTTTTAAGACAAAAAGTAGGCCATGTCCTTCCCCAAGATGCTATATAAAGCCTTGCCAAATTTTATCGAAATCCGTGCAGTTTTGTAAATTCTAAAATCAACCTCTATTTTAACCCCCCCGGGGATGATTTTTCAAAAACGCTGGACCGCATATTTCTTTATTTCCTACCAAAAGCATACATTTTAATTTTCACATCCCTAACTGAAGAAATACTGAGTTTCCCATACAAACTTTCATCCCCTATATCACCCCCTGTAGTAATATTTTTGAAAAAAATAGTATGCTATGTCATTCCCCAGGATGCTATATACAGCCTTGCCAAATTTTGTCGAAATCCGTGCAGTTTTGTAAATTTTAAAATCAACCCCTATTTTACTATATTTTACCCCCTTAGGGGATGATTTTTCAAAAACGCTGAACCGCATATTTCTTTTTCACATCAAAAGCATACATTTTAATTTTCACATCCCTAACTTAAGACATACTGATTTTCCCATACAAACTTTCATCCCCTATATCACCCCCTGTAAGATTATTTTTGAAAAAAAAAGTAGCCTATGTCCGTCCCCAGGATACCATCTATAGCCTTGCCAAATTTTATCGAAATCCGTTCAGTGGTTTAGGCGTGAAAAGGTAACAGACAGACAGACAGACAGACAGACAGACAGAGTTACTTTCGAATTTATAATATTAGTATGGATAAATCACATGGATTGAACCGTATATTACAATATAATTACAGATTAATTACATTTCACAGATTAGTTACGTTTAGGTACCTACGGAATAATTGCAGAATACTGTAATGTGTCACTAACACCGAATGTGTGACTCGCCGCTCGAAAGCTTGAAGAACTGATGCTGATGACGTCACACTGAAGGAGTTGCACGAAGACTGCGCTGACGTTCATACTCAGGGCACCAGTATAGAGGCATGACGAACAGGGGGTAATGTTCACTCATGCTCCATAGAAAAGGGAGGATCCTCCGACCAGACGGGTGTCGTGTCTGGTGGGCAACTGCCCGACGGTTGATGTCGGGACGTTGTATATAATGCTAGTCGCTCGGTAAACTCTGATTGCGCGATACAGGATTTTGACGTCAGTGTGATGCGTAGTTTGCATGTTGCGATGTATGTAGATGGCGCCACATTATAACTTAAAACTTACCTGTTTATTTAAACAATCCATTTCCGTACTTGAAATAGAATTCACTGCACAAACACGTAGAAAATACGTGAATACTGAAATTATTGCAGTCAGTGAACTAATAGGGACCGCACACGAGTTTTAACGGTTATAATTCCTTTATAAGATGTCATCGCTAATATTAACCCGTCGCACGCCAATTAGCAGACGCAATAGATTTTTTATTGTTATCTGCACACCTGCGTGTCAATCGACTTCTAAAGAGTTTTATTTTTCTTGTTTTTAAAATTAAATACTTAAAAAAACAAATACTTAAAATACAAAAAGACTTTATAGTAAAAAAAATACATAATCTATACTATCTATACTAATATTATAAAGAGGTAAAATTTGTATGTAAGTTTGTAAGTTTGTAAGTTTGTAAGTTTGTATGTAGGGGGTAATCTCCGGAACTAATGATCCAATTCTAAAAATTTTTTCACTGGTAGAAAGCTACATTATTCCTGAGTGCTATAGGCTATAAATTATATTTATATCATGCAGATTAGCCGAGCTATCACAAGTTTTGTCTAACAAGTCGGAAAGAAATACCTCTTTAAACAGACTTTTTTGCATGCGCTGCCTAAACGGTTGTTTATAATTGATAACAATGTATGGCAGTCTGGTCCGTCTTAAATAATTCTACAAAAAAGTCCGCGTCACCATATTTCTATCTTTTATATTTTATCTTTTATACATCTTTTATTGTTTTAAAAAAGTATTTTTTAGACATACTTACGTTTGGATGATTATTTAAACAACAAAACATTAATCCTTATCAAAATAAAATATTTTATGATCAGAAGGACATCATGGAGATAAGATTTGGCCTTTACAGTATGGCAATTGGTCATACAGTTTCGGAGATAATATAAAATTACTAAAACGCAAAATAACTTTAATTCATACCGGTTCCTCTTGACCAAACATGTTTAGAGCGGACGTTTTATCAATTTACCCATAGATGGCGTTGTGCAAAATGTCGGTGGAATACAGCGGAAGAGTTTGTTTTTAGGGTTCCGTACCAAAATGGTAAAAAAGGAACCCTTATGGTGTGACTCAGTCTGTCTGTCTGTCTGTCACAGCTGGATATCTCAAGAACTACTAATGCTATCAACTTGAAATTTGGAACAGTTTTTGATAATATTTACCCAACTATTTTGCAAATAAGAAACGAATAAAACGATATGTATTTTTTTTGCAACATGGGCTGAAAGGGGGTCTTAAAAATTCAAAGTTGGGCTACTAGGTCATGTGGGGTATCATATGAAAGAGCGCTATTTGCGCAGTCTCAAACATGTTTTTTATTTTTTTTTAGGCCGCACAGTGTTCGACTTTTGATGAAAAATGTAAAATAATACCGTCCCCCCCCTTATCTCCGAAGTTTGCAAAGAGAAAAATCTGAAATTATTCTATGTGATGCAAGTTTATGTAAAGATAACAGGAAAAAAAAACGATGTCTCTAAATAGCACGCTTTTTCAGAAATCGGAACGGAACCCTCGGTGCGCGAGTCCGACTCGCTCTTGACTGGTTTTTTTTTGTTAGTTTGTTTGAACGCGCTATCTCTGGAACTACCCCAGTCGGATTTGCAAAAATCTTTTTGCATTTTATAACCCAGTTCTTGAGGAGGGCTATAGGCTATTTAACATCCCTTAGGAGCCGAGCGCGAAGTAATAGCGCGGGCAGGCGATGCGGAAGGATATAGGCTATTTAACATCACGCTAGGGCCCTTAGGAGCCGAGCGCGAAGTAAAAGCGCGGGCAGACGATGCGGAAGGATATAGGCTATTTAACATCACGCTAAGACCCTTAGGAGCCGAGCGCGAAGTAATAGCGTGGGCAGGCGATGCGGAAGGATATAGGCTATTTAACATCACGCTAGGGCCCTTAGGAGCCGAGCGCGAAGTAATAGCGCGGGCAGGCGATGCGGAAGGTTATAGGCTATTTAACATCACGCTAGGGTCCTTAGGAGCCGAGCGCGAAGTAATAGCGCGGGCAGGCGATGCGGAAGGATATAGGCTATTTAACATCACGCTAGGGCCCTTAGGAGCCGAGTGCGAAGTAATAGCGAGGGCAGGCGATGCGGAAGGATATAGGATATTTAACATCACGCTAGGGCCCTTAGGAGCCGAGCGCGAAGTAATAGCGCGGGCAAGCGATGGGGAAGGATATAGTATATTTAACATCACGCTAGGGCCCTTAGGAGCCGTGCGCTAAGTAATAGCGCATGCAGGCGATGCGGAAGGATATAGTCTATTTAACATCACGCTAAGGCCCTTAGGAGCCGAGCGCGAAGTAATAGCACGGGCAGGCATTGCGATGCGATGCGTCGGGGTTGGTGGGTGGGGGGTACAAGAAATTTAACGCGGACGAAGTCGCGGGCAGAAGCTAGTGCATGATAAAAAACACAATTCGTCCATAAGATTTGAACCTCCAATCTTATGCACGGCGAGCGGTCTTGAAACCTCTGGTCTATTTAGACGTTGAATAACTCTTCGTAAATGTCAACCCTATTATTGCTTGTCGGTTATGCGCAATATTAGAAGTATTAACGTTGTATTGAATAAGACAATAATAAAAACAGATTTAATTAAATATAAATACTAATAGACTAAGAGGTCACAGGATTTTTCATAACGATCATGGATACGGTTAGATTTACTTCGATGGGTTGTAGAGTAGTCCCCTAATGTGAATGACGTCGGTCTGCCTGCTCTGAGTGGTTGCAACTTCGAGTTCTAGCGCTTACAAGAGGAGTCATTGTTGTGAAAAAAAAAACCGGTCAAGAGCGAGTCGGACTCGCGCACCGAGGGTTCCGTTCCGATTTCTGATAAAGTGTGCTATTTAGAGACATCGTTTTATTTTTCCTGTAATCTTTACCTAAACTTCTATCACATAGAATAATTTCAGATTTTTCTCTTTGCAAACTTCGGAGATAAGGGGGGGGGGGGGGGGGGAACGGTATTTTTTTTTTTTCATTTTTCATCAAAAGTCGAACACTGTGCGGCCTAAAAAAAAATAAAAATATGTTTGAGAATGTGCAAACAACGCTCTTTCATATGATACCCCACATGACCTAGTAGCCCCACTTTGAATTTTTAAGACCCCCTTTCAGCCCATGTTGCAAAAAAAATACATATATTTTTATTTCTTTCTTATTTGCAAAATAGTTGGGTAAATATTATCTAAAACTGTTCCAAATTTCAAGTTGATAGCATTAGTAGTTCTTGAGATATCCAGCTGTGACAGACAGACAGACAGACAGACAGACTGAGTCACACCATAAGATAAGTCAGACCATAGACCTCTCGGTCTATAACATATACTTATTTATTCACGAAAACAATACATTAATTATAATAAAATGTTTTTGAAAATACAAAAACCAACTTCGGCCTATCACGGATTTGAACCCACATGTCTTTTGAGGGGTACCCAATTGATGCAGCCAACTCTACCTAATATATGGAATCATGGTCGCCCCATCAGTTATATAGAGATCGGATAATCGGATGCATATTAACCTAAAGTTGAGGTGTTGGCTAAGTATGGAGTGGGCTTTTGGATTAAAAAATGCCAGAATTCCGGTATCGGCCAATTTTGACTTCTGATTATAGAATCGAATGTTTAATTTACTTAAGTTCAGATGTTAGTTAATATGGATTGCACTTAAAAAAAAAAACCCGGGATTCCGGAACGAAAATTTTTAAGTTCTGATTTTGGCATCGAATGTTTTAGTTAGGTACTTGCGTTTAGGTGTTGGCTAATATGGATTGTAATTTTGTATTGAAAAAAATCCGAGATTCCGGGATTCACAAATTAATAGTTCTGATTATAGAATCGAATGTATATTTACTTACGTTTAGGTTTTGGCACTATGGAATGTACTTTTGTGTCGATCGTCAAAATGTCGCGATTCCGGAATTGATAAATTAAGTATTTTTTGAAAGGGTAACTTTTTTATTACTAAATTTTCATAGGGTGTTCTACTCATGAGCAACTTTCACCATGGGATCAACCCGTAAATCACGAAACATAAGTCAGCTGATTCATAGATTTTGGTCCAGTAGGTATTAAACTTTTGTTTCAAACATCGTAATTTTTTTTGTGATTTCAGAGTTGGTCCCATAGTGAAAGCTGCTGAAAATGTAAATCCAAGATGGCGGCATCAAATATTTTCAAATTTTTCGTCATGGGATTCATGGTTTTCGAGGCTGTTACAGCTAATAGTGACATTAAAATGTAAATCCAAGATGGCGGCTGCGAAAATTTTCTATTTTTTCGTCATGGGTGTCGTTTTCATGGTTTGGGGGGGTGTTAAAGCTGATAGTTACATTAAAATGTAAATCTAAGATGGCGGCTGCGAACATTTTCTAATTTTCGTCATGGGTGTCGTTTTATTGGTTTTCGAGGGTGTTAAAGCTGATAGTGACATTAAAATGTAAATCCAAGATGGCGGGTGCGAACATTTTAGCGCTGGCGTAGCGGTAGCATTATTTCCGAAAATCTGAGTCATGTTTTGTGCATGTATGTGTGTATGTTATGAGAAGCGTTTATTTTCAGAAAACAAATACATAATGCACACAGTGCGTTTCATTTATAGTTACATAGTACTTTTATACTAGATGATAACTTACTATCTATAGGAAACAATTCAAACAGTACTTAATGCTATAAAACTAGGAAACAATTCAAACAGTACTTAATGCTATAAAAATAGGAAACAATTCAAACAGTACTTAAAGCTATAAAAATAGGAAACAATTCAAACAGTACTTAATGCTATAAACTAGGAAACAATTCAAACAGTACTTAATTACCTATAGCTATTATTTACACTATCTATAGGAAACAATTCAAACAGTACTTAATGCTATAAAACTAGGAAACAATTCAAACAGTACTTAATGCTATAAAACTAGGAAACAATTCAAACAGTACTTAATGCTATAAAAATAGGAAACAATTCAAACAGTACTTAAAGCTATAAAAATAGGAAACAATTCAAACAGTACTTAATGCTATAAAACTAGGAAACAATTCAAACAGTACTTAATTACCTATAGCTGTTATTTACAGCCATAATCGGCTTTAAAACTCTCAAAAACCATGAAAACTGCCATCTTGGATTTACATTTTAACGCCACTATCGGTTTTACAACCCTCGAAAACCATGAAAACGTCACCCATGACAAAAAAAAATAAAATGTTGGCAGCCGCCATCTTTGATTTACATTTTAACATCACTATCGGCTTTAACACCCTCGAAAAGCATGAAAACCGACACCCATGACGAAAAATTTGAAAATTTTGCAGCCGCCATCTTGGATTTACATTTTAACATCACTATCGGCTTTAACACCCTCGAAAATTATGAAAACGACACCCATGACGAAAAATTTGAAAATGTTTGTAGCCGCCATCTTGGATTTACATTTTCACGTCACTATCGGCTTTAACATTCTCGAAACCAAAGAAAACAACCCCACCGATATAGTGACGGTACCTTCCAGGGACAATCATTTTCATTCGGCAGCTTTGTATTTTTCGCGGGGATCACGTGTAACAAACGGAATATTTATGTGATCCCGATTTCCTGGTATTTCCAAATAAATAAAACCACGTTATTTATGAAGTCGTTTCCATACCATGTATCCGATTAGTTGTGCATTCCCACATTTTCTTGAATCCCGGGATTTATATTAAGAAAAAAAATGCTAAGAAGCCGCTTCCATACTTTGTTAGCAAAATATTAACTTAAGGTTAATATGCATCCGATTATCCGATCTCTAGTTATAATGTATGATATTTTAGATTCAATTTATCTTAGTACTAATACAGCAGAATCGCAATTCATTTGGAATGAATGTACTCCTATACGTGATTCAGGAAGTCGAATTTTGTAAACAAACATGTCATATTTAAAAAGATATAGGCAACTATAGGTGGCCGTGCTGAATAAACTAAAATTGGTTTATTTTTCAAATTTAGCCAGTTGTATGAGAAACCAATGCGTTACATATGTTACTTGCCACACATCAATTATTTTCTAATAGTTTTTGGATAAGGGTGTTTTGTCTTTTTTAGATATTTTCTTGTAGGTAATTGTTTTTTCCAGCACGGCCCCCTATCCACATCTATAAATTATTTATTATTACGAATTCACAATATCTGTTGCGGCACATATAACGTGTTAATAGAGTACATTCCTTGAGTTGAAGAAACTTTTTAATACGCTAGTTTAAGAGCTAGATTGAAGAGTTTACGATAAAATCTTTGATCTAGCTCTTGGTCTATACTTAAAAATTGAACTCATTATATCTTCTAAACTAAGACCCGACTAAATCTGTGACTTGGCGACTAATTTCGACTAATTAGCGACTAAATCTGGGAGAAAACAGATCTTCACTAGGTGCCCTAGTTTTTGAGATATAAAGGTGGCCAAGCTGGGGAGACTCTCTCCAGATCGGCCACCAATGACCCCTTATAACTTTTGAACCAGTGACCGACAAATTCTGATATTTGGCGACAAATTTCGACTAATTAACGACTAAATCTTTGTGTTATCAAAAGTAAAATCCCTGATGGTGGCCAAGCCAGTGTCAGCCACACGAAACCCGGGGCACTAGCTTCGCTTCCGCAGAAACATTTTATAAACTGAGCATCATTGATATAAATACGCAGTAATATAATAGGTCTTTACCTATGAAATTGCCGTTTTGTATGAAAAAATTTAAACGAATTTTTTTCATGTATTTTTTATTTGTATTAATCGAAGTAATCACCCATGCAATCAATGCATCTTTGCCAACGCAGTGGCAGTTTATTGATGCCCTTCATAAAGAAATCAGCTGGTCGGGAGGCAACAAATTCTTCAAAGGCATTTTGTACTGCCTCTCGGGTATTGAATTTTTTTCCCGCCAAGAAGTTATCCAAATTCTGGAAAAAGTAGTAGTCTGTAGGCTCAAGGTCTGGTGAGCAGGGCGGATGACGGAGAGCTTCCAACCCCAGTTCTTGCAACTTGGAGACCGTCCGCTGTGCAGTATGAGGTCGCGCGTTGTCGTGCAGGAGCAGCGGAGACGAGCGATTGACCAATGCTGGTTGGAGATGTGCCATCTTCTCCATCATTGTGTTCAGTTCTTCACAGTACACATCTGCAGTAATGCTCACCCCGTTTGGTAAGAAGCTGTGATGAATCACACCGGCGCTAGACCACCAAACAGTGACCATCACTTTTCTAGGGGTAAGTTTTCGTTTAGGGCATTGTTTAGGTGCTGAACCAGGATCCAACCAACTTGCTGAGCGCTTGCGGCTATCAAACAGAATCCATTTTACATCGCAGGTAACAATGCGGTTCAAAATTCCTTCATTTGTGTGTCTGTTGAGCAGTGCAAGGCACGTCTCGACGCGTACTTCGCGCTGGCGATCATTGAGTTCGTGGGGCACCCATTAGTCAAGCTTTTTTACCTTGCCAATTTGACGCAAATGGACCAATATTGTTTTGACGCTAACGTCGAAAGCTGCTGCTAATTCAGCCGTAGATTGTGTATCATCAGCTTCCACAATCGCCTTTAATTCGTAATTGTCGACCAAAGTCTTCGGACGACCGCGAGGTTCATTTTTCATGACGAAATTTCCAGAACGGAAGCGGGCAAACCAATAACAGGTGGTGCATTGGTTTGTAGTGTTAGCTCCGTAAACGTCGTTGATGTTGCGTGCCGCTTGTGCCGCGTTGCTGCCACGACGGTACTCATATTCCATAATTACTCGAATTTTTAACGTATCCATGATGACGAAAAAGATTGAAATGCGATGAAAATGTAACACTAATCAATAAACAAATGACAACTTTGGGAAAAAAAAATCCATGTTTTTAAAATAAAATTAATTTGAAATTAGAATTCTTAGCCAAACAAAACTTATTTTGATTTGAAATTTCATAGGTAAAGACCTAATATTAATAATATCAGTGTTTCCGTTTTGTGATATCGAAGAGTACCTAGATAATTTTTGTTTGGCTAAGAATTCTAATTTCAAATTAATTTTATTTTAAAAACATGGATTTTTTTTTCCAAAAGTAGTCATTTATTTATTGATTAGTGTTACATTTTCATCGTATTTCAATCTTTTTCGTCATCATGGATACGTTAAAAATTCGAGTAATTATGGAATATGAGTACCGTCGTGGCAGCAACGCGGCACAAGCGGCACGCAACATCAACGACGTTTACGGAGCTAACACTACAAACCAACGCACCACCTGTTATTGGTTTGCTCGCTTCCGTTCTGGAAATTTCGACCTGAAAAATGAACCTCGCGGTCGTCCGAAGACTGGTCGACAATTACGAATTAAAGGCGATTGTGGAAGCTGATGATACACAATCTACGGCTGAATTAGCAGCAGCTTTCGACGTTAGCGTCAAAACAATATTGGTCCATTTGCTTCAAATTGGCAAGGTAAATAAGCTTGACAAATGGGTGCCCCACGAACTCAATGATCGCCAGCGCGAAGTACGCGTCGAGACGTGCCTTGCACTGCTCAACAGACACACAAATGAAGGAATTTTGAACCGCATTGTTACCTGCGATGAAAAATGGATTCTGTTTGATAACCGCAAGCGCTCAGCAAGTTGGTTGGATCCTGGTTCAGCACCTAAACAATGCCCTAAACGAAAACTTACCCCTAGAAAAGTGATGGTCACTGTTTGGTGGTCTAGCGCCGGTGTGATTCATCACAGCTTCTTACCAAACGGGGTGAGCATTACTGCAGATGTGTACTGTGAAGAACTGAACACAATGATGGAGAAGCTGGCATATCTCCAACCAGCATTGGTTAATCGCTCGTCTCCGCTGCTCCTGCACGACAACGCGCGACCTCAGACGGTCTCCGAGTTGCAAGAACTGGGGTTGGAAGCTCTCCGTCATCCGCCCTACTCACCAGACCTTGCGCCTACAGACTACTACTTTTTCCAGAATTTGGACAACTTCTTGGCGGGAAAAAAATTCAATACCCGAGAGGCAGTACAAAATGCCTCTGAAGAATTTGTTGCCTCCCGAACAGTTGATTTCTTTAAGAAGGGCATCAATAAACTGCCACTGCGTTGGCAAAGATGCATTGATTGCATGGGTGATTACTTCGATTAATACAAATAAAAAATACATGAAAAAAATTCGTTTAAATTTTTTCATACAAAACGGCAATTTCATAGGTAAACCTATTATTTTCTGCACTATTTAATTATTGCACCACACAAAATACAATCGCTTATGACAGTCCAAGCAACAAATATTTACTTATTCGCTTAAAAATACCTTGTATGAGGGTATATACTGATCAGTTCATAAAAGTACCAAATCGTATCTGCCCTACAAAATTTCCTCCTAGAAAAAGTTGAAAATCAATTTTCTCTTAGAAGAACGGATCGTCCGTTCTAAAATCGAAATCGAAAATCTTATTCTTTTTTTTCTTCCTTTTGGCTTCGCACGGTTTGTGCATTTAGCCAATGTCACGTTTAGTTTAGTAGGAACAAAGGTAGGGAAACGGAGATATTATTTTGATTAAATTACTTAAAACGGGATTTAGGATAGGACGGTGTATAGGATCAGTATATTATTATGATGTTATAATTAATGATCAAATTACAATGACGAAAATTTACAACTTAATATTATTTACAGTAATTAATGAGACTATACATTTATATATAAGAAAGCTATTTTTATAATATATATAATTTGCGTTAATCTATGAGGTTGAACACCATAGATATAAGAGAGCAACGGCCCTAGTTGCCTAAAGTAAATAAATTCAAAGTATAGATATATTTAAAAAAAAATGTAAATATAGGTATACAACGTGTTCTCGCAATTACGACATTGACTAAAGACACAAGTAGTGCTGGTGGCCAGTAATCATAAAAATTATAATAAGATAAAATAATTAATTAATTGAAAAAAAAAAAAATCAAACAAACTAAATAATAAAATAATAACCAAAATTAGGATCACTCTAGGCAAAAGACTCATTCATGAAGCTATTGCTTTCATAGACTTATAAAAAAAGATGGACTCCGCGCCACACATATCGAAAGTGAAGCACCCTACCGATCTATGTGTGCGTGATTTGAGTACCTGCAAAGACGCCGTCGCTCGTGTCACGTAATGGCGGCCGGTCGGCATACTATGATGTAAATGTGTGCGCGAGGCGTGTTTGTACAAACGGACCCGGCATACTTACTGTGCTTCACTTTCGATATGCGCAGCGCGGAGTCCATCTTTTTTTATAAGTCTATGATTGCTTTATGTTAGCTGGTAAGGTCTTTGACTATGACCCTTTTTCATTGTGTGTCTATAATGTTCTGATCCAGCTGTGAGTAGCTTCATGAATGATTTCTTTTGCACAACCCCCATAGAGAAACTCGAGTGGCGTGACCATTTCTTTCCCGTTCGTTTTAATTTCATGTCTGCGCTACAGGTTGCTCCAAGATGCTATTTTAGAATATTGAAAATAAATAAATAAATAATAAAGTTTAATTAAATTAAAATATCTTTACAAAACGAAGACGCGAAACCGTATACGTCAAATTAATGTCGTCAAAGCAGCGGCACGTTGTATAATACTTTTAGCTGCAAAAATATTATGACTTTCCGACCGCGCTTTACAAAATGGGTACTTACTATGAACATTATGGTCACCCTACTAATTTTTCTCATATAAAAAGTTAAAAATCAATTTTCTTTTAAAGTATAATATTTAGAAGGACGGACGATATGTTACAATTTAGTTAAGAAATAGTTAAAAATCTTATTCTAATTTGTGTTCATCTATGAGGTCGAGCCTAGTCAATAAAGCCGAAAATATTGGGCTCTCAGTTCAGACGTTTTAGTAAAATTCAATTTTCATTTACTTCTTAACAATAAACTTTTGTGTCATTATTTCTTTTTAACTAATTCACTTTTAGGTCTAAGTAAAATATGTTAAAGTCGTATTTATGTATTTCTTCAGATAAATTCATGTTTTGCAGATTCCTCAGTACAAACAATAATGAATTGAGGGCCCTAGATATATCGCCATAAATCTGTAATGTCATATTCTACAGACTTGGGAATTTCTTAAAATATTTAAGAAATTCTTAACTAAATTCCTAAATAAAAATTATTAACCCAGATATAGTACTTACTGAGATTCAGACTATGCCACTTTATGCAAGCGTCTGGATTGAGGGCCCAAGTTATTTAATCGTAAAAGTTTGAATTCACGTTTAAGAAAATGGACCTTTGCTTTAAGTTTTTACTATTTTTAACTCTAAATCCCCTATATGTCTTATTTCGTTTCGCAACGGTTCAAAAAACGGGCCCTCAGTCTATATGCACATATCTCAAAATGAGTGTGTATTTTATCACAACGGGCCAAAAGAAAAACCGTTACGCTTACATTTTTTTTTAAACTGTTTTGCAGTATTTTTAGCACGATAACAGTATTTTCTTTGTAAAAAGTACTTAATGGGTCAAAACCAAAATTTTGGATCATTTCATCTGTGTTATTTTTATGTCACAATAACATAAAGGAAAATAAGGGCTGTGTTCATGATGTAAGAGAAAAACAGTCAAGTATTTTATAATTATTTTTATTCATGATAAAAATGTAACAATCTGAAAGATTGACATAACAAAAGTCTCACTTCGACGCCTAAAAGAATAACTACAATGCTGTTAAAAAAACATTTAAGTTTTTGGTCTAAGCTTTTACGTGATCTTAATTTTAAAATAACAGGTAGTCACTTCAATGTGGGCTACCGATGGTAGTACCGATTAATCTTTTCATTTTCTTTGGTTAATTTTCTGTATTTCTTCTGATATTTTCTTTGGTATTTTTTCGAGGTTCACACTTTCTACTTCTTGCTTGTTGTCAGTATTTTTTTTAATTCCTCCAGTACTTTCGTCTGGTCTCCTTCTCTTTGTCTGATAGCTCTACTATATTTTTTTTTTGTAGAATTTTTTGCTCTGGTCAAAATTTTTCTCCTGCATTCGATTCTATTTTTCGGGATCGTTATTTTTTAGCCGCTCTAGATACATTTTCTGCCTTTCTGCAACCGATAAAGGCATATTATATTATCTGTAAACCAAACACTTTGAGTTTAGCAGGTTTCGATAAATCCGATATTTCTGATAAACTAGCTGACCCGACCAACAAGACAAATCCAATCGGTCCAGCGGTTCTTAAGTTATAAATGTGAAACTGAACCGAATTTGTTTTATATACTTACAATGTGTTTGGTTAACGGTTACCGATACTAAAAGGGCATATTATATACAATTTTTTTATCGACAAATCTAATTTTATAAAAAATCCTAACCCAACACCCCGCTAATGGCGGCCATTTTTAACGGCTGCATTAGGGAATGTGCAATAAAATGCTTATATCTTTGAATCTAAAAAACCTACAGACGTCCAAATGACTTAATGGTAAAGGTAGGTAGACGTTGAGGCTATGGAAAAACTAAATAAAATAAAAAAATAGTCAAAAAACATACAAAAACACGAAACTTTACACAAAAATAACTTTTTTTTTACATTTTTTACTTTTTCGCAAAAACAACCTTTGAATTTTGCATGTGAAATTATGTTTAACCAAAAGTATTTGAGTCAGTCTACAAAATGATATCAAAATAATGACAACATAACAATTATTGATAACATAAGTAGGGAATATAAATCTTTATATAAAAATCAAATTTTACTTAATTAACTTAACTGATTCCGTGCAGATTCCTCGAACGAACGAAATCTAACGAATCTGTACGAAATCTAACTTAGAGAGATGTATTGATGAATTTTATGGTTAAAATTATGGAAATACATAATTATGTTTTATTGCCGCGTATCATATTTTGATCAAGACACAACCTGACACGGACCTGCAAATTCCAAAAAACCCAAAAAAAAAAAATTTCGCGGGCTACCACTGCGCATCCTCCTTAGTTTAAAGGTACCTATTTAGTTAATTTTCACTAAGTTTTCATTAGTTGCCACTTTGCCAGAGGTTTTCTTAAAATAAATGCATTAAGTATTATACAATAAATGTTGTTAGTATCGGTAACCGGTAACCAAACATATTGTAAAGATAAAAATATTTATTAACCGTTCTTACAAAAAGTACATGCCTGTGTTTGTGAATACACCTTAATGCAATTTTTAAATAACGTGACATAAAAATGTAACATAAAGGAAACATGGACGATGTTTTTGAAGTGTTTCATTTCAATTCAAGACACACTATTCACTTAATGATTACAGCTCCTAAGCGACTGAATAGCACAAACAAAATAGTTTTCAGATAATAAAATTAAGATCAAACATACTTACATGTTATTTTTTTATGAATTTTCAAGAGAAACCACTAAATGTTTATTTGTCACTCCACACGCACAACACCTTTCGACTTTCTTGACACAAGATTATGACTGCCGCGCAGAAATTGGTGGTGTAAATGGCGTGACATTTCCGTCAATGTTCCCAGTAGTAAGTTTAAAAAAAAGTATTTTATTGGAAAATAACGCGTTACTTAAAGGAATAACATAAATGAACTCTTTTTGAGACGCATTGTTTTTATTTTTTTTAATTATTACATATAATTGTTAGTACATATAAGTTGCCTAGATATTGAGTGATTTACGCACACTTCGTTATGCTGGATACTATGTTCAATAAATAAAACCCTTTTCGAAGTTTTTGCGGTTTCAAACATTGAAATCGATAGTTGGACACAGGTTTTTTGAGGGAGAATAATATGGTATTTTCCATTCCGTTTTATTATTTTCATAATATTTCGTAAAGTATAACTGAACCACCAACTAATAAATTAAATATGAATTTAAGGTAGTATTCCGCTATGAAATCCATTTTTTAAAATAACATTACCATTACAGAATTTTTTGAGGAATAAGGAAAAGTCGGTGGACATGAAATTGTTATGAAATTGTACAAAATTTTGGTTTTGACCCTAATCACGTTCAGGACATGATTACATAGAATTAATTACTCTAAGTTTGATTATGTATTTTCAGTGGACGTCAGCTATACACATAGGTAATACAAGTACCCTAGCCATTAATTTTTACAAAGAAACTACTGTTATCGTGCAAAATAATAAAAAAAAATTGTAATCATACGGTTTTTATTTTGACCCATTGTAATAAAATTCACATTCATTTTGAGAAGTGCACATTTGCGAAGTGCGCATTTTGCGTCAAGTGCACATTTTGCGAAGTGCACATTCTGCGTCAAACCCGATTCAGGATGTCACACACAATATGCAACTGGCTGACTGTAAGGGCTGTACCTCACCGGTACGCCACGCGTCGACGTCGCCAAATCACTCGCCAGATCGCGCTGCCAACTAAATGCATACAGCTTTATACTGGGTGGCTCACACCTATCGTCCGCTCGGTTACGCAGTCAACCATACATTTTGTTGGCGACACAACCTGGCTGTAGCGCGGCCGTGGCATCCCGAAGCTATTTACAAAACATGAATAGTGAACTATCAAATAATATTATCTTGATATGCCTATCTCAATCTGTGTAATGTAGGTGAGTGTAAATATAATAGGTTAGGTAAGAATAAATAAAAACAATAAATAGGATGTTAAGGGAATTTATTTTGATTAATAACTGTTATACTAAAAGCATCAAGCTTACAGCTTGAGCTTTGTCCTCCTCCAGTGACGCCTCTTAGCGTTGTATCTGAAATAGAAAAAAATAACTTTCATTTATTGTCCAAGATCATAGGATTTTGTGCTGCACAGTTGGACATGAATCTTACAATGAGTTTATCAGTTCATAATAGGTATTATTGTTTGTAAGAGGCGAGTTCAATTCATAATTGATCAGTAGTTAGCTGCATACAATTTTCAAAGAAAGTATAATTGAGTTGCTGCTGCCTTTTCAAAGTCAAAGTAATTTATTTATTTGCTAATACAAAGGTGGTATAAATATTCTTGTGCGATGACACTTTTTGCCATGTTTTGGCATGCAAATATTAATGGTAGGTAAAGTGTTAGTGTTTGTAAGTGTTTCAAATTCATTCCCATATCAGGTCAGGATATACAATATCTTTTGAAACTACACACTAATGCATAGAAAACTGTAAATCACTTGAAAAAAAAAGATAAAAATAGCATTTATATGCCTAGTTAGTACTTGATAGCAACATTTTAGTGGACTGGCCATTTTATGAAATATAAACTAAAACTGTTTTGTCAAAATATAATATTGTGTTTGGTAAAGCAGATTCTACAGTGCACAGAGCAAACTTAAATAGACCTTAGTCCTAAAATTATTATTTTTGTCTGACAATATATTGTAGACATTTTGGTTAGAGGTACTTAATAATTTTCTGGCACATAAAAATAACATTGTGTGATGGCAGCATGGCGCAAAGACTGTTTAACTGTTGTATTGGGGTTATTTGTTTCAGCTTGAACAAATTATTAGGAAGCTGCTGTTGGATTTAATAAAAATAATAACCTAACTTAGTAAATAATTAACCGGGTCAGGAATCCTCAGTACCAGCCCTGTCTGGATTTGAACCCGATTGATGGCAATAGGCTCGCCCCTTATGGCCATAATAAATGGGACATAGAGAATAACTGGCGAAATGTGGTTGTACTATAGGTTCACTTCTGCCCAATTCTTCGGGGAAACAAGGCGTGATGTTATTTTAAACAGTACATGTACTGGAGTACCTACATGATAATAAGTAGCAAACAACTATGCACTGTAGTACCTACTAGACACAATACAGGACTGTGATTTGGAAGTTGTGAACTTTTAACAAAGAAGAACATATTATATCTGGGATTAGTTGTGAAATAATCATACAAACTTACCGAATAGTATTCCCAGTGCGCATTCTGACCCATTGTGGAATAGGCCTGTTTTGTTTCAGCTTTTTGGCAAGCTTGCGCTTGATAATAAATGTCTTGTGTGCCGACTGAAACATAAAGAATTGAATTAGTTAGTAAATATTTCTTTTCCAATTCAAGATTAAATTAATATTTAGAGATTTTCGAGAAAAATTTTCACACACCATTTTGCCGATCACAGTCAAAACAAAGTGACAGAACAAAATTTATGTTTTCACAAAGTCAAACACAGGTAATATTTCAAGTACGAGTACGAGGCTTTAGGCTTAAATATATTTTTTTTTTATAATACACACTCTAGGGATATTTTTAAAAAAGCGAATTACTATCAATGTGTTAATTATTTATATTACATGTATATATTTAAAAGATACGTTATTTAATATTCTACCATTTTTTAATAATGGTGTATATCATAGTTGCGAAGTTCATTAACGCGATGTATGTACGTTACTACGAAAGTTCATTGCCGCGATGTACGTTACTGCGAAAGTTTAATATCGCAAAGTTCGTTGTTGCGAAAGTTCATTGCCGTGATGTACGTTACTGCGAAAGTTTAATATCGCGAAGTTCGTTGTTGCGAAAGTTCTCTAATGCGATGATTGCAGTTTCGATAACACGCTATTGCAACGTAGGTCATGTAGGAGGGTTGCTGATACTGGTGATAGTGGAAATATGTATTATATTATTGGACATGACAATAAATGAACAAAAATTGTAAGCAACTATCTAAGTATATCGCACACTAAAGTACCCGTCACGAGAAGCTATAAATTATGTAAACAAACATCTTTTACTAAGTAAACATTTTATACTGCGAGATAATAATAAATTGACCATATTCAATCGACATGAAATATAAACGGGTTATATGAAAGTAACAACCTATTTAATTTAGTCGTATCATATTTTAACGACGCAAAGCGCTATTGTTTGTGTTTCTTGGTACCGGAACGCGTCCGTCGCAGGGATTGTAAACTATCGGGACGCCATTTTGAAATAAACGCGTCATTCGAGTTTCGAATGCGTACGAGTTTGTTTCGTGATACATGTCACTGATTCTGACACAGAAATGGAAACATCTGAATCTGACGAATAATTATTCTTAAATAATATAATTATGTTACTTAATAATTTATTAAATCTTAAACAAATTCATTTTTTTTGTTGGTCCAAATGTTGTGAACTCCTGAACACTTGTTTACAAAATTTATAGCTTCTCATGACGGTTACTTTAGGTACTTAATCTACATAAATAACACATAAAAACGTAATAGTTTTCTCTCTGCCGGCTACTGTTAAAATGATAGCAATCACATGAATGCAAAATATTGATCTGTTCATGCTCATGTTTATAATATTACTTACTTATTTATTTTCCATAATATAAAATTACTACTATGTTACTATGTGCGGAGTACATAAGTTTTGTTTTTGTTAATTTTTTTTGTTGCAATTACAAGTCTACTTAAATATGTATATACATGAATTTTGTTTATGTTTATTTTATTATTGTTATCTTTTGGTCCAATTATAATAAAATTTGCTTACAATTTTTGTTCATTTATTATCATGTCCAACAATGTAATACATATTTCCACTATCACCAGTATCAACAACCCTCCTACATGACCTACGTTGCAATAGCGTGTTATCGAAACTGCAATCATCGCATTAGAGAACTTTCGCAACAACGAACTTCGCGATATTACACTTTCGCAGAAACGTACATCGCGGCAATGAACTTTCGCAACAACGAACTTCGCGATATTAAACTTTCGCAGTAACGTACATCGCGGCAATGAACTTTCGCAGTAACGTACATCGCGTTAATGAACTTCGCAACTATGATATACACCCGGTTAAGGTACTTAGATTAAAATTTCAGGATTTTATGGAAAAAAAATGAAGCATAGACGGAAACCGTATATGAATTAACTTTTAATTTGAATAGTGAGTAAAAACTGAAAAAAATAGAAAAATCATTTAATTTGTGTTTATAAACTTGAAGTTAGTAGTCTGAGAAAGCGCCCATGATGTTCATAACACATCGGCAACGATTCGGCATGCTCAGAACAAGGTTGTCAATGTCTTGCTGCGGAATATTGTCCCATGTCCTTCTGAGGTGCGCAAAAAGTTGATCTTCTGTAGCCAGATTTTCAGGAACTTCCTTCAGAGCTCTTCTTTGCAGCATATCCCACGCATGCTCAATGGGATTTAGATCTGGCGATTGAGCAGGCCAGTCTAAGGCCCTAACATTGTGTGTATGTAACCAAGCTGCTACCGTTCTCGCCGTGTGTGCCTGGGCATTGTCGTGCATGAGCAGGAAATCTTGCCCCATTTGTGTTCTGTGGGTCCAGATTACGGGCCCCAGCACCTGTTGGACGTATCGTTCTGCCGTCATATTGCCCCGCACCCAAACGAGATCCGTCCGTCCTCCAAGATGAATTCCTGCCCAAACCATAATTGTTCCTCCTTGGTATGGGTGAACTTCCTGAGGGTTCTGAAGACGGCTCCATCGTCCAGGAACTCGCCAAACACGCGTCATTCGTGAATCTGGATGGAAGCCGAACCTGGATTCATCCGTGAAAAGCACATTGGACCATTGCTCACGGCCCCAGTCCACCCATTCTAATCGTCGTCCACGATTGCCTCTCCGTAAAGGTGGGACCCGGAGTGGTCTACGAGAGCGTAGATTGCTTTCATGCAGTCGCCTTCTTACAGTTTGGTCACTCACAAGCACTTGGTGTTGCACTCGCAGCCTTTGGACCAATTGAGTCGCCATTTCATTTGGTTGAGCTCGCGCAGTAATTTGCATAAATCGGTCTTGTCTGGGGGTAGTGATGCGACTTGGCCCCCGGTGCCTCTCCGCTACTTCACCTGTGGCACGATAGCGTGTCCACAATATTGAAATTACATTTGGTGGGTCCCTATGGCCTCAGCAACATTACGCTGAACAGACCCAGCTTCCAGCATTCCCACAGCTCGTAACATCTCCGCCCTCGTCAAATGTTGGCGTTGCATGGCTACAATACCTCAATTTTAACTTTATCTTTCGTTTAAAAATGAAAAAAAAAAACTGTAACTAAACGTAATTCGTATTGTTTTCTAAATTTCGCACAAATGAAAATTCCCTCTCTTACACATCAAGACATTTTTATGCCACCGAAACAAAAGAATTTTCAAAAATTTGAATTTGGAATTAGTCTGAGATAAATTACAAACAAATCGGTGTATAAAAGATTCCAATGCGGCCAGTACTTTTCGAGTTATTTAATTGAGTATGAAATATCCCTAGACCGTGTTGATGTGTGTAGTTAAAAAGTTAAAATGACGTTTTTTTCTGAATAACGTAAAGTCGTAAACATATTTTCACGCCTTGTTTATCCGAACGGTTGGGTTCCGAACGGTGTACCTCGAACTCGCTAACTAATTCGTGTTTTCTCTGAATCTTGTCTTGCTATATTATTTATATCCGCAATAACCGAAAATTGTACTAAGTTACTCCACTCCGCGACTTTATGCGTAATCCCTGTGTTCTTTTCTATGATATATAAATAAATAACTCTTCGTTCAAAGGAATTCAAACAACAAAGTATTTATCATTTTCCATCCGTGAAAAATGTTGACGAATAACGATACTGCGAACGCGATACGTTTCAATTCAAGATATCGTTGGACTATAATAGTTCTGCTTTTGTGTAATAATAATAAATTATAATTATAGAGTATTTACATACTAAAATCAGTAAATAAATTTAGGCGGGTCACAGCAGCTTTGTGACCCACCTAGATTTATTTAAACTTTTATGATCATAAAAACTTGAATCTGAACGCGGCGGCGGGCTGCTTAAGCGGCGTTTGTGTTCAATCATTGTATTCTATTCTGTTTATTGTTGTGGCAAGCAAAGCCGATGTCGACCAGTGTCGACCATTCTGCCAATGTCAAAAGTGAGATGGAAATCAAGTGTGCATTGAACTAAAAAAAAAAAGAAAAGTAAAATAATAACATAAAAAACTACGACGATACAGTTGGTCTTGTGAGGTTAGTATGGGACTGAAACAAACGAAAAGATAAAATTACTTATACATATTATATAAATTGTTAGAACATTAAAAATTTATACGTATACCACATCCACACTGACAGATATTTGTGGAGATAAATCATAATTTTATATTATTATGACGGATGAAAATCATCAACGCCACAAGCAGTTCTGTATAGTGTATTATCTATGGTCTGAACTGTGTCTGTTGAAGTGTCATCAGTCAGTGTCACCTGACACCTGTGACCAGTCTGGTGCCGATGTCAATGTCTAATGTCAATGGCTGATAGAAAGAAGAACATTCGTTTATTTGTAGAAAGTTAGAAAGTATAATGTGATTATTGTGATTGAATATATTAAAACAATACGAATAAATAGTACTTATCTAAAATTTGCGTAATAAGTAACTATATAAATAAAAGTATTCTAAAATGAATTACTTTAACCTGAGTAAATTAGTTACGACACTCAGCGTTAGAAGATTTTTGGAGTGTCGAACTGCTACAACCAAAACAATCATTAGGGCTGATGGAAAAGATGTACCTAAAAGGAAAAATTATGAAAACAGAATAACTCTGATAAGCACAGATAATTCAGTTAGTATTACGGATTTGAAGAATGCTCAGAATTTATCTGTGAGGCGGGACTTGAAGCTTGTAAAAATACAAGATGTGGATTCTAAGACCAGACGACCTGTGTTCAAGTAAGTTGAAAGTGAAAAGTGCGTATAAATTCTGTACAGTGCGATTCATCTAAGAATAAGAACGGCAATGACCTCTAACTGTTAACTGAAACTTGAAATAAAACGGCTTGCAAAGTTTTGTAGTGATATCCTTATCCATTTTAGTTCTGTTTTTGGAATTTGTTTTTGGTAAAATATGTCACTGACTTTGCAAATGTGTAAACGAGGTGCTGTTTTGCTAAATCTTCACAATATGGCGCAAGGTCATTCCTATTCTTAGTTGAAACGCATTGTATATATTCTTTGTCTATAAAAACTATTGATACAAGTATATTGTATAATTAGCAAATTGTAAACTGCAATTTACAACTTTTAGAAAATAGTTAATCTCTGGTCAGGTTTTGTTTGTATTAAATGAGAATTTGTGCTTTAGGTTGATGACAAATACAGAATATCATTCAGAAGAGCTTTCAAAAAGAAAGGAGAAACAGACAGCCCGTCAGAATAATTTAATAAAAGGTGAAAAACTGATAACGCTGTCCTCAAGGATAGGAGATCACGACTTGATGACTGGAGTGAAAAAAATGATGAAACTGGTAGACAAGCATTATGAGGTGAAAGTTGTTATTGCTGGAGAGGATGCTGAAGCTGCAAATAAATCTGTACGTTATTGCAATTTCTTATTTCTTCAACAGCCAAAATGTAGGGATCTGTATCTTAGGCATGGGTTGGTCCTAAACCTGGCAAGTCACTAACATGACTTTTTCAATTTCATATATAGTTTTTGAGTTTATTGCAAACATGATTGGTGAAGGAATACACTATGTTTTCCTTAGATGTAAAAATGACGTGATTATTCATTTTTATACAGGGAAGGGAAGCGCAAAGCTTTGCATTGGAGTCTTGCACTACGGCCAAAATATCTTGGCGAGTCCGAACTTTGCGCAGAAGGCTGCACAGTAACATATTTTAGGAACCAAATGGTGACACGAGGAGAGTGTGTGAGAGAATATTCGCAGAAGTTCGTAGTACCTACGTTCAGACAGCCAAAATATTTTGCCCATAGTCAGTATTAGGTATAACTGAAAGGTTTAGGTAGTAAAATGAAGGTATACAATCTTGATGTGACTTTTTACACAAACACATAATAAACAAAATAAACTACTGCTTAAACTAATGGTTCAATTGATTTAGTAATCGTTATTGTTGTATTTACATTGGTTTTTAGTTGCATTTTATTTTTAACCCGTTGCACGCCAATTAGTAGGCATAATAGATTTTTTATTGTTATCTGCACATCTGGGTGTCAATCGACATTTAAAGAGTTAAACTGAGGTTTTAAAATAAAAAAGATAAAAGACACATCAAGATTTTTTACCTTTATATCACTACCTAAACCTTTCTAGTATAGATTGCATTATTTAAAATGTATTTATTCTAACTAAAGCACATTTTTAAATTTCCAGGAAAGGATATTCCAAGTGATAGAAAACCAGGTGAAGAATATGAGTAAAATAGTGCAAAAGAGGATCAAGGGTAACAGTTTAAGGTTTCAATTATTACCAATAAGAGATAGCAGTTCCCAAGAAACTAATAACACAGACTCTAATCAAAATGACAATGGTAAGGGCCCACTATGACTAGGAGCGTTCCTACTTGCTATATTATTCACAAAGTATGTGATATTCACAAAATATTATTCTGTTACTAATAAGGAACCTAATAAAAATTCTAAGGAATCTGATTCTGTAAACAAAGAATCATACCGCATTTGGTATAAGTATTTAATTTGGTATATTTTTACTACCAAGTGATCTTTGTTATTTACAATGAAAATGTGGAATTAAATAATTATATCAATCTGTCTAGCCTTTTCTCAACTATGTTGGGGTCGGCTTCCAGTCTAACCGGATGCAGCTGAATACCAGTATTTTACATGGAGCAACTACCTATCTTACCCCAACAACCCAGTAACTGGGTAATATGATACCCCTTGGTAATACTGGTTGTCAGACTTTCGCACACCGCTAGCGACAGCGCTACCTACGGGGTCCAATTATGTTTTCAAACCATCCAGGAACCCATTGAAATATACATGTCCGTAAGGATTGAGTCGCCACATTTCGTATCTTAATGAAATTTAATACTTATTTAGTAGTAAGTTTAAAAATTTTGTAGGTTCGATCCTCGATTTTGTAGGTATAATACTTCAAAAGATATATGAACATAAAGGTGGCACCTCAATCTAAATATTTGGATTGAGTCGCCTCGTCAGAACTAGGTACATGATGGATGAATGTTTATCATTATTTGGTATGATTTAGTAGTAGTTGTGTATAGTACCTACTAAAAATCTGAGTCCTGTACTGTTGATATTGAAGAATATACAATACTTTTAATGTGGCTCCTCAATCCATCAATCAATCAATCATAAGAACGTGAATTTCCATGAAAGTAATTAGTCAATTTATATTCCACTCCAAAGAACATTTAGTAGTAAGTGTGTTCGAATTTGTAGCATATAGAGAAAGTAGTAAAACTGAGTGAATTTAGTAAATAAACGCATTTTATTTGGCTCCTCAGTCCTGACGTTCTGCAAATAAATAATTGATTGTATCTACCTGAGATCACAACGGAATCAATAACCAGAGACACTAACATTTTGTATAAATGTCTACAAAATACTTATGTACAAATCAACATTGTATATATTCGGTATCTGAAAAAAAAATACTTTTCGATATTCATTAAGAATTCGCTATTGAGGGTGACCATGTTGTTTGTGTACCTGGGACAAACGGTCAAACTAGGTAAGTCCAGGTTCGTTAAGTTAGGGAAGCTACGGAAGATCTTCTTGTCCAAAATATCGCAGTGTCTCGAAACAAAAGTCTTTGACCAGTGTGTGTTGCCAGTTATGATTTACGGCCCTAAGACGTAGCGTTTTACAATGGGCCTCATAAGAAAGCTCAAGGTCACCCAAAAGCCAAAGAAGAGGGTTATGCTCGGTGTTTTTCTGCGAGATCGAGTTAAGAATGAGGTCCCTTTTGGGGGGAGCAGTGGACGTCTTTCGGCTGAAATGATGATGATGATGATGTTAAATGAAACCAGGATGACTAGTTTTCGAAATTTATTTTTTTAATAAAATCCCTACTTATTTCTAACAGAATTGTATTATTCACTTCGTAAAGGAGAAAAATAATAAAGTGTTCTTCCTATACGTTCTAAATAATTGCCATTTAAATACTAAGTTACCTAATAAATAAACACATTAATACTAATTGTAAAAAACTATTCAAACTGCCCATTGAAACCTCTGATGTTATGGTAAGCGTTTATAACTACGATTTTGTATCGAAGCGCTTTTGTGTTTTAAAACAAATCACAATTGAAATCAAGATGTGCCAACAAAGATAATTATGCAAATTACATATAATAACAATGTTACAAAACCGGTCAAGAGCGAGTCGGACTCGCGCACCGAGGGTTCCGTTCCGATTTCTGAAAAAGTGTGCTATTTAGAGACATCGTTTTATTTTTCCTGTAATCTTTACATAAACTTCTATCATACAGAATATTTGCAGATTTTTCGCTTTGCAAACTTCGGAGATAAGGGGGGGAACGGTATTTTTTTTTACATTTTTCATCAAAAGTCGAAAACTATGCGGCCTATAAAAAAGAAAAAAAATGTTTGAGAATGTGCAAATAGCGTTCTTTCATATCATACCCCATATGCCATAGTAAACCCACTTTGAATTTTTAAGACCCCCTTTCAATCAATGTTGCAAAAAAAGTATAAATATTTCTATTTCTTTCTTATTTGCAAAATAGTTGGGTAAACATCATCTAAAACTGTTCCATATTTCAAGTTGATAGCATTAGTAGTTCTTGAGATATCCAGCTGTGACAGACAGACAGACAGACAGACTGAGTCACACCATAAGGGTTCCTTTTTTACCATTTTGGTACGGAACCCTAAAAAGGAACTATCCCTATACTATATGTTTTAAAAAACAGCACATAATAAGTGGCAGGTCCACTAATCGAATCGCAACCCGCGAAATACAATAATTGAGTAGTCCCGATGCCCATCTGTGGTCTCCGAGAGCAAATGCGCGAGTTAGAGTCAGCTCACACCGAGACGCGACGCGACGCGATGTTGCGCGCACATTTTAAAAGAGCGACTCAAAATATAACTTTATTTTCTACACGAAAATATACACATTTCATTGTTAGAATTTAGAATACGTTGCACCATGCAGCGCTGCGCCTCGTGATGCCTCGCAGTGTATAGCGATGCATCGCGACGCAGCGGTGCTTCGCCGGTACGCGCGTTGTGCAAGAGCGGTGCTGCACCTCACGAAGCCGCGCGACTACTCTACTACAGTCTCTACTATTTCCGTCCAGACTTCGTGTAGAATTGATGCAGTTTGGTCGAGTGCTCGAGTGAAATTATAATGATAGACTGGGATCTTGTTATAATCGGACTTCTTGCAGAAGAGGAAGAGGAAGAAGAATACAAAAATAAAATTAAAAACACGCAGTGCGGGGCGGGAGCACGTGGCGAATGTAGACACGTTCCGCTGCGCCGCGCGGCGTCGGCTTGAAATGGCGGCTGCGAAAATTTTTGCAGCCGTCATCTTGGATATCCATTTTGACCTCATGAACGTTTTAGGTGTTTAATCCAAAAAAAATAGGCTTGGTAGTGTCGTTAATTGGAAACGACACTACTGGTAGTGCGGCTGGTAGTGTCGTTGCCAATAAACGAAAATTCTCAAGGATCTCTTCATCAGATTATGACTTGGTGACAATGGGTGGTCCCATTGTTCCCTCGAGAGCATAACCTTTCAAACAAAAAAATAATTGTGCAAATCCGACTATACAGGCTGACTTTGAAAACATGCGACAAAATAGATTTTGTTTCTATAAGCCACGAAACGTACATTTTCTTTTTAAATCACGTATTCATGGTCACCCCACAAAAAAATTTCATAAGAAATTAAAGAATAGCTAATAACTTTGTAAATATGTACTTTTTTTTGTATTTTTTTATACGTGCATTTAGTAGAAATTTATACAAAATATTGGCGTTTTTTGTTCCAAATTTCGTCACATGATTATGTAGATTAGAGGCAAATCTATTTACCGAAGCATCTGAATTGAGGAGCCACATTAAATATGCTATATCTCCCATTTCTTTCTTTTGTGATTGCCGACTCTTATCCTACAAATCTAATATTTTTACTACTAAATGATGTTGAAATTGCACATTAATTGAACTACTGCTTCTTTGAAAAATGACCAGTCGTATGTGTATGGTCTGAGGAGCCACACATAATGTATTGTAACTTTTTTAATTTTAACACTACCGAGCTCAGATTTTGTCTACTAAATACTCTCAAATACTACTAAATCATACCAAATTATGATAAACATTCATCCATGATGTTCTTAGTTCTGACGTGGCGACTCAATCCAAATATTTAGATTGAGGTGCCACCTTTATGTTCATATATCTTTTGAAGTATTATACCTACAAAATCGAGGATCGAACCTACAAAATTTTTAAACTTACTACTAAATAAGTATTAAATTTCATTAAGATACGAAATTTGGCGACTCAATCCTTACGGACATGAAATATACACCTATAATTTCATCTAAATCGGTCTGGCCGTTTAGCAGGAGTTAGGTGACAAACACACATACAGAAGAATTATATATACAACGTGTAACGTTAAATGCGCAAAACCTCTTAAGGGGTCATTGTACTCATCATTATGAACAACTTTTACTATGGGACCAAACCTGAAATCGCGAAAAAAAAATCAGCTGTTCAGTACATTTTGACGAATTATGCGAACATAAATGTTCTGAACAGCTGATTTTTTTTCGCGATTTCAGGTTTGGTCCCATAATAAAAGTTGTTCATAATGATGAGTACAATGACCCCTTAAGAGATTTTGCGCATTTAGCGTTACACGTTGTATAGGGTGACTGGTAATTAGTGACCGATTTAGAGGCATGAGGAACAGGGTGTAAAGTTCACTCATCCTCCATTGAAAAGGGAGGATCCTCCGACCAGACGGGTGTTGTATCTGGTGGGCTACTGCCCGTCGGTTGATGTCGGGATGTTGTATATGTATATGCTAGTCGCGTGGTAAACTCTAATTGCTCGATGCAGGATTGCGTGATGTCATGTCCTTGTGATGCGTAGTTCGTATGTGGCGATGTAGATGCCGCCACAACCGATACCTAAACACATGATTGTGCTCATGATAACAAACAACTTTTATTATGGGACCAAACCTGAAATCGCGAAAAAAAAATCAGCTACTCCCCACATTTTGCCGAGTTATGCGAATGTGAATGTATGGGGAAGCTGATTTTTTTTCGCGATTTCAGGTTTGGTCCATAGTAAAAGTTGTTTTTTATCATGAGTATAATCATGTGTTTAAGTATCGGTCACTAATTACAAGTCACCCTATATATACAGGGTGAAATTTTGTAATGCCACCTGAAGGGAAAGTACTCTTAATACTGTAGATAGAAGATTTTACTCAAAGGAAACATTCCTTTATTTTTGAATAGAAAGAAAACTGTATTCAAAGATGTTCGAAAATTCGCTTGCCACACCCGGGAATCGAACCGGCTAAAATCTGTAAAAATGACACACTGTACTTTTATTGCATTGATCGTTAGGATCAATTATAAGGATGAAATCTCTCTAACAAACTTAATAAATTAAATGATAGGAAAACCATGAAATCTTAAATTATTTTAATTATTTACAAAAAATGGTAAACTAAATAATTAGTTGCTCGAAATGGGCTCCATTTTCTTGGATACACAAATGTATTCTTCTAACGAATTCATTCTGTCTTTCTTTATTCTTTTCTAACCTTTAATAACGTGTTGTGCTGAATATTATAAATCGTATTCTGAACTTCAACTTTTAACTCGTTTTCATTTGCATAAAATTTAATGTAAATTAGATTTTTCACATATCCCCATAAAACAAAAATCTAAAGGTGTGAGATCTGGTGATCTCGCAGGCCATCTGATTGTGCCTATCTGACGGACAGGGCCGTCATCTACCCCGGTCATCAGGGAGAGTGGAACCGGCGAGAGATGTCGTGCGGTGTCCCACAGGGATCGGTCTTGGGGCCGCATCTGTGGGACATCGGTTACGACTGGGTGCTGCGCGCCGACCTCCCTAGCGGCGTCAGCGTAGTATGTTACGCTGACGACACGCTGGTCCTGGCGCAGGGGAGGTCGCACCAGGCGGCGGCTGAACTAGCGACACGCGGGGTTGCGATAGTCGTGGAGAGGATCCGGCAGTTGGGACTCGAGGTGGCCTTGCACAAGTCCGAGGCCATGTGTTTTCATGGTCCTCGGAATGCGCCACCGTCGGGTTCCGAAATAACGGTGGGAGGGGTTCACATCGGAGTCGGGTCGACGATGAAGTACCTGGGACTCGTCCTCGACAGCCGGTGGAACTTCGTGGAGCACTTCCGACGTTTGGCTCCCAGACTGGCACGGGCTGGGGCTGCCTTGAGGCGGCTCCTGCCCAATCTGGGGGGTCCAAACGCCTCCTGCCGGAGGCTCTATGCGGGGGTCGTGCGGTCCATGGCCCTTTACGGAGCACCGGTGTGGGCGCGTTCCCTAAGGCTGGGACCAGCCGGCAGGTTGAACGCGTCCCAGAGGGTCATGGCCATCCGGCTAGTCCGGGGATACCGCACGGTCTCCCGGGAGGCGGCGAGCCTCCTTGCCGGATTGCCGCCGTGGGATCTGGAGGCAAAGGTCCTCGCGCACGTGTGGGAGTGGCGCGAGGAGGCGAAGCGCCGGGGCGTAACTCCGCTGCCGCGAGAAATCACGGTACAGCGGACAGAGCTCCGGCGGGATCTCATGGCGGCATGGAGAACGCGACTGTCGCAACCCAGCGCTGGGCACGCCACAATTGCGGCGATAAGTCCCCTCTTTGAGGAGTGGTTAGAGAGGCGCCACGGCGTCCTCACCTTCCGCCTGACGCAGGTCCTCACCGGACACGGTTGTTTCGGGAGGTTCCTGTTTCGCATAAGGCGGGAGGAAACGCCCGGGTGTTTCCATTGTGTGGATCGCCCGGAGGACACGGTAGAGCATACAGTGGAGGTCTGCCCGGCTTGGGCAGAGCACCGCCGTGTTCTCACGGAGGCGATCGGCGGCGACGATCTCTCGCGTCCGAGCCTGGTCCAGGCCATGGTGCGGAGCGAGAGTGCATGGGAGGCCGTCACCTCCTTCTGCGAAGCAGTGATGCTCGCGAAGGAGGAGGCGGAACGCGTGAGGGAGAGGCAGCCTCACGCCCTCAGTCGCCGCAGGAGACGCCCTGGGCGGCGGGAATCGCGGGGCGATTTCCGGCCACCGTAGGCGCGGGCCTGCGGACGGTGAGCAGCGGGTAGCTCGCCGTCCGGTAAGGACCAGGCCCGAGTCGACGGCGCGTCGTGTTCCACGCGCGCCTCAAAGAGATGTCAGCAAGTGACGGGGCCCAATAGGGCCGACGCCGCTGGGGTCGCGGGTTGTCTGAAAGGGTTACCGCGGCCCTGGCATAGGCAACTGAAGGAACACGGGTGGGTTTTAGTCAGTAAAAGTCTGACACGCCCTCCCGCTCCACCCAGAGCGGGAGAAGTTATTTGATGATTTCCCACCCTCAAAAAAAAAAAAAAAAAAAAGGCCATCTGATTGTGCCGTTATTACCAATCCAGGTATTAAAATGGCTATTAATGTAGGCAGTATAGTGATTCTGCTGTTATGCGCTAAAGAGCTTTATCTTTGAGTTAAAGAGCTTTAACTTGACTCATTGAATTTATAAGTCCAGATTTCATGGTTTTCCTTTCATTTAATTTATCAAGTTTGTTAGAGAGATTTCATCCTTATAATTGATCCTAACGATCGATGCAATAAAAGGACAGGTTGTAATTTTTACAGATTTTAGTCGGTTCGATTCCCGGGTGTGGCAAGCGAATTTTCGAAAATTTTTGAATGCAGTTTTTTTTCTATTTAAAAATAAAGGAATGTTCTCTTTGAGTAAAATTTTCTATCTACAGTATTAAGAGTACTTTCCCTTCAGGTGGCATTACAAAATTTCACCCTGTATATTAAGATATAATTTATAGTAGTAAGTTACAATGCCTTGATTGATGTATTGTCAATTTAACTTAAAGGCCAGTTTATACGAGCCCAGTAATATGACAGTACCTACAGTAAGTCAGTCCAGCACTGTCTTCAACTGGGCTTGTGTAGATGTTATAGTCAAACCTCGAAGCTCCGGCGCTCCTAGTTTTGACTAGTCAATCCTCAAGTCTTACTTGAAGTCTCAGTCAAAGCCCAAACAAATGAAGTTTTTCGGCCTCTGACTAAAGAATTTTCGTCAAACCTAGGAGAAACTAATTTGGTCAGGCAAACGTCGAAACTCAATTTAATTAAATTGGGGTTTAACCAGTCAAACTAACTAACCTCAAAACACCTAGGTTAGACTTGGGTTAGAGTTTTCGGCAGCAGGTCGATGGAGTCCGGCTGTCTGCAGGGTTTAAAGGAAAAAACCGAACCTCGGGGTGCCCCTGACGTCGACGTTTGACCGAGTCTGCAAGTCGCTTCTAGGATCGACTAGGCAAAGCCCGAAACAGATTATTTTACTTTCGACGTTTGACTGAAAAGTTAGGAACTTCTAGGTTTCACTAAATAGTAGATTATGCACCGAGGGGCTAAAGTTGTGTCTTATGTCACGGGCGTCATATTGAATCTCGAGCGCAATGAAGGATTCGGGATTCAACTCCCGAGCGCAGCGAGGGAGTTAAGAGTTTAACTCACGAGCGAAGCGAGGGAGTTAATACAAGAATCCTGAATGTAGCGAGGGATTCAAGCTAGCCCAAGGCAAAGACACCTTTAGCCCAGAGGAGGATACTCTACTTTTTACACCTACTGTGAGAAAATAATAGCCATAGTACGAAAAACAAAGTATTTATTAAATAACCAAACAGTAAGAATAACATATTGGATGATTGGCTGTATGCATTTTGAATTTAGAACGTCATTGGAGACGCTCGTGAAAATAGAGTATTTTTGATAACATGTGATAAATCGACTGTAGTATAGATAGGTTTTATTATTTATTTATGTATTCACAAAATCCACAGCAATCTTAGCGCAGTTTACTTAATAGTACATTATTGCAAAGGCCGTGAAATAGGCAATTGCAGGTCGAGTATGAGTTTGAAGGCCGAGCCGTAGGCGAGGACTTCACTAATACGAGACAAGCAATTGCCATTTCCGCCGAGGCATATATAGTGCTTTTCTCAAAAGAATGCAGGGAAATGAAAGTAGTTAAGTTTCCTTAATTTTTCAAGTTAATGCCGTTTTTAACATTTCAGCATGGAATAAATTTCCTATAATGTAGATGGGTTTTTAGTTTTAACAATCTCATTAAAATACGCCAAAAATACTGTTTCATCAATCATAAAATTTTAATCCTAAACCTAAAATACATGAAAGTGTATTTTTCTTTTGACTTCGCTGGAAGCAGGTTTTCCATTGCCAATTTGGCTTCTGATCTTAAATCTGGTGGAGTACCTACAATCAAACTCCATTTCACTCTGAACCGTTGGAACTCATTTTAATTAAGTATTTTTATATTTAATAAGTATGTAAATATACATTTTCAAATCAAGATGAATTTTCAGTTTTGCCGCCAATTTTCTATCTAACATCTGTGCCGAAAGGCAAACGCTTTTATGGCTATACAGCCACGTGAACGCAATTTATACTAAGCAAAGAGATCCAATCAAAGAGTATTTAATAACCCCAGCACGCCGTTTCATACAACATTGCTGGAGCGGTGTAATGTTCCAAATTCAAAAAACGCTCCTGAAATGGATTTATTTTCTTTGACCGTAAATTCGATACTTCGCGTGTTCTTTTTTCGAAAATAATGACAATATTTCCATGCATGTTTGAGAAAAATAAATTAACTAATGTTACAGCTAATTACTATTACGGTATTAAGGCGCGGTACGGTATTTGTTATTATTAATGCCAGTTTTAATGTTATTCCATTCCTTTTAAAAAATGGTTCGTAGTTACTTTATCTAATTATTCTAACAATATTATGTCTTCGAAAACATGGCAACGTTGAAGAAGCAGTCGTTATGATTTTGTAGGAAATCGAGAATATCATCCACGCGTAGTAAGGGTTTCGAGAATAGCTTTCCTCTTTCTGGCACCAAAGGGTGTTTGTTAGTACTATACTGCCAATTTAGCTGAGCATGTGAGATTCCAAATTCAAATCACATTATTGACCAGCGGGTCATAATGAAATCCAGTACAACATTATTGACCGGCTGTGCCCCCGGCCACTAATGACTCACTTTAGGTTAAGGTTGCTTGACATATAATTTGACATTTTCGAGCAGGTGGTGTGAAAAATACTTTTCGTACCACTTGCTCAAAAAAGTGACATTCTATGCCACAAAAAGCGAACATAACAATAGTCATTTTTAATCTGTTAAAAACAGGGAAAGAAAATTGTACTGAATTTCATTCATCCTCTAGGAGGAGAATGTGATTTAAAGGAATACTTACCGAAATTTATACTGAACTACATCTGTGTTTACACCATTGAGTTTGTATAAAAAGCAGTATACATATTTTTGAAAAAGGAATACGCATTTATTATGCAGTTATGATTATTAAATAAAATTACGAAAACCGACGAGGCCGTATGAGCTTGATGCCTTTGCTTTTCCGACAAAAAAATATTAGTCTAGGAATTTGCCGCGTTTTTGTTTTCTTCAAATACATTTTAAACGTTAAGTTTATTTTAATTTATTTTTATAAATAAGTTAACTAATGTTCTAAAATGCTTATCTTATATTATTATTGTGTTAATTTTTTCGCAAATGGTACGAAAAGTAGAGTATTTTCCTCGGTGATAAAGCTGTCTGTCTTAGTCTTGGGTGAACTTAAATCCCTCGCTAGACTCAGGACTCGTCTTAAATCCCTCGCTTCGCTCATGATATAAGTTTTTAACACCCTCGCTACGCTCGGGAGTAAACCTCGAGTCCTTCGTTACGCTCGCGATTTAAATCGTCACCCGCGACAGAAGACACTGCTTTATCCCCTTGGTTAATAATCTACTATTACGTCAAAGGCCGAAATTGGAATTTATTTCGGGGTTCGGCCGAAGGCTTTGGTCAAACCTAGGATAAACCATTAATTTCGGGAAGAGACTGCATTACGACCTTTGAGTATGACATACACTAGTTTCAAGCCAGTCCAACACTGACCACGCGCTTGCAAGTCAGTCCAACAGATAGGCTCTATTTTTTCGACGTGACTCTAGTCAGTATGACTATACTGCCCTGCTAAGCATATGCCAAATGTCCTAGTCCTATATGCCAAATGTATTTTTTACAATAAAGGCTTAAATGCGTTTTCTTGAATGCCGACTATATGTTTTTCTAAAGTACTAGCCGACCCGCCAGACGTTGTCCTGTCAAAATTTCAATTTCTTTTTTCTAATTTTTTTTCTTTTAAATAACCCCCCCCCCATAGTAAAGAGGAGAATAAAAAAACAAAAAATTATTCAAATCTGTCAAGCCGTTCTCAAGTTATGGCGTGACTAAGGGAAATAGGGATTCATTTTTATATTTATGTAGATAGTTTTTATAAGTCCTATTACTATTACAGTGTTTGTTAGATAGGACTTTAATCCTTTGTAACAGGGTGCTAAACGGCAGATAGGACAAACTGGAAACATGATTTTGAATAAGTAAATGCACAGATAGGATGTTTTCCTTTTTTAGGTACCTCAATAGTGTTGCCATGGTGCCAAATAACCTTAGCCAGGCAGTATACTACACAGTCACAGTCAGTATGACTATATACTATTATGCATTGGGCAGTCACTGCTGGACTTTTGTAGAGTGTTCAAGTTTAAGTCTGCATTCGGTTAGACTGGAAGCCGACCAAAACAGAATTGGGAAAAAGCTAGGCAGATTGATTTTAAAGGTACAAAAACATAATAATACTGAGAACAAGACTATTTATGGAATTGCATTTCTATCGTTTATTCAATTTCTCACCCACGCTTTTTCTTTAAAAGTTCCAATTCAACTATGTCTAGGCTCTAGGTCTTCTCCAAACAACATATTATGGAAAGCACTTTTCAAAAGTATTTTCATTTTCCGTTTTTGTACTGTAAAAAACGACAGCAAACTGGCTCGTTAAATGATTCGCGTCTATACAAACCCAGAGACTTTGTCCAAAAACTGAGTCACTGGGTCCAGTCTCTGGGTTTGTGTAATCGAGCCTATTATTGCAGCTGAGCGCTTTAATACTCAAATTTTGGACATTGTATAGACAGCATTATAAGAGATTAGGGGTCGTTCCGTAATTACGTTAGGCGTTTACGGGGGGGGGGGGGGGGGGAAGGTGGTTGAGCCGAATCTAACGATCAAAAAATAATTAAGCAAATTATGTTTATTTAAATAAATCCAACGCAATCAAGCACAGATTAACGCATTTACACAAAAATACGCATTTTGTAACATCTTACGTGCGATTAGCGGGGAGGGACGGGGTCGAGTGAAATCTCACGACATCTCACCGAGGGGCGAGGGGTGGTCGAAAAATCGCCAAAAACGCCTCACGTTATCACTTATTTAAGGGGATACATCGATAATTTAGTGTTTTTAAAATTCCAATAACCAAATGTATAGGTATGGTTAAATCATTTGAATTTTCCATGTGCTATTTGACTATAATTGTTGTCTACTGCTGTACTAAAACTAAAACATGATTAATATGTACTTGAAATTTTTTCGATTGAAAAAAATTCCAAAGTAGCACCATATATTTTCGTTTTTATACGATTATACTTAACCATTTCCTTATTGTGCAATAAAATTAGCTTTAAATCGAAGGTATTTAAATATGTTAAGAACTTACTAAGCTAAAAATTGATTTAAATGTAGCATTTTGTCATAAATCTACATTTAAGAGCGGGCGTCTTCTATCTCGCGCGTCAAACTAGACAGCCATAAGGCTATTTCGCTTACACACCGAGCTCAACCACGCTTCGATATATCCTCTTAATGAACGCCCCCATAATGCATATTGTATGACAACGACACACATATTGGGGATTATAATAAATACTTACAGAATAGTACAAATATTTCTTGAAATTAAAGAAGTTGTGTCTAGTACTTACAAAGTCTTAGGGCCTGTTTCACCACCTACGATTATGTTCCTATTATCTTACTTGGCAGATAATTTCATACACATTCTGTTCCATTTTTGAATTTATTCGGTGAGTAGTGGCTATTCGGACATCGTGAAATAGGCCCTTATAGTGGATACATTGATTGTTGTGAGTTTGTGATCTTCTACTTCATAAAGATGAGTTTGTTTGACAAAGACAGACAATCAAAAGTATACTGTAGTATACTTTTGATTGTCTGTCTTTGTCATGTCTTATCAGAATCCAAATATATTTATTTATTTCACGGCATTTATTAGTTTTTATTTTATTGTCTATCAATCAGCATATCAGAAACTGGCTAAGTGCGAATCATACTTACACGGACGGACCCATCTGTATGCTGGATTTAAATAAAATTTAGGTTCTCATAGCATTGCTTTTATTATGACTATGTCGGCGTTTCCACGAGCGTAATAAAATCGCGGCGGGATTTTATTGCGCACTGGATTTTCAACTCTCTGCTTAGCGCCGGGAGTTGAAAATCCAACAGTGTGTTTTTCGTCGCGCTGGGATGCACTCTGTTTTTGTGGTTGGATTCTCAACGCTCGGCTCAACAACGAGAGTCGAAAATACAGTGCGCGATAAAATCCCGCCGCGATTTTATTACGCTCGTGGGAACGCCGACTAACTGGTTGAATGCCGTAATTACAGACACAATTAAAAAGCAGTTGCGTCTCGTGTGGATCCACGTTCCGGCACACGAAGGGCATACTTAGCCATGTAGACCACGAACTTAGGCATGTAGGTACTTATCTTTGTACGATACGCGATTGTTTGTAAATAATTTTAACTAAGATTAATATTTTTGTACGCCTATCATGAGATTGTCATAAAATTATTTTGTTGAAATGAAACACGTTTTTAGAAATAAATGGCAATTTTAATACAGCATCCACCTAGTCAGTCAGTTCAGTCACAGTAGAAGCATGTTCAAGCTTACGGCAAACCTGTTCGCGGACCGCTCGATCATGGTTAATGTTCAGTCGGAAACAGATCTGCCTGCTAATACACACGTGTCCACTCTGAACTTAGAACTACTTAAAGTCTAAATACATACATGTTCCAACACAAGAAGATACATTCAACTAGTATGCTGACATAACTAAAATTCATAAATTAATGATTTATTTTTATCAGTTGGAGTTATCACAGATGTTTTAGAGATCGTTAATTCTTATATGGTAGGAGATTTATCGGTAGCATAAAGGTACACATCTTAGACAATAATAAATTATTAATTGGGAGTCTATTATGGCAAATGGTAATTTTATTGCAAGTGTAAATACAAATAATTTAAGAATAGTCAATTTTGCTTTCTATTGGCACGCTGTGTCGCGTTTAAGAATATTAATAAAAAGTCTAGAGAGCTAACTTTTACAATTATTATAATAATAACGTCACTTAATTAACTAAGAAGATATTCGAACAAAGAGAATGGAAAATTGGCATTATATATTACAACACAGGCTTCAAACACAGCACAAAAGTATGTGCAGGCCTCCTACTTACCTACTATTCTATTGTATGGCAATATAATACAAAATGCTTGTAATAAAAATTATAAAAACGATTAACTAGACTTCTAAAAACCATTGAAATAGAAGAATACTTTGTGATCTACTTCTTAGATTACATGAAAATAGTATTCTTAAAGTGAAACACTTGATTATGAATATAAATAGTCGTTCCTAATCTAATTGACACTGCAAGAAAGAATACTTATGATATGAATCGCTATATAATAATGAACACTAAAACATTGTACCTTACCACGTCGTCTTATCTGTTACGTACGATATGAACTCGGTCTTGTCCGTGTGGTCACGGCATTATGTTCGCAGGCGTCGTCAACGGTTGCTAACAACCATGGGTTTTATTAGGCGTAGACGACGAACGCGTACTGGTCCCGGCTGGCCGTCGAGAGGTCAGTGTTGAGTGTCCGGCCCCACGTGATTAGCGGCGATACGGTGCCCACCACGGGAGCAGCGCGTGCTACATTTCTTACGAGGTCCTGAAACAACAGAAATTAACGTAAGCACTTAAGTCCTTACAATTTCCATCAAAAACTGCCTGGAACACAGAGCGGGACAGTTCACAAATGTCTTAGCAGATAAACGTGTCTTCGCGGCATGAGATTGATTCTAAGGTCACCTATTCAAATTCAAATCCTTCATCATCTGCCTAGCCTTTTTCCAAGTATGTTGGGGTTGGCTTCCAGTCTAACGAAAAATAGAACCATTTGCAATTAGAGGTCAACTAATCGTGCGATCGATCAGTCCAGGTGCATTGTACGGCGGGGAGCGCTCGCTTTGTATGGAACGACACGTTCGCTCTGTCGCGTGTTCGTGTCATTTATACACTAGTTGGCCGACAAATTGGACTGGTCGGCGTTTGGGCAAGTCGGGAGGTACCATTTGCAAAAAAAAAAAACCGGCCAAGTGCGTGTCGGACCACGCACAATGAAGGGTTCCGTAGTTGAAAAGAATTTATCCCGAAAACAAACTTAACATTGTAATTCCAAGAAAAAAAATTTTTATGTGAGAAAATTACAAATTAACATTTTTCCGGCCTTTTCCTTTACTTGTGCTGTAAGACCTTGCTTCTAGCCAAATTCCATTATTCTGCAACAACAACCATCCATTCCATTATTCTACAACGGGAAAGTACCTTAGAGGTTTAGATTGACGACACGGTTGGCGCAGTGGTTGAGCGATTGACTGCTGCGCAGCATGTCGCGGGTTCGATTCCCGCACGGAACAAATATTTGTACGGCCTACAAGTATTTGTTCCGAGTCTGGGTGTTTTTCTATCTATAATATGTATGTATTTACAAAAAAAAAGTATATAAGTAGTTTATCAGCCATCTCGTTACCATAACACAAGCATTAGGTTGCTTAGCGTGGGACTAGATGGCGTTGTGTGAAATGTCCAAGGATATTTATTTTTATTATTTATTTTTATTTACTGGAGAGTACGTACTTAAAATATGTCGCATAAATGGCCGTATTTTTTTATTGCGTTGACTTAGAAGCTTGATTTTTTTAGAACTCCAAAGGACCATAAACAGTTTATGAAGCTCATCTTACGTTTAAAGTCACTAATGCCCATTTATTGACAAACAACACCAGTGACCGTCTACAATAAACTGAAGGTCTTATCATAAGCGTTAGTAATAAGCGACATAAACAATAACAACAGACGGTTTAAGGTCGGAACAATATTAGGCAACTTCTAAACATACACCAGATTATAGCTTAAGCCGCGGTCCCACGGCCTGTTAACTGACAGGGCGCGCCAGGTTGCTACGCCTATGGCCTGTCGCGGCCCGTGCCGAGCATTCCGACCACAGGCCACCGCAGGCTTCATAAATGCGACGGTTCCCACGGCCTGTCGGCCTGTGGCCTGACGAAATCTGGCTTGTGAGAGAGCGGGCCGTGGGACCGCAGTATTAGGATAAATGCACTTAGCACCTTACATGCAGTTAATTTTAACATCCCATAGGTAGTAACCATTATTTATGCAATAGTGATTTATTTATAGCATAGGTACCTAGTTGCAAGTCTAGCGGCATTCTCAGTTAATTACAGAGTAACAAGCGAGATCATTCCTTTATAACCGTCCACAATAATGATGAATTTGAGATCCATTAAAATGTTAGTTACTGTTCAATTAGTGAACATGCTCGAAGCGTTAATATGAGGGTTAGTTACTCGCTGCCTTCTTATTCTCTTTGTTACCGACTTGATTTTGGTCTAGCTAGCTTATTTTATTTTTGTAGCCTGATCTTGTCCTTCCGGCAGTTGTTGCGATTTAAAAAAATAAAAAGATCAAGTAAGTAGGCCAGTAATACCATTAATGATCATAGTCGTTTTTTCAAAGTAGACTATAAAATGATTATGACTAATTTTTATGGTTCTTATAATTCTTCATTTTCGAATTCGTCATATTAGGTACCTACTATACGATATTAACGTTACAAGAGTATCAACTGTTGAAAAGGTAAATTAAAAATAGATTTCCAATAAGTACTTACTTACTCATAAAAATCTTGAAAAATCATTGAAAAAAAAAATTTTTTTTTAAGCATTTATCTCAAAATAGTAATTAGGAGAATAAGTCGGCGGCGAAGGACAGACACACCATGTTACCCATGAGGGAGGATCGCCGTCGGCCCGAGCGCCGCTTGCGCCGGCACCAACAACGGCGGCCCCTTGCTCGTGCGCGGCCGTACCCGCGGCTCCGCGCGCGGCCCCGCGCCCCGCCCGCCGTGCGTCCCGCATACCCCGCGCTGCCTACCGCCGCTGGCGCTGCCGCCGGACTCGCCGCGTCCTTGGACTCTGACGCCGTCTGCTCCGCTGACCTGTCTGCTATGATGTGGGTCTCCATGTCTTCCAGCGGTGATTCTGAACTGTTGATTATAAAATGCTATTAAACAAGCTGACCCATCGTTGAGACGAGTCAGATTGAAAACAAGAAATGCATTGCGGACCAGAATGGCTTAACCTACACTAACGATTATTGCTTATGTTTGGCTTTGCGGGACTGCACTCATCCATCTATGCTTATGAAAAAGCTATACATACCTATAGTAGAACGTAAAAATATGCAGATGCAGAGATGTTTTTCGCGGGAAATTCAGCGTTTCAGCTGATTTAAAGAAATAATGACAGAAACTTACTTGGCACTGACGGAGCAGTATTCGCTAAGCTGTTCCCACGTACAACCATGGTTGCAGCATTCATCAGCGATACCGTTCCCCACCTGTCGTCTTCTTCTCACCACCGAGCCCGGTTGTTCCACTACTGGAAGTTAGTATTGAATATTAAACTCTTGACCAGAAGTAACTAAAGGGACTATAACGATATAAGATGCATCACCTGGTCTGCATCATATGGTGGAAGAACATTGCAAGGTTAAGGTACTACAGCTGCTTTGAAAACTCTAGCACCGGATTGGAAAAAATTGCGTAATAGTAGTGAACAGGAGACATTGCGGTACTACTTATCAGATCCTGGCGTGAATCAGTTGATAGAAAAACTGAATGGATATGAAAGTCTACATACATGGCTACTCTACATAAACTTAGTAACCACATATTGAAGAATGAATAAGTGTTGACAGTTCATTTTCCTGTTATTGTAGGTTTACCTACTGACCAATATTACAATCGTGAATTATTTCAAGCAAATTGTTATTTAATAATTTTTCTTTTTATAGAAACTGTGTTTGTGAATCATTATAATTCATATATTATTATTTATTTATACTCAATCAATATTGTTAGCAATCCAGGAAAATTTCTCATTTTACAACCGGTGTACCTTGTCTGATGGGATTCCCCATCGGCGACGAGTTTCCAAAAACGATAATACAACTTACTTTTACTTATAATCTGAAGTGTCAAGTACCTACAAACTTCCGCGTTCCTAATTTCAAAAACCGGCCGAGTGCATGTCGGACCACGCACAATGAAGGCTTCCGTAGTTGAAAAATTTTTTCCCAAAAACAAACTTAACATTGTAATTCCAACAAAAAAAATTCTATGTGATAAAATTACTAATGAACATTTTTCGGACTTTTTCCTTTACTTGTGCTGTGAACGTTGAAGAACGTTGCTTCTGATGCTTCTAGGTCAACGGGAAGTACTAGATAGGTTTTAATTTACTTGCGTGTACCTGTCATCCCATAAGGGTTCCGTTTTTTTTTTCCTTTTGAGGTACGGAACCCTAAAAATTACGCACGTCAATATACAATTTAATCCCTTCTAAATTGTTAAATAGGGGATGAAAGTTTGTATTGCAGTTAGGGAATGCATTTTCAAAAATCCTTCCTTCTGTGCACACCTTCGTTATGCGTAGTACAGAACTCTTGTGCAAAAAATCATGCATTTAGCTAGAACTAGACCCAGCGGTTTATTATTTATTTAACAATTTGCTGCTGCGCTTACACCAAAGCGCACAGCGAGCCAACCCCGTGGAGCTAACAACTAGGTTAGGTTTAGGTTGTCCTTTGTCAGTCAGTGAATTTAAGATAGAAGTTATGAAGAAAATAGACTGCTTGCACATGGTTTCATTCAAATTATTTTCCTTTAGAGTCTGAAGTGAGTGGTTTGTATTTCATTTGAGTTTATTTGTATCTAGGTATTTTGGAAATACACGAACATAAAATATGAGTGTGTGTCTGTTTGTGTTATTTGTTAATGCCGCAAAACAGATTACTCATTTCTGAGTAACAGTGTAGGTAATTACTTTGTACAGACACAGGATAGGACATTTAAACACTTTCAACATTGCTTCAAAGGTTGCCAACTTCGTCAATCGTCAACAACTTTAGGGTGTTCCAGGAAGTCTATTAAAATAAACTACGGTAGGTCTGTTTTATAAAGGTAAATAAACTTTTGTTGATACCTACTTTCCTTAAATTTACCAGTATCAGTACCTATCCTCTAAATAATACCTTTGTAACACGCCCTAAACAGTTGTTCACATAATTATTATTGAAGGGTATTTTAGTAAAGTATTATCCACCAAAAGCAGTTTTCCCACGTGTACCGGGTCAACGAGTTACATGAGTTTTGATCCATGTAACCCGTTAACCCCGTGCCCAAACTGATAAAAAACGCAAACAAGATAGTCAAATATGTTAGTTAAGTACGTAGGTATAATATAACTTTGTAATACCTACTTAATTAGATAGGGTAGATACCTATAGATATTGCTTTTGAGAAAAATCCAAACTTACAGGTTTACACATGGATTGTATTTACGTTCTATTAATGGATCTAAGGCACCATCACTTGTCTTACTAAATTAACGAAACGAAAAAAATAACAAGATAAATTTTAATTAGAGCGGAATATCGCTGTAATATAAAACATTTGATAAGAATTCTGCGACGAGCTCCTATTACTTATCTAATTATTTGGCAAGTAAGTATTCAAGTAGGTAGGTACTTTGTTTTGTTATGAATTTTATGTTGCTGATTGAATTTGAACATTGTTGTTAGCGATAACGATAATATCTGTTACTTTCCGGATATAATACTTAGGCTGTGTAACTGTTTAAAGGTAGTAGTATAAGGTCATTATTGTTCTTAAGAGTTTAGTAGCTTAGTAATTTATTATTACTACCACATCTAATTAATAAATATATTTATACATAGGTAGGTACTATATTTTTTAATAATATATTACTATATCAGCGAGTAATGTGCCTTATTATCTGGGAACAAGTTTCATTCTGTGATGAATTTGGCGTGGTAGGTCAATAATGTAGCTTAGAAATAATAATGGCCGAAGAACACTCCCTTGCGGTACCCGGTGTAATGTCTCAGCAAATGAATAGATATTTAAATTCACAAGGGTTAGGTTTAGTACATACTCTCGATATTTCTGTATACCTATAGTTTTCGATCTGTGAGGATGAATTAATTAGGTATTACACGTTCCCTCTAATCTTTTGGTTCATTTAAGAGAATGTAATGTGTTACACAATCGAATGCTATTGTGGTGTTTGTAATTTTGAAGATACTTATAGAACCTATGTGTTTTTATCAATTAGCAATTTAGCTTTGATCTAAGGGGCAATTCCCGTACTTTTAACAACGTTCGCAGTCTCATCTCTGTCTCAATTTGTTAAAAATTGTATAGCGTTCACATACATTTTTGACACTTGATTTGAATTTGCATATTTTTAGGTACGAGAATTGGCCTTCAGATATTTAAAATGTAGACAGTACCTGTAGGTGTGTCCCAAGGACTGTTGTAAGCATGGCAGACCCTGCTCATGATCTCGCTCAGCTGTCGGCCACATAACCGGACCGAGGGAGATGTGGCCGCATCTGTTCTGCTCTCGAGTAGCATGGCTGCTGCCAGTACGGCTAACTGAACTGCCTTGTTTACTAGCATATTTACTAATCTGGAAAATATAAAAAAAAATACTTCATAAATATTATTTGGATTTTACAATGCCATGCGTCTAGAACAGAATAGTTAATGTGAGTAATTCGAGGAGGTTTTCTGCTTTTATACATTTTGGGGCAAACGTGTAATTCGACACCGGCACCGCCCATTTGATACCAGATACGCATCCCTCAAAGGACTTTTCATTTCCTAAGTGCATTACTGACTGACTCCGCGGTAAAATGCACATTTATCAATTCATATTAGGAAATAACAGATTGAAGGTGTGATACCGCTTAAGTTACTCGAAATTAATAAGTGTTCTTGTACAGACGCGAGGATAAGTTCAAGTGTTACTGATAAACATAATTATTAAGTATATGTTTAATTAATTAAATTCACGATGTTTACTAATGATGCAGCCATGCAGCTAAATATTATAAATGATCGATATTATCTTTTTACCGTTGGACTTGTGTCCTACTTGACCTACCTAACATATACACATTCTCCTTGGACCACATTATTTACATAATTATGTGCCACCTCACTGCATCTTAGCTTGTACTTAATGTTTTGATGTAGGATGAATTAATGACAAATATTACAATTAATACCTACAATAAAATGTGAAAAGCATGCTAAGCATATGAACCATGGCATGCATCAGCAGAAGTATAAGTAGGTACACAAAAGTTTGAAAGCTCATGAGATTTTATTATTGTTTAGGCACCTACATAAATAAATAAAAACTACATAAATAAATAAAAATATTTCAGGACTCAGCAACCATATTATACCTACCTACAAACATTATTCGTATCTATCAAATATTATTTAGCATTGAAATAAAGCTGAGTAAGTAATGACGATGATTTCACTTCACCTTCTCCGTTCATAAAAATGCAAACCAGCGACTTCCTCTTATAAATTGCTGTTCCGAGAGTATTCCAGGGTGGGTGCCATGACGTCGTCGTCTTGTCCTCATCGTGGTATAATGAATGTTTCTACGTATAACGCATCGAGGACATGTTCTATTTATAGAGACTTAAAGGCTCGTACCTACTAACGTGCTCAACGTGCTGGCAACGTGAGAGTTAAGCACGGTGTGCCACCCACCTACCTAGTACAGTATTAGTAGACGCAGTGCACAACCACTTAAAGAAATCTACAATAATCTACATACATATGCACATGTAACGTCTGTAACCAAGCTACGCGCACACACGAGACGCGAACACGACCAAGTTCGTCTGCACTGCATTGCTCTCCAAATCTGTTTGTGTAAATGTAGAGCGGTAGAGCGCTTGCCTGAATACTAATTTCACTGGGTGCTGCTTAGTGTCCAAAGAAACTTAATCTAAATATTATTTAAGTAATTGTATTTACTAGTTTACTTATGTTGATTGTAGTAATTTGTTATAAAGCTAGATGTCTAATAACAAGCTACATTAAAACGAGTTACAGTAAGTTATACTTAGGGTTAAACTCGCCTGCTCTGTGTACCTAATTGCACATAAACTTCTTTCAATTTGTGATTAAGGATCAGATATAACGACATGGTAGTAGTTTAGAACACAATACTCGGCGGCTGGTCGGTCACTCGTAGGGCGCGTGCACTGCGCGCACCGCGCGGCCACCGTCAGCGCGTCGCGTCGCTGTGAGCATGATGAGCCTCGTGCTCGCGCACTCGATTGAATAATTACATGAATCTCTGATTGTATCTGTAGCCTTGCTCCTGCTTTAATGTTGTTCTATAACAGACTATTTTTGCTGACGCGCCATATTATATACTTGCTACTAGGTATTGAGTCACATCGTTGGTAGAACACGAAATCTAAAGATTTATTATAGCTTAGATAATTATCTAGTATTAGAAATAGCGCATGATGCTACTTTATCGTTAAGATACAAAGGTTGCGAACTATTAATCCTAGGTAAGGTCATGTTTGAAGTTGTAGATTGGATTAGCTAAATAAGCAAAATTAAGTAGCTAAGCAGTTATCTCATTTTAATAAAGTAAATAAGTTAAATTTTCCGTGGTGTAATGAGGCAATCCTTTCAGGAAGTCATTGATTTTAATTAATTGCTTACATTTAATTTATCGATCTGCAGGTCATCAAGGCACTTTCTTTGCATTTTATTGCTATTTGATTAGTGATCAGTTGATCACTCAAACACACATTCACATTTCTGCCAAATTTAGGTATGTACTTACTTAAACAAACATTTCATGTTTTTAGATTAAAAAATAAAGCAGGTCCTACTTATTTTTTTAGGAGGGCTTGGGTTTGGAAAAGGCGTGTAAATAATAGACAGGTATTAATTGATGGATTAGCATCAAGGTTTATTATTAAGGTGTACCTACATTTATTTGCATTCTCACATTGAACTGGTTGGAGCTTATTACTAGGTATAGTGAATGGATCCTTTTAAAAGTAAATTACCGAACACTCGAAGTAGGTAGCGAAACCGGTATTAAGTTATGCAGTAGGTATCTAAGTCAATGTAAAATTTCTAAGCCGCAGACGCACGCAATGTGCCTTAGAACATATTTTTAGGATTAGTGGTACCTACGTACAAAATTAGCAAAATAACTAATAACTCAGTGTTAGAGGTAATTAAGTTAATATTAGTTATTTAAGTAGTTGCGTTTGGCGCAAAAAAATAAGTATCTTTTTATTGAACTTTAAGGGCAATTTTATTATCTTACTAGCCGTTGCCCGCGGCTTTGCCCGCGTAAATATCGGAAATTATCCCACGGGAACCTTCTACCAGGATGAAAAGTATCCTATGTCTTAATCCAGGTTATAAACTATCCGTATACCAAATTTCATCCAAATCCGTTCAGCCGTTTTTGCGTGATTGAGTAACAAACATCCAAACATACAAACGTTCACATTTATAATATTAAGTAGGATTATGTTTATTTTATTGTAGGAATTTATTTATTAATGAAAATTAATTACAAGTGGCAAATTACAATGCAATGACAGAAATTATTTAAATACCTACAACAAATTAATGTGAAGTGGTATGCATAGGTACGAACTGCGAACAGGTACCTACTGCTACCTGTTCGCAGAAACTTTGGAATGTTTTTGCACTTTATCAGACAAAAATTGTAGTAAGGAAAATAAGTACTAGAAGCGTCTAGTCGCCTATTGTATTTGTTGTTATTTTTCACATCGCAACATGTCCTTAGCGTGTCGGTCTCTTAGCGACGAGACACGGTAGACGCAGCCACATGGCGGCAGACGATATAGGTAACAAAAGATAATTTAAGAGTTTGCGGGGTCAAGTGTATTGTCGGCTTGCACAATTGGTGAGACGAGTCGGTCACTGGCTTTACATCGCACCGGACACCTTTCCATAGACTATAGATACACCCAGGTTAGGTCAGCATACTTATGTGTAGGATGAAAATATAGCTTAGGCATTTACAATTAGGTACATAAGTGCACTAATTATACTACTTTGCTAAATAAGCACCAAGGTATGATCGTAGCTAAGTATTTAATTTAGCGGATTGCAGATAATTCTACTATTTCCGCTAGCCATAGTATGCAGATTATGCAGAATTTTCAATGAGTTCCACTAAAGCGGTCGTATTTTCAGAATGTTTACGACACAATGGTGCATCGGTGGGTAGTGTTGTGGCCTGTGGCCTGGCGTTCCCAGCCACGTAATCACGTTTCATCACAAAGCAATTATTGTCCGTATCTAAGTACTAAGTATGCTCCAACTGCAAATAGAATGATCTTAGTATAAGCATACCATAATCAGCCTATAATGTTCCCACTGCTGGGACTCAGGTCTCCTCTCGGTGAGAGGGAGTGGGCCGTAATCTACCACCGGGCCCAGTGCGGGTTGGTAGATGTCACATGTCTTCGAATTTTTGGTTCTAGGACATGTCGGTTTCCTCATGATGTTTTCCTTCACCGTTTGAGAGCAGTGGTGATGAAATAATTTACACAAAGTAAAGTGCCTGTCTGAGTTCGAACTTACGACTCATAAGACGCTGCCTTCACCACTGGGCCACCACTGCTGAATCTGAATCTGAAAAATGATAGCAGTGTCATGCAAAAATCATCACACAGTGCAGTGTGTACCTACCTACTCGTAAGACAAGGTCCTTAGTAACCGCTTTCGACCTCAATTTAAACGTTGACCTGGTAAGTTCAAACACCTAGATGGCCAAAGTAAATACACTTCCATACAACAATACGTTTGTCGGTAGCCATCTTTGTTTGTACGAATTTGGTCTTGATATTGAACTGCGTAATCGATCAATCGTACGCTTCTGTTTAAACATTTCACAAATTTCTATACTTACTCGGTTACTTCTAAAGGGATAGATCGTAAAAACTGAGTTATGTGTCTGAGCGGCGGGCGTGGGCGACGGCCTGCAGTAAAAACCCTGGCGGTAAACGTGAAACTCGCTGGATTCGTCCACTTCTTAGAATTCCTATCGCGAATGGTTTCTAATTGTAACTACCTTACGACTTGCGAGGCGAGATGTCTACCTAAGCTTGTAGGTAATTAAAACTGTACGTTTCTGACTCATTGTTATAATTATACAGTGTGAGTCTTTATAATGTGCACGTATCGAAATGAGGGAAACTATGCTTAATTTTATCGACCGAAAAAATATTTAAAAAGATATAAAAAAAAAATTCTCTACTAGTGTGCAAGGCCTTTCTTTACAGTTGATTGTAAATGTTGTGATTGAGTTATAAACGTGATTTACTTTAGAAAGCTAATACTTACGATAGTGATAAAATAGTTATAAGGGGTTTTATTGTGAAATTTTACATGATGTAAAATTTCTCATTACATCATCATCATCATAATTCTCCTGCCCTTATCCTATTTTATTTGGGGTCGGTGCAACATGTCCTTTTTTTCCATACCTACTTCTCTATTAATCGTCATCTCGGTAGTCACCCCCTTTCTAGCCATGTCATCTTTCACACATCCATCCATCCATCGTTTCTTTGGTCTTCCCCTACTCTTATTATCTTATAGCCATCAACATTCATACTTAAAACTTTCCTCATTACTCCGCATCACAAGCCCATGATGTTATCAAGTTTTATTTTAAACTAGCTGACCCGACAGACGTTGTCCTGTTCCAATTTCAATAATTCAAAATTCCCATAGAAAATCCACTTTCAGTTTTCCCGAATTTTCCAATTTTCCCGGCAACTTTTCCAATTTTTCTCTACGTAAAAACCTTCTCCTTACAATAATAAACACAACAAAAAAAGAATTAGCGAAATTGTTCCATCCGTTCACGCGTGATGCGATGACCAAGGGAAACAGGGATTCATTTTTATTTATATAGATTTATATAGATAGCCGTTTATTATTGGTAGGTAGTCGGTATTTGAGATAATAGAAAAAATCCTCTCTAATAAAATATTACAAGAGTTACCGTATTTTCTTTTATCAAATTCTGTCTACAACAAAGACATTATTTATATGTATTGCTAAATGTGTTTAAATCGTGTGAATGAACTTTTCTTTCATTTCGGTACAAATATTAAATTGATAATTCTACTCTCTTTTATGGCGAGTAGAATTCGGGGACTGGGTTCCGTTACTGGATTTGGACTTTTATTTATAGGTACTTATTTTTATTTCCACCAGATCGCGCGTTCTCCACGACTTCGTCCGCGTGGAGTTCCCTATAAATATTCAGGATAAATCATGTTCATCTCCAGGTCTCAGCCTACCTCTTCGTCAAATTTACCTAATTATGATCAGCAACCCAATCGCGTAACAAACTCAATCTGCCTATAGCCTTTTCCCAACTATGTTGGGGTGGGCTTCCAGTCTAACCGGATGCAGCTGAATACCAGTATTTTACATGGAGCGACTGCCTATCTGACCTCCACAAAGCAGTAACTGGGTAAGATTGGTTGTCAGACTTTCGGACTTCTGACGACCCGTAACGACTGTCAAAAATCCACAAATGACAGCCGGGACCGCGCTTTCCGAGGCACAGAGGAATCTCGGCTTATCTCGGTATGGAAAGATGGTCACCCATCCACGGACCACACCCGGTAAACGTAGCTTAACCTGATGGATCGACACGTGCGGCTGTTATTACTTAGCCACGAGCTCCTCCTTGCGTAACCACAGATTAATCTGTGGCGTACTGTCGTAACACACTATCAATCGGAGTCGGTTTCATTTTGACAGTTCAACAACATTCATTGCGTTTACGTTGTCGAGCAGACATATTTTTCGAACATATTGCATTGGATTAGCAATTTGCTTCAAAATTATTCAGATTCCGATCGATAGTAGGTACGGTCAGCAACAGAAGTCGGTTAACACTGCCACTTTTTGACATCATATAAATTAACACAAAATGATACGATAACCTGCTTTTTAGCATTTCATTTAAAAAAGAGTTAATTTTATTAAAATTTACGTCTGTTCCGATTTTAATTAAGTATTTTTCTCAATAATTAAGATTTAGAAAACCCAAGTGTCTGACTGTACCTATGTTACGCAATTAGGGTGCAGTTCAGTGGTTTAGTCGTGATGAGGTAGGTAAGAAACAGACAGAGTTAAGTTAACTTGCGTAAGTATTTATAATTTTATCTGAGTTTTGGAAACAACACGAACACTAAATAAAATAGAAGTTTGACAAATAAAATGTAGGTCCCTATTACAAATCATACGGTCGATTTTAGTGATTGATTGAGGAAACTGTTATTAGTGTGAGTTTAGCCAGAAATTGAGAGTAGGTACCTACTGAATTAAACCTACTTATAAAATAATCATGTAAGTAGGTACCTACTTACATTTTTGTTGGATTATAGAAGAATATTAATCCTGACCGCATAACTAAGTATTAAAATTCAAACTTTAAATTCAAATGTGTTCAATTCTAAACATCAATGGTATCAACAAATTGGCAGTGTCTTCAGCGAAATATCAGGGGTCTTTCCAAATAGGTAGGTACATACCTAAGCAAAAGTATCTAAATTCGCAACATTTCAAAATAATGCCAGCTTGTTTATTAATAACAAAAGGTTTTACGACAAAGTAGGTAGGTAGGTAATTTAGATGAGGTTAGTATGGTCACGTATGATGTTGCTTTGTAGGTAACTATTTCATGACGCAAAATTAAACTGAGAACATAGAAATCAATAAAATTGTAAAACAGCTAACCATAATTATATTTAGCGAAGTACATAAAATATTCGTTTCAAGAATTAGTTACAAGTGATGAATGAAAAAATAAATAAGTATGGATAGAGATAGGTAAGTATAATAGGTAGATACTTAATTGGACAGACTTAAATGCCTGAGGGAGTAAGAAGTACCTATATGTTTTCGTATTACCAGTTTACTCAGGAAAACAGGAAAAGCTTCTAAAATTTTAGGTTAGGTACAAGCGTTCAATACATGGTAATAATTTACAATAAGGAATGATTAATGAATGTGTATTTAACTGCTTTTCTGATATTTACGGTCTAAACTTTAAAAGTTATTTTGAAGATAAAATAACTAACATGGTTAATAGCAAAACCTATCCTATACATAAATGATCGTGAATTTTTAAAGTGAATAGGTACCTTCTATTATTTTGTATTAGTTATCTTTAGCAACATTCTAACTAAACCGAACATTTTACATAATGAAAGTATTTTTTATCTCGCTTATTTTAAAGATCTCAGTTATTATTATCACTTACTTTGTAAGGTACTGTGGTCCTGGTAGTAGGTAGTCTGTTGTTGTTTGTACAGTCGTAGTGTTGTGGCACAAGACGGCGTGGTCGTCGGCGCCGGGATCACTTGCCGCGGTAACTGGTGCGAGGTGCGAGGAGATCGCGGAGTGCACTGCGCGCGTCGTGCACCGGCGCCGCTGTGGTCGCGCTGGCGAGTCGCCGCGTGCGTTGCGCGCGCTTATTATACGCAGACGGCGATGGGCGGCGCGCGCGCACCCGCCACGCCCCGCGCCGCGCCGCGCTCCGCCCGCCCGCGCACAACTCACCCCTGATTCCGCTATAAAAACATTTATGACCTCTCTCTAAAGTGGTGACTTCAAGTCATTGACCAAGTGTATGTTGTTTGATGATGTACCCGAGCCGTGCCTTGTTTTTGTTTGATGCAGAATTAGAACAGTGTGTTGGGAATTTATGAACAGTGCCATTGTATTCCATTCTAAACTGAAGAAGGAAGAGCCGATATGTTAAAGGGGTCGATGATTTGCTTCACAAAGTAGTTATGGGTATTCAAATAACTTAAGTTCCGTAATTTATGTCTTCATAAACTACTGTTTAAACACCGCATAGCCCCTGACAGACAGACAATAATCCTGCGCATGGGTGTCCTATAATAACCACAATCAACGGTCAGAGGGGCAATTTACTACGTTGACTCGATACGACTACGTTTGCGTAGCACGTGATTGCAGTTTGTTAGTATTACGCTGCACGGCTGCACACTTTATCAGACGGCGGGAAAATGGTGCTGCAAGTCTTTATTTAGTTCAGCATTTCGGGAGTCCGCTTCAGAACACCTGCTATGGTGATGTGAGTACACACACACGACGTAAAAATAAGTAAGTATAAAATATTTGGGTGGTGGGATACCTATCTGCATCCGATCAGTTCCCAAGATGTTTCAGGTGTCCATAGTGTTCTGATTTAGGCCAGGATCAACCCCTCAAGTGTCAAAGAACTCCACACTCGTATGTGCATAAGGAATAGTACATTATGATATAAGTGCGGTAAGTTGAAAATTACAGCCGAGGCGATATTGCTAGCCCGAGCCGTAGGCGAGGGCTACAAGAAAGCAGAGGCTGTAATTATCAAAGCGCACGTATGTCATACGACGTTTTATAACATATTTGCGAGGAAATAAATAAAACTCGGACTTTCTTAAACGAATAAATCTTTAAAAACACACTTTCTGAAAATGAATTTGCATCTTTGCTTGTTTTCCATACGTTGAAATTTTGATACGCTTGCTTGTAAGTATCTCTCGGTCGATTTTTCGGCCAAGAGGCTTAGAGTAGCCTATTTCGCTGCGTCTGAGACTTCTGACGGTGTCGAATTAATAAATACATCATTACTTGACAACATTTTCAAATAAAAACAATACAGCGAAAAGAAAAAGCGCACAGTTTACTTGTTCACAAATTAGCGATGCGCACGCATCAGCGCTTTTTTTTTAAGGCAAAGGCACAAAAACAGCCAGTATTATTAAAGTAAATTAATATTTTTTGTTTTTGTTACAGATAAATGGTTGTAATTTATTATCAAAATTAATTAAATTAAAGAATTAAATGTTTAACATTTAATTCTTTAACCCTTTTTATCCCAAAGTTAATTTTATTCATAAAACTTTTTAACAAAAAAAAACCGACTTCCAAAAATCACTACAAAGTGAAAAATAACTTTGATTTCGGAAGTCAGTGTCTATTGTTTTTTATTTACTTTCTTTTTTTTTTGCCACCGACTTCTGAAATCAAAGTTATTTTTCCTTTGTAGTGATTTTTGGAAGTCGGTTTTTTTTTTTTGTTAAAAAGTTTTTATTTCTCGCTTTTTAGTGGGTCTGTTTATAATTTGTATAAGTTACAATAGTCTAATGTCAATTGACATGACTCACATGTTACAAAATATTGCTTTTCCCGATGCTGGGACTGGGAATTGTTGAGGAGATCTGCTGGTAAGAACCAGGAGAACTCCTCAACAACCACCCAACACACGCATTGTGTGACGAGCGGAAATTGCTTAGCAACCATATTAAAGTAATCGAATCGCAACCCGTGAAATATTTAACATTGAGTAGTTCCGGTAGCCATCTGTGGTCTTCATCATCAGTTCCACTTCACCAAGTGGTGCTTTCCGAGAGCAAATGCACGAGCTACTATAAAAAATATCCAAATCGCTACAGGTCTGCCTATATTACTTGAAGAGTTCCTTCGATTTCTCCAGGATCCCATCATCAGAACTGGATTTTGACAAAAATGGGACCATTTGAGAAGTATACCCTTTCCAACAAAAAAATATTTTTTCTAATCGGTTGGCAAGCGACGGAGTTATCCACGAACAAACATAAAAAAAATACAAACATACGAATTGAGAACCTCCTCCTTTTTTAGAAGTCGGTTAAAAATGCTGCCCACTTTTCTGACATAAAAACTCTTTGCTAAGATTTAAAACAGTACCGTTCGTTTTAGACGGAGCGTCATGATAAACCGTACGGGTTACCTTATTAAAGAAACTCGTGCGTTTTACTTTACGATAACGCACAAGTACGTAATGACATACATTACGATATTGAAATTGGTGAAATAAAAGACCCTTTACGAGCAAATGTGTTATAAAAACCTTTACATAATAGGTATATAAGCTTATATCACATATATATAAACGTAAAAAAACAAATCATCATCAGTAGTTGTGAACCTAAGGGGTTCGCAACTAACCCCCACCCCCCACCCCCTGGGGTTTTAGGTTTATAAATTAGTACATTGCTACAGCCGAAGGGTTAATTCCTATTTTTATTTATTTATTTATCAAGCATATCACACCAACGACATTTTGACGTAGTCTACTAAGCTCTGGCTAGGGTAGACTCCCAGTAAACTATTACCTTGTTTACTAAACTCTGGCTAGGGTAGAGTCCCAGTAAACTATTACTTAGTGTACTACGCTCTGGATAGGGTAGACTCCCAGTAAACTATTACCTAGCCTACTAAGCTCTGGCTAGGGTAGACTCCCAGTAAACGATTACCTAGTAAACTTAAGTTCTGGCTAGGGTAGAGTCCCAGTAAACTAAGTCTACTAAGCTCTGGCTAGGGTGCAGTCCCAGTAAACTAAGTCTACTAAGCTCTGGCTAGGGTGTAGTCCCAGTAAACTAAGTCTCCTAAGCTCTGGCTTGGGTAGAGTCCCAGTTACTAAGCTCTGTCTAGGGTAGAGTCCCAGTTACTAAGCTCTGACTAGGGTAGAGTTCCAGTTACTAAGCTCGGGCTAGGGTAGAGTCCCAGTTACTAAGCTCTGACTAGGGTAGAGTACCAGTTACTAAGCTCTGACTAGGGTATAGAGTCCCAGTAAACTATTAATCTCCAGTCAAAGATTTGGAAGACTCGCCTGCTCCTCTCTTTTGTTCTTTCGGTAGTATCGCTAGCAAGGCAAGCGCGACAGAGATATCGCTTATATTTGTATAGGCCTTTAGTGTTCATTTCATGGGCACCCGTAGCCATCTTAAACTGGAACACACCAGAGTTGCATAGGGTGCAGAATGAGTTGGTAGATACCTAAACCTACCAATTTCCCCTGTCAAACTCTATCACAACTTCACAAGGCATAAGGCAAGGCATTTTAGTAGGTACTTGTAGTAATAGTTCATTCGAATTATAATAGGTATAGGTAAGGTATTTCTATATGCTTAGGTAAATAGGTAATACTCACTCATCAAATCCTATGTCGTACTTCCCATTGACGTAGATAATTTTGGAAGTACCTACCTGCGTAAAACAGTGACAATAATATGTGAAAGATTTTTCCTAGACCTGAATCGCGAAAAAAGACAGCTGTTTCCTATATTTTGATGAGTTGTGCGAACATAAATGTAGGGAACAGCTGTTTTTTTTCGCAGTTTCTGGTTTGGCCCCATAGTAAAAGTTGTTCATAATGATGAGTACAATGACCTCTTAAGAGATTTCGTGTATGAATGAATAGTTAGACCTTATTATATTTGACTGCTGTTCCAGACCCTTAGTCTTTTTAGGGTTCCGTAGCCAAATGGCAAATAACGGAACCCTTATGGATTCGTCATGTCCGTCTGTCTATCTGTCCGTCCGTATGTCACAAGTCACAACCACTTTTTTCCGAAACTATAAGAATACTGTTGAGAATTGGTAAGTAGATGTATTCTGTGAACCGCATTAAGATTTTCACACAAAAATAGAAAAAAAAACAATAAATTTTGGGGTTCCCCATACTTAGAACTGAAACTCAATATTTTTTTCATCAAACCCATACGTGTGAGGTATCTATGGATAGGTCTTCAAAAATGATATTGAGATTTCTAATATCAGTTTTTTCTAAACTGAATAGTTTGCGCGAGAGACACTTCCAAAGTGGTAAAATGTGTGCCTCTGCCCCCCTTTTAACTTCTAAAATAAGAGAATGATAAAGCTAAAAAAAATATAATAAATATTGTACAGTAACAGCCAGAAGTCAACTAGCAATCTCACAAAACTATGGCATAGCAATATTAGTTTACTTATGACCTTCTTCGGCGCCCCAGCCCGTATAGGTATAAGCGGCGCAGCCCGTATAAGCGCAGGCGATAATGGTCATTGCGGTGTAAGTAGACTTCTGGCCGTTGACTGTACATTACCTTTCATTCAATCAACTCAAATATAAAAAATAAAAAAACCAATTAACATAAACATAAACCATTAGCATAAACCGTGAACATTCTTTTCTAATAATAAATCTGTAATAGGTGCCAAGTAAATAATAATTATAATTCGCGCGGGGACGGAACCCTTCGTGTGAAAAAATAACTTTTCTAAGTTAATTATTTGGTAACTATTTTTTTTCGAAATTTCCACGGGATAGGGAATAAAGCGGAGATATATTTTCGCTCTAGAGTTGTATTTTTTAATCAGATGTCTAATTTTAAGAATTTTCTACCTCGATGTCTTTGAAGGCCGATTTTATCCAAAGTAGCCCCATGTACCACTTTTTTTTAATGATTATGAAAGCCGAGAGTCTGACTCATTTTAAAAGCCTATCTAAGAACCATTATGTCACCTATTAAGATTTTTAATTTACAGTTGAAAATTGAAGTCATAATTCACTGAAACCAATTTTTTTTACTTTAGACCAACATTTTCATAACTTTCATCACAGTCATGAAGCTGATTATTTTACGCATAAAAACTTTTTAACAAAAAAAAAAACCGACTTTCAAAAATCACTACAAAGTGAAAAATAACTTTGATTTCAGAAGTTCGTTCATTAAGAAGAGCAAATGCACGAGCTACTATAAAAAATACACAAATCGCTATAGGTGTGCCTATAATATTTGAAGAGTTCCTTCGATTTCTCCAGGATCCCATCATCAGAACTGGATTTTGACAAAAATGGGACCATTTGGGAAGCCCTACCCTATACCCTTTCCAACAAAAAAATAATTTTTCAAATCGGTTGGCTAGCGACGGAGTTATGCGCGAACAAACATAAAAAAATAAAAAAATACAAACATCCGAATTGAGAACCTCCTCCTTTTTTAGAAGTCGGTTAATAAAAAAAGGCTTTTCCTTTTTTTTTTTAAAGATTTTTTTTTAAGTTGGTCAGGTCAAAAAATATCAAAAAAAATCAGAAAAAAAATCATAACTCGAAAACTATGAGAAATCGCGAAACACACATGGGGGTGATTCGGATAGTCCAGGATACGGGGAACCTAATTTTTTTATTTGGACGTCAATCTTTCGGCCACCTTGTATAATGCCACGCCGCCAAGTCGATATTTTAGGCAGGTACTTAATCCATATTCCATAAGTACTTTAATGATAATTATTATTTATGCGAAAATAACCCTGTGTCTGTCAGTTACCTTTTCACGCTATAATGACTAAACGGCTTTTGATGAAATTTAGCAAACAGTTACAATATGACCTGGGTTAGGACAGGCTACTTTTTATACCGGTAGTACGTTCCCATGGGATCATTTCCGACTTCCGACTTTCCGATGAAGTTTGTAAACAATGTTTGATTTCCAATCTTTTTCGATTTTCTCGAAATTCTTGTCCTATGTAAGTTTGGCACGGTTTGTGGATATTTACCTGTATAACAAACTTAGAAAAGAATTCGCATTTTCCTTTTTATGGATGGATACAAGGGAGTCGCCAGCCGTTGGCCAGGGGGGTTAGGAGGGGGGGGACGGACAAGTTGATATGGAGGATGGGTAAAGCATGAACAGTCAAGAGCACATGAAGCTTTACACTTGTACTGCGAGTCGTACCTCTTGCCTCGTTTACATTCAGCCCCTGCCGCTGCTCCTCGCGCTGCCGGCGATACTTCCCTAAATACTGCCGCAGCAGGATCGAGAGAAGTGTGTGTTTACATACTGCCCTACCAGTTACCACTCACATCACTTTCGACTTTCGGCAATGCAGACGTCGAAATAATTACAGCGTCCGCTCTGTGTCTTCTTACAATACATAATTATGTTCATTGTTTAAAAAGATATAAAATTCAAAAAAAGAAAATTCGTCGTCGTAGAACATGGTGGATGATATCTATATATCCATCGTAATAGAACTCTGTAAGTACCTAACCACCTACATAACTGATTTTTGTGTGCATATACACTATACTTGGGTGGGTAAACTAAATTCTAATGACCTATACCCATATACATAAACAAATGTTTTTTGTTTCATTTAGACAGTAAGAAAATAAGGCGGCACGCACATCCGATTCGTTCAGGCGCTCGGCGAGAAGTGAGCGACGGAGCTGAATGTAAACACGCACTGCCGCTCGCGCTGCCCGTCCTTTGACTTCGGCACACAAAACCGCTAATTTGGGGAGCGCCGGGCAGCGCGAGTAGCAGGGGCAGCAGCAGGAGAAGTATCGTGTTTACATACTCGTCCTGCCCACTTCCCTGCTCACTTCGGCTGAATGTAAACGGGGTATAAGACCGACCTTTCTATTATACCATCGCGCATCGCGGGCATTTGCGGTGAATCACTTTTCTATTATTGCTAAGGTAAGGTTGAAAAGTGGTTCACTGCAAAGTTCCGCGATGGTACCTAATAAGAACGGATACAAAGTCCAATGTGTAGAGCTCCACGAGCTCTTGAGTGTACAATAAATAAAACTTGTGAACAAAGTTATTAGGTACCTACATAATTATATTTATTAGAAAAATAGAAGAAAAAGAATTTGAGATAAAATTGCTTGAAATGGTCTGGCCATGATGAATGAGTGGACCAACCAATGGACTTTAGAGAGTGCATCGTTAACTTGTTCAAAATTGACTTTAATGACATTTGATTTTAAAAATGAGGGAAGTGTCATGTGTGAATAATACAATCTTGTATAGTTAATTTATCTCACGAAAGCGGGCCTTGAGGCCTTTATGTTGTTAATCATAAGGTTTAAATTGCAATAACTAACTTTCGTAACATAAATTAACTCTAATTACTCCATAATGATAAGGTAACTAGTCATTTAATACAAATTAGAAACAAGAAAGGACCTAGAATTGAACCCTGCGGAACGCCCATAGTGACCGCAGATCTTGCAGATCTCTTGCCATTAACATCAACCCTCTGAATTATGTTAAGAAGATAAGAATTCAGAAGGTCGAGAGCCCTGTCCCCCTTACCATAGTCAGTGGTTACACAGGTGGTACTTGGATAGTGCAATTCGGTTGGCTTCAAACCACTTGTTTAAAGGCGTGTTTCGGTTCATTTGATTTCAAGTACCTTTCAAGTGAAGATGATAGAACAATATTTAAACAAATTCTAATGCTACAAATCACAAAATTTTAAGTAAAAAACTTTTTAAAACAAGCATAATTATAATGAACTAAAAAGTAGGTACTAACTAAAACTTACTTAAATAATTATTGAACCTTAATATTTTCTTGAAAGCTTGAGACTTTAAGTAACGTCCTTCTGCTGACATTTTAAGATAAGCCTGCGTTTGAGTAACACTATAAATTGATAAGCTAAAAACATCATTAAAAATAATGTATTCTACCCGTTATGTAATCAATAAAGTTACATCGCAATAATCGCAGCATTACAAGAATAATTTTAACCCTGTTTACAAAAACTGATTCCGGTCTAAATGACGATGACGTTGAAACCTGAAGGAAGATAGGACTGTTATCCGAATGTGTCGTCAAGTTATCAATTAAAACTGCGATTAGTAATTATAGAGCGTGATCTGTAAACAAGTATGTAATATCGTAAGGGATGGGCGTTGTGTGAGTAAATAGTGGAATATCCTGCCAATGTGGGGTTCACTGACAGCTGTAGCGTTTACTACGTGCAGCTACTATACGAGTCGCTGACTTCATCGACACTTTAATCACTATATAATTATATCGGATTCTTTGCAATAATGTGTAGTGCTCAATATAGCGGTGCTATCTACAAACAAGGTGACAACTTATTGACAAGTCGACTGCATTGGATGCTAATGAGAATTAATTGCAGTGAAATTGTGTTGCTCAGTCCTCGTGTCAGGAACTCAGGAATGAATAGAATGCTATTGTGAACTTTTGTAAAAGACTAATTTATTCCTTTTTAAAATCATCTAAGTATAATTGCGATGAAGCATACCACACGAAGCATTCCCGTTTGAGCACCTATTTTTTGACCACCGATTTATTGAGCACCGAAGGTATTCCCATCTGAGCACCAATCAATATTTTAACGTGGTGCTCTAAAGGGAATAATAAAAAATATTCAACTGTATTCCCATTTGAGCACGTCTGCGGTAGCTTCTAGTGATGGATAGAAATTCGCAGTACTTTTGAATACCATGGGATACCTCGAGGGAATTGATTTTGATCTGATGATCTTATCAAGGTCAAAATTCCAAAAGTCAAGATCCGTGATTCTCCTAAGGTCACTGACCTTGACCTCAGGATCATTGACATCAAGGTCAAAAGTAAAACCAGTGCTCAAAAAATCGGTGCTCAAAAAATAGGTGCTCAAACGGGAATGCTTCTACCACACTTACCTACTTACGTAAACACATTAGGTATGTGTGTACCTATCCATTATTACTGTATTAGGCGTGTCTGTGTATATCTACCTGCAAGAATAAGCATAAGTATTTTCTTTTACTCATCTGTCTGTTAATCAATATTACAAAAACTGTTCTTGACATCACGTAAAGAAAAAGAGGGCCTCACCATCATCTCCACGAAGTTTCACAGCTGTTGTGGAGAATTTTAGAGCTTGGGAAATCGGAATTAAATTTGTATAGGTGGTTATATAAATATACCCGAAAAACAATTTCAGGTGAGTCCATAATTTATTCAGCAATTAGCAAATACAAAAGACACTCATATTTATTATTTAGTAGGCGGAAAATCTGATAACTATGCTAATGTTGTTTACGTAAATATAATCTGTTCGTCGTTATCACTCCTGTCTATTCCACAATTTAATTAGTGAAGACACGCTTGAAAGCTGTCATGATGGCGTCTCCAGACCTACCTACATGTTTGGGGATATGTGCTCGCCTATTATCTTGTTGCTATTTATAGAGATGGATGAAGTTGTTATTTATAAAATTGTCTACGGACACTGATAGCACTAAGTTGTGAAGATATCCCGCAGTGCGATTCTGTAACCATCTCACCGTGAAAACTTAGGTGAAGTGAGCGTGGAGTGAGCTGTCAATAGTGTCAATTCCTAGCAAAAACAAACTCACTTCACCTAAGTTTTCACGGCGAGATTTTTACAGAATCGACCGGCTGGTCAATTTTCGGATGCGAATGTTTGTGGTGTGTGTGTTTGTTACTACAAGCTGTCGAATTTTCTCATTCGATTTTGAACGTAACGATCAAAATTTTTAAGGTTTAAAATTTGGAGAAATTTGACAGTTTGGTATAACCTGATGTGCTGTTGTCTGTCTGTACATAAAGTTGGCTAGCAGTATTAGTCTACAGAAAAAGACAGTGTAGGTAAATATTTATTACAAAAAATACATTGCTGTAAATATACAGGGTGTTCGGCGCATGGACCGACACAATTTTTTGGGGGATTGGGGGGTCATTTGCTAGGTTTCACCTAAAGACCTTCATGTCCTAAGTGTGACGGTAATTGAGATAAATGTTTTTTTTGTTCTTTCTTTGAATTACCCAAAATCTCGCCTTTGAATCGATATATTTTTTTGTTTATGGTTGCAATAGAACAAAATAAACTTTATAATAGTCTGCAATGTATTTTTATTCTAAATAAATTATTATTTGATGTAATTTATCAGTAGAAAATGACTTATGTGCTTCCAAAGTCTTAAAAATGTTTAAATGTATGAAAAATTACTACTCTTAAATTCATTTTTTTTTTAAATAAAGCCATTTTGACCTTATTTTTATCTCAAAAAGTTCTTTAGCTTGTACCCTTTCTAAGGGTATGCTACACGCTATGAAAAACAATTCAAATGTAGTCAAAATACTAGTTAGAGAGTCAGTTATGGAGTGTTTTAAGAAAAGATTTATTACGGTAATTATATTTTTTTATTTTATTTCGAATATGAATACATTGTAGACTATAATAAAAATTATTTTGTTCTTTTACAACCATAAACAAAAAAAATATATCGATTCAAAGGCGAGATTTTGGGTAATTCAAAGAAAGAACAAAAAAAAAACATATCTCAATTACCGTCACACTTAGGACATGGACGTCTTTAGGTGAAACCTAGCAAATGACACCCCCAATGCCCCAAAAAATTGTGTCGGTCCATGCGCCGAACACCCTGTATATATAGGTCTCGAAAAGTTTCAGAGATGGGTGATTGCCTCTACCCTTTTCCGGTTCATATTATGTTCATATACAAGCAAGCATATGCTATGATATATAGTATATGTCTGCAAGCAGGTTAGGCAATTTATTTATATATATTTTTTTATTATTATATTTTGTCTTTGACATAATAATATCTCGGGGCTCTGGGGTCCCCGACCTCTGGAAGGCGTAAGAGGGGCCGAAGACAACTCGTAGAGGCCCGTTAGACGCTTTCAAAGAAATAAGGCACCAATTGACGATTATTCCTGTACGCTCTGTTTCCTATAACTCGTCGATATTGCCAGCAGCCAACCGGACATAGATACCTACGTGATTGACTGTAGGTACATAGCACGAATCAACTCTACATACTATCCGGTCATATTATCATACGCTTACTCCAGATCAATGAACACCATGTCCAAGTTCTTGTGTGTACGTCTGCACTTTTCGCACAATTGGTGGAGTGCAAAAGTAGCGTCCATTGTTCCTCGGACCTGGCATAAACCCAAACTGGTTTGGGGTAATCTCACTCTCCTCTCGCAGTCTTTTCTCTAATTACTTTCTCCCATACCTTCAGGTAACATGAGCTTTATTCCACTATAGTTTTTGCAGTCCTGTACATCACCTTTATTCTTGAAGATGGGCACTAGCGAACTATTGCACCATTTTTGTGGGATCCTTCCTTCATGAAACAACTTTTTAAATAATAAAGTTAGCCACATGCATCCATCTTCTTTTAAACAATTCAATACTTCTACTGGTATATCACCTGGGCCGTAGTATTATATTATCTGTGTCTGGGCCCATGGCCTTTCCATTTTTCATACTTTGAAAAGCCTTTCTGACTTGATCCATGCTAATTTCCCTCACCAAACCCATATTTTACTTGTACCTCTTTGAGCACACCATTCCATTTATTCCCTTCGTTCATTAGTTTTTCAGAATAAATCTTACATCGTACTTTTATTTCGTCATCTTTGGACAGAACCTTACTACGTCTTACTTACGTCTATATCTTTTTGACCACAGGAAACCCGTTATTCGACGCTTGCAATGTTACCGCTTAGTGCACGCTGTGACGCTTCATGGTGATTATTTTGTGAGAAGCTAATTTCAGATTTGATACCTATCATGTATGCCTATTAAACCCTGCTATCCTACATAAATGTTTTTTTAAAAATCAACACTGGAGTTTTTTTGGCATTCTCCTTTGTATAATTGTTTTACGGATTATCCGCAGTATTTATTATTTTAGGCCCAAAGTTTATAAAAAAACATACTTAAAAGATGCGCGGCGGCTTTTATAGTCTGTGTTCCTGTGGGGTCTCGTGATTGTCGCGTGATATACCGCGTTGAACCTTCACAACGATATCGTACTATTATCGAATTGCCCTAATTTCGTTGTTCAAAATTTGGGCCAGCTTAAATTATTTATAGAATGCCAGTGAAGTGTTCAATATGTTAACTAAAATGCATTTGATTGATCGCCACAATCTAAGATGTGACAAGGCCAGACCCGGATCGTGTTCGGTTCCAGTTAATAAACATCGTCTCATTATGTAGGCGTACTGTAGGTAGGTAGGTACAGCTAAGTGATATTAATAACTTAGACACTGCCCTCTGACTTCACGTGTACCTAGGTTGTGTTTTTTTAATGTATTTTTCTTCGAAGTAAGTAGGTAGTAAGAATTTCAGAGTGGTTGCCATTTGTGCTAAAAGTCATCACATTATTCCTCAACATCTTTTTTGCAGTTAAACAATATCTAGGTACCTACCTAAATAGATAAAGTTCTTTGGATATTTTCTGTGAAAGTGTGGCACGTGAACGCGTTACAATCCAGTTATGGGAAAAGTAGTAAATTATTAGAAATGTGTGCTAGGTAATTAGGTTTTGCCTCTTGTAACAGAATGGTTTTTTTCAATATTACCTACTCCAAACACGGCCAATATTGAAAAAAAACCATTCTGTTACAAGAGGCAAAAGTTACTGAAAATTTACCGTAGGGTACTGAACTAACCAGCTCTTGTATCAGATCATCGTCACGATATAAAGTCGAGGTGACCTTTTTGCGTGTCTGTCTGTCTAGGAGAGCTCGGTAAGCCAATGATCCTTGCTATCATCAGTACCAATCAACCGAGTATCTACTCGTGGTCACGGACAGTCGGAAATCCGATTCTTGTTTAGTTTCGCGCTGGAGGTCAGGGGTTTCGTTCAGGGTTCCTGACCTCCAGGCCGATCTGGATAGACTTGGCATTCAAGACTTGAATAACTATTTAAAGAGCAAGGATGATAATATGGCGTCAAGATGTAATAAAGTGTAAACAGAATCCTTAGGAATATAGAATTAGCATTACCATCCAGCAATGCCGCCAGCCTTTTGGGCACTTTTCCCACTGACAGCGGTGCGGACGAATTTTTTGATGCCCTATGAGCTCTTCCCCCTTTTTTATTATTATACCGGATGACTTTTTTTACCGTCTCGAAAAAAAATGGGTATATTAGGTGAACGGAGTAGAAAACTATGCATACCTAAGTTTTTTTTAAAAAAAATATCAAAAAAATCAAAAATTCTAATCATATGCAGGCTGCATATGATTTGAATTTCGATATTTTTAAACGATTTATTATTTTTTTTCAAAATTTCTGTTTTTATGGAACAAAAATGAATAGTTTACATCGAATTTGTAGTATTTATTGGTACTTTGATAATTTTTTCTGTCTAAGATATTAAAAAAAAAAAAAACTAGGTTTGCCATAGGCTTCTACTCTGTTCACCTAATACGCCCAATTTTTTTCGAGACGATAAAAAAAGTCATCCGGTATATAGGTATATTATATAATTATTGTACATGGTATAAGTTTATAATTTAGTATTAGCACCACCGCACGCATGTTTGGAATAAAAATGCGTGGAAAACGTGGAAAACTTTGAATTTTAATTTTTCTGTCACAGAACACAGACGCTCGTAACAATCTTTTTAACAGGAAGGGCCGCAACATAGACAAAACACCAAAAATAATAAATTTCCGTCTAGTGTTGCAAGTTTATACATAAAAAATATATTAAGTTACATTCACACGAGCAATATCCTTAAATTCTATTTTCTATGTTTAGATTGTTCTAAACATAATTGGGGCCGGCATTAATTTATTCTACAGGTAATTGACAGAGCCGTTTAATTGACCTTCTATATATTTTGTTTTTCATCATTACATCAGCAGCTCTTACCCTACCGTCTCTACCTGGGTATGTTTTTACAATACGACCCATTTTATATTCTAATGGAACAGCATTAAAATCCTTCACAATTACTAAGTCACCCTCTTTGAGGTTTGTTTGTGGATATTTCCACTTTGGACGGCTTTGAAGTTGTGTTAAATAATCATTAGACCATAATTTCCAAAATTGTTGTTTAAGTTTAGTGCAGAGACTCCAAAATTTTAAACGATTAACTGAAACCTCTGTTAAATCTACTTCAGGATAGCTAGCCAAAGCTGTTCCAATGAGGAAATGAGCAGGAGTTAAATACTCACTACCTATCATTTGAGTTTGCGGAGAGTAGAGGCCTAGAGTTTAATATTCCTTCGATTTGAACAATGACTGTATAGAGCTCTTCAAAAGTTAAAGTAAAGTTGCCTACAACCCGCTTCAAGTTACCTAAACACATGATTGTGCTCATGATAATAAACAACTTTTACTATGGGACTAAACTTGAAATCGCGAAAAAAAAATCAGCTGCTCCCTACATTTTGACGAGTTATGCGAACAAGAATGTATGGGGCAGCTGAATTTTTTTTCGTGATTTCGGGTTTGGTCCCATAGTAAAAGTTGTTTGTTATCATGAGCACAATCATGTGTTTATGTATCGGTCACTAATTACCAGTCACCCTATATAAGTTTTGTTTATAATAAAATATATATTTTTTTAAACCTTAGTGATAACTAAACTTATAAATTCATAATACTTCTATGTATATCAATCTGAGACCTGCTAGCACATGCAATGTGCTACATCTAAGTTAGGTATCTACATTAGTTTACAGTTTAGGTACAGAAAAAGATTTTTTTAAATAACTAGCCGACCCGACAGGCGTTGTCCTGTCCCAATTTCAATAATTAAAAATTCCCATAGAAAATCCACTTTCCAATTTTTTTTAATATTAAAAAACAAAAAAAGAATTAGTGAAATTGTTCCATCCGTTCACGCGTGATGCGATGACCAAGGGAAATAGAGATTCATTTATACAACGTGTAACGTTAAATGCGCAAAACCTCTCAAAGAGTCATTGTACTCATCATTATGAACAACTTTTACTATGGTACCAAACCCGAAATCGCGAAAAAAAAATCAGCTGTTCAGTACATTTATGTTCGCATAATTCGTCAAAATATACTGAACAGCTGATTTTTTTTCGCGATTTCAGGTTTGGTACTATAGTAAAAGTTGTTCATAATGATGAGTACAATGACGCCTTAAGAGGTTTTGCGCATTTAACGTTACACGTTGTATATATATAGATTGTCACCTTCGATCTAAGAAGCTGCTACGATCCGCTACGCGCTACGAACTTTCTATCTTTTGGCAAGAAGTCATAAATTCAGTGAAAACCTGCTACGGATCGCTACGCGCTACGAACTTTCTGTCTTTTGGCAAGAAGTCATAAATTCAGTGGAAAGCTGCTACGTTCGCTACGCGCTACGAACTTTCTGTCTTTTGGCAAGAAGTCATAAATTCAGTGGAAAGCTGCAACGGTCCGCTACGCGCTACGAACTTTCTATCTTTTGGCAAGAGGTCATAAATTCAGTAGAAAGCTGCTACGGATCGATACGCGCTACGAACTTTCTGTCTTTTGGCAAGTAGTCATAAATTCAGTGGAAAGCTGCTACGGATCCCTACGCGCTACGAACTTTCTATCTTTTGGCAAGAGGTCATAAATTCAGTGGAAAGCTGCTACTGATCGCTACGCGCTGCGAACTTTCTGTCTTTTGGCAAGAAGTTATAAATTCAATGTTGTCTTCTAGAAAGCTGCTACGGATCGCTACACGCTACGAACTTTGTCTTTTGGCAAGAAGTCATAAATTCAGTGGAAAGCTGCTACGAATCACTACGCGCTACGAACTTTCTGTTTTTTGGCAAGAAGTCATAAATTCAGTGGAAAGCTGCTACGGATCCCTACGTGCTACGAACTTTCTGTCTTTTGGCAAGAAGTTATACATTCAATGTTGTTCCTAGTAAGCTGCTACGGATCGCTACGCGCTACGAACTTTTTGTCTTTTGGCAAGAAGTTATAAATTCAATGTTGTCTTCTAGAAAGCTGCTACGGATCGCTACGCGCTACGAACATTCTGTCTTTTGGCAAGAAGTCATAAATTCAGTGGAAAGCTGCTACGGACCGCTACGCGCTACGAACTTTCTGTCTTTTGGCAAGAAGTCATAAATTCAATGGAAAGCTGCTGCGGTCCGCTACGCGATACGAATTTTCTATCCTTTGGGAAGAGATCATAAATTCAGTAGAAAGCTGCTACGGATCACTACGCACTACGAACTTTCTGTCTTTTGGCAAGAAGTCATAAATTCAGTGAAAAGCTGCTACGGATCGCTACGCGCTACGAACATTCTGTCTTTTGGCAAGAAGTCATAAATTCAGTGGAAAGCTGCTACGTGCGCTACGCGCTACGAACTTTCTGTCTTTTGGCAAGTCATAAATTCAGTGGAAAGCTGCTACGGATCGCTACGCGCTACGAACTTTCTGTCTTTTGGCAAGAAGTCATAAATTCAGTGGAATGCTGCTACGTTTGCTACGCGCTACGAACTCTGTCTTTTGGCAAGAAGTCATAAATTCAGTGGAAAGCTGCTACGGATCGCTACGCGCTACGAACTTTCTGTCTTTTGGCAAGAAGTTATAAATTTAATGTTGTCATCTAGAAAGCTGCTACGGATCGCTATGCACTAAGAAATTTCTATTTTTTGGCAAAAACCCATAAATCCACAAAATGTTTCAAAACCTAATCACACATTACTATTCTACATAATTAGGTACTCCTAAGTTTGATTTCGGAAATCATGACATATTGGTACAAATATAACTTAGACAGATATACGTGATCGATTGATTACGCAGTTCAGTATCAAGACCAAATTCATACAAACAAAGATGGCTACCGACAAACGTATTGTTGTATGGTAGTGTATTTGCTTTGGCCATCTAGGTGTTTGAACTTACCAGGTCAACGTTTAAATTGAGGTCGAAAGCGGTTACTACAGGACCTTGTCATATGAGTACACACTGCGCCACCCTGAGTGATGATTTTTGCATGACACTGCTATTATTTTTCAGATTCAGTTTCAGCAGTGGTAGCCCATGGGTAACGGCCACGACTTACCGAGTTGTAGGTCGTAGGTTCAAACCCAGACAGGCGCTTTACTTTTTGTTAATTATTTCAGCACCACTGCTTTCAAAACTGTGAAGTAAAACATCGTGAGGAAACATATGTACGGCATGTCGTAGAACCAAAAATTTGAAGACATGTGACATCTACCAACCCACACTGGGCCCACTGGATGCCACGCCACTGGGGATTACGGCCCACTCCCTCCACTGAGAGGAGGCCTGTGTCCCAGCAGTGGGCAGTGGGAATATTATGTTATGTATGTTTTTAGGGTTCCGTAGTCAACAAGGAACCCTTATAGTTTCGCTATGTCCGTCCGTCTGTCCGTCTGTCCGTCCGCACCTTAGATCAGAGACTCTTAGTACTAGAAAGCTATAATTTGGCATGGATATACTATACATATTCATCACACCGACAAAGTGGTAAAATAAAATCATGAAAAAAAACATTTTTTTAGGTAAATAAATAAATAAATTCTTTATTTCACCAAAAGCTCATAACAAATATCCTTAAGACTATCACTTATTAGGCTTATTACAAAGTTCAAAGTTTAAATACTCTGACTCCTAAACTAGGTGTAAGTTCCTGTGACTTAGGAGTCAGAAAAAGGTAGCTTCTCTACACGTAAAGTGGGGATGTTTTTTTTTCTCGTCTACCCCATGCAGTGGGATGTTGTTGGATGGGTCTTTCAAAAATATTGCGGGTTTGTTAAAACAGTTTTTCGATTTAGGGATCCGTTTCTGAAATATTAAGCTTTAGTGCTCATTTTTATTAGAGTCAAGTGTCCCGCCCCTGCCAGCGAAACGGTTACTTTTGGATTGGTGAAAAAATTCACGGTAGTAGTATATATAACGAAGTTAAAAGGAAAACTATCACAGCTAAGTAGGCTTTTCAAGTTTACGAGTAGGTAATAGTCATTTATTCATGAAACAACAAAAAGCCCTCTTCTTAGTCCGCATTATTGTGCAACTACGGAACCCTATATTACTGCGCGTGGCCCGACACGCACTTGACTTTTTGTTTTACATAATACAGCACAGCCTTTCACTTCAGAGACTTGCAAGACGGTTAATTTCTAAAACTCATTTAGGTTTACTGTAAATGAATGCATCTCTTGTAATGAGAAATGTTCAATGGTTTTCGCTAACTAACGGGAGATGTCATAAATTTTATACAGACACACTTGACATTAATACCTACTTATTAGTTTTCAAAGCGTTTCTTTGTTCTTCAATATTATTCAAAAGCATTTTTTTTTTTTAAATTACAAAAAAAACAACTGGCTTCCAAAAAAAACACAACAAAATTTAAAACTACTTTAATCTCGGAAGTTGGTATCTTTGGATCTGTATTTTAATTTTTTGCCCGTTGCCACCGATTTCCGAAATCAAAGTTATTTTTCACTTTGTAGTGTTTTCTTTAGAAGTCGGTTGTTGTTTTTTGTAAAAAAGTTTTTTATTTTTCAACTTTTAGTTATGGTAGGTACCTACCCCACACCAACTTGTATGTGTATTCCTACTTACTATGTGAATAACAGTGTCAAGAAGTAGGTATACTCATCATTGAAATACACAATGTTGATTAATTAGGTCTTTACCTATGAAATTGCCGTTTTGTATGAAAAAATTTAAACGAATTTTTTTCATGTATTTTTTATTTGTATTAATCGAAGTAATCACCCATGCAATCAATGCATCTTTGCCAACGCAGTGGCAGTTTATTGATGCCCTTCTTTTATTAAAGAAATCAGCTGGTCGGGAGGCAGCAAATTCTTCAAAGGCATTTTGTACTGCCTCTCCGGTATTAAATTTTTTTCCCGCCAAGAAGTTATCCAAATTCTGGAAAAAGTAGTAGTCTGTAGGCGCAAGGTCTGGTGAGTAGGGCGGATGACGGAGAGCTTCCAACCCCAGTTCTTGCAACTTGGAGACCGTCTGCTGTGCAGTATGAGGTCGCGCGTTGTCGTGCAGGAGCAGCGGAGACGAGCGATTGACCAATGCTGGTTGGAGATGTGCCAGCTTCTCCATCATTGTGTTCAGTTCTTCACAGTACACATCTGCAGTAATGCTCACCCCGTTTGGTAAGAAGCTGTGATGAATCACACCGGCGCTAGACCACCAAACAGTGACCATCACTTTTCTAGGGGTAAGTTTTCGTTTAGGACATTGTTTAGGTGCTGAACCAGCATCCAACCAACTTGCTGAGCGCTTGCGGTTATCAAACAGAATCCATTTTTCATCGCAGGTAACAATGCGGTTCAAAATTCCTTCATTTGTGTGTCTGTTGAGCAGTGCAAGGCACGTCTCGACGCGTACTTCGCGCTGGCGATCATTGGGTTCGTGGGGCACCCATTTGTCAAGCTTTTTTGCCTTGCCAATTTGACGCAAATGGACCAATATTGTTTTGACGCTAACGTCGAAAGCTGCTGCTAATTCAGCCGTAGATTGTGTATCATCAGCTTCCACAATCGCCTTTAATTCGTAATTGTCGACCAAAGTCTTCGGACGACCGCGAGGTTCATTTTTCAGGTCGAAATTTCCAGAACGGAAGCGAGCAAACCAATAACAGGTGGTGCGTTGGTTTGCAGTGTTAGCTCCGTAAACGTCGTTGATGTTGCGTGCCGCTTGTGCCGCGTTGCTGCCACGACGGTAATCATATTCCATAATTACTCGAATTTTTAACGTATCCATGATGACGAAAAAGATTGAAATGCGATGAAAATGTAACACTAATCAATAAACAAATGACTACTTTTGGAAAAAAAATCCATGTTTTTAAAATAAAATTAATTTGAAATTAGAATTCTTAGCCAAACAAAAATTATTTTGATTTGAAATGGCCAGTACTGCAGAACGGCAATTTCATAGGTAATGACCTAGTAGATAGATAGATAGAATACTCTTTATTATGCACACCATAAAAATTACAGATATAATGTGTAGTTTACATACGGTGACACAATGGGCGGTCTTATCGCTAAAAGCTAATTAATTACGTATTATCGAAATTAAGTCAAAAACTAACCAAGCAAAGTTAATAAAATTTATATGGGACTGCTGCTCAAGCTTCCTCTACCAAATAAAAAAAGAATTTTCAAAATCGGTTTACAATTGACGAAAATATCGACAAACAAACATAACAACATAACATAGACAAACATAATTATAACCATGACCGCAGCAGCATAAACTTTGGCTCAGTTGATAAACCACACGTGTTAACCTAAGATAGAATGTTAGATAATTATACATTACATTAGTATTAGTTATTTGCTTTATTATACTACAAAAAAAAAAAAAAAAAACCGGCCAAGTGATTTATACCAAAAACAAACTTAGCATTGTAATCCCAGAAAAAAAACCGGTCAAGTGCGAGTCGGACTCGCGTGTTTAACAATCGCAAAGATAACTTTTTACTTATTTTATAATGATACTGTGAATTACAAGGTTATTTATTGCAGTTGCAGAAAATCACCCATGTTTAAACAAAATACCTTATGAACCGCCGTTTTCAGTATTGTTGCTTAAATACAGTATTTATGGTACCTATGGTACCTTATGGTACCTAAAGAAGTTTCAAATTCCTATATTTGTTGAATTGTTGCGCTAGAGCTCGTACAAAAATGGTCTAAAATTTCTTAATTTTAGAAGATAAAAAAAATGTGTTTGGGGACTGACCCCTTAAATTTTTAACTTTGCTTTATTTTTATTATTTGTTGTTATAGCTGTAATAGACAGCGGAGGCTTAGTAAGTTTGTACTGGACTGTACGTGGTTGTCTGATTTCATGGATTTTAATTTTCTTGCGCGGAACCCTAATTATTTTTCTAAAATAAAAATAGCCTTAGTTACTCCTTAAAACATCAGCTATATGCCGTCAAAATCGGTGAAAATTCGTTTGGCAAGTACCTACCATTTTTTGAATCGACTGCGCTTTAAAATTCTTCTATACAAACTTTAACATCAATAAACCTCATTTGAGGCGTAGTTTTGAAAAACTAATAATGACAAACATTATTACTTACTTATGCAAGTATTTATGCTAAGTTTCAAGTTCATTAACCAAATTAATAAGATTTTTCATATAAACTGTACCTATCTCTGTTTTCACGAACACAGATAAAGAATTTCAAAAATCGTCTGGTATATTTCCATATCTTGACCCAAACATTATTTACACCAATTTTAGAGTTAATCAAGCCCCCAATAAAATCCTCCGCTATAAAATTAACTTTTCACCCCTTAGGGGTAGATTTTTGGAAAACCCTGATACACGTTAGTCTTCATTTTTGGTCTCAAGTATAAAAACTGAGTTTTGAGTTAATCGGACCGCGTGTTAAAATTCCTCCATACAAGCTTTGACACGCCCAATCCCTCTTTAGGGGGTAGTTTAGGAAAACTCAAAATGATAAACTTTATAATTTACTTAGATGAATATTCGTGCTAAGTTTCAAGTCTATTCACTCAAGGGATAGGATTTTTCATACAAACCTTCATCCCCTATTATTATTCCCTTAGGGATAGAATTTCCAAAAATCCTTCCTTAGTGGATGTTTACACTATATAAGGCATCTATGTGCAAAATTTCAAGTCTCTAGGTCCATTCGTTTGGGCTGTGCGTTGATATATTAGTCAGTGACTCAGTCAGGACTTTGATTTTTTTATATAAACTCCTTTGCAAAAAAAACGGGCACCTTACAGTCATTGGCTTTTCTATGAATAGTGTTAATATTTTTAGTATGTCATTAGCATAAATGACTAGAAATTTCTTATTATCATTGAGAATATAGTTTTTAACCCTTAAATCCTGGAATCGGTGTTTTAGTCAATGTAAACAGAGAGTCGTATTAAAATGAAAATTTTTAGGGTATAATTAAATTTACACTACGAGTATTTTTATGGTATTTTAATAACAAAAAGACATTAAAAAATAATAACGAGTATGACCTCCCCTTGCAGCGATTACGGCATGTAATCGTCTTGGCATGCTTTCCACCAGGCTTTTGATGGTGTCCTGTGGAATGTGTTCCCACTCAGCCGAAATCACACGTTTAAGCTCCCTGATGTTTTGTGGAAGGGGTTGGACAGATCGTACTCGCCTTTTTAGAAGGTCCCAGACGTGCTCATTGGGGTTAAGGTCAGGGCTCCGCGCTAGCCAATCCAGACGACGAATACCCACCTCTTGCATATAAGCATCGACGTCGCCAGGACGGTGGTCCCGAGCATTATCGTCCATGTGAATGGCATATTCACCAATTACAGTCAGTGCGGGCTGTGCATGTTGACAAATTATTCCTGTTATGTACCTTTGCGCATTTAGTGAGCCATTTTCAATGAACTCTATCTCGGTACGATAGCTGGAAGTTACGCCCGCCCAAAACATAATGGACCTTCCACCATAAGGGGTGATTTCTTCGAATCGAAACATACGTTGGCATAGCGTTCCCTTGGTCTTCGTAACACTCGCCGACGTCGGTCCTCACCATTCAGACAAATTCGAGCCTCATCGGAGAAGAGTACGCTACTCCAGTTACCTAGTGTCCAAGATAGACAATTTCTAGTGAACCTTAGTCGAGCAATCCGGTGCTCACAGAGTAACTTGGGGGCCCGCGCTGGTCGTCGACTGCGTATATCAACCGCTAAAAGCCTGCTCCTCACTGTCCATAGGCTAACTTGTGCTCCCCGTACTTCTTCAAGGTTTCTTTTGAGGTCTATGTAACTGCATTTGCGGTTCCTCAGCGCCTGAGTCACTAAAAACCGGTCGTCTCGTGGTTGTGTGCAATGTTTTCTCCCAGAACCTTGCCTTCTTTGAACGGAACCTGTCTCTTGGTATCTAGTCCGGGTTCTTTGGACGGTGGAACAACTCACGTTTAACCGCTGTGAGCCGTAACATTGGCTACACAACACTTCCAGCAGCGCTATAATTTTACTAGCTCTTATTGCTTTTTCTGCCATTACAATCGACACAAAGATATGTGTTTTAAGTCACAATAAGGCAGGATTATGCGACAAACATAAATTATTCTAATAAAAATAACGAGAAGTTAGTTTTATTTGTCTAATAACCTTTTAACCGCAAACCCACGAATAGTAAGTAAAAAGTCATAAACTGAGAAAGGGATTTTTATTTTTAAAAACAACAGTTTCGAATTTGAAGTTAACTTTTTTTCATACCCAGACTCTTTATTAAGTGCCAGTAACATAGTTTGGCTATTCAAACCTCTTTCTAAATGATTACCAATAATGTAGAAAAAAGAGTGTATATAGATTTACCATGTTATTTTAAGACCACAGACTTCTTATAGGTTTTCCTGTAATCTACTGGTATAGAACTATTTTCTATATTTTTTTCAAAATTTTAGGCTCAGTAGTTTCGGAGATAAGGGGGGGGGGGAATGGTCAATATTCGTCTATTTTCTTAAATAACTTTAAAACAATATATTTTAAAATTATAAAAAAAATATATTTGAGACCCTCATAGTAAGCCCTTTCATTTGATATGTCACACGGTACAGTTTACAAAACTTTTTTTTTACATTTTCTTATTTTCCCCCTAAAAGTGACTCTCATATTCAAAATTTATATATTTACTTTAGCTGTTCGTGTTTGGGTCACAGAAATCCATATGTGTACCAAATTTGAACTTAATCGGTCCATAAGATTCGGAGCAAATTGGCTGTGACAGACGGACAGACACGAGTGATCCTATAAGGGTTCCGTTTTTCCTTTTGAGGTACGGAACCCTAAAATTATGTGTTAATATTACAAATTAATAATTTACGGACTTTTTCCTTTACTTGTGCTGTGAGACCTTGCTTCTTGCCAAATTTCATGATTCTAGGATAACGGGAAGTACTTATAGAAGTATGATTTATATGATTTTTTTTTTTACTTGCTTGCGAGTATCAAAATATGTCGCATAATGGTCGTATTTTTTTATTGCGTTGACTTAGAAGCTTGATTTTTTTAGAACTCTTAAGGATTATAGCTATTGATATTAATTTCAACTTAATACTTCCACGCGTTCCTGCCAAAAGGGCCTTGAAAGACTGACAGACAGACAGACGGACAACGAAGTGATCCTATTAGAAATAATTATAATTAACACAATAATTATAATGTCTCACGATTATGTAAATAAGTAGCTAATTTCTGCTTACTTTAAAGATTGCTTTCGTATCTTCAGCCTTGTTCCAGCATGGAGCAAAAATTCAGTTCGCTTGCTTATAGTGTGTTGCCGCATCATGTCCCCATCGTGTACCTAAAGCCGTGTACGGACGAACGAACAAAAACATGGTGAACACAAACATCGAAAACTTTAAATGTTCAACAGGGTCCTGAGTTTCTTCAGATGATCCGTGTTCACCATGTTTTGTTCGCTCGTGCGTACACGCCTATAAGATTTCCTTCACCGCGGTGCGTGAGTCAGTGTGTAACAAAACCCGTGTGCCTGACTAAATTGTTTTTAATACCACCTACCTACTAGCAAAAATTATACGATGTGGACAAATCTGACTTGAGTTTGAATATGAGCAAAACAATAAAGGCGAGGCGCTACGAGCTCGAGCTCCGGAATGAACTGCGGGTGCCTCGCACATTTGGTAGGTATTTAAACGTAGTAATTATTTTAATCGTTTTATCAAGACAAACTCAGCGAATTGTGCTAAACAATCTTACTACCATTTGATTTATATAAAAAATAAGAAAAAAATAATAATTTAAAAAATTAAAAACACGAGTACCGGCTGCCTGGACTTTTTAATCACAGCTAGGTCCCCCGACTGCAATAACAATTTTATTTTTCTGTTTAGCCAGGGAATACAACTTGTTTTTTACTTTTTAGTTCTTTTTTGGCAGGACAGTCGTGTTTTTTAATTTTTAGGATTCCGTAGCCAAAGGGTAAAACGGGACCCTATTACTAAGGCTCCGTTGTCCGTCCGTCTGTCTATCCGTCTGTCACCAGGCTGTATCTCATGAACCGTGATAGTTAGACAGTTGAAATTTTCACAGATGATGTATTTCTGTTGCCGCTATAACAATAAATACTAAAGAAACAGAATAAAATAAATATTTAAGGGGGCTCCCATACAACAGACATAATTTTTTTGCCGTTTTTTATAGATAATGGTACGGAACCCTTCGTGCGCGAGTCCGCCTCGCACTTGTCTGGTTTTTTATTTATATATATTTTAATAAATTTTAGTGGCAATTAAGATATTCGCAGTGTTACTAATTTGATACCAAAGATGAAATGTTTGTTTTGCATGAACATACACTACCTAATAAAATTTATGCCAATAAATTATATACCTTTGTTTGGAATGTGCTCATCAAGGCCTTCCATTTGGAGATATTTTTTTCACTTTTGAAAATGGAGTCATACTTCCACCAAAAAAAGATAGGCAGTGTCACTCGGGATGATGCAAGGATTCTAACGATACCCCACACATCGAAATCTGTCTAGGCATTCAAAAGTTATGGTGGAATAAAGAAACTCACAAACATAAGTACCTACATGAATACTGAAAACATTACACTCCTTTTTGGCCAGTCGTGTAAAAAACGACTGTTTTGTAGCTATGAGATTGATTAAACATTATGAAAAGAGGTAAGTACTTAACTTTGCGATTTTTTTCCCAGCAAAGTTAATCTAATCGATTATTAAAAGCGATTGCATGTCCGCCAGATCCTTACATAACAATTTTTTTCAGAATTTTATAAACATTGTTTATTATGTTTCCCTTGAATTCAAAAAAACTAGTAAGCGGCGTGGTCTCTGCCGGCTCATAGCGCCTTAACAGAGTCGAAAACCCGTTTAAGTGTTCACCTTCAGTATGTCCATCCGTGATTGAAATGTCAAGAACTCAAGACTGCTACGAGACTTATGAATCCTCACCAGGACACTTTTATATCTCTGGAATCACTTAATGACTATTTTCGAGATTTGGCATAGCGTCAGTAATAATTATTATGTCATGACTATTTTTTGGAATTGAAACCAAGTCGATACTCCCAGCCGTTTGCTTGCACTAGAGGTGAGGCTTGTGTGGTGAACGTCTCCACACAATCCTCACCAAATAATAGCTATAACTTCGAAAGCATAATGGTACGAGTACTATTTTTTTGACCTTGGTGACTATATGAGTGTTTCATGACAATTTTTTGGCGTTCTCAAAATTGATTTTCTTGAAGTTTTCAAATGTGAGGATTGTGTGGCACACGATGTTATGACTGGCTCACAAACTAAGTACCTACTTACAATGTTTAGGCTAAAACACGTAAAATATTACTTTTGTCGATGTAACACTGATGTTTACGTTCATCACGTGCCGTTGAAGACGTTGGTTTAAACAAGGTACTTACACGTTTACTAGTTGTCGTGATGAGTGAAGTGTCCCAATGCACTTGTGGCACCGTGGGCCGTGGGTAGCAGAGGAGGCAATAAAATATTCATCAGTCACATGTCAACGTGACCCACGTTACACGTTCATAGGAATTGTAACACCCTATTTATTGCGATGTTGTTATTTTCTATCATTTTATGTACTTACCTACTGCAGTTGTGAGCATTGTGCCTTATATAATACGGTTATCATTTTCAGTCCTTATAGGTACACTGCTGAAGATGGGTTCTCCTTTAGTAGACACACTTGTCGTAAACAGATGTTAGACAATGATGACGAAATATGATCAGGTAGGTACTTATTTAGTAGTACATAACTAAATAAAAATTGCTTAGGCCCTCTGTTTCACCACCTATAAATTACTTGGTAGATAATTTCATACAAATTCTGTACATCGTGAAATAGGCCCTCACAGATTATTAAAAAAATCATAACCCGAAATTCTGGTATTCAGCTGCATCCGTTTAGACTGGAAGCCGACCCCAACATGCTATGCAAAAATGTTAGGCGGATGATGACGAGGTAAGTAAAGAAGTTCTCGACAAAGGTCCTAAAATAAATCTCACACATACCTACAAAGTGTTCAATTCCTAACTGTTGTGTCTTTAGAACATTTATTTATAAGGAAAGCTATGCCACCTATATTACCTAATACTGTTAGTGTTAAAGAATTTCCTAAACGCGTTATTTTTTGTTCATATCCTTAATCGTGTAGTTAGGTTTATAAAAATAAAAAAAATCTTTATTTTATACAAAAACCTTCAACAATGCTTAAAAACATATAGTACCTATATAGTGATACATTTAGTGGTGGCGGTGGTGTGTGGTGGTATGTAGTTGTTTTGCTAAGATCATAAGCCAAATGTGCTATAAATAGGCCGGCTTGAGGCGTGGGTCGTGGGACTGGTGAGTTACTACTTACTAGACAGTTGGCCATCGTGGAACAAAGTGCAGTATGTCAGTTAGGTAAGTAATTTCTTTCATAACAGTTACATAACGGACATCATAAAATTAAAGACCGTCGGATTGCAACGACACAGTTTGAGACCAGTGGTAAATTGCTAATATTCTCTTAGCACATAAGATGTAATGATGTGCAATAGAGGACTACGTACAGCAAGTAAGAAAAGTCACAAATATTCCAAATTCTGATTCATTATTGATTTTGAAATACTGAATCATTCCATTATTTTCACAAACTTTTGCTTTGTTTGGACGGAAAACAATGTAACTTCAGGGAAAATACAACAACGTGACGCGTTACCATGAGTTGTTTGTAACAGCACGCAGCGTTAAGTGGAATGACCCAATATACAATTTTGCGGTTATTATTAAATATTATTGGCATAACAATCTAAGGTAATCTTGTGTGGAAAAGGTCATATGTACCTGGTTGTTTAATTCTACTATGGTGACAAGTACATAGGTAGCTGCCTACCTCTAAGTCGCAAGCACGTTCGTAGCAAGTTTATGTATTTAGAAATTATATGTAAACGCTCTCCATGAGCTGCCTCATGCTTGTTAAACAAATTATCAATAATAAATTGTAGTTTTCGGTTTATTCAACACATTCACAAGTGGACAATCCTTTGACGAAAACCTGAACAGAGGAAGAATAGCAAGATGTCTTTGGGGACATGATTGCTCGCAGGTAAACCACTTTGTCTGACAGCCACCAAAAGATAGAGCCTGAACTATAGCCTTGCTAGAAATCAGAACGCCATGTTAGAAGGCTACATTTGAACATGGAATTTAATTGGTTTACTGGGTGCGCATGCGATGCGTGCCGCCGCGACCCGGTTTCGCTAATCCGCAGCAAGTGCCGGCCCTGCCGATATCCTGCGGTCAGGCCGGGCCCTCACGTCTGCTCCATTAAACAAACATCGTGGCTAAAGGTGGGCCATGTCGCTTTCATATATCATTAAATTATATTTACATTAAATACCAAACAAGATTTCAGAGTCACCAGAAAGGTCATTTTTACGCTGGGCCACCAGGAACCTCTGCTTAATGGATTTCCACAAAACTAACGTTATGCTAAAATTCACTGGGTTGTACTAGTTTTATTTTTAAGTAGGTATACGTTTTACTTCATTCGTTTTTTTCGTTTTTTTTCGTTTTAGTGTCTAAACACACTATGCCGAAGTTACGCGACCGAAGTTCGGCATGGTTACGCCTGTAATGCTATTTGAATTACTGACGACACACTATTCCGAAATTACGTTGCATTCTAGCGTACAGCCGAACTTCGGTCGGGCGTAAGTTCAGCGACAATTCGGCGGCAACGTATTCCGTAGAGCACACATTATACGCTACGATTGCCGAAGAAGATCCGGGGCGGGGAGTAGCGGGAGGAAGGCATGCCCGCGCCCCGCGTGCCATCAGCGAAAAAATCCTTGGAAGTTCAAAGTATTTTTATTTGCAAATTGCAAATACGAAAGTGCTTCTTATTTATGTAACGACATGGCTCTATTTTCTATGCAAGTATTTAAAAAAAGTAATAACGGAATCCTAACAGCATCAATTTCTTTTGCGTCTGTCTGTCCGCCTGTTTAGGTAACACGACACGACGCCATGACAGCGTTCAAGACACTGAAGTTCCGCAACTGAATTTCCGCCGCGTGAGTTCGGCGCTTAGGCGGCGGGCACGAAACCAGCGGCGAGGAGCGATGGGCCGAGCGGGGCGATGGCGACGGTACAAAATTGTTCTGTCGCCATCGCCCTCTCGGCCCATCGCTCCTCGCCGCTGGTTTCGTGTCCGTCACCTTATGGTGTGTCATATCAGCCGAACACGTCGGAACGTAACATCAGCCGCGGAACTTCGGTCGCGTAACTTCGGCATAGTGTGTTTAGACACTTAGACCTAAGATTCTTTTTCGATTTTCCAGTTTTCTTATTAAGTTCTTGTAGATGCTTGCTATTCGAATCTAATACAGGCTCGAGTGTAGAATTGCAATAGCAGAATTCGAACCGGATAGAATAGATCCATGTGTATAACAGCACAGCGATAAGTGTATAGATTACTGCAGTAAAAGGTCGATTCGAAAGGTTTGGGGTTACGAAATGGCTGTTACCACGATGCGGGAGTAAATATTATGTAAGTACCTTCATTAGTTACGTGTCTCATGAGGATTTCGATTGATGCTGGAAATAGTTTGAGTTGCGATGTCCTTAACATCGCGTATGTCTTACAATTTGTGATAGGTATGTAGGTACTGTACATGTACAGAAGGGCTGAAAAGGGCGAGCTTTGGACCATTGAGGCATTAGATACCTACACCATATACTCTTAGGTATGGTGGATCACCTAACTAAGTACCTACCTATTAGACTTTCCCGTTTTGCCTTACGGCGTCAACCATACGTATTAAGTCAACTAACCTTAAGTCGAATTTCCTCCTATTTATATGCGAAATATGCTTGCTAAATATGGAAATTCAATAAACATTAATAATAACCTTTCGATCTCTAGCTATACTCTAGTGTCACTCATCTTCAACTAATATGATTTGCATATAAATAACTTGTCGATGTAATTGTTATTGTGATTGTCTAGTCTCAGTAATTTGATCAATAGTCCTCTGTAATAATCTGCGGGCCATAGATCAAATTAATCATCTGATAATATCGTGCACATGACTTATATTGTTAAGACAATAGATTTGTTCTATGAAGGTCGTAGGTAGCTTATTTGTTTAGATGGACTTTTGAACGTTGTTCTTTACTCTTCTGGAAATGTAGGTCTGTATAAATCGATTAAAATTACCAGTAGGTAGATTAAAGGAAAACGTGTTTCAGGAATTTAATAAAGTGTGAAAGACATTTTGAAACCCAAACCTGGCAAAACCGACTACTTTTAAGTACATAACCCGAGGCTAGAAGCTATATATTATAAGGTTTCAAAATGTCCTATAGCCCTATAGTAGGCCTATTAATTAGGCACTACTGAAAACCCTCGAGCGACTCTGTGATAGACACATACGAGACGGATCTCTTCGGGTAAAACCACTTCATAAACTCCACTGGCAGATCAACAAAATCCGCGCTGCACAACGTGGTTTCCAAAATTGAATGCACAGTGGACGACAAATGCTCATCACTGGCCGTCTTCATTGACATCGAGTGCGCCTTTGACACAACCATGTTCAATAGTAATCAGCATGGCCCTCGAAGTACACAGCATAGACTTGACCCTGAGTGGCTGGATCAACATAAACTGAGGGCTGTACAAGTCACAAGACACTAGGTACAAGGGCTATCGTGGTGAAGGGCTGCCCCAGGGGCGGCGTCCTCTCGCCGCTTCTATATATGGAACCAGTTTGTAAACAGCCTCATCAAAATACTCAATGACAATGGTTACTTCACCGTAGGCTACGCCGATGACACAACCATATTAATAAATGTCACCTATGAAGTTACCCTACGCAACCACATTCGCCAAGCCTTGAAAATAGTAGAGCAATAAACAGGAGCAATAAATACCTCAATGAACTCCACAAAAACCTAACTGATTATCTTTACAAAAAAGAGGGAATTGACAACACTACATAAAATATATACCTCGAGACTAACACTGGAATGTTACAATGCACTGGAACATGTTGCTGTAGGTATCTAAGTAATGTAGAGGTTTTATTATGTTCAAGCCAAAGTATGGATTTATAACTGGCTGACATTCCGATCATTCAAACATCGAATATTCTTATAAAAAGTGATGGTGGCTTTTTATAAGGATTGTGAGTGAGTGGAGAGCTAGGGCTCCGCGTAGGACCTAGGGAGTGAATTATAATTTTATTTCTATTTTAATATAGCGGGCTTCAGCCCCATTTCTTCAGTACACTACTGTCTTTTATTATAAAGTAGTTAGCCTCCCGCTGTGAGGTTCGAGTCCTCACATATAACACTGCAATAGATAAAAGGACACAGCGGCTCATTAGGTAACGACACAGCTGATGAACTAGCAAAGAGAGCATCCAGCAAGTCAGTCTGTGGCCGCGAACCTACCGTGCCCATTCCCTTCAACCAGCCACGCAGATGGCTTCAGGAGTTTACCCACACACAAGGGGAGAGCTGGTGGACCTCAACACCAAGCTACAGGAAGTCCAGGGAAGCTATGCAAGCTATGCCTGGTGACGGGGACGATCACGGGACTCTGCTCGCTGAACAAGCCCTTCCATACAATAGGCATAACGGACAGTCCTCTGTGCAGGGCGTGCATGGAGGCTGAGGAAACCATTGCGCATTTGCTCTTATTGAATGCATAGGCGTCACCCAGATTAGAACAGAAACCCTCGGATCACCTAGGTCTGTTGCAGATGTTCTAGTCCTAATCAGCTCCTGGAGGGAGGTGTACTGGTTGGAATAACCACCGGCTGCCGCAATGACCCACGTACAATGGTCCACCTGAAGTATTAAGTGGGGAAACCAAACCCGTCGATACACTAGTTATATGTTATTCTGAGACGGAACGGTTTAAACATAGAACTAGGTACTAGAAATGTGTCAGTTGTAGGGTCCCACTGTACACTCAGGGCTTTTGTAGTTCCATCGTTTGTAAAGTGCATTGTAGTTTGGTTAAGGTCTGATGATGATTAGACTTTCAATCAAGGTCGGCTCGTTGCTTGACCACTTCCGTAGCGTCAGTCCTACTCCGCTCAACATGTTGATGAGTTGGTTTTGCATTTCTTGTGCTCTCTCGATGGAGTTACTGCCACTTAATACGTTATCAACATACATTTCGTTAGTAATGACGTCAGCTGCCAACTGATTTTTCTCTGCGTCATCGTTTGCCATTTTTATGTTCAAGCACCTTCACCTGAAATACATATAGGTACTTACTTAGTTCTATGTTTAAACGTATAACTAAGTAGGTAGAGTAGTACTCAACTAATAAGGCGCGTCGTGAATCTTCGTTCGCACAGAAAAGAAAGTATGGCCCCGAAGATTAACGAGAATACTTAAAACTTACAATCAACCTTAGATCACTACTATAAGGTTCATAATACACTGCAGCTGTTAGTTCCGTCTCACTCGCAAGTATGGCGGCTGTCAAGCGGCGCGCGCTAACATGGCGACAGCTACCGACCAATAGCGGTACAGGAAAAAGCGTGTAGCGTGCCGATTGGTCAATAGCATTTCCCGCGCTTTGAAAATTCATCTTCTGCGCAGGTACATCGATAAGCCATATTACTTGGGTATTCCTGTACCTATATGTATTTCAGGTGAAGGTGCTTGAACGCTGAAAACGTGTGTATTAGCTTAACCTGATAACTGCGACAACGAAATACGAGTAAGAGCACAGTTGAGGGTAGGTAGCTTTGTGTTTTACAATTAGTTTTATCTAACTCAGACACGTACCGTAATGGGTAATGGCGTGTACGACGCGATCGACGACGATCGGTTCTAATCTTGTCTCGAGGGGACCCGGGGTCAGGGAGAGCTTCTGCTTTCATGTGAAAATGTAAACAAATTAAATATCGTTAATAGGTAGGTAATATGATAAAACTGATGGATACACGCGCCGTATCATTTTGACCTTAATAAAATGAGTAATTTTCCTGTAGATTCGACGCTTCTGTATTCGTATGCATTTTCCGGTAGGTAATAATAGTGAATCAAACTGTGTCCGTAAATTAAACTCCTTTGTTAGTTAATGTGGCAGTTTCATAAAAGTGCCGTCGGTGTGCGGATAGAAGGAACGTAAAATTGTTGATAGATACATTATCAAATTATCGTATTGTTCCTAAAGGAAACATTCCTCGCCATTTAATAGTTCATTTATTTATCAATTCATATGACCCATATGTGTAACCCCAAATCACTGACCATTTGGTTCAACAAACAAAGGATATCTAGGGGTCATCACTCGCGCTGCACGGTTGGGTTCCTTCTGGAGGTCACGTTTAGACAAAACAAAAAAAAGTACGAATGTATTTTATTTTTCGATATTTCATGTAGATTTTAGACGATTTTCAGGCACTAACTAGTTATCTTAAATTAAACTATACATAGGTAACTAATTCCAAATCTCTACTTCTTGAAATATAGACAATATCTGGAAGGAAAAGGAGCCTAACCTACCCAACCTACTGACTTACATATTCGACCAATGAAAACAAACAGTGCCAATTAGGACATATTTGAAATACTTGAAGGGATTGCTGGAAGTCCGCTTTATTCAGAAGCTTTATGTTTGATCTTTACGGGTGAAATGAAATGTTAGGATTCTCCCCCGGTCGCACCCCTTTGTGTATTAACGTGGAAGAGCACAACGATACAAAACGACTTTGTTAGGAAAAATAAAAATATAAGATTGCTGTTAAATGATTTCATAATTATCATGTTTAAGTGTTAACTAATCTGACATATACTTACTTACTCTTGCACATTATCTTATATGTATATACTTTAGAACATTCTATATTGGACATAGTAGTACCTATTTGTATATTTTTCACAATAATATTTCAAATAGCAGCACATCTATCTGATCTATTCTATCTATATACATAAACAGTGAAGTCCTGACTGACTGATTGACTGACTCATCAACGCCCAGCCCAAACCCTTGCACCTAGAAAGCTGAACGAGGACATGTCAGTTTCCTCACGATCGATGTTTTCCTTCACCGTTTCTCTGCTTCAAGTCTGGCAAAATTTGCTTTCCTCCTCCTTTCCTCTGTCAGTTTGTTGGTACTTCTCTACAGGTCGTATTTTACAACCGATCTGGACGAAACTTGGATACAGGTTTTACGACTTTATACCTACTTAGTTTTTTTTTTGCCTTCGGGGATTTTTGATTGGAGAGGTACTTCCTCCAAAAAGTGGTAAAAAGGGGGCTATTGGATATCTCCGCCCTATGAGATCCGATTTCGATGGTTCTTTTTAGGGTTCTGTACCAAAATGGTAAAAAAGGAACCCTTATGCTGTGACTCAGTTTGCCTATCTGACACAGCTGGATATCTCAAGAACTACTAATGCTATCAACTTGAAATTTGGAACAGTTTTTGATGACGTCAAAAATTTTGCGAATAAGAAAGAAGTAAAAATATTTATATATTTTTTGTAACAGGGACTGAAAGGGGGTCTTAAAAATTCAAAGTGGGGCTACTAGAGCATGTGGGGTATCATATGAAAGAACGCTGTTTGTACATTCTCAAACATTTTTTGTTTTTTTTAGGCCGCATAGTTTTTGACTTTTAAAAAAAAAGTAAAAAAAAATACCGTTCCCCCCCTTCTTTTCTCCGAAGTTTGCAAAGATAAAAACCTGAAATTATTCTATGTGATAGAAGTTTATGTAAAGATTACAGGAAAAATAAAACGATGTCTCTAAATAACACCCTTTTTCAGTCAGAAATTGGAACGGAACCCTCGGTGCGCGAGTCCGACTCGCTCTTGACCGGTTTTTTTATTTGAAAGGTAGTAAAGTTAGTCCCATAAAAATTTGAGGAAAAAAATATCCCGTTTTAAATAACTTTAGTGGTTAATATGATTGTTGCAAAAAAGTTTTGCTCGCAAGGTCTAGAACTATCAGTTTTATAATAGGTCTCATGCAAAGTTACCTCAGAAAGGGTACTGGCTAGTAAGTCTTGTTATTGATTGGTTTGATTCAAGCAGGCAATATTATTTTAATTTGAAATTGGAGTAGGTACCTATAGGAGTAAAGTTTTTAAGCCTCTTACAACAACAATATATAGCGAGCTGATGTTGCGAATCTTCGAATTCGAATCTTCAATCGGAGAATAGAGAGCTGATTCTGTGAATCAAGCTGTCGATCAGCAAAGAAGCAGAAGTTTAATTAAGTAAGTAATTTACGTAATGCCGTAATTAAGTAAGTAGAAGGGTTTTTAGGCGTCTTTTGCAATAATCAACCGGAAGTCCATGCTAAAACAATGTGTGTAGGTAATATTTGTTAGCAGTTTTCGTGTGTTGTAGCGAGTGGTTGGCCGCATTTTACACCCTAAAAACAATGCAAATATTTTAAACTACAACAACACGGGAATGCTTCAAGTTTATCCTTTTAATTATAAGTCCTATAAACAGGACAAAAACTGTGAAGCGTGGACCTCTCCTTTATGAAATATCTCCCTTTATCGTTGTACGACCTCTGAACAAAGTTTAATATTAATACGAGGGGTTTCATACACTCCACAATTCCACATACTTGGGCGCTGATATTATGTATTGTTTGGGTATTTTATTTTGTATAACTTTACTATGATAATGTATTCTGAAATACAGGTTTGTTTTATGTACATAGTATCCTTTGGAAAGTTATTTTAGGATAACATAACCAGAAAACAAAACATTTAATTGAAAAACTGGGTTTTGAAAATGATTCTTTTTTACAAATTAACTATCTTGGTGTAGTGTAGGTGTAGTAATCTATGTAAAATTATCGTTTCTCTCCCAGATTTCTTGTAAAAGTTTACTTTGATTGAGTCAGAAAAAGAAAAACTAAAACTTCTAGGCATAGTTTTTTTTACTAGGATTAGTATTGGTGGTATTGTACTTAGGTACCTTTAATAAATTGTTAAACTTTGAAAAAAAAACAGAGATAACATTTTCTCACTAGGTATAATATGTAGATGGATGTATTTAACTTGAATTACATATTTACATGGTAACTTATGCTATAGCATAGGTAGTACTGAAAGCCAGTTTCGTATCGCAGTTTGTCTTCTAAAACCTCGACGTATTGTTAGGCATCAGACATAGTTTCAATTGTACATACACATAATATTAACACTGAAATAGTAGTTCGTACTCATAATAAAGTTTGGTCGTGTAACAAAGCAGTCGTATTTCAATATGTGCTAGCATTGTTCCCTCTCATGGCGACGCTCATTCTTCTGACGGGGGTCGGGAAGGGTCGTGTTGGTAAGGGATGCCTGGGCCTCGCAGGCCGCGGCGGTAGACGTGAGTCCGTGCTAGCTCGAGCTCGAAACTCGTCGCCGCACTCCGACCGGCCCGATGATGAAGTGGAGTCGCTGCGGCCGACGCACATCTCGTCTTCTTCGTCTAGCTCCATCTCCGTCCATCGGCGACCTGGAAAATGGAAAATGGATGTTTAAAGAACTTTACGGAATCGTGTATGTGATTTTTTTTGGTTTCGGTTTAGTTTTTTTTTTTGTTTTGTTTTTCTTAGTTAGTTCATGTAATAAACATTTTTTTTATAAAACTTAAAGTAAGTAGCCACGAAAAAACGTCTGGCTAGCTCAACAGTTTCACAAGTGAGCGAAAAAATAGGATTAGGTAAGCATAAACCTTGCAGAAGATTGTTAAAAAAAAATTAAACGCAAAACTGAAGTAATGTTGGAAAACAGATAAAATAAGTGTGTTCACGTTGTTTGTTGCCTTTATATATGTATAATATTAATTAGGTGACTTTTATATTTACGACAAAGTTATCAAAATACGTCAGTGCTTTTTGTACGTTTTTAGTGATATTAATTAGGGTTCCGTACCAAAATGGTAAAAAAGGAACCTTATGGTATGACTCAGTCTGTCTGTCACAGCTGGATATTTCAAGAACTACTAATGCTATAAACTTTAAATTTGGAACAGTTTTAGATGAAGTTTGCTCAACTATTTTACAAATAAGAAAGAAACAAAAATACTTACATTTGTTTTTTTTTGCAACAGGGACTGAAAGGGGGTCTTAAAAATTCTAAGTGGGGATACTAGGGCATGTGGGGTATCATATTATTATGAAAGAACGCTGTTTGCACATTCTCAATTATTTTTCTTTTCTTTAGGCCGCATAGTTTTCGACTTTTGACGAAAAATGTTAAAAAAATACCGGCCGGGGGGGGGGGGGCTAACTACTCTGATTTTTAATTTGCTAGACTAAAATGACAGCTGCGATCGAACTTTTCTTGTCATTTTAGTCTGAGTATACGAGGTATATCTGACTGGAGAAACTGTTGAGCTAGACAGACGAGTTTTTTCGTGGCTACTAAGTACTTCAAGTTTTCTATAAAACTTTTATCCAAAACCTATACACGATTTCTTAATGCCGACCCTTAGAGGGAAACATACACTCACCGGCACGGAAACTTGGCCACACGTGAATTTATCGATAATTCGTATTTAAATATATTTTTGACGCTGTATTATGCAAATATTCGACCGTATTTTTTGTTGTTCTTCTGAGATTTGTACTCTGTTGGTAGTAGATTATGGCAAAGTTAAAGTAGTTAGTTATTGGAAAACCAGCGCCAGGCACTAGCTGTCTGGCGCATTTATTAACTGGCTCTATTTGGCGCAGGTCAAATAAATGTAATTTTTTTTCTTTCTTATTCTTTTAGACTGGTACCTACCTAACACGTAAAGTAATTGGCATCCTTACCAAAACCCAATAGGTAGGTATTTACCTAAATCAAAATATTGATTTTCTACAAATAAAGCTCCAATTTTACGAACTCTATGTAGGTACATTTGATCCCAGATCAGAGAAAGGCGTTTAATGGAATGAAAAAAATGCGATGGGATGGGAGGTAGGTATTTCTTTTTATTAGGGAAGTAGGCAATAAAGTATATGATAGCTACTTATTCTGAATCTTATTTCAATAAATGAATGGAAAGGTCCCTCCTGTGTTTACATTACCACAAGTGGGCTTCAATATATTTTCCTCAGGAAAATGATATTGAAATCCTTTCTTGCTGCTTGTGTTCGATGCGAATCTTATATTTAGATGCATTAGTAAATTGAGATGATGGAATGGCTACTATAAAACTTGATCGGAAATATGTAGGTGGGTCATTGTCAAGCCTAGGCTTTTTTTTTGCAAAAAAATGAAACACGTGATTTATAAAAATCAAAGGTATATTATGACTCTTACTTTACGTTACAACCTTTCCGGGGTTGGTCAGTGGATGGGTGACCATCTTTACATACCGAGACTCCTCCGTGCCTCGGAAAGCACGTTAAGCCGTTGGTCCCGGCTGTCATTCGTGGATCTTTGACAGTCGTTACGGGTCGTCAGAAGCCCGAAAGTCTGACAACCAGTCTTACCAAGAGGTATCGTATTACCCAGTTACTGGGTTGTGGAGGTCAGATAGGCAGTCGCTCCATGTAAAATACTGGTATTCAGCTGCATCCGGTTAGACTGGAAGCCGACCCCAACATAGTTGGGAAAAGGCTAGGCAGATTGATTGACTTTACGTTACAACAAAAGTGAGTATCAGTCTGAGATCAATAATTCGAAAAAGGCGATTTATAAGGAAATAACAATATTTCGGTTCTACCGAAAAGACTAATCTGTCCACCGAGTTGACTACAATGTTAATTATTGACAAAAAACAAAACAAAGAGTGATTAACTTCTTGAACAAAAATAACGTTAATGCTATCTTCACATAATCATAAACAAATCAGTCACTTAAAAGCATTCAAAAAGTAAATAAAAAATGTTTTGTGTCTGTCTACCGAAAAGACAATTCATTTCGGTGGTCAAAATATGTCTTCGTCGTCAGAAGACCAGAAGCGTTCAATCCGTTCAGCCAGAGAAAGGGGGATTGGTGGCTTCTATGGTTTTAACGTTTTGAAGTATCTATCAGAATATACGACCGAAAATTTTATGCGCTTATGGACATTACCTCCAATCAGTGTTGGACTGTGCTCGCCAATTTTCAATGGTTGCTGCATCGAGCCACTCGAAATTGGACTGGACCATCGGCTTGCCACTGGACTGTGCATAGGAGTCAAGGTTGGGCTCGGTGAATTCATACTCTCGGCAGGAGCTGATGTGTCATTCCGAGAAGGACTTTGCAGAGGAGTCGCCATGCAGGTCTGGACTTGATAGAGTTGGGACATTATTTTGGAATGGTCTAGGACATAGTGCTATGTCAAGGTTATTGCTACCTAAACCGTAATGTACACAAGTATTTTCTGGACTATATTTCATACAACTCAACCTGCGAAGAAACCTACTGAAGCATCATCAGTTTACGGCGACTCCAAGTAACCTGATGGACTTTAATGGTTCCACGAAACGTCGTAATATTGCTGTTTTTCATTTTACTCTCTATAGACTCCACATGCGTCACATCTACTCTAATGACTTCAATGCCTTTACAGTTTTGAAGAACACACTCCATGAAGGCATCCAAACTATGGACATCGTTTCCTTGAGCGAAGTGCCTATCAGCCGTTATTAGCCGATTTTGTTAATAAAAAAATTTGCGTAGGGGAAACGACGTGCTTATGAAAAAATATTATTTCCCATGCCGTTACAAATGCATTACGGTACCAATCATTGTTAACTTAGAATATGTAGGTATGGATAACTACATTAACTACAAGTCGGCATGGTGTAGAAAGGTGTGAGGGAAGTGGTGGTTTAAAACATATTTAATCATAAAAATAAAGCAAAAATAGGTCATTAGTCCTTAACTGATAAAAACACCAATAATCAGAAGCAATTTTATAAGTTATAATAACTAAATAACCCACATTCAAGTCCACTCGGTGGAAATCTGTCGTTTCGGTGGACGAAAGTTCCACCAAAAAGATGTCCACCGAATGGACTTTTTTCGCAAAATCATTGACCCCTTGCGCTGTTTATAGGTTATGTCAAAAGCCAAGGTATATTTATAAATATTCATTGTTTAACTAGTTATTAAGAATGTTTGATGAATTTATAGTGATTTATTTACCAAAATACAGTAGTAACCGGAAAGACAACTCAACTTTGACACCACCAAATATTTTTTTTAGTACTACATCAACGTTTTCTGCATACGAGTTGCGGCAAAATGGCCTTTGACAGGTATAGTACGATATTGGTTGCATTCAAATTTACGTTCCGTTCCATCATTTGGCATTTACTTCATTTTAGTCAGTATAGAAAGTAACGTTCCACCGGAAAGACAAAAAATGTTGTGACAAGATTAAATGATGCAAAAAGTGTGTTTTATTTCTATCAATTTTTTTAATATTTTTAACGTTAAATGGCAGACATACGTAGATTAGGAAAATATATCATTTTTGTAAAATAATAAAAACATTTATTTATTATAGGCTACATTCTATTGAAAGGTAGAATACGAACAGTCCACCGAAGTGGACAATTCGGTAGCACAGTGGTATAAAGTAAAAAATAAATAAATTTATAGTAAATCTGTTACAGTTATGGTTTGGTACGTTTCGTTTACTTTATTATTATGATGTAAAATTAAGACGCAATTATTAAAAGTGTCTTAAGATTCGTATGAACAGTTTTTTTTAGGGTTATGACAATGACCCAGGTCCTACTTCATAGACATACCTATACATGTATAAGCAGTATTTTTGTATAGTGTTATATTACAGTAGAATTACAGTTGCTAGATTTTATGTTTATGGGTTCTATTTATTGACCTAAGTAGTTCTCTTTAATTTTTTACATATTTTTGCAGTCTCTCGTCTTTTTGTATTCCTACGAGTGGTTAGCCCAAACCATGGCCCAAACCTATATTAGGAAATCCTCAATATTTTCCTACGGTGATTTTCGTCCAGTACGAACAATACCGTCTGTACGTTCCCAAGGGTCCCATACAACCCATATATCACCTCGCTAAAACCGGACGCATTATTATAACCGAGATAATAATATGTCCCTAGAAATATCCTAGGGTTGTGAGTAGCGAACACGTTATGTCGGCGTGGAAACGCCCGTCCGTTCAGGAAATTGCGAGGGGTTGCTCGAAAACTTGAAATAATGCAGTAGATGAGAAGCACTATACTTAATTACGAGATCTTTGCGTCTTTATTTCTGCGCATTACGATTTCAGCAATGCGCGACTATTGTATTGTTTCCATCTGTTTTCATAGAGTTATCATTTCCCACTGGTCTCGTTAGGCTGAAAAGGTTTACAGGGTCAATTTTTTAGCGGAAACATTGAAATCTGAATGTTATGTTGAATTTTACCAAAAAATGTTTTTGTTTTATTTGTGGCGAAGTATAACAGACGATGGGTCGATCGATCAGGTTAAGCTACGCTTGCCGCGGTTAATCCGTGGATGGGTAACTATCTTTACATACCAAGATCACTCCATGCCTCGGAATGCATGTGGTTCCAACTGTCATTCGTGGATCTTTGATAGCCGTTACGGGTCGTCACTCCCGTCAGAAGCCCCAAAGTATAATATTTCCAAGAGGTATCGTATTACTCAATAACTGGGTTGTGAGGGTCAGATAGGCAGTCGTCCTATGTAAAATACTGGTATCCAGCTGCATTCAGTTAGACTAGAAGCCAACCCCAACATAGTTGGGAAAAGGCTAGGCAGATGATGTAGGTAAGCTTTCCGGGACAGTTCTACGCCACAAAATAATTTATAGCTTTGAGTGAGACGGTTTCGCATGAGTCAAGATGATGAGTCTGCTCCCTGCAATCAAAGCCGAGCTGCCGAGCGACAAGAGGCAGACTAAAAAAAAGATGGGTGGATTGTGTGAAAGATAACATAAATGAACACTAAGAAGACGGCTGAACGATGTATGGAAAAAACAATATTGAGCATAACCTAAGTATAGGTACACATAGTGCCTCATTACGTCACCTACGAGCTGTGTTTAAGTGGTTACTTACAGAAGGGTGGTGCAGCGTTGGTGTCAGGCGTGGTGTCTGAGGACGCTCTCGCAAGCGGCCGGCCCAGCGCCGCCGGGTGCCGGTCACCGTCGCGCCTCGACCACTTGCTGCTCACGCGCCAGAAACGACGCGCGTCACGGAACACACCCCACACCTAGGAACATAACATCACATTACATATTGCTAGTATATATGCAGCACGAACGCGAGGCGTACACGTAAAGTAAATTACAACGATTTTTGAATCGAAGATACCAGTATACTCTATCATAGCATTTTGGTTTAAATTGCGACAAGCACACTACTACTAGATTAAGAATAAAGTCTTAAAACTAAGTAAATATTATGTGCGAAACGACTCTTTTCAGTTTTATTATCGATCGAAGTCCGTTACGGCACAGATTAATCTGTGGTTACGTTTACTCCGCGCGTTCGTGCTAGGCCCAAGGTTCGTTGGCATCCTCTGCAAGTGAAAACTAATTTTGTATGGCTACTTGGCAAAGACCACAGACCCAGTATTGGTGAGAATCACCTGGGCTCGTTAATTCTATTAATTCGAAACTCCTGCTGCCGAATCATTAAATTACTCTTTTATGGTTTTTCCTGAAGCACTCTGGTCAAGCAGGGTCAAGCTATCATCGTCATAGAGATATAGTTCTCTATGACTTTGGTAACGCTGCCACTGCAGCGGTGGCAATGAGATGTAAGAATCACCTGGGCTCGTTAATTCTATTAATTCAAAACTCCTGCTGCCGAATAAATAAATAACTCTTTTATGGTTCGTCCTGAAGCACTCTGGTCAAGCAGGGTCAAGCTATCATCGTCATAGAGATATAGTTCTCTATTACTTTGGTAACGCTGCCGCTGCATCGGTGGCAATGAGATGTAAGAATCACCTGGGCTCGTTATTTCTATTAATTCAAAACTCCTGCTGCCGACAGTGGCGTAACTATACCCTTCGAGGCCCGTGGCAAATTCGACGGATGGGGCCCCCCCATATAAAGAAGCTGAACCTTGAATAATAGTATTTTTAGGGTTCCGTACCAAAATGGTAAAAAGGAACCCTTATGGTGCGACTCAGTCTGTCTGTCTGTCACAGCTGGATATCTCAAGAGCTACCTACTATTGATATCAACTTGAAATTTGGTTTTAGATGACGTTTGTCCAACTATTTTACAAATAAGAAAAAAAAACTTTTTACAAAAAAAAAAAAAAAACAACCAACTTCCAAATACTGCAAAGTGAAAAATAACTTTAATTTTGGAAGTCGGTGTCTTTGGATCTGTATTTTAGTTTTTTGCCACCGACTTCCAAAATTAGTTATTTTTCACTTTGTAGTGTTTTTTTTTGGAAGTCGGTTGTTTTTTTTTGTAAAAAAGTTTTTATTTCTCACTTTTTAGTGGGTGTAATTTATCTAAGTTACAATAGCCCAATGTCAACTGCTCATCACCTTTTAAAAATTATTGCTTTTCCCGATGCAGGGACGTTAATTGTTGAGGAGTTCTCTTAGTAAGAACCAGGAAAACTGGAGCTCCATGTTGAAGTCATCATCACCATTATGCATTTGGACGAGCATAAATTACTTAGCAGCCATATTGAAGTAATCGAATCGCAACCCGTGAAATACTTAGGTATAATTGAGTAGTTCCGATGGCCATCTGCGGTCTTCATCATCAGTTCCACTTCACCAAATGGTGATTTCCGGGAGGAAATGCACGAGTTACTATAAAAAATACCCAAATCGCTATAGGTGTGCCTATAAAATTTGAGGGTTTCCCTCGATTTCCATGGGATCCCCCCTTCATCAGATTCTGACTTGGTGACAATAGGACCACCTCGAGAGTATACTCTTTAAAAAAAAAAGAATTTTGCAAATCCGTCTATATATGACGAAGTTATGCCCGAACATAAGTACATAAAAAAAAGTAGAAACTTCCGAATTGATGACCTCCTCCTTTTTTCAGAAGTCGGTTAAAAATTAAAATAAATAATGTTTTTTTTGCAACAGGGACTGGAAGGGGGTTTTTAAAATTCGAAGTCATGTGAAAGAGCGCTGTTTACACATTCTCAAACGTTTTGTTTCTTTTTTTTAGGCCGCATAGTTTTCGACTTTGAATGAAAAATGCTAAAAAAAATACCGTTCCCCCCTTATCTCCGAAGTTTGCATAGAAAACAATCTGAAATTATTCTATGTGATAGAAGTTTAAGTAAAATTTACAGAAAAATAAAATGATGTCTCTAAATAGCACACTTTTTCAGAAATCATCAACAAAAATTAAATATAAATGATGGTACGGAACCCTTGACCGGTTTTTTTTACTTGTGTATGCAATGTAGAGAGAGTAACTTAAATAAATTAAAGACAAAACTATTTTTTTACTAAATTAAAATAAATAATGTCGGGCTTGCGCGCTCCAAACTGTAGGTCTGTGCCGGTAGAGTTTACTTTGCCGGAACAGGGTCTAGGGTGAGGAGCCAGACCAAGAGGGATACATGAACCCGCAGGGCAGCATGTGGCGAGCTGTTCGGCAGTAGCGACCCCACGGACCCTATCTCCCGGGAGAAGCCTTGTTCCTCACCTCTGGCTTGCCTTTATTGCCCGGCTGGAGTGAACGATGACGAGGAACAGTGCTCCCACTTCTTTCATGCCTTTATTGGCTGGCTTGAGTGGGGATTCGCAAGAGCAAAAGTGCTCGGAGGAAGCAAGTATCTGCTGGTAGGGATCTTGACGGTACTTTCGGGGTTGTCCTGATAGCCGTGGAATGCCTCTCCACTCCTCAAGCACCTCAGGACATGTTGCCCCCTTGGCGCTACTTCACTATGTGCTAGCGACCGTTTCCGGGGGCCGATTATTGAGTGTGCAAGTCACCCCTCGCCAATTTATCTGTGTATATTATACAACATTGGTCAGGCAGGGGACATAATTCTACCATAGTTCAAGGTACCCAATCCACTATAGCCACCCAAATCCATAGCCCAATATATTTTTTTTCCATGTTCTGCAATAGTCCTGCACCAGCCGGGGGTTGTCCTTGGGTGCAATTGCATAGTGTATACAGGGATAATCGTCGGCTGGTGCCTTCTCGTCATTTAAAATTGTATAAGGGGCCTCTGCGAGTTGGCTTCGGCCCCTCGTACGTCTTCCAAAGGTCCGGGACCCCAGGGTCCCGATATGTGTCAAAGACAAAATACAATAATAAATGTATTAATAAATGTTGGAAGTTCGGATTCTCGTCTGACTGGGGGCCCCTTCCGGCTGGGGGCCCGTGGCATTTTGCCGACTTGCCACCCTGTAGTTACGCCACTGGCTGCCGAATAAATAAATAACTCTTTTATGGTTCTTCCTGAAGCACACTGGTCAAGCAGGGTCAAGCTATCATCGTCATAGAGATATAGTTCTCTATTACTTTGGTAACGCTGCCACTGCAGCGGTGGCAATGATACCATAGCACTGATAGTGCCACTCCGAATTTATGTTACAGTGAGCTCGGATACCTACGATTGATATCTATTTTGAAAAGTGAACTGTCTAGACATGACCGACTACCAACTACTTTTTTGCTGCCGATTATTATAGTCATGCAATCATCATAATATCTAGCATACTATAGATTTTTTCCTATAAATTCAATAGGAAAAAATCCAACGACATTGGGATAGTAGAAATTATATAAGTAATTTAGAAGAATAAAAGTAGCAGTTAAGATGCTGGGACTCTGAGACTGCATCTTCGTCGTAAACCATAATCCATAATAACCGAATGCTGTAAATAGAATATATTTAATGATAAAGTATTAAACTTTATGGCCGTCCTGGGTATCCGTCAGTCCGTCACATCATATGCGCAGGCGCGGGTTCGTTAACAATTTAATTATGGGTCGCTTTTTATACGAAACCAGTCGGCGACTGTCGGGAAGGATTGTTCCCTTTTTCTTGTGGGAATAGAATATTAGAATCCGGATTGCTGTAGGTTAGGCATTTTTATTGCATTTATAATTAAATGGGAAATAATTTATTGATCCTCTAAAAACTTATTGCGCTACACTTACTACTATAATGTTATTTATTTTTTTAAATAATTGAACCTCTTTTTAACTTTCTGGCCTATTCTCAAAGTTGGTTGAAGAGCTAAGCTAAAACCCCGACGAAATGGATTTGGTTATGTTAGAACTGTGACCAACCGCGAGCCGAGCGAGAGAAGCTATTAGCGGTGCCGCGGCAGCGGCCGGCGAGCTCTACATACAGGTTCGTCGCAGGTACTTGGCTATTTAGTATTTTTAGGACCCCAATATAAGAATTATTTGAGGTTCACAAAAAGAGCTGCAATCATTAGGTATATTAGAGTGTCCAACTCAACAATATTTTTAGGAGCGCAAGTTCGACAAATACATGCCTAATTATTTTTTTAGACAGCATCGATATCCTAGACCTAAAAGGGATGTTACAAAAAAACTTGTCACATTCGGCCCATCAAAAAAAAAAACTGGTCAAGAGCGAGTCGGACTCGCGCACCGAGGGTTCCGTTCCGATTTCTGAAAAAGCGTTTTATTTTTCCTGTAATCTTTACATTTAATAAACTTCTATCACATAGAATAATTTCAAATTTTTGCAAACTTCGGAGATAAGGGGGGAGGACTGGTGTCTTTTTTTACATTTTTCTTTCATATGATACCTACTCCACATACGCCAGTAGCACCACTTTGAATTTTTAAGACCCTCTTTCAGTACCTGTTACAAAAAAAAAAAAAAAAAATTTTCTTCTTTCTTATTAATTGCAAAATAGTTGGGTAAACGTCATCAAAAACTGTTCCAAATTTCAAGTTGATAGCATTAGTAGTTCTTGAGATATCCAGCTGTGACAAACAGACAGACTGAGTCACACCATAAGGGTTCCTTTTTTACCATTTGTGTACGGAACACTAACAACGATGAAGAAATACAAAATTTGCCTATTGTAAAGGTGATTCGTGTTCTACACTTATTTGTAGATAGTATACTCATAATCAGCCTATAATGTTCCCACTGCTGGGACACAGGCCTCTTCTCGGCGAGAGGGAGTGGGCCGTAATCCACCACGCGGGCCCGCAGTGCGGGTTGGTGAATGTCACATGTCTTCGAGTTTTTGGTTCTTTCTAGGACATTTTTTTTCCACAGTTTCCTCACGATGTTAAATTTTCCTTCACCGTTTTGAGAGCGGTGGTGATGAAATAATTTACGCAAAGTAAAGCACCTGTCGGGGTTCGAACCCACGACCTACAACTCGTTAGTCGCGGCCGTTACCACTGGGCCACCACTCTGTCTAAAGATACTTTATCACAAATAATATAAAACTCGCTGTCCCAGTGGCAGTGTTCCGTTTAACTAACACCTACGAGGTGAATGATAAAAATAAAACATCTGAGTAGAGTAACCAGCATCATCTGTATCATGCATGTCAACAGGAAGCACCAATCTTGTTCCAGTTTCTTCATGACTTAACGCATACCCACTCACACGTCGCAGGTAACCTCAGGTATACCTACCTAAGCTCAATACTTAGGTATAAGTTAAGTAAATCTGAACAAATTGTTGTTATGGTTACTGAAATCTGAATTTGTTTATAAGTGCCTATTATTGAACAGAAGGCAAGTAAAAAAACTTTTTACAAAAAAAAAAACAACCGACTTCCAAAAAAAACACTACAAAGTGAAAAATAACTTTAATTTTGGAAGTCGGTGTCTTTGGATCTGTATTTTAGTTTTTTGCCACCGACTTCCAAAATTAAAGTTATTTTTCACTTTGTAGTGTTTTTTTTGGAAGTCGGTTGTTTTTTTTTTTTGTAAAAAGTTTTTATAACACATTTGCTCGTAAAGGGTCTCTTATTTCACGAATTTCAATATCGTAATGTATGTCATTACGTACTTGTGCGTAATTGTAATGTAAAACGCACGGGTTTCTTTTTAATAAGGTAAAACGTAAGGTTTATCAAGATGCTCCGTCTAAAACGAACGGTACTTTTTAAATCTTAGCAAAGAGCTTTTATGTCAGAAAAGTGGTCAGCATTTTATGAATAAAATTAACTTTGGGAGATAAAATATAAAAAATAAACATTAATTAAATTAAAGAATTAATTCTTTAATTTAATTAATTTTGACAATAAATTGCAACAACAAACAAAAACAAAAAAATATTAATTTACTTTATTAGTAATACTGGCTGTTTTTGTGCCTTTGCTTTAAAAAAAAAGCTAATTTGTGAACAAGTAAAAATTATTCCGCGCGCTTTTTCTTTTCGCTATATTGTTTTTATTTGAAAATGTCGTCAAGTAATGATGAATTTATTAATTCGACACTGCCAGAAGTCTCAGAGGCAGCGAAAAAGGCTACTCTACGCCTCATGAAAAATCGACCGATAGATAGGTACAAGTTACAAGCGTATCAAAATTTCATCATATGGAAAACAAGCAAAGATCCAAATTCATTTTCAGAAAGTGTGTTTTTAAAGATTTATTCGTTTAAGAAAGTCCGAGTTTTATTTATTTCCTCGCAAATATGTTATAAAACGTCGTATGACATACGTGCGCTTTGATAATTACAGCCTCTGCTTTCTTGTAGCAATATCGCCTCGGTTGTAATTTTCAACTTACCGCACTTATATCATAATGTACTATTGTTTTTCACTTTTTAGTGGGTCAGTTTGTAATTTATCTAAGTTACAATAGCCCAATGGCAACTGCTCAACACTTTTTACAAAATATTGTTTTTCCCGATGCATGGACGTTAATTGTTGAGGAGTTCTCCTCAGTGGCGTAACTACAGGGTGGCAAGTCGGCAAAATGCCACGGGCCCCCAGCCGGAAGGGGCCCCCGGTCAGAGGAGAATCCCAATTCCCAACATTTAATATTACACATTTAGCAAAAATCCGATGAATTTGCCACGGGCCTCGAACGGTATAGTTACGCCACTGGTTCTCCTAGTAAGAACCAGGAGAACTGGAGCTCCATGGTGAAGTCATCATCACCATTATGCATTTTGACGAGCATAAATTACTTAGCAACCATATTAAAGTAATCGAATCGCAACCCGTGAAATACTTATAAATTGAGTAGTTCCGATGGCCATCTGTGGTCTTCATCATCAGTTCCACTTCACCAAATGATGTTTTCCGAGAGCAAATGCACGAGTTACTATAAAAAATACCCAAATTGCTATACCTAGGTGTGCCTACAATATTTGAAGAGTTCCTTCGATTTCTCCAGGATCCCATCATCAGAACTGGATTTTGACAAAAATGGGACCATTTGGGAAGTATACCCTTTTCAACAAAAAAAAAAAAAAATTCAAATCGGTTGGCAAGCGACGGAGTTATGCGCGAACAAACATAAAAAAAAAAAAAAAAAAAATACGATCATTCGAATTGAGAACCTCCTCCTTTTTTAGAAGTCGGTTAAAAACTGAATTAAGAAACTTTGAAAACTTGATAAGTCTTCAACAAAAAGTCCCATCATAAATGCGAAACGTGAAGTATTTTCCGGAAACAAAAGATTACGCCAAAGTTCTAAAAAAGAAAAAAGAAAAAGCTAAAGAATTCGAAGAAGGTAAGGTTGAGGTTGAAGAATAACGAGGTTGACTACTGAAATGTATTTCGGAATATTTAGTTTGTAGAGCTCCATTGACTGAGGGCACCGGTTTACGCTCACCCCACAATAAATCGAACATGTCAGCAACAGCCTCACTTATAAATTGGGTGGGATTGCAAAGTTAAATTACTCTACAGTCTACATGGCCGTTGAGTAAGTAACTAAGTAAGTAGGTACCACTTAGGTAAATAAGCTACAAAGCCGCAATATTTAAACCAATTCCGTTAGTACAAGGGTTTTCGAATATGTGGTTTGGGTTAGGTCCACCGATTCTGTAAGACATCATCTGAATACTTTTATTAAATTGGTTGGTAACAGGTCCATTCACGTGATACAACTTGGCTTTTCAAAGTCATGGACCGCGGCGGTAGCCCATGTGTTGTAATCTCATTGTGATTCAATCTGCCTAGCTTTTTCCCAACTATGTTGGGGTCGGCTTCCAGTCTAACCGGATGCAGCTGAATACCAATATTTTACATGGAGCGCCTATTTGACCACCACAACCCAGTTACTGGGTAATACGATACGCCTTGGTAAGACTGGTTGTCAGACTTTCGGACTTCTGACGACCCGTAACGACTCGACTGTCAAAGATCCACGAATAACAGCCGGGCCGTTGCTTAACGTACGTGGTTTCCGAGGCACGGAGGAATCTCGGTATGTAAAGAAGGTTAACCATCCACTGACCAACCTCGGCAAGCGTAGCTTAACCTGACGGATCGACCCGTGCGGCTGTAATTATTTAGCCACGAGCCCCTCTCTCTCATCTCATTGTGATTATGTGCCTGTAATTTCTGCACGTGCACACCCTCTTTAAACGTGGACAACAACAATGCTGTTTGACGATAGATTTAATGTACACATAATAAGATATCGTTTGTTTAGAATTTTATTTTTGACTTGCCTCCTTTCTGCATTTTGGTAGCCCTGCTTTCAGTGATAATGAAGATTCCACTTAAATGTTCTTCTACTTAAGGCTGCAGTCTTGCAAAATTCACTCGCGGCGAATTATTTGCGCAACTTTGTATTTTTTTTTAAACAAAAGTAATGAAATAACATGAAATATTATTATAGTACGTGAATAACCATAATATAAGTAATAGATGGTAGTTTTTTTTAAGTTCATCTGGGTGGATTATGTTAGGTAAATCAACCGTTAAATACAGCTCTTTCGCGCCAACAACGATTCGAGTTATGTTTGTGCACTTGCATTGGGCAATACAAATTTTATTTAGAAAATCTGTTCAGCGCATAATTGTTTCCATATTCTTGTCTTCAAAATGCGCTGATTACTTTTTTTTAATTATCTTTCATTTTCTTAATTCAGATGTCACAATGTCATCGAAATTCTCTGTTTTTATCTCTTAATAAACGGTTTGTTTCATAATAACAAAGCATCGTATGCATGTAAAAGTTGGTTAATTTAATGCCAAGAGTTCATTAAAGCAAACACTAAAAAAAAATTGCACCTAAATCACCTTACTCTAACAATAATAATAATCTCAAAAGACCTCCAAAACAGAGTTTATGAACAAGAATTGCGAGGGAAATTTCTTAGTGGGTCGGAGCGTTTTGGAGGTCTTTTGAGATTATTATTATTGTTAGACTAAGGTGATTTAGATGCTATTTTTTTTAGTATTTGCTTTATAGAACTCTTGGCATTAAACCAACCAAATCTTTCATGCATACGATGCTTTGTTATTATGAAACAAACCGTTTATTAAGAGATAAAAACAGAGAATTTCGATGACATTGTGACATCTGAATTAAGAAAATGAAAGGTAATCAAAAAAAAGTAATCAGCGCATTTTGAAGACAAGAATATGGAAACAATTATGCGCTGAACAGATTTTCTAAATAAAATTTGTATTGCCCAATGCAAGTGCACAAACATAACTCGAATCGTTGTTGGCGCGAAAGAGCTGTATTTAACGCTTGATTTACCTAACATAATCCACCCAGATGAACTTAAAAAAAACTACCATCTATTACTTATATTATGGTTATTCACGTACTATAATAATATTTCATGTTATTTCATTACTTTTGTTTAAAAAAAAACACAAAGTTGCGCAAATAATTCGCCGCGAGTGAATTTTGCAAGACTGCAGCCTTAAGAGACTTTCAATCTAAGTGTTCTGTTTATTGTGGGAGAGGCTTCCGGATAGGAGATAAGGCACGTATCTTTTGAGGTATCGTGATCCGAATCTAAGTAAGTACTCAAACTATTCTAAGTACCTTTATATTATATACTAGCTTTTGCCCGCGACTTCGTCCGCGTTTCCGTCGTTTTTCGTAAAAAAGTACCATAATGTCCTTCCTCACGGTTCAGTGGTTTTGATGTAACAGACAGATTAACTTTCGTATTTTAGTAGGGAAATATAATATGTCAATCCACAATACTGTTGAAAAATATCGCAATAAGGAACCGTAGAATATTATTATTAATAGCTGTGCCCGCGACTCCGTCAGCGTGTAACTCCTTGTATGTTATTAAGTTAATGTATTGGACTGCTAAGCTATCGGGAGTTACACGTGTTATTGTGAGTCAACCATAAAAGATAGACATATGCTGTTGTGGGATATTTTTTAGATAATTTTATGTAGAAAATTTCCGTCATATATGATTTCTATATAGCTTTAACCATTAAGGCTGCACACGCGACGGAAGCTTAAAAAATGGAGCAACTTCTCCAGTTTTCCCGACATTTCCCTTCACTGCTCTGCTCCTATTGACTGTAGCGTGACGAAAAGTATACTATAACCTCCTCAGGAGTATGAAAAATAATTGTACCAAGTTTCATTAAAATCCGTCGAGTAGTTTTTGTTTCTATAAGGAACATACAGACAGACAGACAGACAAAAATTTTACTGATTGCATTTTTGGCATCAGTATCGATCACTAATTACCCCCTGATAGTTATTTTGAAAATATATATCATGTACAGAATTGACCTCTCTACAGATTCATTATAAGTATATAGATTTTTATATAATAAAAAGGTATATTTTTTTCCACGACATACCTTTCATTCGATGCTATTGTGTGTAGGTAACTTTGGATCACTTTCGAATAAGTACATATTATTATTATTACCGGTCGTAATAGGTTTAGTCCTCTAGAAGTAAAATTAAGAATGTGTAAGCTAGGATCTATCTTCTACTTAATAGACCTGTTTGACCTGTTTCACAGTACTTCTACGGTTTTTTTTTTTTTGTAAATTTTGACGTTCAAAAGTGTGTTCATGTGCCTACTTGAAATAAATAATTTGACTTTGAAAACACTATCTTCCATCAGTCAAGAAATTCTACCTATTATTAGTAGGTACTTAATAATTTACTACGTTACGTTATAATATAGGTTTGTACCTTTGTACCTATATTATAACGTAACGTAGTAAATTATAGTTATACCTACCTTGTGGTAGGTATAACTTAAATAACGCACAAACTCTTAAGGGGTCATCGTACTCATCATTATGAATAACAAAAAAAATCAGCTGTTCCCTACATTTATTGTAATTTTTTTTCGCGATTTCAGGTTTGGTCCCATAGCAAAAGTTGTTCATAATGATGAGTAGGTACAATGACCCATTTAGAGGTTATGCGTTATTAAGTTACACTTCACCTACCCACTTTGTCACTTTGACCTTGCAGTAGTTACTGTAGGTACGTTAGTACTATTATTTATTCTGTGCTGTAGGTAGGTAATAAGCCAGGGCCGACATTGCGACCACTAGTAACAATGTCGTGTCATCAAATTAAGCGGATACGATAGGTACAACCTCCCCTGTAAATCTTATGGGCTGTTGTTATTTAATAAGTAGACATTATTTGTTTTTGTTCTCCTTTTGGTTGGCGAGCGTAGAATTCAAGCACCCATTATTGCTATAACACATGCTTTGTACGTGTTCAATAACAAAAAAAAATATGGCTTCGATATAACCTGACACATGGCGGCATATTGGTTTTATGTGATTTGGTTGGCCGAGGCGTTATTGACATTGGACGGTGTTTGCGAATTCGGGAGTCGTCGGTGGGGAAACATGGGATTATTCATGCGGAAAACCTTTACCAAGCGGATATAGGTACCAAGCTGCCGCACTTCCGATGTTTGCCGATTATATGCAAATACCAGAGAAAAATGTGTTTCACGAATTCTCGTCGTGTAAAGCTGTATAGAGAGTTCGCTACACTGTCTGCCTGTACTTAGTTAATTTTTAGGGTTCCGTACCAAAATGATAAAAAAGGAACCCTTATGGTGTGACTCAGTCTGTCTGTCTGTCTGTCACAGTTGGATATCTCAAGAACGACTAATGCTATCAACTTGAATTTTGGAACAATTTTAGATGACGTTTGCCCAACTATTTTGCAAATAACAAAAAAATAAAAATATTTATATATTTTTTGCAACAGGGACTGAAAGGAGGTCTTAAAATTTCGAAGTGGGGCTACAACGCATGTGGGGTATCATATATGAAAGAACGCTGTTTACACATTCTCAAACAATTCTTTTCTTTTTTTTAGGACCCATAGTTTTCGACTTTTGATGAAAAATGTTAAAAAAAAACCGTTCCCTCTCCGAAGTTTGCATAGACAAAAATCTGAAAGTATTCTATGTGATAGGAGTTTATATAAAGATTATAGGAAAAATAAAATGATGTCTCTAAATAGCACACTTTTTCAGAAATCAGAACGGAACCCTCGGTGCGCGAGTCCGACTCGCTCTTGACCGTTTCTTTTTCCTTTAGAGGTACGGAACGCTAGAAACAAGACCTTGTTTCATCAATCGCGTTGTAGTGCACCTACGCGTAACTTCACACACAGAATAAGAAAAGCGAGTTTGCCGGGAACGCGATGAAAGCATCCAGTTTAGCGGAAAATCATTCGACTGCATTTCCTTTGAATACTTTTAGAAATATTACGTTTAGGTTGACTCACAATAATTGAGCGACTAGGTGTATTCTTGGAGTAGGTAAATAGTAAGTAGTTCCAACTTCAAACAAGCATGAAAGATGCTGTTGGAAACGACAGAATAGTACATTTTGATACAAGTAGAGAATGTTTGTTAATGCATTCGAGGCGGAATTAACACCCGAGCCGTATAAGGCGAGGTTGTTTTTGAGCCGAGAACTGCATTAGGTAAGTAACAAATGTCTCAAACGAACTTTTTCAATACTCTTTTGAAGAAATAAAATAAAATACCTAGCGAAAAATATTTTTGTTGTGAATTATTAGGAAACTTTGATTTAAATTTTCTTTTTTAGGGTTTCGTACCTCAAATGGAAAAAACGGAACCCTTATAGGATCACTTGTTTGTCCGTCTGTCTGTCTGTCTGTCAGTCTGTCAAGACCCTTTTTCTCAGGAACGCGCGGAGGTATCAAGTTAAAATTAATATTACATACGTAGGTCTGTGATCCCTTGGAGTCCTATTAAACTCAAGCTTCTAAGTGAATGCAATAAAAACATACGGCCATTTATGCGACATAATTTGATACTCGCAAGTAAATTAAAACCTATAGGGCACTTCCCGTTGTTCTAGAATCATGAAATTTGGCATGAAGCAAGGTCGTACAACACGAATAAAGGAAAAAGTCCGAACATTGTTAATTTGTAATTTTATCACATAAAAAAAAATGTTCAAGTTTGTCAGTCTGTTAAGACCCTTTTTCTCAAGGACGCGTGGAGATATCAAGTTGAAATTTATAGTAATTAGGTAAGTCTATAGTACCTTAGAGTTCTAAAAAAATCAAGCTTCTAAGTCAACGCAATAAAAAAATACGCCCATTTTGCGACACATTTTGATACTCGCAACTGTCGGAAGTAAATCAAAACCTATAGGGTACTTCCCGTTGACCTAGAATAATGAAATTTGGCAAGAAGCAAGGTCTCCCAGCACAAGTAAAGGAAAAAGTCCGAAAATTGTGAATTTGTAATTTTATGACATAAAAAATTTTTTTTTTGGGATCCAATGTTAAGTTTGTTTTTGGCATAAATTGTTTTCAACTACGGAACCCTTCATTGTGTGTGGTCCGACACGCACTTGGCCGGTTTTTTTTCCGCGCTTTGCTTTCGCCAAGTTGAAGGAGAAGCAAAGGTATAAAGCCGACAAACAGCCTAAAAGCTAAAAAGCCTATATGAAAAATAGGAAATTCAAATATTTTTGAGTTTAGAGCACAAATAAAATGTTAATTTGTTCATAACACACAACAACATTGTTAATGTGTTGTTGTTTGTTTGTTTGTTTTTATTGTAATAATCGGTTTTTGATGATATTCTACTTATACATTATTTAAATATTCAAAAAATATTAACGCCGTAAAGCCGAGACTAAAAAAACATTCACCTCCGAATAGAGAAGACTGGCTCGCGCCAGTTTCCTTTTGGCACTTGGCACCGGCAAGTGCCAAAATGAAACTGGCGCGAGACGGTGTGAATACAGGTATTGAACCTTTTAGAAAGTGTATTGAAAACTTAATTTATTACTGTAGTTGTGAGGAGAAGTGCTGACAATTGCAATTTTGCATAACCTGAACCAAAATAGGTATCTAATAGGGGTTAAAGTATGAAATTGCCGTTTTATTGTATTAGGTACTTCGAATTGACATAGAACCTTCATGGTTTGAGATTTTTGAGTGAAACTTTTTTCACATGGTACCTACCTATGAAGTTCTTCATTTAAAAAATGTGCAACATTCGATTATCGACTTTCAGTTGTTTTTTTTATTCAGCTTAGACAAGAAAGATGGATACTTCGAAAATTCCAGTTATTTTTGAATACGAGTTCCGACGCGGAACTAACGCGGCAGAAACAGCTCGCAATATCAATGTTGCGTTTGGAGAGGGGACTGCTAATGAACGCACCGTGCGATTTTGGTTTAAACGCTTTCGTGGTGGAAGACCGCCCCACACAGGTGATTATCAATGAATTGAAAGAGATGGTGGAAACTCTACAGGAACTGCAATTAGAAACCATTCGTCACCCTCCGTATTCGCCAGACCTTGCTCCAACGGACTACCATTTTTTTTCGTGATTTGGACATTTTTCTACGTGATAAAAAGTTTTCTTCTCAGGAGGCAGTACATAATGCTTTCACACAGTTTGTCGAATCTCGATCACGAGAGTTCTATCGCAAAGGCATAAATGACCTTCCTATTTGATGGCAGCAATGTATAGATAATAATGGTATTATTTTGATTAAATAAATATGTTAAATTAAAATAAATAAATAATAAAATAAATATCCTTGGACATTTCACACTGGATGATAGATGGCGATCTAGTCCCAAGCTAAGCAACCTAATGCTTGTGTTATGGTAACGAGATGAAATAAAAATGAATTTAAATTTTTCAGTACAAATCGGCAATTTCATACTTTAACCCCTAATATTATGTACCTCTTATTCAAGGACACACTTTGGGAAGTTTCAATATTTTTGGAAATCTGCTAAACTAATGAAGATTAACTAATAAGTAGGTTTATGTGTTCCATGTGCAAATGGTGATCACCGGGATGGTTTTAGTGAGGTAAAAATCCCACACTTTCCGGTGTTATCCCCAAAGCCCGGGCACCTTTTGAAGGTTTCAGCACGAAAACAAAAAAAAAATAGTAAGTTACTTGCCTGATCAATACTTTCTCTGACGGAGATCTCGTGGAAGCAGACGCAGCCGATCTCCTTACTGCGCCGCTGGCCCTCCTCGGTGGTGACCATGCGGTCGCCTACCTGGTCCACCTTGTTGCCCACCATCACAACCGGGGTCTCTATCGCACAGTCCTGAAAACAAAAAAATACGAGGATAAGTCTCCTAAAGGAGATATCGGGAACAGTTGCACATACATACATAGCCAGTTAAAATCATAACCCTTCTTTTTCTTTGCTGTAGTCAGGTAAAAAGCTTTACATTCGTAGGAAAGAGAAATTATAACTAGCATTTCCCTTTGCGGGACTGAAGACAAACAGAACCTAATCTACATATTATACATATAAATAAAAAGAGAATTCCTGACTGACTGACTGACTCATCAACGCCCGCGCCGAGCCCAAACCGTTGTACCTAGAAAGCTGAAATTTTGCACAGAGGTTCCCTTTATAATGTTGACAAGGAATAAGAAAGGATTTCCCGGTAGTACGTTCCCGTGGGATGTTTTCCGATATCCACGCGTGCGAAGCCGCGGGCAAAAGCTAGTGAGGACAAAAGCTAGTGAAAAGTACTCTTTCCGCTTGAAATAATAACAAGTTGTTACCTATTGCTACAATGTTTTTTTTTCTTCATAAATTCATTAGCTGAACAGTAGGTACTGAATTTATTCTTATTTTTGTAAAAGCTGTGAGAAAATTATTCGTAACCTGTGTTCGTAGTTCACTACTAGATATGGTATTTATTGTAGTGGAGTAAAATTCCATCGGATTTTTAGGGTTCCGTACCAAAATGGTATAAAGGAACCCTTATAGTGCCGACTCAGTCTGTCTATCTGTCTATCTGTCACACCTGGATATCTCAAGAACTACTAAAGCTATCAACTTGAAATTTGGAACAGTTTTAGATGACGTTTACACAACTATTTTGCAAATAAGAAAGAAATAAATTTTATTTTTTTTTTGCAACAGGGACTGAAAGGGGGTCTTAAAAATTCAAAGTGGAGCTACTAGGACATGTGGGGTATCAATGAAAGTACGCTGATTGTACATTCTTAAACATTTTTTTAAATTTTTTTTAGGCCACATAGTTTTCAACTTTTGATGAAAAATGTAAAAAAAATACCGTTCCTTATCTCCGAAGTTTGCAAAGAGAAAAATCTGAAATTATTCTATGTGATAGAAGGTAAAGATTACAGGAAAAATAAAACGATGTCTCTAAATAGCACACTTTTTCAGAAATCGGAACGGAACCCTCGGTGCGCGAGTCCGACTCGCTCTTGACAGGTTTTTTTTACTGAATATATTCGACTGTGTTTCAACCTGCTCCCAGAATTGATATAATTTTTGGTAATTTGATTCGCTGGCTGTGACCCAAAACTTGTAAATGTGTTAGGTAGGTATGCTTCATAGTCAATTTAGAAAAGAACATGATTCAAGTTTTAATGTGTTCTTCAATTCTTAGAAGTATGGATCAGATACTGAATTACCGACGAACTCATTCTCCCAATAGAAATAGAAATCTGAACTCTGAAACAGTACCGCTGAGTTAAATTCAGGGCACTACAGTTTTTTTTTATTACATAAGTAGTCTAGGTATAAATACTTTTATAATCTTAGTAAAAGTTACTCCGATATCTAAAAATCTCACCGTGAAAAATTAGACGAAGTGAGATGTCAATCTTAATAGTGACACTAACTAAGTAGCATCCTGCGTAACACACATGACATAAAATGACAATTGATTACCTACATTTTCTTTTAATTTTAATTGTAAAGCCACGTGGCTGTACAATGGCTGCACAACAACGTAAGTTGTTGAGCAGTCGAATTTATTATACACTACACTATCAGTGCCTCGCGGTTTTGCCCGCGTAAGTCTGGAACCCATAGGAATATCGGGATAAAAACTAACCTATGTGTAAATCCCTAGCCAGATAGGAAACGCCGACCCTATTTACATAGTTTAAAAAATGGTAATACAGAAATAAAATCATTTATCAGATCATTATGGTACTAGTAGATATTTGCATAGGGCAAGTAAATAAAGGCGAGTATCCCGATATTAAAAAAAACCGGTCACGAGCGAGTCGGGCTCGCGCACCGAGGGTTCCGTACCATCATTTATAGGTATGTAATTTTTGTTGATGATTTCTGAAAAACTGTGGTATTTAGAGACATCGTTTTATTTTTCCTGTAATCTATACATAAACTTCTATCACATAGAATAATTTCAGATTTTTCTATAAGCAAACTTCGGAGATAAGGGGGAAGAGCGGTATTTTTTTTTAAACATTTTTCATCAAAAGTCGAAAACTATATATGCGGCCTAAAAAAAAGAAAAAAATGTTTGAGAATGTGCAAACAGCGCTCTTTCATATGATACCCCACATGACCTAGTAGACCCTTCGAATTTTTAAGACTTCTTTCTTATTTGCAGACAAACGCAAACGCAAACGTCATCTAAAACTGTTCCAAATTTCAAGTTGATAGCATTAGCAGTTCTTGAAATATCCAGCTGTGACAGACAGAGAGACAGACAGACAGACTGAGTGACGCCATAAGGGTTCCTTTTTACTATTTTGGTACGGAACCCTAATAAAGAACACAATAGGGTTCGAAGCACGCTCCTCCTCTGTTCATATTTATTTTCTCCATCGTTTGCCGTCTGAAACAAGATCACTCGACCTCCTTTAAAATAAAGTGAAGCCTTATTAGAGACGGTATCTTATCGATAGCGTTAGAATGGAGTTATTATCATAGAATCGACCACTATATTTTAAATCTAAGTATTTGACTAAGTACCTACCTTTCATGATTAAGTATTGATTATGTAGGTACCTAATTTATAAAAAAAAAACTGGCACTATAATAATGAACGTTTACTAAACTAAGTGCGAAATCGGTAAGTAGGTACCTAAAGTAATACCATAATTAAATAATGTGGTTGAATAAAAGTAAGGAAATGGTTTTCTGTGTATAACATTTCGCTAATTTGACGTGCATTACCGACCTCCGTCACGTACCTAAATAAAGACGGTCGGTAAAATTGATTGACTATTCAACACGCAGTGCCACGGATATAAATAGTAGCATTTGGTTGATTGAAAAAAACCGGGCAAGAGCGAGTCGGACTCGCGCACCGAGGGTTCCGTTCCGTTTTCTGAAAAAGTGTGCTATTTAGAGACATCGTTTTATTTTTCCTGTAATCTTTACATAAACTTCTATCACATAGAATATTTTTAGATTTTTCTCTTTGCAAACTTCGGAGATAAGGGGTAAGATAACGGTATTTTTTTTAACATTTTTCATCAAAAGTCAAACACTGTGCGGCCTAAAAAAAAAAAAAATATGTTTGAGAATGTGCAAACAGCGTTCTTTCATATGATACCCCACATGACCTAGTAGCTCCACTTTGAATTTTTAAGACCCCTTTCACCCCATGTTGCAAAAAAAATACATATATTTTTATTTATTTCTTATTTGCAAAATAGTTGGGTAAACGTCATCTAAAACTGTTCCAAATTTCAAGTTGATAGCACTAGTAGTTCTAGAGATATCCAGCTGTGACAGACAGACAGACAGACAGACAGACAAACAGACAGACTGAGTCACACCCTAAGGGTTCCTTTTTTACCATTTTGGTACGGAACCCTAAAAATCTGACCTTTACCGAAGACTTTTACCTGAGTTGATTGAGGAATTTGGAAGTAGGTATTTGGGTGTACCTCTTAAATCATTTAGTAGGTACGATGATGGTACCATTGTTAATTAATGTTTCTCCTAAAATATTCAGGCAAGCGATAAATCTTCTCTCGCAAAAAAGGAACCGAATACTTCTCTTGGAAGCCGTCGTGCGTGACTAACCCTCATGGAGGAAGCGAGTCGGCGTCTCCTTTTGTTGTAGTTGATGAGGAATTTGAGTCGGTGGCACTCGTCGAACGAACACTTGTCCGTGACCGAATACATTAGAATGAACGCCTCCGCCCAACGTATGTTGCTCTCGAGATTCGCGTATTCACTTTCCTGAGTGCAATAAAAATACATTCATGAATCATCGTGTTTATTTTCATACTGTAACAAAACCAATATCAGTTTGTTTAGTGCAAAATTGAGTGATACGAGATAGATTTCGAGCGTAATGAGATTTCAGAAAAATGTTTAGACTACGGTTTTTAAAATGTATTCAGAATCTTTTATTTGCATAATACTTAAAATAAAACAATGTTATGTCAGTGTGTAAACTTGTAAACTTACATGTGAATCTCCAGCGGAATCCAATATTTCAAAATAAACCATCTCGTTATCAATGACGGTTTGGAATGCGTAGATCTTCTCTAAATTGGGATCGTATTCGCCGATGAATCTTCGTGTAATGAATCTTACCACAAGAGCTGAAAGTGAAATTATCTAATTAACAAAATATTTACGTAACAGACAGGACTTTACAAAAACTGTTACTTGAGCCTTTAGACAAAAGTTAAACGTGATGTTAGATATTAAGTTTCGTTTAGGAAAGCCTACTGAAAAATTTCTATTGCTGAACAAAGATTACCTATTTACTCACAAGACTCGAAAACTAATCTATACTATTGTTATACAAAATAAATAAATAAAGAAAACTAATCATTACCTAATTATTTAGCATGTAAGTATGTATATCTGACTACTCTACAAGTTTTAAATCGTATTACCTAATAGTAGGTATAACAATTTGATGTTAGTATAGGTATCCGTATATTACCTGATTTCCCAACTCCAGACTGGCCTAACACCATAATCTTGAAGGGTTTGGGCTTAGGATACAGCACGAGCTTGGCAAGCGAAGTCTTGGGTGACGTCGTGGTGCTCATCGCCACTACAGCAGTCATCATACGCTAGTGGCCACTTCACACAGAACAAGTGCATCGATGTATGTTGACCTGAATGGGATATAGATCTAATAAGGACCTTATTTATAGCGTTAAATGTAAGTCTGAAACTATGTAATCAGTATAAGGCCGCGTTTCCACTGACGCGGAGCTGGGCGGAGCGGAGCGGAGACGTGCAGGAATCGTCCAATTACAGACGAGGCAAGAGACGCGATGAGGATTTCAACCATTATGATTGGTCGATTCCTGCACGTCTCCGCTCCGCTCCGCCCAGCTCCGCTTCAGTGGATACGCACCCTTAAAGGTTAAAATAAATGTTATCGAAATAAGAATATTTTTCGTGGTACTACCACCCACCATACGACGAACATATCTCTCGAAGTCGCGACCCGTAGAAATCTCAAATCTCGGTCAAGCATATTCTGGGGTGTGTTCATCCTGTACCTACACTAGTTGCGACTTCCTAAACTTAAGGACCTTATATAGGTACAGCGTTAAATGTAAGTCTGAAACTATATAGTCAGTATAAAAGGTTAAATGTCATCGAAATAAGAATATTTTTCGTGATACCACCACCCACCATACGACGAACATAGGTATCTCTCGAAGTCTCGACCCGTAGAAATCTCAAATCTCGGTCAAGCATATTCTGGGGTGTGTTCATCCTGTACCTACACAAGCCTTCCGACTTCTTATACTGTGTCCGTAAGGATTGAGCAGGCACCTCAAAAGGTGAAACGTAAGGTAAGGTGAAAGGTGGCACCTCAGTCTAAATGTTTATCTTTAATGAATATTTTTGAAAATTTTCAAGCAAACTGGCAAGATAACATGTAGTTTGGCGAAACAACCTTCATGTTCTATACCCCTCAGTGTATCTATGGTAGGTAGCGACCGCAAATTGCCATTGCGTAAAAAGTTAACGGCCTCGTTTGCCATGGTTTGCGTTCGAGTTCCCGCCTTGTGATATTTTATGTTCGTATCGTTCGTATTATTTTATGTATCTGTTTTACTACCAATAACGTATCACCTTTGTGCATCGATCAATTTATTATAACCCAAAATATACGAAGAGCTTTCTTTCATAACGACTCTCAACTAGATAAATGTAAGGTAACTTATTTAGGTACCTACTTTTATTCAAAATAATTAAGTTAAAAATAATCCTAACATTCCTAAACAACTAAAACTATTAAAATACTAAAATATGGCGTCGAAAAATTCACTCGTTCCACTAAAATCCCCTAGACCAGTTCTCCAGGGGACTACACAGCACTCAATGTTCCACTACGATCCCCTGGGGGATCATATAAAACTCTAATTTCCATTTGAATCCCCTAATTGTTTGAGAACCTTAATAGCATGTTTTGGCAAGGACACTACCAGTCGCACTACAACACTTGTTGTTGTTTACAATTAACGACACTACCAAGCCTATTTTGGATTAAATTGTACAGTAAACACAGCAAACTTCAAAAATATAACCCTTTATTTTACTACTAAGTAAATCATGAAATTAATCTTTTATGTGATACCGTCACACATTGATATAAAAGTAATATATAAGTCAATGCCGTCACAACTAAATCTCTCACATACAAACAGACAAAAATTCCAAAAATGGATGATTTTTTTTTAACCGACTTCCGAAACGAAGATGTTCTCAATTCGACTGTATGTTGCTTTTTTTTAATTGTTACGCGATTTCTCCGTAAATTGATGAAGTAAATAATAATTCAGAGATAAACAAATTGCAATTTTTAAGTTATTTAAGTAGAATTACAAACTTTATTTTTTTAAGTAGAAAAGTTAATTTTTATTTTTATATTTTGCGTTTACAACGTTAAAAATAATAAGTTAAACGGTGAAAAAAATCCTTAGCCTTAGGTGGGACTCGAACCCACGTCTTTCACTATCTAGGTGAACGCGATTCCAACTACGCCACCGAGACGCTGCACTGGTCGAACCTGCAAAATTCTTCAAAGCTACTACTACTTAGGTACTTTAGGTAGGTACTTTTTTCAACATCTAACTTATTTTAGAAAAGTTAATTTACGTCATTGTTATCCCCTCTGTAGACAGATTTTTAATATATGTATTACATATTGTTATTTTGTAAGTGGCTTTTTTATTTAGAAGGGACTCTAAAGGAATAGCACTTATTAGTACTTAGAGAATCCCCAGCATAAGGGATCGTAGTGGAACATTGAGTGCTGTGTCCCCTGGGGGACTAGTCTAGGGGATTTTAGTGGAACGAGTGGAACAATTCCACTCCGCATCGCTGTCGACTGGTAATGTACCCAAGAGACTGGCGGCATTGCCACGCTGTATGGCCATGCTTAGCCTATGGCCAAGGTAAAAGCCAGCCCTTAGATCACGGGAAGTGTTAACCAGCCGTTTGGAGATTTGGTTGAACAAACAATGAGCACTAGGACCCCATGGCCCGAAGGTTTCTACCCCGAACGGCTCGAAAAACCTCATTCGATATTTCAGTTATCTGCATGGATAGTCTGGAAGCAAACCTAGACAAATCTAAGTACTTAGATTAACAAGCAATAGCAATAGCAATAGCGTAGCAATTTGCAATTTTTTTTGTTGCTACGACGACGATTGTGACCAAGGAAGATATACTTAGTAATAAAGGTTTGGGAAGGTGGACTTTGTCTGTCTGTGTTGTGTCTGGTGGAGGTGTGGGTGGTGTCTGTCTGTCTGTGTTGTGGTGGTGTTGTTGACTGTGGTGTCTTGTCTTACTAATAATCTGAGGTTTTTTATTTTGATTGCTCAGATTATTTCACGCATTGTTATCGAAAATGTTACGAGTTTGCACTGACTGAAAATTAACTTAATAAAGTAGACGCAAAATTGTAAAGTCACATTTTTGTGTTCGTTTTAACCGCGCGGCCATGGCGTTAAAAAAAAAAAAATATGACAACATTTTGTAACAATTTGTAAAAGTTGACTCCCAAAACCACAAATTTGTCAAAGCTATGGTTAAACAGTTAGAAGGGTTTGAACGTGGCCGCGCCATCGAAACGCGGAGAACCGCGCGGCCACGGAGATCTCAGAAACTAAGCGTTGCACAGACCTGCAATGTTGGTAAATAACAGATTAAATTTGTAAACAATTTGTAAAAATATAGAAAAAAATCCTAGGTTAATATTTTAGGAGCTGTGAGACTAAAACCCCGTGGCCGCGCCATCGAAACGGTGATAAAAACGTGATAGCCGATATCTCGCTGAAAAAGCATCGCAGACGTCTAGACTTTTTTGTAAAACCCAGATTTGAATTTGTCAAAACTTACAAAGATGCAACAAAAAATACTAGGTTTATTTTTCAGGAGCTGTAAGACTAGAACATCATGGCCGCGCCATTGAAACGGTGAAAAATACGTTATCACCGATATCTCGCTGAAAACGCATCGCAGAGGTCTGAAGTTTTTTGTAAAACCTAGATTTGAATTTGTCAAAACTTGTAAAAATACAACAAAAATCCTAGGTTTATATTTCAGGACCCGCGCCATAGAAACGGTGAAAAACACGTTATCGCCGATATCTCACTGAAAAAACATCGCAGAGGTCTGAAATTGTTTGTAAAACCTAGATTTGAATTTGTCAAAATTTGTAAAAATATAACAAAAATCCTAGGTTTATATTTCTGGAGCCGCGCCATTGAAATGGTAAAAAACACGTTATCGCCGATATCTCAATGAAAAAGCATCGCAGGGTCTGAAGTTTTTTGTAAAACATAGATTTGAATTTGTCAAAACTTACAAAAATGCAACAAAAAATACTAGGTTTATATTTCAGGAGCTGTAAGACTAGAAACTCATGGCCGCGCCATTGAAACGGTGAAAACACGTTATCGCCGATATCTCACTGAAAAAGTGTCGCAAAGGTCTGAAGTTTTTTGTAAAACCTAGATTTGAATTTGTCAAAATTTGTAAAAATACAACAAAAAAATCCTAGGTTTACAAAAAACCGTATTTCACCGTTTCAATGGCCCTGCTCCTGAAATGTAAATCTAGGATTTTTTTTGTATTTTTACAAATTTTGACAAATTCACATCTAGGTTTTACAAAAAACTTCAGACCTTTGCGACATTTTTTAGTGAGATATCGGCGATAACGTGTTTTTCACCGTTTCAATGGCGCGGCTCCTGAAACCCTAGGATTTTTGTTGTATTTTTACAAGTTTTGACAAATTCAAATCTGGGTTTTACAAAAAACTCTAGACGTCTGCGATGATTTTTCAGCGAGATATCGGCTATCACGTTTTTGTCACCGTTTCGATGACGGGGTTTTAGTCTCACAGATCCTAAAATATTAACCTAGGATTTTTTTCTATATTTTTACAAATTGTTTACAAATTGAATCTGTTATTTACCAAAATATCAGGTCTGTGCAACGCTTAGTTTCTGAGATCTCCGTGGCCGCGCGGTTCTCCGCGTTTCGATGGCGCGGCCACCTTCAAACCCTTCTAACTTTTTAACCATAGCTTTGACAAATTTGTGGTTTTGGGAGTCAACTTTTACAAATTGTTACAAAATGTTGTCATAATTTTTTTTTTAACGCCATGGTCGCGCGGTTGAAATGAACACACATTTTTGCACCGTCAATTATGTGCTCAAGATGCCATAATCCCGGTTAAATCCAGGTCAACCCGACAGCATGTTCATAACGTGCAAAAAATAACGTACCTATGAAAACTTCCTCTGTTTTTGCAAACATTTTCGCCAGTTTTCCACTAATTAATTTTATCTCAAGTAGGTACACAACTGCTTCTGTAATAGGCATTTCGCCTTGTTTGTTCTCAAATCTCTCGAAAACGGGTGTAATAGAAACAAATGACTGTATACAAGGGGTGAAATGAAAACAAATGTCTCTACCACCAGGGGGCCACGTAGAATGCGTATTTAGGTAGGTATATGTATATATTAGGTGTAAAAAAATTAACTGCAAGAACTTCGTCCACATACTCGACATCGAAAAACAAACACATTACAAAAAAAAAAATTTCGCGGAATCGCGAAAAAAAAATCAGCTGTTCAATACATTTATGTTAGCATAATTCGTCAAAATGTACTGAACAGCTGATTTTTTTTTCGCGATTTCAGGTTTGGTCCCATAGTAAAAGTTGTTCATAATGATGAGTACAATGACCCCTTAAGAGGTTGTGGGTTATTTATTTTACACCTTGTATATGTATAGCCCTCGCGCTGTCAAGTGGAATAATAATGATATACCTAAATACTTACCTAATTAGATGCTTTTACTATAGGTACACACCTATCCTAAAGTAAAGTAGTTTGATACCATACATATACCTACCTCTGTTTAAGAAATTGATACATACATAAGTAATTATTCAATTTCAATAATCAACAAATAGCTCTTCTACAAAATCCGAGTGATGTGAAATGTATCTACCTACCTCAGTATACCTAAGTACCTAAGTGTAGCAAACACCATGACACCTTTTAACACCTAATTTGTATCTGATTGTATCTGATTATAATAAGTATCATTGCCTACGGCCATTTAAGCGATTTAATTTTAACACTCGCAAGTAAATCAAAACCTATAGGGTACTTACCGTTGACCTAGAATCATGAAATTTGGCCGGAAGTAAGGTCTCACAGCAAAGTCCGAAAATCGTTAATTTGGAATTTTATCACATAAAAAAATTTTTTTTGAGTTCAAACTTAACTTTGCAGTTGGAGAATTGACCGTGACGTATATCAATGTATGAAGAACATGTTCTTCAACTACAATGTTAAGTTTGTTTTTAGGATAAATTTTATTCAACTACGGAAGCCTTCATTGTGCGTATTCCGACACGCACTTGGCTGTTTTTTTTTTTGTGTAGGTACAACAAATCATGATATGTAATTATGTATTTGCAATTCCGTTTATTTCCTTTTAGGGTTCCATACCCGAACGGTCCAAACGGAACCCTATTGCTGTCACTCACGTATCCGTCTGTTCGTCGACAGTCTAAGGCCTCTGCCTCGAATTTCGCGGGCAGCGGGGCGGTGGCGGCGGGCGGCGGCGGCGGCGCGTCTCGCATTGTCCCGCCCGCTCCCGCGCCGCTGTTTTCGAGAACCGGTCCATTTAAGGGCGAGCGCGCACTGCGGTGCGTTTCCGTTAGTTCTGCCGCACTGGGCGGGGCCTACAGTAACAAAACGCATGACCGCAGTGCGCGCACTTCAAAGACATTCCATACTTCACAGATTATGCCTTAGAAAAACGCACCACAGTGCGCGCTCGCCCTAAATGTATGCATAAGATCCTGCCGCTACCGCGCCGCCACCGCCGCCGCCCCGCTGCCCGCAAGATTCGAGGCAGAGGCCTGACAGGTGTTACAGCCAAACAGAGCTACAGTCTTCAAATTTTCACAGTAAGGTACTTGAGCCCAAGATGGCCCACTTTCAAAATTTCATACCACTTCAAGTTCGTATGAGTTTAAATTTCGCACCCATGTTCGGTTCGTACCATAGACATAACTGCAACTTCAGTTTGTTACAACAAACAACAACAACAACAACAGTTTGTTAGTGACGTTGCAAATGGCTTACGATTTATTTCCTCGCGCTTACAAACTTTTTTAGTATTTCTGTAAAAAAACATACGGTTTTCGTATTTTTAAAAAAATGTAAAGGTAATTAGATTTATGGGCAGTCCTGAGAAGGTAGGTAAGTGTTGTTTGTATTCTTTGTTAATTTAAATTTAAAAGAAGTAGTTCTTGTTACCTGGTAAAGTCCCTATGAAGGCCAACCACACAGGTTCCCAAGATGGACCGGGCCTTATTAGGACTACAGAATATGATAGTTCCTTTGGAATAAGAGAAAGTAAGTCATTTTGGTTATTTTTTCGTTATTGGAACTTATTTTAAAATTTGTTATATACCTACTACTAATATTTTATCTAACTACTTTAGAGATATGATTGGAAGAGCAGAGCCTTCTAACACAGGCATTATCTGCCTAAAAGGAGACTTCGTTTGTAACTATTTGCTGATTTGTGACAATAAACAATTTTTTATTTTTTATGATATGTCGCAGATATGCGATAATGCATTGGTTGTTTTTTGTGGTGCCACGAAGAATGTGTTGGGCTAACTAAGAACGACGTAAAGGAATTCTTATGTCCAGAATGTGCCTAAGAGCCTATTAAACTTTGTTGTTTTTGTAAGATCTTATTTCACTGTTTTTTTTCATGACTCCTATTAGGGCCCACCGAAATTGTGGAAAAAATATTTTATCAATGTCTAAAAAAAACTTATTTTTACCAAAACTGATTGTTAGCATAACGTCACAAAAGTGTTCTTTATTGATTTTGTTTAGAGATTTTTATTTTATAGGTAGATTAAGTTTTGCTAAGCCTAAGATGGCCCACCGTACAATTAATGACCCAAAAAGTTAATTTAGCTGACTGATGGCTCCACTGTACTATCACACCCGCGCGTCCGAAACTTCACATTGGTGAATCATTTGGATTAGGTTAGAATAGTGACCATTACCTCTATTGCTGGTGAATCATTTGGGTTAGGTTAGGTTAGGTTAGAACAGTGACCCTTAACGCGCGACGGCGAGCGAGCGTAGCGAGCGGTGCCGTGGCAGCGGCCGCCGAGCGCCATATCCCGTCTATTTTTGGTGAATCATTTGGTTTAGATGAGGCGGTGAATGTCTCTTATATTAGACGATGAAAGCCTCAGGGTCATTGACCTTGATTTCAAGGTCAATGGTACTCGTACTGCAATTTTTTTTTCGGCGTTTATTATTTTGCGCACTTTGTTGTTTTCAATAGGTAATACACTAAAAAAGGTCTATTGTACCCAAAAAAAAATAGCTAGTATATAAAATCGCCGGGTGCGTTTGTACAGTGGTTCCCTGACTGATTACCTAGGAATCTCTTATGTTAGGTTAAGTTTTACATTTATACATATTTTTTGTTTTGATAGCGTGTATATACTAGTACGTAATTAATGTCGGGCCATGATAAGTACCTATGTTCGTAAAAAGGCCCACTTTAGAGGTTTTTAAAAACAATTATTTTCTTAAAGTTTTATCTATTATGTTGATGATTTGTATGTTGATTTTATTCACAACTAAATGAGTAAGTAATATTGTGATAAAATTTGTTTTCATAAATTATTTCATTTTTATTATTTACTAGTTGCGCTCCGCGGTTTTATCCCGCGTACACCGGGATAAAAAGTAGCCTATGTGTTAATCCAGGGTATAAGCTATCTACATACCAAACTTCATCCAAATCGGTCCAGCCGTTTGAGCGTGAAGAAGTAACAAACATACACACACCCACACACACTCACAAACTTTCGCATTTCATTATTTAATTTCTATAATTACTTTAATTATTTCATTATTGCAAAAAATGGGCCTTACAAGGCGCAAGTACCTTATAAGTAAGCATCTTGTTGACCAAAAGCCATACAAAATATTTTTAAATGTTTTTAAAGGGGGCAACTAGCCTTACAGATATAGGGGGACGCGAAAAAAAAAAGTGGCCTACCCCTTCTAGTGGAGTGTCGTTGTTTAGAACTCGTTGAGTAGATAAATACCAAATAGGTCCCTACTGTATTTTTGTTTTAGAAAATATTGGAAAACAAAGGAATGAAAAGCCACCAAAGTCAGCTTTTTTAATACAAAATTTTGTTCCGAAGAATTTTTTAACTTCCCACTGACTATTATTATACATTGACTATATTGACAATTATTACGTATATTTTACTAACAAATACCTACTAATATATTCATAGATCAGATTTGGTACGGAACCCTAAATGTGCGAGGTCCGACACGCACTTGGCAGGTTTTTTTAGTTTGCTTAGCAAAATCTTTTCTTGTACTTATTAGAGCACTTTTGTAATCCTCGCCTTTAAAAAACAGTTTATTTATTGCTACGAGTTCCAAGCATTTGACCTCGGCCTCGGTGTCAATGTGTCAGTCATTCAATGTCCATTTTCATTTGAGTCGGAAAATCTTTAAGAAAGAAATTCAATGCTTCGAACGTTGACCCCTTTTTGTTTTGCCAATAATGTAAATAATAGGTCTTTACCATGTCTTTACCTATGAAATTGCCGTTTTGTATGAAAAAATTTAAACGAATTTTTTTCATGTATTTTTTATTTGTATTAATCGAAGTAATCACCCATGCAATCAATGCATCTTTGCCAACGCAGTGGCAGTTTATTGATGCCTTTCTTAAAGAAATCAGCTGGTCGGGAGGCAACAAATTCTTCAAAGGCATTTTGTACTGCCTCTCGGGTATTGAATTTTTTTCCCGCCAAGAAGTTATTCAAATTCTGGAAAAAGTAGTAGTCTGTAGGCGCAAGGTCTGGTGAGTAGGGCGGATGACGGAGAGCTTCCAACCCCAGTTCTTGCAACTTGGAGACCGTCTGCTGTGCAGTATGAGGTCGCGCGTTGTCGTGCAGGAGCAACGGAGGCGAGCGATTGACCAATGCTGGTTGGAGATGTGCCAGTTTCTCCATCATTGTGTTCAGTTCTTCACAGTACACATCTGCAGTAATGCTCACCCCGTTTGGTAAGAAGCTGTGATGAATCACACCGGCGCTAGACCACCAAACAGTGACCATCACTTTTCTAGGGGTAAGTTTTCGTTTAGGGCATTGTTCAAACAAACATCAAACAGAATCCATTTTTCATCGCAGGTAACAATGCGGTTCAAAATTCCTTCATTTGTGTATCTGTTGAGCAAGCACGGTACGTGCAAGGCACGTCTCGACGCGTACTTCGTGCTGGCGATCATTGAGTTCGTGGGGCACCCATTTGTCAAGCTTTTTTACCTTGCCAATGTGACGCAAATGGACCAATATTGTTTTGACGCTAACGTCGAAAGCTGCTGCTAATTCAGCCGTAGATTGTGTATCATCAGCTTCCACAATCGCCTTTAATTCGTAATTGTCGACCAGTCTTCGGACGACCGCGAGGTTCATTTTTCAGGTCGAAATTTCCAGAACCGGAGCGAGCAAACCAATAACAGGTGGTGCGTTGGTTTGTAGTGTTAGCTCCGTAAACGTCGTTGATGTTGCGTGCCGCTTGTGCCGCGTTGCTGCCACGACGGTACTCATATTCCATAATTACTCGAATTTTTAACGTATCCATGATGTCGAAAAAGATTGAAATGCGATGAAAATGTAACACTAATCAATAAACAAATGACTACTTTTGGAAAAAAAAATCCATGTTTTTAAAATAAAATTAATTTGAAATTAGAATTCTTAGCCAAACAATAGTATATTATGCAATTAGTGAATAAAGGACGGATTTAAAGCGAGGGCCATAGATGAATCACGAGCTAGTGAAGGATTCTAACGATTGAATCACGAACGAAGGGAGTGATTCATGATGTTAGAATCCTGAGCGACGCGAGTGATTCATGGCCCTCGATATAAATCCGTTTTATTCAAGAGTTGCATACTATACTTTATACCATGACTACGAGAAAAAGAAAAAAGATTTAAGTGAAAATAGACATATAATGAAGAAAAAGGAAAGTAAAATTAACTTTGATGTAAACCAGCCGTGATTTTTTGGGTAGGAAGTTTTCCACTATATCAGCCGCCCTCTCTTTCATAAACTCAGGTGTTAACACATCTTCATCACTAGAATACATTTTTAATCGATTAGAACAACACTAAACAAACACAAAATTAAAGATTAAAGTAACACTAAACTTTGTGTTCGTACAACTTACAGTATTCAAAATAGCGCCAATTTACTAAGGACAGCAAAGAACATAAAACAGTTTTTATTCTAATGCTAAACTCCTTGTCGAAAATGTCGACCAATCAAATTGAATTTAGAACACATCAATATAGGTCGAATACAAAGATTACACTTACACTAGATACGGCAAGCCACGACCAAGCGTGCCCTGCATGTTCGACTGTTCGTACTAAAAAAAGTCTGTTAGCTCAGTGACGCTTAGCGATTGAAACAATTCTGTTTACTTTGAGCACATCACTAAATGGCTGGGGTGAAGTTATCGTAGGTATAAAAAAGATGACACGTTCGGTTTTCATACTATCTAATAACATGCCGTATCTAGCCTAGGTACTTTAAATCTGTGGTCGAATACATTGGTGTGTTCTATTTTCAAACATCAAAACAGTGAGTAAAAGTGCTTTTTATTCACTGTTTTCTGTGAATAAAATAAGCTTTTTAGAGGGGGAATGGTATAATAGTATATTATGCAATTAGTGAATAAAGGACGGATTTAAAGCGAGGGCCATAGATGAATCACGAGCTAGTGAAGGATTCTTACGATTGAATCACGACCGTAGGGAGTGATTCATGATGATTGAATCACGAGCGTAGCGAGTGATTCAAGTGTTAGAATCCTGAGCGACGCGAGTGATTCATGGCCCTCGATATAAATCCGTTTTATTCAAGAGTTGCATACTATACTTTATACCATGACTACGAGAAAAAGAAAGATTTAAGTGAAAATAGACATTTAATGAAGAAAAAGGAAAGTTAAATTGGCTTTGATGTAAACCAGCCGTGATTTTTTGCGTAGCAAGTTTTCCACTATATCGGCCACCCTCTCTTTCATAAACTCAGGTGTTAACACATCTTCATCACTAGAATGCATTTTTAATCGATTAGAACAACACTAAACAAACACAAAATTAAAGATTAAAGTAACACTAAACTTTGTGTTCGTACAACTTACAGTATTCAAAATAGCGGCAATTTACTAAGGACAGCAAAGAACACAAAACAGTTTTTATTCTAATGCTAAACTCCTTGTCGAAAATGTCGACCAATCAAATTGAATTTAGAACACATCAGTATAGGTCGAATACAAAGATTACACTTGCACTAGATACGGCAAGCCACGACCAAGCGTGCCCTGCATGTTCGACTGTTCGTACTAAAAAAAGTCTGTTAGCTCAGTGACGCTTAGCGATTGAAACAATGCTGTTTACTTTGAGCACATCACTAAATGGCTGGGGTGAAGTTATCGTAGGTATAAAAAAGATGACACGCTCGGTTTTCATACTATCTAATAACATGCCGTATCTAGCCTAGGTACTCTAAATCTGTGGTCGAATACATTGGTGTGTTCCATTTTCAAACATCAAAACAGTGAGTAAAAGTGCTTTTTATTCACTGTTTTCAGTGAATAAAATAAGCTTTTTAGAGGGGGAATGGTATAAAAATTATTTTGATTTGAAATGGCCAGTACTGCAGATCGGCAATTTCATAGGTAAAGACCTAATATACGATAAGATGGCTATTTTGATGAGAGTCCCGATACATTTTGCCTTACGGCATGCAAAATTATTTTTCACACCACCTGCTCGAAAATGTCAAATTATATGTCAAGCAACCTTAACCTAAAGTGAGTCATTAGTGGCCGGGGGCACAGCCGGTCAATAATGTTGTACTGGATTTCATTATGACCCGCTGGTCAATAATGTGATTTGAATTTGGAATCTCACATGCTCAGCTAAATTGGCAGTATAGTACTAACAAACACCTTTTGGTGCCAGAAAGAGGAAAGCTATTCTCGAAACCCTTACTACGCGTGGATGATATTCTCGATTTCCTACAAAATCATAACGACTGCTTCTTCATATCGTTGCAATGTTTTCGAAGACATAATATTGTAAGAATAATTAGATAACTACGAACCATTTTTAATTTTTTTTTTATTTATTTTTTTTAATTTTGGAACGAAGTTCCTTATCGCGCGTTGTGAAAGGGGGCTAGACGGAAAAAAGTCTCACGAAAAGTTGTCACGACACTTTTTGCTATAGGTAGCTATTGTAAGCCGTGCGGCGTGCGCATGTTTCTCTGTCTGTCTCTCTCTCTCTCTCTCTCTTATAGAAAGCAAGCCAGATATTTTCATTTCTATTTCGCATTGAACAGTGTGGTGTCGCGATGATGATGATGATGATGATGATGATGGTGATGATGATGATGATGGTGATGATGATGATGGTGATGATGATGATGGTGATGATGATGGTGATGATGATGATGATGATGGTGATGATGATGGTGGTGATGATGATGATGATGATGATGATGATGATGATGATGATGATGATGATGATGATGATGATGATGATGATGATGATGATAAGTATAAAAATAAAATTTTGTTACAATTCCTTCACTAATTAATCGAAAGGAACTGCGTTCCATCCGGGTGTCCCTTGACACCTCTCAAGTTTTTTTTTTTTTTTAATTACACATCAACATCTATAAACGTACCAAATAAAAACTTAACTTTATCTTTGCACAACTGGACTAATGTCTCAAATGTTACCATTAACTTCAATTAATATGTAAGTGCATATAACTAACTAGTTCTAAATATGTTATTCTTACTGTTTGTTTATTTAATAAATACTTTGTTTTTCGTACTATGGCTATTATTTTCTCACAGTAGGTGTAAAAAGTAGAGTATCCTCCTCTGGGCTAAAGGTGTCTTTGCCTTGGGCTAGCTTGAATCCCTCGCTGCATTCAGGATTCTTGTATTAACTCCCTCGCTTCGCTCGTGAGTTAAACTCTTAACTACCTCGCTGCGCTCGGGAGTTAAATCCCGAATCCTTCATTGCGCTCGAGATTCAATATGACGCCCGTGACATAAGACACAACTTTAGCCCCTCGGTGCATAATCTACTATTAATACTTACCTATACTACATTTACTAGACAAAAACCATAAACAAACACAAAAAAAAACATTGCATTTACTAAGCACTGTACTTAATAAAAATACTCATGAATATTATTCAAAAACATAATCTCATTATTATTTATATGTAATATTATTTAGGTAAACAGTATCACATTCCGGACAGTGCCAATCCGGGAGAGCAATCTAGAAATAAATATTATAAGTAAGTGCCTAGGTAGTAAATGGGCCAAAGTAAAGTCATCCCAGAAATACAAAGTAGGATCATCGTGATCAAAAGAAAAGCAGGAGTTAGGTAGGTAAATATTCTTGGAAATAATTTAATTGTCTCGTATGATGAGTGAGTAGAATATGTTTATTTGCGGAATATACCTACTTATCTTTCTTCTGAATAGTAATTTTAGTAAAGGCTTTTTATGTAAGTACTAACAACACGTAAATGGTACAATGAATCATTTTAAAGAAAAATACATGGGCAATTATTTAAAAGTAAGTAGGTAATCTACAAAGCTCAAAACACCGTTTAGTATTTATCTTTTCTCCTTAAATCTCCTTTCGCAGCATTAAATACCTATTACGACTTTACGAGAAGTAATTTCTATCGAAAAGCCATTTTGCGTAAATGGAAATAAAAATAAAACGTCTAGGTACAACTCTGACATTAATTAAGCTGGTACAACCATACACAAAAGCGGTTGTGGTTAACCACTTCTCGGCTTTATTAACAAAATAGAGGGAAAATTCATTGAGAGAGAGTCAACAATAAGGCGTTTGATTGTGTATTAAGTATGTATTTCTCAATGTTTTAGAGAGCCCAAGTAGGGAAAATTATAAAGCTTGGCGTTATTTGGAAGTGTTTATGAAGAAATTAGGTTAAGTTATAAGTACTTAGTTTATTATTATTTCTTCATTTTGTAAACTATTAGTTACTTAAATCCAAAGGTACTTACGATCCAAGTTAAAAGTTATATAGTAGAAACATATTCCACACAAATATGCCGAAAACACTTGAACAAGAGTTAAAATAAAAATACACCTTGAATTTAATGTAAAATTTGATGAATAAATGTTTCTTGGACATTAGCAGAGTATTTCTGAATAACGTGTACGTGTTGACGGAAATAGTAGTCGTTTCCAAATGTTTTGTAGTAGAAATTGTAGATGGTTTCGTGCGAGTGCGGTAAATGCGGACGCGATCGCGCGCGGGCCCAACTCGAATGACTGTTGTTGTGGATGCCTCCCTCGCCTCGTCGAGAGGGCTGCTGCGTGAACTCTGCGACACTAATGACGATGTGTATTAGGGTTCCGTACCAAAATTGTAAAAAAGGAACCCATAGCCCATTAGCTACCCATTTACTAAGTCTGTCTGTCTGTCTGTCACAGCTGGATATCTCGAGAACTACTAATGCTATCAACTTGAAATTTAGAACAGTTTTAGATGACATTTACCCAACTATTTTGCAAATAAGAAAGAAATAAAAATATTTATATTTTTTTTGCAACGGGGACTGAAAGGGGGTCTTAAAAATTCAAAGTGGAGCTACTATGGCATGTGGGGTATCATATGAAAGAACGCTGAAGTTTGCAAAGAGAAAAATCTGAAATGATTCTATGTGATAGAAGTTTATACATAAAGATTACAGGAAAAATAAAACGGTGTCTCTAAATAGCACACTTCTTCAGAAATCGGAACGGAACCCTCGGTGCGCGAGTCCGACTCGCTCTTGACCGGTTTTTTTTTGTTTTGATATTAAAACTTACATAGATAATGTACATAGATAGCAAGATAACGTCGGCCATGTAGCGTATATTATACGCTACATTCGCCACGTTTCAGGAAATCAATCTAAGTAGGTACGTAGGTTTCAATGGAAACGGAGTCGACCTTCTCGTATCGGAGTTTTTAATTTTTGAGATTGTGTGATTAATTGAAAATTATTAATAATTGTCTATCATTAAATTAACAATCACCGAAAGTCGAGGTAAAAGTAAGAAATTAATCACATTTACCGGTGATTATTAATAATGTTACCTTATTAGTTTATAAATAACAACTGCTAAAAGAATTTCAATTTTATATTCACATTTACCAAATCATGAGGTAATTATTAATAATTTTCAATTAATCACATTTACCGTAACAAGATCATTAGCTCTGTCCTTAGATATACCTACTGAAATATTTAAATGCGATAGTTACTGAAGATGTTTCTTACTCAAATGCCCACCCAATTCCGCATATAGTGGATGTAGGTACCATAGGCATGGATTTGCATAACATTTGATCTTACTAAGCGTTAGGAACTTATTTAAATTTTCAATCAGCGTAAGTATAATCTTTAATTATCAATATGTTCGATGGCATGTCTTCGCCATCAATTCACAAAATCTAACGAGCATCACCTAGCTGACCTAGCTGTATAGATTTACCGGAATAGCATAAAATAAAACGAGGTGTAACTACACAAGTACACAGTGTGTAGTTAGACATTATGTCGTATTATGTATTACTTTAGAGTCAAAAGATTACCTATATCACAGTCCATGAGTTCCAGCCTCGCAAGGGCAGACATCATGTAGTGTAGAATTCTTTAGGAAGGTTATAGTCACGCACGGGTGAAACCGCGGCGGGCACAGAATTGTCTATTAGCATTGACTTTGATTTGAATGCGAACGCTATGAGATTTATAGCACGAGTAAAGGTCGTGATACACATAACAGAAAATATTCGAACACATATGAAAATATTTTGTTATGTGCTGAAATATTAATAGTAGGTTATGAAAATAAGTTCGGTCTTCAGCTAATCTTATAAGCTCGCTAGTCCAAATGTTTATATTAGGTTGAGCGTATATTATAGCTTTTCTGATTATAGATTAATGAAAAATGGTGCAAGTCATATATTTAACAATTAAGGTGTGTAGGTAGAGGTACCTCCTACCAACATACACCTAATCGCCCATTGTTCGAAATTCGACCGTATTCACTTTATAGTTTCTAATGGTGTGGTATAGACCATCAAACCGAACAACTTTTTCCATGGCACCAACATCGTAATCACGAAAAAATAATCAGCCGTCCCATACAATCTAACACCTAAGGACATTTGATATTGATATATTTATCTGATACTAGATTTCTTTTTTTTAAATTATTGTACCGTGTTTTTTTTTTTTTTTCTGAACTGAATAAAGTTTTTTTTTATTTATTTATTTTATTTATACATTTGCGTCGAGTAGGTATTGAAGTTTTCTATGGGATACCTAGTTGATAACTTTTCGCGAATACGATGTTAAAAAGAAAGAAAGTGATGAAGTGATGGAGAAAGTTATTCGGTTTGATGTAGGTACTGTACCACACCCTGAAAATTGACGAGCATGCAAAACGACACGTTGTATAAATAAAAAGAGTCCTGACTGACTGACTGACTCACCAACGCCCGCCCCAAACCCTTAGACCTAGAGAGCTGAAATTTTGCAAAGAGGTTCCCTTTATAATGTAGACAAGGAATAAGGAAGAATTTCCTGGTAGTACGTTCCCGTGAGATGATTTCCGACATCCACGCGGTCGAAGCCGCGGGCAAAAGCTAGTCCATACTAATATTATAAATTCGAAAGTAACTCTGTCTGTCTGTCTGTCGGTCTGTCTGTCTGTCTGTCTGTCTGTCTGTCTGTCTGTCTGTCTGTCTGTTACCTTTTCACGCCTAAACCACTGAACGGATTTCGATAAAATTTGGCAAGGCTATAGATGGTATCCTGGGGACGGACATAGGCTACTTTTTTTTTCAAAAATAATCCTACAGGGGTTGATATAGGGGATGAAAGTTTGTATGGAAAACTCAGTATTTCTTAAGTTAGGGATGTGAAAATTAAAATGTATGCTTTTGATACGAAATAAAGAAATATGCGGTTCAGGGTTTTTGGAAAATCATCCCCTAAGGGGGTAAAATAGGGGTTGATTTTAAAATTTACAAAACTGGACGGATTTCTACAAAATTTGGCAAGGCTTCATATAGCATCCTGGGGAAGGAGATAGGATACTATTTTTTCAAAAATAATACTACAGGGGGTGATATAGGGGATGAAAGTTTGGAAGGGAAGCCCAGTATTTCTTAAGTTAGGGATAACAAATTTATGCTATTGGTAGGAAATTAAGAAATATGCGGTTCTGCGTTTTTGAAAAATCATACCCTAAGGGGGTAAAATAGGGGTTGATTTTAAAATTTACAAAACTGCATGGATTTCGATAAAATTTGGCAAGGCTGTAGATGGTATCCTGGGGACGGACATAGGCTACTTTTTTTCAAAAATAATCCTAGAGGGGGTGATATAGGGGATGAAAGTTTGTATAGGAAACTCAGTATTTCTTAAGTTAGGGATGTGAAAATTAAAATGTATGCTTTTGATAGGAAATAAAGAAATATGTGGTTCAGCGTTTTTGAAAAATCATCCCCTAAGGGGGTAAAATAGGGGTTGATTTTAAAATTTACAAAACTGCACGGATTTCGACAAAATTTAGCAAGGCTTTATATAGCATCCTGGGAAAGGACATTACTACAGGGGGTGATATAGGGGATGAAAGTTTGTAAGGGAAACCCAGTATTTCTTAAGCTAGGGATAACAAATTTATGCTATTGGTAGGAAATTAAGAAATATGCTGTACAGCGTTTTTGAAAAATCATCCCCTTATGGTGTAAAATAGGGGTTAATTTAAAAATTTACAAAACTGCACGGTTTTCTACAAAATTTGGCAAGGCTTTATATATAGCATCTTGGGGAAGGACATAGGCTACTTTTTGTCTTAAAACATAATCCTACAAGGGGTGATAAATAAGGTATGAAAGTTTGTATGGGAAACCCAGCATTTCTTAAGTTAGGGATATGAAAATTCAAATTTATGCTTTTGGTAGGAAATAAAGAAATATTATGGTACAGCGTTTTTTAAAAATCGTCCCATAAGGGGTACAATAGGGGTTGACAAATGTTTGTGTACCTACCTCTTTTTAAGAGATTTAAGGGATTGGAAGTGTAGTCATAGTTCGAATCTTGAGGTAACATTTAGTCTTTATTTCATTCGACGTTTTTACGAGGAAATTATTTGAACGAGTGGACACTCGGACAAAAGTTATTTGTTATTAGAGCGTGACTGGCGTGATAAATTTTAAGTAATTAACAAAGTCCCCCCACCGCGTAAGTCTGTCTGAATGCGATAATGTCAAAAAGTACCGAACGGATTTTCATACGGTTTTCTCCAATGAACGGAGTGATTCAGTGTAATTCATTATGGTTTTGTGTAAATTGGCTGAAATATGACGACGACTGTTGAAGATGTCGGAAAAAATCATGCCGACTGGTAGCTAAAGTTAAAAAAATAAAAAATTAAAAAATGCCTACTATACACGGTAACGATAATTATATCGTAGCGATTTGAGTTTGCACAGTTATATCGGACGGCCCTATGTTTTCCACATGAACGTTCCCTTGGGATATTTACCGACATCCACGCGAGCGAAGCCGCGGGCAAAAGCTAGTGAGAAATAAATGTAAGTCGAGGCAAAGAGGCCACATATTATACACTACGGCCGAAATATCTTGGCAAGTCTGGGGGCCTACTCCCTAAGGACGGAGCCCGTAGTTTCGGCCATCGTTACGGGCGTTTATTCTTACTCCGCATCACCTACGGATGGATGATTGGTTCGGGGCCCGAACGAAGTATGAATGACAACATGATTTGCCAGTTGTCCCTACTCCCGATGTGTTGTTGCCCGTCCGAAAAATTTAACTTTTACACTTGTTTTAATGGATCGTAATGTCAGACGGACGGATAAACGGACGGACGGAAAGACGGACGGACTTAGGGAGTAAGCCCGCTGAACACAGGCACTACGAACTTTCGCGCATGTTCTCTCACTCACACTCGCCTCACAACACCATTTGGTTCCCAAAAAATGTTACTACGCAGCCGCAGTCGTCTGCGCGAAGCTCGGAAAAAATCAGCTGTTCCATACATTTGTGTCCACTTAAATCGACAAAATGTATGGAACAGCTGATTTTTTTTTTCGGGATTTCAAGGTTGGTCCCATAGAAAAAGTTGTTCAAAATGATGAGTAGAATGACCCGTTTTCGGGTTTAGGGTAAACAAAAACTAATGTTGTATAATATAAAAGAAAGTCGCGTAAGTTACACTATTTATAATTATAACTCAAGAACGGCTGAACCGATTTGGCTGAAAATTGGTGGGAAGGTAGCTTAGAATCAGGAGACGGACATTGGATACTTTAAAAAATAACTGAAAAAACGTGGTATATAAACGTGGTTTATTTATTGGTGGTGGTAGTAGGTGGCGTCAGGAATGTTTGCAGAGGGTAGAACTGACTGTTTCAAAACAATCGTACGCAAACGTATAGCCTCCCTGATGCTGCGGGTGCGCGACAGTGCCAGCAGTATCTTAAACACCATTATAGAAAGTGTTGATTGCCCTCTTGTGAGGTACTGGAACAGTGTGCACACGGGTTCCAGGCCAACAGTTTTTAATTTTAGATAAGTAAGTTTTGCTAACATAGTTTTAAGTCATTACTAACAATTTATGGATTTTTTCTGAAATAAATGCTTAATAATAATAAAACAAGATGGCGGCGTTCGTTACGATTTTGGCCACGCGCCAAAAGAACCTTGTATCGTTAATGGGGGTTAATGGGGAAGAAAACTGCCAAATTAGTTCTACGTAGATGGCGCTAAGTGTTTGTTACTCTCATTCAGCTGTTTTCAGCTGCCAATGGAGTTCCTGGCTGAAAATCTTTGCCACGATGGTGCTAAATACTGAGGCTAAATATTTTTTTCTTGTCGCCGATTGGTCGCTTTGTCTTCAAGATGACTTTGACAAATCACAAAAACACAGCTCTCTCTCGCGGCGAAGCTTCCGGTAAATAACTTCATTAATAAAAATCACAGACAAACATAGAACCTCCTCCTTTTTTGAAGTCGGTTATATAAAAACAGACAGGGTCCACTGCGCGAGCCCCAGTTAATGCTGCTGAAAGCTCACATTGTTTCAGTTACTTACAGGGAACCCTGTAGTCAGCTGTTACGTCCCACGGTTCTTTCATATCGTATGTGGACAAACATTGTATTTAATAACGTACATTTTCATTAATTTTGCATACATAATACCCTCGGGTAATAATAGTAGCCAATAGCAACAGGTATCGATCTTTGTCCCCATCAATTATTATCTGCTTATGGGCTATCACTCTCATTTTAATGGATGGGTATGTTATTAGTGCAGGTATTTATCGGCAACACGAAATTCGAGTGATTAATATATCGACTTCATTGCGATGCGTAGCATAGTGCACTGGATATTATGATTACCCAGTCTCCTATTTAAGTAGGTGGGTAGGTACATGCTTTAATATCCGCAGAAGGATTAAGTTACCTTCTTCCACGACCTACAGTCTGTTGTTCGACATTACTGGACCCACAAGATTGTAACCAATGATAGATATCGGTTACCTCAGGACGACCTTCGGTTTACTTACCTACGGTTCAGAAGTGCAGCTCTTGTTTATATTTTGTATCCATCAATCGTTTATTTGTATATCAACATCTTATATACCGTCGTAGTTAATTTATCTACAACTAGCTTTTGGCCGCGGCTTCGCCCGCATTTATTATACATATAAACCTTCCTCTTGAATCACTCTACATAATAAAAAAACCACATCAAAATCCGTTGCGTAGTTTTAAAGATCTAAGCATACATAGGGACAGACAGACAGCGGGAAGCAACTTTGTTTTATACTATGTAATTATAACGCGGTGATATCAGGGTGGTTTTCAATGCCAGAGGACTCAAAAATCCTGCTACTTCCGACTATTTAGCAATAATTGGCATACCAAAACAATTCTGCCGCGCAATTTAAAACACAGTACCTAACCAGTAAGTAACAATACTTACACATAAAAAAACCCGGCCAAGTGCGTGTCGGACCACGCACAATAAAGGGTTCCGTAGTTGGTTGACTATTACTCGTAAACTTGAAAAGCCTTTTTTTTTTTTTGAGGATGGGAAATCATCAAATAACTTCTCCCGCTCTGGGTGGAGCGGAAGGGCGTGTCAGACTTTTACTGACTAAAACCCACCCGTGTTTCTTCAGTTGCCTATGCCAGGGCCGCGGTATCTTCTTCAAACAACCCGCGACCCCAGCGGCAAACTTGAAAAGCCTACTTAGCTGTGATAGCTTTCCCTTTTAACTTCTTTATTATATCTACTACTACTGTGAATTTTTTCACACATTCAAAATAAACCGTTTAGGTGGCCCCTGGGGAGGGGGACACTTGACTCTAACAAAAATTAGCGCTTTAAAACTTAATATTTCAGAAACGGATCCCTAAATCGTAAAATTAATTTCACAAATCGCAATATTTTTGAAAGACCCATCCAACAACACCCCACACCATGAGGTAGTCGAGAAAAAAAAAACATCCCCATTTAACGTGTACAGAAGGTAACCGTAAAAAACTTTTTTTTAATGATTTTATTTTACCACTTTGTCGGCGTGATGAATATGTATATCTTACGGTAAGTGTGATTAATTGAAAATTATTAATAATTGTCTATCATTATTAATAATTACCGAAAGTCGAGGTAAAAGTAAGAAATTAATCACATTTACCGGTGATTATTAATAATGTAACTTTAGTACCGATAAATGAGGAGCTCGTGGATAAGTAATAACAGCCGCACGGTGCGATCCATCAGGTTAAGCTACGCTTGCCGGGGTTGGTTAGTGGATGGGTGACCATCTTTACATAGCTAGACTTCTCCGTGCCTCGGAAAGCACGTTAAGCCCTTGGTCCCCGCTGTCATTAGTGGATCTTTGAAAGTCGTTACGGGTCGTCAGAAGCCCGAAACTCTGATAACCAGTCTTACCAAGGAGTACCTATCGTATTACCCAGTTACTGGGTTGTGGAGGTCAGATAGGCAGTCGCTCCATGTAAAATACTGGTATTCAGCTGCATCCGGTTCGACTGGAAGCCGATCCCAACATAGTTGGGAAAAGGAGTTACTAAAATAATGAATTTCAATTTTATATTCACATTTACCAAATCATGAGGTAATTATTAAAAATTATGGATAATTATTGATAATTTTCAATTAATCACAGTTACCGTAACATATCCATGCCAAGTTATAGCTTTCTAGTACTAAGAGTCTCTGAGCTAAGCTGCGGACCGACAGACAGACGGACGGACATAGCGAAAAAAAGGATCTTTGATTGTTAAACTCATTTCGGCGACCACGAAATGAGTATCGATTAATATCACATCATCACACTAATAATAAAAAGGCGAAACTTTGTGAGTGTGTGTGTGTAGGTATGTTTGTTATTTCTTCACGATCAAACGGCTGGACCGATTTGGATGAAATATGTAGATGTAAATAATTATGTGTATGTATGTGGAAAAAGTAGCCTATGTGTTACTCCAGATTACAAACATACGTACAGGTGAAGCTAATAAAAGCGTGTTAATAAAAAATATTTCGTTCGAGGTACGGAACCCTAAAGAAGATGACCGATTTAGCACGCATTTTAGGTGATCTCTTGGTATTTTTTCCGAGAATGGAGTAGGTAGGCGTTTAAGCAAGTTCTTACTGTACATTTCTTGGTAAGTATTAATAAGATGAGACAACTGTCGCACAATTATACTCACGGATCAATGAGCCGTCACTTTGGATTTGATAAAAGCTTTGATAAAAATGTCTTTGGATAAAAGCTATGTGTACAGTGTACAGAATAATGTACAGACGCCAGAAGGTCAAGCCACCTGAAAATTTTCCCAATCAACCTTGAACCTAATGATTTAGTGATAAAGATGAAAATCTATTAAATTAGATTGATTGATTGATCTGATTGTAGTAGCTTGATGTGCTGGGGCGTCTGTACTATCGAATATTTGTCTATAGAAAGTGTGGAGTTAGTGAGTCATACTCTTTAGGTACTGAGCTGGCACCATGTGACTTTTATTTATTTCCAAAAATAAAAGATATAGTTACTTACAGGAATTCGTTTTATCAAACCTGAAGATGCCGTGGATGCGTTTGAAAAAGACGTGGAAGAATTAAATGACGTGGAGTGAAGAGAGTATGGGCCCACTGCTTCAGTCAATGATTACAAATCGCATGCCACGGTGCTTATAAAGGAACGGAGACTACTTCGAAAGCAATAAAAATATTAACAGGCAGCTACATAATTCCGTTTACAGGGTTCCATACCCAAAGCGTAAAATGGGACCCTATTACTAAGATTTCGCTGTCCGTCCGTCTGTCCGCCTGTCACCAGGCTGTATCTCATGAACCGTGATCGCAGTTGAAATTTTCACAGATGATGTATTTCTGTTGTTGTATTATTAAATAGGTACTAAAAAATGACATAAAATAAATATTTAAGGGGCTCACATACAACAAACGTGATCTTTTTGCTCGTTTTTGCTCGATATTGATAACGGCAACAGATAGACGCTTGAAATATTCACAGAATATTAGTTATAAATATTCACTTTTAAAAATAAATAGGTAATTAAATTAAAATTAAACAAATAAGTAAGTATTTAAGGAGGGCTCCCATACAACAAACGTGATTTTTTGCCGTTTTTATAAATAACTAGCCGACCCGACAGACGTTGTCCTGTCCCAATTTCAATAATTCAAAATTCCCATAGAAAATCCACTTTCAGTTTTACCGAATTTTACAATTTTCCCGGCAACTTTTCCAATTTTTTTCTACATAAGAACCTTCTCCTGACAATAATAAACACAACAAAAAAGAATTAGCGAAATTGTTCCATCCGTTCACGCGTGATGCGATGACCAAGGGATATAGGGATTCATTTTTATACATATATAGAAAATCCACTTTCAGTTTTACCGAATTTTACAATTTTCCCGGCAACTTTTCCAATTTTTTTCTACTTAAGTACCTTCTCCTGAAAATAATAAACACAACAAAAAAAGAATTAGCGAAATTGTTCCATCCGTTCACGCGTGATGCGATGACCAAGGGATATAGGGATTCATTTTTATACAGAATGTTAGGTTAAACGAGGGACATACTTTAACGGAGTGTAGTACTCATCATTATGAACAACTTTTACTACGGGACCAAACCTGAAATTGCGAAAAAAAAATCAGCTGTTCAGTACATTTTGACGAATTATGCGAACATAAATGTACTGAACAGCTGATTTTTTTTTCGCGATTTCAGGTTTGGTCCCATAGTAAAAGTTGTTCATAATGATGAGTACTACTATAAAGTATGTCCCTCGTTTAACCTAACACCCTGTATATATAGATGGTACGAAAATTATCGCAAATCATCAGGGTAAACAACCACAACAGTAAGGAAGCATTCCTCACCTATGGAGTTCCGCAAGGTAGTGTCCTAGGACCTACACTTTTCCTTGTTTACATTAACGAGCTCTGTAAACTTGACCTAAGTAACTCCAAACTGATTGCTTACGCTGATGACACTGTTATTCTGGTTCGTAGCAGTGACTGGGACGAAGCTAGGCTTCGGGCAGAGTCAGCCTTGAGTGTTATTATGAGATGGCTTACACATAATTTGCTCACCCTCAGCTTGGATAAAACTAGATTATCACTTTTAGTCCAAGGAAAGCGTCACAGCCAGCCCCACCCTTCCGCCTGACAGCTCATGCATGCCATACAATGAAGACTGCCACCTGTGGCTGTCCTGAAGTTATGCGCACGGACTCAATTAAATATCTTGGAGTCTGGGTCGATGGCACGTTGACATGGAGTGTACAAATTAATTCACTGGTCTCTAGGGTAAGAAAATTAATTTTTGTTTTTAAAAATCTAAGGTCCTCCGCCGATGGGCTCGGGTGACGCCGAACGGAGTGGTCGTTCCTCGAGTGCTCCTCAAAGTTTTTTTATTGTTTAGCGTCTGGTCGTGTCGTGTAGTGTATATTTCGTGTGTGTTGTGTGACTGAGTGTCAGTGATTATTTCTATGATAGATAGTGAGTTTGTAACGGTCTTCTGCAAGTACGAGAGACTAATTGCCTGCCGAAGGATCTAGTTTCCCGAGCGACAAGCTGGGTGAGATCTTTTCATGTCTTTCAGGGATACGCTTCTCTCTGCAAAGCACACACCTCTACATTCATCTCTTAAGTCATTAGGTTATTTTCTGCCTACGTGTACTATATTATGTGCTTCTATCTAACTTTCAACAAGTGAACGTGTGTGGCAGTTATAATAAAGTTATGTTCGGTGCAGTGCGCATTCTTAGACATTTTCAGGTACCTACTCGTAACCCAAACCAAGGCAAAAAACTTAAAGTGTGTTCCTGTGTCCCAAAATCGGAGTGCTCAAGTGGTGAAGTGTGTTGTTTCGAGAAGTAAACTTAAGTACTGCGCTTGCGACGCATTGTCGCTTTTTGTCGGGGTCGAGTTTAATTAACTATTTGCTGAATTGTGTGCATTACTTTGGACTGTACAACTGTAATATCTGCAATCGCGTCAACCTGAAATGAACAGCGGGGAGTAGGTCGAACTTTGAATAAAAACAAAAATTACTTGCATTATTTGAAGTCGGAGCTGGAAATAAACAACGAGGAGCGGACGCGTCCTGGATATTCTGCTGCTGACAACTTATCAAAATGAAGCAGAAAAGACTCGAGAAGGCAGATTACCTATATTATAGCATAGCAGCGACAGAAAAAGAGTCGAAAACGCAATTTAAACGCCAAAAGATTCACCGGGGAAGCTGAACTTGAAGCATCATGGCGGCGTCGTCGTCTTAAAAAAAAGCCCATCCATAATTATACTACCCGTCTCTCCACCATTCCATTGCTTATTTTACGGTGCATACTGGATAGGCTGTATAATCCTTATCCATATCCTAAGGGCATGTCTTCCCTACCATTACCGCGCCCCCCGGTCTACTCCTTGATATACAATGGTCTCTGTTGCACCATGTAACATGAGGCAACAGGGGCTAGTGTGAATCTTTGGGTTCATTCGAGAAATCGAGTCTGGTTAAACCACGCTGGGATTGGTGCATTTCATTCATTCATTCATTCATTAAAAATCTAAGGTCCTCCGCCAATTTCTCTACCCTGAGAACTGTGTACTTTGCTCTTGCCCATTCTGTTTTAACGTACTGTATTTCGGCCTGGGGTGGTGCTGGAAAATGTCTTCTGCTGCGTTTGGAGAGGGCGCAGAGGGCTGTCCTTAAGGTAATGGCCTTCAAACCCTATCGCTTCCCTACCAGTGAATTGTATACGCTATGGAAGCTACCTACAGTAAGGCATTCTTTTGTGTTAAGTACAGTGTTGCGGAAGCACTCAAACTTGTCTTTTGACCCCGAGTTTGGAAGACAAAAACGTAGAACTGACAGAGTCTGCCCGACATCGAGTGTAAAATTGGAAATTGTCCGCCGGCAGTTCATTTTTTGCAGTTCCGTGCTTTATAACAGAATAAATAAAGTGCTTACTATTTATCCATGCACTCTCCGGGATTGCAAAAGACTGATTGATCAATGGCTTCATACTCTCTCATACGAAGAATTGGAGATGTTTGTCAAACCCTAAAGATCTTTCTTCCAGACATACACAGCAAATACACGTGGCGTAGAGTGTGCTCGTGGAGAAGTTCCACAAGCACACTCTATACTTACACCCTTCAGACATGCACTACACTCACATACAACACTCCCACATGCACAACATTAAACACTTACTTTTTAATTTGTTACTATTACTAATAATTTTGTACCTACTATTTTAATTTTAATTTTTTCCTTGTTTAATTTTTACTTTCTATTTTTAATATTTTAAATACTATTTTAATTTTAATTTTTTATTTGTTTGTAATCTGGAACGCTGTTGTCTCCCTCTTGGAGGTGGGCGTTAATAGCTGCGGCACAGTTTCTAACTATAGCAGCTATTTACGTACAAAATAAATTTGTTATTATTATTCTGTTTCAATAAAGATTATTTGATTTGATTTGATTTGAAACCCTTCCATTGAACACGTAAAATAAATTATAATAAATACAAAAAATACTCAAGTATCAAAACATTTAACTAGAGGTATAGTCAATAAATACAATCAATCAATCTGCCTAGCCTTTTCCCAACTAACTATGTTGGGGTCGGCTTCCAGTCTAACCGGATGCAGCTGCATACCAATATTTTACATGGAGCGACTGCCGATCTGACCTTCACAACCCAGTGACTGGGTAACACGATACCCCTTGGTAAGACTGGTTGTCAGACTTTCCGGGCTTCTGACGACCCGTAACGACCGCCGCCGCCGGGCATTCCGAGAGACGGAGGAGTCTCGGTATGTAAAGATGGCCACCCATCCACGTACCAACCCCGGCAAGCGTAGCTTAACCTGATGGATCGACCCGTGCGGCTGTTATTACTTATACGATACTACATAAAGATTTTTTGAATTTGCCGCGTTTTTTAGGTCACGCTTTCGTTTGCCAGACTTTACTGATGTTGAAAGTGTTCCTTCTAAGTGTTCCTTAATTGTCTCACTTTTTTCAAAATCTGTCAAAAAATGTAGAATCTGTCAAATATACAGGGTGTTTCTTTTAAGGCGTCAAACCAGTGCGAGCTGATAGCAGACTACCATACCTATCGATTTAACCCCCATGTATGTTCTACGATTTTTTGTAGTTTTCGATTTATTTTGGATCCCTCATTTCATTATCAATGGTAGGTAGTGGTTAAGGATAGTAGGTATAAAATTTATGTTATTATTATCAACTGAGCTCTACTTAAACGTAGAGGAATAGTAAATATTGACAAAAATATGCAAAGTAATAAATTATAAAATATGCAAATCACAAGATTTTAGTTATACCACTTTCAACGACTGATTTCAGCAATTAATGCCCTATTTATTGCATTCTTGTTCAAAGTTAACCCAAAAAAAAGATATACTTAATTTTTTAAGAATAGAATAGAATAGAATAGAATAGAATAGAATATCTTTATTTTGCATAAAATATGGTACATAAAAGGTCTTAAATATAAAATTAGTTCCACATATTTTGCTTACTTATTTCAGCATGCAAAAAACATCTTAAAAATAAAAATATAAACAAAAACACTTATTACTTATTAGGTACTAGCCTACTGAGATCATGTGAACAAGAAAATATTTAAAAATATTATGTTATAAAATTACAAATGCGAATAGTGAGACCATAAATTGATGAATTTAAATATACCTAGTTAAGTTAGCTTAATTATTTTATACTTAGCATATAATTTAAAAAATCACTTAAAGTGTAGAACACATTAATACAGAGCCATTTCTTAAGTTTTATCTTAAAATAATTTAATGGTAGCTCTCTGATCTGTTTAGGTATTTGGTTATATATTTTGACAGACATATTATAACAGTTGTTCTGGAATAGTGTGCTTCTACATCTTGTGACAGCCAGTCGGGTTGGATCGCTTGAAAGGATTTTTTTATTTTCATTGGCTTTAGTAATTATAGCTGAGAGTGCTTTTTAACAAATATTCCTACTTGCAATAAAGCCTCTCGTTGAGTCAGGAAAAATATCGAAAAAAAATTATAACTCGAAAACTACAAAAAATAATGGGGGTTAAATCGATAGGTATGGTACTCCTATCAGCTTGCACTGGCTTGACACCTTAAAAGAAACACCCTGTATAATCGGTCATAATTATGTAGAATTGTCAAAAGTAGAATCTGTCAAATGTCGACTAAACGGTAAATTACAATATTATTATAGGGCTCTAAACACGTTACGATGCGGATGACGTAACGTGCCACGGCACCGTAATTCAGACTATATTATATGGACTACCACTGACGATGCCGTGCCCTGGCGCCGCACGTTGCGTCGTCCGCGTCGTAACGTGTTTATGTGTCTGAGCCCTAAGTCGGCTGTACTGGCCATGGACCTAATACAAGGTGAAATTTTAATGGTTGTTTTCCTCTTAAAGGGTCATTGTACTCATCATTATGAACAACTTTTACTATTCGACCAAAAAAAACACGAAATCACGAAAAAAAAAATCAGCTGTTCTGCTGTACATTTATCTACATAAAACTCGTCAAAATGTAGGGAGCAGCTTTAACGAGTGTACGACTAAACACCGACGGGCACTACGCCGACAGACTGAACACCGACAAGACTTTACTTCGACGGGACTCTTCGCCGACGGACTCTTCACCGACAGGACTCTTCGCCGACAGGGCTCATCAGCGACGCAACTTATCTCCGATAGTCAGATACTTACTTTGGAAATCGATTATGCTTTTCTTGTAATTATACAATCCATAAAAATAAAGATCTTACATTGGTTTTTAATTTAGGTAAAGTCACGGTGGGGAAGTTCGTCTGCGGGGCAACACCGTCTACCGTCTCTCTAGACTGTTTCTGAATAGCTACGACGTTGATAATTCGGGATTCATTATGATTCTGCCAAAGTGGCCGCTTTAGCCCCCCAGTTTATATTAGTATACTAGCGGCCCCGACGGACGTTGATCCTAGAACACAGCTGCAGTCGCAGCGCCACCTACCGGGTCCAATTCTGTTTTCAAACCATCCAGGAACCAATTGAAATATACACACAAATCATCCAAATCGGTCCAGCCGTTTAGGAGGAGTTAGGTGACCAACACACGTACAGAAGAATTATATATATAAAAGTATCCTATGTCCGTCTCCTGGTTCTAAGCTACCTCCTCACCAATTTTCAGCCAAATTGGTTAAGCCATTCTTGAGTTATAAAAAGTGTAAATAACACGACTTTCTTTTATCTACAAAACTAGCTGACCCGACAGACGTTGTCCTGTCTTAGCTATGAATATTCTAATGTAAACGCGCGAAGTTCCTGAAGGCGCAAGCTGAGCACATTTTGAATTGTTTAGGAAAACTTAATTTATATTTTAAGAATGAACCTAAGATTTTTTGCTGAAAAGTAAAATACCGGAATAAATTTATACTTGAAAAAAAAAATTGTTTTGAGTATGAATGTCAATGGCTATATGAGTAGGGGAAGATCAAGAAACGATGGATGGACTGTGTTAAAGATGATATGGTTATAAAGGGGGTGACTACCGAGATGACGACTAATAGAGAAGTATGGAAGAAAGGGACATGTTGCGCAGACCCAAAATAAATTGGGATAGTAGGTTGTTACCATAGGCCTATAAAAAATCTCAGCTTGTTACTTTTATCAAATCTCCACATATTTAGTACATGAGTGTTACTAAATTGACGTTATAACAATAAACTGTGTAGAAGTTTCTTTCATACAAACTTTGTCCTGACAATTACAAATACAACAAAAAAGAATTAGCCAAATACGTGCATCCGTTCTCAAGTGATGCGCGTACCTACATACATTCGGCAATTGATTTTTATTTTAGAATACTACATAAGTAGCTGACCCGCCAGACGACCTGTTAAAAATTTAATAAATCGAACGGCAGCAAAACAAATGAACAACTGATTATAAAATGAATTTGAATTTGGAATTCTAAAAAGAATGAAAGTTTCCCGACAAACATTGCCCTGCCCTTTCATGTATGAGAAAATGAATTTTCTTCATATTTTTTTGTGAGTTTTCCTATGTTTTTAATAGTTATTCTGCTATTCGGGACGGAGACAAATACAACAAATCAAAAACCATGAAAATTGGTCCAGTAGTTCTCGAGTTATAAGTGTTCGAACAAACCCGACTTTGTTTTATATATATAGATATATATATATATATCTATATCTATAAAAGGAAAGCGTTACTGACTGACTGACTGATCTATCAACACACAGCTGAAACCACTGAACAGATTGGGCTGAAATTTGGAACCCAGGTAGGTATTATGACCTAGGCATCCGCTAAGAAAGGGTTTTTGGAAATTCGACCTTTAATGGGGTAAAAAGGGGGGGATATTGTTTGTATGAAAAATCTTATTCCTTGAGTTTATAAACTTGAAACTTGGCACGAATATTTATCTAAGTAAATTATGATTTTTGTGATTTTTTGTTTTTCTAAACTACCCCCTAAACGAGAATTGGGGGGTCTCAAAGTTTGTATGGAAAAATTTTAACGCGCAATCCGAATAACTCAAAACTCAGTATTTATACTTAAAACCAAAAATAAAGAATAATGTGTATCAGGGTTTTTCGGAAATCTACCTCTATCGGCGTTAAAAGGGGTAGTCAATTTCACAGGGGAGGATTTTACTGCGTGGCTTGATTAACTCGAAAATTGGTGTAAATAATCTTTGAGTCAAGCTATGGAAATATCTCAAACCATTTTTTTTAATTCCAAAGGGGGTGAAAACAGAGAATACAATTTACATTTTTTTTTTCTTTATTAAAAAGAACTTAAGTAGTTCTTAATAATTGATTACAATCTAGCCTAATAGACTAATAAGCAATTTAACTCTAACTTATTATTTTACGTGAAACATTTTGTTATAACTAAGAATAGACTACAATTTACATGAAAAATGATATTCATTTGGTTTTAATTGACTTGAAACTTGGCACAAATATTTGCCTAAGTTTGTCATTATTCGTTTTTAGGGTTCCATACCTCAAATGGAAAAAACGGAACCCTTATAGGATCACTCGTGTGTCTGTCTGTCTGTCTGTCCATCTGTCACAGCCAATTTGCTCGGAATCTAATGAACCGATTAAGTTGAAATTTGGCACATATATGGATTTCTGTGACCCAAACACGTACGCCTAAAGTAAATAAATTAATTTTTAATATGGGGGTCACTTTTAGGGGGCAAATAAGTAATTTAAAAAAAAGTTTCGCAAACTGTACCGTGTGACATATCAAATGAAAGGGTTTACTATGAGGGTCTCAAATACATTTTTTTATAATTTTAAAATAAATCATCTTAGAGTTATTTAAGAAAAAAGACGAAAATTGACCATTCCCCCCCCTTATCTCCGAAACTACTGAGCCTAAAATTTTGAAAAAATACAGAAAATAGTTCTGTACCTGTAGATTACAGGAAAACCTATAAGTAAGAAGTTTGTGATCTTAAAATAACATGGTAAATCTCTCAATATTGTGAGTACAAACTTACATTCATTTACTGTTGGAATGTATGTTCTGTAATGTATGTATGTTTTTGGAATAATTCATCCCAACTACGGAACCCTTCATTGTGCGTAGTCCGACACGCACTTGGCCGGTGTTTTTTAAAACTACCTCCGAGGGAGGGTTAGAGGGGGAGGGGAAAGGGAGGTGTGGTGAGGAGGGTGAGGTGGAGGATGATGGACGCAGGGAGAAAGGGGCAGGACTTGGTGAGGAGAGGAGGAAGACGTGATGAAGGCTAAGGGGGTGGGGAGGGGTTGGTGAGTCGGAGGTGGAGGAGAGGGGGAGAGGGAGGGGACGGGGTGGTGAGGGAGAGAGAGGGAAGGGGAAGTGGTGAAGGAGGTGAGAGAGTGAGTGAGAGGGGGAGGGAGAGGTAGCGGAAGGGGATGTGGTGAAGGAACGAGCTAATCTCTGGAACTACCCTACCAGTCGGACTTTAAGAAATCTTTTTGCATTAATGATAGCCCAAATCTTATAGAAGGCATATTTAACATCACTCTAGGACCCTTAGGTGCCGAGCAAAAAGAAAACAAGTCTGAAAGAACGCTAAGTGAAAACGAAGTAATATCGCGGATAGGCAATGCGATGCGACGGGGTGGGTCGAGCAAAAAAGAAATTTCACGCGGACGAAGTCGCGGGCAGAAGCTAGTATATCTATAAAAGGAAAGCATTACTGACTGACTGACTGACTGATCTATCAACACACAGCTGAAACCACTGAACGGATTGGGCTGAAATCTGGAACACAGGTAGCTATTATGACCTAGGCATCCGCTAAGAAAGGGTTTTTGGAAATTCAACCTTTAAGGGGGTAAAAAGGGGGGATATTGTTTGTATGAAAAATCTTATTCCTTGAGTTAATAAACTTGAAACTTGGCACGAATATTTATCTAAGTAAGTAAATTATGATTTTTGTGATTTTTTGTTTTTCTAAACTACCCCCTAAAGGGGAATTGGGGAGTCTCAAAGTTTGTATGGAAAAATTATAACGCGCAATCCGATTTACTCTTATTTATACTTAAAAATAAAAATAAAGAATAATGTGTGTCAGGGTTTTTCGAAAATCTACCTCTAACGGGGTGAAAAGGGGTAGTCAATTTCACAGGGGAGGATTTTACTGCGTGGCTTGATTAACTCGAAAATTGGTGTAAATAATCTTTGAGTGAAGCTATGGAAATATCTCAAACCATTTTTTTAAATTCCTTCCCTGTGGGGGTGAAAACAGGGAATACAATTTACATGAAAAATGTTATTCATTAGGTTTTAATTGACTTGAAACTTGGCACAAATATTTGCCTAAGTTTGTCATTATTAGTTTTTTAAAACTACCCCGGAGGGTGGGTTAGAGGGGGAGGGGCAAGGGAGGGGTGGTGAGGAGTGTGAGGGGGAGGATGATGGACGCAGGGAGAAAGGGCAGGAATTGGTGAGGAGAGGAGAAAGACATGGTGAAGGCTGAGGGGTGGGGAGGGGTTGGTGAGCCGGAGGTGGAGGAGGCGGAGAGGAAGGGGACGGAGTGGTGAGAGAGAGAGCGAAGGGGAAGTGGTGAAGGGGGTGTGAGAGTGAGTGAGAGGGAGAGGGAGAGGTAGCGGAAGGGGATGTGGTGAAGGAACGACCTAAACTCTGGAACTACACTACCAGTCGGACTTTAAAAAAGGTTTTTGCATTAATGATAGCCCAAATCTTATAGAAGGCATATTTAACATCACTCTAGGACCCTTAGGTGCCGAGCAAAAAGAAAAAAAGTCTGAAAGAAGGCTAAGTGAAAACGAAGTAATAGCGCGGGTAGATAATAATGCGATGCGACGGGGGGTCGAGCAAAAAATAAATTTCACGCGGACGAAGTCGCGGGCAGAAGCTAGTATTAGATATATATAGATAGAAAATGTACATAATATATATACTAACACAGATTTAAAATAATAATATGTACATTGTATAAAAAAGGAGGGGAAAGGATCATAGGGCATCAAAAAATTCGTCCGCATCGCTGTCAATAGGAAAAGTGCCCAAAAGGCTGGCAGCATTGCCACGTTATATGGCAATGCTGATTCTTTGGCCAAAAAATAGGCCAGCCCTCTGGTCACGTGAAGAGTCGACCAAACCCTTAGCGATATCTTGGAAAACTAAGTGGGCACTCGGACCCCATGGCCCTAGTGTTTCAACCCCAAACGGCTCGAAAATATAACTCCCAAAAATATTTGAATATTTTCGCCGTTTGAGGTTTTCCGCACCTACAGCAGCCGCACCAGCACAGCCCACTGTGCTAGGAAGGTGGGATGGCGCAAGGGTATCGACACACGTTGCGTCCCATACCAAAGGCCGACCTAACTTCCAAGGCAGTATGGTCATTCCGTCAGGTCTCTTTCCATCGTCGCGTGCCAAACCGTTGGGTTCTAAAACAGCTGGCACCTTGGCGGTGACAAGAGCACGACGGATGATGTCATTAATGCTAGCGTGCCGTGCTATCCAGCCTGCGCTCTTACTGCAAGATAGGCCATGGTGTCCGAGGCAGTCGACAGCTTCACCGCACTGGCAGCGATGCGGAGCTCCACAAGGAGCGCCCAGACGTAGACAAATAGCGAGCCGGAAGGTGGTGTCACCCATCATAGTGCCTATGTTGGGTGACGGAAGTGCCTGAAGCTAGAGGCCCGACTCCCACTCACCCACAGCCAGTAAGCGGGCACGCTCAGCAGTATTGGTAGACGTATTAATAAGATTATTCCGTACCAACCTGCAGAGCGGCTCATCCCAGGCAGCACACAAGTCATATAACTGGCCAACAATGTAACCTTATGCAGGGTTAAGCTTTATTATATATGTATAGAAGCTGTGTGTACCACGAAGTTCTGTATTAATTATTTTTTTTGCTATAATAATGCTATTAGCTGAGATAGTTTTGTAATTTGCCGATTTTATTTCTTAAAACTGAATAATCATCATAAAAAGACCTGTTACTCAAGAGTTTGTGTAACCTTTTGTATAACATTGGTATAAATTTCCATTATCAAGCATGATACTGGATAATTTATATTCTTTTCTCTCTTAGTTCTATTAAATACCACATTTTGACAGTTATTCAGCTGCTGTATAAAATAGGCGTTGTTTCTGTTATGAAGCATATAGTAACTTAACAGAAATTAAGATAGCTGTTATAACTGCTTTATTCCACTTTAAGTACGAAATTACCGTCATGTGCAGCTAAATGCGGTAAAAACAATAGTAACAGATTATTATGCAGAAGTTTGCTGGGTTTTCACGAAAACTAGACATTCTTCAATCAAGTTTACGAAGATATATATATAATTATGTTATGTACTAAGGTATGTAATGTGTATAGGGTTTACCTACCCTATACACCTTACATACCTTAGTACATAACATAATTATATATATCTTAGTAAACTAATCGTATCCTCCTAATCCTAAATTGTACCTACTGAAAGGTACAATTTACTTATATCTATGACTACTTTCATTGTTATTTATTTAGGTATTTCAATCAAACTTAATTATACGTTTACAATCAGTTAGGTATGTAGTTCGACAGTAATTGTTTGATTTGCAGTACGAATGTGTGTGATTATAGAACAATTATCGAAAATATGTTGAGTGCAGACCACTTTTAACCAGAGAACAACTTAATAAGTGGACACGTAAGGTCTGTTAAGCAAACTTAAGACGATAAGCCGCTGTGCAATCAGATTTTATTCAGAATGAGCGTCGCCATATCGAATAACATAACCTATTACAATTTTATGGAATTTTATACTCAAATACTCAATTTTAATAACGAAATCGGTATGATATTCTTATAAAAGTATGACAAGGTTATTTTTGAACCCTTAACTGCATAAAACATAAAAATATTTCACACGTAAAAACAAACCAATAGACGAAATGTTGTTTATTTCTCCAAAACCCGGCTTATCAGGTAGCGCGTGAAAATTTTATACAAAATGTATATATAAATACACAGTAAAGTTGCATGCGCACCTACAATTTCCTTCTCTAAGCATAAATAAGGGTAAAATTTACTGACGATAGGTAATACAGGGTGTCCCGTAAATAATGGATAATCTCTTAAGGGGTCATTGTACTCATCATTATGAACAACTTTTACTATGGGACCAAACCTGAAATCGCGAAAAAAAATCAGCTGACCAGTACATTTATCTACATCAAACTCGTCAAAATGTAGGGAGCAGCTGATTTTTTTTTCGCGATTCCAGGTTTGGTCCCATAGTAAAAGTTGTTCATAATGATGAGTACGATGACCCCTTAAGAGATTATCCATTATTTACGGGACACCCTGTATAATTTGGCCATATTATATTTCAATGTCGCAGTTCACCAACAAACGCATACCGCGGGTGTTCGGATTTGTCAATTTCAATTTAATTTGATTAACTTCTTGATAAAATATACTGAAATAAGCTAAACGCTGTGTATCATCTGAATATCTGAGCTTAGAAGGACTTAACCATAGTTCACTCATCATTCATTCATCATCTGGCTAACAGAGCTGTAACACTTGTACAAATGAACAAAATGCTTTTATGCAGAAGATACTCAGCTTGTCGTACAATTATTCAAAACTTATTCATCTGTTACGTTGCTATTACACAGCTATTAGCAGCATAATTTTGTGCCCAAATTGCTTGAATAACGTCTGAGTAAGCGCCAAATCAGCTAATTACAGTAGTCTTATTCAGCAGTTAGTTTCTATGACTGATTTTAAGCAAAACTTACTCAGAAGGTTTGTGCTGGCTGGGATCCCACTGCCTCTGGGAAGATGGGTTTACGGGCCGATCTGTATCCGGGCAAGCCGCTTTCCAGGCATTCACCGCATCGGTCAAGCACGGAACTTCAGAGTAGATAGATAGATTAGCTCCATGGTACTGGCAGCCCCACAGAGCATCATAAAATGGCAATAAAAGGGCATGGCAGCCCTGCTGTCACCTGTCACTGTCACTCACGTCACTGTGTCAATTGTCAAAGTCAGTCAGAGTGTCAGCACTCAGCACTCTCAGCAGCAGTGCAGTGTCACTCATACCACTGCAAAGTGCTCTGTTTCGTGTTCACTTTTTTTTAAATATTAGTAAATTGTGACTAAAAACAACATGACACCTGAGGAAACTGTAGAGAGGTTTAAGCTTTTGGGCTTAAATGAACAAAAAGCAAAGGAAACTTTGAAAAACGCTAATGTCACCAAGTTTCTACTTGCCGCTTTGAATGAGGTTAGAACTATCAAATTCTCTTAACCAGTATTTTACAAAATATCTTTCCCGTATTTTAATGTTACGTGGGCAAAGTATAACTTAATTATTAATAAAAGTTAAAATATATAAATATGTGTACTTGTATTATTTACTTAGGTGGACGTAGCAAAACTGCCAAGTGGCGCCGGTATGTTGATATACCATCTGGCAACAAAGATCAAGCCTCAGATCGCTGCTAAACTATCGTTTGTTTGCGAATTCATAGTCAAGGGCAAGCTTGACTCGACTCTAAGAGTAGATGCGGCTTTGGAGTATCTGATCAGTCATGTGAATGAGGCCAATGTAGATACTGATGCATTTGAGAAAGCTTGCGGGGTTGGTGTCGTTGTGACGCCGGAACAAGTCGAGCAGGCTGTGGAAAAACATATGGCTCAATACAAGGCAGAGTTGTTAGAGAAAAGATACAGGTTTAATGCTGGCAATGTCATGCAAGCAGTTCGAGCAGACCTGCCCTGGGCTGATGGGAAAGCTATCAAGAATGAAGTTGATGTTCAGGTGAGAATTTAATATACAACTTCAACCAACATGTTTGATTTAATAAGCAATTGAAATGAATGCTACAATTTATTGCAATAACTTGTTTGTGTATTTTCTCTCAAGATTTTAGATCTATTGGGACCTAAAACAGAAGCTGACTTAGCTCCACCACCAAAAGCAGAAAAGAAAACGAAAGGTGATGCAGGAAAGAAAGCACAGAAAATTGTTGATAAAGGTAAAATCATGAATAGCTTTTACCCAACTGACCCAGAAGGAGGGTGCTGTTTTTCGCGCGCAATTATGTATGTTTGTATGTCCGTTTCATTGTGACTTCCTGTAGCCTAAACGGCTTAACCGATTTTGATAAATGATATAATTATCTCTTTATATTCGTCTTTATTGTGTGAGTGTTACGGGGTATGTTAAAATTCAAAAAAATCGAAATGGCAGATTATTGGCCCAAAAATTTGTTTTAAAAAAAAAAAAATCTGTGAATGTGTGAAAAAAATTATTAGTGAGGCATCAAAATGAAGGGTTTTAAAAGGTGATTACTTATTACAAAAATATATACAAATTAAATGTTTAAATGTAATTCTGATTGAGAAATGATAAAAAAAAACAATCCCGAACTTTTGGAGTCAGAGAGTAAGAGGTGTTATCACCCAATTATAAGTGGGTATTGTACGCTCATGAGTTTATTAGTATGGATGCTGTAACAGTCGTTAAAATTATCTTTCAAAACAGTAAAATTCAAACCCAGAATTTTACTGTTTTGAAAGATAATTTTAACGACTGTTACAGCATCCATAATAATATTATAAATTCGAAAGTAACTCTGTCTATTACCCTTTCACGCCTAAACCACAGAACGGATTTTGATAAAATTTGGCAAGGCTGTAGGTGGTATCCTAGGAAGGACATAGGCTACTTTTTGTCTCAAAAATAACCCTACGGGGGGTGATATAGGGTGTGAAAGTTTGTATAAGAAACCCATCATTTCTTAAGTTAGGTATATGAAAATTGAAATGTATGCTTTTGGTAGGAAATAATGAAATATGTGATTCAGCGTTTTTGGAAAATCATCCCCTAAAGTGCTAAAATAGGGGTTATTTTAAAATCCACAAAACTGCATGGATACTGATACAATTTGGCAAGGCTACAGATGGCATCCTGGGGAAGGACATAGCCTACTTTTTGTCTCGAACAATTATCCAACAGGGAATGATATAGGGGATGAAAGTTTGTGAGGGAAACCCAGCATTTCTTAAATTAGGGCTATGAAAATTCAAATGTATGCTTTTGATAGGAAATAAAGAAATGTGTGGTCCAGCAATTTTGAAAAATCATCCCCTAAGGGGGTAAAATAGGGGATGATTTTAAAATCCACAAAACTGCACGGATATCCATAAAATTTGTCAAGACATAGAAGGCATCAGGGGGAAGGACATAGCCTACTTTTTGTTTAAAAAAATAATCTACAGGAAGTGAACATTTAAAAAAAAATAAAGAAAAAAGAAGAAGAAGAAGTTGCATAATAAAGAGTATTCTATCTATCTATCTAACTCGTGCTGTGTAAAAAGTGAACTCAAAAAAATGGAAACAAGATGACCTATTTTGTCTCTTAACTATCTCAGTTGGAGGCATCTTCTTAAATTTAACAATAAATACCTATTGCCTCAGAGTGCATGAGATTGTTTGGAGACAAAATAGTTAATTTTGTTTCCATCTTTTTACAGTTCACTTTTGACAAAGTCTTGATTTTTTTATTTTTTGAGGTTTTGTACAGATCTCATCTGTCTAGGCAAACTTTTCTCAATTAATAGTATATGTTTGTTTTCAATTAGGTATGCTTTTAAATAGGTACTTACAATGTGAATAAGTTTAAAGTCTGATATTTTTACTACATTATGATTTCAGCATTAAAACCATCTGAAAAGGCTGAATCTCCTGATGAAATTGGTGGTGCTTCATCTATATCAGAGTTGATGAAAAAGTTGCCTTTCCACGCTCCTGGAGAGAACTTCAAGTCTGATGGTTATGTAGTCACAAACGATACGAAACGGTTACTTGAAGAGCATCTTAAAATAACTGGTGGGAAAGTGAGAACAAGGTTTCCTCCTGAACCTAATGGTATTTTGCATATAGGACATGCAAAAGCTATTAACATTAATTTTGGGTATGCTGCGGCCCATGATGGGATCTGCTTCTTGAGATATGATGATACCAATCCTGAGAAAGAGGAGGAGAAGTTCTTTGTGGGTATCAAAGATATGGTGGAGTGGTTAGGTGAGTCCCAAATCTACACTTAAAGTACAAAATATTATGTAGTCCTGGCCTGCTTGCATACTAGTATAGATTATGCTTTTCACAAGTGTGTATCCAACATCGCTATTTTAACCTTATGTCAATGTTTATAAAGTGTGCTTGGATATTGTTTGTTTTTAAACAACAGGTAAAACAATATCAATCAGAAAAATACCTAATAAACTGTAATGATCTTTCCAGGTTACACACCACACCAAATCACACATTCATCAGATTATTTTGATCAGCTTTATGAATGGGCAGTTCAGTTGATCAGCAAGGATCTTGCATATGTATGCCATCAGAAGTCCGAAGAAATCAAGGGTTTCAATCCACCACCGTCACCATGGAGGAATAGGCCGGTTGAAGAAAGCTTGCAACTGTTTGAGGTACCAATTTAATACTTTTCTTTTTAAATTACAAATCTTTTAAACTGTTGTTTATTTGAGACAAACTGTTTGCAATCATAATAAGTACAAACAGCAAAGATTGCCGAATGTGAATTGTATTCTATACTCAACAACTGAGATGAGGCAGAGCAGCAGTACATAGCACATGATCTATTGGTCTACCATCACAGATTGGAGACTAGGTTTTATAATGAATTAAAAATGAAAATCTTATCTATTTTCAGGACATGAAAAATGGTAAAATCGATGAAGGGGATGCTACCCTACGAATGAAGATTACTCTTGAGGAAGGCAAACAAGACCCAGTGGCGTACAGGATACGGTTCAAGCCTCACCACCGCACTGGCAACAAGTGGTGCATCTACCCTACCTATGATTACACTCACTGTCTGTGTGATAGCATAGAGCATATCACTCATTCATTGTGTACCAAGGAGTTCCAATCTAGAAGGTTAGTAATCATTTGCTGTCTATATTCCTAACAGTGCAGCAGTGTTAGCAGTGAACAGGAATGTTTAGAAAAGGGAGAGGGATCTTCGCCCTACAGTGGGATAAACATGTTAGTATCGGCTAGATAGCTGGTACATAGCGCACTGCAACCAAGGACAATGCAGCTATGCATTTCTTATTGACAATTTGTACAGCTACGCGTTGAAGGCTTCGCCGCGAAAGCCCGCGAAGGCCGAGAGTGTGGATGGTTTAGCGGCATCGCGATCGCGCTTCGCGGCGTTCCTCGTCCGGTGGCGGTTTTTTGGTCAAGGGTCAAAGGTTTGCGAAGCGCGAACGCCTACGCATCCACACTCGCGGTGTGTTTGCAGTTGTGTTCGAGACGCAGTGACAAGCGGACGTAACAAAAAATGAGCATCGAGTGGTGTAACGTTCGCGAACTAGTGTTCCTTGAGTGTTAAGCCGTGTACGCACGAACGAACAAAGACATGGTGAACACGGACATCGTACACATTAAATGTTCAAAAGGTTCCTGAGTTTCTTCAAATGTACCGTGATCGATGTTCGTGTTCACCATGTTTTGTTCATTTGTGCGTACACGGCTTTATCAAGCAGAACCCGTGCTTTGGCAAGCCCAACATGAAGGTCATAAAAATAAAAATAAGATACATGATGCATGGATGAGAATTAGTGCAATCATGGAAATTCCTGGGCCAGATCTAAGGAAGAAAAGGGACTCCTTAATGTCCAGCTACAGAACAGAAAAAAGTTAAGGATTGTATCCACAGTGGTGCCAGCTCAGATGAAGTATATAAACCTATATGGTTCGCCGATGAAACCATGGATTCATTTCTTGGAGAAGGAGTGGCATGTAATAAAAAAATAAATACTGTATTTTGTAATACTGTTTTTAATAAAAATAAATACCGTTTTTTGGATTTTATAAACGCATAATTACAAATGACGCACACAGTGTTAGAGCAGCAGCAACAGTTACTTGAGTGATTTCAGTCAATTGAGCGAACGTAAATGCGAAAGGTTGCGAGTGTAGTGGGCTATATTTTTTGCGCCGTGTTCAAGCGCGGGCGGGTGTAGAGCCCGCATATAACGTAGAACATATTGTTAAATGACCATCTACATTGTAATTTTCTCCTTTCAGGTCGTCATACTACTGGCTATGCAATGCGCTCGGCATCTACTGCCCAGTACAATGGGAGTATGGACGCCTCAATGTTAACTACACGGTGGTGTCCAAGAGGAAAATAGCCAAACTCATTGATGAAGGAATTGTTAATGGCAAGTTATGGCACTAATGTCTGCTCCAAAAGTATCTGATAAATATGTAAACAAATGGATCAGAAAACGTCCGTGTGGAGGCCCCTTACAAAAAGAGTGCTTTGATTTGATTATTTGAATACTCAAACCTGAAATTCTTAAATCCCTGTAAAAATGACTCACTCTTTAACTTTAGTGATGTTTGACAACTGAACTTAATTTTATAACATCAATATTCGTTCATTATTTTTGGATTACAAGTTAATGTTTTCAAACAATATAATATAATGGGCGGTGAACAGTGTTGATGCAAGTCATTTCTTGCTTGATTTTTTTTTGTAGTTTGTTTTTTAACTTTATTTTATTTTATGGGTAACAAGAGAATAGATATTTGCACAAAAAATATACAAATCAACCGATAAATGCAAATATTTTTATTGTTTGCCACGGACAGCAACTTGTATTGTGTAAATGGGATTTTAGCAATTAAGATTTGACCAACATATTGCTCTTGCTTCCAACTGTTGAATATGTTACTTAGTACTGATTCTCGCTGACAAAAAACGGATACTGACTTGATACTGTTCTTCTTAGCGTGTTGATGGGTTTTTGTGTTTATATTGTGTGCTTTATCTGGGGTTAAATAAAAAATTTCTTACTTTATGCAGACTGGGACGATCCAAGGCTGTACACATTGACGTCGTTACGTCGTCGGGGCGTGCCGGCCTCTGCCGTCAACTCATTCTGTGCGGCTCTGGGCGTCACGGGCGCTGTGGGAGCCGTAGATCCCGCCATGTTGGACGCCAGCATTAGGGACGTACTCAATAATACTGCGCCGAGGTAATTCATTGAAAGTTCTGTAGCTTATGCTTGGGTGTATATCAGGGATGCACAGACTTATTGAGACCATGGGCCACTTGGGCAAATGATAAACTAATGGCAGGCCACCAGTACAAATTAAAAACAAAAATAGGCAAACATTTCATTAAAAAAATAATATACTAGTTTGAAGCGTGGCACAGCGTTGTGCTTACAATCTTTTTAACATTTGGCTCAAATTTAGTTGTAGCTACACGTAAAATTGCTTCCAAACTTTCATATGCAAGGCGGTTTCGATTTTTTGTTTTATTATTATTCAATACCGAAAAAGTTTGTTCACCTTTGTGCATAGCAATGCAGCTATAGAGGCATGAGGAACAGGGTGTAAAGTTCACTCATCCTCCATAGAAAAGGGAGGATCCTCCGACCAGATGGGTGTCGTGTCTGGTGGGCTACTGCCCAACGGTTGATGTCGGGTCGTTGTATATATGCTAATCGCGTGGTAAACTCTAATTGTGCGATGCAGGTTTGCGTGACGTCATGTCATTGATGGGTAGTTCATATGTGGCGATGTAGATGCCGCCACATCACTCCCCTCCGGAGACCGGTGGTCGATAGGGGCTGAGTCGTGTATCTTGCGATGCTTGCCAGTGCCAGTTGTGGTTCCAGTGACTCGGAACCGGGTGCCGCATAGTTCACGGTGAGTCGGAACTGTCTGCGGTGACACCCCAGTGAGTCGGGGTGGCGCTGCGTTATGCTCCAGTGAGTCGGAGTGTACAGCGCTGGGTTGAGGCTGAAGGTGACGACCAGGAATGCGCGTCCGCTGCATGCTGGTGGTCAGGATACCTGTTGAAGCCGTGGATGCTGGCTGGCTGTGTGACTTGCCGCTCGAAAGCTTGAGGAAGTGATGCTGATGACGTCACGCTGATGTATGCAGTTTAGAGGCATGAGGAACAGGGTGTAAAGTTCACTCATCCTCTATTGAAAAGGGAGGATCCTCCGACCAGACGGGTGTTGTGTCTGGTGGGCTACTGCCCAACGGTTGATGTCGGGACGTTGTATATATGCTAATCGCGTGGTAAACTCTAATTGCGCGATGCAGGTTTGCGTGACGTCATGTCATTGATGCGTAGTTCATATGTGTGTTCAGCTAGTCCCCTTCATTGAAGCGAGAATCTTGATCGTTTTGAATATCGATTATATTTTTCCTTCAAATGTAGGAGGGAATATTTTTGCTGGCGGGCTACTGGCATATTGCAGGGGGGGCCGCATGCGGGCCGCGGGCCGCGGTCTGTGCATCCCTGTGTATATCGTCGCCGTGCAGTGAAAACATCGTTGTAAAATTAATTGTTTTTCTTTTATATTCGATGTGTAGAAAACTTTGGGGAGAAGGCGCGAGTTTATGTATGTATGTATGTAGAAATCCTCGTAATGCATATTTAGAACAAACGTGCATAGCTCTGAGATGCTTCGAATGCCTTCTATTGATGATAATGAACCGTGAAGAATGACGGCCATTTTTCAGAGTTTTTAACTTCCCCTGTTCAGAATCTGTGAATGCAGATCAAAATGTTTCAAAAAGTTCAGAACGGTCCACAGTGTTTTATTGAGACCGTTCTTTGGACGTCAGCTTTTTATTAGAAATACAAATATAATTAGTCATTAACGTGAGAGTAGAACTCCCGAGTGGCAAATATGCTTAAGTGGGATGTGCTGTGTGTGGTAGCCCGCGAAATTCGTTACATAAATAGAGCCATGTCGTTACATAAATAAGAAGCACTTTCGCTGATACGATTATGCTCTTTATTTACAAGGCAACACGAATCAATTTCCTATGCAAGTATTTTAGTATTTTGGTCGTTCATACATTTATTTAATCCAAATGAACTGACCGTGAGTGCCCAGCTTAAGCTATAGCACCGTGGGGCGGACACGCGGGGCGCGGGCATGCCTGCCTCCCGTTGCTCCCCGCCCCGGATCTTCTTCGGCAATCGAACCGAACTTCGGTCGCGCATAATGTGTGCTCTACAGAATACGTTGCCGCTGAATTGTCGCTGAACTTACGACCGACCGAAGTTCGGCTGTACGCTAGAACGCAACGTAATTTCGGCATAGTGTGGCGTCAGTAATTCAAATAGCATTGCAGGCGTAACCATGCCGAACTTCGGTCGCGTAACTTCGGCATAGTGTGTTTAGACACTAAAAGACACTTTTAAACTACCTAATTAAATATTTTTTATTACAATTAGTTTTTGGTGTAGATTTTTTTTAAACTTTATGCAGACGTTTCAAAAAAATAAATCTACTTGAATGCGCTGGGTAGCCCGCGAAATTTAAATTTTCTTGCGTTTTATGCAATTTGCAGGGCCGTGTCAGGTTGTATCTTTATCAAAATATGATACCCGAAAATAAAACATATGCATTGCCTCTTAAAGAATCGCGTAAATGGCTTAGAGCCAGAGAAATCACATTTTTTTTTTTTTTTTTTCAAGCAATTCGATGTTTTAGGAAGAGATATTAATACTAAAATTCAAATCTTTTATTACTCGCGAAAAAACTATGTCTTAATCTCGTGGAGGTTAGATACTACAGCCTATTTTAGTTATATCCGGATTTTTCCTCATTAGGGTTGTCACTCTTTTAATTAATTAAATATCAGGATATTAATAAAATTGTTGCTGCATTTTCTAAAAACCGGTCAAGCGCGTGTCAGACCACGCACAAGGGTTTCATAGTTGAAAAGAATTTGCATATAACAATGTAATTGTAAAAAAAATGTGATAAAATTATTTCTCTTGATGTAAGAAACTTATGCAATTCGTTATAGCTCTATAAAATGAACCTTAAAAGACACTTTTAAACTACCTAATATTTTTTTTTTTAACTATAAAAGAATACGAACAAATTGTGCGGCTCTGGGCGTCACGGGCGCTGTGGGAGCCGTAGATCCCGCCATGTTGGACGCCAGCATTAGGGACGTACTCAATAATACTGCGCCGAGGTAATTCATTGAAAGTTCTGTAGCTTATGCTTGGGTGTATATCAGGGATGCACAGACTTATTGAGACCATGGGCCACTTGGGCAAATGATAAACTAATGGCAGGCCACCAGTACAAATTAAAAACAAAAATAGGCAAACATTTCATTAAAAAAATAATATACTAGTTTGAAGCGTGGCACAGCGTTGTGCTTACAATCTTTTTAACATTTGGCTCAAATTTAGTTGTAGCTACACGTAAAATTGCTTCCAAACTTTCATATGCAAGGCGGTTTCGATTTTTTGTTTTATTATTATTCAATACCGAAAAAGTTTGTTCACCTTTGTGCATAGCAATGCAGCTATAGAGGCATGAGGAACAGGGTGTAAAGTTCACTCATCCTCCATAGAAAAGGGAGGATCCTCCGACCAGACGGGTGTCGTGTCTGGTGGGCTACTGCCCAACGGTTGATGTCGGGTCGTTGTATATATGCTAATCGCGTGGTAAACTCTAATTGTGCGATGCAGGTTTGCGTGACGTCATGTCATTGACGCGTAGTTCATATGTGGCGATGTAGATGCCGCCACATCACTCCCCTCCGGAGACCGGAGGTCGATAGGGGCTGAGTCGTGTATCTTGCGATGCTTGCCAGTGCCAGTTGTGGTTCCAGTGACTCGGAACCGGGTGCCGCATAGTTCACGGTGAGTCGGAACTGTCTGCGGTGACACCCCAGTGAGTCGGGGTGGCGCTGCGTTATGCTCCAGTGAGTCGGAGTGTACAGCGCTGGGTTGAGGCTGAAGGTGACGACCAGGAATGCGCGTCCGCTGCATGCTGGTGGTCAGGATACCTGTTGAAGCCGTGGATGCTGGCTGGCTGTGTGACTTGCCGCTCGAAAGCTTGAGGAAGTGATGCTGATGACGTCACGCTGATGTATGCAGTTTAGAGGCATGAGGAACAGGGTGTAAAGTTCACTCATCCTCTATTGAAAAGGGAGGATCCTCCGACCAGACGGTTGTTGTGTCTGGTGGGCTACTGCCCAACGGTTGATGTCGGGACGTTGTATATATGCTAATCGCGTGGTAAACTCTAATTGCGCGATGCAGGTTTGCGTGACGTCATGTCATTGATGCGTAGTTCATATGTGTGTTCAGCTAGTCCCCTTCATTGAAGCGAGAATCTTGATCGTTTTGAATATCGATTATATTTTTCCTTCAAATGTACGAGGGAATATGTTTGCTGGCGGGCTACTGGCATATTGTAGGGGGGCCGCATGCGGGCCGCGGGCCGCGGGCCGCGGTCTGTGCATCCCTGTGTATATCGTCGCCGTGCAGTGAAAACATCGTTGCAAAATTAATTGTTTTTCTTTTATATTCGATGTGTAGAAAACTTAGCAGGTGGCTTCTGTAGTTTCTGCCTACCCCCATGGGAAGAAGGCGCGAGTTTATGTATGTATGTATGTAGAAATCCTCGTAATGCATATTTAGAACAAACGTGCATAGCTCTGAGATGCTTCGAATGCCTTCTATTGATGATAATGAACCGTTAAGAATGACGGCCATTTTTCAGAGTTTTTAACTTCCCCTGTTCAGAATCTGTGAATGCAGATCAAAATGTTTCAAAAAGTTAAGAAACGGTCCACAGTGTTTTATTGAGACCGTTCTTTGGACGTCAGCTTTTTATTAGAAATACAAATATAATTAGTCATTAACGTGAGAGTAGAACTCCCGAGTGACAAATATGCTTAAGGGGGATGCGCTGTGTGCCGGCGAAATTCATTTTTTTTTTGGGTTTTTTGCAATTTGCAGGTCCGTGTCGGGTTGTATCTTGATCAAAACATGATACGCGGAAATAAAACATATGTATTTACATAATTTTAACCATAAAAATCATCAACATATCTCTTTATGTTAGATTTCGTGCAGATTCTTCGAACGAACGAAATCTAATGAATCGAATAAAATGAAGCTTTAGTGTCTAAACACACTATGCTGAAGTTACGCGACCGAAGTTCCGCGGCTGATGTTACGTTCCGACGTGTTCGGCTGATATGACACACCATAAGCGCCGAACTTACGCGGCGGAAATTCAGTTGCGGAACTTCGGTGTCTTGAACGCTGTCATGGCGTCGTGTCGTGTTATCTAAACAGGCGGACAGACAGACGCAAAACAAAGTGATGCTGTTAGGATTCCGTTATTACTTTTTTTAAATACTTGCATAGAAAATAGAGCCATGTCGTTAGATAAATAAGAAGCATTTTCGTATTTGCAAATAAAAATACTTTGAACTTCCAAGGATTTTTTCGCTGATACGATTATGCTCTTTATTTACAAGGCAACACGAATCAATTTCCTATGCAAGTATTTTAGTATTTTGGTCGTTCATACATTTATTTAATCTAAATGAACTGACCGTGAGTGCCCAGCTTAAGCTATAGCACCGTGGGCCGGACACGCGGGGCGCGGGCATGCCTGCCTCCCGTTGCTCCCCGCCCCGGATCTTCTTTGGCAATCGAACCGAACTTCGGTCGCTTATGTGTGCTCTACAGAATACGTTGCCGCTGAATTGTCGCTGAACTTACGCAAGACCGAAGTTCGGCTGTACGCTAGAACGCAACGTAATTTCGGCATAGTGTAGCGTCAGTAATTCAAATAGCATTGCAGGCGTAACCATGCCGAACTTCGGTCGCGTAACTTCGGCATAGTGTGTTTAGACACTAAAAGACACTTTTAAACTACCTAATTAAATATTTTTTATTACAATTAGTTTTTGGTGTAGATTTTTTTAAAACTTTATCCAGACGTTTCAAAAAAATAATCTACTTGAATGCGCTGGGTACCCCGCGAAATTCAAATTTTCTTGCGTTTTATGCAATTTGCAGGTCCGTGTCAGGTTGTATCTTGATCAAAATATGATACCCGAAAATAAAACATATGCATTTCCTCTTAAAGAATCGCGTAAATGGCTTAGAGCCAGAGAAATCACATTTTTTTTATTTTTAGTTTTTATTTTTTTTCTCAAGTAATTCGATGTTTTAGGAAGAGATATTAATAAAAAAATTAAATAATTATATATTATTAATTAATTATATACTAAAATTCAAATCTTTTATTACTCGCAAAAAAACTATGTCTTAATCTCGTGGAGGTTAGATACTACAGCCTATTTTAGTTATATCCGGATTTTTTCTCATTAGGGTTGTCACTCTTTTAATTAATTAAATATCAGGAGATTAATAAAATTGTTGCTGCATTTTCTAAAAACCGGTCAAGCGCGTGTCAGACCACGCACAAGGGTTTCATAGTTGAAAAGAATTTGCATATAACAATGTAATTGTAAAAAAAAATGTGATAAAATTATTTCTCTTGATGTAAGAAACTTCACAGCTCTATAAAATGAACCTTAAAAGACACTTTTAAACTACCTAATATTTTTTTTTTATTGCAATTAGTCGTTGGTGTGTGGCTACACATCAAGCTATACATTTCCAGTTTACACTGACCTCTCACTGTCAGAAAATCCTATACAATGCGAGATCAGCTTATACTGGAAATGTATAGCTTGATCTGTAGCCGTGCGTACCTAGATTTTTTTTAAACTTTATCCGGATAACAATTTATGACATTTAAAAAAAATATCTACTTGATTAAGCATATTTGTAACTGGGGAGTTCTAGTCTCACGTTTTAAATGAATAATTGTATCTGTATTTCTAATAAAAAGCTGATGTCCGAAAAATGGTCTCTATAATACACTGTGCGGTCTCCTATGAAGTTTTCTTGTAGCGAGAACGGTTAAGGTACCTGCCCTTGTTGCCCATTCTCAAAAATCCACCTTGTATATGTCACGATTGAATGCTTAGCTCCATAAAGGTGATGATAATTATTTAAAAGGTTAGATCTTTAACTATCTGCAATATTTTATAACCTTTTGGCTATTCTTTTTACAATTTGCGGTAAACTATAAAAGAATACGAACAAATTGTAATATTGCTCATCCCGCATAGCAAATAGCGTGATAATTTATAGCCTACAGACTGACCAGATTTTTAGGAAATATCTATGCAAAATTTTGAACTAAATCTATCCGGTATTTGCGTGATTCATACATACATTCAGACAATGTTGGTACGTCCTTTACATCAAACTTATGATCTCGTAAGAGAGTATAGTGATTTTTAAAGACGTCAAATGGATTGTGTCATTACCCCTTTCTAGCTTTTACATCAGCAGACCGAGTTGTGTAAATATATTGCATAATAGAAGTAATTTTAAAGGGCATTAAGTATTCCGCCATTATCCTGACTGATAATGTTATCATGACATGTGAACAGTTTAACATGTATTTTAATTTCAAGGTCACCATTGATAGTAGCTCGACAAGCTCTTAGTTTCAAGGTTATAGATAGCCATAGGATACTTAATTTTGCACCTGGCCATTAATTTTATGTACGTTAGGTTAGGCGACAATAAGATAAATAACTTGTGAATTTTGTTTGTAATATATAGATGTATATTTTTAGCTAAGAACCATTCTTAGCTAAAAATATCAACACTCAACTTAGTTTTCTTATATGTTTTATGATTAATAAATATTTGCGTAAAAATAAAGTCATTGGTCACGTGAAATTGAACGCGAAACGTCACTCCTTGTAATAAATGGATTGTGTTTCAAATTGTAAATAGAAAAAAATTATGCGTCAGAATATTTTATTTCGCTGAAATTTTAGTATTTTGACGAAAACAATCAATCAAAAACTGTCAACTAGCCTATTGGGGGGCAAACAACCAGGCGGTACATCTTATGACAAATGGTCACCCGCCAACATATTCACATCTGCAAAACTAGAGGCATTGCACGTACGTTGCTGTTTCAGAGACAAAACTAAAACGTCTCATATTGCTATAATTACACCGGCACCTGTACTCAGTGGCGTGCGGTTCATAAAGACAGAAATAATCTTGTTCTGATATCTATTATTATTTTATCTACGAGAACTTACTAACAATAAACAAAAAAAATCATAAACACTCGTTCTAACTTCCAAGCAGGCTCATTCAGTATTGTAGCATTGCGCTGAGTGCCTCGCGTCTCGGGAAAGACACGAACTATTCGGGTCTAAAAGTTTCTAAGTGTGCTCTTGTGGTCATGCGGATTGAATGAGTGTGCGTTCCTATAAATACGTGGCACACAATATCACAATAACGCACACAAACATACAAAATGCAATTAAATATTAGTAAATGTCACTACATCCAGTTTACTCGTAATAAAAAAGTGCTTGAGAATAAATACTACATAGAGGGAGTAGAAGTAGAGAAACTGAGCAAAATTCGCGACCTGGGAGTTCAACTCGATCATGCGCTTAAGTTCGATGTGCACATCCTTAATATTGTCTCAAGAGCTTTCAAAGTACTGGGATTTGTTTTGCGAAATAGTAAGGAATTTAAAAGACCAGCTACAAAAATAAAGCTTTTCAACACTTTAGTCCGTCCAATCCTGGAATATAGTTCCGTGGTATGGAATCCGCATTATGAGGTTTACTCCAAGCGATTAGAGAGTGTCCAAAAGCGGTTCCTTTACCATCTGTGGTACGGAGATCACCTGGCTAAACAGCTCACTAGCTACACCGACAGGTTGAGACACTATCACATGGATACGCTAGCCAGTCGTAGGAAGAAACTGGACTGCATCATCCTTCACAAAATATTGAGTGGAATGATAGATTGCACTGAACTTTTGAGTTCATTAAATATTAAAATTCCGACTCGGATTCCCAGGCATAACACATTTAATTTATTTTACATCCCTGGCTCAAAAACTAAACTCGGTCATTACGCCGCTGTGCCACGACTTTGTAGGCAATATAATGATTTAGCTACAACTACGAATTTAGACATCTGCGAGTCGCTGTCTAAATATAAGAAATGTTTATTAGATTTAATTTAGGTGTCTCTAAATGTTATAGTTTCATTTTTTTTATGTCTTTTCTGTTTGTTTTTTTTTGTCCTTTAAAAATGTATTACTTTTTGTTCAAATTTTACTTATTATTAATATTTTAACTTGTTAGCTTAGTTGTTAACATTTTTGTTCATGCTGTGGTCTCCTGTAAGTGAAGGAGTACACCTACTTGATACCTGATGTTCCCTATATTTATGTTTCATGTATTGTGTATATCTTTTGTTGGAGATCCTATATAAATAAATAATAAATAAATAAAATAGACAGTGTCTTTTGTACAACACGTGGTACAACACGACAAATTACGAAACTAGCCGATGTTTTCCGAACGAAATTAGCATCATTCATAACATAACTAAGAGCGAGCGCGCACTGCAGTGCGTTTCCGGTAGTTCTGCCGCACTGGGCGGGGCCTACAGTAACAAAACGCATGACCGCAGTGCGCGCACTTCAAAGACATTCCATACTTCACAGATTATGCGGTAGAAAAACGCACCGCAATGCGCGCTCGCCCTTACACTTTTTTTTTGCCGTATTATTTTTTGTACTGAGTCCGAGTTTGTAACTGAGTCGCCATATTGTTTGTATTTAAGAGTTTAACGTCGATAATAGTGTGAAAAATGGATAATATTCACTGTGAACGTCTTGCAGGACTTTCCATGATTTCAATAGAAAAAAACCTTTTTACGGAAATGAAACGCCTTTCCAACTTTTACGATTCCATATTGCAGACATTCTTACAGAAAGATAGACGTGTAGATTGATTACCTATACAATTAAAAAATCTTAAAATATCTTATGGCTCCTACAAGCACACCACCATCTTTTCACTGCTATTATTTAATTTTTACAAATACTGAACATCAAACAAACACGCCGAAATTGATATGTCTACAAAATCAGTCAATCTATGTACCATATATATTTGAGGTGGCTATTAAATACCTACATCATTAAAATTGTCTGCCTACCCTGTCTAAAAACTCTGTGCACGCCACTGCCTGTACTATAGTGCGCGCGCAAGTGCTAATCACCGCCTGAGGTATGTGATGCCTGCGGTGAGACGGGGGAGGTAGACAAAGGTCAAGCTAAACCAGTCTGCCAAACTTGTCAATCGCGACCTCCCCCGTCTCACCGATCTCATACCTCAGGCGGTGACTAGCACTTGCGCGCAAAGTATACTCGGACGAACTCTTGCACAAAAACTTTTTCTATTACTCTAGATAAACTAAAGTCCATGAAATTTTGACACAGGTTGTCTGTTGTAAACGCACGCTGTCGTATTCAATAAAATGTTTTGTCACATTCCACCGTTTTCAATTCAGTAAAGTGTGCGTTTTGTTTCAGAGTTATGGTAGCACTAGAGCCGTTAAAGATCACAATCACTAACTTCCCTAGTGACAAACCAATACAAATCACAGTACCAGACTTCCCCAATGAACCAGACAAAGGATCTCACACAGTAGTACTTAGTAAAGTCCTTTATATTGAGTCCACGGACTTTAAAGAGGAACCTGAGAAGGGATACCGACGGCTGACCCCGAAACAAACTGTGGGGCTAAGACATGCGGGCTACGTCATCAAGGTAAACATAAACAAATTACGTATTACGAATTAAATTATTTAAATTATGTAAAAATAGCCATTAACACAACAGAAGCAATCTTACTTAATTGTTGGAAACTCCCTCGTTATTATTAGAAACTCCTGAAAAAAGTGGCTTTTATAATACACAAACTTTTGCACAACAGAAACCTGACAAAAACAAAGTTTTTACGATTTCAATAGAAATAATACGACTAAAAATACTCTTGGTAAAATATTTGTATGGGCTTTCAATTCTATTTATTTGTGTAATGGAGGAAAAGTCCTTGTGAAACCATTGATGGTGGGCGGACATACCGAGTCATAGGTCGTGGTTTTGAGCCTTCGTAGGCGCGCACTACACTTTCGTGCGATTTGTTTAGTAGCTTAAGACCTAAAACAGGTAAAGGAAAACATGAGGAAACCGGTATATCCTAGAACCAAAACGTCGAATACACTGGGCCCGCTTGGCAGATTACGGCCCACTCCATCTCACAAAGAGGACACCTAGGAGGAAATAGGCTGATTATTTAAATAAACCTTATTTAATGTGTTTTGTATATCCAGGTATCTAAGGTAATCAAGGATGCTGCCGGTAAAGTTGTCGAAGTAGAATGCACAGCGGAGACCTCTGAATCAGCAGACAAGCCCAAGGCTTTCATCCATTGGGTGTCTGAGCCCGTCACCATTGAAGTCAGACTGTACGAGCCACTGTAAGTATGTCCGGAGATTTAGACATAAGCTGGGGCACGCTTGGGGGTCTCAAGACGGCGGTGACCGGCACGTAACGGGCGCAATGATGGCCTTATGGAAAATAACAGTACTGTGTTTGACGGTCTCAAAAAACGCTCTCTGCAAGGACAGCCGTCATTGCGACCGTCATGTGACGGCCGTCTTAAACCCAAGCTTAATAGTTTCAATAGTTTCATACCATTTAACAAAAGCAATCAATCTGCCCAGCCTTTTCCCAACTATGTTGGGGTCGGTTTCCAGTCTAACCGGATGCAGCTGAATACCAGTATTTTACACGGAGCGACTGCCTATCTGACCTCCACAACCCAGTAACTGTGTAATACGATACCCCTTGGTAAGACTGGTTGTCAGACTTTCGGGCTTCTGACGTCGCGTAACGACTGTCATAGATCCACGAATGACAGCCGGGACCAACGGCTTAACGTGCTTTCCCGAGGCACGGAGGAGTCTCGGTAATGTAAAGATGGTCACCCATCCACGGACCAACCCCGGCAAGCGTAGCTTAATCTAATGGATCGACCCGTGCGGCAGTTATTACTTAGCTCTCAAAATCCTCAGTGCAAACAGCAAAGTAACTGCTTCGGCAATCAGGTTACGATACGTTTTTTGTTTATTTAGATTCAAACACAAGAACCCAGAAGACCCTAGCGAGGTGCCGGACGGTTTCGTGTCGGACTGCCGCGAAGACACCCTGAAGGTTGTGAACGCGTACGCCGACGCGTCCATCAGAGGAGCCAAGGTGTACGACAAGTTCCAGTTTGAAAGGATCGGCTTTTTCTCTGTCGATACTGATACCACTTCCACTCACGTGAGTTTCTGAACCTTACTTCGGATTGTTGTAAAAGAGTTATTTTTGTTTTTGAAATTTCCCGTTTATGCATCGTTGTGGTTTGTTTTGCGTTTATATTTTTGTTGCATTTGCACGTTCATATTTTATAATGCAGTCGTTCTTCGCTATTCGCAGATTTGGGAATTTGAATTCTGAATTGAGATTATTTTCTGCCAAACTCCTACGTAGTCGATCCACACGTTCAGTTTTTTAAGAACCTCACCCCACGAATAGCTAGGGTACGATGGTATTGATCAGTTTTATTTGGCCATTAAGATAGTTGCATCATCAGAAAAACAAGTCGCCAGTGTGCTAGTAAGTACCTATTTTGGTACTATTGATTTATTAGTTAGTATTGCAGATAGAAAATACTTCATAGGTTATTGTATTTCTGGATACAAGTCTAATAAAAGTAATTCTTATTTCTTTTTGCAGATGGTGTTCAACAGAACTGTTTCTCTCAAAGAAGACACAGGAAAATAAACACTTTTGTAATGTAACATTGTAAAACAATTTCTATTTAATAAATTTTTAATTATTTATTACTTATTGTTTAATTAAAAAAGTGGCAGTACTCAATGTACAAACTTATAACTAAGTGAACATCTAACAATCTACAAGTGTCACATAAACTACAATAAATGCCATCAGCTGCAACTACAACCAACCGTAACCAATACATTTGTCTATTGCTAAATCTGTAAGGGCGACATTTCCAATCTGACTCAACTACATTGAACTTTCCGGTACAATCCCTTCGAAAATAATCGTTTATGTTCAAAGCTATGGCGCAATGGATTATCAATTTGTTCTGAAGCTTCAATTACGGGTTAGTGTGGAGTGGAGTAGGTACGGGGGGTGGGGTGGGTACCGCGCAGGGCGGCGGGCGACGGCGCGGCGCGTATCGAGCGTGGGCGGCCGCGCACGGCGCATGCCACTCACTCGCCTCCGCCATCCCGCGATATGCACTACTACGCGGTTACATCTCGTACTAAAACTCAACACGCACGATATCACGTTATTGCGCGCGACGTGCTTACGATGTAGAAACTATACAACCTCATGTAAACTTAAGGTAAGCCCTAGCTGCATTATAGCACCGTTGCTTTTGTGTTGCAAGTTACGAATCTGATGAGATTTTCTGGTTGCCCTACGATGTTCATTACCACGGACCGACGGAAAGTGGTTCAAGTGCGTCATGTTGACGTGTGTGTGACGTAACCCACTGAAATACAGAAAAATAGAGCCATATTTGTTGTTGTAAAAACCATTAAATCATTAATTTTGCTTACTCTAAGCACGTACCCTTACCCTTTTCACCTTGAGTAATGTATTGCCTCCGTTCAATTTCTTTAATCGTATTTAATTCTATTCTTGTAATGTTAAGTAAGGCTTTAAAATTGGTGTCTTGGTGCCCTAGTGTCGCTAAGCTCGATGTGTTACCTCTTTAAGTATAGAGGTACAGTCAGCTTCGATTTGAAGGAGCGGTCTTTCATATACTACAAGCATATATAATAGGTAATATTTATATCTAGCTCAACCTATGGATCATACTATACGAGGACATGTCTACTATATTTTATTCGTCGAATAGGTACATGATTAGTTGTCCTAATCAGTAAAGTTTATAAACGTTTATTCCTCGCTAATTCTGTCTTCATGTCCGATTCATAAAAGGCTACCTTGCTACCTAAAGATAGGTGCGTGAGTAATTTATTCGATACTATACTCTTCCTGGCAAGAATAGCACCTCTTAATGATAAGGTCTATAGCTAGGTCGGGACAGATTTGAATACCTTTATGTAGACTAGTTGAACAAAGCAACTGACAGCAAAACAAATGCCCATCGGTAATATCCGTGCATTTGCACAAAGTAGGTTTTTGAACCTAGTTATGTTTTCACAATTCATTCTGAAACATTTTAATCATTAAGGGCAGATTTTTCAATAGGTAGATAACTTTTATCTGAAGAATAAATGTGACAGTTTATATATATACATATTTTCTATAAAAAAGCTGTCAAACCGCTATATTTATTCCTCAGATAAAAATTATCTGACTATTGGACAATCATCCCTAAGCAAAATTAAAGGTTTTACAAAACAATTTGCAATAACTATATTCGCAGCTGTCTATACGTACTATTGTTTTTGTCGCGAACCACTAGAGCTTATCTCGCGTTATCAGCTGTAGCAGCATTGGCTTGAAAACCGAAATGCTGGTGCGATTACTTAAATGGAACACGCATTTGCATATCTACATAGTACGTTTTCACTCCATCGATTGTTGGTAACACTAACATGGTATGTCCTATGTGTAAGGAAGATAATCTGATGTCATTTAGTTCTTTCAAAGGTCATACCGCTACCTCCCAAACTTTACCTAATGTTACATGAGCAAAGGATAATGTTAAGTACGTAATTTGAGGACGTTGAAAAGAATCTGTCCCTATTTCGTAGAGACTACCTGCAAGAATGTGTTAATGTACCTACCTATACAAGCCATGTAGGTAGGTACTACCCTACCCTTTTCAGGCTTTTGAAATGGTGGAGTACCTACTCCCAGCATAAAAGTAAAATCTGAATAGGCTATTCATCATAATTGGATGAAATATTTATATGAACGGAAGTTCATACTAGTATATTAAGGTATCTGGATTCATATTAGAGACAATAGATAGGTAGGTTTGAGCAGTCCAAAACTAAGCCATGACCATACTATGCCATAACTGGTACATTTTCAGCGGTTAACTAAGTTAAACTGTTGATTGATTTCCCCTTTTACATTAATCTGTGTACACAGTACCGGCTATTTGACACAAAAATATTGTACTGTCGCCAGAACTTTCCTCGTGTAAAGAATTTCAACTCAATCGTACAATAATTATGAGTGGAAAATCCGCCACAAGCTTTAACTTCCAATGTTATTAATATTTGCCGAGTGTGAACTGGAGTAAATGCAGTTGAAAATGGTTCCATTATTCCGTTCTATCTACATCGCATTCAGACGAGGACAAGGACTAATAGAGGTCATATGTACTTGGGAAGTCTACGCCGTAGCAGTTTTCTATTTCGTTCGTAGCAACTATCTACTCGTATTGCGAAGCACTTTCCTATCTCGTAGCAATGCCCTATTTCGTAACAATTTGCTGTTCCGTAGCAATTAAATTGTTTATGGCTAGGCTTTTAAAAATACTAAAGAATTCAATTTACCTCAGACGCTATAGCTTCAACATCTTAATAAGAGAAAATTCAATTCATTGATAGCTATTTGGTTCGTGCCGGGGTTGGTTTGGGTATCAGTTCATTATAAATGCTTTTAAGGCGTTATTGGCTACTGAAAGCCTCAGGGAAGCGAGTAGGTACCTGTCATTATCACATAGGATGAACCTTAATAATTTAAGTACTCAGCGGGGATTTTTTGGGTTTATATTATATATGGAGGATTGTAGACTAATCTACAATCCTTCATATCAAATAATCTAATACCTAAGTATTAGATTGATGGTACTTACAAATACAAACTCTAATGTCATAAAATGTTGGTTCTTCATCATGCTACTTTCTAAAGTACCCACATATTTTTTCTCAGCAATGGCTGGCAGGTAATTTGAGGAAGAGTAGACCTAGCTAAACACACTTTTTCATCGGTCCTTTGACAGTATACGACGCGTTGCTCGAACGTCACTCATGAGTCGAGACGCCAATTAAAGAGGCGAGCGCCTACAGAAATATTGCCTCAATACCCTGCTTGATTAGTGGCTTTCAGGTCCATCAGTCTCGTCCCCTTCGTTCTTACTCTGATTTATCGGGTAAGTAATGCCCTGCCACAAAAGTTACTCAGACTTTCTTTTTAAAATGAAGATAGGTGATGATGTGAAGAGAGTTGTTGACTTAACATGTGTGTACTTATCAAGAGTAAAAGCCTCACAAAATATAAAGCATCCTTTGGTTGCAATTTTTTTGGATACAATAAAGGTATCGAAATTCATAGTTAGAGGGGATTTAATTGCGTGAAATCGGTTAGCATTAAAAATTAAATAAAAGCTAACACAAGTAGGTAAGTACCTCATTTTTCTGGAGACGTTAAAAAGGTTCTTAAATGTTTGGATAAAGTGTATCGGTATTAAATAACGGATAAAAGCCGCATTAAAAAGAATTTGTTGGACATCGCGGCTTAATTTATGAACTTTTATAGGAACATCCATTTGATCCGGTAAAACCAATATTGGAGCCGTATTTCGATAAAAATACGGCTAAGTCTCGTCTCAAGGGAATTGTCTTGTCGCATAAGACGGCCCTTATTGCAAAATGAGGGTTGTATTGTAGGTATTATAATTTCTCCTAAACTCTTCGGGGATCAGCGACGTGACGGGTGTAATAATGTTTGATGATGAATGTGTCAAATCCAATCCAACGTTAAGTTGTAGTGATGTGCTACGTCGTCGCAGCTGCGTACAAACAAAACAATGGCCCATTAAAATCTCATTGGATTACTTATTCATAAACAAAACTAAGCGGGTATATACCTAATTTAACATGGGAAATTAGGTCTTTATGACGGGATGACAAGGTTTAGGCAGTATGTGATCAATTGACAAGGAATATTACAACAGAAGATTAGCTGTTATTCAACGTTAATTAAGTCTCCTGAATTTATTTCATTACTTATACTTTTGTATATTTTGAATGGGTTTATCAAAGCTCTTGCCGAATTATTATGCAATATTATGAACGCCACATCATCTGTTCCAGTGACTTAACTCCTAGATTTGTAAAAAGCTGCTTAAATCCCATTAGGTACCTATATATATTACACAAAGAAGATTTTATGTTCAAAATAATCTACTAACCACCAAGCCATTCAGATCATCAGATATTGCTTAGCTCTAGTATTGATTAAGTAATCTAAACAAATATACAACTAATATAACTTAGTTTGATTACTTATAATACTTAGTTCATGTGTTGATAAATCAATCAGAAACAAGTGTTCCACATTGGAACCTAGCTAAATTAGATAAGTATAGTAAACTAGTTTGAGAAAGTCTGACACAATGTATTGATTTTCTCCAAAGCGACCGAGCGACGACTGATACTCTAAAAATTAATCTAGATGCTGAAATATTCCGCTCGTTAGAAGTTACATTCATTTAGCTATTGGCACAGCAGTAGGGCGGACTTTAGTTTATTCATCAAATAGAAGCATCAATTGATGATAATTTATCATTTATATTAATTTATCATTGAGAAATTAAATTTATTTCTGGAAATTGGTTTCAACAAACAGTTTTACACGTCACAATATTTTTAGAACTAGATGAGGTCGGAATTTATATATTTTATTAAGAGTTCATCTTCACCCGCATGTAAAGGTAAAGGTAGAAATCCTTTTCCACCTTTTTATTAGGGTTCCGTACCAAAATAGTAAAAAGGAACCCTTATGGTGTGACTTTGTCCGTGTCCGTCGGTCTGTCTGTTTGTCACAGTAGGATATCTCAAGCCACACTAACGACCAAACTACTACGACTACGACGACCACTACGAAGACTGTTACGACTGGACTAATGCTATCAACTTGAAATTTGGAACAGTTTTAGATGACGTTTGCCCAACTATTTTGCAAATAAGAAAGAAATAAATATACAGGGTTATTGGTAAAACACCAGCAACCTCTTAAGGGATCATTGTACTCATTATTATGAACAACTTTTATTATGGGACCAAACCTGAATTCGCGAAAAAAAAATCAGCTGGTCAGTACCTACATATAACTACTAAGGTGGAGTCTTGTAATTGCAACTATCCGGTTATTGCAACTAACATAAATAACTCCCTCTAGGATCACCGTTCTGAACAACGACAGGCGTGATATTGTTCTTCTACTAAAATTCTCAGTGAAAAAAAAATAGATGGCGCTGATATGTCAAGAACTATGTGAATGACAGTTAATTTTGGCAAACCACCATTTTTTTCGTAGTGACGCCGAGTACACGCGGAGCGTAATTATATGTAAAATTCAGTTTTTTGTGGTTTTTTGAAGGTTTTTTCATGAGGAGAGTGATTATTAACCACGTTAAGTTACTTTTTACGTATTTGTTTCATTCTACGATAAATCTACTCCGAGTTATGGATGGAGTTACATTTACAGGACTTAAAATAAAAAGTCTGGTTATTGCAACTATTTTCCAATTTTTAGGGTAGTTGCAATTAACTGACCGTTTTTGTATGAAGTATGAAAATGCTAGTAATGTGACAGTGAAAATGACTATGTCGATAAATACTATTTTATCGAAAGAGTACTATGCACACTTCCATACTATGCTGGATTGCAGAATGCTGTCTATGTCATCTGAATTCATTCAAAGAATGATAATTCTGAATTTAACTGTAATATTAATTTAACATATTCTTTAACTGATCTAATAGAAGCAGTTGAAAATGTACGGCAAAACAAGATGAATAGCTATGAAGCCTCCGTAAAATACGAAATCTCGAGGTCAACTACATATTATGCACCGTTTATATGGAACGCGCGATGCCAAATAGCCAACGCCTGGCAGACCACCTGAACTTGAAGAAAAAAAAAACTAAAGAGCTTGAAGATAATAGTAAAAAAGACTGATTGGATTACTGTGATAGTAATATGACAGTAATCCTTTCAAAATATTCCTATCAAAACATTCACTGGTAAGTGTAAACTTAACCAGTGAACATAATAATAATTCCTTAATTTAAATAATGAACGATGTTTGCGCGTACGACGTTTACGAGTAAAATGAAAATATATAAAACTATATCCCTGACTTTAACTTTTGTTACCATGCCGGTCGATAAAATCACGATAAGATTCCCATCACTATTTGTAGGTAAATAGTTGCAATTACCGGTCCCACGGCTAAAAAGTTATTTTGTGCAAAATTGGACTTTGTTTTAAAGGCATAGCTATTGAAATCCTATGAACTCTTGTCCAAGGCATGTTTTTTAAATTTTACAGTAGATGCACCCATACAATAAAAATAAAACAAGTACTTAGTTGCAATTACCCGCCAGGACTGGTAATTGTAACTATTGCTGCCTGTGTAAGAAATTTATGAAATATGTTTTTATTCTTTACAGCTTTCCTTTAAATATGACGGTTATATAAATCTACATTAAATTTACTTATTAACGAATCTTTCAAAACATACATTGTGCTTATTTAATATAGAATTATGGAACCGTTAAGTAAGGAGTCCAATATTTTTAGTTGCAATTACAAGACTCCACCTTACATCAAACTCGTTAAAATGTAGGGAGCAGCAGATTTTTTTTCGTGATTTCAGGTTTGGTCCCATAGTAAAAGTTGTTCATAACGATGAGTACAAGGACCTCTTAAGAGGTTGCTGGTGTTTTACCAATAACCCTGTATTATATATGTTTTTTTTTGCAACATGTATTGAAAGAGGGTCTTAAAAATTCGAAGTGGGGCTACTAGGACCTGTAGGGTATCATATGAAAGAGCGCTGTTTGCACATTCTCAATTTTTTTTTCTTTTTTTTCAAGCCGCGCGGGAAATTTTCATCAAAAGTCGAAAACTATGCGTTTTCGACTTTTGATGAAAATTACCCCCGCTCGGCATCGCCCACGTGGATTTCGGAAAATATCCCACGGGAACATGCTACCGGGAAATCCTTCCTTATTCCTTGTCTATATTATAAACGGAACCTTGTGCAAAATTTCAGCTTTCTAGGTTCAAGGGTTTGGGCTGGGCGTTGATGAGTCAGTCAATCAGTCAGTCAGTCAGGACTTCTCTTTTTATTTATATAGAAAATGTTATAAAAAATACCGTTACCCCTCCCTTAACTCCGAAGTTTGCATAGAGAAAAATCTGAAATTACTCTACGTGACAGAAGTTTATGTGTAAAGTACAGATAAAATAATGTCTCTAAATAGCACAGTTTTTCAGAAATCATCAACAAAAATAAAATTGCAATATCTCTCTCGCTCTTGAACGGTTTTTTTTTTGTACATTTCACCGACATTGTTTAACTGTGTTTTGTGAACCAAATTATGTAAGTCATTAGGTATTGGCACACTCTTGAACGTGGGTTATGGATACATACCTAAACTACCTACTCATCGATTCGACTTATCACTTTCCTGTGCCAGTTAAACTTAACTGCATAGACATTAATTCGCTCTTGTAATGCTTACGCTCATATTAATACACTGTTGGAACAGCAACTAGTCCATATGGTAAATTTTACCATCAGCAGTAAATTTTATTATGCGTATGTTATTGCCACAGTCACTGAAACCCCGTTACAGCTTTATATCACTACTCATATTCATTACAGTCACCCTCTCTGAGCCTGTATAAACTAATAAGAAAGTAGGGGAAGTTCGGCTTGTGTTATATCCAATTTACTTATTTCTTACGTGATTAAATTGTATTTTGCCAAAGTTTTATGCCCTTTAAATCTCATTACGATAGTTCGTAAAGTTTTGTTAGTTTATCCCTAAAGTTTGTTTTAATAGGACGATCAAACAGTTTCTAACTCCAAAAAAAAACTGTTGATCTTTGAGTTTAGGTAAACAGCTGAAGGGCTTGTGGCTAAGTATAATAACAGCCGCACGGGTCGATCGATTAGGTTAAGGTACGCTTGCCGCGGTTGGTATGTGGATGGGGGACCATCTTTACATACCAAGACCATTTACATCAAAGCACGTTAAGTCGATGGTCGCGGCTGTCATCCGTGGATCTTTGACAGTCGTTACGGGTCGTCAGAACCCCGAAAGCTGAAAGCAGAGTCTGACAAACTGTCTTAATAAAGGGGTATCGTATTTCCCAGTAGGTAACTGGGTTGTGAAGATTAGATAGGCAGTCGCTCCATGTAAAATACTGGTATTCAGCTGCATCGGTTTTACTGGAAGCCGACCCCAACGTAGTTGGAAAATGGCTAGGCAGATGATGAAACAGCTGAAGTAAGAATGACGTAGGTATCCTTATTATGTAAAGATATAATAACCTACCTACATATTAAATGGGGTATTAAGTTAACCATACAATAATAGGTATGTTCACCCTGATTGCCGCCCACGATAGCCGACAATGACGTACCATGATACGCAAACGGAGCCCCAATTATCCGAGCTCGTTATGTCGATGCATTAAACGGATTCCCGCTGTTCTAGTGTAGACATTGTAGTTCACATGTGACTTTATCGATCTAATTGTCAGTGTGGTTTGAAAGACCGTTCAACAAGGCACTTCGAGCATCTTAGAAGTAACTGAGATACTTAGTTTTAATTTCAATCATTTCGTCATTTATATTTTTACGTCCTTATAGTGACAGTAGATACCTATGATAGGTTTATCTATACTTAAAACGATTTTAGCTAAGAATTTGATAAGACATGAACGATTAAAGAGGGCTTTGTTCTTATTCTAAACTTACCAAAACTAAAATTTTACGGTGACAGAAATCAACTTCGTCGACCCTCGGCGTTGCCTGGTTTATTCAAAACACATTAAATATGTTTTAAGTTACTCATGAAATAAACAAAAAATTCACATAACCTTTATTGAAGCCGAAAGCTATGGCATGACCTTTGTTACTCAACCCTCAACGGGATTATCCCCAAACAGACGAAGATAAATTGCCGAGCCGTAACGTATTCAGCGCGTTTGATCAAAAAATATGTGCCTCGAGGCATCAAATGCCTAACATGACATAATACAGAGAAGCTGAATGTTACGTAGACAAATGGTGCTCGGGAAATATTCCAATATTTTAAATGTTATTCTAGGATACTACTTTCAACAAGGCTTTATCTGCCCACCTAAGTTCCTACTCACATACAAAAAATCGTTTATTACAATCGTTTATTTAGTAAGTACTCACATGTCCTTGATACTCGTATATAAATAATTAAATTATTATCTCACGTAACATTATATTATGTTTTTCCAGCACTTAGGTTTGTAGGTACATTATTTTACATAAAGAGGATAATAAAATTTTAGTGCAGGATTTAAGCTTCAATTAAATATTTGCATTCGTATTTTCAGCATAAATCGGCATTTTACACGATGAACAATGGTTGTAAAAGCTACATTATTACCCATAATGTGCTTACTTAGTTAGTGAATGAGCAAATCAATATCTGTATCATACACACATACACGCCTTGTTTCCTCGAAGGGGGTTTGGCAGAGGTGTACATAATAAAATGACTATACAGCCTCTTGACTGCTCTTACGGGGACTCAGGATTTTCTTTTAATCGTGGATAAATGCTCATACATTCTGTACTACCACTGGAAGATAGTGCAGTTATGTGGGACTCTAACCCACTAAAACTCCACGGTGTCCTCCTGTGTGCCGCTTACGGTGGGAACACGGGCACGCGTTAGCACTCATCCGCGAACCCGCGGCTGTCCGTCACCGGACCCTCCTCTGGGGAGTACTCCCCATCACCGGCAACCTAGGAGGTTTAGTGTAGATTTTTGCATAGAAAAAAATCTACCTCATTTGACTAAAAATGTGAGCATAGGAAATTTCAAAATGTTCCGTAGCTCCCGACTTATTATTTTTTCTCAATGGTGGCGCTAGTTGGCAGCACTACTCGCCTTAAATAATAATAAATAATTATAATTATTACTAATAGGTAATATTTTAATTATAATTATTTTTATACGAGATACGCCTACGAGCCTTGCTTGAAACTGGCAGTACCTCTATCTACACCAAACTCCCTGATCGATCGGTTATAGTTATAACTTACAGGTCACTGAATAATAAATAATAATGCGTGTCGGCAAACATAAAATTAAATAATCGATAAAACACCAATTGATGAATTTTCACGATGTGTATCGTGTTCTAATTCTAATGACTGGTTGTTCGTTGTGTGGCGTGGGTTTATTATTATGGCGTAGGTACACACGCACACGGCTACATATCAAGCTATACATTTCCAGCATAAACTGTCCTCTCACTGTATGGAAATCCTATATTGTATAGGATATTAGCGAGATCAGCTTATACTGGAAATGTATAGCTTGATCTGTAGACGTGTGTAGGTACATGAAAGTAGGTGGTAGGTACACCAACTATATCTACTGAACACGTTCTCCATTGTCCTCACTTTTATGTGCCTTCCTGACATCTTTCTCTTCATTAAGTCGTGTAATGAATAAAGTTTATGAAGGCTCTTAACTGAGGTTGTTTTATAGGCAACAGGGATTATAAAGTTAGCCATTGCTGGCTGCTACCAGGCAACTACGAGCGCGGGCTCCCCGCGGAAACGTGTCAAGGCAATAAATAGGTCAAGGTGGCTTGGGCTTGTACCTACACCTACATTCGTACTGGTTACCTTAAATCAATAAATGACGGCCAAATCGGATTGAGTTATAACATAATTGAATACGGTTTCTAATTTATTTGATGTAATGTCTCCGGTCACGTACCTTTGCAAGTAGGCGTTTACCGCGTATTGTGAAGTTCCTTGAACCTTGAGGTATTCTTAAATGATAGATATAAAATTGTTATCCTATAAACACGGCGAATGGTTTATAAGACGAAATGTAATGAATTCCTGCATAGGAAAATATATTCCAATTCAAAATTCTATTATTTAAATTAGGGTAAGAATCAGCGCTTTATGAACGTAAAATGTTTCAAAAGGCTGTTCCCAACCCACATTATAACATTTCCTAGAGTTTGAACTCACAGCACAAAGCTTGTTAAGTAATTAGAAATATAAGTTACGAAACCTGTTGATATCCTCTCGGCTTAATTAGCTCCCAGGGGAACTGTCGGGCACGGCGTAGGTACCTATAATAATATAACATTTAGGTAATTGTGTTTATAACAAAAACAAGGGAATACCTACATTTTAAACCGTTTCTATTTCAGACATATTAATAAAAAGTGATAATTATGACAAGCAATATATTTTTAAATTATAATGAGTTCGAGAAAGCTCTCATGTAAAACATTAAGCTTGAACCCTGTACAAATATGGACATTCAGAAGCAACATTTATGTCCGCGACTGGTGGATTATTTAACCATCGTTGGAGCAAAACCTTATACTTCAGGGAAAGGCCTCGCCCCTGTTCAGGTAAAACATTTTACTTTCTTTTCTGTATACTTAATACACATCATCTACAAGTGAAAAGTGCTAATGGATTGAAGTATTGATTTGTGGACATTATTTTCAAAGACGACAGTAAATTTCGTGTATCCTTATTATGTCCTTCAAATACGGCCTTCAGATATTATTTGCGATGTGCGTGATGGATACCTCATGGGATTTGAGAAAGGAGAAAAGTTTGAAGGTCCCTAAAATTAAATCAATAAATATTGATATATTACTATGTTTTGTGTTGCGATATAAGTACCTTTTTAGGCCCCTGAGTTGCTGCGTCGCTACCCGCTGACCAATCACGATGATTTCCCCTTGCCGTTGGACATGGTGTACTTCTGCCAACCAGAGGGATGCGTGTCTGTGGGGCCACGCCGGGCCCCTGGGCACCTCGCCTCCAGGGATACCACCTCTTTTGTGTTTCAACTTACCGATAAAGACTCTGGTGAATATACTCAAAATACTCACTTAAAATTTTCAGAGCTACAAGTATCAGACCATAATACCACTGTGTTTTGTGCTAACGATTCCCGGAACAGGCTTTTTATGGAAAATTGCCTTAATAATTTTCAGAAAAACCTGCTGAAATCAATCTGCTTAAGGGGACTACAGGACCTAAACGCAACTAAACGCACGTTTTATAATGCCTAAAAATATATGATCTACTGCAGTAAACAAAATCAGAAAAATATATTATGCTAGTTAGATAGTGTGTTGAAAACATAATACAACTACTTTGATACGATAGAAAAATATATTATGCTAGTTAGATAGTGTGTTGAAAACATAATACAACATGATACGATAGAAAAATATATTATGCTAGTTAGATAGTGTGTTGAAAACATAATACAACTACTTTGATACGATAGAAAAATATATTATGCTAGTTAGATAGTGTGTTGAAAACATAATACAACTACTTTGATACGATAGAAAAAAATGACGAAGATACTTAAAAAAAAATTTTTTAATCAATAAAAACCATACTAATATACATGCAATCATTCTGATTTTTTGTCAGATTATTCTACAAGCAACATACTAACGCAATAGTGTTTTATTTTTTTACTCCAATCTATAGATTTTTTGTAAATAGATAATTGCTTCATATTTTGCAATAAATTACCAGGGTTGTGTCATCGTGCTTCTCTTTCTTTTATATGCAGTCTGACAGAGACCGCGATTTAGGTCCTGTAGTCTCCTTAAAAACATTGCCTGCTGATGAATTCCTGGAGTGTAGGTACCTACAACCTACATCATATTTTGAGAATATCATATTATGGGAGCGAAGGGATGAATTGTTGCTCAGGTGGTCTATTTATACAGGATAAATATGACCAACCTTGAGTGACCTTCAAGCTTTATTAAGACAATGTTAACCCCTCAGGTAAGACTCGTTTCGGCATCTGCGTGAACTTCTACCGCGCGGTGGAGCGCGCGCAGGTGCCGGGACCGCGCGAGCGCAGCATGCTACGCCGCGAGTCATGGCGCAAGTCTATGGAGAAGAGCTCCGACTCCGCATTCTCCAGGTGAACATACACTACTTCTGCTTTTTGCTAACTAGGACTTTCAAAGATGATAAATGTGAACCTGAAATCGCGAAAAAAAATCAGATGACCAGTACATTTATCTACATAAACTCGTTTAAATGTAGGGAGCAGCTGATTTTTTTTTCGCGATTTCAGATTTGGTCATAGTAAAAGTAGTTCTTAAGGTGAGTACTATATGACCCTTTTAGAGGTTGTGCGTTATTTATGTTACACCTTGTACTTATATTTAATTTTCGCACGGAGGTCGAGACCTAACTTAGTAAACATCAATATCAAGGGAACAGGGTTCTTCTAACTTTAATTCATGCTTGATAATTTGGTTTAATACTAACGTAAAACTCGTAACTCTCAGTTCATTTGGCCAGGTTTTGAGTTGTGAAAGTGAGAGTGAGATTTATAAGCACTAGAATTTAGACTAAGACGTAGCGAATGTTCCAGTGACTATAGGAGCAGCAACGTGGCCCCGAGTGACTCGGAGCGCGACTGCAGTGCGACACTGGCGCCGCGACTGGCCCCCGCGCCCGACTCCGAGAGTGGTGGCTCGCACTCACACTCGCCCAGCCCGAGGGCCACGAGGAAGCGACAGGTACGGTCAACGACTTTTGTCCGTCACCCCCATAAGGGCGCTTTTCGTACGCACGGACTAGTGGCTAGTGGCCTGCATTGTTTTCGTCTACCAATCGATTTGAAATCCTCATTAAGCCCTTTCATTTGATATGTCACACGGTACAGTTTGCAAAACTTAAAAAAAAAATCTTATTTGCCCCCTAAAACTGACCCCCATATTCAAAATTCATTTATTTACTTTAGCCGTACGTGTTTGGGTCACAGAAATCCAAATGTATACCAAATTTCAACTTAATCGGTCAAACAAACTACTATTTCAACGTGCAACCGAAAAAGTTTTGAAAAGGGTGATGCGCAACGGCTTTCGATAGTAGGTACATGACAGATACTCAAAGTCATTTATTTCAAGTAGGCCATTTAAATTCACTTTTGAACGTCAAAATTCATAAGAAAATAGTATAGTACAGTACAGAGGCTTAGTGCGAGTTTTTATACTTACTCGATCACGTTAACGTAAACGTCAGTTTGTACTGAAAATTAATAAGCGCCGCCTGGTGACTATAATGGGAAACACAATTATTACATACAAATTGACATACGTCAACGTTAACGCGATCGAGTAAGTATAAAAAATCGCACTAAGGCCACAGTAGTGTAGTAGTTATAGTTTCGTACTGAAATGTACAGGACAACTTTGATCCGAGGTATGGGTTATTTATGAGGCAGTGATCAGATGTGCAAAATCAACGAACATACAAAACTTTTGTAGAGGTTTTGTACATGTCCCCCAATCCTTATTGTATGGATTGAGGATCTTGCTGAAGTTTTGGGGACGTGTTGAACTATATTTTGACTAAATATTGATATTAGATTTAGCATCTACTTGCATCAATTTACCGTGACAACTTATCCTTGAGTAAGGATTAAGGAACGATCCTTTGAATTGTTATAACTTTTATTTTTATAACTTTTATTTTTGTTTTAATCCTTTTTAGCGTTTCGTACCCGAAGAGGCCAAACGGCGGAACCCTATTACTAAGCCTCCGCTGTCTGTCTGTCAGCGGGCTGTATCTCATGAACCTTAATGGGTAGACAGTTGAAATTTTCACAGATTGTGTATTTCTATTACCGCTATAACAAAAAATAATAAAAATTAAACAAAGTTGTGAATTAAAGGGGACTCACAACTTAATTAATTAAATGTACGTGTCGACTTGAGAACCTCCTTTTTGTCGGTTAAAAAAGACATAAAAGAAATGTTAAAATTTTTTACATTTAACAGCACTCTTGAACAGTTTTTAGTCGTCAGGCGTCTATCGAAATTACAATAAATTAAATTAAGAAAAAAAAATAAATGTAATTAATAAAATAAGTAAAAATCTTTTTAAAAACAAGATTTTATATTGAACTAAAAAGTACTAAATAAAACTTACGTAAACATAGTTTTATCTTTTCTTAAAAGCATACCTACAAGAAACGTGTTCTTTAAACTGAAGTATTTAAAAAAACCGGCCAAGTGGTGTCGGACCACGCACAATGAAGGGTTCCGTAATTGAAAAGAATTTATCCCAAAAACAAATTTAAAATTGTTACCGAAAAAAAAAATTTTTTTATATGATAAAACTACAAATTAATAATTTTCGGACCTTTTCCTTTACTTGTGCTGCGAGACATTGCTTCTTGCCAAATTTTATAATTATAGGTCAACGGGAAGTACCCTGTAGGTTTTGATTTATTTGCGAGTATCAAAATATGTCGTATTTTTTTATCCCGATGACTTAGTAGCTTGATTTTTTAGAGCTGCAAGAGACTATAGACTTAAATATTTGTTATTTATTTCAACTTGATACCTCCTCGCGTTTCTGAGAAAAAGGGTCTTACAGGCTAACAGACTTGAAAATATTCTTTTGTGTGACAAAATTACAAATTAACAACTTTTGGACTTTTCCCTTTACATGTGCTGTAAGACCTTGCTTCTTGCTAAATTTCATGATTCTAGGACAACGGGAAGTACCCTATAGGTCTTGATTTTCTTGCGAGTATCAAAATATGGCGCTTAAATGTCCGTATTTTTTTATTGCGTTGACTTAAAAGCTTGATTTTCTTAGACCTGCAAGGGACTATAGACTTACATATTTGTTATTTATTTCAATTTGATACCTCCTAGCGTTTCTGAGAAATAGGGTCTTACAGGCTGACAGACTTGAAAATATTTTTTTGTGTGAAAATATTACAAATTAACAATTTTCGGACTTTTTCCTTTACTTGTGCTGTAAGAACTTGCTTCTTGCTAAATTTCATTATTCTAGGGCAACGGGAAGTACTCTATAGGTTTTGATTTACTTGCGAGTATCAAAATATGGCACTTAAATGGCCGTATTTTTTTATTGCGTTAGAAGCTTGATTTTTTTAGAGCTCCAAGGGACCACAGACTTACGTATTTGATATTAATTTCAACTTGATACCTCCACACGTTCCTGAGAAAAAGGGACTTGACAGACTGACAGACAGACAGACAACGAGGTGATCCTATAAGGGTTCCGTTTTTTCCTTTTGAGTTATGGAACCCTAAAAATATTTATGTAGTGTTCAATATTGTACGGTAGTTCGGAACCCTTCGTATGCGAGTTCGACTCGCACTTGGTTGGTTTTTAAAAATCGTGTCATCAAAACATAAGTTTCTCTATTCACGGTTATGGCCCTCAATCGTCACGCACATAGTGACCAATGATGGCTGATTGATTAATCTGTCTCATTTATTAGTTTGTTGAAAACGTGAGTTGCTAAACTTTCCCTTTATTCGTTTGTATTGTTGCAGAGAGTTCGGAACCATTCCCTGACATCTCTATGCCTGCTTTCACATCATCCATTCTTCTCCACATTCCGAGAGTGCCTATTTATCCTAAAGAAATTGATCGATGCATGCAACGAGTCTTCCAGTCCACGACGTGTCGGCGCGTCCAGACAAATCCTTAGGTAAGTTATTTAATAAATAATCAGAGACGCATAATAAACTGCCCCAATGGAAAGTAGGCGTGAGTTTATGTATGTAAACGCATAATAAATAAAATCAAGTTTATTTCAATTACAAAGTGCATTTTTACATAACTACATGATTTGGAGATCACCTTTTAAGCAAGAATTGCTTGTGTTAGGAAAACCATAAACCATACGGCCAACAACACACAGAACCATGTTCTTATAAATGAATATTCTTGTTATTTATCTCCCCACTTTAAATATGATTCTCCTTTATGTAGGTAATCCTCTTTGATGTTAAATATTTCGTTAAATAAGTAATGAAGAAGCGATTTTCATCCATGCGGTAAAATAATTTGTTAACATTGTTTCAAATAAAGATAACAAAGAATTCAGAACATTGCCTCGAGTGTTTTTATAATAACTTAATAATACAGACCTACAACGAATTACCTTTTAAGTTCAATAGTGTTTCTCCTAGTTTTTTTGTGCTGATTACGGAATAAATAGTTAGAAAAATTCGATCACGTCAGAATTTTGAGAAAATGGTTCGATGGAAAACTGACTCCTATAGAACTGGCAGCACCGTTACAAGATGTTATTAAAAACTTCTTAGGAAATCATAAAAGATCCAATATATCCCATCCAATTATGAAAATATTATAAACTAGCTTTTGCCCGCGGCTTCGCCCGCGTGGATATTGGAAGATATCCCACGGGAACGTACTACCGGGAAATCCTTCCTTATTCCTTGTCTAAATTAAAAAGGGAACCTCTGTGCAATATTTCAGCTTTTTAGGTTCAAGGGTTTGGGCTGGGCGTTGATGAGTCAGTCAGTCAGGACTTTTCTTTTTATGTATATAGATAACATGCTCCAAGAATTAGGTTCTGTTATGAGTCTCAAAGTTAATTTCTTTCATTCGCATTCGCGTTTGAGCTACTTTACTGAGGAATTAGGAGCATTTAGTGAGGAAAAAGGAGAAAGATTGCATCAGCATAAACATACACATGACATGGAGCGCAGGTACCAGGGAAAGAGAAATAGTGGCACGATGGCTGACTATTGTTGATTGATGAAGCGTTATGATCCAAAATGGACTCACAAGAGAAAATGGCTCAACAAAAGCTTCGCAGAAAAAAAAGAAAAATTCCACAAGCCTCTGTAGTATTTTAAAGTGTTGATATTCACATAAACAATCAGATAATAAATAAAAAGTACAAACTACTCACTTATTTTTTACTTCTGATAAAAATCAGAATACTTAACCCAATTTTTACGGGATTTTTATAAACGAGTATTGTAAAAAACTTGGACGTGACAGAAAAAAACCGATTTCAGATTCGTGTTTAGTAGGTTCCAAAACCAAACAGCACTGGAGTCAAAAAAGGAAAAAAAAACTAATTTGTAGGTCTGTATAATTAAATATTTGTTAGATACTTATGAAGTAAAGAGTGTTGGAAGATTTTAAGTATACATAAATTATGTATTATTTTGTTCAGAGATACGGTATGGTCGGTATTAACGGGCCAAGCATACGACAACACTCCAACTATAGTGTTGCACGACGTCAAAGAGATCGAGACGTGGATCCTGCGACTTCTGTCTGCGCCTGTACCAGTTCCGGGCAAGACCAGGCTCGAGCTAGAAGTACTGTCGCCGACGGCACATTCGCCGCTGCTGTTCGCGCTTCCGGACCACACAAGATTCTCGCTCGTTGACTTTCCTCTGCATCTGCCTTTGGAACTTTTAGGTAACTTTGAACATTTAAATAAATAGAAGATTTTTTTTTTCAGATCAATTTGTCAATAGTTTTCCCTCATCATCTTCCTGCCCTTATCCCATGTTACTTTGAGTCGGTGCAACACGTTTTCTTCTTCCATTCTCCCCTGTCAACCATGACACTATCATTCACTCCCTTCTCTTTCATATCATTCCTCACACAATCTATCCATATTTTCTTTGACCTTCCTCTCCCTCTCCATCCATCAATATGCATCACACACATCACACACATCATATATATTGATCACTCTTTTAGTCACATGCGTTTCCTCCCTCTTAGTAAGGAGAGAGGAAACGCATGTCCATACCAAGCCAAACGATTTCCTTTCAACTTTCTGTCACTGGCGCCACTTTAGTTTTTTCCTATTGCTTTTTTAAGATTTTTCAATGATTTGGCCGAGTTTGATTTATTACGCTCCCGAAGAGCTGTCAAACACCAAAATAATTAGCCAAATGAAGATCAAGCATCCATTATACTAATATTTTAAATATGCAACTGTATGTAAGGTCGCATTAAAATAGATGGATAAATGTTCACAGGGTGTTCTGAATATGAACAACTTTCACTACGGGACTAACTCTGAAATCGCGAAAAAAAAATCAGCTGTTCGGTACATTTATCTGCACCAAACTAGTCAAAATGTAGGGAGCAGCTGATTTTTTTTTCGCGATTTCGGGTTTGGTCCTCTAGTAAAAGTTGTTCATATTCATGGGTAGAACACCCTGTGATTTGTCCATCTATTTTAATGGGACTTTGTATAGAGCATCTTTAACACAAGTTCTTGTCCCAACAGGTGTAGACACATGCCTGAAGGTCCTGACCCTGATCCTGCTGGAGAACAAAGTGGTGGTCCAGTCCCGTGACTACAACGCGCTTTCCATGTCCGTGATGGCGCTTGTGTCCATGCTGTACCCGCTCGAGTACATGTTCCCGGCCATCCCGCTGCTACCCAGCTGTATGAGTTGCGCCGAACAGCTACTGTTGGCTCCCACACCCTTCCTTATTGGGATACCTGCTACTTTCCTGACTTATAAGAAGAATTTTAGGTGCGTATATTCGATATGAGAGCAGTGGTGGCCCAGTGGTAACGGCCGCGACTTACAAGTTGTAGGTCGTAGATTCGCACCCAAACAGGCGCTTTACTTTGTGTAAATTATTACATCACCACTGCTCTCAAAACAGTGAAGGAATACATCGTGAGGAAACCGGCATGTCCTAGAACCAAAAATTCGAAAACATGTGACATCTACCAACCCCCACTGAGCCCGCGTGGTGGATTACGGCCCACTCCCTCTCAAAGAGAGGAGGCGTGTGTTTCAGCAGTGAGAACATTGTAGGCTGATTATGATATTCGTCATGGTCAGCCACATACATAGTGACCGCTGGGCAACAGTCTCCACACGATGGGTGCCTGAGAATGGACGGCGCTGCCGAGGCCGGCCCAGGAAGAGGTGACGAGACGCAAGGGCTGCTCCTTGGGTCCTGGAAAAGGATGCTTGGAAGGATTTGGGGTAGGCCTTTGCTCAGTAGTGGGACAGTGTAGCCTATTAAAAAAAATAGTTTTCGTCTTTATTAGCTTATAATTTTTTTAAATTAAGTTCTAGGTTAGCAAGTGCAGCACTTTTTGGAGATATAAACGTATAACATAATTTTGTTCATAGAATGCCTGATGACATATGGCTTGTAGACCTGGATGCCACTAAGTTGATATGTCCCTCTGGAACCGACCAGGATTTACCGCCACTGCCCGAACCAGAAGGCTCTGTATTAAAGAATCACCTGAAACAGGTACAATTTGCATAGTTTCATTTTACTTTCACGTTTTTCTATGAATGTTTTCTTTCATATCTACATAATAGTACATTTTTCTCCTATCACCTAAACTTTCTCTAATACTTTGCACCTGTGAGCGCAGTCCTATCGATGTATGTCGCTAAGCTGTTTTGACGATTAATGTTTTATGATGGTTTCAATGAATATACACCTTACTCGTAGGTTATGTCTACATCCTTACAATGTGCCATTAGATGGTTTAATATATTTATTATAAACGTAGTCAACGAACATAGTGTTGGATGTAGAACAAAATATATTATTCCGACACTTAACTTCTATTTAAAATAATCAAACAGTTGAAAGCATGTTTAAAACCTCTAAATGTTACTATAGTATAGTAAACTAACGACAATAAGTGATGACGATTATGGGATGTTCTGTTTGTTTATGATTTTCAGGATTTATAATTTCACACATTTTTCTTTGACTTGTATCACTAACACGCCCTCACTTCTTCTCCTAACGCTAGGCCGTGCATCTCATGGGCAGTGCCGGGAGTGGTGTAAATATCTCTACTCTTTTTACATTGCACACTTTCACTATTATCTACTACTCGATATATATTTATGTATGTGCCGATTTAGTATAATACTTTACAGCTAACTAGCACCTGACACTGAAGTTAGTATGTATATATTATGTATTTATAATATTGAATACGATTATTATTATAAATCAGTTTTTCTTATCATGGGATTCATAGCATCTATAAGAGTTACTTTCTCAAAGCGTCAAAAACATGTAAATGAAAAGAGGAGAAAACGAAAAATCAACTCGACTCTATCGTAGTCCACTGCTGGACAAGCGATTCTCTTCTGGGTTATTTGGGAGCTGAGAAGGAAGAATAATAAAATATTAAGGTTAAAACTAAATTGTAACAGAACCATTTTTTTCTCCGTTCGGTTCACATTTGTGCAACTTTGTGGAAAACAGTTTCGCACTTCCTAATTAAGAGAATTAACGTTAATAAAACACATAAATATCTCAATAAAAATGTTTTAACGATCTAAACCTAAATCATCGAATATTTTTAGCTAGAGAACAAGATAAGAAAAGCTGCTAATAGAGGCACATATAAATATTTACCTGAAATACGTGTTACTGTCTATCATCATCACACATTTCTTAGGTTCAGACATATTTTTTCATAATGACTACATTTTCTTTGTTTTATAATTTAATCAGACTGTAACACTGTTTCAGAATGTCTTGTGTTTTGTGTGCGGCATGTTTTGTCTGAGTTGTTGTGATTGTGCTAACGCTAATAATGTGGGAACAGTACAGCTTCCAATATAATACACACTATTTATTAATATACGTAGGTAGAGAGTTTGAATCATTGAATATTAAAACTAAATTGTAAATTAATCTTTTTAATATGAGTAGCTAAACTTGTAAATAAAATAAAATCCTTTTTGTTTTCTGCTATTTATATTTGAAAATTTAAACATTTTGCTTAGATTTTAAATAAATACTATTACGATTTTTGAGTACATACATTTATTTGCTATTTCTTACAGCCCACTTTCGTATTACGGCGTTGTTTGCTTTAAATCTACTTTTTTGTACAGAAACTGAATGATTTTGCGCGAGGTAGTTGTATTATTCAAACTGTTCCTCATATTACATTCCGCTGGCAGGCCCTCAACAGTCTGACGAGCAGTACAGCTGAGCAGGCGGCTGCGCCCCTGTTGCCTTCTAGACGAGACAGCGTGGGAGGAGCAACACTCAAGTAAGTTATATAAGATTTATGCACACTTCATCATCATCATCATTTCAGCCGAAAGACGTCCACTGCTGGACATAGACCTCCCCCAAGCACCGCCACTTCGACCGATTCTGGATGCACACTTACCAAATAGCAAAATAAATGTTAATGGATGGAAAGTGAGAGGAAGGCCAAAGAAAAGATGGATGGATTTTGTGAGGAATGATATTATGAAAGCGAAGGGAGTGAATTTTAGCGTGACAGTTAACAGGAGAGAATAGAAGAAGAAAACGTGTTGCGCCGACCCCAAGTAACATGGGACAAGGGCACGAACATGATGTAGGTACACTTCCCAAATAGCACCTTTAAATAACAGGCATCTAATAATTATAACCTTTTCCAGTTCGCACCATTTTTCATTATGGAACGGGATTTTGTCTTGTGTTTGCACTTAACTAATAATCCTAACTCCTTTTTCGCCCTCTTTATACTTCATTATAATATTTTGGTAGCTCGTTAAAATATATTTTTTGTTTTATCTACACCCATGCTATAAATCCTCTATAAAAGTTTCTGAAACAGTTAGCTTATTGCCAACATTAAAACAGTCAGTGTCATAGTAACCATAATATCATCCAAACGGGTGTTATAATGTTGTACTCGAAGACAGTGAATTCTATAGACTCATGGAATCCGTGCCGTCGAAAGGGACAGAAAAAAAGTACATCTTTTGTTTAGGGTTACCAAGTGATATACATTTTACCCAATATTCTTCATAAAATAAGATTTTTTAAATGAGGTTTGTATGTATTTCATGTTTCCATGATGAGAAATAAAAAATATGAGTAATGATGCGACTGCAATGTTTTATTCAAACTCAAACTTAAAGCATTTATTTCAAATAAACCATTTACAGGCATTTTTGAATTGTCAAGGGGTCGGTCAGTCAAAAAGATGAAGCTAGTTGCCCATAAAAGCGTAGTAGGTCCCTATGGAGATGAATGGGCAAGAAACTCCACGGACACTCTTTTAAATCAAAATATTTTACAAAATATTGGCTATACCTATCGTTCATTTTGAAAATATACATGTGAGAACAATGTAGACACGTGCACGTTAAAAGCGTCCGTAATAAAAATATAAAAACTAAAAACAACTAAATTAAAAATTAAAAATAAGCTGTGGCAGCTAAGAAGCCAGTCTCAACTGACGGCGCCCGTTCACGAACATGACGCATGGATCAGCACCAATTAGCTCAACCATTTTGATGATCCGACACTTACGCCACCACCAGCGAGACATTTGAGTGACCTACTCTCAACCGCCAGGTCACATTCAAGTCATTGAGAGACGTACCCAGCAAAAGGAAGTTTTATAGTAGCTACATAGTGCTCACACCTCAATCCTGGAACTCCTAGTAGCAGCAATCCACATGTTTCTTACTTCGACTTTATTTGGAAATCTGCAAGTTTAATAAGATTTTTTTCACAACCTTTAATTTTTACCAGTGATCTTGCTTAGTTTCAAGATTTTTAAGTGATTTATATATTTATAGTACCTATAGTAGTAGCTATATAGTATGCAATATGTTGGCCCGCAGGTTTGCACGTTGTACACTAGAAGTAAAAATAACTCGATATTGCCAATCTTTGTACATGTGCACTCTGTGGGTACGATAGACGCAGACGGCATTGACGTCTTCAGAGTTCAGTATAACAATACTTTCAGGATGTTGTTGAGGCTTCCACGTTACTGCAGTGCATCAGGTATGTTTGCCAGGTGTGTTTTTTCTATGATGCGCAGAGTACGTGGGAGCGTCAACGACATTCAGAAGATCATCAGTGAACAGCCGTGCTGCACCATTATGACGCATTATACATGCACAACATGTACCCAATGAGGGGCATAATGGTGAGTGCAGATGAATTAAAAACTTTTATTACGTTTGTTACTAACATAGCTTATAAGAATGTGTAGTACTAATATCAATGGATCAAGGTCTGAAATAAAATATTTTTTATAGCCATTGCTTTCAAAATTAATTTTACCCGTATTAAAGGTAAATTCCCCGTCAAAAAGTGGCAACACTGAATTTCGAGGTAATAAAATAAAAATATTGCGCAAATCACGATTTTATGAGATTTAACACAATATACAAATTAGTTTGTAGTGTTTGTACATTACTGCGCGACTATTTGATTAGAAATAGCAGAACACAAAGCGATCGAAAACATAAAAAGATCGAATACTTACGAGTGAAAGGACAATACGGAAATCTTCATCAAACTATCACTTTTAGAGTTTATTGCACTGCACTTTACCATTTTGCACATTTGCACAAATGTAATAATACAGAAGTGAGCACGAAAAGGTAATATTTTGTGTATAATGTCGATGTATTCAATATTAAACAATTGTATTTCAATCTGCAGCCGCCATAAACGTCAAACTTGTTGCGCACATCGATGGTCATAGCCGGCACGCGATAAAGGACAGAAATATTTTTACTCTGTCTCTTTTGTATGCTAGTGACGTTAATATGTTCTTCTTTTTCTTGTGTGAATGCAAAGGAAGATATCCAGCGGTCTATAGAATTCTCTGTCTACGGTTGTACTGAATTTCATTATGCAACTCCTTTGCTTTTTCGATACCTTACTTACTCACGTGGTATCTTTGTGAATTTCTATCTCGTCAAAATGTAGGGAACAGCCAATATTGTTTGTTTTGTTTGTGTGGGTGAGTGATTGGAGTGAGTGAGTGGTGGTGAAGTGAGTGAGTGGTGAATGAGTGGGGTAAGTGAGTGAGTGAGTGAGTGAGTGAGTGGTGAGTGAGTGAGTGGTGAGTGGGTGAAGTGAGTGAGTGGTGAGTGAATGAGTTGAGTGAAGTGAGTGTAAGTGAGTGAGTGTGGTGGTGAGTGAGTGATGAGTGAGTGATTTGGGTGAAGTGAGTGAGTGTGGTGAGTGTGTGAAGTGAGTGTGGTGGTGAGTGAGTGGTTTGAGTGAAGTGAGTAAGTGAGTGTGTGAAGTGAGTGTGGTGGTGAGTGAGTGGTTTTCGCGATTTCAGGTTTGGTCACATAGTAAAAGTTGTTCATAATGATGAGTACAATGACACCTTATTAAAGGGTTGTGCGTTTAAATAAAATTCTATTATTACCTATACCTACATACTTTGCTTGTATTAGATACTCAACAATTAAACTTTCCATGAAAATACACTTGCGTGCAAAAAAATTGGCCCACCCCATGCTCTCTATTTGAGAGACGATAGCTCAAAGATATTAATGTATTTATTTTAATTATTTTATACTGTGTGAAGGTAGGTAAGATAAAGTTTATTTACACATACACATATACTTTGATAAAAGCAATATTCTTGACAAGATCGACTCGATTCTTCTGATGTTCTCATCAATCACTTTTGTTTGAAAAAACTGCGTGACTTTTTTTTATAGTGAAGTTGACATAAGCTTAATGTTGTTTATTACTGTTCGTTTATTGATCATTTGACTTGAATTTTTAAGCAACTTGAAAAAAAAGGAGGTTTTTCATTCGATCTGTATGTTTTTAAATTCGCGTTTTTCTCAAAAAGTAATGAATCAGTTTTGATATTTTTTTCACTTACGTAATCTACATACAGTCAGGAAGGTTTTAGTACACAATATATTAGTTTATTGTTAATTAAACTTGTTAAATTTTCTCGTTTCACATCGAAGAGAATGGGGTGGATCGATTTTATTGCACGCAAGTGTACATTGAGTTCTTAAAACATTGTACAATTCCTACCCTGTTTCAGAACCTTTTATAGAGGATTCATGATGGGTATACTTAGATAAAGTTTTGTATTCAACTGTACATAATTAGGTATTAAACAACATTTGCATAAATAACTATTATCTACACCCATGCTATAAATCCTCTATAAAAGTTTCTGAAACAGTTAACTTACTGCCAACATTAAAACAGCCAGTGTCATAGTAACCATTATATCATCCAAGCGGGTGTTATAATGTTGTACAGAATTTCATAATGCAACTCGTTTTCAAAAAAAGGACATTGTAATGCACGCGCGTTTCACTACAACAGCGCCGTAATTTAAAAAAAAGAACTTATTCGAATTCACGTCGTATACCTACTATGACGCCGGCCGCCATGTTCGATACGATTAGTATTGCAAAAAATTGTTTCAGAACCTTTTATAGAGGATTCATAACATGGATGTAGATAAAGTCTTGTATGCACCTGTACATAATTAGGTATTAAAACACTCATGTGATACTATTATCACACTCGGCTTCGCCTCGTCTGATAAACCCACGTTCGTGTTTTAATACCCCTTATTATACGTCAGTTGCATAAATAACTATTATGAAATTCAATATCTAGCTAACATACAACTTACGTCTCGATAGCAAAAGTTTTAAGTCGATATGAACACAACTGTTGGAATAATATGACAAAAGAAAAGAAATAAAATCTTTTATAACACATTTGCTCGTAAAGGGTCTCTTATTCCACGAATTTCAATATCGTAATGTATGTCATTACGTACTTGTGCGTAATTGTAATGTAAAACGCACAGGTTTCTTTTTAATAAGGTATAACGTAATTTATCAAGATGCTCCGTCTAAAACGAAAGGTACTTTTTAAATCTTAGCAAAGAGTTTTTATGTCAGAAAAGTGGTCAACATTTTATGAATAAAATTAACTTTGGGAGATAAAATAAAAAAATAAACATTAATTAAATTAAAGAATTAATTCTTTAATTTAATTAATTTTGACAATAAATTGCAACAACAACAAACAAAAACAAAAAAATATTAATTTACTTTATTAGTAATACTGGCTGTTTTTGAGACTGCTTTAAAAAAAAAAGCGCTGATGCGCGCGCATCGCTAATTTGTGAAATGTGAACAAGTAAAAATTATTCCGCGCGCTTTTTCTTTTCGCTATATTGTTTTTATTTGAAAATGTCGTCAAGTAATGATGAATTTATTAATTCGGCACCGCCAGAAGTCTCAGCGGCACCGAAAAAGGCTACTCTAAGCCTCTTGCCTGAAAAATCGACCGATAGATACTTACAAGCGTATCAAAATTTCATCTTATGGAAAACAAGCAAAGATCCAAATTCATTTTCAGAAAGTGTGTTTTAAAGATTTATTCGTTTATGAAAGTCCGAGTTTCATTTATTTCCTCGCAAATATGTTATAAAACGTCGTATGACATACGTGCGCTTTGATAATTACAGCCTCTGCTTTCTTGTAGCCCTCACCTACGGCTCTTTCAACTTACCGCTCTTATATCATAATGTACTATTATAACACATTTGCTCGTAAAGGGTCTCTTATTTCACCAATTTCAATATCGTAATGTATGTCATTACGTACTTGTGCGTTATTGTAATGTAAAAGGCACGAGTTTCAAGATGCTCCGTCTAAAACGAACGGTACTTTTTTAAATCTTAGCAAAGAGTTTTTATGTCAGAAAAGTAGTCAACATTTTATTAATAAAATTAACTTTGGGAGATGAAATATAAAAGATAGACATTTAATTCTTTAATTTAATTAATTTTGACAATAAATTACAATTTATCTGTAACAAAAACAATTTTTTTTAAATTTACTTTATTAGTAATACTATGTTTGTGCCTTTGCCTTAAAAAAAAAGCGCTGATGCGCGCGCATCACTAATTTGTGAACAAGTAAAAATTATTCCGCGCGCTTTTTCTTTTCGCTGTATTGTTTTTATTTGAAAATGTCGTCAAGTATTGATGAATTTATTAATTCGACACCACCAGAAGTCTCAGAGGCTGCGGAAAAGGCTACTCTAAGCCTCTTGCCCGAAAAATCGACCGATAGATGAAAACAAGCAAAGATGCAAATTCATTTTCAGAAAGTGTGTTTTTTATAGATTTATTCGTAAGAAAGTCCGAGTTTTATTTATTTCCTTGGAAATTTATTATAAAACGTCGTATGACATACGTGCGATTTGATAATTACAGCCTCTGCTTTCTTGTAGCACTCGGCTAAGGCTCGGGCTAGCAATATCGCCTCGGCTGTAATTTTCAACTTACCGCACTTATATCATAATGTACTATTATTTGGCACAGGACCTTTTAAACAAGAAACAAAACATTTGAACAAATTAAAAACTAACATAAAATTTAAAATATAGGATTATGTGTTCATCGTGTCCCTCATGGCCGCACACATAGGAACCCATACTAGGTACCAGGGTTCAACCCGCAGCCTACAGCGGCGGCGAGATGGTAGTCAGCGCCACAGTCGACTCAAAACGTTTCAAATCGATATGAACGCGACTTGTATTTTTGTAATTTCGACTTGAAATTTTTTCACATAATGTGAAGTTAATATACTCACTATACTTTGGTACCAGGGTCCAGCCCGCAGCCTACCGCGGCGGCGGCGACGGCGCGCAGTCGGCGCCGCACTCGACGCCCGAGAGCCGGCGCGTGTCGCTCACCGGCACGGGCGCCGCCAGCGCCGGCCACACGCCGCAGCGCCACTCGCTGGCCTCGCCGCACCACGCGCACCAGTCGCAGCCCTTCAACCCGCTCATATATGGACACGATGTGGATTCTGTTGATGTTGCTACGAGGGTCGCTATGGTAAGTAAACAATTATTAATAATAATAACTAGCATTTCCCCGCGGCGTCGGCCGCGTGGATGTCGGAATATATTCCACGGGAACGTACTACCGTGATTAAAAGGAAGCTTTTTTTTTTTTTTTTTTTTTTTTTTTTTTTTTTTTTTTTTTTTTTTTTTTTTTTGAGGGTGGGAAATCATCAAATAACTTCTCCCGCTCTGGGTGGAGCGGAAGGGCGTGTCAGACTTTTACTGACTAAAACCCACCCGTGTTCCTTCAGTTGCCTATGCCGGGGCCGCGGTAACCCCTTCGGACAATGTAATTTTGAATCTGTAATATCTTTTAAAGTGTTAATTTAAATGATAGACGTTAAGGAATATTTAAATCTAAATTAAATGCCCAATTTTATTGGATAACAATTAATATAATACCGGTCAAAATAGCTTCTGAAATAACAATTAAATTTTTATCAAATTCTAAAAGGTAAAAATGCAATACTGCGCTCCAAAACATAGATAGCTGACGTGGCTCAAAAGTATGCCCAACTTTAATGGAACTAGGCAGGTCATGTCTGCCGCTTGCCTGACAAATTTGGGCATAAATAGCACAGAACTGGTGCCCTGATACAGTGAGAAAGAGAAGAAATAAAAGAGAAGTTTAATATGAATATTTTATGCACATAAACCTTCTGGAATAAATTCTCTAACCGCATAAAAATCCGTTGCGTTGTTTGGTAGAACAACGCGGTCACACAGACAGATACGAAAAGCGACTTTAATTTATAGTATATATGTCCGCTGGATGCGGGAAGCAGAGAACCGGTTGAAGTGGCGGTGCTTGGGAGAGGCCTATGTCGAGCAGTGGACGTCTATCGGCTGAAAAAAAAATATATAGAGAAAATGTGCTGCGAATCCGAGATAGGTTGCACAGCTAAAGATCGGTTTTAGATTGAATATTTCTTTACAGGTGCGATTTTTCAACTCACATAACATCCTGGCCAATTTCATGGAACACACACGGACATTGCGCCTATACCCGCGACCAGTGGTAGCGTTCCAGATCAACAGCTTTCTGCGATCACGCCCGAGAACCACCTCTTTCTTGAACAAGTTTGCTAGAACGCAGGTGAGAAAATCAAAGCGGTGCTTAGCTCTGCTGCCTAGTTAACTTAGCTTTAATTACTCAATCTTATTGAGTGAGTATGTATGTTCGAGACCTCTTTTGACATCTTGGTGTGCTTTATGGATTCCAATTTGGAAGCTTCTCAATATTACGCCAGTTTTAGTAACAAAACACTAATTGTCTTAGGCAGTGGAGTTCTTAGCGGAGTGGTCCTTAACGCCGGGCAACGTGGCATTCCTGCGGGTGCAGACAGGGTTGTTCGACCCGCGGCAGGTGGGGGACAAGCCCAAGTGGTTCGCGGATCAACTGCAACCCATTCGCTTCCCTGTTTGGGATGACGGCAGTTCTCTCAACGGGGCATTGCGACAACTACAGCGGCAGGAGAATCAGCCGACAGGTTTGTAATTATTAGACTAGACTTTAGGATTAGACTTTTAATTCGGATTGTTAAACCTATTAATTGTAGAATATTTATCTTTAATTTTAGTCCAGTGCTTGTGGCACATCTTATTAGTTTATGGGGCATGTGGTGCTAACCTGTAATTAATTGTTACCTTAGATATTATATACTTACTTTAAATGTTATCAGTGTAAACAATTGTTGGTTGGCCAATAAAGGAAAATAAAATAAAATTACTCTGGACTACTAGTGGTACACACACATCACATCTGTACTTATAGGGAAGTAGTCCAGACTCCAGAAGTATCTACTTTCAAGTAATTTATCACACTTTGAAATTCAGAACTTAAAATATTATACAAGACTTACTCTTTAGACGCTTGCACCACATTCAGAAAGTCGAAAACGATAAATAATCCTGACAACAAAAAAAAAAATTACTATAAAATTATAATTTTCTGGAATGTTTACAATTTTGTTTTTTTTAGATGAGAGTGGGTCAGATTCTGAAGCTGCTGAAAGTACGAGCTCATCGTACTCATCACTGAGTGACTTCGTGTCAGAAATGGCTTCGTCCGACTTATCTCCAGGTACTATCATTACTTTCCTACTTCAGTTTACAGATTGTACAACCAGGGATATTGGAATTGTGAAGCAATTTGACGTCCTACGTCAAATTGCCTTGTATATGAACGATGTGTTCATTTGTCATGGTAGTCAATTTACTTTAAAAAAATATTTTCTGACTTTATCTAATACCTTATTTTATTCTGAAAACATGAAGATGTTAATCAATAAGTTAAAAACATATTATCCTAAACTAACTAAAACTATTAAAAAACTAAAATATGGCGTCGAAAAACTTTATCTATTGAACTTTAACATTAGTCGACTTTTTTTAATGTGCAGGTGGAAATCAACACCAACAGCACGTCATTGGCGAGACTTATAACGCTGTTGTGCAAGTACCAATGACTCTGTCATCATCTTTGGATCCGAAAACGGTAATTATTTAGACTTACTTGTCCAAAACCATGGAGTTTATCTTTTATCTTACGTTGATCCTTATGGACGATTTTTTAGTTTTATAACGGGTGTAAAAGACGTTTAACGAAGCTGAGAGTCACTTATTCTCCCCGTCATTGTGTTAAGTTAATACTGCACCCTAATTGCGTAAAACACTATCAATCGGAATCTAATCATTTTGAAGCAAATTGCTAAACCATTGATTGCTTCATATGTTCGAAAAATTTGTCTGCTCGACAACGTAAATAACACAATGAATGTTGTTGAACTGTCGAAATGAAAAAGATTCCGATTGATAGTGTTTTACGCTACTGTCCCGCTGGACTAGGTGATGGGTCTTTTCACAGTCACACAATGTATCGGTAGGTAACTAGGTCACTAACAAATTTGAAATAAATTCCCTTAAAAAAAAAAAACAAATAATCTACAACCATTTCACATATTAAATTATCATTTACCCCCAGGTATACAGTCCACCGTCGTCACTGATGTTCGGTAACGTGGAGGAAGTGGCAGACAGAGACACAGGACGTGCTTCTACCTCTCCCTCCCCCTCAGCCTCCAGCTCTGACCACAGTGACCTCTCGGATGAAGAGCCTCCTGGAGACGTCGCCGTGGAAGCCAGCGATGCTGCCCATCCACCACCCGTTAAGAAAAGTGTAAGTTTTCGCGGAACTAAGGACTGATATTGGTTTGTTTGGACAATCCAACCAAAAGGCCTCGTTTTACCCAGTAACTGGGTTATGGAGGTCAGGCAGTCGTTCCATATAAAATACTGGTATTCTGCTGCATCCGGTTAGACTGGACCCCAACGTGCTAAAAGCACTGATACCATTATTACCATGTCGATCTAGTGAAGGCTAACGATATAATTAATTCTTAATGAATTATATATTCATATTTATTTGAAAGCATTTAGAAATGTTAATATTGCAAGGAGTTTCAGAAGCTTCGCTACTTAGATCTTTATTTTCTACTAGTTTTTATTAGAAACATTATATCGAGCTCTCATATCAATTTCACTAGGAAAAAGCGTTGCTGAATTTTCGATCGACAACATTATACCATCGGATTGTACGAAGTTAGAACCTACATCTTAGTTTAATGCTCCTAGTACACAGTAGTATCACAGTAGTATCACAGTAGACCTATATACTTCTTACAGTGGGCGACAGTTTCATCTTAAATTTTGTAAAGTAGCCTTTGTTGTTTAAACTATTTGAATCACACCGAAACCTGCTTCAAAGTGTGCTCTGCAAAACGCTCGCGTTGACCTACAGCACATATTAATATAGATGGGACACTACGCAGCTTAGGTATGAAGCTCCAAGTACGCGGCGGGCCCCGTCCGCGGGGCTAATTCAGTGGGTCAGAAGGTATAAGAGTTTCGCGATAGAGTTGTGCGACCTGAATTGCACTTTATTGTGTCGTATCAAGAGTCGCTTTTTATTTAAATGATTTTGCGGTGTGTCCCATCTGTATTAATCTGTGCCTACAGTAAGGAGTTAATATAGGTAGGCTGTGGTAGGTATATCATAGCTAATTGAGCACAATCATTAGGACACTGACAGCGGCAGTTTCGGTCGCGAGTCGGACTCGAACTCGACGACAACGCCGAAGACAGTCGTGAGTCGGCAGCGGGCGGCCGCCGACAGTGCCAGCACCAGCGACTCGGACCGCGCGCTCACGCCCTCGCACCACTCGCTCCCCGCGCACCAACACGGCAAAGTACGCACTCCTTACCTTAGTAGAGTATCAACTGGACCGCATAACATAACACCTTTGTGAGCCGACAGCGCCAGTACCCGCGACTCGCTGCCCCAAGGCCCCAAGTACGCATTCATTACCTTAGACTATCAACTGTACCATCACCTAGTACCACCTTGTTGGCTTGCTAACCGAGCACCAACACGGCAAAGTACGCACGACTTCATAGTCCTAACCTTAAGCTCGGGTTTCCTAAGAAAGCAGAGCCGTCATAATATTACGGGCCCTGAATGGCGGGTTTCATGAACATACGTCGTGTTCAACGGTGTCAAAAATCGCTCACTTTATGGGCTGCCGTCATTATATGCCGACACCACTTTCATAGGAATCCCAATCTTTCAATTAGACCACTTCACCTAACACGTGGTGAGCCAACAGCGCCAGCGCCCACCAGTACCAGCGAATTAACTGAATTATGAATCTTTGTTGCCACTTCCCTTCTTAGCTCACTGACTCCCCCTGTAACAGAGTAACAGGTATGTATCGATGATTGTTATTTTTTTTTGTCACTTAAAGAGATAATTTTACTATAGTGCCGAAGTAAGTAGTAGTGTTTATAAGTCCGACACTTACTTTACACTCATTGCTAAAAGCAGCCCACATTTTGCATTACACATCGTTAACCAACATATCTCTGTACTTGAACAATATAAAATAGACTCATTATAAAAAAAAACAAAATGAGAATGAAATTATATCTTAATTGATGCAGGATTTACGACTATGAATGTTTTTTTTTGTTTTTTTTAGAGCGTAAGTAGCGGTGTATCCCGACAAGCATCGCAGTCATCCCTTTTGGAGCAGTTCGCCGCTCAAGCTAAGGAGTTGGTGAGGGAGACAACACGCCAGAGCAGCCAGGAAGGACTGCTTGCACACATGGACAAGGTAACACAGACCTATAGCTAATAATATAGTATTCGCCAACGTTCGTGGCAAGCGCAGTCTTAAAACGTGGAAGCAAGACGACACGAGATTGAGTATTCAGAAATCCCGTACTATATCCACCGTCCTGCTCGCACGTTTCATAGCGTTTAGACTCAGTAAATTTGTGGTTGTAAATTTTTGTTTCTTCATTTCTGTATTAATTATAATTTATTTACAACGCTATGTGTTACTTACTCAAACCAATGAAGAAGAAAGGAAAAGTAGCAGATGGAGAGGAAAAGAAAATGTTTGCGCCATTCGGTCAGGTACAGTTCACCGTGTGGAGCTAAGCAACGAAATGTATAAGCTGCGTAGCACAAATCGTAGAAAGTAACAATTAATAGCTTGGTTAGCCTTAAGTAGGTACCTACTGTAAAACCGCAGATAACGCTAGTGAGTACAAGCCTTTCATCCTTTAAAATCACGGCCTAGAATATCGCAGTTTCAAATAGCGAGTAACTACATAACCATAATTATACGTTTTTACACTATTTCCTGTACTAACATTAAATTGCTTATATCATTTTCTCATACTAATATTTGATTTACCGAAGATCTTCGAACATACGTAGCTGAGTTTTCTTGCCATCTACCTCGTTTATTTGAGAAAAACCAATCATAAAAGTGTAGAAAAGCTCATTCAAATGTCCTATGATTTTTGACAGCTTACATTGCACGCGAAAAAGGCAGCTGAGGAAGCTTCAAAGAGTATGCACGAGGCATCCAAGTCTGCACTTGAAGCCAGTAAAACGGCCACAGCCGCCAGTAAGAACACTTTCGAAGATCTCACGTATGTTGGCAAGTCTACGCTCGGAGATTTTACTAAGAGCGCGAAGGAAGCGGCTGCTAAGAAAGGATTATTGATGAAGGTACAGTTGTGTTCTTATTAAATAAACACTGAACACGGGAGCGCCAAGGTAGCTCGTGATTTTTTTGTACTTCTTAACGTTTAAAGTGATTTTTTATTGATTGTAATATACATACACAATATACAATCTAACACTAAATATAAATATTGTGTACAAGTATATAATAAAAAGGGAAGAGCTCATTGGGCATCAAAAAAATTCGTCCGCATCAGTGTCAGTGGGAAAAGTACACAAAAAGCTGGCAGTGTTGCCACGTTGTATGGCAATGCTGATTCTTTGACCTAAAAATTGGCTAGCCCTTGGGTTTGGTGAGGAGTCGACCAACTGCTTGGCGATTTCCCGAAGTACTCGATGACCTCTCGGATCGTGGAGTGTGAGTCACTCACCTACAAATTGAAGATTTGTACTACGCGGGCTACCTTAGCGCATCCACCTTAAACATAGTTATTAAAACCAGCGTTGTTGATAATTTGTTTTCTGATGTTTCCATAATAGGGTGAAAGTCAGGACTCGAACGGCAGCGGGTCTGCGCGTCGCGACTCCACAGCGTTACAGACTACTAACCTGCTGACGGCCACGCATCGCGACTTCTTCTCTAACATCAGTTCTGATCTCAATGGTCTGGCTGCGTCCACCTCCAGTATGTTTAGTGACTTCTTTGGAAACAAAGGTAGGAAACCAATAGTTATAATTTTAAGGTAACATTATTATGCGTTTGAAAAGCTTCTTCTTTTCGAGTCGATGGTAAATTTATTAACTTTGTTGGTTGGGCCTAGTAGCTGAAATGTCTTAATTTTAAATTTAGATAACCTGTCCCTCTAATTGAGTTTACAAAACATGATAAATTACATGTAAGCACACCCACACAACTACATTTCCAGATGTCGTGCGTCATGTGCTCAACAACCGAAATGGAGAGACCTACGCGAGCTGTAACGGGATTGAGATAGCAATAATAATTGTAACTGTTACGTACTCACAACAAATCTACTATACGCCGCTTGCGCTGCCGCTTGTCTCTTCAAACTCTTACGAATCATATATTGCTATCCCTTTTTGCAAATGGCGACCCAGCAGCAATATTAATCAGGAGAATTTTAAAGAAAATTAAGTTTTGATGTACTTACGAGTGAAAAGTAATCCCGTGGCACTTGTTTTTGGTTTGTGAACTATTTATGCACATTTTGAAGGAAGGCATTGTTCCTGCTTATTTAGACGATTACGGTAATTTTACTTAACGTGCTACACTTGTGCTACACAAACACCAGTTCTATTGCGACTAAGGTAAATTAGGCCCGTGAGCACAATTTATGCGGTCCGCGTCGAGGAGCGCGAACCATATCTTCCGTTATTTATACATCAATGTTTGCCACCCATGACCCCATAGTACGAACTTGCTAAAGTTTGAACCTACCATTAAGGCCCGCTTGCATCACACTTGATGTGGCAATTTGTCACATTAATAGCGCGCGTAAACTGCTGCGATTGGCTTGTTAAATTATTTAACCAATGGACGATGCTAAGTTTTTTTAGGTATTTTTTTTATATTTTTAATTAATAGATTTAGTTATTTTAAGCAATTAATTTCAATATTTTGGTTGTCCAAGCTGTAATTATTTTTTTATATTTTATCAAAGTATTGTTCGTGCTGACGTCACATGCCACTGAATAGCCTGTGATATTTGCCACGTTCAATACTTATTTAAAACTAAAAGTAAAGTCAAACCAATGAGTCAAACTGTCAAATTTGACCGATAATTTGTTTAATGATTTTTATCTAAGATTTTTATATATTTTATATATATTTACTTCTGTTCATTAAATACTGTTAATATTATTTGTAATTATGAATCGATCAGACTACTTGTGCCCCATACCATCATGTATGCACACCACAACAAATAGCCGACACAAATTGTTTGCGTTAGTAACAGAAACCTAAAAAGGAGATGGTGCGAGGAAGTGAATTTTGAATACAAGCCTGGGAGTCGTCGCGTCTGTTTTGGGGTTGGCGGAGGTTAGCGAAACAGTGATGCGGTGAGGGTGGTGAGAGGGGGGGAGGGAGGTATGCTGGAGGGGCGAGAGGGATGAGAGGAGAGGGGAAGGGGGCGGAGAGAGGTGAGGGGGAGGGGCGAGGGGAAGTTGTGGTGAGAGGGAGTGGGGGGGTAAGAAAACTCCTGTCGTGCGTCGGAGCTGGCACACACTTTTTTTTTGTTTTTTTGAACGCGCTAATCTCTGGAGCTACCAGTTGGACTTTAAAAAATCTTTTTGCATTTGATGCAAGTCTAAAAGAAGCCTATACGCATATTTAACATCACTCTAAGACCCTTAGGTGCCGAACAAAAAGAAAAAAATCAGAAAGTACGCTAAGCGAAAACGAAGCAATAGCGCGGCCAGGCAATGCGTTGCGATTGCGACGGTGTGGGTCTAGGGAACAAGAAATTTCACGCGCCAGAAAGTCGCGGGCAGAAACTAATTTATAGATGCGAAAGTAACTCGGCCTGTTACCTTATCACGCCTTAACGGCTGAACGAATTTGGATGAAAGGAATAGAGATAGACCATTGACCTGATTAGCACCTTAGCACATAGGATAATACTTTTTATTCCAGTAGTACGTTCCCGTGAGACAATTTCCGACATCCACGCAGGCGAAGCCGCGGGCAACAGCTATATTATATAAATAAATAAAAATGAATGGCTAAATGTTGCTAAGAGCAAAACTCAAGAACGGCTGGAGCAATTCGGCAATTTTTTTCAAATATTCGTTGATGACCGAGAAAGGCTTTTCTAAACAGAAAAATTGGACTGGGAACATTGGAAAATTCGGGAAAACTGAAAGTGCTAAATGTGTTCATAAGCGCAAAATTCGAGCTGCTTTTTTTTTCAAATATTCGTTAAGGCCGAGGACGGTTCTCATGAAGAGAAAAATTGAAAAAATTGCCGGGAAAATTCGTGAAAAGTGATAGTGCATTTTCTTTGGGAATTTTGTATGAATATTGATATTTGGACAGGGCAACGTCTGTCGGGTCAGCTAGTGAGTAATATGGAGGGTTCGAGAGTTTCGAATTCATAAACCTCAATCAGCAGTCAGCCACAACATGTTGGTTATCTAGATCATGTAGTGTTGATCGCTTGTGGTTTAATTAATTTACAAAAAAGTAATAAAATGTGTCTAAAATAAATCGTTTTATTTTATGTCCTAGCATTAATTTTACTGTAAATATGTGTTCCAAAATATTAAATTCTAAACGTAAAAGTAATCACAGAAAAAATCGTATCAACACGTCAAATAACCCGCCCCTAACTATTCCTGGCGCAAAGGTGCCCATAACACTTGCAGCATTGCCACGTTGGATGGCAATAGCTAACCTCTGCACCAAGAACGAGCCGGAGCGGGAGTCACCCGTTTTCTCACGGAGTTTGTGCCCTATCTCACTAATGAGCTTCTTGGCCTCAGTGCCCCAATAACCCATCGTCTCCACTGCAATGGTCACAAAATGGTAACGGGTCGCCAGTGAAGCGTACTTCTTCAAGTTAGTAGAGTTCGCGCACACACTGGCCCATATTTAAAACAACTTAACGGTTGGCAAGCAGTTCCTTAAAATAAGCAAATGGTCAAAGTAGCAGTAAGTATCGAAGTCCGAAAGGAAAGCAAGGGTTATCTTGAAAAGAATTTGGCTTTTTGGTAACTCAACAAGAAATCAAAGCACGGTACGCTCAACGAAAGAAAGTCAATAATTCAAACATTGAATGGGGAAATAGGCTTGAGCCTTGAGACGTATTTTATCGTCACTGGTATCCCTGGTATATTAGTAGTAACTGTATAATCTATGTTAGTAATATCTACCATCTACCCATATCACAGACTAAGTAGTACTAGTCTGGTCTATCACTGTGACAAGTTTTCACAAATACTTGAATAAAGACGCTTGACCAAAATCGTAACTAACGCCACTATATTGTTTTTTCAATATATTTCACAAAACAAGAAATGTTAAAGCAGTCATTCAAGCGCCAAAAGAGCCCTCAAAGTAAAATTAAAATCGTTTATTTCAAAAAAGCACTTAGAAGGCACTTTTGAACGTCAATTGATCCTAGTTGCCCCTTCCAAAAGGTAGTTTCGTGTGGATAAGAATGGGCAAGAAACTCACCGTAGTATAGCTTTGGTTTCCTAACAAACCGTTTTGGTCATATTATAACAACCGTCATGAAAATTTATAATTTTCACCAGTATTTGACAGTAAGGTCTCAAAAATGCTTTGTACTTATTTGTAGAGCTGTTATTGTGTGATCGTTCACCGCTTCCTTAGGAAACCAAAGCTTTGCTGCCTGAGACGGTGACCACAATAGTGACTTTCATATATAATCTTTATGGACGGAAGTGTTAATAATTTTAAATTAATAAAAAAAGGTTTGGAACTGTTAACGCCCGTTTCCACGAGCGTAATAAAATCGCGGCGGGATTTTATCGCGCACTGGATTTTCAACTCTCTGCTTAGCGCCGGGAATTGAAAATCCAACAGTGTGTTTTTCGTCGCTCTGGGATGCACTCTGTTTTTGTTAGGTTGGATTCTCAACGCTCGGCTCAACAACAAGAGTTGAAAATCCAGTGCGCGATAAAACTGCTCGTGGAAACGGGGGTTTAGTGTTTTGGATCATGTTATTCACGAAGACACTTCTTTTTGCTTTTTGGCCAATTCCTTAACCGTAGAATTACCCCAAAATATTAGGCCGTACCGCAGTGTGGTGAACGAACGGTGGAAGTTTTATTATGGATGTTGTTTAACGAAGTTGTGTTGTGTTTTGAAAAATCCAGATACTAAATTGACTGTATGTTTCCCTAGTATTTTGTCACAGATATTTTATAATTACAGTCACTGTGACATCTAGTATCATTACTTTTCTAGTATATCCAACCTCTAGTTTGAAAAAAAATATAAGTAAACTTGACGTTTACATTGACACTTGACATGTACAAAACAACTTAATAATTTTATTGAGGCACTGAAAGGTTCCAATTCAGCATACTATGACGTCATTTAGAGGTCAAATAGAGGACAAGTGGTTTAAAGTATTTTTGTGAAAATAAACACGATCTTGAAATTTTAAGACCTAGAAATAGAGAAATAAGGTTTAGAAACCTAAAATCTCGAAATGGTTTTGGAATCGGCATAGGTTAACTTTTATTTTACATGGCCAATTACAGTAGTATAGGCGCACCTGAAAAGTCACATTAATTTCACAATAATTTTCGTTCGCTCTAAGAAGGAATAGTCCATTCGGCAGGCAATAAGCAGCAGGGCAGGCCAGGCGAACACAGTCCTCGCAGTGCGGGCGCGGCGCCGCTGGCGTCGTCGTTCGGGCCATTCTCGCAGGGCGCGCGCGGGCTGGTGGCGCGCTCGCCGCTCATCCGTCACGCGCCGCCTGCGCCCCCGCCCGCGCCGCCGCACCAGCGCCCCTCTGCCAACACCGAGAACCAGGCCTTCCTCAATGACGTACGTATCCACTCCCTGCTAAGATACAGAGAAGGCACGAGTATTGATCACAACGCTTGCTCAAGACTGGTTGGGGTTTTCTGACTTATATTAATTATTAACTATAAGTCCTAGCGGCCGAAAACGGCCACATTAAGCAATTCCTCTAAAAGCGATTCATTTCCTGAATTCCCAGCAGATTATGCATTAGCAATTCCTCTAATAAAATGGTGACACATATTATTATTACTGAATCATATTCAATTCATTTCATATCAGAATCAGATGTGGTGTAAATATTGCAGCATGAAAAAAATAAAGACGCTTAATTTTTCTTTACGGTTTTTATTAATCAAATTAGTTTTTTAAAATATTTTATTTCTACACTTTAAATGTTATTTTTACAGTTTAAATGTAATTATGATTTGAGTTTGAAAGAAGAAGACAAAACACTATTTTAACTAAAATAGGTTCGTAGAGCGTTTTAGTTTTTTTTAACCCCTTAGGGTAAGAATTTGCCCAGCAGTGGGACACAATGTAGGCTAGCAAAAAAAAGGGGCGGGGGGCGGTAAGACTTTATCTGTAGCCTTTAATCAACATGAAGTAAATCAATCTGTAAGATCGAAACAACATTAACAACACTTGACACTATGTCATTACATTCACACATGCATTCTCACATTACAGTTAGTTCAACACGTGCTGGAAGGCGAGGGCGTAGGCTGGCTGAAGCTCAACCGTCTCAAGAAGTTGATGGAGGACGAGTCCTATAGGAATATGGTCCTCAGCAAACTTAACAGGAACTTCAACAGGAAGACCACGCCCAACGACAAAGTGGACGATGTGGTGAGTTTATCTTCTCTATTGAATACATACACTTATTACTGCAACTACTAAACTCCTTTGCAAAAAAAACGGGCACCTTACAGTCATTGGCTTTTCTATGGATAATATTAATATTTTTAGTTTGTCATTAGCATAAATGACTAGTTTCTTATTATCATTGAAAATATAGTTTTTAACCCTTAAATCCTGGAATCAGTGTTTTAGTCAATGTAAACAGAAAGTCGTGTTAAAATGGAAATTTTTAGGGTATAATTAAATTAAAAGTAGGTACGAGTATTTTTATGGTATTTTAATAAAAAAAAGACATCAAAAAATGAAAATTAATAACGAGTATAACCTCCCCTTGCAGCGATTACGGCATGTAATCGTCTTGGCATGCTTTCCACCAGGCTTTTGATGGTGTCCTGTGGAATGTGTTCCCACTCAGCCGAGATCACACGTTTAAGCTCCCTGATGTTTTGTGGAAGGGGTTGGACCGATCGTACTCGCCTTTTTCGGAGGTCCCAGACGTGCTCAATGGGGTTTTTTAAGGTTAATTAAGGTCGGGGCTCCGCGCTAGCCAATTCAGACGACGAATACCGACCTCTTGCATATAAGCATCTACGTCGCCAGAACGGTGGTCCCGAGCATTATCGTCCATGTAAATGGCATCTTCACCAATTACAGTCAGTGCGGGCTGTGCATGTTGACAAATTATTCCTGTTATGTACCTTTGCGCATTTAGTGAGCCATTTTCAATGAACACTATCTCGGTACGATAGCTGGAAGTTACGCCCGCCCAAAACATAACGGACCTTCCACCATAAGGGGTGATTTCTTCAAAACACACGACGGCATACCGTTCCCCTGGTCTTTGTAACACTCGCCGACGTCGGTCCTTACCATTCAGACAAATTCGAGCCTCATCGGAGAAGAGTACGCTACTCCAGTTACCAAAGTCCAAGATAGACAATTTCTAGTGAACCTCAGTCGAGCAATCTGGTGCTCACGGAGTAACTTGGGGGCCCGCGCTGGTCGTCGACTGCGTATATCACCCGTTAAAAGCCTCCTCCTCACTGTCCATAGGCTAACTTGTGCTCCTCGTACCTCTTCAAGGTTTCTTTTGAGGTCTATGTAACTGCATTTGCGGTTTCTCAGCGCCGGAGTTACTAAAAAGCGGTCGTCTCGTGGTTGTGTGCAACGTTTTCTACTAGAACCTTGCCTTCTTTGAACGGAACCTGTATCTTGGTATCGAGTCCAGGTTCTTTGGACGGTGGAACGACTCACGTTTAACCGCTGTGAGCCGTAACATTGGCTTCACCCCTCTCCCAGTAGTGCTATAATTTTACTAGCTCTTATTGCTTTTGCTGCCATTACAATCGGCACAAAGATATCTGTTTTAAGTCACAATAAGGCAGGATTATGCGACAAACATAAATTATTCTAATAAAAATAACGAGAAGTTAGTTTTAGTTGTCTGATAACCTTTTAACCGCAAACCCGCGAATAGTAAGTAAAAAGTCATTAACTGAAAAAGGGATTATTATATTTAAAAACAACTGTTTCGAATTTGAAATTAACTTTTTTTTCATACCCAGACTCTTTATTAAGTGCCAGTAACATAGTTTGGCTATTAAAACCTCTTTAGAACTAAATTATTATCAATAATGTAGAAAAATCCAAACCGCCCGTTTTTTTTGCAAAGGAGTGTAGTTACTACTAATATTGCTAGATGAACTCCATGTCCAATCTTCGGACATGTTAATGTCCGCAAAGACCATCAAAAAGACTTGGAAAAATGCAGAGCAAAAGCCCTTAGATAATGTTCGTAAACTTTCCGCCAAGTTCGTGAGCAAGCCGGTCTGGAAGGGCATGCTGAAGGTGCTGCAGTCAGTGGTCCATGGCCTCGAGCATACCTACTCCAACTTCGGCCTGGGCGGCATGGCTTCTGTGTTCCAACTAGCAGAGATGGCCCACACCCACTACTGGAGCAAGGAGATCGCAGGCCTGGAGCATGGCGGCATGGCTGGTTCCGCACTGATGGACCACTATGGAAGACAGGACTTAGAAACCCCATCGTCATCACCATCATCCAGGAAGAGTTCACAATCTGGTTAGTTATGCTCTCATTATTGTTTTAAAGATCTGTGAGCTTTTAGCGTGATTTAGTGAAATAATCTTCTCTATAAACACCGTTTTTTTTCGGTCCTTCTATCCGACACATAATTTTTTTCAAAAATTAGCAGGGAGCAGTGGTGGAACAGTGGTATCGGCCGCGACTTACGAGTTGTAGGTTGTAGGTTCGATCCCAGACCGCTGCTTTACTTTGTGTAAATTATTTCTTCACCACTGCTCTCAAAACGGTGAAAACATTGCGAGGAAGCCGGCATGACCTAGAACCAAAAACTTGAAGACATGTGACATCTACCATCCCGCACTGGGCCCGCGTGGTGCCCTCCCTAACCGATAGGAGGCTTGCTAAAAGTGGGAACATTCATCATCAGCCTAGCCTTTTCCCTACTATGTTGGGGTCGGCTTCTAGTCTAACCGGATGCAGATGAATACTAATGACATGGAGCGACTGCTTATCTGACCTCCACAACATAATACAATACCCCTTGGTAAGACTGGTTGTCAGATTTCGGCCTTCTGACGACTCTTAACGACTGTCAAAGATCCACGAATGACAGCTGGGACCAACGGCTTAACGTACTTTCCGAAGCATGGAGGGATCTTGGTATATAAAGATGGTCACTCATCCACGGACCAACCGCAGCAAACGTAGCTTAACCTGATCGTTCGACCCTTGCGGCTGTTAATACTTACCCACATTCAAATATTTTAGATGTGCCGGTAGTAAACTATCCTGAAATGGATTCAGCCGAAGCCCAAAGTACTACGGAAATGTTTAAAGACATGCTGAACCAGAAGAGGAACTTGCTCTTCAGCAAATTAACATCCTTCGACTCAGATGTAAGTGTTCCATCGATTTTGTGTGTATTAATTAGTAAGTGTTGCAAAACTGTTGCATGCTCTTGTCGCTCTCAAACTCTCAACTAATCTGTGTGGAAACTATATTTTTCTGAATGTCTATGTAAACTTGAAGAAAAGTTCTTGAGCATGACAGCAGTTATCAAAGGTGTGATACCGCTTCAGACTGACCTAGACAAGCAAAGCCCTCTTGTAATTATGATTTCATTAATTTCCAAGTTATATCTTACCGGGTTGGTAAACTGTCAACGTATTTTTATCTACGCTTTGAGCGATGGTGTATTGCTTTAAATTCTACTTTCAGTTCAACTATACTCCGTACATAATAAACATTTATAATTATTTCAATATTTAATACATTTTTTACAAAGCTTAAGTAATTAATTAAAATGAGGAAGGTATGTCATATCCCGCATGTTTGTATTACATAAGTATACTATGATACAAGATTAATGTTGTAGACTAACGTACTTATAACGAGATATTAGTAAATATTATGCTAGTTGGAGTTGTAAGTAAAAATGTAACATGTTTCATTTAACTACACTTGTGATTAACGGTGGAAGACCCAGATCCACAGCTTATTCTTTCTTCATTACAAAAGCAGTTCCTAGAAAGTAACATGATTAAGTTTCGTGATTATTCCAAGAAAAAAATCGCTATTATTTAGTGTTTTCTTGTATTATCAATTGGGTGGTCGGCTCAAGTTGTTGGTCTGTGTTGTGAGATGAGACATGGTACAGGCGGGTTGTTTGTGTGCGCGGCAGGCCCCTCCCTCGTCGGACTGCTCGGCAGACGAGAGCGGCTCGATCACCACCAACCGAGCCAATATCTACGACCACCGCGCCTCCTTTAAGTCCAACCTATCTGACACTGACGTCATGTTCCTCAATGTAAGTCCTAGTGCGATTTGTAGTCACCCGTCTTAGACGCTTACAGAGCTTGTATTATGCGATCAAACAATAGCCCAATAATTGGAATATTTTACTCAAAATTTTTATAAAGGCTATTATCGCTGCAGTATTTAGATAATAGATGCATGTTACGTGTCTATATTAAATTATTTAAAGCAGAATTAGCAATTTTTGTAAATTTGTGTAACTTTTTAATTAACAAGACTAACATCAAGATATTAGAATAATACATTTTTTTCTGGTAATCTGTCAAGCCATCGCTGTCTAATGCACAACTAGGAATACGTATCATTTTCTGAGGAAAATAGAACGCACAACATAAGCTCATTCAGAAACGTTTCGCTGTGCCTCAGAGTAGTAAACAAATGGAGAGTGAGTGATGTCTGCTGAAAATCGCTGTAGCCGATCACATAAGTAACTAGTCCTGCTGTTCAATTATGAAAAAATCTCACCGTGAAAACTTGAAATTAGCCGACATTAGTGTCAATCTCTAGCATCAGAAGGACAATTCTCGAACCTAAAAATGTTCAAATTCAAGTCGCAATCTCATGCCAGCGCCAGCCAAATGTCAAAAATGTAGGTAAACACTATACAATTTTTGACAGATTGAGACTGAGATGAGATTACGAACGTTGTTAAAAAAAAAACGGGAATTGCCCCTCTGTTGGTTTTCACATTGACATTTTTACAGAATAGACCGACTGTTTGATTTTATGTAAATGTATGATAATCATCGTTGCATTTGTTTACTACTGCGTAAACCGGACGTAATGTTTACGTATACATTTAAAAGCTATGTGAGTGATGTAATACAGGTGAACCGCGGCGGGCCCGGGCAGGGCGCGGCGGGCAAGCCTCGCGCGGCGAGCGTGTTCTCGTCCAAGTCCTCTGTGAGTGCCTATCGGCCGCCCGTCGGCGTGCCCGTCACCTCGCCCATCACGTCGCCGGACACCACGCGCACCTATCTGTACCAGGGATTAATTGGTAAAAACTGGTTGTAAACTTGTATTAAAACTACTTACATACTGGTTCATGTCAAATACGGGGTGAACCAGAAATGTGTGGTAAAACTTAAGGGTGTGGTACAGACCATCAAACTGAACAACTTTCTTTTTCTTTTCAGCCGTCCCATACATTTGCGTCGTGTAGGTATTGAAGATTTCTATGGTGTTTTCTAGTTTTCTATTTTCAGAAAGGCATGGTCAAATTTAAGGCTGTGGTCTACACACCATGTACACCATGGTATGCCTACCCCCACCACCATGGTATGGTACACAAAATATTAAGAACGCGATTTTTTTTTTATTTATTAGGGTCATCCCTAATAAATAAAAAAAAATCGCGTTCTAGGCTGACTGTGGAGTCGTGCTCGTCACTTTACCAACGTGTACATGTGAATCGTGTATGTAGGCACTTTTCATAAAGGCTGATTTTCACCAAGCCACCTGTTCCTGTTCCTGTTCCTGTACCTGTGTTTCACCTGTAATATTTTCCGAGGAAGCCTCTTCCGGCTCGAAGGACTTTTACTTTTCCTACAATTTAACCAAGTTATTCACAAATTCTTAAATACACATTTCTTACTTCTCAATTAAAGGCAAAGAAAGATCAAACCTATGGGACCAAATGCAGTTCTGGGAGGATGCGTTCCTTGACGCGGTGAGTCAAGAACGCGATATGATCGGGATGGACCAGGGCGCCAACGAGATGATGGAACGGTACAAGTGCCTGAGTGAAACGGAGCGCAAACGACTCGAGCATGAAGAGGACAGGTTACTATCCACTGCGTTATACAACCTGACGGCTGCCATGGTGCTGGTGGGCGTGGACGCTGACATCGTAAGGAACAAAGTGCGCCGCCTGCTCGCTAAGAGCCACATCGGACTCGTGTACAGCCAAGAAGTCAACCATCTGCTTGATGTCGTGCATACTTTGGTAAGTACAGACAGTATTTTAAAACGTTAGTGCTAAAAACGAATATGTGTGCACATTTATTATTTTACACACTGAAAATAAAAAAAAGTAATTTAAAAAACTAAAAAAACCCGACTGCAGTAAAAAACTAAAACTGAAAAGCTAAAAACAAGCCCATTTTAAATTTAATAAAAGTTGAAAGCATGCGGGACCCGTTTGAGTTTGAAAATATATGAATGGAATGGGTCCCGCCTGCTTCCAACTGTTATTAAATTTAAAATGGGCTTGGGTTTAGCTTTTCAGTTTTAGTTTTTTACTGCAGTCGGGTTTTTTAGTTTTTTAAATTACTTTTTTTATTTCCAGCCAAATCTTTCACATTTGTAAACTAAAAAAGTTTACAAATGTGAAAGATTTAGTAGACGATTTAGTTCTTGCAAAGAGTTTTGGCCGTGAGGGTTATTTGAAAGCTTTTTTGGATAAGTGCACAAATAGCCAAGCCTTCGAGGTCCTAACTCTGCTCAAAGCAATTTTTTTTTTATCAAAATTCGATTTGTCACTTCGAATTACTTTTAATCATATAAGTTTTTGTAATATATTTAAGTATATATTTTTGTAATCACCTTTTAAAAACCTTCATTTTGGTATCCCACTCGATGGTATTAGAAGACAAAAAAATGTCGAACTCCATAATATGTCACCCCAAATCCGCCATTTTACTTTATTTTTGATGTTAATGTAGCCAGTGACACTCGCGTCACCATGACAAATCAAAAGACGTATAATTTATCCAAATCCGTTCATTCGTTTAGGAGTTACGAGGGAACAAAGAAACGGACATACATACATACTTACATACAGGTCAAATACATAACCCTCCTTTTGGGCTTCACCGCAGTCGGGTAAAAATAAAAGCATCTTTCTATTTGTCGTCAAGGAGATTTGGTGTAATATCACAGATTAATACAGATGGGACACTCCGCAGTTTAGGTATGAAGCTACAAGAACGCGGCGGGCTCATCTCACTGGGTCAATTCATTGTGGGCTGCCGCGCACCGCCCGGCTCGTACGTTAGTTCGATACTCACTCACGCGCCGCGTCGTAAAAGAAGACAACCCTAAGGAGTCAGAAGGTTTAACAGTTACTCGATAGAAAGAGACGCAACTTGTAGGTAACTGTAGGTAATACGTGTTGTGCGACCTGAATTGCACTTTATTGTGTCGTAGCTAGAGTCGCTTTTTATTTAAATGATTTTGCGGAGTGTCCCATCTGTATTATTCTGTGGTAATATATTAAATAAGTCTCATGTAGGTTTGCATCCTTTTAGACTCTCAGGTATCCTTAAAAGTTAAAAGGTAGTGCCAACCGCTTTCATCTCGTGTTCGTAATAACGTGTAACACATGGTGTTCTATCCAGCACGGCAACGACATAGAACTGAAGCCGCTGGGCTCGCGTTTGCTACGCCGCGCCACGTTCACGGTGCACGAGGGCGACGCGGCCGGCGAGCTGCGCTTCATGGAGGTTCGCGATGACGGACTCATCCTGCGCTCCACGCAAGGTAAATATAACACCACGCTTGTATTCCCCGAAGGGTTAGGCAGAGGTGTGTCCATAAAAATATAAAAACAGGAGAAGTGGCAAGCGGGAGAATCTGTGTCCGCGCGACATGCTTAGTATGAGTCATTCATAGTACAAATTCCGTCTCCGCGAACTAGTGCGCTGTCGACTGCGACCGTGACAATTTATAAGAATGCCGTGTTGTTCAGTGGTTTCTTGTAAAAACCGAAGCCATGTAAATCATGGAATCACTTTCCATATGTAAGTTCCACAAGTATTTTACCGTATTTGTCTTTAAAATCATGAAAGTGACAAAGGGAAAAAGTGGAGACACAGGGTTCCGATACATCATACTGGGCACATCTCCTTCATTCTTATATCTATGGGTGTATCTATAGTACACCCACATTTCGCCAGTTATGTTTAAGTCCCATGTAATAGGGGGCGAGCCTATTGCCATCGACCGGGCACAAACCAGACTACGGGCTGCTATTGAGAAATTCCAGATGGAAAAACCCAATAACACTTTGTCCGACCTGGGAGTCGCACCCAGGACCTCATGTTCAACTAGTATAAGCTAGTATAATCGTTGCAATTCACGTGCGCGCGTCATTTGACTTCTTTGTCATTGCCGTAAAGTATAAATTATAATTATGTACCTACTCGCAAAACGCTCGTAAAATTTATGAGCGTTGTACCAAATTTACGCGCTCAGGTTTTAGGTATGTATGGCTCGACCGTCGTCGCACAACGCACACACACAAAAAAACGCACACATGCACACTCGCTACACGTCTGTAGCGAGTGTGCTTGTGTGCGTTTTTCGTCATGTACGGCACACAGTCGCGACGCTGCACAGTGGAACGAGTGTATGGTAGAGGTTGAATTTAGACATTTCCGAGAAAAAAAGTCTAATTTTGAAAAACTAATAATGCCATCGTATTTAGCTATCAAATGTCTTTAAAACTTGTACCGAAGAATTTCTTTCTATCTCTCGTATTTCTCTTTTATTTGAGAAAATGTGAAATTTTACTATGAAAATGACTGTAACGAGCTCTCTGCCGCCTGATTCCGGCCTCGTTTCAAGTTGTGGGCCTTACTATCGTATTACGCATAGCAAAAGGTACAATTACTGCTAAGACACATGGTGCGCCAAACGTGCACATTCTGACATATAGGGTGATGTATTTTTTTACTGAATCGAGCTCTCTGCCTCCTGAATCTGGTCTTATTTCAGGTTGTGGTCTTTACTAGCTTAATACACACATCAAGAGCTGCATTTAGTGTTAAGACACATAGTGCGCCAAACGTGCACCTTCTGACATATAGGGTGATGTATGGGGGAAGTCGAACATAGGCATTTCCGATAAAAAAAAGTCTCATTTTGAAAAACAAATAATGCCATCGTATTTAGTTATCTTAGTTATCTTATCTTAGCCTCCAAAACATGTATTGACAAATTTCTTACTATCTCTCGTGTTTCGGGAGTTAATTGAGAAAATGTGAAATTTTAATATGAAAATGAGTGAATCCAACTCTCCGCCTCCTGAATCTGGTCCTGTTTCAAGTTGTGGTCTTTACTATTCTAATAAACATACCAAAAACTGCATTTAGTGCTAAGACACAAATGGTGCGCCAAACGTGCACCTTCTGATATAATAAATAAATAATAAAAATAAAAATCTTTTACTTGCAGGAATCGTAGTTATAGTCGTGTATATCTTTATGTGGGCGTACACAATTGCACATAAAGCAACGTACAGGTCAAGATTCGTAGTAAAATTTGAAAAGTTCATTTCGAGATTAGTGTGACTATACGAAGTGTAAATCAATACTGATTTTAAAGCTCCTTATGGTGACTTATTTGTACCATATCCAGGTACCCTCATTGATTGATTAATATTACACGGTCCTATTTTCTGATGATAATCATAGACATGGTGAAGACATTTTCGTAATAACACCAGTGGAGGAGAACGACGTCTCTCGCGTTATCTCGACCCTTAAAAGTAACGCTGAAGGTTACGACAACATTACTCTAGATATGATAAACATGACTCTGCACACACACACTAAATGTTGTAACGGACATAATAAACCGCTCCATAGTAACGTCTACGTTTCCTGACCTATGAAAAATTGCCTCTGTTAGGCCCTTGCCAAAAAATTCTAATCCATCTACTTTTAAAGACCTTCGCCCTATAAGTATATTACCATGTCTATCCAAAGTATTAGAAAAAATTGTTAGCCGCCAGCTAACATTATTTTTGGAACAAAGTAACGTTCTACCTGACTTACAATCGGGTTTCAGGAAACAGCGCAGTACATCTACTGCTTTACTGGATGTTACTGATAATATATTATCTGCCCAAGATGGGGGAATGTGCTCAATACTGGTTTTACTCGATTTTTCGCGTGCATTTGATGCAATAAATATCCCGCTATTACTATCTAAGTTAAAATATTATGGTTTCGACCCCAGCGCTACGCAATGGTTCCGCAGCTATCTTAGTAATAGGGAGCAACTAGTTGACTTGCGTTTGGGTGACGGCACTACCCGTAGGTCGACACTTATTTCTGTAGAAAGAGGAGTCCCACAGGGCTCTATATTGGACCCGATTCTCTTTATTCTGTATTGTGCGGATATTATTAAATGTCTCCAAAGATGCAAGTTTCATATTTACGCCGATGATGTCCAACTTTATATATCATTTAGACCAGACGAGTACGATATAGCCATTAAGGATCTAAACGACGATCTTAAGAGAATCGCTGCCTGGTCAGAGGAGAACTGCCTGTCATTAAATCCTTCAAAAACCAAATATATGGTAGTTGGCACTAGACAACAGCTGGCTCGAATACCTATGATTCTTGACTTGGAACTTATGGGCGAACCAATTGAGCGAGTGTATGAAGCGCGGAATCTGGGTGTTATTATGGACAAAGACCTTCGTTTTGAGAAACACGTAGCAGACTCGGTTAGGAACTGTTTTTATCGCCTAAAGATTTTGTACAATATGAGGCCTTATCTATCTGAAAGGCTACGGGAACAGCTAGTGGAAACCCTGGTTCTGTCTAGGTTGAACTATGCTGACACGGTTTACGGCCCGCGCCTATTAGCTCGTACAGACCGCCTCATCCAAAGGGTACAAAACGCCTGTGCTCGGTTTTGTTACAATATTCCTCGCAGAAGCCATGTAACACCATTTCTGAACAGGCACTTTACCCTAAAAATTAAGTCCAGACGCAAACTGCACTTGGCTTGCCTTCTGTTCGGTGTGATTAAATATCAGAAACCGGACTATCTATACAACAAGCTAAGTTGGGTGGCGAGTAGACGGGAATGCGGGAGAAGGCATTGCTCGCAACAACTCACGACTCGGTCTCAGGGTACAGCCGCTTTTAGGGGCAGTTTTCGTTATGCGGCTTCCAAAATATGGAATAACCTGCCACCACCGATTAGAGAAATGAACACGATAGGCGCTTTTAGACGACGCTTACGGCAGTACCTCATAGAAGAGCAACAGAAGCTGGATATGGTCACACTAAATGTGTCAATTATATAATGTATGTATGTATCAGTGTTTCTGTCGGTGAATGTTGCACGGAAATGTAAATAGCTGCTGTTTCTGGGAATTGCTCTCGCTCATGTTAACGCTCGGCTTGGCTCGCTGGCTCATGTCTCATAAGGCTCAGCCCGAAGATTGTTGTTACGATATCCGCGGCATCGCTTGGTCCCATTTGCGTATGTGAGACCTGTTAAATTTTTTACTCAAAATCACACTACTATATTATGTACGTACACGATATTATTTATTAATATCGGACACAAACTTATTATTATTTTTTATTACACACGTTGCAGTATATTTATTTATTTATTAAAACTGATTTACATCCGTTACCTCACACTTCGGTCAAGTTGAAAACCAGCGTCAGGCACTAGTTGTCTGGCATTTTTGCTGAACTGGGCCTTTTTGGCGCAGCCGTCGGGCACACACTCATCGCTCTGTTATTTTGTTTTATTTTTTTTTTTTATTAAGTAGGTACCTATTGTTATACCTATTATGGTGTGTGCCTTTTAGTCTGTGCTAAATAAATCTATTTTCTTTCTTTCTTTATGAGGCATGGTGAATTAAGTACCGTTAAGTAGTAATTTCCCTAATCACTTTTCATAATAATCTATATAACATTTAATTGGGTTCTCAGGAAAGTTATCTTTTGTATCAATACTCTTAATACCTAGGTATTCCACAATACAGTCCATGTATGAATCATATAAGCCTACAAAACCAGTATACTATAAGGACAAAATATGTTTTTTGTTAAAAATATATAAATCAACCAGTATATCAGAAGGTGCACGTTTAATGCACCATGTGTCTTAGCACTAAATTCAGTTCTTGGTATGTGTATTATAATAGTAAAGACCACAACTTGAAACAGGACCAGATTCAGGAGGCAGAGAGTTGGATTCACTCATTTTCATATTAAAATTTCACATTTTCTCAATTAACTCCCGAAAAACGAGATATAGAAAGAAATTGGTCAGTACAAGTTTTGAAGGCGTTTGATAAATAAATCATCATCTTCCTGCCCTTATCCCATGTTACTTGGGGTCGGCGCAACACGTTTTCTTCTTCCATTCTCCTCTGTCAACGTCACGCTCTCATTCACTCCCTTCTCTTTCATATCATTCCTCACACAATCCATCCATCTTTTCTTTGGCCTTCCTCTGCCTCTCCATCCATCAACATGTATATTCATCACTCTTTTAGTCACATGCGTTTCGTCTCTCCTCATCACATGCCCATACCAACCCAAACGATTTCCTTTCAACTTTTCTGTCACTGGCGCCACTTTCAAACTTCCTCTTATATACTCATTTCTTACTTTATCCATTCTCGTCACTCCACAAATCCATCTCAATATTCTCATCTCCGCTGCATGCAATCTTTTTTCATCCGTCTTCTTCACTGCCCAGCATTCCGATCCATAAAGTACGACAGGCCTTATCACGGACTTGTAAATTTTTCCCTTTAACTTGAGGGGCATCCGTGGGTCGCAAGTTGTTCCTGTAACCTGTCGCCATTTCATCCATCCTGAGTTGATCCGGTGTGTTACGTCTCGGTCTACTTCGCCATCCCCTTGGACAAGCGACCCGAGGTACCGAAAATCGGAGCAGATCGGTAAGGGCGTTCCGGCAAGAGACATGGGCACCGGACCCGAGAGGCCGCCAAAATCACAAAACAGATACTCCGTTTTGGTCCGACTTACTCTCAGGCCAACGGTCTCCAGTCTTTTCCACCACACCTCCAATCTACTCTGGACCTCTAGGCCGCTCTCGGCAACCAGCACAATGTCATCGGCGAACAGCATACACCAGGGGGCCTCTACCTGGATGTTTGATAAATAAATACGATGGCATTATTTGTTTTTCAAAATGAGCCTTTTTTTTCTCGGAAACGCCTATGTTCAACCTGCCCCATACATCACCCTATAAGTAAGAAGGTGTACGTTTGGCCCACTATGTGTGTTAACAGTAAATGCAGCTCTTGATGTGTGTATTATGCTAGTAAAGACCACAACTTGAAATAAGATCAAATTCAGGAGGCAGAAAGCTCGATTCAGTAAAAAAAATACATCACCCTATATGTCAGAAGGTGCACGTTTGGCGCACCATGTGTCTTAGCAGTAAATGTACCTTTTGCTATGCGTAATACGATAGTAAGGTCCACAACTTGAAACGAGGTTGAATCAGGCGGCAGAGAGCTCGATACAGTCATTTTCATAGTAAAATTTCACATTTTCTCAATTAACTCCTGAAATACGAGAGATAGAAAGAAATTCTTCAGCACAAGTTTTGATGGCATTATTCGTTTTTCAAAATTAGATTTTTTTTTTGGAAATGCTTAAGTCCAACCTCTCCCATACACTCGTTCCACTGTGCGCTGCGACGACTAAACGATCTTGATCTGTAGCTATGGCGTACCTATATTTTTTTGAAGTAAAAAGCTAGAGGTTTACGGAGAAAAGAAAAAGACTGTCCACAATACATTATTAGTGTATTTTTATTAAATTTATACAAATATGGATGAACAAATAGTTATTTATGCAACTGTTGTATAATAAGGGGTATTAAAACACGAATGTGGGTTTATCACACGAGGCGAAGCCGAGTAGTATCACATAAGTGTTTTAATACCTTATTATGTACAGTTGCATACAAAACTTTATCTACACCCATCATAACATGAATCCTCTATAAAAGGTTTTGAAACCATAGGGTAGGTATTGTACAATTTTGCAAGAACTCTATGTATTTTCATGGAAAGTTTAATTGTTGAGTATCTAATACAAACAAAGTATGTATAGGTGATAATAGAATTTTATTTAAGTGCACAACCCTTTAAGAAGGGTCATTTTACTCATCATTATGAACAACTTTTACTATGTGACCAAACCTGAAATCGTGAAAACCACTCACACACCACCACACTCACTTCACTCACTCACCACACCCACTCACCACTTCACAACCACTCACTCAGTGCACCACCATTCACTCACTTATCTACTCACTCACCAGTCACTCACTTCACCACCACTCACTCACTCACTCACTCACCCCACTCACTCACTCACCACTTCACCTACACACACAAAACAAAACAATATCGGCTGTTCCCTACATTTTGACGAGATTCATAAAGATACCACGTGAGTAAGGAAGTTATCGAAAAAGAAAGGAGTTGCATAATGAAATTTAGTACAACATTATAACACCCGTTTGGATGATATTATGGTTACTATGACACTGACTTTTTAAATGTTGGCAATAAGCTAACTGTTTCAGAAACTTTTATAGAGTATTTATAGCATGGGTGTAGATAAATACATAAAGCAGCCTCACGCGCAAATGTTTGGTTTACTGTTTACAAATTTCAAATAGGTCACCCCGCTGCCACAGAATAAATAATAGTACCGCTGCGTTTGTGTGGGGTTGGTGTTATAATGTTTATTAGCCTAGGTAGGTACCTACTTATTGTTAGTCCGGGCGGCCACTGCATGATTACTTACCTCATCGAGTTACTGGAAAATACCACATTCCACGAAAAGTAGACCTAAAATAGGTAGGAAAAAATTTGGTCGGCTGGGGCTCGGCTTGGAAGATCCGTGGCAGTGAGGTCCAAAGTGGGTAGCATAACCTTATGCTACCCACTTTGGACCATAATTTTACCTCATGTGGTTACTGAACGAAACCTTTTCGTTGGTTTTAGTGTCTATTAATAGAGTCTAAAAACTATGCCGGCCGAGCGTGGTGTTGGAGGGCTTCGCAGTCCAACCAAATTTATGGCCACATCGGGTGGTCAATTTTATCTCATCGAGTTACAGGTTGAAACCAAGTTCTCCTAGTAGCTAAAATGATGGCCCTTTAAAAATTTATTGGTCTGCCAGTTCGCGACGTGGCATTTTTGCAGTCCAACCAAATTTATACAGGATTGAATTTTTAACCACAATTGGAGGGAAAGTACTCTAAATACTGGAGATAGCAAAATTTACTCAAAGGAAACATTCCTTTATTTTTAAAAAGAAAAAAATCTGCATTCAAAGATTTTCGAAAATTCGCTTGCCACACTCAAGAATCGAACCGGCTAAAATCCGAAAAATAACACCCTGTACTTTTATGGCATCAATCGATAGGGTCAATCATAAGGATCAAATCTCTCTAACAAACATGATAAATTAAATGAAAGGAAAACCATGAAATCTAAACTTTATATTCAATGGGACAACATAAAGCTCTTTTACTCAAAGGTCCAAACAATTATCTGTGACATCAATTATCTAAGACTTAGATAATATACATCATAATTATACAGATGTTTAATGTCATTGATCTAAGACGTGCTGATCGCGTTCAATTTCATTGGTGACATCCGGTTTCAGTTCAGTCAGTTATGACGAGTAACGGCCGAACCGAACCCAATAACCTATCTGTCACCAGCTTTGGCATACTGGAGATAGAAAAGCCTATCTATCTATGGTTTTCACGTCCCAATAATTTAAGAGAGATAAAACAAAAGAACACGAACGACTGAAAGGAATGTTAGTACAGATAGAATTATATTGTCTACCATCAGTAGCGATCTGTCTTTTACTGACAATGGGTTATTGGGTTCGGCCGTTAGTCAACCAAGATTAACCGCCATTCTTTTGTCAGAGCTCTGTCAGTTTCTCTCTATTGAATATGTGCCGCGTATCCCATAAAATGACTATGAATACTTAAATTCCAGGCACCATCGTGGAGAGGTGGTGGTACGAGCGGCTGGTCAACATGACCTACAGTCCCAAGATACGAGTCTTGTGCCTTTGGAGGAAGAACGGTGGCCAGACGCAGCTACATAAATACTACACTAAGAAGGTTCGTAATACTTGTTTAAGGATACAATTTCGCTACACTTTTTTCTTATTATTCAGTTACAGTTCAGAGTTTTGTATAATTTTTGTAAGAAAATTTATTTTAAATAATATTTTTGTGTTATTTCCATGGCTAATAATGTTCCAAAAATCTTATGAGTTACATAAAAGTATCATATCATCATTTTCCTGCCATTGTGCCTGCCACATGCCAGACACATACTTGGGGTCGGCGCAACACATTGTTTTCTTCCATTCTCCCTTGTCAGCCGTCACTCTATCAGTCGTGTCATTACTCATTAGGAAATACTGTACTATTTCCTTTACGTTATAAAGGAAATAGTACAGTATTTCCTAGTGAAACATTTTTTGTAATAGGATCTGTATTTTCAGAGATTACCTTTTACAAACATCTCATCGCTACACGAGGAGAATATAGATTTTCAGAAGCTATGTGTTAATTGTTGCAGTGCAAAGCGCTGTACTACTGCATCAAAGAAGCGATGGAGAAGAGCGGTCGGCGACAAGACGCAGCCGAGCTGGGCGGGGAGTTCCCCATACAGGACTGCGCCACCGGGGAGGGAGGGCTTATACAGGTGACGTACTTCCATAGATACTAACATTCAAACATTACATACACAGGTGACGTACTTCCATAGATACCAACATTGAAACATTACTTATACAGGTGACGTAACGTACTTCCATAGATACAAAAATTCAAACACTACATATACACGTGACGTACTTCCATAGATGCCAAAATTCAAACACTACTTGTACAGGTGACGTACTTCCATAGATGCCAAAATTCAAACACTACTTGTACAGGTGACGTACTTCCATAGATACCAAAATTCAAACACTACTTGTACAGGTGACGTACTTCCATATATGCCAAAATTCAAACTCTACTTGTACAGGTGACGTACTTCCATAGATACCAAAATTCAAACACTACTTGTACAGGTGACGTACTTCCATAGATACCAAAATTCAAACACTACTTGTACAGGTGACGTACTTCAATATATGTCAAAATTCAAACTCTACTTGTACAGGTGACGTACTTCCATAGATACCAAAATTCAAACACTACTTATACAGGTGACGTATTTCCACAGTTGTAGGTATTTATTTAATATAAATTAAAGAAATACCTACAATTATTTCGCATTGAACTATAAGTATTTTTAATGCAGCGTAACATAAATTGTAAATCATATACTGAGCCGTGGAACCTCCTAGTACATAAAATTTCAATATGACGATAATTTTATACACTGTTTTAACTTTATTTTTCTTTGTTGTCTAACGAAATAAATTTAAATTTAACAATACATCTTTAACTCCAAAGGTGTGCATGGAAGGCGTCGGACTTCTGTTCCACCACAGCAAGGTACGTTCCCCACGCTTTGTTTGTGTGTTCATCTCTTTTTATCAGCTTATTTATGTTATTTATATGATAAGTTATCAAAACGATGTACCAAAACCCTACAAGTCGGAGTAGGTGTGACAAGTTTTGGTACTCATCATGAATCGTTTGTCCAGGTAAGATATCTGTCAGTGTTTATTGCTTGATTTGGGAAAAGTCTCGATACAAGTGTGTGAAACATTCATATAGAGTGTTGTACACTCGCGCTGTACGACAGTCTGTATACAACATCAGCGTCCGCGCTGCCATTGCTTCATTGTATCAATATTGTATCGGTGCCGTTAGCGCGTTGTTATTATCGTAATTCGTACCGTATTAAGAAGCTTATCCATCCAACAAGACAAGTATACCTTCTATTATTAAACAGGCACAGAAGAATTTATAGATATTATATTTATTAAGAATCGTTTAAAAAGTTTTAGTCATCATTTTTCAGTCGATGCCCCACATAAATATATGCCTAGTTTTAAAATTCTCATCCTCATAAAACTTATCCGGACGCAAGGACCACTCAAACTTTCCTATTTGGATATCTCTTCAATTTTTTCTCTGATATTTTTTTTCATACTATATTTATATAATATTTATCTTATATATTTTGTTTGAAATTCAGGTGATTTTGCATTTACTAATTCCGTATTATTGTCGACAAAGCTTAGGTCTAATTAAGACCCAGTATTTTTGCCCTTAAATATCCTTATCTACTATTCGATGTAATAGTTTAGATTATATTTTTTTACATTTAAGACTAACCGTTGTCCATCTGATATACGTTCTTATACTCCATACGACTTGTGCATGTGCTATTTGTCTGCAACACCCGTACATCGCTGGAGTGCGTGGGCGCCGCTGTGCTCTCGCTAGGAACTTTTGAGATGGTCCTTGACACGCGCTCGGCCGCCCTCAACTAATCTCATCTTTTTGTCTGTTCTACTCTTTCCGGACACGCCGAACACGCGCCGCTGCGCAAAAGGATTTCGAGGTACACAGTGGTTCATTCATAGTAATGGCTGGCTCTTACGATGATCGACACGACCTTTATGACCTTTAAGAATTAGTCACGGTCACCGTGAGAATCGCATCTAGCGATGATCGTTCGAGGTCGTAGGGCTTTACTTGTAGTTTTGAGGCTTACAGATTGTTTTTAGCCGTTGTTAGCGTTGTATTAGTTCTCCCGAGTGCGGCGAGCGCCGATGCGCGCAGTCGTGCATGCACATAGACGCCCTTTGTTTATTATCTGTTTATATTAACGCACCCGACAGCTTGCATTCGTATCGTGGATCGTCCGGCGAGCGGTCTCGATCTTTCGCTCTCGCACTTTGTGCCGAGATTTAGTTCGTTCGTCCCCTATCACCCGGAACCATAGCGAGCGTCCGTCAGCGCTAAAGCTTACCGGACGCGAGTCACGAGGTCAGTCGTAGAGCATTCGCCATCTCACAAGTTCCGGTGCGGCCCGGGTGCCGCGCGGCCCCCGCACCCGCACCCGCACCGTCCCCGCACCGCATCTGACCTCGCACACTGCACTCCCGCCCTGCCGAACACCTCACCCTCGCTCTTTGCTCGATGTCTCAACTGCAGAAACTAAATATTGCCACTTTAATTTCAATATTACTAAACTGTCCTTTTTAAAAAACAATCTGGGTGTTCAGAATTGGACATAACTCGGGAGCAATTTAGTATAATAAGGAATTGAAGAAGACAGTGGCATACATTTTAGTTTTTGCGCTCGATGAACGATACACTAACTGAGGTAGATAAAGGCGGGTTATTTTTGCCGTTAGTGTATTGGGCTCCAATCCTCGTATCGCATGTATGTATTGTGCATGTATTTTTTTATAATTTATAAAAATTTCTTTGGAGATGTGACTCGTAAGTAATACAGCAGTAACTAATTGTACATTAAAGTTAAAATTATCGAAAATAAATGTCAACTGTGTGTTTGTTATACGAAATTACGATACAGGAACTTGAGTGGGAAAAGAGAAGGGGCAGTAAAAAACGCCAAGTCCTTACTCCTAGCTCTGTACAAAGATGAACAGACTAACGATTCAACTCCAAAGGAAATAAAATATGCAATTTTATTTAATTGATGTGTAGATATTATGCTTGTAAGCATTGTAGATAAGTGTTTATTATACCCGAAGCATGTATTTAGTCTAATGTACTTAGTGTTTAATAGATTTGCAAATATTACCTATTGTTATTATATCAACTATTTTATATGCATATTCATAATTATGTTTGCCGGAATGTAAAAAAAGAATGCTATCCTATTTTATGAAAGCGATGTGAATTTTCGTCTCGAGACAAATTGTATTGCGGACACATCACGAGTTTATATTACCAATCTCAATCGATTCTTTAACTTCTAGCGAACTTCAACATACGGTACTTTCACATGATCTTTCAGAGATTCATTTGGTTTAAACTAAATGTCCCTTACGATTGTTATAAGTTATACTAGTTGTTTACAACCTCCTTCTTTTTGAAGCCGGTTAAAAAGTAAACACTATTTAGTTATTTATAGGTCTGTAGCCAGAAGAGAGTAACTAATGAAGCATTATAAAGGTCCCGCAAAGTGACTCGCATACCTAATAAACGTTCTACTTATGAATGACACATGATCTTTCAGAGATTTTCATACAAAAATTGCTAATGTAGTAGTCGCTGCGAGCCCGTTAGTCTATAACCAACTCCTTGGTCCGATCGAAATTACCGTGTGTCATATTACGCTCGAGGGTCGATACTTCGCGAAATTCTTTGCGCGGCGTAAGTGAGGTTATGTTACTCTTATCTACCCTCAGCCCACGCTACATAGATGTGCGCACGTCTGTTACAACTTTTGTTTAGTTTCTAGTATACATTTCATAATCAGTGTTTGAAATTACCACTGAACTTGTCTGTGTTACAGTTTTTCGTGCGGCTGGATCACATTAGGAAGTGCTTCACGCAGAATGGCGGTATCTTCGTTTTAGAAGAATTTAGTAAGTTTTTAAAATAAACTAGCTTCAGTCAGTTTTTAAACAATATACAGGGCGTCCCACGGATATGCCACATGGAGGGAAAGTACCTTGAATATTGCAGATGGAACTTTTTACTGAAAGAAGACATTTGAATTTAAAAAACAATTTAAACTGCATTCATAGATATTTAAATAATTACATGGTTGAACCGGAAATCGAACCCGTTACATGAGAATAATAATAATCATCACCCTGTAGCTTTATCATACCGATCGAAAGGCTTCATCATAAGGATTATTTTTTGCTAAATAACATAGTGTCACAAATAAAAGGAAGACCATGAATTTTAACATTTGATGTGAAATTTTGTTCAGAAAAATGAAAAGCTGACATTGCCGTAAGGACATTATACGACTGACATTATCATAAGTACCTATAACTAATAAATGTACCCACTTGAGAAGTACTTTCCCTATTATAATTTAAGTGCATGATAATATGAAAAAGAGATACGTAATTAGTAGGTACCTACCTGGTTGTATGCTGTATGCGACTTTGTATTCAACAGGAAGGTACTCATTTTGAGCATTTGATAAATTGATTAATTTTGTATTAAAAATGTTAAAATTCATGGTCTTCCTTTTATTTGTGACACTATGTTAGTTAGCGAAAAATAATCCTTATGATGAAGTCCTTCGATCGGTATAATAAAGCTACAGTGTGATTATTTTTCTCATGTAACGGGTTCGATTTCCGGTTCAACCATGTAATTATTTAAATATGAATGCAGTTTAAATTGTTTTTTTTTAATTCAAATAATGTCTTCTTTCAGAAAATGATCCATCTACAATATTCACGGTACTTTCCCTCCATGTGGCATATCCGCGGGACGCCCTGTATACAGGGTTATGTGTTATGTCGGCAATCCATTAAGGGGACATATATAACCCCTATGCAATTGTCAACCATTTTCAAGTAATTTAACAAATAAATTTTTTTGAAGATTTCTGCGGTACCTACTTATACAACTTTGAAAATTGATTTAAAAAAAAACAATGCATGAATTTTTTAAATTATTATTATCTGCTTGCTAACACTTCAATACGTAATAATCAGCCATAAAATAACAATTGTCTTCAATAGTTTTTAAATCAGAGCTACAAATCATAAAAAAAACATATTTAAGTTAATTTTGTATAAGGTTACTGGTATCGTTTTAGTTATCAGTAATTTTGTATTAGAATAGAATAGAATAGAATAGAATAGAATAGAATAGAATTTTATTTGTATGAATGTAGTTTTACATGGTATGTATGGTGTTAATATTTGTTTAAGTTCTAAACATTCTACCACAACTTTATGGTGTACAAATATTCAAATGGCACTCTTAATTATGCTACAATACAATTAATAATACAATTAATAATCTTAATTATGCTACAATACAGTACAATTCATTTTAAGTCCAATCCGAATTAATATTATTATAATTAAAACACTCATAAATCAATGTCAAAAAATAAGTACATGTCATCTTGGATTTTCACAATATTCCATATATTCGCTAATGTCATAAAAACAGTTATCCAATAACCAACTTGTCAGCTTTTTCTTGAACATGGGAATGGGAAGTTCCTTAAATGAGTTCGGCAACTTGTTATACACCTGAATGGCATGAACATATACATTCCTCCTAAATAATTGCAGTCTACATTGAGGTACATTTAATTCATATTTATATTTATTTCTAGCAGCAGCCTTTTTGTGGCTCACTTCTGATCTATTAATGTACTAGTGTGTAATTGTTAGTAATGTAAGGTTATTTTAAATAGTTAATAATTATTACAAGTAGTGTTAGCTATCGCATTAGGTTTGTAACCTGTAATGATAGTATAAGAGTTTTAAATAAATAAATAATCATTACAATTTTCATAATTTTTTGACTAAAAATGGTCGATTTCAGCAAAAAAGAAATGGTTGACATTTGCATAGGAGTCATAAGGGGTAATTTGGTTGCAAATGACCTCTCCTTCATCCCCTTAATGTATTGCCGATATATTACCCTGTATATTGGATGGATATTTGGATTCAGAAAATAGCGCCTAAGGGTTGGATGCGATCTGCGGACTCTCCGTCCGCTTACCGACCCATCGTGGTGCTCGACGAGGTGGGCAAGCTCTTTGAAAGAGTTATTGCAGACCGCCTCGTCGGGTGGCTGGTGCAGGAGGGGCCGGATTTGGCGGAGAGCCAGTTTGGTTTCCGCAGGGGGCGCTCTACGGTGGACGCCATCATGCGCGTGCGGTGGCCCGGGGTGGGGTCGTCTTGGCGGTGTCTCTAGACATCGCCAACGTCTTCAATACCCTGCCCTGGAGTTGCATCAGGGAGGCACTCCGGTATCACCGGATGCCGACCTACCTCTGTCGAGTGGTCGAGGCCTATCTGACGGACAGGGCCGTCATCTACCTCGGTCATCGGGGAGAGTGGAACCGGAGAAATGTCGTGCGGTGTCCCACAGGGATCGGTCCTGGGGCCGCATTTGTGGGACATCGGTTACGACTGGGTGCTGCGCGCCGACCTCCCTAGCGGCGTCAGCGTGATATGTTACGCTGACGACACGCTGGTCCTGGCGCAGGGGAGGTCGCACCAGGCGGCGGCTGATTTAGCGACACGCGGGGTTGCGATAGTCGTGGAGAGGATCCGGCAGTTGGGACTCGAGGTGGCCCTGCACAAGTCCGAGGCCATGTGTTTTCATGGTCCTCGGAATGCGCCACCGTCGGGTTCCCAAATAACGGTAGGAGGGGTTCACATCGGAGTCGGGTCGACGATGAAGTACCTGGGACTCGTCCTCGACAGCCGGTGGAACTTCGTGGAGCATTTCCGACGTTTGGCTCCCAGACAGCGGGCTGGGGCTGCTTTGAGGCGGCTCCTGCCCAATCTGGGGGTCCAAACGCCTCCTGCCGGAGGCTCTACGCGGGGGTCGTGCGGTCCATGGCCCTTTACGGGGCACCGGTGTCTGCGCGTTCCCTAAGGCTGCGGCCAGCCCAACGGTTGAACGCGTCCCAGAGGGTCATGGCCATCCGGCTAGTCCGGGTATACCGCACGGTCTCCCGGGAGGCGGCGAGCCTCCTTGCCGGATTGCCGCCGTGGGATCTGGAGGCAAAGGTCCTCGCGCACGTGTGGGAGTGGCGCGAGGAGGTGAAACGCCGGGGCGTAACTCCGCTGCCGCGAGAAATCACGGTACAGCGGACAGAGCTCCGGCGGGATCTCATGGCGACATGGAGGGCGCGACTGTCGCAACCCAGCGCTGGGCACGCCACAATTGCGGTGATAAGTCCCCTCTTTGAGGAGTGGTTAGAGCGGCGCCACGGCGTCCTCACCTTCCGCCTGACGCAGGTCCTCACCGGACAAGGCTGTTTCGGGAGGTTCCTGTTTCGCATAAGGCGGGAGGAAATGCCCGGGTGTCACCATTGTGTGGATCGCCCGGAGGACACGGTGGAGCATACAGTGGAGGTCTGCCCGGCTTGGGCAGAGCACCGCCGTGTTCTCACGGAGGCGATCGGCGGCGGCGATCTCTCGCGTCCGAGCCTGGTTCAGGCCATGGTGCGGAGCGAGAGTGCATGGGAGGCCGTCACCTCCTTCTGCGAAGCAGTGATGCTCGCGAAGGAGGAGGCGGAACGCGTGAGGGAGAGGCAGCCTCACGCCCTCAGTCGCCGCAGGAGACGCCCTGGGCGGCGGGAATCGCGAGGCGATTTCCGGCCACCGTAGGCGCGGTCCTGCGGACGGTGAGTAGCGGGTAGCTCGCCGTCCGGTAAGGACCAGGCCCGAGTCGACGGCGCGTTGTGTTCCACGCGCGCCTCAAAGAGATGTCAGCAAGTGATGGGGTCCAATAGGGCCGACGCCGCTGGCGTCGCGGGTTGTTTGAAGAAGATACCGCGGCCCTGGCATAGGCAACTGAAGGAACACGGGTGGGTTTTAGTCAGTAAAAGTCTGACACGCCCTTCCGCTCCACCCAGAGCGGGAGAAGTTATTTGATGATTTCCCACCCTCAAAAAAAAAAAAAAAAAAAGGGTTGGATGCGATTCTAATCAAGCCGAAGCATGGGCCTTATGGTACATGCTGCCTCCAACAGCCTTCACGTCTGCCCATCTTGCTAGATAGCCATTTCTTCAGGCTAATTTTTGCCCAACAGTTGCTAGTTAACATAAAAAGCTTAAATTGCCTATATTTTACGTTTCAGATCCAAAAACAAGACAGATTATACAAAGGAAATATAAATCTGTAATGGCAAGTAACATTTTTGCAATCAATTTGTTTTAGTTTGTTTAATTTTTGTTTATTTTCATTTGATGTGATCGTTTATGTACATGTTTCTATATGTTGTAGGCAGAAAAAGTAGTGCTTGATCTTCACCGTTTCTTCTCCTTGTGGCTTTCCCGTTACTTTGTCGAGACCGGTGGACATCAATTGAATTATACACCTTGCGTTTCTTAGCTCATACCCTTCCTAGTCAGTGTACGTACCAACCGCACGTGTTTTTTTTTTCTTATTTGTTTTATTATGAAGCGTTATTTGCGCATATTTTTCACGTCACCTACTGTGCTCATTGTGTATGTACAGTCAACGAAATAAACAACAAAGTCTTTTTTTAAATGTTTTTTGTTTGTGCTCAGTAGCCAACAAAACAACAAGTCTTTGCCTACATAAAGTCTGCAAAACTGCTTTACAGTTTGCCGAAAGTTGTTCTCGTCTAACAATGGATTACAAATTTTGAAATCGCATGTGCTAGTATAACTTAATTATGCTGAGTAAACTATAATAAATATACCTACAGTCGAGATTCTATACCTACCTTGCCAGGTGACTTGTATATTGCTGACTGTACCTGCATAACTCATATCGCTGCATTTACTCTTATTTATAATCAGACACATAATTATTATAACATCTTTACTACCATCTAGACATTTTCTGCCCACCATTAATTAACGTTTCCAGTGAGAGAGAGAGAGAGACGGAGCTATATACGACCTATAGCACCATCTCTCTCTCTGCTTCTGCCCTGCTATAAGAGCTCATAGTAAGCCCCCTGTCTGATGAGTAAATTTTAATGCCTAGCACAAAATCTCGAAATGGTTGTAGGAAAAAAAACCATTTCGAGATTTCAAATTTTTATAGAATTATTTCATGGCTATAATGTATTTTATCAAAAGTCAAAATATTTGACACTGGAACCTTTTTTTCATAACGATCAATGAGTTCTAGGATCACGTTATGTAAAGTATACAAATTAACGAACGGAAAACAGTCCGAGTGATTCATTTAAGGAAGGATTTTCTTCATTTGTGCATAAAATGTGATACTATTATTGGTATTGTATGGCATTGCAGGCGGACCAGATATGCTACGCGGTGCTTTGTGTATTCTCTTACTTCGCGGCGGGTCACGAACAGAAGAAGGCGATACTCGAGCAGGCCGCGCGCGTGCCGCCCGCGCCGCACGATGCGCTCGCGCCCGCCGCCCACGCGCAGCACGACGCGCGCAAGACCAGCCCACAGGTCGGTTGCTACACTGCTAAAAGCATCTTTCGGCGGTCGAATAACGCAGGGTGGCGCTGCTGATAAATATGTATTTAAAAAAATCAATAGGCCAGTGAACAGTAAAAAAAATGTCTTATGAATATTGTATTGTAGAATGCAGTTCGTTAGCTAAAATGTCGGTCACTGGACGTTGAAAAGAAACGGACGTCCTGAGGCTCTCCGCCATAGTTTAAAAGACCTTTGATGCAACGTGCACAACACATGTTCCAAGTTTGCGTTACTTGCCGGACATCGAAATCGAAGTGTTCCTCTTGTTTTGATGTGGTTGTGACTTTATGTCGCCAAATAAAATACTTACATTAAAGCATTGCAAAAGTGGGATGAATTTAGCCTACGTGCGTTCCTGATCTCAGGCGTGCGATCCAGTGAGAGAGACTAATCAATTGCCTGCCGAAGGACCCAGTACCCCCGAGCGACATAGCTTGACCCCCGTGCAAGGTAGTCTGGTGAGATCTTTCCATATTTTTCAGAGATTTGCTTCTCTCTGCAAAGCACATACCTTATCGAAGTGATCCGAGTAGGATTGCGCCAACAAACACACAGTACTGACTGCTTGTTATACCTAGTATACCTACTAATCATACATGTATGAATGAACGAATGAAATGCACTGACCCCGACGTGGTTTGGCCAGACTCGATTACTCGAATAAACCCAAAGATTCACACTAGCCCCTGTTGCCTCATGTTACATGGTGCAACAGAGACCATTGCATATCAAGGCCGACCGGGTAGATAGACCGGGGCCGCGATAATGGTAGGGAAGATGTGCCCTTAGGGTGTAGAAGGATTATAGAGCCGTATCGGATCTGCATCCGCAATTAGTAAAGCCGGGTACAGACTTACGAAATGTGACATGCAATGTAACACGCAATGAAATAATTTGCCGTCCACATTGTCGCAATGTACCATGCAATGTAACAGAATTCCCTAAGTGTGGACGCCTTGCGCGCGCGAACCGTGCACACTACGCGCTCGAACAGAGCATTTCAACTCGTGCGCGTGCGATACGCCGTTTTTCGGTTTTTTCGCCGAACACAAAGGGGCGCGCAGTGTGCACGGAGCGCCAGTGTAGACGGGTTGTATGTCTGTACTGCGGAACGCGCGCGAACAGTGGAGGAAGTTCTCTTCGCGTGTTCTCGGCAGACTGGGCTATGATTGCCGTGCGCACGCCGGATACAGATGCGAGTAGGTACAGTCGCCAGCAAAATTCCATGGACAGTACAGAAATAAAATCGTGTGAAGCGAGAAATGACGCCACCTAGCGTAAACCAGTTATCGACTAACAAAACTTAATTATGCTGTTACTAGATGGCGTTGCTTTACTTTAAACGATAAAATATTTTTAATACTTAATTTTTGTCTCTTCAAACATTCAAATAATTTATAACTGTTCTAAACACTATTAATTTAAAATTGAATATCTATATATGTATTGAGTATATGATTTTCTGAGTTTTAGTTTCCAAACTTGAGAGGGTAGGTTGAATATGGATTTATAAATAATTGGTAGGTAGTATAATTAATACTTAGATCGATGAGTTATGACTAAGCTCAATTAATTCGCTAAGTTCATTTCGATTACCTCGTTCGAGTGCCTTTTGTTCAGTTTTTATTTGTAATCAGGTGAATTACTTATTTTACCATAATGAGTACGCGTTGTAATATTGATTTGTAACGAAATCAACTCAAATAATTGCTTTGCATAATCACGGCAAAAACTTGTCAGAAATAGCCAAAGAGACCGGTGTAAACGTAAGTAGTTTTATTTTTACAGTATTTTAAAACTCCAATAATTTTTTTATCATGCTACTTAATAATCATTATTTGGTATTATTATTTCTGTTTTATTGTTGCAGAGAAAAACAGCTGTTCTACGGGTACGACAATTTGAAGAGAAGGGTTCTTTACCACACCATCAAAGAACTGGTAGACCACGGCTCAAAACTCAAACTCAAGTGGTCAAACTATGATAAGGGACTATGAAGAAAATGGATTTCTGCCGACTAACCACTATGCTGGTTTATGTGTCACAAGTGTTGACACCTTCCGCTTGCTCTTTACAGTGGAGGGCTGCATTATCGGAGGCATGCTGTGAAACCCTTGCTCACGGAAAACCATAAAAGGGCAAGATTACAATTTGCTTTGGATCACACTTCGATTGGAGTAATGTCATCTTTACAGATGAAAAAAATTTAAGTGCAGTGAACACGGACGCTTATGTTTGTGGCGGCGAAATAATACGCGTTTTACAAGTGGTCACGTAGTGCCCAATATGCAATCTGGTCATATAACAGTGAACATGTGGGGATGGATGAGTGCAGCCGATCCGGGAGAACTATTCAGGCTACCAAGTCGAGGAAATAGTGCAAAGTGCTGGAGGAGACCATGTTGCTTATCATTTATGGAGTGTTATCGTTCAACGGTGGAATAATCAAAATGAGCGTACTCCAGAAGCGTTAGAGGCTCATTGTTTACAAATATGGGAGAGTAGGTATTCGTGGTTCAGATTTGTGTAAAAATTTAATTAATTCAATGCGTTCCCATACCATGCAAGCTGTTTATCAGCCAGGCCAGACCCGAACTATTATTAAATAATTATACTTAATTAATATTATTTTACTTAGTGCTTATTATTTATACTAACCGGAGACCTGGTTATGTGTGTAACCTGTGTTTATTTACTTACATATTTTAAATAACTTAAAAAGTTATGAACACTGCAAGTTCAAAAAATATAATTTTTAGTTTTTTTATGTTATTTACTAACCATTGTTTTTGTGCAATTGAAAATTGTAAATTAGTAGTTTTTAGCCTACCTATTTAATCCATTTAATCCGTTTGACTTTTGTGATAAAATAATCTGGTCTCCTGTTGGTTTTTATTGAGGTTACATAAGCTTCAATCCTCTTTCCAATTTTGGAAACGAATACTTAACTATGGCCTCAATAAGAAGTTATACATAATATTATAATGTTACACGATATTTAATAAAGTAAATGTTAAGTGTGAATAATAAACTGTAAGAAATAAATCTCTACAATTTTTTAATAGTGCCTTTTTGTTTGGCGAGCCTGTTTACCTGCTGTGACTCTGCTCTTTTTTCTGGTTGCTAAGTAACTACCAACTCGAATACCTACTAATTATTAAAAGTTGAATCCACTCGTTATTCGTATCGGTTTCTTTTGATAATAGACTTAACATTTACGAAGTGTTATTCAATGTCTTAATAGACCGGAGGTATCAAGACCGCTTGCCGTGTATGAGGTTGGAGGTTCAAATCCTAGGCACGGCATGTGCTTTTTTGTCATGCATTATATTTTTATTAAAAGAAAGTATTTTTCTACTTTGTTTTAGTAATATTTATAAACAATTAAACAAGAAAAATAAAATATTGTAATAACATTTAATAATATTTATTATTGCTATTATTTAACAAAACGTTGATCTTATTTTCCTACAAAGATTACAATTTACAATACAATTACATTGACATTTTACAATTTGACTTGATAATTTACAGTTCTCATAATATGACACGACAATTTTTCCAACTGACACAAACGGGTTCCTAGACAAGTGACATCCTTTAACGCAACATCAAACGTTGTACTTATAACTTGAGGGTATGGATTAATTTTATAAAGAAAACGTAAGTAAGTAAAATTAATGGATACCCTCAAATTATAACATCTATCGATTAGACAGAGACCTAAAGATAAAGTTACTCGGACGATAGTAGATAAAAATTTCAACACAATTCTTAAGGTATCGCTGGCTAGTTCGTGAAACTGCTGGTATGAATATGACGACGTTTGGTGATGCGATGGTTCGAATCCAAGTCGAAACAATTAACTCTTTTTGCAGTATTCTTTAAATTATTCGTAACGGGTTCAATGTTGTAGCAGTATTTATAACATTTTAAAACTTGAGGGACACATACTGACGCCTGTGTGCATTTAGTTAGGACAAAAATATAAAAAAAATTACACCCATTTTTATTTACGGGAGTATAACCTACAGGTGACACTGGGTATTGTCATTGTGTAAAGTTAAGACTTTAAAGGACATGCGATTTTTATTATTCTTGTAGAAATTAAAAGTAAAATTGCCTTGTGATAGAAAAAAATGAAAAAAACCATAAAACTTTTGTCATCTACAAGTGACACTGGGAATTGAACAGATAATACATTTCGTAAATAATTAATCATAGTTGTGAAGAAACCAACGCCATCTAGTTTGATTTTCGAAAACTTCAACTCAAACGTTCACAGGAAAATAGACATTAAGGTATCCATGCAATTTTGCAGGTGATTGTACATTCTCGGTTCGTGCGCGCGCTGCGTCCACACTTATGGAATGCTCCTTTCATATTACATTGTATGTTACATTTCGTAAGTCTGTACCCGGCTTAAGCAATGGAATTGTGGAGAGACGGGTGATATAAATGTATGTTTTAGCGACGTCGCCGCCAGGTTGTTTCAAGTCCAGCTTCACCAGTGAATCTTTTGGCGGGGTTAACATAAAAAATAGTCGTGAATGCAGTTTTGCATTCTCGACTATTTTTTATGTCACTGCTATGCTGTATTACACGTTGCTGTTTCCAAAATCTTCGTCTGAGGTGTCGCTGCTATCCGTTTCAAGTTTCGTAAATTTCGCTAGCAGCCTTCTTGATCTTATCTCGTTCTTCAGCCGTGTCCATCCAAAAGTTGATTTCCTTATCGAAGTAAGTAAATTCCTGTTTTAGGTTGTCATTATCATTGTATGTGTGTCATTGTGTGTGTATTGTATGTGTGTGGCCGACTTTTTTGGATTTGGCAAGTTGAAACAAATATTGCACGATCAGCAATTTGGTTTCACCAAAGGACGTTGCACGACTGACGCGGGTGTCACTTTATTAAAGCACATATTTTCAGCGTGGGAGGAGGCCCGAGATGCCATAGGAATCTTTTGTGACCTCTCCAAGGCATTTGACTGCGTAAATCACGAAACCTTACTCTTGAAACTTGAGCATTACGGACTAGGTAAACTTGCGCTCAGTTTAGTAAAATCTTATTTAAATGATAGACAACAGCAAGTTCAAATAAATGGTGTCAATTCACTCGGTCTAAAAGTACAAATGGGTGTTCCACAGGGCTCGATATTGGGTCCTTTCCTCTTTTTAGTATATATCAATGATTTAACCCATTTATTTAAAAACCAACCACAAATGGTGTTATTTGCTGACACATCCTTAATTTTTAAGATAAACAGACGTGCATCAAATCTTGACGACGTAAATAACGCCCTACTGCAGGTTCAAAATTGGTTCACTGCTAATAATTTAGTATTAAATGGGAAAAAGACTAAATGTATAAGATTTGCTTTACCAAATGTTAAAAGTACTGATTGTGACATAGTATTGAATAAAGAGAAACTAGAATTCGTCGATAAAACTGTTTTCCTGGGGATTACGCTCGACTCAAGGCTGCAATGGGGTCCTCATTTAACATCTCTTGCAGGACGGCTAAGTTCAGCAGCATATGCTGTGAGAAAAATACGTCAATTTACTGATGTAGGTACCGCGAGGCTAGTTTATTTCAGTTACTTTCATAGTATTATGTCTTACGGTATCTTACTATGGGGACGGGCTGCAGATATAGAGTCTATTTTTATTCTGCAGAAAAGAGCCATCAGAGCAATATATGGCCTCCGCAGGCGCGATTCTCTAAGGGAACTGTTTAAAGATATTAATATCATGACGGTACCTTGTCAATATATCTATGAAAACATCATGTACGTAAGGAAAAATCTAAATCTTTTCGGTAAAAGAGGTGAAAGACACAATTATAGGACTAGAAATAGGGACCATTTAGTTCAACCAGGTTTCAGACTAGCTAAAGTAGACTCATCCTTCATGGGGTACTGTTTAAAATGTTATAATAAAATACCTCCGCACATACTCCAGTTAAATGAAACGAAATTTAAATCATGTATAAAACGCACACTATGCAGCCAGGCATATTATAAGTTGGGAGATTACATTGCTGACAAAAATGCTTGGCTAAATGCTGGTCCTGCTCCACAAGGACGCTTAAACTAATTGATTAGCATTCGGAAATATTGTTGGAGCTGCTGAAGATCAAGAAAAGAGAAAATTTTCTTTGCATTGTGTAAATTCAATCTCTTAATATTGTATAATTGCATTGCACATGTGTGAGCACTATGTAGCTAATATAAAGCTACCTTTTACTGGGTTCGTCTTTCACTGACTTGAATGTGCCCTGGCGGTTGAGAGTATGTCATGCTCACTCAAATGTCTCGCTGGTGGTGGCGTGTGTGTTGGATCATTAAGTTCCCTTCAAAATGGTTGAGCTAATTGGTGCTGATCCATGCGTCATGTTCGTGAACGGGCGCCGTCAGTTGGGACTGGTCGTCTCTTAGCTGCCACGGCTTATTTTTAATTTAGTTGTTTTTAGTTTTTATCTTTTTCATTACGGACGCTTTTAACGTGCACGTCTTTCTACATTGTTCTCACATCTATATTTTGAATATGAACGATGTAACCAATATTATGTAAAATATTTGATTTAAAAGAGTGTCCGTGGAGTTTCTTGCCCGTTCTTCTCCAGGATCTACGCTTTGGAATGGGCAACTAGCTTCATTTTTCTGACTGACCGACCCAAGCAAGACCGACCCTTTGACAATTCAAAAGTGCCTGTAATTGGTTTATTTGAAATAAATGGTTTGAGTTTGAGTTTGAGTTTGAAGTTAGCAAAATATACCTAATGATGTCTCACTCGGAATTGGAATTCACCGAACCAATATGTCCTCTCGCACAGCACGACCCTTTTTAGGGTTCCGTACCAAAATGGTAATAAAGGAACCCTTATGGTGTGACTCAGTCTGTCTGTCTGTCTGTCACAGCTGGATATCTCAAGACCTACTGCTACTGCTACTACTAATGCTATCAGCTTGAAATTTGGAACAGTTTTAGATGACGTTTACCCAACTATTTTGCAAATAAGAAAGAAGTAAGAATGTTTATATTTTTTTTGTAACAGGGACTGAAAGGGGGTTTTAAAAATTCAAAGTGAGGCTACTAGTGCATGTGGGGTATCATATGAAAGAGCGCTGCTTGCACATTCTCAAACATTTTTTTATTTTTTTTAGGCCGCATAGTTTTTGACTTTTGATGAAAAATCTAAAAAAAAAAATACCGTTACCTTATCTCCGAAGTTTGCAAAGATAAAAATCTGAAATTATTCTATGTGATAGAAGTTTATGTAAAGATAACAGGAAAAATAAAACGATGTCTATAAATAGCACACTTTTTCAGAAATCGGAACGGAACCCTCGGTGCGCGAGTCCGACTCGCTCTTGACCGGTTTTTTTTTGCAGAGGGTTGGGTACCTACCGGCAAGAAACTCCAAAAGTAATTGGCTTTTACAATATTTTCAAATACCAGTGTTAATAGGTATGGGAGTACAGTGTAGGCCTTTCAACAAGTCTACCAGGGCCTATAACGTTCTCACATTCACAAAATAGAAAATAATCAATATAAAGGGTAAATAAAAGAATACATATAAGAACCTATTTAAACCAAATGGCACTATTACCATTACAACTACAGTGACTAATCTTAATAAATATCATATAATAATAATAAATAAAGATTTATTGAACAAAAATGGTTGAACAATTAAACACAAACAACACCACGAGTATACAATAATAGCGTATTACAATTATATAACCACTAGTGTTATAAGCAGTCTGTATGAACTCTGGTATCCAAAGAAAGATTTAACTTGTGTTATGGATACCAGCATTCTCACATAAATGACATACAAAGGTTACATTGGTTGCAACAGACGACGATGTCAAGAGTGGCGCAGTGTACAAGAGAAAATCACACTAATATTATAAAGGTGAAAATTTGTGTGGGGGTGTGTATGTGTGTGTGGGGGTGTGTATGTGGTGTGTGTGTGTATTTTTATGTTTGTAACGGCGGGACCAATTTTGATAAAACCTGGTATGGAGGTAGCTGACACCCTGGATTAACACATGACTACCTTTAATCCCGGTCCTCGCGGGTGAAACCGCAGGGCGCAGCAAGTGCGAAAATAAAACACATGAGTGAGGAAAGGTTTTGTATTCACGTCTGAAGGATCATCCATCGTACCAGGTTAGCGTGTGTCTAAAGAAGTGATGCTTAACATGATAACTTTATAAGATTTTCCGTTTCTTCGTAGCTTTGCGCTTGTAACCACCTTTTGACCCTAACTTTCAATTCTTTAAAAGTAGTGGGATATATGGAGCAATGTTTGTTACTTAAATTATACAGTCGACTCCCGATACCATAGAAATGCCGTCGAGCAAGTGCCGTTCTGCACCATTGAGTAGGGCATACCGAGTAATACCGACGTTTCATGTCCACAAAATCCACTCAGCACTTAGGTACATACTTACAAAGTGTACTTACATAGTTTTGCCGTTAATGAGGTACCAGGGAAGGCACATGTGCAGGAATTATTGCTATGTGGCGGCATCTACATCGCCACATATGAACTACGCATCAATGACATGACGTCACGCAAACCTGCATCGCGCAATTAGAGTTTACCACGCGATTAGCATATATACAACGTCCCGACATCAACCGTCGGGCAGTGGCCCACCAGACACAACACCCGTCTGGTCGGAGGATCCTCCCTTTTCTATGGAGGATGAGTGAACTTTACGCCCTGTTCCTCATGCCCATAAATTGGTGACCCCGAGCATGAACGTCAGCGCAGCCTTCGTGCAACTACATCAGCGTGACGTCATCAGCATCACTTCCTCAAGCTTTCGAGCAGCGAGTCACACAGCCAGCCAGAATCCACGGCTTCAACAGGTATCCTGACCACCAGCATGCAGCGGACGCGCATTCCTGGTCATCACCTTCAGCCTCAACCCAGCGCTGTACACTCCGACTCACTGGAGCATAACGCAGCGCCACCCCGACTCACTGGGGTATCACCGCAGACAGTTCCGACTCACCGTGAACTATGCGGCACCCGGTTCCGACTCACTGGAACCACAACTGGCACTGGCAAGCATCGCAAGATACACGACTCAGCCCACTATCGACCTCCGGTCTCCGGAGGGGAGTGATGTGGCGGCATCTACATCGCCACATATGAACTACGCATCAATGACATGACGTCACGCAAACCTGCATCGCGCAATTAGAGTTTACTACGCGATTAGCATATATACAACATCCCGACATCAACCGTCGGGCAGTGGCCCACCAGACACAACACCCGTCTGGTCGGAGGATCCTCCCTTTTCTATGGAGGATGAGTGAACTTTACGCCCTGTTCCTCATGCCCCTTGTTTTTTAACGTTGCTGGACCATTGTTTTTTAACGTTGACAAATGCTCATGCATTCTGCACTACCACGGGGAGATAGTACAAGTTATGTGGGACTCTAACCCACTAAACTAACTCCACGGTGTCCTCTGTGCCGCTTACGGCGGGAACACGGGCACGCGTTAGCACTCATCCGCGAACCCGCCGCGGCTGTCCGTCACCGGACCATCCCCTGGGGAGTACTCCCCATCACCGGTGCACCAGAACACATTGGACGCCGTGACCACCCCAGGGACCAAACCAGCACATGGGTGCGAGACGACCCTGTATCTGGGCACCCTTGGTCCCCCTGCGACGGGTCAGGTAATTGGCCCCGCCGCCTGCCAGCCGCAGAAGATAGGGAGAGCGGCCAACGTGATACCGAAACTCCTACCCTGCGGCCCCACCGCCGGCCTCCAACCCTCAGCCGCGATGCCTTCCATACGACATCGCGGACAGGCTCAGTTGCGATGTTGCCCAAGCGGCACCGCAACCTACTTGTTGGCCGCTATGTCGTCGGCCCCTCCTCGGGTTCCACTTCGCTTCACCTTGAGTGACGTTGTTTGTCAGAGCCTTCCCGCCTCGACAATGCGGGAACCCACCGGGGGGATAAAGCCCATAGCAAATAGCCCATAGCCATAGCCAAAAACAGCAAGATTTTAAATAAATCATCAAGTTGTGTTAGTTAATAATAAAAATAGAAAATTAATACGCCTTCTTTTTGATTTGTGTAAAATTCTACGTGATCATTTGTCTTTTATTTATTTTTTTTATATTTCAGTTACCTACACAAATTCTTTACAAAATGTAAGGGAAAAGTTTTTTGCAATTTGTGACTTTTTGAGCACTCCAACGATGGTTGGTCTCATAAGTTTTTGATCAGTATTAGAAACAGGATCGATTGGCATCAAAAAATGTTTTTGTGTAAAATGGCTATTTTCTTGCTAACTGTATTTTTTTTTAAATCTGTGATTGGGATCAAAATTCCATAAAAAAATATGGATAGTCTCCTAAGACCATTTTCGCGTAGCTGCAACGGATACGGTACTTCCCCTTACTGCCCCGCTGAAAGATTCCACCCTGTATTTTATTAACACCTTAATTCTTTCATTCATCACACACCTACACCACTACTACTAAAAATTAATAGAATACACAAAAAAAAATTATAGAATACACTATACACGTTTTATATATGTCAATTACTTAATATGTTTGTATGAATTTATATTTTATTTTTTTATATTTTAGAAGAACACTTAACTATTAACTATTGTGGCCTCAAAAATCCTATCGACCGATTATGTACTTTATCTTGTAAGACGAAGGAGACTAGTCTCCACGACACAGGGAATCCTAGTGTGGAGGCTAGTGTTATGAGAATATTGAATGCTTAATTCTTGCACAATAAAGTTTTTATTATTTTATTATTATTTGTTAACAAACAATTTAAACCATCAACAAAATTTAGGCTGGGTTGCACGATAATAATACTGACCTTAACGGTTACTGCAAAGTGTATTTATCAGCTTCTAAAGTTATCAGTAACAGATATTTATCATTAGAGCAACCCATTTTTTGTCTAACAGGTACTTTACTTTAACTGAAGGTGCGATGTTTGTTATTGTTAAAGTAAAATGGTGCACCCAACCTAAATGTTGTTTGGGACACGTCATCATTTTATACAAGTAATATTTCTTTAAAAATTTGAATATCTATACATTTCTGGCCATCCAACAGGTGGAGAAACGCTCACCCGTGAGACGCACTGGTGAGGTGAGGTCTCCGGCCGGAAAGACAGAGCCCAGCGATTTAAGAGAAATGTCAGAGCGGCAGCAAGTTAGAGGCGGATACACCAGCACACCTGCTGCTGGCCCTTCGACTGCCCAGCGAACCGGGAGCGAGCGGGTTGGAGCCGAGCGAACTGGGAGCGAGCGGGTTGGAGCCGAGCGAGCCGGGAGCGAGCGGGTTGGAGCCGAGCGAGCCGGTAGCGAGCGGAGTGCAGGCGAGCGGACGGGGAGCGAGCGGGCGACGCGCTCGGACAGCCTGCCACCGCGCCGGCCGCCGCCTCCCGCCGTGCCGCCCGCCGCGCCCGCGCCGCACCAGCGCCTGGCGCGCGCGCACTCGCACGCCGCTCCGGCGCGACCGCCCGACCCGCCCACAGTGAGTGTGTCCTCCAGCCCGCCTGCGCTAGCGAGCTCATCACAGCCGGCTGCCGGCGCGAGCTGATGCTTCCTGTTTCCGCAGATCCCGCCGCGACCCGGTACGACGGGCGCGCGGCCCGTGGGCCCCCCGCCGGCCCTGCCGCCGCGCCAGCTGTCGGCGGCCGCGGACGTCGGCGCTGCACTGAGGTGAGCGACCTCCCGGCGTCGAGTCTTGTAGCATGAACTGTCTCGTCGTCCGGGACGCCGCGATGTGCCGTAAAGTATTAGGAGACATTCGTCCGGCCCCAGAGGGGGCGAAGCTGACCACGGTGACGCTTGTCGCAGAGGCGCGGGCGCGGCGTGCGGGGCCGGCGGGACTGGCGGGGCGCGGCGGGGCCCGCCACAGCGGCAGGGCTCGGTGTCGGCGCCGTTCGCGTCCACGAACCCGTTCACGTCGACGCGCCACGCTGAGTTCGTGATCCCGCAGCGTAACAACTTGCGCCGCTCCTCCACCACTGACAGAAGTTAATGCATCTGTGGTTCCGGATGTTTTGCCCTTATAAGCGTATCTGTGCTGCACACCCACCCCTCCCTGTTCGAAATTAGACAGTAGCCTTTCGTGTATAACCCGATGTGTGTTATCAATAAAGTATGCATAAAACAGTAGAGCTTGAGATATTACATTATAATAATCTGTCACAAAGCAATAATGTGTCTCAGGCATTTTGTAAATAGTGACTCGGCAGGTACAGATACGTCTGTACCTGCAAACCGATAGATATTTTACCAACTGATGGGTAACAAACGTTAGGAAAGTGCTGTGAGCTGTATAAATTTTTATTATTATTATGCACTGTAATGCTAATTTTAAACTGACCTGATAGAAATTACCTGCTAAAACAGAATTTATTAAGTAGGTACTTGAAATAAAATTAGTATTGTAGTGTTTAGCTATTTTTATATCTTTTATTTGTGCAATTAAAAAGAAATCATAAATTATGAGACAAACCTATGCATTCAACGTTTTGCAAAAATGTCCAAGCACCATATTTTGTCATGTCCATTGATGAAATAAGTCGCACTTATCTAATAAGATTACATGTGTCTGTATCGTAAAGATGAAGAAGGCGTTAGCGTGCTCAGTAAAAGTAAAAACTAATATATAATTTAACCGAGCATACCAGTGGCAGTGCTGTATAGGTATCTGTTTTTTGTTCTTACAACGGGTGCAGATTGATTGTAAAGTGCAATGTAACCGAAAGGGCAATCAAATTACCAAGTACCTCTGTGCTTAAATGATAGCTTGTATTCTCTGGTCAGAAAAGCTAAGCCTGACATGTTGTTAGCAAAGGAAAGCAATTTTCAGCGACAACAATTAAAATATTACCTATCAAGTTATTTTCAGGTATAGAACGGAATGTCAGATGAGTTAAACGTAAGGTACTGAATCGGGGTTATCCAGTTAATTTGCATATTACTGGTTTATTTACGAGTACATTTAAAGCGTGAAGATGTTTGGTGTATGAAATCACCCACGGTTGCCACGGATAAACGCACGTCTTTTCAGCACGCACGAAAGTCAGGGATATCGAAAACTAGAATGAAAATAATTATTTGAATATAAATTATAGTTTCATATAATTATTAATATTTTTTCATTTAAAATAGAAACACTTTGTCGATCATTGATTTGAATACCTATTAGCTATTACTTATTTATATGCATATCATATTGAGTAAATTGGCTAAACGTTTATGTATATTTCGCAATATATAATTATTCTTATCTTTGTAGGGTTCTTTTAGAGAACCTTGAGAAAATGGTACTTACTTAAATGAAAACTTATCAAATTGTAAAACTGGATACCTAGTAAGAGGCTATGCTGTCCCAAACTAAAAGACAATTCAAGAGAATTTTGATTTAACAACTTTAAAACTAGTATATAACTATACTAACTATCAAGTTCAGTTTGCCCTACAACTTCAAACATTTTTGTGATTCTTTTAATAGTACGGTCAGCAACAGAAGTCGGTTAACACTGCTACTTTTTGACATCATCTAAATTAACACAAAATTATGCGATAACCTGTTTTTTAGCATTTCATTTATTAGATAAGGGTTAATTTTTTCTGTTCCGATTTTAATGAAGTATTTTTCTCAATAATTAGAATTTAGAAAACACAAGTGTTAACGTTCTACTTTTGTTGCTGGCTGTACCTACTAGTCTCAAATCAACTCAAAAACGTTGGAATTTGATCCATTTCAGTGGAGAGGCAAAAGAACGATGCCCAAACAGCCTTGTCGAATTTGTAAAACCATGTTTGTCATTAGTTCTAATTTCTCATCAAACCACAAAATGTAGTAAAAACTCAATCTGTTCTAGCGTAAAGTTGATATTGGTCTAAGTAGAAATAACATTAGACTAGTTGACAGTTTTTAGGAAACCGATTTAAAATGTTCCTTGTGGTCTATTTTCCTTAATACATGAATCAATCTACCTAGCCTTTTCCCAACTATGTTGGGGTCGGCTTCCAGTCTAACCGGATGCAGCTGAATACCAAAAACATGAATATTTTGTCAAAATATTAACAATACCAGTTTATAAAACTCAATTTAATTTTCATACCTACTCAAAACGGGGCACACTGTAAAGGCGGCTCGAGTGATATCGTCATCTTTATTCGTCAAATCTGTGACAGATCGTCGCCGACAAACAAGTAAAACAAATTCAGTGTTTCTCCACCCTCTGCCGTTGGATTTCGCCTGCGATGTTTGATATTGATCCAAATAATCGATTATTTATTTACGTATGTTTTTTTTACCAATCAATGAATCAAAAAAAAAGTTAAATAATCGGATATTACAAATTATTACTCGTCGAATCAAATTGAGAAATAAAAAAAAAAATTAATAGAGATTTCAAAATAAAGAAGCGATGACAGTGATATAAAACGCAAGTGGAACGGACACTCAATAGATCGATTTCAAAACGCATCTGACGTTTTCGTTTTGATATTTCTCACTTCAATCGTAGTTTTCTGACTATTCCATTAATATACAAGCGAATGCTATTTCATTTTTTTTAAATCGCCTAAAAATCATTTACAAAACTAGGTTGAATTTTGAAATTTTTTATTTTTCAAACTGTCAACTAGTTTAATGGAAACGAGAATTGGAATAGACTTTATAATAAGCTACAGCGCCAGCCGTTTGGAGATTACAAGCAAATCACCTACTTAAGATAAGTAGGTAATATGGTTAAAAACTGCAAGGTTTAGTTGTTAGTTTTCACATTTGTCTTTTGAATAGAATATTACCTAATGTAAAAAAAAACAATTAATATCTGACAAGGTTGCAGTTTGTAGGTATTTGACATCCACTTGCTCCCATGTAAAACATGTCCTTGGTCCTATGCTTTATTTTATATTACTTACGTACTTATCTTACATGTTCCTACGCTATATATAAATGTAAAGCTGTTACAAAACCATCTAAATCTATATATACATGTACCTATGTAATACCTACCCACTAAAATGAAAAGACATGTATTGTAATTAGACATAGGTACTTAACTGCCGATTTTTTGTTATTATTTTATGCCAAAATAAATAAAATAAAATTATAAACTGATTATTTTTTTATTGGTAATCCTTTTTAATAGTACTGATAGGTACAGGGTCCTTCACAATGGTTTTTTGGTGGGACGTAATAAAATAATTTATAAACTGAATTAGGTACAATCAACTTACCAGTAAGTTGCCATTCGCAATCTTTTGAGTCTTATTTCGCATCTAAAAATCTTGCGTCCATCGTTTGGCACTGGCATCCTACTGGTAACTACACCTGTTTGTATCCACTTGCCTTTTCACAATAATAAAATTGAAATGTCCTAAGAACCGTGTCATTTTTATCATCTTATACTGGAGTCTCAGTGATTCGCAAAAAACTGCTAATAATGACAATTTGAATAATTAAAAATCAATCTACCTACTATTGATAGAAGATATAGGTATCTAGTATTAGTTTAGCTTATTGTTCAATTTTATAACATAACTCGGTTTCAATCAATTATACCAAAGCAGACATTCTATAGGCCGACCGTTTAACTCGCGTATCGCCTGCGCGGAGCAGAGAGCTACTCCGCGCACCCCTTTCACCCATCCGCTACCATCTCCCCTCGCTCCCTTCTTACCGCGCAGGCGATACGCGAGTTAAACGGTCGGCCTATAGTAGTAAAGTAGAACGGACATGAAAGCGGCGGCCATTATAAGACGATAAAATGGCATCGTTTATAAATAAATAGTTCCGTGACTGACCAGACCTAAACCACTGAAGGTAGCAAGGCGAGAGATGTACCTACCTCCCTTCTAAGAAATGGTTTTTGAAACTCCACCCAACAGGTCAAAGGGTAGGAACTTATCAGTTTTGTTTACAAACAAAGTTGCAGGTAGCTAGTCTAAATATAATAAGAATTACACCACTTATGTAGCGATAGTTACAATCTATACACAACATGCTCCTAAGTATTGTATATATACACATATATAGGTAGTCCTCTTCACCGTGTCCAGCGACAGCGAATGTATCATTATAATATCAACCAATTGCTTCAGCCTTTCAGAACAATAAAATTAACTCCTCTCTCTTTTTATGTGCATTCCATATTATCACAGATATTTGGTTTTCTTAGCAAAAATAAAATGCCGGCCGAATTCTCAAACGCAACTTTTGTTAAGTTCTTCATACTGACTTGAATGTGTCCCTATTAATTATAGCGACAGAAATACTCAAGAACGTCATATACTTAAGTGTCGTTTGAGAATTCAGGGGTTAGTTAGACCCGTATTCTACAACATAATTAAGTATAACATCTTCAATTGGTTAAAATATAGGTACCTACAGTCGTACGTAACTTGGCAAGGTTTTGGCGTAGTGGGAGTAAGTTCACGCATGTATCTACACGTAATGCAACATTTTTTTTTTACTTTTATTGATTGCCATTATTCTATGGTTATTGATCTTAGGTAAGTAATTTATTTTTAAACATTTCAGTTTAGAAGAAAGTTAATTGAAATCAAATGCACATCTAAAGAATCTTGCCAAGTTACGTGCCGGCGACTATATATCGTCGCTAATTTAACTAACTGACGTATCTGACATTTTGGACTAAGCCGATAGCCGACCTAACAATAGTAATTTGATACATTTTCCAAGTCGAATCGATCTGTCTAATCGGCGAATCTGTACCTATGCCTTACGATCTCCATGATAATGCAAAAATCGAGACCGACTTAACTAAAGTTTACAAAAAAAAAAAAGAAATATAGCTTGCCCTGTAAAATTTTCTTCAAATCAGTTACGTCACTTAATTAGATTAGCGACGATATATCTATATATTAGCCACGAACTATCGGACGCGACTTATCATAATACTAGGTACAGATTTTAAGGAAGTCTACTCTTGAACGTCCTTCGACCGAACGTTGTTGGTCGTTATGGACCCGCGCCATTTTCGACAATTCTTAAACACATTTTCCTCTTGGTTGTTTTGATGCAATAACTTCAGTTTATCCGTGATCATGGTACTTGCAACAGTGCCGAAATATCGGGAACTCGAACATAACAGTAAACATGGTAAATATCCCGTTTGTGTTAATAATAATGTTAGTGACCATGACAGTTTAAAAACTTAGTACAACGCTACCTACTCGGGTGCTAGACAAAATAAAAAGTTACTTTAGCGACATTAGTTACTGATTGTTTTCACGTATCGGTGTAATGTGTATTACTGACCATAGATAGTCAGGAAAATAAATAGTAAGCAAATTGACTACCAACTTAAATTGTCCGTAATATTCAAATCATAACTGTCATCTTTGACAGTTGTATGAAATAGCTACCTACCTATTCACGACAAATTGACGATAGTTCGTTAAGGCTTTATTATAATCGACTTAGGTAGGTACCTAAATCTCGTTTTAAATAGGTTATAAGTGCCTATAGGTATTCATAGATAGAATACGGGCCCTAAAGACATATGAAAGTATTGTTAAACCTATAGAATTAGAGTTCCTACTTCCCTATATCGCACATGACACAATAACTATGAATATCTAAGTAATTCTACAGAACAATACCTACTTAGGTTTCCAAAATTATGCTCTTTAAGCACACATTTCTTATGGTGTGTATACTTACACCAAAGGTTAGCCATTAAATGAGCCCGGTTTTTGTGTGTAGGTAGGTACTTAGGTAGACACCCCTAAGTTGACCGGCATGCGGCATTTAGTCTATATAGGTTCATTAGCATTACTTACATAGATACCTACTTAAAATCGAAACATTAAGAAGAAACACAGAACACTTAGCTTATCTATCTACTACTAGTGTAATATGTAGGTATATGTTTCGAGTAAGAAGCAGTTTTACAGTGAGTTGAGCAATTAAATAAAATAGTGACGGAGTGTTACAATCCTATCACTCGGACGTTTCAACTTGTTTCCTATTAGGTTAAGGCTGGGTTACACCATATTAGTAGTAACCTAAAGGTTTATGTCTTTAACAATAACTGTAACGCCGACTTTAACGGTTACTGCGAAATGTGTTGCACCGGCGCGGCGTACCTATTCATCAGCTTAGTTAAAGTTATCAGGGTAGGTACGCGTCTGACAGAAGTAACAGATATTTAACATTAACCAGTGAAGCGTGGGCGGTAAGGTTACACTTAAAGTTATGACGTCAGCTAACAAATTTTCAAATGGAGCAACACCATTTTTTATCTACATATCAGGTACTTTAACTGATATTTGTTATTGTTAAAGTAAGATGGTGCAACCCGCCCTAGTTATATACTTAGATACCTACATCCACGAAGATAAAGTTTAGGTAAGTGGGTACTAATCAAACAAAGCTTTTTTCAGTTCAGTATTAGTCTACGTAAGGCCGCGTCCCAACAAAAAGCGATCTTCGCACGACGATCGCGTTTGATTAGGACGCGGGGTTACGCATTTAAACTATTGAAACAAACGCTTTCATTCAACCTTGTTTTACCTGTGTACCTAGCTTGCATGGAATGTATAATTACCTACATCTCAACCCTCCCTCTCTCTCCTCACTTTATATAGGTAGGTACAACACCTCCACCTCTTCTCACTCTTACTTAACTTTTTTCTTGTTTATTTCGCCATATTCGGTCAGAAAATTAATATGAACAACATAAAAAAAAAACAGAATTTAATTACGTCACTCAAGATTTCAAATAATCTGTGTCTGTGATGTACCTACTTATGTTGTAAATAAACTTCTAGGCAAGGGTTAGAATGGGACAGTAAATAAGTAAGCAAAACGAGGTCGACAGGTGGCGCCATCAGCACAAGCAGAACGTCGCGCCGTTCGACCATTCGACCAAACGTTTCTGGATTTAAAAAAAATAGATATTTATGTTTTTTGTTAAAGTCACGGTGAATATGGCATCGTATACTGCCATAAAAAAGTTTTTTCTAATCACAAGAAAATTAAAGGTACCTACGCTGTATTTGAACAGCCGTACCTACACGCAGCACTGTTGCATGAATGCAATAATGTTTAGGCATACCTAATCAAAACATTTATAAAAAATCAATTAAAATATATTTAATTGATGACATGAGAAAGCAATGTTTGTTCACTGTTTGTGCTGCTGGCGCCACTGTTTTAATCTTGTCAATACTCTCCCATTTGCTCGTGTGTGAATAACTTATTTAATTAGGTACACGACATCCCTCATTGATAGATTTTCTTAAATGCGAACTTGAAATAAAACTAATTAGATAGGTAGTACCTACTTTACAAAAAATCTAGAGAAACAATAAGTACTTACTATATAATAATTAATTAACCATGGTAAGTTTAATTATAACAATCAGTCGGTATTTTTAAAAAGTGTAACTCACTAGTTACCAAAATTATAGGTAGGTATATACCTACCAAGCAATGAATGCAGCAAAAAACGGCGATACTATGTACATCTTCTTGAATTCAACTGCTGCCATCATTTTCGTCCCCAACCTAAAAAAGGTTTGAATGTTTTACAATATTATTTATAAACGTAAAACAGTGTCTCCTGCGAGTGTTTTTCGAAACAAAAAAGCCTTACCTACACCTAAACTTTTGTTTTCATACCAAGCTGTCTCCCGCGTATTAAAATATTTTTTTAGGTTATTAACACATTTTAGATCAGTTTTATCAATTATAGACTCAATATCGAGGAGAAGACACAGATTTCTAGTCTGTTGTTTTTTATTTTTTCTAATTCTAATTATTTTTTTTTTTAAACTTCTTTCTTACTTTTTTTCTTTTCTTTCTTATAAAAGCTTTCTTTAACAATAAAAAGCATTTTATAAATTTAAAATGAATTTTATTTGCCCATACAGATATTCCGCTGCATCCGGTTAGACTGGAAGCCGACCCCAACATAGATGGGAAAGGCTCGGCAGATTGATTGAGTCTAAGTGCTGGTAATTGAGTAATGTGGTGCCAATAACTGGTAATGGAGTGTAAAAATCGAAGTAGGTAGGAAAATTAAATTAGGACTTCTTAAAGTGCTGATACCCTAGAGTCTGGTACCCTATGTGCAATTGATGTGGCCAGCTACAGGATTTGGGTTTCAAATTCAGTCGAACATTAACAGTAGGCCACACCACAGTTTTACTATCCTGTGGCACGATTTGTTCGTTCGATTAGAAAAAAAAAACTTCTTTGGTCCGAGGATAAAAATATATAAGTACTAGTAGACAGGTAGTGGTGTGGTGAATAAAAGAATGGTACATTTTGATGCAAGTGGAAGCGGTATTGGAGCCTGAGCCGAAGGCGAGGGCTAAATGCAGCCGGGAGTGCAATGACAAAATTAAATGCTCACGCATACTCCACAACTACGATTTACAACACAAAAATAAATAATAATATCTTAAGCCGTGTCTCCTGTGCGTGTTTTTTTTCGAAACATTACACATAAACATGTCGTAGATTATAAAAGTAGAGCGATAACAGTGTCTCAATTGGTTCTTGTTCTAAGGTGAGGGTAAACGCCGTGACGCGCTCGCTAGAGGGGGGCGGCACGTGGGCAGAATCGTGTGAAGGTAAGTGAGTGACTGAACGACGAGTCAGTCTTGTGAGGGCAACGAACGGGTGCAAACCTCCAATTCTCCTACGATAAATTTATTTATTTTATTCATCAACACATACATTTGTTTTAACAGGTAATACCCAAGCTAACAAAAGTAGTCATGATTTGCTATTGGCAATCCCAAGTAACGGGTCTGGGTAGAATCACAAGTTATACAGTGGACAACATACTAAGTGTCACCCTCTGGAATTCCACCAAAGAGCAAGAAAATAAGTCCAAACGCCGAGAGACACTATTGAGTAGGTATTCTTACTGCACGAATCACCGGTGCAAACTTTAATAAGTTTGTACGGGTAGCCGGATCTTTAAAAAGATCGACCCTCGGTCCCAACCGTAACCTCCTGTCTGGAACGAGCAATCCCAACGATTCCAATATTTGTGGATTTTCAGTATCCCACGAAAAACCATAAAAACATATTTTACCAGAGCGAGGTTGCGCCTTACTTCCAATCCTTATTATAGTATCCAACCATCTCTATAACAAAGAGAGCTGGATACATAAGCGGGTAGAAAGGATAGACACCGTACTGCTTCAAGTATAGGTATCGGGTAAATTTGTTTTGCATCTTTTCCAGCATCTGAGGATATTTCATTTCATAAGGATTCCAGATGATATCACTAGTTTTCAAGTTGCTTCGCCAATGCATTGTAAAGTGCTTTCATTGCTGCCATATTTTTTAAATTGTCGGTTTGCCCGCTTACTGTGCGAACGTTAACCACTACCTGTGATAATAATTATTCTGAAAGTGAAATACTAACTGAATTGCTGTATCATCGTATTTAATTGCAACCTCCACTATGGATCCCTTACCACCGAATCGAAATGATAACGGCTCTATCGCTCAGCCATCGCTGATGCCGTCAAACATTTCTTTTCATACACAAGTTGTCTCCTGCGTATTATAAAATTTTAGATTAATAACACATTATAATCTCATTATATCATTATTTCTCCTCTACCGATCGTTATTTCTCCTTACAAAGTTTATTCCATTTATATATATATGTATGTATGTAGGTATATAATATGTATGTATTTATTCTTGTATTTTATAGTTATTTTCGTGTTATCTATCCTTTATGTTGCACCTGCCATGTTTTCTCCCTGCATCACCCTAAGGTTGACTGGTAGAAAATGCCTCAGGCATTAAGTCCGCCTTTGTACGGTATTTTTTTTTTAAATTGTGCATAAAGATTTAATAAATAAATAAATAAATTATGTGTAGACGTCGTAATGAGTTCCGACGAGGAAGACGTGCTTAGGTTTAGCAAATAAAGACTCCATATCGAGGAGAAGCCACAGATTTCGAGTCAGACCGTTTAACAAGACAATATAACCTCAAAACCTGTGTTGACTGAGAGTGACAGCCGGGCGGCTGGAAATGAAACGAACCCTTCCCCTTTTAGTTTTCCATGCAGCTCGGAGAACAAAACATCGTATTTGCAATTGCATATACAACTGTGTATGGCCACGCCTCTTTATTTCGATGTTTTTGTGTAATGTTTCGAAAAAGTAGGTACGCACAAGAGACACGGCTTTAAACATATAACCCATTATTCATAAAAAAATTAAACGCTCTACAAACCTAATTTTGTTAAAAGTTAAAATAGTGTTTTGTCTATTTCTTTCGAATTATGACTTGAGTTTGAAAGAAGAAGACAAAACACAATTTTAATTAAAATAGGTTTGTAGAGCGTTTTATTTTTTTTATGACTTAGGCCGCGTGTCCACGGCAAGAAATTTGTCGTGTCGGCTACGGACAAGATGAAAATATTCATGTACAGACGCCAGCAGGGCAAGCCACCCGAAACTGTCAATTTTTTTCAATCAACCTTGAACCTAATGCTTCAGCGATAAAGATGAAAATCTATTAAAGAAATTTGACAGATTGTAGTAGCTTGATGTGCTGGCGTCTGTACATAGGGACTAGTCTTGCTTAAAAATTAAAAAAAACGAAATTGGGTTTGTGACTGAATTTCTGTTTTGCAATTTTATTTTTAAAAAAAATAGTAATGTTTAGCCACTTAAATGCTAGCTTTGAAATAATATAAAATGATCACTAGAATATCGTAAAAAATGTTATTAAAATCTCGATTATGACTGTAAAAATGTCCATCCCTAGCATCAGGTGGAATGACACTGACAGCTCACTCCACGCTCACTTCACTTAAGTTTTCACGGTGAGATGATTACAGAATAGCATTGCGGATCGCGTCGTGTCTGGCGCAGACAAGATTTTTGTCTTGTGCAGCGCCGACGCAGTGTACACTAGTCGTGTGTAGAAACGACATGAATTCTTCCATAGACCCGGTGATTTTTCTTGCCGTGGACACGCGGCCTAAGGGGGAATATTTTGTAATGAATATTTGTGACAGAATGTCAAATGCCTTATGGGCTCGCACCCGACAGACGTTGTCCTGTCTTAGCTATGAATATTCTATTGCAAACGCGCCGAAGTTCCCGCAGGCGCAAGCTGAGAACATTTTGAATTGTTTAGAAAAACTTAACTTATATTTTAAGAATTGAACTACGTTTTTTTGCTGAAAAGTAAAATATACAGGATTTTTTTTTAAGCAGTGCGCAAATTTTCACAGGGTGTTCTACCCGTGAATATGAACAACTTTTACTATGGAACCAAACCTGAAATCGCGAAAAAAAATTCAGCTGCTCCCTACATTTTGCGAGTTTTAGTGTAGATAAATGTACTGAACAGCTGATTTTTTTTTCGCGATTTCAGAGTTAGTCCCATAATTAAAGTTGTTCATATTCATGGGTAGAACACGATGTGAAAATTTGCGCACTGCTTAAAAAAATATCCTGTATAAATAAATTGGGATAATGTGTTGTTACTTGTATCAAACCTCCACATATTTAGTACTTAAGTACAGTAGTGTAATGTTAGTAAATCGCTCTGTAACAATAAACTGTGTAGAAGTTTCTTTCATAGAAACCTTGTCCTGACAATTAGAGATACAACAAAAAAAGAATTAGCCAAATAGGTGCATCCGTTCTGATGTGATGCGCGTACTACATTTTTAATGGTGAGAGGTTGAGGGGAGGGGTTGGTGAGGGTGTGGAGAGGAGGGAGTGAGGAGAGAGGGGAGGTGTTGGTGAGGTGGAGGTGAATGGGAGAAGGAGAGGAGGGGGACGCGGTGAAGGGGTGTGAGAGGGGGTTGGCGGAGGTTAGCGAAAAAGTGATGCAGTGAAGGGTGGTAAGAGGGGGAGGGGGATGGAGAGGGGTGGGGAGAGGGTACGAGGGAGGGGGTGAGGGGAGGTTGCGGTGAGGGGATTGGGGGGAGGGACTTACCCCTCCCTTACTTACTCCTGTTGTGCGTCGGAGCTGACACACACTTTTTTTGTTTGTTTGAACGCGCTAATCTCTGGAACTACCAGTTGGACTTTAAAAAAATCTTTTTGCATTTGATAGCCCAAGTCTAAAGGAAGCTTACAGGCATATTTAACATCACCCTAAGACCCTTATGCGATGCGACAGGGTGGGTCGAGGGAACAAGAAATTTCACGCGGAGGAAGCAGGGCAGAAACTATTAGTTATAAATGCGAAAGTAACTCGGCCTATCACCTTATCACGACTTAACAGATGAACGAATTTGGATGAAAAGGATAGAGATAGACCATTGACCTGGGTTAGCACCTTAGCACATAGGATACTTTTTATTCCGGTAGTACGTTCCCGTGAGACAATTTCCGACATCTGCGCAGGCGAAGCCGCGGGCAACTGCTAGTTATTTATATAGAACTAGCTGACCGCACAGACGTTGTCCTGTCTTAGCTATGAATATTCTAATGTAAACGCGCGAAGTTCCCGAAGGCGCAAGCTGAGAACATTTAGAATTGAATAGAAAAACTTAATTTATATTTTAAGAGTTGAACTACTTACGTTTTGTTGCTGAAAAGTAAAATACCGGAATAAATTTAAAGTAAAAAGGACAAAGTTATTAAAAAGATTTAGTTTACACAAAATAAATTTCTGAACGCACGCATAAATATTTGACAACCATTAAACAGGGTGATTGGAAGATGGGTGCAAAGCTTTAAGGCTAAGATAGTACAGACAATTTAGAACCATTTAAGCCAGGGTTGTCTTAAACGAAGTCTTACTATATTTATAACGTGATTTTTATGTTTTTTTTCTGAAAATTCCCATAATTTTAACTAAACTGCTTATTGCTGCTGTCAAAATTGAATGATAAATGAATTCTTTTTTATTTTATTTAATTAAAGTAATGTGTAAGTAATCAAGCAAAACATGTTTTATTCCTCGGTGTCATTAGAATTTTTTTTACAGACGTTTAAAGTTCATAAAAATTTTAAAATTGTGGGATATGTTTTTTATTATTTTCAATGTTTATAGATAAATAATAATTTATCATCTTTTATTATCATTTCGTTTATTTATTTTTATCCATAAAAAAAACATTTAAAAATATAAAAATAGTAGCCTACCGGAGGAAACCGGTATCCCGATATTCGACAGAGACCGAACAGTCATCTTTCTGCAAGACGGCTGTCCAGCGCATTGGACGTTAAATGTAAGGGAACATTTAAATAATTGCTTTCCTGACAGCTGGATTGGCAAGAGATGGACACATCCTTTGGCCCGCTCGCTCACAAGATCTGACTCCGCTGGACTTTTTCGTTTGGGGCCGAGCCAAGCAACTGAGGGGCAATTCTCGTACCTAAAAACGTTCACAATCTCATGCCAGCGTCAATCAAATGTCAAAAATTTAGGTAAACGCTATACAATTTTTGACAGATTGAGTCTTGAGATGATATTGCGAACGTTGTTAAAAATACGAGAATTGACCCTCTGGTGTACGTATACGAATGTTGAAATAAACACGAGAGAAGAATTGATAGAGAGAATTAATTCAGCGTTTGAAACAATGAAGCTGGAGATGATGTTGAAAATAACAACAACAGAAGTGAGAAGAAGGAGCCGTGCTTGTATTATTAATCACGGCAGACATTTTGTACTTGAAAAATAAATAATTTAAATTCAAATGTTGTTTTAATTAGTCTGCCTAAAATTTAAAATTTCTCCTTCAAATTGGTTGTAGGTCCTAATTTCAATAATTTGTAAGATATCTGCGTAAATGATACCTCAAAAGAAAGAGCGATTAAGTATCAAGCATGTTTTCAAAAAGGTTTGAACAAAACACGCACAATAATTTAATTTATAAATACTTTTTGTAAAAAAAACTTTTTTAATTAGGTTTACAAAAAGTATTTATAAATTTTTAAAACAAATTTAAACGTCTGTAAAAAAAATGTCTAACGAAATTACGACACAGAGGCCGCTTATTAAATGTTTTGCTAGATTACTTACACATTACTCTAGTTAGTTACTTAAGAGCGTGTTTGCATTTTTCATACGTAAATCGAGAACTTGGGAGATTTTGAAGTGATTTTGGTCACATAATTTATTTTTTTAGCTTCTTTTGACTTCAATCATCGTAATTATCATACATTTTTATTTATGGTCTATTCAAAAAAAATTGTTCAAATTGGACAATTGCGACTACGAAAACAGTCGATTTCGAAGGCGCGATTTCCAGATGACGCGCGAAGGCTCAACTTTGAAGTAATCTTACACCAAGTATTATTACTAAGTAAGAAGGTAAAATGGTGTTCATTCGAAGAGGCATATCCTGAAATTTAAAATGCATTGAGAAAAGTTTGATTTTTAATTCATTAACTTGTATTTTAATCACGTCTAAGATAATCAAAAATCGAGAAATCGACTACAAAAAAACACGTCATTTCTCAGAATCTAAAAGTCATTTGGCAAGACAAATCATTTTATACGTAAGAAGAAAGATTGTACTATGTGTAAAAAATAAAACGTCTTCAATCATTTACGAAAATAATTTTTTAAAGTAAGTTTATAATCGGGTGCATCGAACGGCCTAAGTCAGTCGCGCCAAGTCGCGCTCTGGCGCTCGTCGACGCAGGACCTATGTCGGTTGACCTCCCGCCACCGCGCATGCGCCTCGCGTGATATATACGTAAATTGTAGTGCGACTAAATGTTTTTAATCCTTTCATTTAAGTAATATTTTAAGTAGCTAAAGTGGTAGGCACACTTTTAGGAGAATTATGTTACAATTCTTGAATTATGTTGTAATACTTGTAATATTGATATTGTAATTACAATATCAATAATACAATATAATTTGGTCAAAATGTAAATCCAAGATGGTGGCTGCGAAATTTTTTAAATTTTTCGTCATGTGGATCGTTCCCATTGTTCCCGAGGATGCTAAAGCCGATAGTGACGTTAAAATGTAAATCCAAGATGGCGGCTGCGAACATTTTCAAATTTTTCATCATGGGTATCGTTTTCATGGGTCTTGTGGGTGCTAACGTCGATAGTGTAGTCAAAATGTAAATCCAAGATGGCTACAAGAATTTTGGAGGATGAATATGGAGAAAAAATTTATATCAGATTTTTATTTGAAATCTACTGCCACAATCTCTATTGTGGATCCGTGACAAAGGAGACGGAAACCATGCCATATAAACTTGGGCCTGGGCCTGGGTTGTAAAAAGATGAAATTGGTGTCAATTTATAGCTACTATATTATCAAACCATCACGGAACATTTTGCGGATTTTCGCGGTCTGAGTTCCGAGTTAAAAGAGATGTAGTAAAAGTGAGGTTACATAACGATCTACATATAGGTACTTAACAGCTGATTTTTGAAGTTCTTCAGCGCGACGACCACGTAAAGCCTCTAGTCACTTTGCCACAATTTACACAACGATCCATGGTGCCAATATGAAATCGGTAGGCTGGTCGTAAAATACAAAATAACAAGTTCAAGTCCAACGTTTATGCGGGGTTCTCCGTACCGTGTCCGGTGTGGTAGCAAGGTTCGTACAAGAAGCAAGATCAGAAGTCCGCATAAAGAAAACAGAGGTCGAGGAAAACATCAATAAAACTATGGGAAATACACTCAAATCGCGACCGCACTAAACGATACGAAACGAGTGAGGCATAGATAAAGGCACTATATAAAGGTGTGTCCAAATATAGAGCGGCATTTGAGCGGGGCTGCCACGCGCGGCTAGCCGCGCTCTGATCGAACAAGGGCCGCGCGCGGCGGTGTTGACCGTAATATATCTTCTCGTCTCACATCAGTGATGACCTCTGGCACTGAAACGTGCTCGCTCACAACATAATGGGTCTCAATCATAATCAGCCTATAATGTTCCCACTGCTGGGACACAGGGCTCCTCTCGGTGAGAGGGAGTGGGCCGTAATACACCACAAGGGGTACCCAGTGCTGGTTGGTAGATTTCACATGTCTTCGAATTTTTGGTTCTAGGTGGTTTCCTCACGATATTTTCCTTCACTGTTTTGAGAGTAGTGGTGATGAAATTATTTAAAGTGCCTGCCTGAGTTCGAAACCATGACCTACACAACTCGTAAGTCGGGATCGTTACCATTGGGCCACCATTGCATTGCTCTCTTGGGCCGCATTAGAAGGGATGATTGACTTCACTATCGGCTTCATCCTCGAGAACTATGAAAACGACACCCATGACGAAAAATTTGAAAATGTTCGCAGCCACCAGCTCGGATTTACATTTTAACGCCAATATCGGTTTTAGCACACTCAATAACTATGAAAACGACACCCATGACGAAAAATTTTAAAACTTTCGCAGCCGCCATCTTGGATTTTAATTTTGACTTCACTATTGGCTATAGTCGAAATCGAAAACTATAAAAACGATACCTATACAAATCCTTATCACTTACCACTGACGTGCGACGTGTGGTCGACTGTATAGTCATTAGGTCGACTGGACACGTACAATACCTGCCTAAGCTAATAAACATTATAAAACCAACCCCACACAAACGCAGCAGTACTATTATTTATTCTGTGGCAGCGGGGTGACCTACATATTTGAAATTTGAAAACAGTAAACCAAACATTTGCGCATGAGGCGGCCTTATGTATTTATGTATTAGTGTTGGTTCAAATTCAACTGTTTTATGCACTTGATGCGGTTGGTAAACCTATGCCGCAAGAAAAATAAATAATTATAGCTAGCGCGTGGCGTCTTTATCTACATTAAAATAGGGCTTAAATTCAACTGTTTTACACAAAAAACGATGATGAGGTTAACAAAATTTTATTCTGATTGTGTTCTCCCAGAAATTATAGATCCAAGGAAAAGTCGATCGATCCCCTTAGACAAATACTTTTATAAAACTTCAATTACTTATAACTTATAAGTATACAAATACTTAAGCAAATAAGTAAAATGAGTTTAGTTTTTATAAGAACCTACTTACATAATATTATTTTCTTCATCCATATTTGTATAAATTTAATTAAAATACACTAATAATGTATTGTGGACAGTCTTTTTATTTTCTCCGTAAAACTCTAGCTTTTACTTCAAAAAAATATAGGTACGCCATAGCTACAGATCAAGATCGTTTAGTCGTCGCAGCATCGCAACAGTGTGCCGTAATGAGGAAAAACGCACGCGCACTCGCTACGCGGCGTCGAGCGTCAGATGTTTAAAATCCGAGCGCGAAAATAGGGGACCACACTCTTAAATAAAATAATAAAAACTTTTTACAAAAAAAAAACAACAAAGTGAAAAATAACTTTAATTTCGGAAGTCGGTGTCTTTGGTTTTTTATTTACTTTCGTTTTTTTTGCCACCGACTTCCGAAATTAAAGTTATTTTTCACTTTGTAGTGTTTTTTTGGGAGTCGGTTGTTTTTTTTTTTTTTGTAAAAAGTTTTTATTTTTCACTTTTTAGTGGTGACACTACAACTCAAGTAGCGCAATTTGAAGCGACATGCTCATGACAATTCCAATAAGCCCAAACACGGCTACAATACATTATTTTATTACCGAGTTCCGATGCCTACCTTCCGGCTTCTTCATCAGATCGGTTCGATGGTACCATTTTCATCAGAACCATTTATTTAAAGCCTCTTCATAGTCGCTTAACTATTTTAATTGAGATATCTTATCGCCACCCGTGAAATACTTATCATCGTTGAGGAGTTCCAGTGGCTTTCTGTGGTCTTCTCCATCAGTTCCACCTCACCAGATGATACTTTCTGAATACAAATGCTTGATTTGTTGATGAAAATACCAACATAGCTATATGTATGCCTATAATATTTGAGGAGTTCCCTCGATTCCTCATGGATCACATCATCAAAACTGGATTTTGACAAAAATGGGACCAATCTGGAAGTATACCCTTTCAAATAAAAAAAGAATTATCCGAATCGGTTCATAAATGACGGAGTACTGAGGTAACAAACATACAAAAAAATATACTACCGAATTGAGAACCTCCTCCTTTTTTTGAAGTCGGTTAAAAATGAATTCATTTATCATCAATTTGGCCATAAATAAGCAGTTTAGTTTTAATTTTGGCAATTTTCGAAAAAAATTATAAAAATAGGTTTTAAAAAAATGGTAAGAGTTCGTCTAAGACAACCATTGCTTAAATGGTTCTAAATTGTCTGTACTATCTTCGCCTTAAAGCTTTGCACCCATCTTCCACCCCTGTATAGACAGGGTGTAAGGGACAGCCCTCCGCAAACTAACAGGGTGCATTCAGCTCCTCATTTTGAATCACATTCCACCGGAAATTTTCTACGGAAATTTTAATTTTTTCAAAAATTAAAATTTTTTTCAGTTACATTTTCATTATTTCAATGTAAAATTGCATTGTGTGTTCGCAGCACTCCATTTATGTAAAAAAGAACTGCAAAAAAAAACAGCAAAAAAAAACCAGCAATGGATGTTGAAATACTCTAACCAACGACGCGTGAAATCAGCTGTTCACTTTCTGTCTAGCTACAGAGTTCATCGAACTCACCGCATACCTATTACCTACCCCTCCCAACCAGTAATAGACGCTCCCATTTGTGCCCTGTATGTCAATCCTTTTTCATTAGGTACTGACATTATTCTACATTTTTAAAATTACATCTAAAGTACGCCATTATCAGAATATTGTGGATAAGTATATCTTGTCGATTCGAAACCTTTATTTAAATACGTTCTTTAATTTGAGAGGAGAGTTTACCGTATCGACGGGATGAACATTAAATGAAAACGAAACCCATGAACATTTTGTATTGGAAATTTTTTTTTCTTTCTTTTTTTTCCCCCCCAATTTTCCAATGTTTTTAATAGTTGCTCTGCTATTCGGGACGGAGACAAATACATCAAATCAAAAACCATGAAAATCGGTCCACCCGTTCTCGAGTTTTAAGTGGTCGAACAAACCCGACTTTGTTTTAGGGTGCGTTTCCACTGACGCGGAGCTGGGCGGAGCGGAGCGGAGACGTGCAGGAATCGACCAATCATAATGGTTGAAATCCTCATCGCGTCTCTTGCCTCGTCTGTAATTGGACGATTCCTGCACGTCTCCGCTCCGCTCCGCCTAGCTCCGCGTCAGTGGAAACGCGGCCTTATACCGGATGACTTTTTTTACCGTCTTGAAAAAAATAGGGTAAGTATTATTATTAACTAGGTGAACTGTGAAACTATGGCATACCTACCTAGTTTTTTTTACGTAGGCATACGTAACTGACGAAGTGTGGGTGTAGGTCTGCTACTCTTTAGCGGAATACAGGCGTGATATTTATATTTTCTGTAGTTTAACACACCTTAAACTAAACTTCAGTTTTTGGCCAGGATCGACGATATTCCTACTCGACAGGATTGTTTATTTATTATAATACCTTGCCAATTTCACGCGGGGAATTCGTCCCACGGCCATTGCCTTTCGGTTGTTTTTTTGAATATGTTTTAAGGTTATCCTTATTACTTTTTATTATTTCACTCGTGTGTAACAGCCCTTCTGGAGTAAGTATCTGAGGAAATTAATGTGATTTGTTAAAAACCTAACCTAAAAATAATAATACACTGCTGTGGCCCGTCGTTATGACACCACTTAAAATAATAAATCATAAAAAAATATAAATAATAAAATAAATTACACTGGCTGGACTGGAATTGGATGGACATAAATTACCTATCAACCGAGATAGGTAGTGTGCCACTCTTCACACCTCTCATGAATTTTGAAAACAACGATACTTACATAATCTGGGTACAAATGCTCGGGGTTCATTTCCTGTCCTTGAAGTTGGTCAATTGACTCGTGAACTGTCCATTGCAATTCTAAATCATGTAAACTATTAATCCTTCGTTTTAATTCTCTGAAATATAAAAAATGTTTATATAGTACCTACGTAGGTACAAGCAAGTCTTGTACTTACGTCAAGCTTTTTTGTACATATTTGAAATGGGAAATAGGGCGAGGACCGAGAAAGCAGAATGCAGCACCGCCTTTCCCGCTCGCGACCGAGCAGTCAACGAGTCACAACTCAACATCTTCTGAGGATGCCCCGTGGGATGAAACACGTGTCGAGTACGTACGTATCGATTTAGGATACACGATGCATAATATATATTTTTGCGAGCGGTAGGCCGGTACAGTAGTACCCAACTGATATGGCTTTCCGAGGTACCTGCACAGAAGATGAATTTTCAAAGCGCGGGAAATGCAATTGACCAATCGGCACGCTCCACGCACTGTGCTTCTTTTTCCTGTACGGCTATTGGTCGGCGGCAGCTGCCGCCATGATGTTAGTCAGCCGCCATACTTGCGAGTGAGACGGAACTAACAGCTGCAGTGTATTATGGACCTTATAGTAGGTAGTGGTCTTGTAATTGTAAGTTTTAAGCATTCTCGTTAATCTTCGGGGCCATGCTTTCTTTTCTGTGCGAACGAAGATTCACGAAGCGCCTTATTAGTTGGGTATTACTGTACTGGCTTTTGCAAGATCTAGTTCTTGGCAGAATTAAAACTAAATATTGAAATTGCAGAAAAATCCTAGCATTTATACCTACTGCTCTGAGCAAGGGCGCATCCAGGGGCGTGGGCAATGGGGCTAGAAGACGGTTTAAATAAAGCAAAGAACAGAGATTCCATTTAATGATATTCGTTCCGTGAGTGAAACGTCTTGGTCCGACTCTGGGGCAATCTGATTTGCGTACCTATAAAACCCTCCCAGAAATAACTCCTGGGCCGGTAGTCTCGACATTATTAACGTTGCCCTAACGATCGTTACGTTGCTCTGTGGTCTGATAAATTTTAAGGAACGGGCTCGAAGATGTGTCTGTGTCATCTGTGTGTCTTTAATAAAATCGAACTATTACCATTTGCCCGTCTCGAGGGTCGAGGGGAGCCCATTAGGACCACAGAGCATGTAATTAGTTAACGAATGTCGTAACGAAAATCGTTAACAATGTCGAGACTACCGGCCCAGCAGGGCTAACATGCGCAAGTCGACAAAATTTTGTCGACACATTATCTCGTGCAGGGACCCAATTCCGGCGGCATGGAAATTGTCTCCATGGTCGAAATATCAGTCGAGAAACTGCTTATCTCCGTCGAAAACGAAAAAATGCTATTCTAGCGATCTCCATTCATAAATTTTTCGATCGCAAACCAGCGAGATATCACGGCTGGTCCTAAGGTATGGAGATATGAAATCTCCGTTGGAACATCTGTCAAAATTTATATTCGTATTTTTTTTTGGTACCTACATGTAGAGGCTTCGGGGTTTATGGGTTTCATAAAGGGGGGCCAAATTTTCATTATTTTTGCGATAGGACACACCGTTTTCGAGATATAAGCAAAAGAAAAAATTGGAAAAAATTGTTATGTTGGTGTGAATTTTAGTTCATGACAACTAATTTTATTCCACACCTATATCACGATTAAAAATAGTTTTATTTAGTTTGAAAATTAAAACCTGCCTACGTCAGAAAAAGGACACAAATCACAGAGCACTATATAATACTACACAAATCATGCGAAATGCGTTTCGGATCACGCTACTTCGCAATTACTATTTTCAGTACCTAAGTAGGTAATTATAAAAAAAAACACAGTTATAGAAACACAATATACTAAAATTATCTTTTATAATGTGTTTGCTTGGATTTAATAAATTAAACATTACGTTATTAATACTAAAAAAAGAAAAACGTAGCATAATCGATTATAATCAAAGTGAATCGATAAAAATGGAACGTCTTTTAGACGAGATTATTTTCTCCGTTGTAAATCTTTCTCCATGGTCTACCAGAATACGGTTTTTTGATAGTATCGAGATTTGAACCGGACATTGATGCGGAGATTTGAAACAGAGATTGATCTCCATGGTCGTGATATCTAGCTCGAGCCCGGAATTGGGTCCCTGCACGAGATAATGTGTCGACAAAATTTTGTCGACTTGCGCATGTTAGCCCTGCTGGATTCACCCTCGGCTCTGAGCGCGATAATGTTGACGATAAGGATAACAACAAATAAATATGTAAAGAAAAGAAATCCTTCAAAACAGCATTAAAATACTTACGCGTTGATTTTGGTAAAGGCTTCTTCTTCAGTGTAGAATTCTGAATATTCACATCCGGGTATTTTATAACTGAGTAAATTATCCAAATTCTTTATTCCCGCGATCCAGCCAAGTTTCGGAATATTTTTACATTCTATCCATACGTCTCTCCAGATGTTAAAGTTTACAGTAGTATCACTAGTTCTATAATTTTCATCATCTGATATAACATAGACATCATCATTCAGATTGCACCACTCAGCGTCGGTCACTGAGTGGTGTTCTTCAATAGTAACATTTTCAAGACCCGTGACACCCGATTCTAATAAACTAAGATGTGTTGTTCCATCGTTGATATTAGACTCGTCTCTAGAAGTCAATGTCATTTCGGTCAATTTATTTTGGACAAGCTTCCTATTAATTTCTTCGGGTTTTAAAATAAACATGCCTCCTTCGTTATTGGCGCGTTTAGCTATGGTATCGTCATTTTGTGTAGAAAATACAGCGGATATCTTTATTTGAGATGCTGCTGATGATGATATTTCAGCAAATGGCTCTTGTAATGTTTCTGAAATCTGGTTTAGATATAGGTCATTGGAAATCCCTAAAGGCTTTAATAATGAATTTGCACTATTGTCCTCCGTATTTAAAGACGTTTTTAATACAACGGGCATGGATTTTGTAGTATTTTGAGGGTATTGTAAAGATATTTTTTTTAAAACGCCGTCTGATGCCAGGTGATAAAAGCCATTAGTTTTGCGTATTTTAATAGGCTTAACAATTTTTATTTGGCCTTTTTTAGGTGGCGAACTTTCTGTCGATTCCTCTGTTTTGTTTATGTGGAGACTTTCTTGCATATCGGGCTTCTCTTGTTGGTCTTTATTTACTTCGTCATTTGCATAGAAATGTGTTTCTAAAGGTAGGCTATTGATCCGGTTATTTGTTAGTGCCACAAACGATAACGGGTTTTCTACCACTTTCAAATTATCTACTTTGTTCGTCGTTATCCAAAAACCTCTTGTTCTTTTCAATCTTCTAACGTCTAAAATTGTCTTAATGGTCTCTATCCCTAAAGTGTCCTCCATTTCATATGGTCCAACAAAAACGCAATATTCGTTGTCATTGGGAATTGCGTATATACCGAATTGTGGGGCTTCTGGTTGTTCTATACATTTCTTAGAAGACAAACGCACAGTTTTTCCAGACAAGCGTGCAACGCTAATAGCATTTATTATACTTAGATATTTTACGAAAAATCCTTTCCTGAAAAACCTAATTTCACTAAAATCATTTTCTATAGTCATGACAAACCATTTTGATGATCCGGTATCGTCAACACATCCTGCACTAATTTCGAACTCTTTCTCTGAGCTACTTAAAATAACCTTTTGTTCCATATTATCATGTAACGGATTTTTAAATTCACCTATTTTATCCAAATCCTCTTGTTGCGTATTCTCAATTAACGAATCCCTTATTTCCAAACTGTGGTTAAAAACAGTTATTGTTTCTGTGTGTTCAGTATTTTCATATAATAATTTGTTAACCTCGGAATTGCCTTGATTAAATACATCTAATGGTTCCATATCCTTTTGTTCCATATTGTTAACTCCCGATTGTCTTACTACAGAATTACTTTCATTAAATACGGATAACGTATCCATATCAGATGATTCCATGTTAATTTCTGGCGCATCTTCTTGTTCGGCATGTTCGTTACTCTCGTTTACCTTAGTTACAGAGCCAATTAATTCCCAACAGAAAGCCAAACCACGTAAAATACAGAAATTATCTTTTAATTCTGTTGCATTAATAAGTAAGTTTTTTACGGTTTGAGGATATTTGTGTAAGTCCGCAAATCGAATATCATTTATGTCAATGCAGTTTTCAAAAAATGGGTTTTCAGTATTTACTGCCATAAAAATTCTGAACGGTGGTTGTCGAGATACTAAAAAGAGGTTTTTCCGCTCTCGATATCTCTTTAAAATAAAACCCCAGGAATGCAGTGCAACTTTTCCATGTTGCGGAGGTTCTAAAGCATTTTTAAAAAGGCCGCTATCATTTCGTTGCCTATACATTTTATAATTAGATTCTAACCAACTCACGAGATTGGTGTCATTGGATAAACGCCTTCTTTTTGTCTTGGGTGTCAGGTCTTCAACGTTTTTATTAGAATCACAAAGTAATTGCAGAAGACGAGCAGTCTCTTTGGTTTTACTTTTTGGTTTAATGACAGTATCTTCTTCGCAACATTTACTGTAAAGAAAAGCCAATCTTTCTTGAAGTCTTTTATCATTTTTCTCCATAGTTGATATTTTATAATTTGTATTATTATAATAACCATTGCTGTATTTTCTTCCTTTGTATGCATTCGTCCTTGAACTAGACATACTTTTTGTATCCATAAACTTTAAATATTCACAACCTTCTGAATCAGATTTGTTTTCACGATTATTGTCATCGGTATTATCGTTATTAGAATGGTGTTGCATATTTAACTTTCTAACGGTATGTCTTGTTAACATACCCTTTTCAGCATTCATATTTACAGAGTCTAAACTAGGCCTGAGTACAGTGCCATCTTTAACTAGAATGCGATTTATTTGTATTTCATCCTCCGGATCACTGTGATTTAGTTTTTCTGTAATTTTATAAGTACTCGTACTCGTTTTATCCATACTTCTCGATGTGTGTATTTTTTTTGGTTTAGTATGTGTATTATCAGATATTTTTGATTTTTTTACTGAATTTGTGCCTTCTTGTCTTTCACATTCTTCCATATTACTGACGTCATTCGTTACTTTTGAGTTTTCTAAACAATCAACATTACTTATATTATATTTCGGCAGGGGTTCTTTACTAAGAGCTTCATTTGAAACCGATGCACAAGTGTCTGTGAATTTACCTTTACAAAAACACTTGTATAGCTCATGAACCATACACCAAGGTTCTATGTTATCACAATTAAGTTTTAATGCGGCTATTGATAAGTTTTGAGTTTTCTGGTTTTCATGTTTTAAGCTCATATTACTATAAAAATCTGCATACTTTTTTGATGTTTTCCAATTTCTTCTTTCTCCTTTTAATAAAATTGTTTTTTCGCCAGTTACAACGACAGTTTGATGAAATTTTTGCTCTTCCTTTGCTAAATTGAAATTCATTTCATTGTCTATACTTAACAGCCTAGGAAATTGTTCATTGCACCCTGTGTATGACAAATCACTTTTATACTTAGTAAAGTCACATTCACAATGAAACATGCATTCCACACGGCCGCAATGTTGCTTTAAATTGTAAATACCTTCTAAAGACGCGCAAATGCACCCAAAAGAACAATACATTTTACTGCAGCTTTTCGATAAATCACATTCTTCGGTTTCAGGTAATGTAATAACTGTGACATCAAGTCTATCTAATTCACCAAATTTTCTTTTTGATTTGTCTTTTACGTGTGTTACAGTACTCGCAGAGTATAAATCTTCACGAGGAAACGTCTTTAACTCCGGTTCTTGAGTGAATATTGTATCTTGAATTAAATTTATTTCTACTGCATCTATTATTTTATTTAACATATCTTCTATTTCAAGTTGCACATTTATTTCAATCGTTCGGGGGTTCGTGAAAAGTGCGCCTTTATCGATTACCTCTGAAGTGTTACAACAATAATCTACGTCACGACGCATTAGCAATCTATTTTGATTATTTTTGTAAGCTAAATCAAATGTGACGCAATCTCTGTTTAGTTGAACAGCTTTAGAATTCTGAACTGTACCTAAAACAGACACTGCTAACTCTGCCCATTTTCGGGATATAGTGCCATCCTCTTTACGCAAATTGTTAAAAAAATGGGTGATTGATGATTCAAATGCAGTACCGTATTTAGGTTGAACATCCAGCCCAAGTTTTGGTAGATTTCTTAATTCGATGTTGCCAACGTGATATTTTTGATGTGAATTGTCAAGAAATTGTTTCTTGCAAAGAGGACCTGGTTTAAAGTTAACTGCTAACGAACTACGCAATAGCCTTTTCTTTCTAATTCCTTCTTGCTGTTTCAAACATTTTTTCCTACGATTTTGTGTGGGTAAACACAGGGGCTTACTTGCTAAATCATAGTTACAAATATTTTTTTTATTTCCTCCAAAACTTCCATTCACTTGAATTAATTTTCCATTCCATACAACAAACTGGCGTGGGTATTTTTGGTGTTCTGGATTCAGATTCATCAGCATCTGCCAAACCGACCTCGAAATAGGCGTATCATCACCCCTTAAAATTTTTGTTGCCAATTTTTTAGTATTATCGTCTCTTGAAGAACCTAGTCTTATTTTTTTAAATACAATTTTTTTTTGCGTTTCCAAGTCAGGTATAAGGTGTCCATATACATCTTGTTCAAAAGATTTTCTGATGTCTCTAACAGTCCTTACTTTGAGTCTTGATTTTTTTTTTGGTATATAATACTTACCGGTTTTTGGGCTATAATCGCAAGTATATATTTTTACATCATTTAATTTAAGAGGTTTTGCTGGTACTATATTCAAAAGATCATATAGATTATTCTTAGGATTACTACCAACTCTCGTAATATCCGAAGAAAACACTTTAGCACTGTTCTCCATGCTTCCAACTATCTGCAACAAAACATAATTATATTTAGTTAGGTACCCACTGAACACCCACATATTTTTACTGTAATTTGACTGTAAGTATAATTGGAAAATTCATTACAGTATGCTTTGAAGGATTTACTTAGCAGAAAATACGACAGATTGTCAGTTGGTTAAAGAATGCAATTATACAGGGTGTAAGTGTAAACAGTGGCAGTCTTATAATATGCGTGTGGTGTGAGGGCCACTTTATTGAAACTCTTTGAAAATATGCTTAGGATTTAGTGAACATTCCCAAACAATTGTGAAAGTTGGAATCAGATTTTGTGAAAGTCAACTTTGCGAGATATGGACTGTAAAGTGGGGCCCTCAGTTCTCACATAGAGGATTGAGGGCCCGCCTGTACCTGACAAACTATGGACACTACAGATAAAGTCTTTATGCCAAAATCTAAGCTTATACCAAACAAAATTTGTGAAAACAAGATATTATCGCAAAACACTGTCCTACTTGGTATATCTTCGTTCAAAATGGGCCCTCAATCCTCACACACGTAAAAGTTTATCACGCAAATACAATGAAACCATTAACTTATAGCTATTGTTTGTAATCCTATAAGATACTAAATAAATTGTGAAAATTTGTGAAAGCAAGAGCAGGTCACCATTTCTTGTTGTTTGAAAGTTATGACCTTGACAAAATCCGGGCCCTCAATCCTCCATTTATTTTGTTTTCCGTTTGAATACGCTTATCGTATGAAAGATTAGACAAATACAAAATAGTCTCTTTTTGTGAAAAAAATTGTGCAACAAATTGATGTTATTTGTTACTAATAAGAATAACGATTAAACTAAAAATCTTAATAGATACCGAAATCAACTATTTTTGAAGTGTGTAGCAGGTAGGGTGACAATACTTTCATTTTAATACCTGGATTGGTACAAACGGCACAATCAGATGGCCTGCGAGATCGCCAGATCTCACCCCATTAGATTTTTTTTTGTGGGAATATGTAAAAAATCAAATTTACATGAAATCTTATGCGAATGACAACGAGTTGAGAGTTGAAGTTCAGAATACGATTTATAATATTCACCACAACACTTTATTAAAGGTTACTAGAAATGAATTCGTTAAAAGAATAAATTTGTGTATCCAAGAGAATGGAGCCCATTTCGAGCAACTAATTAGTTAGTTTACCATTTTTTGTAAAAAATTAAATTAATTTAAGATTTCCTGGTTTTCCTTTCATTTAATTTATCATGTTTGTTAGAGAGATTTCATCCTTATAATTGACCCTAACGATCGATGCAATAAAAGTACAGGGTATAATTGTTTCAGATTTTAGCCGGTTCGATTCCCGGTTGTGGGAGAAGAGAAATTTCGAAAATATTTGAATGCAGTTTGCTTTCTATTCAAAAATAAAGGAATGTTTTGAGTAAAATTTTCTATCTGCGTTATTAAGAGTACTTCCTTCCAGGTGTCATTACAAAATTCCACCCTGTATATTATAATACACATAGTTGTATGGGTAATTATCTTGGAGTAGTGAATGTTGATATTTAATTTTATTTAAGGATTATTATGTTCCAAACATTTTCACATAAAATCGAGGAGTTTTGGAGTTCAACCTCATTAGTTTGTCTATGCGACTACTACAAAGAAAAAGTACAGTGATGTTCTTTTTATTATATATGTCATGTCAATTGATTGAGAAAACTACGAAAATAGTTACTAGAATTCTCTGTCTACGGAAATATTATTATAGTCATACAAATAAGTACATGTAAGTTTGTTTTGATATATACTCATCTACCTATATGTTAGTGTAAAACCGCGAACTGCGGTAAATATTAGGATTTACGGGTAAATCCTATTATTTACCAAATCTCACCAGTAAAACCCCGAATTATTCTAAAACTATCTTTAATTTCGGACTTTTACCGGTATTCAGTCGGTAAAAGGTACGTAGGTAATTAATTATTTTTATTGTTAAAATTATGTAAATACATAATTATTAATGTCGCGAATCATATTTTGACTAAGATATAACCTTACACTGACCTTAACGTGTTACCACGAGTGCCCAAAAATAGTTTTGTTTTTTTTATTAGGGTTTTAGGATTTTTTTTTTTATCTAGTAATTTATAAATAGTGAATAAAAAGTTTAATTTTCACATTTGTTGTTTTAATGCTTGTAACATCTCCATTCTAGCCTGTTACTTCTTGTAATACACATGTGGCGGCATCTACATCGCCACATACGAACTACGCATCACAAGGACATGACGTCCCGCAACCTGCATCGCGCAATGAGAGTTTACCGCGCGACTAGCATATAGGTATACAACAACCCCACATTAACCGTGGGGCAGTTGCCCACCAGAGACAACACCCATCTGAGGAGGTCGGAGGGTCCTCCCTTTTCAATAAAGGATGAGTGAACTTTACACCCTGTTCCTCATGACTCTATACACACAATACGTATGGACGGTAAAGATTTTGATTTTAAAGTGAAAGCTATACCTGCTCTAAGAGATACACTGATCAATTAATAGTTGACACTTTTTTAATTCACACAGCCGAATGACGTCATAAAATGGCGGCTACTATTTCATGGTTTGAGAAAACATTAAAAAAACCTGAAAACTTTGAATTTAATTTTAAAATTTATATTGTTATTGAACTAAAACTAATATTTTCCGACTGCTTTTTGCCTAATCTATCTAAATAATATATTTTAAGATTTTTTCTCATATAGAGTAAAATACCGTATCGTGGTCACCCTATTTCCTAATTCAGGGAACAAAAATAAAACTCGATTTTTATTTACAATAAAGGGTCTTTTAATTGTTTTCTAGTATCGAATTTGTTGCACAATTTTTTTCACAAAAAGAGACTATTTTGTATTTGTCTAATCTTTCATACGATAAGCGTATTCAAACGGAAAACAAAATAAATGGAGGATTGAGGGCCCGGATTTTGTCAAGGTCATAACTTTCAAACAACAAGAAATGGTGACCTGCTCTTGCTTTCACAAATTTTCACAATTTATTTAGTATCTTATAGGATTACAAACAATAGCTATAAGTTAATGGTTTCATTGTATTTGCGTGATAAACTTTTACGTGTGTGAGGATTGAGGGCCCATTTTGAACGAAGATATACCAAGTAGGACAGTGTTTTGCGATAATATCTTGTTTTCACAAATTTTGTTTGGTATAAGCTTAGATTTTGGCATAAAGACTTTATCTGTAGTGTCCATAGTTTGTCAGGTACAGGCGGGCCCTCAATCCTCTATGTGAGAACTGAGGGCCCCACTTTACAGTCCATATCTCGCAAAGTTGACTTTCACAAAATCTGATTCCAACTTTCACAATTGTTTGGGAATGTTCACTAAATCCTAAGCATATTTTCAAAGAGTTTCAATAAAGTGGCCCTCACACCACACGCATATGTCTTATAAGGGGTTATTGTACTCATTATTATGAACAACTTTTACTATGGGACCAAACCGGAACTCGCGAAAAAAAATCAGCTGGGTAGTTCTTCAAAAAGTATTCTCCGCGTAGCTTTCGTGGCGAATTTTTTTTTTAGAGTAATCTTCAAATAAATGGGCATGCATTTAAGACGCTGCAAAAGTAATAAGTGCAATTTTTATTATATGTAAATCGGTGCATAAACGACAAAGATATTCTATTTTGAAATTTCGGTTCCCACGAAAGTTATGAAAGACGCCACAAAAGTTACAAACGTATTTTCTACAAGCAAAATATAGTTTTAAATCCATATTTTTTCTTAAGTTTCCTGTGGATTGAAGTTTATAACTTGTATTTGAGACCATCACTGTTTTGAGATCAGCTTATTATTATTTATTAGTAAACATAGCTTGCTAACTCAGCTTTTGTTCCAGCAATTAAACTGTAAAATTGACTTAAGGGAGCATTATCACCCTTCTTAAAGAATAGTACCACCACACCTCTGTTCCATGTCTGCGGCGTTTTGCTCTCAAGTATTACTGAATCAAATAGCCTCTGGAGGGTCTTAAGAACGGGTTTTCCTCCGACCCTCAAGAGTTCGGCCGTAACTCCGTCATCACCTTGTTGTTTTTGAGCTGCTTCAGAGCCATCCTAATCTCATACAAGCTGAAGTCCGGTATGTTTTCGGTATAGTGTCTGGTCAATCTAGCTTTTGGGTCATTTTCCAGATTCATGACAGGATTACTTGTTGAAAATTGACAACATTAACATAATTATTACTTAGGTACTATACTTGTGTAGCTGCTGACCATAATAAAATTTATAAGGTATTTTACTTACTGTCAATTAGCCTATTGGCTAAACAGCACAGGTTAAGGTGGGGTGAACTGTTAAATTGGCTACGAGAAAACATACAAACAGAAACACATACAAGTCGTTACAAGAAAAAAAATGAAGTAATACATGTACAAATACATAACATCTTTCTTTTAAGATTCGCGACAATCGAGTAAATGCGTCAGCGAAGTCACAAAAAATCTGAAGTCATTATTTAATGGAGATATATAACTTTCATGGTGCGGTAGATGACTTTCGTGGACAAATAACCACGAAAATTGTGCCACGAAAGTAACGAAAATTTCACATTTTTGAGAATTACTATTAAAGTTATGGGTAAATTAACGAACAAAGTACTTGGGAATAATCTCGAAGATCTATACTATTCCTTCATTCAAAATAAGTTGGAAAATTATAAACATTTATCCTTCAAAATCTGCACATGAAAGTTTCTTAAGCAAGGCTACTTGAAAATATTCAAAGGTTAACTTATCTCGTATTTTTTTTGTTTAGAAGCAATGAATGTATTTGTCTCCCCCACTGATGCCGGGACACTACTGAGCGTCCGCGCAGCTAAAACGGTTAGCGAAAAGTTGCTCCTCTTGGAAGATAAGTGCAATTTTGTTGCGCGCTCGCGAAACTAGCAAAATCGTGTGACAGAGACATAATGCCTATTAACTATTGTACATTAAGAGATACAATTAATATTCTTTGGTCATTATGATGCCTAATTAAACACAATTAATTTGATGTATTACATTATATGCTTATTAATAGAATACAAAAGTTATCAAAGTTTGCCGTGAGCGCGAACAGAGTGTGACGCGCGAAGAACACCGATTTTGCTCCCGTTTGCGACACTAGATATTTTTTTAAATAAATATTATAAATAATTTTAGACATTTACTGTTGAAATTATACACATCAATAAATAAAGAGTAATCTGTATTTGGTCCTAAGACTGAATATTTAATTGGTTAGGAATTAAGACCGTGTGACCGCGTTTTGAGGGACCTCGGAGAACTACCCAGCTGTTTCCTACATTTTGACGAATCATGCGAACATAAGCTGTTCAGTAGGTACCTACTGAACAGCTGATTTTTTTTTCGCCATTTCAGGTTTTGTTCCATAGTAAAAGTTGTTCGTAATGATGAGTACAATGGCCCCTTAAAAGATTGCCACTGTTTACTTACAACCTGTATATAAAAGGAAATAACTTCCTACGAATTTGTAGTTGCTCTCGTCGTATGGTATGGTATGACAATCTTGTAAAGATAAAATGTAATAATTAAAATATAGCAGAGTGGAAAAATGCACCTACACTAAAAAGGTTTAGGTAGTTAAATAAAGGTAAACAATCTGGATGTGTCATTTTTATTTTAAAACCTCAGTAAAAAAATTAAATGCAAATGAACCATGTAAATACAACAATAATGATTACTAAATCAATTGAACCATTAGTAGTTTATTTGTTTAATACGTGTTTGTGTAAGTCACACCAAGATTGTTTACCTTTATTTAACTACCTAAACCTTTCTAGCATAGATACAGGCTATGCAACATTTACGGCCGAACCCAAATACGTATCTTATCATCAGTTTTGGCATACTGGAGATAGAAAAACTTATCTATATCTAGGTTTTAACGTCCCAACAATCTATCAGATTACGGAATCTTACCGAACCAAGCTGTCTATTGATGGGAGGGTCTATCGCTTACTACGAATAGCTATTTGTATGAAAAATCCAAAGTAAGCGTCCCAATAACGTGTTGACAGCTATTTGTTTGACAAGACAGTTGCTAAAGATGACAAATTGGTCTATTCCCCGAATTGCAGGGATAAACGTATCTACATATAAGCATTGTTTACTAAAAAGAACACTATTTAAATAATCTTATAAAACATATCCGATTGGTACTGTTTCCATTTCGAAACCCACTTCCGATAACTTCTGTAAGTTATCGACTCGGAAAGAAATGTTGGGGTATAATCACTTAGTTCACAGAGAACTTATCTTTAAATGCCGCATCGACCATATGAGCAAATTAAGTTGTTATTTTAAATAAAACAGCAGTCAGTCACCGAAATATATCATCATATAAAAGTAACCATATCAAGGTGGGGTGTTTCATAAGTCAACTGTCAATTACTTTTCATTACTCCTCTCCAGTGTTGAACTATTTGTTGAAATGAAATGAAATGAAATGAAATTGTTTATTCTGTAAATAGGACATCGAAATCACTTTTACACGTCATAATTTTTTTTATTTTTTAAATAAGCTAGATGAAGTCGTGTTCAACAAAATGCAGTAAAATCCTAGTAAAATCTTTTGTATCAGGTAGGTGCTGGCAGAAATAATTTAATATAAATTATAATATAATCCAGTCATTTGTTTAGAATAAAGAAATAAAGTTTTTTTAATAAGGCTAATTAACTATGCACGTTGTTTTTTTTAAGTTATGTTGTTTGTAACGGAACGCACGGAGTGTAAACAATAGACAGTGTGGTTCTACAACCAGCACGCTTAGCATGACCGCCATAGTAACGGGTTTTGTCGACGGAAGAATAGACAAAATGGAAGAGAGTAGAAATATTTGTACGCATTCTACGCGTCTAAGCATGGCGATGTGTAGTTTTGTCTATTCTTCCGTCGACAAAACGTTGTCATGCTAAGCGTGCTGTCTACTGTTTTCGTTCGATACACACCTCAACCTAGGGATATTACGGATTTTCTCAATTTACTCATGTTATAACTAGCATACATACAACATATTTTTGTATATATATATATATATATATATTTTTGTAAAGCCCAGTAAAGCCCATATAACAGACTAGAATTCAGAATAAAACAATTTTGTTTTTTTTGCGTAAATAAAATTTTATTTAAATAAAGACAAAAGTGAAATAATGGTAAAACTAACGATGAATGTATTTTTCAAGAAAATATGTAAAATAAAGCGAAATTATTCCGTTTTTTTTGCAATTATGCGAATAATCAGTAGTCAGTAAAACCACCCATGATTTTAACAACAGTCCTGCAACGGTTTTTCATGCTTTGAATCAAGTCAAAGTCTTGCTGCGGGATATTGTCCCAGGTCCTGCTAAGATACCAAAAAAGTTGCTCTTCAGTCGCAATGTTTGCAGGAAAATTCTTCAAAGCCCTTCTTTGGAGCATGTCCCAGGCGTGCTCTATGGGATTTAGGTCTGGTGATTGCGCGGGCCAGTCTAAGACCGATACGTCGTGCTCAGGCCCGGATTGGCGATAGGGCAAATCTGGCAAATGCCAGTTGGGCCGGATGCCCGATGGGCCGGTGTGGCCAATTGGCGGACTACTTTCTTTTGCTATTTGATACATCGATTTAAATAACGTCCTCTACCGTCAAGTCGAGGACCTAATTCAATTTACGTTTTCGACGTTGGGCTCTATCTCTAGTAGTAGTACTCCTTGCTTTCTAAGAGATGGCACTCGCCACCGCCACTTGACACCTCATGAAGACACCAATAAGACACATCACACGCACGGGTTCACGGGATCGACAGGGTTCGACCGACAGCGTCGTTATTGTTTTAGTTTCGACTCGACACTTTTGAGCGAATATTTTCTTAAGTAGTAGTCGCACCAGTGGCGGATTTGCCCTAAGGCCCAATAGGCGTGGGCCTAGGGAGGCCAGGTATTAGGGACGGCGAATCTGACAAAAATTCACTGATGATAACAAGAATAACTGAAAGTACCTAAATATTTCAAAGGCTCGCGCACATTAGGCTGCACCACATCGTATAACAATATGTTCCTAAATCACTTTCGTACATCTAAATATACAGGGTTACTGGTTATTGACCAATATCCTCTTAAAGGGTCCTTGTACTCATCATTATGAACAACTTTTACAATGGGACCAAACCTGAAATCGCGAAAAAAAAACAGTAATTAACATCTAGCAGATATTAGTTAACGACATTTCTGAATCGATTTCTATAAAAGTTGGTAATATAGTAAATTCATCATGTAGACTTTATGATGGGTGCTGAAAAAGGGTTGGCTGGTACTTACTACATGGCCTGGGCCCTAGGGCGGCTAAGACCCCCAAGACTGCAAATTTGCCACTAAGTCGCACATTGGTTCATCATAATCCTTCGCAATATCTTCTCATCTCTCATACCGCAGTGCCTCAAGACGAAAGTCTTTGACGAGGGCCGGCAGTCTCGACATTCGTTACGTCGTCGTTACGACATTCGTTAAGTCCTACTTACATGTTCTGTGGTCCTAACTGGCTCCCCTAGACGGGCAAATGGCAATAGTTCTGTTTTAGACACACAGATGACACAGACACATCTTCGAGCCCGTTCCTTAAAATTTATCAGACCACAGAGCATGTAATTAGGACTTACCGTGCGATTTCGCAACGTAACGAATGTCGAGACTGTCGGCCCAGTGCGTGTTGCCAGTGATGACCTACAGCACTGAAACGTGGTCGCTCACAATGGGCCTTACTAGAAGGCTAAAAGTCACCCAAAGGGCAATGGAGAGTGCTATACTTGGAGTTTCCCTACGTGATTGAATCAGAAATGAAGATATCCGCAAGAGAATCAACCAAATGCCAAACTTAAGTGGCAGTGGGCAGGGCACATTGCTCACAGTACAGATGGCCAATGGGGCCGAAAGGTTCTAGAGTGGCGGCTGCGTACCGGAAGCACAGAATAAATAATAGTACTGGAAGACGTAACGTTGGAAGGCCAAGCAAAGCATAAGGTTGGAAGGTTGGGGCAAGGTGCACCGATGACCTTGTAAAGGCCGCAGGAATCCGCTGGATGCGGGAAGCACAGAACCGGTCGAAGTGGCGATGGCGGTGTTTGGGGGAGGCCTACGTCCAGCAGGGGACGTCTTTCGGCTGAAATGATGATGATGATGATGATGAATCATTTTAGTCTATCACAGTTTAGAAGTTGTAATAATTAACTTCGTTAACTAGACAAGAATCATTAGCATACAGCTTTCATCACATATTTGAAAATCGTTGGGTTTCCTGCTTTCATCGAATTCTCTACATTATTCGTATTCTCTACTATACGATGTCTAAACATTGATCGATATCTTTGCATTCATCGACTTTCCTACATTCAACAAGTCGGAGTTCTTCAAGTTTTCTACATTCATCGAGTTATTTAGAGTTCTTCGAGTTTTTGGAGTTCGTCCAGTTTTTTTTTTTCATCGATATATTTACAAAGCTGTTCTTTCGCGTCTCCTACATTCCTCAAGTTTTCTACACTCTCCAAACTTCTTACATCCTTCGACTTCAGTTTCAACTTGTTAGGGTTCCGTACCTCAAAAGGAAAAAACGGAACCCTTATAGGATCACTCGTGTGTCTGTCCGTCTGTCACAGCCAATTTGCTCCGAATCTAATGAACCGATTAAGTTGAAACTTGGTACACATATGTATTTAGGTAACCCAAACACAGACATGTAACGTAAATAAATGAATTTTGAATATAGGGGTCCCTTTTGGGGGGAAAATAAGTACAATTAAAAAAAAAGTTTTGCAAACTGTACCTGAACCGTATCAAATGAAAGGTCTTACTGTGAGGGTCTCAAATATATTTTTTTTATAATTTTAAAATAAATTGTTTTGAAGTTATTTAAGAAAATAGACGAAAATTGACCATTCCCCCCCTTATCTCCGAAACTACTGAGCCTAAAATTTTGAAAAAAATACAGAAAATAGTTATTTACCTACAGATTACAGGAAAACCTATCAGAAGTTTATGGTCTTGTAAATCTATATATATAAAATTCAAAGTCCTGATTGACTCATTGACTGATAATAATCAACGCACAGTCCAAACCACTGGACTTAGAGACATGAAATTTTGAACATATATACCTTATATAGTGTAAACATCCATTAAGGAAGAATTTTAGGAAATTCCATCCCTAAGGGAATAAAATAGGGGATCAAAGTTTGTACGAAAAATCTTATCTCTTGAGTTATTAGACTTGAAACTTAGCATGAATATTCATCTAAGTTAATTATAAAATTAATCATTTTTAGTTTTGCTAAACTACCCCCTTTTTTGTGGATGGGAAATCATCAAATGACTTCTCCCGCTCTGGGTGGAGCGGAAGGGCGTGTCATACTTTTACTGACTAAAACCCACCCGTGTTCCTTCAGTTGCCTATGGCAGGGCCACGGTATCTCTTTCGAACAACCCGCAACCCCAGAAGACGGTATTGGTGGGTGTCAAAGTTTTTATAGAGGAATTTTAACACGCGGTCCGATTTACTCAAAACTCAGATTTTTGTACTTGAGACCAAAAATGAAGACTAACTAACGTGTATCAGGGTTTTCCAAAAATCTACCCCTAAGGGGTGAAAAGGGGTAGTCAATTTTACAGCGTAGGATTTTATTGGAGATGGATTAACTTGAAAATTGGTGTAAATAATGTTTGAGACAAGTTATGGAAACATACCAGACGATTTTTGAAATTCTACCCCTGTGGGCGTGGGAACAGTGATACAGTTTACATGAAAAATCTTATTAATTTGGTTAATGAACTTGAAACTTAGCAGAAATACTTGCTTATGTAAGTAATAAAGTTTGTCATTATTAGTTTTTCAAAACTACCCCTCAAATGGGGTTTAGGGATGTTAAAGTTTGTATGGAAGAATTTTAAAGCGCAGTCCGATTAACTTGAAACTCAGAATTTATACTTTTGATGTAAAATAAACAATAATAAGAAAATTAAAACCCATGAAATCAGACATCCACGCGGGCGAAGCCGCGGGCAGTCTAGCTAGTATCTCAATATTGTGCGTACAAACTTACTAAGCCTCCGCTGTCCGTCCGTCCGTCTGTCCGTCTGTCACAGGGCTGTATCTCACGAACCTTAATAGGTAGACAGTTGAATTTTTCACAGATTGTGTATTTCTATTACGACTATAATAATAAAAAATAAAAATAAAGTCGGCAAGTTAAAATTGAAAGGGCGGTCCCCATACAAAACTTTTCATTTTGAAAAAAAAAAAATTAACCTGTGTGTGGGGTGTTATTGTCTAGAACCCATCGAGTAGAGTACAAAGATACTTTTATTTTTTTATCTTCTTAAATGAAGAAATAGGGGGCCGTAAAAGTTGTCAATTTTATACCATTTTTGTACGAGCTCTATTATAATGTACCTTATACTGTATTTAATCAACAAATACTAAATCCGGCGATTCATAAGGTATTTTTTTAAAATATGGTCGATTTTCTGCAACTGCAAAAAATAACCTTGTAATTCACAGTATCATTATGAAATATAAAGTTATCTTTGCGATTGTTAAACATTATAATATGGTACGGAACCCTTTGTGTGCGAGTCCGTCTCGCACTTGTCCGGTTTTTTTCTATGATCGAGTTTCCTGCATTCTTCGAGTTTTTTGAGGTCTTCAAACTTTTTACTTTCATCGCGTATTTTGCGATCTAGAAGTTTCCTACATTCGTCAAGTTTTCTACGCTCATTGGATTTCTTACATTCTTCAGCTTATCTTCGTTCTTGTAGTTTCCTACATTTTTCAGCTTGTCTTCGTTCTTGTAGTTTCCTAAATTATTCATCTTGTTGTCATTCTTCAAGTTTCTTGCATTCTTCAGCTTATCTCCATTCTTGTAGATTCCTATATTCTTCAGCTTGTCTTCGTTCTTGTAGTTTCCTATATTCTTCAGCTTGTCTTCGTTCTTGTAGTTTCCTACATTCTTCAGCTTGTCTTCGTTCTTGTAGTTTCCTACATTCTTCAGCTTGTCGTCGTTCTTCAAGTTTCTTACATTCTTCAGCTTATCTTCGTTCTTGTAGTTTCCTATATTCTTCAGCTTATGTGCGTTCTGTAAGGTTAGTCCAATCCTCAGATTGTCTGCGTTCATTAGGTTTCCTGAAGCAGTCATCAGATCTTTTACGGTCTTTGTCTATGCCGTCTTTTTTTACTCCTTGATGGAACGTCCACCACGGGTGGAAAGCACCTTGACTTAATAGTCAAAATAGTTCGCTTCACTTTGTTTCGAGTCGTCGTGACTCGTTATGGCTAACATTTGTATAGAGTAGTGTAGAAAACGGTTTTTTTAATGAAGATTTTTTCGAAACATCATGTTTCTGGAGTTTTAATTTCAATAGGTTACACAAACCCTGTCTAAACACTTTTTTGGGGGGAAACTTTCTACATCGTACGGTTCCAGTTCCAACGGTAGTCGTTTCCTGTGACGCAGTACATTGGCTTAAAAATTCCATGCTACTGTACACCATTTTACGAAGTATTTTTGTGCCGCCTGGAGTATTCTCTAAACATGTCGAACAAGTATCCTCACATCAACTTGTTTTTGCTTCTCCTTAAAAGATAGACGTTGCTGCTACAGTCTTTTTTTTTACTTTTTAGAACACAATACATAAATTGATGCTAGTACGCACGAGGCTATCTCGATAAGCAGTATTATAATTAATTAGTTATATTATAATTATAATCCACATATTTTGGAGGGCCGACCGTCTCCAAAATGCCCGGGCCGGTTTCAGGTCCCAGTCCGGGCCTGGTCGTGCTCCTGCAGCAAGCTGGTCACCACTCGCGCTGTGTGCGGACGGGCGTTGTCGTGCATGAGCGTGAATTCTTGGCCCATTTGTAGTCGATGAGGGTAGACTATTGGTTACGGAATTTTTCAGCGGTTATGGTGTTTCTGATCCAAACGAGGTCTGTTCTTCCACCAACACGAATTCCCACCCAAACCATCATTGTCGTGCCGTGGTATGGATGGACTTCCTGAGGGTGTTGCAGACGGCTCTCACGACCAGGAACTCGCCATACGCGTAACTCATTACGAATCGGGATAGAAACCGAATCGGCACTCATCGGTAAACAGCACTACAGACCACTGGTTATCTTCCCAGAGCAAATGTTCACGAGCCCACTGTAATCTTCGTCCACGATTTCCTCGGCGTACTGCTGGAGTACAAAGCGGTTTACGAGCATGAAGGTTAGCTTCATGCAGTCTTCTCCTCACAGTTTTATCACTCACAAGCTACTGGTGCTCTGACTAGAGACTTTGAACCAACTGCATGGCCGTAACATTTGGTTGTCTCCTTGGGGCAACTTGCAAAAATCGGTTTTGCCGTTGGGTGTTTATGCACTTCCCGCCTGGATGTCTTTCAGCCTCTTCACCAGTAGCACGATAACGTGACCATAACCTTAATATCACGTTTTGTTTTGTTCCAATCTCCTCGGCAATACTCCGTTGAGTAGCCCCAGCTTGGAGCATGCCTGTTGCCCTTTACATGTCTTCTCCCGTTAAATGGCACCGCTGCATGATGCATACAGTGGCATGAATTCGAAATTAACCGCTAACTTGTTTTAAAACTTTAGTTTGGCACCAAAAACTATGGTAAATTGAAACCATCGCACTTCGCTAAAGTTATGCCGCGCAAATCTTTTGTTTTTAATTTATTTTATCAAATTCAAATTTAGAATCATCCAAAAAGGCCTACAAAAGAAGCTTTCTTCAAAAGATTTTAAAACCGGCCAGTATTTTTTGAGTTTAAGAACTTCATACAAAATATCCCTAGACGGTGTTGATGTGTGTAGATAGCTTTGTGAGACAACATTCAAGGACAGATAGAATTATGCAGTTTATCATCAATAGCGATTTGTCTTTTACTGAAAATAGGTTATTAGGTTCGGCCGTTAGACGCATTTACACAAAGGCTTGATAAATATCAGGAAAATGGTTTTCAATCATCTTTGGTTACCTACAGCGCGAGAACTAAAACGTGAAAAATATCAGGGATTCGTTGATAAAAAGGATGGTGCTATATATAGGTCGTATATATAACTCCGTCTCTCACGTCGTCGTCACACTGGAACCGTTCAACTTCTGCCCTGATACAACTGTAAGAGCTCATAGTAGGTAGGTAAGACCTCAGGTGTTATCTATGGACAAAAGCTGAATTGAACTAAATGAGTGTAGGTACCTAGTTAGTCTGTAAGAGCGCATTCTACTGTTACGCGTAGAACGTACAAATATAACAAAAACACGGTTTAGCACTCTAACTTGAACTTAACACCGCAACTTGACCGGCGCGGCGCGTCATGAAATTACGTGAACAATCTACGACCCCATGATGCCTTTTTTTTTGTTTAATAGTCGCTTTCCAGTTCACGCTCCTATCCTTCTATTTGGCATCTGTATACGTATCTACAGGTACAGTCGCATAAGTATGAACCTATGTAACCATCAATAACTTAAAAGCGCCTGATCCACCAGCAAGTTTTACAGCGGTCTTGTTGGCTTGACGCTACCTAAAGCTCGCTGGTGTTTCATCGCAAGACTGCGGTATTGTGAGGTCACAATCACAACTCACAAGCCTGGCTCGCGTAATTTAGCGCGGTATGCCATACAAACTAAATATAACGGTTTTATAGCAGGGCTAAGGGTGAGACTAATATAAATATTTCTAAATTATATGGTAAGTAATTAATAAAGTCATATTTTTTACTAAACGTCAACTTTTACTAAACGTTTCACTAAAATATTAAAAAATCATCATTAAAGCTTTGATTGCTTATTTTTTATTGAAGTGGATAATTAGCCGACATAATTTCCACAGCCGGTTATAATTAGCAATTTTTAAAATCGACTAGAACATTACAATCATGGTCACTGTTTAATAAAACTATATATAGGGTGACTGGTAATTAGTGACCGATACCTAAACACATGATTGTGCTCATGATAACAAACAACTTTTACTATGGGACTAAACCTGAAATCGCGAAAAAATAATCAGCTGCTCCCTACATTTTGACGAGTTATGCGAACATGAATGTATGGGACAGCTGATTTTTTTTGCGATTTCAGGTTTGGTCCCTTATTAAAAGTTGTTTGTTATCATGTGTTTATGTATCGGTCACTAATTACCAGTCACCTTATATACAATACAATAAATATCATTTTATTATTATTACGTAGGTAAGCATTTGAATTGGAAAAAAATAATTTCATAAACCAAATCTGTGAGTATATACAGGGTGTAAGGGACAGCCCTCCGCAAACTACCAGGGTGCATTCAGCTCCTCATTTTGAATCATATTCCACCGGAAATTTTCTCAGGAAAATTTTCATTTTTTCAATTTTTTTTTCAGTTACATTTTCATTATTTCAATGTAAAGTTGCATTGTGTGTTCGCAGCACTCCATTTATGTAAAAAAACTGCAAAAAAAAACAGCAAAAAAAAAAAACCAGCAATGGATGTTGAAATACTCTAACCAACGACGCATGAAATCAGCTGTTCATTTTCTGTCTAGCTACAGAGTTCATCGAACTCACCGCATACCTATTACCTACCCCTCCCAACCAGTAATAGACGCTCCGATTTGTGCACAAAAACACAAACAAATCAGGTTTATTGGATTCCCTTAACGTTCCTGAAAAAATTTCATGTACCGGTCATCTTAGAATGACATACTGAATTCACCCTATCAGTTTGCGGAGGGCTGTCCCTTACACCCTGTATACCTAAGCCATCGAGATATAAGTACTGTACGTTAGTACTTATATCACGATGACCTAAGCTATCCTTTACCGGTTTCCAGATAAAATAATTTAAATTGATGCCCAGTGGGAATTGGATCAAAAGTTGTGCCATTGTCCCCCAGTGGTGGCCATAGGGAATGTTTAGAAATCCGTGTCACTGTCCACCAGTGGTGGCGAATGATAATTTACAAAGTTGTGCTGCTCTCCCCCAGTGGTGGACAGCGGGAATATTTTTTTAAAGTTGTTTCCCTGTCCACCAGTGGTGGCCAAACAGGTGGTGGACATCGGGAATGAACGATTGTTTGGCGCATTCTATAATATGTTAAAATAAGTTTTGAGTTCCATCACTATGCGAAAAGGACTTGAAAATATCATATTTTTTTATTTGTCAAAATTATTTACGATTTATGAGATACACAGCTTTAAAAAACCACCTTTTTCATCGTTTTCAAGAAATCACCGCCTTAAGGCGAAAGCGAAATTAAAATTTTCTTACGTTTTTTGCAATTTGCACGTCAGTGTCAGGTTGTATGTTCATTAGAATATGATTCGCGGCCGTAACTAACATGGTTTTACAGAATTATAATTTATAATCATTACAATCTGCAATACAACTCCATAAGTTAGAGTTTACCTCAAACCTCATGATTTCATGAAATCGCTACATTTGAGGTCAATTCTAACTTATGGAGTTGTATTGCTGATTCTAATGATTATACGTAGTCTGGTCATAAGTTTTGTCACACATGGAAAGTTAAATAAATGACGCAATGAGTTGCGCACTACAACCATTTGCATATCAAATGAAAGGGTATAAAATACAGATTTAAAACACATTAAAATTATTCTAAATGTCCTCCTCTTGCTCGATACAAGCCTTCAATCTGTAAGGCCAGTCATCAATCGAAGGACGCACGACGTTCATGTCAATATCGGCGACTGCTTTAATCAGGGATGCTTTAAGTGACTCCAAGTTGCTATGGGGTTTAGCGCAGACCTTCTCCTCTAAGTGCTGCCATACTTTGTCTGGGCTGGATGAGGGCCAATCCTCATGCTTGATAAAGTCGATTCCACGGGTCGTGAGCCAGCTTTGGGTACTTTTCGCCTTAAGGCGAAAGCGCCAGGCTAGCCCGCGAAATTCAAAATTTCTTACGTTTTTTGCAATTTGTTGGTCAATGTGAGCTTGTATGTTGATTAAAATATGATTCGCGGCCGTAGCTAATATGGCTTTACAGAATTATAATCATTAGAATCAGCAATACAACTTCATAAGTTAGCATTTACCTCAAACCTCATGATTTCATGAAATCGCTAGATTTGAGATAAATGCTAACTTATGGAGTTGTATTGCTGAGTCTAATGATTATAATTCTGTAAAGCCATATTAGCTACGGCCGCGAATCATATTTTAATCAACATACAAGCTCACACTGACCTACAAATTGCAAAGAACCTAAGAAATTTTGAATTTCGCGGGCTACCCTGGCGCATCAACCTTAAGAGCCGGCGCAGAATCCTGCTGGAATAACCAGTGCCTGTTTTCGAACATTTTTTGTGAAATAGGTTCCACAATGTTTGTTAGGACTGTGTTTTGATACACGAGGGTACTGGTTTTCACTCCTTTTTCACAAAAAAAAAACCGGCCAAGTGCGAGTCGGACTCACACACGAAGGGTTCCGTACCATAATTATAGGTACACTCCTTTGCAAAATAAGCCACGCCCCGCGCGAATTATAATTATTATTTACTTAGGCACTTAGTACAGATTTATTATTAGAAAATAATGGTTCACGGTTTATGCATAAGGTTTATGTTTATGAAATTAAATGTTTTTTTATTTTTATATTTGAGTTGATTGAATGAATAGTAAATTGTGGTTTACGATTTATGACGTATTAAAAAAAACTACTTACAAGATCTCGTTCAAATCAATTTTCAGTGGAAGTTTACATGGTAATGTACCTACATTATATATTTTTTTTAGTTTTATCATTCTCTTATTTTAGAAGTTACAGGGGGGGGGGACACATTTTACCACTTTGGAAGAGTCTCTCGCGCAAACTATTCAGTTTAGAAAAAAATGATATTAGAAACCTCAATATCATTTTTGAAGACCTATCCATAGAAATCCCACACGTATGGGATTGATGCGTGTCACGCATATCGAAAGTGAAGCACAGATTGCCGGGACCGTTTGTACAAACACGCCTCACTCACACATTTACATCATAGTATGCCGACCGGCCGCCATTACGTGACACGAGCGATGGCGTCTTTGCAGCACGCTTAGCATGACCGCATCGCGGTTTTGTCGACGGAAGAATAGACAAAATGGAAGACAGTAGAAATATTTGTACGCAGTCTACGCGTCTAAGCATGGCGATGTGTAGTTTTGTCTATTCTTCCGTCAACAAAACGTCGTCATGCTAAGCGTGCAGGTACTGAAATCACGCACACATAGATCGGTACGGTGCTTCATTTTCGATATGCGTGGCGCGGAATCCTCCTTTTTTTACACGTCTATGTTTGCTACATTTGGTAGATAAAATAAAACACATATCGGAATGCTCTCGCATGTCGCTGTACCTACCTATATTTTGCAAAAGTATTCTTTCAAATGTCTTTGATCAGTAAGTGGATGTACCTAGACTCCGGAAGTCCGGAGACGCTGCTCGGCAGAAATCCATGGTGGTACTGAAATATGTAATATCAAGTAAACGCCAGACGCAGTGCGTGTTTGTACGCGGTTTGGAGTTTTCATTCCAAAACAGACTGAATTTAATCGCAATGCGTGCTAGCTAAGCCTTGCCCATTACCTACACGATGCAAATTTTGCCTGTAGCATGCCTCCAATAAAATTGAAGCAACAAATGATTTGCATCGCCTAACACTTACATTATACATTATATACGATGCAACTTTTGATGGTGCCTCAACTTATGGTAGGTATCAGTAACTACACAATCAGGCAATTAAATTGTACCTAAATCAGGCTTTACATGTGCAAATATTTTTTATCTTACCCCTTTACGCATTTCTCTGCGCAGTCCACTTATCTTAGGTAAAGTCATAAATTAATGTTATTGATAGACAGCACTGCTTAACTATTCTAAATACTGTATCAATACTTTCCTTCCGATCTTTAGGTTAAAATGGTACCTACAATCAGCGTGTCGTTTGCCCTAATGGCGCTGGTTACAGTTATTTCTTATTTCCTTTGCAAAGAATTTGATTATGAAAATAAAGTTAAGGCTGAACGCGGTCACGTGGTCGTTGGCGTTCATTCCATACTCATAACATTCCTCTGTTTTCTCCCTGGCTAATGATACTATTCCAAATTATTTTTTTTACGATACCTGTCTACCACGTCCCTGTGTTTTGTTTTTTGGCGTAGGTACCTACCCAAATAAATTTATTTTCTAAAATTTTACGCAAAATACGCGCATTGAGGTGGAGTTGCGGATACCAGTCCGTATTAAGTATGTAGGTACCTATTACCTACATGCGCACTAATGTTGCCACGACCTAGCTAGCCTGTATATGGCTGTGGCCATTGCCGCATCAGTGCGTGTAGCTAGCTTAATACGTATGTAGGAGCCGGCGACGTGTTGACTTACCAGCAAAGCCATCGGGCTTCGCAAACAATTCATGTAAGTACACGACGCCGGAGCCGCACCGGCGCCGGATCGCATGCTCATTGTTTTACGATATAACACGGTTGATACGGTTGATGCGGTGTAGCTACACGCGGCTCCGGTGCGGCTACGGTGCGGCGGCGGCGGTGGTGCGGCGCTTGGGCAATATTCATTCGTATACACAAACATGCGGCCTGACGCCGGTGCGGCTCCGGCGTCGTGTACATGAAGCTTAATGGTGAACGCCCAGTAGATAATGGGAAGCATTCAAGTAAACAAGTGAGTGAATAACTAGTTATTTGATCAACACGGATTTACTAAATCTACCAACACATCACACAACTCAGAATGGTTGTGATAAAATAACAAAATAGTACGAGAGAGGTTATCTCAGGGAAACCAGGTTAATACTAATAAAATTAAAGAATTGTTCATTTTGTTTATGTCAATTGAATTAAGATATTTTTTTATATTATGGCTTTATATAAGAATTAAGAAACAAGCACTTACCTAACAAAAAACTACAAATGGAGTTGGAGTCAGCAGACACGCAGCTTAGTCGCGCAGTTAACAAGATGGCCGCCGTTGCATCTTATCACCGTTGAAACTTAACTGGTTTTAATCGATGCAATCCCTTTAACTATTCTGGATTGTTTGTCGACTTTTTGGCATTTATTCTCTTCTATTTTAAGTAATAACAAGTATTTTACTAACACGTATTTTATTAAATAAGTTCCATTTTAGGTTAGGAATTTTCACCCACAACACGATATCCACCACAGATTAGTAAGAAAAAATGGGCGTAGAGGTGTGTCCAGTTCAGAAACGTCTAGCTAGATTAAATGGATTGTTTGATAACGCAATAATAATTAGGTACAAGTACAATTATTGAAATTACACTTCCCTACTGGCAAATGGCTTTCACTTAAACAATATTTATTAATCTCTAAAGTTGATAGGTTACAAGATAATTTATGAAATTTCTAAATTAATATACATAAGTAAGTACTTACTTATTAAAAATATTTTTTAAAGATTCGAGTTCGTTTCTTTTACCTACCTAGTACCTACACAAGACCTACACGTACTGATCCAGAAATTGCCATGCCATAGACAAAGGTTAAACATAACCTCAATACGCGTATGTGTAAAAATCAAATACCTAACCTAATTTGTGACTTTAATAAATAAGTATGATCATCATTATTCAGCTGCGTCTGGTTAAACTGCAAGCTAGGTAGATGATGATTTATCTATTTACTTAAATCTATGCTAGGCTAACTTCCCGTACCTTTGTCTTGCACATGGTGGCTGGCAAACCTGACGTAAGGTACAGATGCCAGCATATCAAGCTACTACAATCTGTCAAATTTATTTAATAGATTTTCATCTTTAATGCTAAAGCATTAGGTTCAAGGTTGATGGGAAAATTTGACAGTTTCGGGTGGGTTGACCTGCTGGCGTCTGTACATAAGTAGGTATAGTGAATCTCGGTCCGGATGACAAAAATTGAAGGAACAACATAGGAACTTAAGATTTACCTATTGATTTGTGATCATGTTAATAAAAATGTTAATAATGAAAACCTACTTAGCATGTCTTGATGATATGTGTACCAATACTATTGTTTGCACGGCTACAGATCAAGCTATACATTTCCAGTATAAGCTGATCTCGCATTGTATAGGATTTCTTTACAATGAGAGGTCAGTGTAAACTGGAAATGTAGGTATAGCTTGATGCGTAGCCGTGGGTACCTACATCATAGTCGTAGGTACATAATATTATTATGATGATTACATTCTCTACAGTCCGGCCGTCTCGTAGAATGCGTTGACACCTGTTAGTTTCATTTTATCGAATGTGTCTTGTGAATTTGATCCTTGTTAGTAGAAATCGTCCAACTGACAGGTGTCAGGAACGCATTCTCTCGACGGCGCTTTCGATAACCAAAATATGTACGCACGGCTAAGATCAAGCTATACATTTCCAATATAAGCTGATCTCGCATTGTATAGGATTTCCTTACAATGAGAGATCAGTGTAAACTGGAAATGTATAACTTGATGTGTATCCGTGTGTATGTAGTGCAGCTTTGCGAGAAAAATGTGCTAAGAAAATTTAAATTTTACAGGAAGCCATAAATAACTTTAAAAAAATAATATTACAAGTAAAATATATTATTGTGTTCTTATTAAATGAGGTAAGTATCTAAAAAAGACACGGAAAGATTCTACAGTCGAATATTAGATTATCGAATAATAATAAAGAAACACCTTTTCCGAAATGACACGTTTTTCTCGCAGAGGCGAATTATGTACCTAAGTAGGTAGGTACGTTAACAAGAGATAATCTGCAGATCCGTCTGACAAGTTGAGGCAGTTTCAATATATTATATTTTCAGCCAAAGCCTTTGTCATCTAGCCCAGTAGGTAGTGTAGAGCTTTTTGTGAAGAATTTCGCTCTGGCCACGTTGTATTCCGGTTTACAGAATATGACCTCTCAGCTTTGTCCAACGCTCCTGTGATGCCTCTGGTACAATGATATTAAACCTCTAGACGTTGCCATGATTACAGTGTGAAGTGTGGGAGTGAGACACATATATACGAAATTAGTAGGAAAATTGAGACAAAGCATCGTATCTTCCGTCTCTTATGGCATGCCGTATTTTTGCTTGGCGAACTTTTGAATGTTAGCCAAACAAAGTGGTTTCACTGTTACAAAATTTATCTTGCGTCATTAATTTACCTTTTTTGGACAGTTTTTGCATTGTGCGAATGTATTGCCATGGGTTTCAGTACAAAATATGGAAGATTTATTACGTTAAACTTCATTTCTCATACCACATAACCTAGAAAAAGTATTATATTGCTGTCTCATGACCGGCCACGCGGTGGCTCAATCTAGATGTATGTTATCTAAGCTCTGGTATGTATAAATGCCGCGATGACATTGACAGCTAATAATCAGGTGGGCCGCCTTCTTTGCCACGCCACGCCACCCACAGCACAGTCATGGACTGGTAAGTAGGTACCTACCTTCTTTAAAAATCTTTTTTTGTTAATTGTTTCGGCTTCTGGCTGATACCAGTGCACATAACAAGGATATTTGCCGCGAGGCCAAAATCGAAAGTACCTACTTAACGTAAAAGTAAAATCTTGTTTTTTCGATACAAACAAGAATTGTTTCCAGCAGCTCCACTTTATCAATGTCATTCAAGTAAGCGACAAAAGATCTTTGTAGCACTTAGGGACGATTTATCAATCGTCAGTTCTATCGGTGGAATCTTAAGTGGAATACTTGGCAGTTTGACAGCTTTTGCACAGATATGTCAAACCGCCATTTTTGTTCTACAGATAGAAGTCATCAGGCGATTGAAAAATCGGACCTTAGTTATATAGCACCTTTTGTTGAAAGAATATTTGCCTATGTAGGTGATGTCAGCCTCCTGGATTAGGCGAAGTTTTGATGTCGATTTTATTAGGTATGAATAGTCGTCAATTAAATGCTTGATTATCAAGCGTTGAATAGACCACTATTTATAGTAATTTTTAACACTATTCTCAGGCCAGCACCAAGCGCATGTGAAGTCAACCGCAGATCAGTGGTCACAATTTGACATTGTACCATGGCTTCATATCGATTTTCGTAGTCCAAGAGTTACCACTTGGTTGACTGTACCTACTTACCTACATGAACGGTTTTACTGTCATGCGAATGGGGAGCCACACGCAAAGCTGTTTGTAGATGGCGCTCTGAACGAATGTACCGTAGACAGACTGTACATTGTTTTACAAACAAATCCATACAATTTGACAATCGTTCGTTATGTCAAATCAATGAAAAAAGGACAGTCGATCATGTGCCACCTAGCGTGATAAAAAGTTAGTTTTCCTCCCCATTCGTTACACACGCCCAATACTCCCAGCTCCTGCCTCGATTCTATTTTGTTTTAACCCGATCCTATTTTGCTCCTAGGGTAGTACAAAATGCTCCACTTCGTTGAATGCAATATTCATATCTGATCTAATAAAACTTTACTTAATCTAGCAACGCTAGAGTTGATAGATGTCAAAGTCGGCCATTTCGTTTTTCTGTGTGGGAGTTGGAGTTAAAACCGCATCGAAGTACGGTACCTACTACATACTTAAATCTATTTGCATCTCCTATTATATTTGTATAAATAAAACAAACTGTTTTTCAATGGTAAATAAAGGTTATGGTGGTAAAAAATGCTCCACTTCCGAAAAAAAGAATTAGGTATCTGATTTTGCGTACAGTATGTACCTACCTACTGATACTTTACCTTTTATGTGAATGCATTATGTACATTTATTTAGTAAAACTTTTCTTAAACTGCAACACCAGAGTTGACAAATAATGTCAGTCAGCCATTTCGTTTTTCTGTGAGAACCAAATTACCACATCGCTTAAGTTTAGTTTATAATATTAGGTACATCATCCGCCTGCCTTTTCCCAACAATGTTGGGGTCGGCTTCCAGTCTAACCAGATGCAGCTGAATACCAGTATATGGAGCGACTGCCTATCTGACCTCCACATTTCCAGAACCCAGTTACTAGGTAATACAATACCCCTTGGTAAGACTGCTCTTGTCAGATTTTCGGGGTTCGGACGACCCGTAACGACGAATGACTGCCGGGACCAACGGCTTAACGTGCTTTCTGAGGCACGGAGGGGTCACGGTATGTAAAGATGGTCACCCATCCACGGACCGACCGCGGCAAGCGTAGCTTAACCTGATCGATCGGCCCGTGCGGCTGCTATAAATTAGCCAGGAGCCCCTCTAGTATATTATTATCATGTGACTTCTACCAACCCGCACTGGGGCCGCGTGGTGGATTACGGCCCACTCCCGCTCACAGAGAGGAGGCCTGTGTCCCGGCAGTAGGAACATTAGGTATAGGCTGATTATGCTTATGTACCTACGTAGATGTAAATAAAACAGTAAATAATATTAATCATGAGTTTAATTAATTAAAATTAACATTTTTTAACTTATCAACTTCTAATTTTAGTTTTTCTATTTGTAATTTGTGAACTTCTTTTTCATATTGCAACATATTTTTTTCTCTTTCTATTAATATTGTCTCCCTTTGGATTCGTGACTCATGCAATGCCTGGTATGTTGCATATTATAGTGCACCGTTTTTTTCTTGCATCCATCTCACTTTCCAACTTCTTTCCACCTGTAAAACAAAACCACATTCATTTTACTTACCTACTTGTTATATTGAAAGAATTTAAAATAATAATATTTATAAGTACCTACTTACTAATATTGAAAGCAATGTTGGGTTGAGAGCAGTGGTGGCCGCAACTGCCGCGACATCCCACGTTTTGTAAGTCGTAGGTTCGAACCCAGACAGGCACTTTACTCTGTATAAATTATTTCATCACCACTGCTATCAAAACGGTAAAGGAAAACATTGTGAGGAAAGCGGCATGTCCTAGAACCAAAAATTCGAAGACATGACGTGACATCCACCAACCCGCACTGGGACCGCGTGGTGGATTACGGCCCGCTCCCTCTCAAAGAGAGGAGGCTTGTCTCCCAGCAGTGGGAACATTATAGACTGATCATGCTAATATTGAAAGAAAATAGTAAACATACCATTTGACGGCTTCGTTGGTTTTTGGAGAATACGAAATCGTATGCACATCCATTGTTGACTTATAAATTGAAGAAAACTAAACTGGAATATTATTTTTTGTTTGTTTATCCTTGAAAACAGATTACTTTTTATTATATCTTACTTAAATCACCACATTTGTACGTCACATCTGTTTATGTCATCAACATCATTGTCATCCGCAAATCTGCCAAACACTAAATTGACCTTAGCAACGAAACGGACCAATCACAGATGAACAGATCTATATTCGACGCAGTGCGTTCGCATACAGGTTCGCATAGTAGTGTCGCTTGAGTATTGTTTGTAAATTAAATGGCCTGCCATAACCAACGCTGTGAGAAATGCCTTACTTAGCATAGTGATGCTGCCATACTTATGTTAGTATCCTTCATGAATACGGGCCTTACTTTGGAATGCCAAGAATGATAAAAGAGATCCAATCAAAGAGTATTTAATAAACCCAGCACGCTGTTTCATACAACATTGCTGGAGCGTTGAACGTTCCAAATTCAAAAAACGCTCCTGCAGTGGATTTGATTTTCTTTGACCGTAAATTAATACTTCGCGAGTTCTTTTTGCGAAAATAATGACGAATATTTCCATGCATGTTTGAGAAAAGGTTATTTTCTAACATGTCCAACCCTCTCTCTTCTATCGGAGCAAAGTAAAAAGTAGTTCAACATTAAATTATGGGTACCTACCTACCTATAATTATGTACAGTCAGCAGTCAGCAACAAAAGTCTATTAACACTCGTGTTTTCTAAATCTTAATTATTTAGAAAAATACTTCATTAAAACTCTTATTATCGTATCATTTTAGATGATGTCAAAAAGTAGCAGTGTTAACCGACTTCTGTTGCTGACCGTACCTACCTACTCCATTGAAAAATAAACGACAAACTTGTGCAAAGAAATTGAAAGCAAAGTTAGTTACCATCTGCAAAAGAACTAGGTACTTTCCTCCAAAAGAATTTATAAATTGGTCTTTATCTATCTATATAAATAAAAAGAGAAGTCCTGACTGACTGACTCATCAACGCCCAGCCCAAACCCTTGCAACCCAGAAATCTGAAATTTTGCACAGAGATTCCCTTTATAATGTAGACAAGGAATAAGGAAGGATTTCCCGGTAGTACGTTCCCTTGGGATACTTTCTGATATTCACGCGGGCGAAGCCGCAGGCAAAAGCTAGTTTAGAATAATGTTTTAAACAGCAATGTGTAAATAACGGCAGATTTGCGTTTTTAACATGTTAGCGGACAATATCCACTGCATGGTGGCTCATAGGTGCAGCGCAGACGACAGACTATCCGTGACGCACTTTTAAGTCTGTGAAAATAGAACCAGCATGCAGTAACGCTACTACTACTTTCACTACAGTTCGGCCGACAGAATGATCGAAGATGTGCGTCGTGTGTGTTGAGTCTGCGTACAATCCGCGACGGACTCTTTTTGTGTGCCATGCAGACATTTTGTGCGCCACAGACTCGATCGCATAAAAAGTGTGTCACCTGCGTTGCACCATACTCATACAATTCAACGCAATATGCATTCAGAGTTTCAAAACTTCGGGAACAATCCCACTTACTTATAGATGATTAAGTGGCATTGTTTCCAAAGTTTGTACAGCTACTTAAAGGTACCTACTTACTTGAGGAATATAAAGAAAACATACAGTTTAGTAATTTGACATAAGTTTATTTATTTACTCTTGAAACAAATCGGATAAGTCGTCTTCACAGTTCGACTCTAGTGAAGATACAGATGCTGCAACTATGTAAACAGGTTGAAGATTTGACGGTGATGAAACCTCTGAAAACGAAGCAGCAGCATTGTAGTGATTGCAGCATTGTGTAGCCCAGAATAGTACCTATTTCCACCACGAGTGGTGTCGTAATTGGCTCTATATTCCGAGGTGGTGCCTGATGTATTGCGGGTTGTTGTGACCGGTGGTATTCGAAACATCCGTTATCGGCTTTTACTTTATTATCAAAAAACGCATGCTGAACTGCATTTCTAGTTTCAGTCGAGTAATTCCACATTTTGATACCAATAAATTCAATGAAACTTTAATTTAACCCGGCGCGGCGGCATAGTCAGTTTCCCTGCAGCTTCTTTAACTAGGTACTAACCGACCCTGCTCGCGCCAGTTTCACTCCGTTCAGTGGAGTGGTTAACACGTAAGTACTCGAACTATGTGTGAGTGAACGTGTGAGCTACTTCGACGACATTATGAAGTGGAAAACATTATCGTACAGTTCTGTCGTCACGTGTGGTCGACTAACAATTGCGCGAGGGTCGGACTCGCTTTCAAAAGCATACCTATCTATCAGGGGGAATGGTCAATTTTAGTCTATTTTCTTAAATAACTTTAAAACAATTTATTTTAAAATTATTTAAAAAAAAACTATTTTAGATTGTCACAGTAAGGGAAGAAACAGACTTATTATAACATGACTCGCCACGTGATGGCAATATTACGTTCTAACGGACGTAGCTTGGGAGTGGCGTGGCGCGGCCAGGGAGTATCACAATACTCCCTGGCCGCGCCACGCCACTCCCAAGCTATGTCCGGGTACGCTCAATAACTCGCGAGCCAGGTAGGTAGGTAGCGTGGCCAGGAAGCTAACTCTCTGGCCGCGCGAACTTCGCAAGCCCATAATTTCTAAAGTAATGAAATTTTCCGAATCACTTTATAGCATACGGAAGAGAACAATTTCCGTACAATTCTTTAGCGTTTACTATGTTCAGCTGCGCCGGACAGTTTACAAGAACCGTGGTGAAACTTCATTATATTTCATTATTCTTTGAGGTACAATTTTTTTCATTACCTACTCATTCCGTATAGTACATAAACGGTACAATTTATCTACAAACATGTTTTTTTGATTTTCCACTGTGGCGCGGCCAGGGAGTATCACACGTTCTAACTGGCCACATTTCATCTCCTGAAGCACAGTTTCGTCATTTGGCCAATGAACACGCGTGGTGTGGCGTCTGGTGTTACAAAGTGTACTTGATATGTCACAAGGTACAGTTTGCAAAACCTTTTTTTTTTTCTTGTTTGCCACCAAAAGTGACCCCTATGTATATGCATAATTCATTTATTTACATTACATGTCCGTGTTTGGGTCAGATATATTCATATGTGTAAGTACCAAATTTCAACTTAATCGGTCCATTAGATTTGGAGCAAACTGGCTGTGACAGACAGGTTTCATCGCAATCGGTTCATAGTTTTTGCGTGAACAGGTAACAAACACACAGATAGACAGACGCACAAACTTTCGCTTTTGTAATAAACTAGCTGACCCGAAAGACGTTGTCCTGCCTTATAGCTATGAATATTCTAATGTAAACGCGCGAAGTTCCCGAAGGCGCAAGCTGAGGACATTTTGAATTGTGTAGGAAATCTTAATTTATATTTTAAGAATTGAACTACAATTTTATGATGAAAAGTAAAGTTATGAAAAATAAATTTTCTGAACGCACGCATAAATATTTGACCGCAATATATATCTATCCTTTTTCATTACTGACATTATTCTACATTTTTAAAATCTAAAATACGCCATTATCCGAATATTGTGGATATAATTATCTTGTCGATTCGAAACATTTAATAAAAACATTTAACCCGTAATGTACATTTTAAATGTGTTTCTGTATTTTTTTCTTGTGGATAAACGTTTTTATTTATTTTTTTTATTTAAATACGTTCTTTAATTTGAAGGGATTACCGTGTCGACGGGATGAACATTAAATGTTTGACAGTTACGAAACCCATGAACATTGAAAAAAAGAAAAAAGAATGTTTGAGAATGTGCAAACAGCGCTCTTTCATATGATACCCCACATAAGAACCCCCCCCCACACCCCCACTTCGAATTTTTAAGACCCCCTTTCAGTCCCTGTTACAAAAAAACCCTATCTATTTTTGTTTCTTTCTTATTTGCAAAATAGTTAGGCAAACGTAAAACTGTTCTAAATTTCAAGTTGATAGCATTAGTAGTTCTTGAGATATCCAGCTGTGACTGACAGACAGACCTGAGTCACACCATAAGGGTTCCTTTTTACCATTTTGGTACGGAACCCTAAAAACCATGAAAATCGGTCCAGCCGTTCTCGAGAAGTGTTCGAACAAACCCAACTTAGTTTTATATATATAGATTAGTGTGATATGATAGGAAGTAAGATATGATATCCATGTATTATTATCATAGATACTTACCAATTTATTACGCTACCTTGGCATATACCCCTCTTCTAAAAAAATTTGCGCTTCAAAAGCAAACCAACTGAAGCTCCTGTAAAGAAATAAAAATTATGGGTTAATTTAAATATTAATTTAGTTATTATTAATGTATTATATCAGCTATAAAGGTGTCTAAGCAATTAAAGTTTTGTTGCTGACTGTATAACAATCAATTTCTGACTATCATATTACACTGTTTGCGCTGTAGCTGTAGCATGGTGCAGTGACATGTAGGTATGCAATTCCATTTTATCGATAACGATTCTTACAGCAAAAATCTCATTCTTTTTTTATCATAATTTTAAAAATGTCTTTATCTAATTATATTATTATGAAATTTATTTTAGAATTTGTATTCACTTAATACAAAACATAAAACAATCACATTCAAAGCACAATCAATATTTAATTTTATAAAAAAAATGTTTTTTTTTCCGTGGGAACATTTTTGCTATGTGGCAGATTATGATTTAAATGGTTCTGACTCTGATATCAGTTTGTAGGCAGTTTACACGAATAAAATTATATAATAAGGTGTTCTGTTGTTTCATTGAACTCTATAGATGTCTAACAACAAAAATTTCAAAATATATTATAATATACTTCACTTCTTCTTCACTCACCACTTCCTCACACAGACACACACACACTCCTTGTGTGTTTTCACACTTCTTTCTTCTTCACTTCTTCTTTTTTTCTTTCTTCTTCTAAAAAGAAGGAAAACCTTCTTAACTTCTTTTACTATAAAAACATCGACTATCGATAAAAACCCATAGAAATACATCCCATCACTAAACACGTCCATGGCGTTAGTGCGTTACGTTAAACATAACACTGCTTCATTTTTCTTTCAATTTGATTTTATTTATAGACAAAAACATTTTGGCAGGGTAAATATATTTCATTTACTACAGTTATTATTGATACCGTATTTAACGACTATGATATTTAGGGTGCAGCTAAAATATTCAATCATGATAGTAAATCGCGGTAGCGTTCAAGAGTGTAAAAAAAACAGTTCTTGTAATGTCACCCGCACCATGCTACTGCGCAAACAGTATAAAAGTACTGACAACTCTATAGATTAACATTAATTAATAATCATTAGTGAAAATAAATAAACACATATGAAAAATGGTATTTAAATTAACCTGTTCCAATTTTGTGTGTTTTCTTTATTTTTGACTTTTCTCGGCAAGTGATCAATATACTCGATTCTCTATGATACTCACTGATTAGCATTCCACCACGGAAATGTTCATCATGTCAGCAATGGGGAGCCACAGGCAAAGCTGTTTGTAGATGGCGCTCTGAACGACTGTACATTGTTTTACAAACAAATCCATACAATTTGACAATCGTTTGTTATGTCAAATCAATGAAAAAAGGACAGTCGATCATGTGCCACCTAGCGTGATAAAAAGTTAGTTTTCCTCCCCATTTCATTCCACGCATCATCTTTAATTTTTCTTAAAATAGTTTTCGTTTGAGATTGAGATCAGCAAAAGGTTTTTTTCTTCATCCCAGTTGTCACCGCCAGCAATTTTTTTTTTTAATTTTACATCAAAATGGGTCCGTACGTAGGTGCTTGTTCGCGGCGCGCAAAACCGTTGTCACACTGCGCGCACTCAAAGCGTTCGTCGAAAAAACCCACGACGGGAACCAACGAGCGCGCTACGAATGCTCGCAACGTGCGCGCAGTATGCTCGCGAATCAATTTGTCGCGTACACATTAAAATTAAAATGCATGGAAAATGTTGCATTACACGTACAAACATGTTGTGTTGCAAAAAATCTGAACCCAGCTTGATCGCGTTAAAAAACCTCCCGTGCACACGTTTTGGCTATCCTGTACTTCTACAGGATGGCCAAAGATTACACTGGTAAACAAAATTTAACTTTTTTTTTGTTTTATGAAGTTTCTAAACGGTTTCTTAGTAATTTGAGTTCGCTGATTTCAAATCTACCCTCAGTTTTTTTCTAGCAGCTCTAGTTTTTGTGGTACAGGTACTTCTTAAAATTTCGTTACGCAGCTTACTAATATTTTTAGTGCAAAAAATTATTAAATTCCATAAATAAATCGATATGTCTACATTAAGAAGAATTTACTTAAACGATCCAAATAGTTTTTGTGCTGTTTGTGGTGAATATATGTTTCGAGAATGTCGTTTAAGTGCGTCTGACTTTATAAAAAAGGCCTACTTGGACTTCTTTGGGACGACATTACAAGTGTTTAGTAAGCCATGGATCCCAAATTTTGTATGTGGTAGTTGCGTAACATCATTGCGTTTATGTGCTATTAAAAAAAGACCTTGAAGTTCAAAAAGTCCTAAGAGTTGGAGTGAACCGACTAATCATCACGATGACTGTTATTTTTGTGTTGTGAATATTACCGGAATAAACCGCAAAAATCGTTCCCAATGGACTTATCCGAATTTAAAATCAGCTATTAGACCAATTCTAAATACCAGCGAAGAACCTGTGGCTGATACGCAACCTAGTACTTCTATTGAACACTACAAGTTCTTTCAGAAGCCAGTGATGATGAGGACAGTGACTTTTCTTTCCCGAGTACGTCCGAACCGCATCGTCCGTACGTCCTCAAATCAGGGAACTAATAAAGGATCAAAATTTTATGGACTGTATTACAGATAAAGAGAAATCTGCATGGATTGAATTTGTTTGGGTTGTGCAAAATTTCTTAGGAAAAAAAAAAAGTCTCCAGACTACATTAAACACATTGAGCGGCTCATGTTCCACTTTCAAAGACTAGTATGTAACATTAGCATCAAGATGCACTTCCTCTTCAGCCATTTAGACCGCTTCCCAGAAAATTTAGGCGATTTAAGCGAAGAACAAGGAGAACGCTTTCATCAGGACATTCGCTCGATACAAGAACGATACCAGGGTCGTTGGAATGCAAATATGATGGCTGATTACTGCTGGATCATTCAAAACAAGGCTGAAGTTTCGATTCATGCAAGAAAATCTTATAAAAGAAATTTTTTTCCATGTTAGGTTAGAGAATCAATTTTTTAAATTTTATAATTCGAGTATTTTTCGCTAAAAATGTAATAACATTTTTAGCGAATATTACCATATTTGTTAATATTTCAAAAACTAGAGCTGCTAGAGAAAAACTGACAACAGATTTGGAATCAGCGTGGCAGAATCATACAAAATCAGGTATGAAATTCATAAAACAAAACTACTGCTTACCAGTGTTATCAAACGAAAATGACCAGAAAATTCCCATCATAGTAGGAGTAGATAGGTAGCTGTATCTTTGGGAAATTGGCATTAGGGTAACCTCACATAAAAAAGTCAGGATCCCTTTTAAGCTTAAATCAGTTAAGGCGCGGTATTAGCTCAATATTCTCAAAAATTGGTTTCTTGGATTGTCGAGTATGACGTAACCCAATTTATCGTTTAAAGTACTAATACAGCAGAATCGCAATTCATTTGGAATGAATGTACTCCTATACGTAATTCAGGAAGTCGATTTTTGTAAACAAATATGTCATATTTAAAAAGATATAGGCAACTATAGAGGGCCGTGCTGAATAAACTAAAATTGGTTTATTTTTCAAATTTAGCAAGTTGTATGAGAAACCAAAGCGGTACATATGTTACTTGCCGCACATCAATTATTTTCTAATAGTTTTTGGATAAGGGTGTTTTGTCTTTTTTAGATATTTTCTTATAATTGTTTTTTCCAGCACGACCCCCTATCCACATCTATATATTATTTATTATTACGAATTCACAATGTCTGTTGCGGCACATTTAACGTGTTAATAGAGTACATTCCTTGAGTTTAAGAAACTTTTTAATACGCTATATATTTTTCAAGTTACACGGGGGCCGAGCTGAAAACGTTTGGCTGGCACGACCCCTTTTTTTTGCATATTTCTTCAAAAGTACAGAGGTACATTGAAAAAGAAACCGGTACATAAACTCCTAGAGGCGAGTACATTGCATTGGTGCACACCCAAAACGCAAATTGTGGGGGGCCGTGCGGGGCAAACGGACATGGAAAATAAATGCACATTCGCAGCTTAGTCACATCTCGGCAACACAAATATTATTTTTTTTCAACCTTATTTCAAGCCAGCTAATGGTGACAATAGATTACGCGGTTGTGTGCCGTTTAAAATCGTAGTCAGTCCGCGCCATAAACTTTTGGGCCATAATAAATTCTTGCGGTGCCTAGAAAACATTCTTCTCAATGATTCGATTGCATTTCTCTCATAACGGCAGGGATCGCCAGCCATTGCCACCCTATCCAACGCTGACCTCATGTTGATCTGCAGCAACACTAGACCAACGCAGCAGCCCGTGCTAATAGTAAATACACCTTGCAGCATAAGCGTAAGTGAAGCAAATCAAAATGAAACCCAGCAATTAGCCAATTAGCTATTTAGCATGATTTTTGGACAATTTTGGTTGTATCCCGTTTCATTTTGCTTTTATTACACTATATCGCCGCAGTGTTAAATAAAACTGTAATGAGTTTGTGCCGCCAAATAAAACAATTTTATGTGGTTTTAATATTTTATCTATCATAAAATCATACCAGAATTGCATATTTATCCATTTTTAACCGACTTCAAAACAAGAGGTTATTCTTCATTGCTTCCTTTTGCGTCATTGTTTATCTTCTTATTTTAGACTCGTTCGACCGTCTAGTAAACACGTGTTAAGGCAATCAATTTATTTATCACTGGACACAATATACCTACATATTGCACCCAGGTCACCCAGCGATACACTCACTGCAGAAATGTTACATGGTGGTCATTATGTAACAATGTTTCAAAAAGCTTTCAATTGTGCAACCAGCTGTTAATTCGATGCAGTAGCGATGCCCAATCGATACAATACGACTGTATCGTTTCAGCTGCGCGTTTGTGACCACCGACCACATGAATCAATGCAGTCGCGCGGTTACAATGACCTCCAGGCAGTCATTTAACAAAAATATTCCTTAACTATATTTTTAACAGGAAACCTGTGCAAAAAAAATGTATGGGTAAGTATAAAAAAAATACTATTAAAAAGGATATTGTTTGGTATCTCTGGGCTCTTCGTGTGAACGATCTCGGAAGGGCGACGACTTCTCCTGTGGATAAAAATGTTTTAGAATAAATTGAAATGACATGAATAAAATTAGTTGCATCTTTGAACTTTTTTTAAGTAGTAACAGTAATTAAACTTAAAAAATCATGTGCAAAGTAACATTTCAAGCAAACTTTCTACTACGACGAAAAATAATTCAGTTCTATGCAGGTTATATCAGATGAATTTTGAGATGGGACTTCATGGCGAAATAAAAAAAAAACTATCAGCAAAAAAAGTAACTTTAAAAATTAAAACCCAACTAAAAATCAGGCTCTAAAAAGTATGAAACAAGAAAAGATTGTCATCTGAAATTAGAAAAAGACAAACAAATTAAAACTTCGGAGTCACACGTCATGTTAGGCTGGTGACAGTGCTCCACCGACCGTCAGTGCGTACGTTCCGTCCTGACAATACGCATTAACCGACCGTCATTTTGTGTCATTCAGTGCTCTCCTGACCAACAAATTTTAGAGAGAAAATGTGTTTGGCTCACATCAGAAGTGAGCCAATAGTATATTATGCAATTAGTGAATAAAGGACGGATTTAAAGCGAGGGCCATAGATGAATCACGAGCTACTGAAGGATTCTAATTACTGAATCACGACCGTAGATTCATGAAGTGTTAGAATCCTAAGCGATGCATGCGAGTGATTCATGGCCCTCGATATAAATCCGTTTTATTCAAGAGTTGCATACTATACTTTTTACCATGACTACGAGGAAAAGAAAGATTTAAGCTAAAATAGACATTTAATTAAGAAAAAGGAAAGTTAAATTGGCTTTGATGTAAACCAGCCGTGAATGCATTATTAATCGATTTATTATTCAAAATAGCGGCAATTTACTAATGGCAGCAAATAACACAAAACAGTTTTTATTTTAATGCTAAACTCCTTGTCGAAAATGTCGACTAATCAAAATTGAATTTAGAACAAACCAGTGTAGGTCGAATACACAGATTTAGAGTAGGCTAGACACCGCAAGCCATCCGACCAAGCATGCCCTGCATGTTTGTACTAAAAAAAAGTCTGTTAGCTCAGTGACGCTTAGCGATTGAAACAATTCTGTTTACGTTGAGCACATCACTAAATGGCTGGGGTGAAGTTATCGTAGGTATAAAAAACCGGTCAAGAGCGAGTCAGACTCGTGCACCGAGGGTACCACCTACGTAGCACACTTTTTCCGATTTCTGAACAAGTGTGCTACTTAGAGACATCGTTTTATTTTTCCTGTAATCTTTACATAAACTTCTATCACATAAAATAATTTCAGATTTTTCTCTTTGCAAACTTCGGAGATAAGGGGGTGGGAACGGTATTTTTTTTACATTTTTCATCAAAAGTCGAAAACTATGCAGCTTAAAAAAAAAAAAAAATAGTTTGAGAATGTGCCAACAGACCTACTTTAAATTTTTAAGTCCTTTCAGTCCCTGTTGCAAAAAAAAAATATTTTTATTTCTTTCTTATTTGCAAAATAGTGGGGTAAACATCATCTAAAACTGTTCCAAATTTCAAGTTGATAGCACTAGTTGTTCTTGTCCAGCTGTGACAGACAGACAGACAGACTGAGTCACACCATAAGGGTTCCTTTTTTACCATTTCAGATTCTGAGGCGTGATTTTAGAAATTATTCTGAATTATCGGGTGCTTGCATGTACCCGATAATTGAGAGTAATTTCTGCAAAGCCGCGAGAAATAGCTAACAATATACAGGGTGTCCGGTAAAGAATGGATAACCTTGGAATAGCATATTATAGACATGATGGCCGTTCTTAAAAAAATACAAAAAAAAAAAATATAAAAAAAAAATATTTAAAAAAATATATTTTTTGGAGACTCCAAAAAATCATAATGTACGCACGACAACCGATCCAAATTTCAGTATAAGCTGATCTCGCATTGTATAGGATTTCCTTACAATGAGAGGTCAGTCTAAACTAGAAATGTATAGCTTGATGTGTAGCCGTGTGTACCTACTAGTGGGGATATTTTTTTTTTGTATTTTTTTAAGAACGGCCATCATGTCTGTAATATGCTATTCCAAGGTTATCCATTCTTTACCGGACACCCTATATATATATATATATTTGAAATGTGCTAGTTAAGCCCTTTCCCAATACGGCATTATTTAAAAAAAAATGTTTTTAGTTCATGAGTTTATGTCCTCTAGACGGCGCAATAATCAATTTAATGTGACGTCACATAAGACTATAACCAGTGAACAATCAAGACGCTTTTAACGATACCTCAGTTGTCAAATTATGATAAGGAGTTTAGAAGTTATGAGGAAACAGATGAAACATACATACATACATACCGGTCAAAATCATAACCCTCCTTTTAGCTTCGCCGTAGTCGGATAATTACTAAACAACGGCGATTTTGGAGAGAATTCTTCGATTTCTCTAATAGCTAGCTCATGATTTTCCATGTGTGAATCGAACGTCAAATGAAATTCAATTTTCATATTTTCCCCACATTTTATTTAATGATCAATTATTTATCCGGCTATTAATCTTTTCAATTCAGTCAAGAAAATTTCTTCATCTGATGTAGCTGTGTCAGTATGTATACCACGGAAATTAATAAAAATATAAACAAAATAAAATACTTTTTCAACCGACTTCCAAAAAGAGGAGGTTCTTATGTTCGACATGTTGATATGCAACTAAAATAAATATTTATCCGGTTACTAATCTTTTCAATTCAGTCAAGAAAATTTCTTCATCCGATGTAGCTGTCAGACACAGCTACATCGGATGTTCACTAGCGATGGAATGATCACTTTCTTCACTGCTCGAATAGTAGTCCACTCAACAAATGACCAAAAGGGGGTGTAGAGTGCGTGAGCTGGGACGTAAACGATTTCTTCAGAAAGGAGAAGGTCCGTAATGTAAGGACCAAAAACCCAGAATCGATTGGGACAAACTGGGTACCAACAGGTTCATTATAATGCACAATTTAGCCCACCGAAAGGGCAATGCCGAAATCCATGGGGTTTAAGAGCTATAGGCTGACAAAGTATATATGAAAAAAACTTAACTAACGGGTGTTTTTACCAGTTTTTACAATGTCAATAATATATTAACGATAATAATGACAGTATTACTGTAGTGTTGATTACTATCAACCATTTGGTCACTGATTATCACTCCAATCGCTTTAAAAAAATACGAAAAATATTTATTTCAATTGTTTTCAATATCTGCTAACGTATAGTCTAAAAATCCAGCAGGCTGGATAAGATTTCCTTCGTATCTGGCCCAGGCCGGAGGCCAGGGGTAATACACTCCTTTGCAAAAAAAAAACGGGCGGTTTGGATTTTTCTACATTATTGGTAATCATTTAGTTCTAAAGAGGTTTTAATAGCCGAACTATGTTACTGGCACTTAATAAAGAGTCTGGGTATGAAAAAAAAGTTAATTTCAAATTAGAATCCCTTTTTCAGTTTATGACTTCTTACTTACTATTCGCGGGTTTGCGGTTAAAAGGTTATCAGGCAACTAAAACTAACTTCTCCTTATTTTTATTAGAATAATTTATGTTTCTCGCATAATCCTGCCTTATTGTGACTTAAAACAGATATCTTTGTGTCGATTGTAATGGCAGAAAAAGCAATAAGAGCTAGTAAAATTATAACGCTGCTGGAAGTGGGGTGTGGCCAATGTTATGGCTCATAACTGTAAAATATGAGTCGTTCAACCGTCCAAAGAACCTGAACTCGATACTAAGAGACAGGTTCCGTTCAAAGAAGGCAAGGTTCTGGGAGAAAACATTGCACACAACCACGAGACGACCGCTTTTTAGTGACTCAGGCGCTGAGGAACCGCAAATGCAGTTACATAGACCTCAAAAGAAACCTTGAAGAGGTACGAGGAGAACAAGTCAGCCTATGGACAGTGAGGAGGAGGCTTTTAGCCCTTGATATACGCAGTCGTCGACCAGCGCGGGCCCCCAAGTTACTCCGTGAGCACCGGATTGCTCGACTGAGGTTCACTAGAAATTGTCTATCTTGGACACTAGGTAACTGGAGTAGCGTACTCTTCTCCGACGAGGCTCGAATTTGTCTGAATGGTGAGGACCGACGTCGGCGAGCGTTACGAAGACCAGGGAAACGCTATGCCGACGTGTGTTTTGAAGAAATCACCGCTTATGGTGGAAGGTCCGTTATGTTTTGGGCGGGAGTAACTTCCAGCTATCGTACCGAGATAGTGTTCATTGAAAATGGCTCACTAAATGCGCAAAGGTACATAACAGGAATAGTTTGTCAACATGTACAGCCCGCACTGACTGTAATTGGTGAAGATGCCATTTGCATGGACGATAATGCTCGGGACCATCGTTCTAGCGACGTAGATGCTTACATGCAAGAGGTCGGTATTCATCGTCTGGATTGGCTAGCGCGGAGCCCCGACCTTAACCGCATTGAGCACGTCTGGGAACTCCTAAAAAGGCGAGTACGAGCTTAAACGTGTGATTTCGGCTGAGTGGGAACACATTCCACAGGACACCATCAAAAGCATGCCAAGACGATTACGTGCCGTAATCGCTGCAAGGGGATGTCATACTCGTTATTAATTTTTATTTTTTAACGTCTTTTTTTATTAAAATACCATAAACATACTCGTAGTCTTCATTTAATTATACCCTAAAAATTTCCATTTTAACACGACTCTCTGTTTACATTGACTAAAACACCGATTCCAGGATTTAAGGGTTAAAAACTATATTCCCAATGATAATAAGAAATTTCTAGTCATTTAAGCTAATAAAATACTAAAAATATTAATACTATCCATAGAAAAGCCAATGACTGTAAGGTGCCCGTTTTTTTTGCAAAGGAGTTTATAAAACGCTGATTACATGCGCACGGCTGCCCAATATACGGCGACCATGAATACAGCTGCAGCAGTATTCTAAAACCCTGTTGGCGTTATATAGAACATAACAGTAATACGTTCTTGTTCCGACGTGCCTGGAATGGATTCGACATCTTAGTAGCGTACTTTCTTCATCAATAATTATTCTTTCGGGGTGCCTAAAAACTTTGATTGAAAAAATTCCAGTTCCTCTAATGTGACGGTATGACCTTGCAATTTTTACGTGATAGGTGCCTATTGCGAATACAATCAGCTGATCATAATTAAGTCTTGGAAAATCCAATAAGTCAGGGTGTGTTACATCCATTCTGGTAAAAACAATTCTTTGTGGGTTCAAAGGTTCAAACGATGTTCGTGGACGTGATCAGCTAACTGATTTGGCCTGTTCCTATTTCTTTCAATCATTTTTTCTCTCAATTTCATCGTAGGCTAGGCCAACGACATAACCATATTAATAAATGGCACTCATGAAAATACCTGCAACCTCATGCGGCAAGCTTTGAAAATAGTAGAAGACTGGTGCAATAAACATCAACTATCAGTAACCATACAAAAAACCGTACTGATTCTCGTTACAAAAAAGAGGAAGCTGACTACATTATAGCTACCGCGTTTCTCCGAACTGAAACTAAATACCTGGGCATCTTTTTGGACAAACAGCTGAATTGGGCGAAACATGCAACTTTATCACCACAAAAGCCAGTATATCCCTGTGGCAGTGCAAGCGACTGCTTGGCAGGAATTGGGGGATTAGCCCCAAGGTCACCTACTGGCTTATACACCACAGTAATCCGACCAATCATCACATACGGCTCCCTAGTCTGGTGGCCCAGGACGGACCTGAGTACAGCCCAAAAAGATCTCGAGAAACTGCAACGGTTCGCTTGTTAGTGCTAGTTATTGCTACACAGCAATAACTAGCTGCTTGAGGACTACACCTTCTGCTGCTCTATAGACAATGCTTGGACTGCTGCCACTACACCTCATCGTGCGTGAAGAGGCGGCCCTAGCCGCCTTTAGGCTCAATCTAACAGGAACTCTGTGCAAGGACTCTAGAGTTAAGCACATACGCATAAAAGAGGATGCGATCAAACGACACCCAATGATGGCATCACCATGAGACAGATCCCGAAACAACACTACTTTCAGAAGCATTATAACATAACACTCACGGAAGAACGGTGTCATTTACTCAGGCCCACAAGAGTTGAGAGTAGTTGTTGAGTTGATGCATCAAAGACTGATGTAAGAACCGGGGTCGGAGTCTTCTCACACGATCTCAACATTAACATATCCAGACCGCTTGGAGTATTAACACTGTCTCACAGGCGGTGTGTGGGCATCATACAAGCGTGTGCAATAGAAGCTTGGAGAGTCACGGATACCAATATACGTATACTTTCAGACAGTCAGACTGTGCCTCAGTGCTCCAATCATTACAGAAAAAATGCATGACATCGAGATTATTACTAGAATGTCACGATGCTTTCGAACGAGTAACGGTAGCTAACCGCAATACAGTGACACTGCAATGGATAAAATGACACAGCGGATCACTGGGTAACGAGTAACGACGCAACTGACGAACTAGGAGAGCATCCAGCACGTCTGTCTGTGTATCTCAGCCAATCGTACCCATTCCCTTCAACCAGTTACGCAGGTGGCTACAGGAGTTCACCCACACACCAGGCTGCAGGCAGTCCAGGGAGGCTACGCCATCCCTGGTCGGTACGCTTACCAGGCGGTTATTACGTCAGGACAGGAACAGGCTGCGCCTGGTGACGGGGACCATCACAGAACACTGCTCATTAAACAAACACTTTCAGACAATAGGAATAACGGACAGTCCTCTTTGCGTATGTGCTCTTTGAATGCACAGGCGTCACTCAGATTAGAACAGAAACTCTCGGAATACCCCGATCTTTCATAGATGTTTTTAACAGACCCAGAGATTTGATTAACTTCTGAAGGGAGGTGGGCTGGTTGGAATAACCGCATAAAGGTCTTCCACAAAGTTTTAACTGTGGCACAATGGGGTAGATTTTAGTACCGGCCTTAAAAACTAGTACCTCACTTTTCTTAACATTTTATCTGAGCCCATGGGCCTCCGCGTACCTTTCACATAACGTAAGCAGACTCACTATTGTGTTAATCGAAGGGCTTAGCAACACCATGTCGTCAGCATAACTTATATTATTGACGCAAACGCCGTCCACGTGACAACCCTGATAGGTGCTGCTGAGCTCAACGATCAACCAACAATCAACAACAACAACGATCGATCAACAGAAGTGGGGCTACTAAGGCATGTGGAGTATCATATGAAAGAGCGCTGTTTACAAATTATCTAACAAACTTTTTTTTCTTTTTTTTAGGCCGCATAGTATATTCGAGTTTTGGTGAAAAATGTTAAAAAAAATACAGCATTCAGACATTTTTGAAAAGTCGCTTGCCTGATCCGAGAATCAAACCAACTCAAATACGAAAAAATAAAACCATCAACCATCTATCTATCTGCCTAGCCTTTTCCCAACTATGTTGGGGTCGGCTTCCAGTCTAACCGGATGCAGCTGAATACCAGTATTTTACGTGGAGCGACTGCCTATCTGACCTCCACAACCCAGTAACGGGGTAGTACGATACCCCTTGGTAAGACTGGTTGTCAGACTTTCGGGCTTCTGACGACCCGTAACGACTATCAAAGATCCACGAATGACAGCCGGGACCAACGGCTTAACGTGCTTTCCTAGGCACGGAGGAATCTCGCTATGTAAAGATGGTCACCCATCCACTGACCAACTCCGGCAAGCGTAGCTTAACCTGACGGATCGACCCGTGCGGCTGTTATTACTTAGCCACGAGCTCCTCTAAAATAAAACCATCAACACATAATAATATTATGATTCGATAGGGATCAATCATGACGATAACATTTGATCTTAGGCAAAGTTGGAATTGTTTTAAAGACTATGATAGGCAGAACTACCACTACTTCAATCTGACGTCACAAGATAGGAACGCCATAGTAACTTCGCGCAGTGCAATTACCGTTTTGCGAGACAAGTATAGAAGATCTAAAGCGTGTAACTTCTCCATATATCTCTTCTACTGGCCATGATTTCGGTATCACCATTGTTTCGTAGTCCGAGCATAGTTGTTTTATTTGTTTTGTTTTGTTTTGCATAAAAAGAGTATCGAAATTGTTTTTCCTTATTTTTTAATCCATTCTAACGTTCAAATTATGGATACATCACCTGAAGTAACCGCGCAAGTTGTGGCACTTCTTCAGTCTGGGCTTAGTCAGCGAAACGTTAGTGCTCAACTTCAGTCGTTCTGCCGTACAAAGATACCTGGAGACTGCGGCGTCGTGTGCGTTGTCCAGGAGGACCACGAAACCGGGTCACTACAGCACGGCACCATCACATTATCTTTTTCATCCCATCTATTCGAAAAGAGCTCATTGGTTCCTCGATAAGTGCGAGCAAAATGTGTCATTCCGGCGCACTTAATAACAGTGACGAAATGACTTTTAAATTTGGAACAATATTTAATTAAAAAGTTTGAACGCAATTCGCTTCGATAAAGTCCTGCAGGGCTCTGATACCGGTATATTTTTCGAAACGGTTTCGTCTTAAATACTTACCTAAGAAATTATTTGTTTTTGGTTATGTTCGAACGGAACGTTATAAACAACGAATTAAGAATGATATAGAATACTAATTCCGCTCAAAAATGGTTCCACGCAAACTCCAACCGACGGGGCGGGGCGAAAAAATTACAACCGACTCGCCGCTCACTCTGTCGCGCGCTCAGTGACAGACGCCTACATCGTTTCGATTACTGGAAAATCCAAGAAAAAGCTGGTTTCTCAAGGACAAAAATGACCTTCTGTGTGGTAAAGTGGTGTAAAAGACGGAAAGAAGGAAGTAAAAAACAAACCGGGATAACCTTATCACAGGAAAGTGACATAATTTCGTGTTTTGTTCGCTGATAGACAACCTCGAGTAAAACTATTGTTGTCTGTATTATGCAACCAGATAACCAGCCAGTTTTTAATACGTAACTAAAATATTATATTTTGTATGTACCTACTACCTTCAGAGTTTTTATAAATTGGATGGATGGGATTTCCTGTTAGTGTTTCGTATCCTTCAGTTTAGAGCACTCCTAAAAAAGAGATTCAATGATTACAGTGGATTACAACAGTCCGCTTTGAAAGAAGAGAGAATGACTGGAGTGGTTACCAACTAGTGCTAGTAGGGTATGCTGTATACATTTCGGGAATGAAGACATTTATATTCGTCACGCACAGGCAATCGTATGTAGGGCGTGCAAACCCGGTTTTCCGGTTTTGCCAAAAACCGGAAACCGGACAAAATTTAGCGATTTTTGAAAACCGGGGTTGAGAGACAAAACCGGAGTTACCTCCGGTTTTCCCGTTATTGAATTACATATTTACAAAAATCAACTTTTTTCGAACGCACTCAAGAAATATTCAATTTGAGTCATCAAATATCCGAACGCAACCTATACCCACTTACACTCCGCGACCCCAACCGAAAAATAGGCTAGCTCTCTGGTCACGTGAAGAGTCGACCAACCGCTTGGCGATGTCTCGAAATACTCGATGAGCACTCGGACCCAAGGCCCGACCCCAAACGGCTTAAACATATAGCTCCAAATAAGGCTGTTAAATTTGTGCCGTTTGAGGGTATGCACCTGCAGCACCCGCCGCAGCATAACCTGCCGTACTAGAAAGATGGGCTGACGCGAGGTCGTCAACACAGGTTGCATCCCCCACCTCTACCCAACTTCCAAGGCATTATTGTCATTCCGTCTGGCCTCTTCCAATCGTCGCGTGCCAAGCCATTGGGTCATCTAAAACAGCTGACACCCGAGAAAACAAGAGCCCGACGGAAGATGTTATTAATGCTGGCGTGCCTTGGCAAATGACTATACCTGCAGCAAGGAAAGGCCATGGTGTCGGAGGCGGTCAACTGCTTCACCGCACTGACAGTGATGTGGGGCCTTGCAAGAAGCGCCCAGACGCAGTATTGTAGCGAGCCGGAAGGTGGTGTCACCCAGCATAGTGATTGTTGGGTGACGGTAGCGCCTGCAGCCAGAGGCCCGACTCCCATCCTCCCACAGCCAGCAGGTGGCACGCTCAGCAGTATTGGTGGGTTTTCGGGGTGAACTGTATCCGGTCAATCCACTTTCCAAACTATTAATGTGGTCTACTTGGTATTGGTAGGCATAAATGTTTGTTTAAAAAGAGTTATATCATAGAATTTGTTTTATTTGTAGATTTTGTGGGTATCTAAGAATATTGTTTTCTTGTTAAAATTCTAAACCTATAAAAAATTTAAAAGTGTTGCGAAAACCGGCGCTAACACCGGTTTCCGGTTTTGGGCCCTCAAAACCGGAATTCAAAACCGGTTTTGAAGACATTACGGTTTTGCACGCCCTAAGTCGTATGTTAAAAAAATCTGTTGTACCTATTTGTACGGTTAGTCCTGTTAATATTTAAGGTCCAACCAATCTTATCCCAACCTCAGTACAAAAAATGTTTGCAATAAACTGATTTGAGTTGATTTGATTTAAATTTTGATTAGGTTGCATAAAAAGTATTAAAGTATTCATTCATTAATTTGTTTGCATTACATGACAAAAATTAATCTATATTGAATTCAAATCGTCATAAACTAAATCAATTAGTGATTTTCCGTGGAACGAAAAATGTGTTTTATCGTAGAATACAGAACGAGAATTATGGCGTGGCATTTGCGTGACATTCATATTATATGAGCTGATAAATACAGCGAACCAATATTTAGATGTTTTTGTCCTTAATACTGAACAACTTTATTCGGAAACGCGAAACATTTTTGATACTTCCATAATGATAAATAAATGATAAATGATTTACTTCTGTAAGTAGGTTTGTAAACACTTACTCGTGAATCATATTTTTAATAAAAACTAGATGAGGTCGTCGTTTCCTATCTGACTCTGAGAAGAAAGGCCGAAACCAACTCAGAGGTCACAGTCTCTTTTAAAGTCCAGACATAATCTTGGTCAGATCATGTGAAGACCTTGTAGATTGGTGTCTGAAATGGTCTTTTGAGGAAAGAACCTCACAGAATGAGTGGACCTGTCCAGTCAGTGCACGCATTTGTCAATAATCGTGCACCTCAACTTAAAACTTAAGGACCTCAACGATTCGCCCAACAATACCAAAGAAAAGGCATTTGGGTAGGCCGCATGAATTACCTACTCAGGCTATGATTAAAAACTAACTGTGTTCAATCTGCTGATTGCAATGTGTATACCTACTTAGACTTACTGTATAGGAGGGCTGGGATATAAAAAAACACGTTTCCGGAAACGGATTCCCTGGTTGTCCCTATAGTTTTTGAGTAGCACGGGTACAATCACCCCTTAAATTTTGCCTCGTACTTCTGATGGCGTTTGCCAATAAATTACCTTCAATCATACGATTACTTATCAAGAAAAAAACTATTAAACATCAAGGAAATTGCATTTATTATGCTACCTACTTAAAAAAATTGTGACGAAATTTGATAGATCCTGTACTATGGTGGAAATAATGATTTCCTCTCTACAATTAAAATAGATATTTGGTGAGTAATAAAATAACTATTTACTTTCTTTTTTTAAAGAATGGAATATTGGAAACTAAAGGTAAAGAGGTGTCTTATTAATTCATAATAATTGAGTTCATAATAAATTACTGACTCCTACTTTATACTGCATTACACCATCCTCGATGCTCAATGTCACCACAGTGTTATGTTTTTATACTGTGATGTTACCATGGTTACATAATAATCCATCTCGTACCCACTCCCTGGCTTCGATATTTCCGTTTCACTCTAACATTATCTTACTAAATAAAATTGCGCCCCAAATGAATGGTTGGGCGAATTCATGTACGGAAAATAAATTTAGCAAAGTAATAATACTTTGCTAAATTTATTTTCACTTTGTCTATGCGTGTGTTGCGTTAGTATTATCAGTTTAGTAGTATGAGTTTGGGACCATGATTTAGCGGGCTTCGCAAGAGAGTTATGATTCTATATCATTCTTAATTCGTTGGTTATAAATAATGTTTTTGTAGAAAACAAAATTTAAATCGTTTCGATTAATAAAACGTTTTTAACAGTTTTTTTTTCATTTTTGATGTATGAAATTAATACGTAAGGTACCTTCCGCAACTGGTTTTTGAAACGTTCTCATTTCGTTTTCATTCCGAACAAAATAGAATAGAATAGAATATTTATTCAGTATTAATCATTGGTAAAATATTAACATAAAATCTTAGAAATAATTTACAAAGGTAATATAATGTTAGGTGCCTGTACTAGGATAAACCTGTATCACAGGCGGCATGAGCTTCTATATGGTAATTGTAGGACAGTTTCTTAACAATACTTAACATTAGAAGTCTTGAAAAGGACAACATTTAATTAATTCATAATTTTATACCTAGTTTACTTAATACTATTTACTTAAAATAAAAATAACAAAGAGTTATGGGTACAATACAATACAATTTCTTATTTAATTTAGGGCAAATAGTTTTTTGCACTTTTATATCCTAGCTTAAGACATAATTATTATATGATTTTGCGTCAGCAGAATTGTTAAGTGGGTTAAAGTCAATGTTGCACAAAATTAAATCTTGTTCGAGGCTATATGTATTGGTATATTAAATTTTTGCTGCGGGGACTAATGTGCTTAGACATCAACAAAATCGAGGTTTTGTAGGCCAGTGCAGTGTTTTGTTGAGTCAGTAGCAGAGTCTGACCTTGAGTATGACGCTCTAGGCGCCCTCATAGTCGATAGAGTTGATGTACCTGTATTCCGCTATTTTTCTAGCAGGGCACTCAGCATCTCCCGTTTTGTGGTTATTGGGCTTTTTAAAGCGTGAGCAAGTTGCACATTTCGGTGTGTCAGCTTTCTTCGCGCACTCTGACATAGAGTGTCCATCTTCACTGCAGTGACCACAAGTAGATTTCAGCTCTCTGCATGTTTTTGCTGCATGACCATATTGTTGGCATTTGTAGCATCTGGTAACCAGGGTGAAGTCCCTAACAGGGCAGGACGTCCAATTTATAAAAAGCCTGGATTGAGATAATATGGCTTTACGTATAGTGGCTGTAACTTCAATGACGTAGTTACAGGTCGACGCATCTTTCTTCCCAGATTTGTGGCTCAATTTAACCAAGCTCAAAAAGGACTCCATAGGCATTGCTGGAATTTTGTCGGCTACGTTCTGTTCGTAAATGTACTTGAAGACTTCAGTTTCAGCCAAAGTAGTCGGCACACCTACAACCACGATCCGAGGTTTGCGCTTGTTGGGTTCATCGGCGGTAAGTCCGGATGTAGAGAGCTGGACCGCGTGCTTGAGTTTATCAGCGTCATGTTTCGTCTCGGTACTAATAATAACGCCTCCATTTTTGGTCTTGCGGACACCGCGTACATGGAGCTTCATTTGATCAGGGCGAATGATTTTTTGCACGAGGTCTTTTGTTTCGTCACTCGATTTTAATTTATCGTTCGGATAAATGGCTACAGAGCTTAAATTGTTCGGTCGAATGAAATCATTTGCTCCCTTCTTCACCATATCGGCAAACGAAACATTTCCCCCAGAACCAGAGTCCTTAATCGTCTGCTTGAGCTCCGAAATATGTTCCGTCAGGTCACGCTTTTCTTGAAGGGCATCAACCGCGTTATACGCCTGAATGGCTTTCTGCTTCAGGGACTGATAAAGGACTGCCATTTGTGAAGTTCCAGATCCTACTTTACGGCATAGGGTAGAAATTTTCAATTTCTGCTCCGAGTTGAGTTTGCCTTCCGCGGCAATAGAGCAAACTTCATTTAAGTGCACTTCGATGGTCGTCATCCATTTTTGAATCTCGGGCGTTGTAACAACATCAGCCGTGACCGACGCAAGGGCTGGGGTTTGCGACGTCGTCTTCGACGGCGAGGCGGAGGGGTGCACTGACCCCCTTGGATTAAAGGGGCTGCTATCCATTTTGTATTATTACGAGTTCACTATTTTGTGTACATTATTCACTAAAAGTGCACACTATGCAAAATTAAAGTTGCATTACTTAGTAGGTAATGCACTAAAGGAGGTCACTATTATTAAAGAAATTATTAAATATTGCTAACGAGCACGTCTGTACACTGCGAATGACACGAGTAGTCAAGTGATGAACAAAATGTTGTACAAAAAACTGTTTTAAAAACGTTATTGTAAATAACGTTTCCGAGCCCTGCTGACCGGTAATAAAAAATCACGCCTGCCGACGCAGCATTGGTTAACCAATTTAAAAAAAAATAAGCGGGAACTTCTTATTTGTTTTTTTATGTACTTTTTAGCAAAATTTTAATTTGATTCACACAAATTGAATAAAAGATGAGTTCTAGCTGTGAAAGTGAAATATTAACACCAGAAAGTGTAAAATTAAACGCAGAAACTGTCATAAACAATTTACTACCAAACAAATCGAGAGAAAAATATCTAAAATCCTATGATTTAATTACATGGAAAAATTAAAAGAAGCAAAATCTTTTTCAGAAAATATATTTTTAGCATACCTATTTTGAACATTTAGCGAAGACCAAAAAACCTTCTACCAGAGTCTGAAACTCGGAAGTTATTACGAATACCCCAGTGATAAATAGGTCAACGACATTTTCTGTTCCCAACAAAATATATCTATCGTATCTAATATTAAATATAAATTTAGTTATGTAAATATAAGTATTCGTCACTAATAAAAGCATCTCTTATTTCTTTTTCTCATAGAGGGGCATGACAAGCAGTGTGCCACACGGTACCAAAATTATTTAACATCAAGCGACGTACTCTAGAATCCTTCGCTTTGCTCTGGATTCAAACAATCGCTCTCGCCCTCAATACATTATTTTGGTCCCTTATGACACAATCTACTATACCACCAGCCTGCGTAATTTTCATCTGACCTCAGTACAGGTCCAAGGACAACTTCGAGACTTTCATGGACTGACTGTTTGCGTTCGAACTGTTAGAAGGAGACTGGAAGAATGTGGCCTGAAACTTCATAAGCCAGCCAATGTTGTCAAACTGACACGAGCTCGCAAAATGGCGCGCCTTCAGTTTGCACGCTGTTCGCGCGCATTGGCATTGGACTCAACGTCAATGGAGCCAGGTTCTTTTTATGCCGATGAATCCAAGATTATGCTTTAAGGCAATGATGGACGTAGGAAAGTCTACCGAAGATAAGGAGAATGTTTTCAGCAATGTTGCATTGAAGAGAAGGTGAGTTATGGCGGCGGGTCATGGACAGGCTGGGGCGGCATTGCCACCGAAGGAAAAACTGGCCTTGAGGTTGTGACGGGACCACGGTTGCCTCCACTAAATAGCGACCGATACATTCGTTAAAGCCTCATGTGATGCCATATACCGAGTTTGTGGACCAAGATTTCATTTTTATGCATGATAAATTGATAATGCAAGGGCGCACACTGCAAGAATTGTTTGAGAATACTTGCATGACGCTTGATTATCGCAGTAATGGAATGGCTAGCAAGAATCCAATAGAACACTTATGGGATGAGTTGAAGAGGCGTGTTCGAACTAACTAAACAGCTCCAGAAACTTTGCAGGAGCTGAAAACTGCCATCTTGGAAGCATGGGAGAACATTCCACAGCACTTCCTAGTGACATTAATGCCGTCGTAAATGCTCTTGGAGGTAACACAAGTTACTAAATAAACGTTTTCTCTTTGCACACCACAGTTTTTTTCGAAAATTCTAGCCTAATTTTGCCCTTGAAAACGCGAAAAGAAGACTTATTGCAATTTGTTTTTTTTTTTTAATTCCGATTTCAAATTTGGAACAATGACGAAACGGAAATGATGGTGAATGACTGGCTTCAAAACCACTCTTTTTTTTCTTTGTAAAAAATAAAAAAGACCTTTAAATAAAAATATGGACGGCTCGAATCAGGTGAATCGAGGCGTCCTGGCGTATTTCCACCGATTTTATTTAAATTTTCACAAATCGTTTTTTTTATAATAGTCAAATACCCTATTCTAAACGCGAGCGTAGTAATGTAATACATACTTATACATCATTATACCATCACTCCCGGTGTTTACAATTTATTTATTTATTTTTATATTCGGTAGTGGTTTATCTATATTACACCCACATTTCGCCAATTATGTTTAAGCCCCGTGTAATAGGGGGCGGGCCTATTGCCATCGACCGGGCACAAATCTAGACTCTGGGCTGCTACTGAAAAATTCCATATAGTTTTCTATCTGGAACCCAACAACACTGCCCGATCCGGGAATTGAACCCAAGACCTCATGCTCAGCAGTAGCGCTTGCGATCACTAGACCAACGAGGCAGTCTAATATCTCCCGTCACGTCGTCTAGTCTAGTCTGTAATCGTCTCTCTATACAATAAAATTAATGAAATATCTTACCCTCTTATGGTATTTTTCATAGTGATGGTCTTCTTGCGAACCATTTTGATGGCTTCCCATTTTGATAACTGCTAAAATAATATGAGGATTTAATTATTCAACTACTCTGTTCGTTCAATCTTTAATTGTCAAATCAAATCTGATCTGTATCTAACAATTCACAAATTGTTAGATATGAGGCTCTGCCTTTAAAACTTGTTTAGGATATAACGCACCTTTTTGTTCATCACGCCGCCTCTTCTGCTCCAAGATTACAGATTCATCAGCTCTATCCTATTTAATAATATTGATTTAATTTAATAAAATAAGCTAAGGTCATTAACAATAATAGACATGAATATTAGGATAAAACTTGTGATATTATGTTAATTTTGAGAAAACAGCATAATCAGCCTATAATGTTCCCATTGCTGTGACACAGGCCTCCTCTCTGTGAGAGAGGGAGCGGGGCGTAATCCACCACGCGGGCCCAGTGCGGGTTGGTAGGTGTAAGTGTAACATGTCTTCGAATTTTTGGTTCTAGGATATGCCGGCTTTCTCACGATGATTTCCTTCACAGTTTTAAGAGCAGTGGTGGTGAAATAATATACACGAAGGAAAGCGCCTGTCAGGGTTCGAACCTACGACTTACAACTCGTAAGTCGCTGAGAAAATAGTGCAACTGTAATAATTGACACTACGCCTAAGGCGCATATGGCTTGAATAATGTCCGTTACGATAGAATCTGACGGTTGTTTTTATTTTTAAGTTTAGCCTCATTTTTAGACATTAATTGAATTTAATAAAAACAAATATATAATACACGGCGATCCTCACCATTCTGCATGCGAGTCGCACACAAGTAGTTTTCATAATTCTAATTTTTATTTGCTTTTAGGTGTTGAATTCATGTAACTACTCGATTCTTGAGGGAACGGAAATGAAGCACGATTCAATTATTCATAGTGCTTACTTAGAACTGATTTCAAATTTGAGGCATTCATTTAAAATATTCAAATTCAGTGGGATTAATATGGATTCTATGTTTTTGTTCATATTTATAACACTTACCCTTTTTCGATTCATCTTACGCTCTTTACGTTCATCACCCCTCAATTTAGCCTTTCGTTTCTCCTTTTCTGGTGAACGTTCCTCTATCTCTTTGCTACCCTGCTTTTGCAGAAAATAAATATGAATATTTGATAAATCAGTAAAAAATATGTAATATATGCACAACAAACTAAGTAAGTTTAAGGGAATTACTTAAGCCGAAATTATATTTCCTTTAGCCCAAAATAATAAAAGTCAAAAGGGACTATGAATAAAGAAAAATCTTCCTCTTTAATTAGCATATTTTTCATGCTTTTCTTCTTGTCCGTTTCACTCCTTTTTAAACTGTCATGACGATGATCAAGTCTTGTTCGTAACAATTAGCAGGTCCAGTTTGAATTGCGTGATATCCGTAAAGCCAGTTTTACTTGATGATTTTCCGCAACATGTACAAATTCAATAATCATTCCTTATCAGCCACCAGGTTCTGAAGGCCAGCTCCATACTTGGGAAAGAGGTTAGGATGATGATAATGTAGTCTTCAAAGTATGTAATTTTAATTCTTCTAGTATGTAGCACTCATTATTGTGTTGGTATGCCATTTCATATTACAGCTTTTTTGATGATGATGATGATGATGACTTTATTCCATGTTTTATCAAGTTTCATTAATACATCTAGGTATTTCGTTTTCTATTTTTGATTAACTGCTACTTAGTGGCTGGGATCTTAAATTGTGGCTTATCTTGGCATTCCTCTTGAATAAGACTGACCAATCGTAGCGATGCCTGTGGAAGGCCTTTGTCTAATAGTGGACGTCTTTCGGCAAAGTGACGGTGATGATGTCCCTCTACATTAATTTGATATCTTGTCATTTCCTTCTTCAATTCTCGGCATTTCTTTATTCACAGGACCTTTTGACCACAGTGTATTTTATTAATAACAAGCCTTACCGTATTTTATCGGACTGGGCTGAATGGACTTACGAAACACACGATATTTTCCTTTTGACACTGATTTGTATGTTGCATATTGCTTTTAATGTCTACTGAAACATGAAAACTTCTTCCAGTTTTTTTTTTTTTCTTAAGGGTGTATTTTCTTCTTGGTAACTTTGAAATGAAGGTTTTGCTGGTTTGCTGTCCTTATTTTCGTTTCAACTTGATTTTTTCCATAGTGGTCCTCTTCTTGGTGATTTTGTTATTAAAGTGTAGGAGTTGAGTCCAATAGAAACAACCATAACCTGTTCCATTTAACAAGATGAGATTAAAATGATAATTATCCTTTAATTGCTCCGCTTATGTTAGGAATTGTTGATTTGGTTTATTTTGTTTTTCATTAGAAATTTAATCCTTTTCCAAATGTGATTACTCCCATCTTAAGAAAGTAGTTTAATTTTTCACTTGTAGAATGATAATTTAGTCTTCAACCGTACATTCAAAGGCAAAATCCTCTTCTAAAACTGCATCCATTGATGTTGTTGTTTTCAAACGACGCTTTTATCGAAGCTTTTTTCACAGCTTCTTATAATTTTATGATTTACATTTTTATTTTGTTGTTTACATAATTCATTAGCACTTTTTAAAAGTCAATAGTTTCTATTGCACTGGTTTTCACAAAGTCCCGATGATCTTGAACACTTTTTTGATTTATAATATTAATTTAGTAGAGATTGTGCAGCACATCGTGGTCGCGGTCCAGCCCAATCCTCAGTCAGGTGCGAGCGCGATGCAAGGTCGGTTTATTACAACAATACTCACCTTGCCATTGCCGCTGGTTTCTACTTTACGACGTTTTACATCTGTGAAACATATAATAATATTAATTCCATTGATCTATAGTTATCATAATAATAGTCATTCCTTCGTTTTGAGTTTCGTTCAATAAACATACCTCGTTCTAGATCATCAGGAGCGCTGCGATGGTCATGTGGTGGCGATACCGTTTCCAAGTATCGTTCCTCCTGAAAATAAATGAATCTTATTAATTTACAAACAAAAAAATTTCACACATACATACAGAAATTACATTATTTATACCATGTATAGGATTGCATTGTTTATCAAGTAATGCCATTAAAAATCATGAAATCTTTATTTACCCTATGCGAGCGTTCGCGCGGAGATCTATCCTTACTTCTGATTTCTTCTTTAACCCTTTCCTTGAGTGACCTAGAATGGTTTTCAATATTACGTTATAATTGTATTATGATCTACATAAACATATCAATTTATAATACAACTTATCGGTACATACGATCGTGATTCCCGTTTTGATTCCTTGTCGCGATCAACCTCTTCGCGACGTCTGTCACTGGTCCTCGATTCCTTCTTTTCGATTTCTACAAAATAAGGAATAATGTACCTAACAGCGCTCGTCAAAAATATCGAAACGAACAGACTATTCAAAATGATCTGAGCGGCAATACCCGTATTTTTAAGAACGTTCGCATTCCAATCTCAGACTCTCTGTAAAAAATACCTGTAATTTACCTACAGTTTTGACAAGTTTTTGACATTTATTGTCGCAGAGATGAGGTTGCGACTTGAGTTTGAACTTTTTTTAAGTAAGAGAATTGGCGTTCTCAACAAATATGAAATCGATATTCTTTGTATTTTCCCTTAACACCTAACCGTAATATTATTTGTTTGTGTTTATTTGCTGATTTTTTGTAACTGCCGATGATGAAGTACTCACCAACGGGCTGCGGTGGAGACGCCACAGTTTCCTGTTCTGCTCTGACCGGCGCAGCCTCGTCCTTCGCCACGCTCACCGGCACCGCGCCGGCCGCGCCCACTACCTTGTGCTTGTCGACCACCTGCCGACACACACGAAAATAGGCAGAGCTCAATACTACACCCACATTTTACCAGTTATATTTAAGCGCTGGGGTAGCCAGTGAATTCTTTTTTTTTTTCAATTTGTTGTTCTGGATCTGGCTGTATGTTAAACAAAATATGAAAATTCATATTTTGTTTAACATACAGCCAGATCCATTTTGATTTTAATGAGTATAATTCGGTAAATACCGTATTATACCTACTCATTAAAATTATCAATACAACGCTCTTGAGTCCCATTGTATGTGGGGTCGAGATTATTGCCATCAATCGGGCACGAAATCCGGACTATGGGCTGCTACTGAGAAATTCCTGCTGAAAAAACCCAATAACACTGCCCAACCTGGGGATTGATCCCAGCACCACACCACAGTCAGTAGTAGCGCTCGCTATGACTACTAGACAATGAGGCGGGCTGACGAATGTTTATTAAAAAAAAAACAATTTAAGTACCTGATGGAAATCACTTTCCCGCATCATTGTAGGGCCTTTGTTCCGCAACTGCCCACTATACCCCGTAGCGAGTACGTAAAGATCTTGTCGCTGTGTTTTTTCTTCTTCTTTAACCTACAAAGATTTATATTGATGCTTATTGCGGCGCTCATAAATTGAATAATATCTGGTGTACTTGTGTAGGTACAAACAGGCATGCATCAACAAACAGCACTCAAAATATTCTATTACAACTTACTTTATCAATTTTCCGTTCAATGATTTGAGCCAGTTTAGCAAGTACTGGGAAATGCGGCAATACTCTTATCAGTACAATAAGCGCGTTACGTATTTGTACATAATCGCCCGAGTCCAGACACACTACCATAGCTTTAGTTATCTTGTAATGCCACTTATGGCACACATGCCTGGAAATGAATGATACGATCATAATTAAATGATGTTACAAATAACACGTACGTAAAAGATGTATTATTATTATTTTATTATTTAGTACACAAAAACCAAACAGAAAAGAAGATCAAAGTGGATGCGTAAAGGTAGCCTGCGAAATTCATAGTTTTTTGCAATTTGCAGGTCAGTGTCAAGTAGTATATTGATCAAAGTATGATTTGCGCGCAACTATAAAAATATGTATTTACATAATATTGTAACCATAAGAATCATCAATACATAGTCTTGGTCTCAAATATCATAATTTCACCAAAGTCATTCAATAGGTTAATTTATAGGACACTGACTAAAACCTGAAAATTTGAATTTCATGGGCTACCTTTGCGCATCCACAGCCCCGATGATGATGTCAGACCGGGGTCTGGCATCTATTTATTGTTAAAACCACTTCGTGTGTTTATTGTTAAAACCACTGTTCGACACAAATGTAAATTTGTTGAAGAATACATAAATAAATGTAACAGGCAGCGCCATATAATACAGCGTCATCACTGCACGCGCGTGTGCGACGTTGCCGTTCCACTACACACGCGCACGGACTCGGTTTGTCAGTTAGATGGGGCTCTGCATGTGCAGGTCACACACGTGCGTACGTCACACTCTGGTCTGCATATTCCTTACGGTTTCATACATTACAACTGGTGCGTGCGCACGTCACGCCACACCACGCTGGTCTAACGCAAAGTAGGATACGGAAGGATTATTAGAGGCGTACCGGATGTCCTAAAGTAGGCAATGGAATTGTGGAGAAACGAATGACATCTAACTATGGATGGGCATTTTTTAACGACGTCGCCGCCAGATTGGTTCAGGTCCAGCTTCACTGGTGAATCTTTTGGGGAGATATTTTTTTTAAATACATTAAAAGCTCTTTATTCGCGGGGTATATATTCCGTAAATATGCCGCGAATACAGAAACCGTGAATATGGAATGGTAATTTATATGGAATTATAGCTAGATACGTTCCTAGGTGACAAAATAAAAACAAGTACTTATATAATTTTTTTGACAATATTGATTAATTATTATCTTCAGGCTTAGGCAATTTTTTAAAGAATATTGTAATTTTTTCTTGCTTGGCAGTTTTTAAAAGCTCCTTCAATTCACTGATATTCAGCAGTGGCATTAGAAATTTGTCTCTTAAAAATAAGACTTTGTTCCTTAAACGGATCAATTTTCATAAAGAAATCACAAAGCTCATTTGCCATTCTTAAACCTTCACAAGATTTTTGAAATTAAGGCTACCTGTCCACGGGAGCGGAGTGAGGCTGCGGAGCGGAGAAACGGAGAAATATTAACCAATAGAATCTTAAGTCCGCTCCACTCCGCCGTCCGCTCGCGCTCCTATTGGTTAATATTTCTCCGTTTCTCCGCTCCGTAGCCTCGCTCCGCTCCGGTGGACAGGCAGCCTTAAAGTCACGTTTCCCGTGCTTGTTGAAGCCTCTTCTTCAATGGTCTCAGAATTTAACATTTCCTCCATCGGTTTCAGTCTACGAATAAGTAATAAGCTACTCAGTCAAATACGACAGCGATATCATTTAACAACATACTTTAGGCATAGTTGTAATAAGGTCTATTTTACTTTTTTATTAGTCCATTTGACGAAGCCTTTAGAAAGGATATTCGGTTGGAATCTTTTTTATCAATGTGTGTACCGATTAGATCCGCGAATATAGGAATTGGGTCGCATTTTTTTAATCCGCGAATAGTGAAAACGCGAATGAAGGAACCGCGAATAGTAAAAACGCGAATGAAGTAACCGCGAATAAGGAACTTTTACTGAGCGCCGTAAAGGTTTCCTTTTTGGGGACCCCCTTAAATTGATTACTTTTTTTATGTTTAATTGTTGTTTTAGCGGCTATAGTACTATATACTGTAAAAATTTCAAGTGTCTACCCATTATGTTTCAAAAGATGCAGCCCTGTGTCAGACGGATGAACAACAGAGCCTTAGTGATAGGGTCCCGTTGGCACCCTTTGGGTATGGAACCCTAAAATTGACGGGTCTCGGAATATAACGTCAATTATGAACAATGATCGGAGTAGGTAGATTGAATTGGGGTCATTGATCCGAAACGTATATATTAATATGGACATTCCTCCGGAATTTCGAAATTATGGTTGATTATTAAAAAAAAACCGGAACTTATGTAGAAATTGTAGTAATTTTATTTTTGATAAAAATTGGATGTAAAATGTACATATTTAACAATAAACATTTATCCTTATTGTTATTCATTCCACCCTTAATGTCAATGACCGTGACCACTATGAAAACAATTTATAAAAATTTGTGGCAATAATTAAAAGGCTAAAAATAAAATATTAAAAATGTGTATTTAAAGCTTCGTCGGAATTCAATTAATTTTATTATTCAACAGATAAATAATAAATTAATTTAGTTTTGATACCTTCCTTTAAATTTTGAATTGAGTTGTAATAATATCACTACCAACACTAACAATATTTAATTGGATCCGGAAATACCGGAATTACCGGAATTACTTTCCGGGAAAATGGCTTATCTTTACAAGTACCAAAAATCAATCTACCTACTCCGATCACTGATTATGAATGAATGAAATGCACTAACCCCAGTGTGGTTTGGACTCGATTAGTTGAATGAACCGAATGGTGCAACAGAGATCCATTGCATTACCAAGGAGCAGACGATAGGTAGTGTGGCGCGATAATGGTAGGGAAGACGTGCCTTTAGGATATGGAAGGATTATAATAGAGCCGTACCGGATATGCATCCTATGATAAGCAATGGAATTGTGGAGAGAGGAGTGACGTCGCCGCCAGGTTCTTTTAAGTCCAGCTTCGCCAGTGAACTTTATGGCGGTGTTAAACTGCATTCTTGACTCTTTTTATGTCAGTGCTATGCTGTGTTGTACCAGTCTTCGTATGGGGTCTCGCTAATATCCGTTCCAGGTTTCTTGTAAATCTCGCTAGCAGCATTCTTGATCTTATCTCATGCTTCAGCCGTGTCCATCCAACAATTGATTTCCTTGTCGAAATAAGGCCTGTCCTGTTTTAGTTTGTCAATCCAAGTGTAAATTTTTCGGACCACATTCTTGGATTTGCAAATTCAAAGTTAGGAAAAAATCTTCAAAATATAATAATGTCTCACTCAGAATAGGAATTCACCGGATCAATCTGACCTCACAACTGTCCCTTTTTTGATAGTTGGATGGATGGATGGATGTCGCTTGGGGCATTGGGCCCCAGGCAATATTAGTCTCTAGTATTTTCACAACACAATTACAAACTCACTAACATAAAAATACACACTAACACTCACTACACAGACACTTTGTTTTTAATGTATGACAACATCTCATCTATGATGATATGACAAACATGCACTTAGCAACGTTCGTCATTTTAATACAACAAAGGAATACAGGCTCCGTCTAAAAAAAGCAGCTCCTCTCAGAAAATAATGTCAATTTAACTACTTAACTTCATAAGTTTCGTCCGAAACTAGAAGAGAAGCCGATGATTCGATTATTATTTCGATTGAAAATAGTGTTTCGGTCGGATACTATCTAGAAGACGATAAAATGATCTGAGAAGCTGACCTGTAGTTCTCATAGCCCACGTGGTCATTGGCCTCGGTGAACTGGTTGGAGACGCGGTACTTCGTGACGAAGCCGGGGTAGTGCGCGCACTCCTTGTGGAAGGCCAGCTTGTCGGCGTGCCAGCGCATGGCCGTGCCTAGCACCTTGCACAGGAACGTGCCGTAGCGTGCCGCTTCGCCTTCCGTGCACGACATGACCGAGTACGTGATGTCACAGAACAGCTGTAACATTACAAATAATTACTATTACAATAATGGATAATGAGCAATGATCAAAGTATAATTTGCAGTGATTGCTAAAGGTCAAGATTCGTAAAGCTCGTCATTCAAACTGTATACTCTGTGTGAACCGACGACCTGAACAAAGTGTCTGGGACAGACTGGATGCGGAAGGCGGAGGACAGGGTGTTGTGGCGACAGACTGCCAGCAGTGGACTGGCGATAGGCTGAGTTGACTCTGTGTAAATCTCTTTCTAAAAATATTAAACTTGATGTGCCTTGCCACTATGCCCGCATATTCTAGACGTGCAGCTCATGAGACAATAATTAAATATCGGACAGCAACACTCTCCTAAACATCTAAGTTTATCTTGAACATTACTGACAATGGTCAACCCGTCTTAACAAACATGGTGATCAATGCTCGTGCCTTCTCTATATGAGAAGACGCCTTTGCCCTGCAGTGGGACAATAATAGGCTGGTATTATTATTAATCAACACGGTCTAGGGATATTTCATACTCAATTAAATAACTCGAAAAGTACTGGCCGCATTGGAATCTTTTATACACCGATTTGTTTGTAATTTATCTCAGACTAATTCCAAATTCAAATTTTTGAAAATTCTTTTGTTTCGGTGGCATAAAAATATCTTGATGTGTAGGAGAGGGAATTTTCATTTGTGCGAAATTTAGAAAACAATATGAATTACGTTTAGTTAGTTTTTTTTTTCATTTTTAAACGAAAGATAAAGTTAAAATTGAGGTATTGTAGCCATGCAACGCCAACATTTGACGAGGGCGGAGATATTACGAGCTGTGGGAATGCTGGAAGCTGGGTCTGTTCAGCGTAATGTTGCTGAGGCCATAGGTACCCAGCAAAATGTAATTTCAAGATTGTGGACACGCTATCGTGCCACAGGTGAAGTAACGGAGAGGCACCGGGGGCCAAGTCGCATCACTACCCCCAGACAAGACCGATTTTTGCAAATTACTGCGCGAGCTCAACCAAATGCAACAGCGACTCAATTGGTCCAAAGGCTGCGAGTGGAACACCAAGTGCTTGTGAGTGACCAAACTGTAAGAAGGCGACTGCATGAAAGCAATCTACGCTCTCGTAGACCACTCCGGGTCCCACCTTTACGGAGAGGCAATCGTGGACGACGATTAGAATGGATTCGGAACCACGTGGACTGGGGCCGTGAGCAATGATCCAATGTGCTGTTCACGGATGAATCCAGGTTCGGCTTCCATCCACATTCACGAAGGACGCGTGTTTGGCGAGTTCCTGGACGATGGAGCCGTCTTCAGAACCCTCAGGAAGTTCACCCATACCAAGGAGGAACAATTATGGTTTGGGCAGGAATTCATTTTGGAGGACGGACGGATCTCGTTTGGGTGCGGGGCAATATGGCGGCAGAACGATACGTCCAACAGGTGCTGGGGCCCGTAATCTTGCCCCACAGAACACAAATGGGGCAAGATTTCCTGCTCATGCACGACAATGCCCGTGCACACACGGCGAGAACGGTAGCAGCTTGGTTACATACACACAATGTTAGGGCCTTAGACTGGCCTGCTCAATCGCCAGATCTAAATCCCATTGAGCATGCGTGGGATATGCTGCAAAGAAGAGCTCTGAAGGAAGTTCCTGAAAATCTGGCTACAGAAGATCAACTTTTTGCGCACCTCAGAAGGACATGGGACAATATTCCGCAGCAAGACATTGACAACCTTGTTCTGAGCATGCCGAATCGTTGCCGATGTGTTATGAACATCATGGGCGCTTTCTCAGACTACTAACTTCAAGTTTATAAACACAAATTAAATGATTTTTCTATTTTTATCAGTTTTTACTCACAAATTAAAAGTTAATTCATATACGGTTTCCGTCTATGCTTCATTTTTTTTCCATAAAATCCTGAAATTTTAATCTAAGTACCTTAACCATTATTAAAAAATGGTAGAATATTAAATAACGTATCTTTTAAATATATACATGTCATATAAATAATTAACACATTGATAGTAATTCGCTTTTTTAAAAATATCCCTAGACCGTGTTGATGTGTGTATTTAAATTGTCTTTGACATATCTCGGGACCCTGGGGTCCCGGACCTTTGGAAGGCGTACGAGGGGCCGAAACCAACTAGCAGAGGCCCCGTAAACAATTTTAAATGATGACGAGGCACCAGCCGACGATTATCCCTGTATGCACTGCAAGTGCACCCAAGGACAACCCCCGGTTGGTGCAGGACTATTGCAGAACATGAAAACAAAACATATTGGGCTATGGGTTTGGTGGCAACAGTGGATTGGGTACCTTGCACTATGGAAGAATAGTGCCCCCTGCCTGCCTGATCAATGTTATATAATATACACAGATAAAATGGCAGGGGGTGACTTCAACACTCAATAATCGGCCCCGGAAACGGTTGCTAGCACATAGTGACGTAGCGACAAGGAGGCAACATGTCCTGAGGTGTTTGAGGAGTGGAGAGTGTTCCACGGCTATCAGGACAACACCGGAAGTACGGTCAAGATCCCTACCAGCATCTTACTGCAATACTTTATTATTAACACTCACTCTATCATAGCACAGCAGCGTAGAGAAGTTGGGCGTGCGCAGCGAGTGCACGGTGTGCACGAACTCGGCGCAGTAGAGCGCGTCGGCGGCGGTGAAGACGCAGCGCGGGAACAGGCACAGCTGCATGAGGCGCGTCACGGTCTCGTTCTTGGCGGACTTGACGGCGCGCGCCGGGAACCAACCTTGGCACTCGCGCGTCAGGCGCGCCCGCACGCGCCCCACGTGCTCCTGCTGGCGCCGTCGCTCCTCCTGAGTGGACCGAGCGTCGATATTATAATGTCAAAAGTACTGTGAGAGGGATTCATAAGTGTTGTTAATTTCGATGCACTTTATCATTTTTCTTTTTTAACCGACTTCCAAAAGGAGGAGGTTCTCAATTCGTCGTTTTATGTATGTTCCCCGATTACTCGAAAATGGCTAGACCGATTTGGATTTTTCTTTTTTTGTTCGAAAGGGTATACGTCCCAAATGGTCCCATGATCATCAAGTCAGGATCTGATGATGGGATCCCATGGAAATCGAGGGAAACCCTCAAATTTTATGGGCACACCTATATCGATTTCGGTATTTTTTATATTAACTCGTGCATTTGCTCTCGGAAAGTACCATTCGGTGAACTGGAACTGATGATGAAGACCACAGAGGGCCATCGGAAATACTCAATTATATCTAAGTATATAACAGGTTAGGTTGCGATTCGATTACTTTATTATGGTTTATGCTCGTCAAAATAATGGTAATGGTGACTTCACCATGAGCTCCATTTCTCCTGGTTCTTACTAGGAGAACTCCTCAACAATTAACGTCCCTGCATCGGGAAAAGCAACATTTTGTAAAACGTGATGAGCAGTTGACATTGGGTTATTGTAACTTAGATAAATTACAAACTGAACCACTAAAAAGTGAAAAATAAAAACTTTTTTACAAAAACAAAAACCGACTTCCAAAAAAAACACTACAAAGTGAAAAATAACTTTAATTTCGGAAGTCGGTGGCAAAAAACTAAACTAAAGATCCAAAGACACCGACTTCCGAAATTAAAGTTATTTTTCACTTTGTAGTGTTTTTTTTGGAAGTCGGTTTTTGTTTTTGTAAAAAAGTTTTTATTATGTGTATGTATCTCTATCTGTCTTTAATTATTGTAATTGTTTTTCGGAGCATGGGGATTGGCACAAGAAAAGAGAGGCCTATGCTCAGCCGCAGCAGTGGGATGATGATGATGATGAAGTCATGGTCAGATAAAAAACTTTTTTAGGCAGTTGATTTACTGTTAAGTAACTATAAGTACAATAACATTTGGGCAAAAAAAGTCTGTGTCAGTTCCGACGCACGACGGGAGTTTACTCCTGTTATTAGTGCCGTTCCTACTTTCTATTGTTGGAAGAAAACAAAGGACCATAGGGGCAGGGTTTCTTCAATGAATCAGCGCAAGAAAAAGCAAGTTTAAGGTGTAAAGACATTAATAGTAATAGTAATAGTAATAGTAATCTTTATTTAATTCTCTCTTCACAAAGGTTCACTTAGTTTATTTTATAAATAGAGACTAGAATAATAACATTACAAAATCAAAAATATGATCCTTTGTGAGAGACTGGCGTCCATACTAGGATACCCTGTGTGACAGATCACCAGGCCCTCACCCCGAATTTAATCTAATAATAAGGCAAACTATTCTAATACTCCAGACAAATTAATTATTGCTGAAGGGAAAGAAAAAAAAAACAGACATGTTTAAATTAAATAACCACAAAAGAAAAAAGAAAACGGAATAATAATAATTCAAAATTAAGAACAAAAAAAGAAGAAAACTTTGTATAGTGCAATGTATGTCTTGTGTGTGTGTGTGTGTGTGTGTGTGTGTGTGTGTGTGAGGGAGTGTGTGTGTGTTATGTGTAAGGAGATGTAAAATGATGATGTGAGTGTGTGTGTATGTGAATGATGTTTGTTACAGTCAAGAACCTGCAAAACATTAAATATCACCATGGAACAATAAGTAGCTGCTCCGTGGCGTCATAGTCCAATTTTTGTAACCAGATAGAGAGGGTTTTTTTGCAACGCTGCTTGGGTAGGGCATAAATTGACAGAATTCCGTTAATTTTATTATATAAATAGCTTCCAAGAAAACCAAAATGTCGACGGGAGAAAGCAGTATGAAACTGAGTTGTGGGACAGACAGCGTATTTACGTCGCTTACCTTCAAATAAAGTAGGATTATAGGTAAGATGAGAGTGTTTGCGCAAGATCGTATTTAAAATGAAAAGTTGACGTACAGTTAACACTCCAGTTCGCTCATAAAGTTCTCTAGTGGGAAACAAGAAAGGCACGAAATTACTAACATTCATTTTGTTTTACGTTGCGCCAAAAAACGTAACAACGCTTTTGAGTTAAGGCTTGTATTTCACTCATAAAATTTCCATACCGAGGGCCTTACATTAAAATCGATTTTAAGGAGTAAACTCCAAAAAATCTTGAGTAATCAGTTAAGCAATCATGCGATTTTTTGTCTCAAGACCTCAAAATGCTGTGGTTAAATGTTAAACTGCACAAACTCACCTGCAATTTGTCGATAAGAGCGTTAAAACGCTCCTGCTCCTTCTTTCCTTTAGTGCCTTGAGACGTATCCTTTGTTGCGTTGGCCGCCGCTGCTTTTAGACGATCGATTTCCCTATCATAACTTTCCTCCGGAACACGCAGATCGTACATAGATAGTGACCTGTAAATATTAATTATGTATAGTGATCGTAATAACAGTTTGTTAGGACTTAAGATATTTCTTTACTTACCAGAAGGTCACGTAAAACTCAGGTGAAATATCCTCCCAAACTTTGTTTGGCAAAATAGGGGTTACAGACTGAACAATGGGTTCCAGTGCCTCTTGCGAAGCCTGAGTGTATCTTTCAATGCTCTTCTCAATTGAATCTGTTTTGCTGTCGGAAAGTTTTCGTAAAGCTTCAACTTTAGCAGTGATTTTTAGAGCCAACACTGGACGATGAAGAAAGAATGCCACGTCTGCGTCTACATGGTAATCTCGAAGCAATTCCTGAGAAATAATAATTTATTTATTGTAAAAAAAAGAATGTACAATTTTTTGCATAAATGTGAAAGTTTGTGAAAATGCTTGTTTTGCTATTTTGAATAAACAACTGAACTGATTTCAATGAGAGACACATAGGTACGTTAAGAATTTTCATAGGTACATTACGAATTTAAAGAAGAAAGAAAGAAAATATGTTTATTTGCGGTAAACATGACGCAAATAAAAAACGCTTAACACAAAAAAAAATAGAAATTGAGGGAAAATATGCGTCGCATTCACAAACAAATAAAAACAGACCGACGCGACGTAAATATATTAAAGCTTACCTGCAACGGTGGCAATCTCGCGGCATATTCATCAGGGGCATGCGATGACGCCAAAAACGTTCCAAGTTGTACTAAAGCATCTTGACATTGGTCGGCTAATCGGCCAACTACTTTTAGTTGCGAACCCGGTGGCTCACTGCTTGAGGAATAGTCTCCTTCATATTCTATTTGAACGAGAAAAATTACGTCAATACGTCATTTACACAATCTATAAATGCACCATCACAAAGAAGGCCTAGACTCTCCTAGAGTGATTGACGATTCAAGCAACATTTACTGCAGTTAATTGATGCACAAAGACTTGTGCCATTATCGGTATTCTGTACAAATAAGTAGAAAGTATTTGAACTTACCTTTCCAAACGCAACAATGACGCTGTTGTGCAGCTAAAATGCACAACGAAATGTCCAAGTTATTTCCGACGATAGCTTCTTTTAATCTAGCCGACGATCGCTTCGTGTTTCGAACTTGAGAAAAGTAGCCGGCCTGATAGAAAATTATTACTTTATTAAAACACTACACCCCCACTAGCAGATTAAGCTTGAGTAGCAAATGAAAATTTGTTTGTCAGTTGACATAGAAATTACATACCTCTCCTTTCAGGAGTTCACCACCAGCCATAGCTTCCAATTGCTCTGGAGTCATTTCTTCAGCCGCTTCTATTCCGGCCATCTTCTGAACTATCTCTTTCAGGATCAGTAGATCTTGACTGAAATATAAATTCTCAGTGTAATAAAGGATGGAAACTAAAAAGTTCGCGCAAAAGGGCTACATTCACAAAGTGCTAATTACCAAGTAGACATTTGCCGATTCTTCAAAAATATTACGGGTACGATGAGCCGTGAAAGGCATGCTCAAAAGTAGCAAATCCATACCTCTGCTGCGCCTTGAGCCTGTTGGCGACGAACTGCAGCAGTGCGGTGAGCTCGATGTTGTGTTTCTTGAAGGCGGCGCCGGCGAAGGCCGCGAGCGCCTGCAGCCAGGCGGGGTGCGCCGCGCCACCGCCCGCGCGCCCGCCGCACAGCGCCTCCAGCAGGCAGTAGCCCAGCACGTCCAGCGACAGCGACGTCAGGTATTTCAGCGACTCCACCACTGGCCCGATCAGGTTGTCGTATGTCTGAATCTGATTTGAGATATAGAGAGTTCATTCTACTTGTATAATGAGAGCAGCACCCTAATTGCGCAACAGCAGACAAATTTTTCGAACATATGAAGCAATGGATTAGCAATTTGCTTGAAAATTAATCAAATTCAGAATGATAGTGCATTACGCAATTAGGGTGCAGGACCCCACTATTCATTGTGATTTAATCTGTATTGATCAGTCTATGAAATAAATATATCTCTATTGATGCTGAAACAAAATGAAATTGTTTATTCTGAAAATAAGATATTGGAATCACATTCACAAGTCAAATTAAAAAAAAAAGTTGTTAGATGGAGTCAACATTTCCTATCTGACTACCCCTGAGAAGAAATGGTGAAACAAACTCAGTGGGCTCGCGAGGCTTCCTGTTTGGTTTTTTAACATTTTGTCATAATTATACAGGTGATTGGAAATAATTCAACAAAGTATTTACCTGCAGCAGCATATAGTCAAAAATTAAAGTTGGCGCGGCATGCGACAGTTTCCCGATGAGGCGGCCTTGCGGTTTTATATTTTCTTTAGAAACACGTTTCATTATGTGCTTGATTCTTTGCAGGGAATTGCCGCGCACCCGCATCAGAGACGGTATTCTCTCGGCAGCTTCATTTTTCCAGCGAGAATATAGACAATACCTATTGAAAGATAGAAGACAATCAGTATTTTATACTGTATTTATTAAAATGTATTGAATTTGACTAACCCTATTTATATTGGCTTACCTGCATTGATATGGATATAATTTCAACAAGGTATAAACTTCCTCAGCCATACAACAATTACCATCCATCAAAGTCAGGGCTGGCAATATGGCGGCGTCTAATACTGTAAGCGCTTCATGATGCAAGGGATCTTCTTTCAGAGAACGCGCAGTCCTTAGTATACGAATTATCTAGAAAAAAGTTTTTAAATGTTGATATACATTTTCCAATAAAGTATTATGGTGAGGTACTAAGATATTATTAGGTACCACTTACTTTGTACATTAATATAGGATCATAATGAAGCGATGGTCCTAACAAGACCAGAGCAGGAATGACAGTGTCTTTCATATCTTCAAATGTCTTGCATGCTGGGGGTGCCAGGCTTGACTTGAGCGGTGGAATGGGTTTACCTATTATTTTAGGTGCTACTCGACAGTTACTGAAAGCGAAGACATCAACAATAATTTGACAGTTTAATTTTAAGGGGGATGCGCTGTGGCTGTGGTAGCTGGTCAGATTTCGGAAATCAGACGAATCCGAACGAAATCTAACTTAGAGAGATGTATTGATGATTTTTATAGTTAACATTATGTAAATACATATTTTTTACTGTCTAATAATATCTTGATCAAGATACAACCCGATACTGACCTGCAAATTGCAAAAACGCAACAAAATTCGAATTTCGTGGGCAATCAACTTAACAAAAATGGAATCATAATGTGATAAATGATTGTATTGGTTAAGTATATTTATATGAAACACAATGAAATTTGTATGCCGAAAAACATTCAAGACGCGATCGGAGTCGAACAAAGTATTTGCATAGTTGTGTAAATACATAATACAATATTATGTTTACAAAAATGTGCTTTACCTCGCAATATGTTTTTATGTCAAGATCAATGGCTTTTTATAAAATAAATACGCACATTCTGTACAAAGGCTCAACTAGAGCATGTAGCATGTTGCAAAGGGCGACGGCTGGGCGCTGCGGCATGATATTGGTGGGCAGGCGAGCCGACAGCGCCGCGAAGTCACGCCAAGCATTCACCTTCAACAATGCTTCACAAAGCACCAACTTCTGATTGCTCCAGTATTCCTGGTTTACATAGTAAGATGTTTTATCAGCTCACTCAGACATTATAAATTTAACTATCTATCATTTTTATAATATTGGATTAAATTAAAGAAGCAATATTTTTACATGCAAGATATCCAATCTAATAAGAGGTACCTGAGGATCAGCTTTCTCTTCAACATATTCAGTTGGCCCATTGGGTTGAGGTCCTTTGGTAGACACAATACTTAGTTTACGAATGTAATCCTGGACAGTTTTTAATTCCTTATCTGCTTCTTTACCCATTATGGAGTCATCCGGACGAAGCTAAATTAAATAATTTGCGTTATTTTATTCAGTTCATTTTATGAAGTTATTTACAAGTCTCACTTCATCACTTCAGCCGAAAAACGTCCACTGCTGGACATAGGCCTCCCCTAAGCACCGCCACTACGACCGGTTCTGTGCTTCCAGCATTCAGCGAATGCCTGCTGCCTTCACAAGGTCATTGGTCCAATTTGTGGGAGGCCTTCAAATGCTACGTCGCGGTCACTCCACAACCTTTCGGGCCCCTGTTCTGTGAGCAATGTGCCTTGGCCACTGCCACTCAGTTTTGGCAATTCTTCAGACTATGTTGGTTACCTTGGTTCTCCTGCGGATCTCTTCATTTCTGATTTGATCACATAGGGGAACTCCAAGCATAGCCCTCTTCATTGTCCATAACGCCCATTGTGAGCAACCACAGTTTACAAGTCTATTAAAATAAAAATACATACCCATGGATATATGTCATCAAGAGATATAACTTGATGTTGTAAGAGTAAAGCTATTACTGTCATTAGAGGTGGTGGTTCCTTATAATTATCAAGTACTTCCATGTTTCCTAACTTGAAGCCTAAAACTTCAGAAATAACTTGAGGATCACCCATGTAGTTCTTTATTAGAGGTATGAACAATTGATCTGAGTGTGTGCGGGACTCAAAAGACTCCAATATTATATCTAGTGCTCTGTTGGGATCTAAGTTGAAACAACCTGAAATTGAAGCAATTAAAAGTTTAAACATGGTTATTGCATTGTGTGATCACTAAGCTTGCATAATGTTGTTTATTAATACAACTTACCTATTAGTGACTGAATAATTTCCAATAAATTTTTCCATTCTGCTTTTTCTATTACTTCCTGATTTAATTCAACAATTAACTTAGCATATCCTTCACTTTCTTCCCTAAACAAATTAAACTTACGTTGTTTATAACTGAAAATGAAAACATAATAGTATATTAAATAATATACAAGTGAGAAACCTGTAGCTATATTGCATTCAATTATTTGAAAAAATTTGAATGATGAATACTCACTACAACTTGGTTTTAATTTTTATGAACTTAGTATAAAACACTTTATTTATCAATGTCCCAACATCTTGTAATGTGTCAATTTCTAATCTTTCTTTAAGAAGTTTATCTGATATAAAAGACTCCAATTCCCTAATTATGTAGTTGAAGTTTGTGCGCTCGTCACTTTGCACATCAGTGCAGGTCTCCGCATCAAGCACACTAACTATATCTAAAATTATTGATGGTATGTCTGCATGCAATACCTGCAAAGTTATAAACTTATTAGTACAGTCTTCTTTGCTTTTTTAATTAAATGTGTTATATCAGATAAAATATAAACTTACAGTAATGTCTCTGAGAACCGAAAGTACAGCTTCTTTCTTAAGGTTCCCACGAAGACCACTGAGCAGTAAGTCATAAATTGTCTGGGATAAACCAGAAAGTTTGCCTGACTTTGTAAAAAGTGGACTTCTATCTTCATCTTTGACAAATTGTGTCACATGTTTTACACTGAAAATAAAATATATTTAATCCTTATTAGCATTCATAACATAATAGATCTTTGGGGTGGCACTGACTGTGTGAGACTGAATCACACTTTAAAAATACCTTGATATAAAATCATCCATCATCATCTCATCTGCCTAACCTTTTCTGAACAATGTTAGGGTCGGCTTCCAGTCTAACCACATGCATCTGAATACCAGTATTTTACATGGAACAACTGCCTATCTGACCTCCACAACCTAGTTACTGGGTATTACAAAACCCCTTGGTAAGACTGGTTGGTACAGCATCATCTTCTATTTTTGGGCTGCCTTTCAAACACTGAATTCTGCACTTTTATATGAAGTACCTAACTCTCGCTTGTTCTTTGGCCAAAGAATTGGCATTTCCATTCAATGTGGCAATCCTGCTAGTCTCCTGGGGATGTTTCTGGATGACAGCAATGTGGATGACTTCAACACCTAAGTGTCCTTTTGTTTTTGAAGATATATATTTATTCATGTAGTGTCAATATAGTACATATAGTATAATACAGGGTGGAACATTGATGCGCAAACGGTTACCGCATATTCAATACATCATTCTGAGCCACCCTATATAGAAATTTTTCATCAGTTATTGAAAAAAAATCTGCAGTTTCCTACAATAGTGCAATATCTACACGGTCAATATGTACGGAAGAGTAGATATTTTTTCAATAACCGTTGAAAAATTTCTATAATGGGGGGCTCAGAATGATGTACTGAATATGTGGTAACCATTTGCGCGGCGATGTCCCTTCCACCCGGTATAAAGCGTTTTAATTATAACTAAAGGTGTGTTACTAACTCTCGATAAGACTGACCACAAATCAATTGCTACGTTAGATCAGTAGTTACTCAAAATTTAGGGTTTCTCTTACTATTCATATCATCTCTTCTGCCTAACCTTTTCTGAACAATGTCAGGGTTGGCTTCCAGTCTAACCATATGCAGCTGAATACCACTATTTTACATGGAACAACTGCCTATCTGACATCCACAACCTAGTTACTGGGTAATACAATATCCCTTGGTAAGACTGGTTGTCAGACTTTCGAGCTTCTGATGACCCATAACAACTGTCAAAGATCCACAAATGACAGCCAGAACCTACGGCTTAACTTGCTTTCCGAGGCAAGATGGGGTCTTAGTATGATAAAAAGATGGGTCACCCAACCACGGACCAACCGTGGCAAGGCTTAACCTGATTGATCAACCAATGCGGCTGTTTTTACTTAGCCATAATCCCCTCCAATTAGTCATCTACACAGTCAGTCAGACATCTTTACAGTAAGTCTATCTAGACATACATAAAAAAGAGAAATATTGGGACTGACTCACTGATTAGAACCCTAAAGCTCTGAAGCTGGACAAAAAGAAACCTATACAGGTTTGTTTAGCACCAAATTTGAAAATTGAAATAATAATATCAGCCTGGGTTATGGGTGTCAGATAGGGTCGTTCCAAATAAAATTGTGGTAGTCAGCTGCATGTGGTTAGACTGGTTCAGTGGGTCGTCTTAGGGGCAGAGTTCAAAGCCGAGTCCAACATAGTTGGGAAAAGGCTAGGCAGATTGGATGATATATAATATCAGCCTTTAAGCATCTCACTAGAAGATCAGGTCACTTCTCATACAGAGAAGGCATGAGCAATGATCACCGCACTTGCTCAATGCAAATTCGTTTACAATGATTCCAGGTTTCCTAACAAAGTATTTCTTCACATCAGTGAAGTGGACATCACTATTGAGACAATTCAAATTCTTATATGTTATCAGTTTCCCTGACAATAATGTTGATAGGCACCACAGCACAGTAGGCATAATGGAATACAGTGTCAATTTAGGCACATTTAGTAGCCAGTTGGTCAGGTAAAAATAGTGAAGTTTTAGTTATTTCTAAAATTTAATTGTTTGCAATCAACCCAGCATGTCCACGCCATGAAAACAATGTTCAATACAAACTGATAATACATGGTATGCTACGGAGCTTTCACGCTAGGTAGTTTATAAATACATACAGTTTATTGCTTTCAATAAAAATAATGGTTAATATTTCAATATCAATATTACTGACCGAGTCAAATACGAACCAACATGATTTTTTTGGTAAAGAAAAAGTGAAACTTACAATTGCTCCTTTCCGGATTTCTCCCAAGTTTTACAGTAATCAGAAACAAATTTCGCATACGATCCCATGGTTAGGATCGGTCGAATAGATTCCAGTTTCCAGTCAATTTTACTATTTCAGCAAAGCAAAGCGCACGCTGTCGCCATGATTGATTTGACTTTTTTTGAATGAAATGAAATTGATTCAATTGAATGCTTATTAAAATTCATTCGTTCCAGTATGCTCTTTATAACCCATTGACTTAGAAATGTTATAACCGCTTGCGGCGAAATTAAGAAGTAAGCATGGAATTAGTACATACTAGTGCGTTACAACTGAAATGCAAGTTACAAGCAGTGAGCTGAAAAGCCAGTCTTGTAATGCCGGTCACTCACATTCTCACGATACGCGACCCACAAGCAGCTGCATACCAATAAAATGGTATCGATATCAAAATATCGATATAAATACTGATATTTGAGTATCTCTTTATCGATATTGATACTGATATTTTTATTCAGTACGTATACTAATATATACCTATATTTTCTCTATAATGCTACGGCCAGATCAGCATCAAGTAGTGGAAAGCGGCCCGCGGGACGCGAACCCGGAGCACCTACAACGCGAAACTTTTACGTGCACACCTGCGCGACTACAGCGCGAACCGCGAATCTCATTTTTGTGAATAGTCACTGAAACCGCAAGTCTATAGCTTAGTTGAACACCTAAATTGTTGTCCAACAATAGAAAGTCACCTGTACAAACAACGTGGGGTAAACGAAAACAAAGGACCGACAACAACAACAATAGAAAGTTGTAAACGCCCGTCCTGCCCTACGACGACAACGAGGGACGAAAAAGGTCCTTTGAATAGAAAACAAATAAAACGACGAGGGACGAAAACGAAAACGACGAGACGAAAAAGAGAGGGACAAACAACCAAAAAAATTGACAAATCAAAAATAGAGAGTCGCCCGACGAAAATAAAGGAACGTAGGCCCTTTGTTTTCGTCGTTAGTGTGTCGGAGCCAAAGAGTAAAGTAAGTATAAAGAGAGTCGGAGCTGACACACACACTTTATTTTAGCAAAGCTGGTTATTTTAATTACGAAAATTGTGTAATATTTGAGGGTTGACATTGTAAAGTGCTATTAAACTCATAAAAAATGATAGTCACTCAATGATTTCAAAAGTAAGGATACGCCCGTCTGAACATTTCACCTAAACCTTCTTCATACAAACAAAAAGTAGCGCCATCTGTGACATCTGTCATAACTCACATGAATTACTGCTTCCAATTCCAATTTTATATGAGTGGATCCATCGTTTTAACGATGATTCTGCCAATGTCAAGGTTGAAGGAAACAAATAGTATTCGCGGAGGTTGATCGGTTCGGAGCCTATATTATGGTTTACTTAAAACTGGATCTGTTTGAGTAGCCTGTAACACAATATATTTGTTAATAAGAATAAGTAGACAACACAAACAACACAAAGCACAATAAGCAGACAGACAAGAATTACTATGTAATATAAAGCTTGATGTTATTTAATATAATAAATTTTTGGAGAGTTTTAATTAATGGGGAATCAACAAGTGTTAAGAGGAATGGGATATTAATAGGTCTGGAGAAATTAGGGGGGAGTATGTCATACAGAGGGACTGCAAGATTACGAATTACTGCTTGCTTCGTTAACTACGTGCGCGATGACAGCAGCGCGCATGGCCGCCATTGTGGATTTCGGTACTAAAATTATCACTTTAAACATGTGTTTATTTAATAAGTTAATTGCAGAAAAAAAAAGCGCGGGAAACATCAAACTTGGCGGACGCGTCTTTTTTGATATAAAATTTGTAAATTTAAAAAACCCTAATTATAAGATCAGTAGTCATAGTTTTAGTGTTCTATTTTCTTTTACTTGTAGTTTAATCTTAGTGTTGTATATTTTCATCGGTAGTGGTAAGTTGTTTTTAGATAGTTTTGTGAAAAATGAAAGACCCGCCTGATCCGGGGGACTTCGTTCCCCCGGCAGGCAATTTTGTAACTATTTCCATGTCCAATGAATCGGGCATGGATACCGATGGGTCGTCTTCGACTCGTCATTTGAAAAGAAGCCGTGTACATGTGTGCAAGACCTGCAATAAACGTCGCCGTACCCGGAAAAACCCCGGTTCCGCGTCTTCTGGTTGTGATTGCATGGACTCTACTCTAAAACCTATTACATCAGAGCCTAAATCTGAAATAATCGTCAATAATGAAACACCTAGTTCTAATAACAAAATGCCCGATATCCCTGCTCTGCCCTCAGTTGTTCAACCACAGATAGGTCGTAAAACATACGGTAAAACGGACAGCGCGCCTTTTGTCATTCATGTTCAAAAAATCATAATTTCACCAGATGATGGAATGACACTGCACCCAATCACATTTGGCAAGTTCTTAAAGCACAACGCCTTCCAAAATATTATCAACGGTAGCGTAAAGAAAATTGGACGCAACAAAATTTCTCTTTCTTTTTCGAACTTTCTGGACGCTAATTCTTTTATTACTCATAATAGTCTTGAAACATATAATTACAAAGCTTTTATACCTACTTTTAATGTTACCAGAATGGGTTTAGTACGTGGTGTTCCTGCGGAATGGCCTCCCGAGGAGGTCATTGATAACATAACGGTACCTATAGGTTGTGGGCCAATCTTAAAAGTCAGACGTCTCAATTTTAAAACCACTGTTGATGGTACAACCGTTTGGAAACCATCCCAATCCATAGTTGTTACATTTGATGGGCAGGTTCTACCAAAAAGAATTTTTATGTGCTATAATGCATTACCTGTAGATTTATATATATTCCCTACCGTACAGTGTTTTAACTGCTGTCGTTTTGGACACACTAAAATTCAGTGCAGGTCCAAGCCTCGCTGTTATAAATGTGGCCAAGGCCACACTGGGGACAGTTGTGAAAGAGAACAAGAAAGTGCATCTTGTTGCCTTTGCTCTGGTTTTCACTATGCTACGAATAAGTCTTGCCCAGAATTTTCTAGGCAAAAATTAATTAAAACATATATGGCACAAAGTTCAGTATCTTATGCTGAAGCGGAAAAATGTTACCCACCAGTAACTAAGTCATATGCTGATACACTTTTATCTTTTCCTTCCAAAAACTTTGCACACACCCCATCAATCTCTTCACCTAACAGAATGCCTGCTTCAAGTAGCTATAAGAAGACTGTCTTCCTTAAACCACGGTCCCCTCCCAAATCTGTACAAGGATATAATAAAGAGGCTCACAATGCCATTATAAAAGATTATGACATTCCACAACCATCAAATGGTTGTGCTTTTTCTATTAATCATAATAATGAAAAAAACGACACAAATTTTTCCATAAACGATTTTCTTTCTGCTTTACACAATCTTCTTTCTCAGTTCAACATTTCACCGTCCAACGTTGCCCCGTCTTTCAATGTATCTCAATCCATTCATAATGGACAACACATCCAAAATAATCCAGTGGAACTGCCGCAGTCTAGTAAACAAAAAGAGTGATGTTATATATCTTTTAAACAAATATGAGCCGTTTGCCTTTGCCTTAGCAGAGACTTGGCTCAAATCGAATCATATTTTTAAAATTAATGGTTATTTAACCATTAGAGAGGATAGATCTGATGGGTATGGTGGAGTAGCTATACTTATCAAGAATTCTATCCCTTTTTCTATTATTACATTACCTCCTCATAGTGAGGAAATTTCAATTGTAGCTATTAAAGTTCATCACACTTGTCTTGTTTCTATTTACATTCCTCACCCTTCCTCTTCTGTTCTCCAAGAGATGAATAATCTCTTTTCATTTCTTCCAAAGCCTTTCTTAATATTGGGGGACTTTAACTGCCATCACCAATCATGGGGTTGTTCAACTACTAATTGTTATGGTGATGAATTACTAGATATAATAGACTTACATAATTTATGCATCTTGAATTCAGGAGCTGCCACACGTCGCTCAGATCCCACTCAGAACCAAAGCGCAATCGACCTTTCTATTTGTTCTCCAAACTTAGCCTCTTCATTAACTTGGCATACTCTAGCCTCTACTTATGGTAGTGATCATTTTCCAATAGTTATTTCTTATCCTCTTTCCAAAACAAATGCTCCATTAAGGAGATCTAACTTAAAACATAAACTACCTAATAGAAATAGTAATGACTGGGACAAATTTAGGAACATTGTTGACAGTAAGCTTTGCTCCTTGCCTGTTATTTCTGATGGCAATGAAAATAGTTGTGCTGAAGCTTTAGCAGTCATATTAATCGCAGCGGCAGATGAAGTTTTCCCTGTAAAAAATAACAATATTAGTACAATTCCCTCGCCTCCATGGTGGGATTCCGAGTGCACTGAATTGGTCAAGAAACGTAAAGAGGCTGAATACAATTATAACCTTGATATGTCCGATATTAATTTTGAAATCGTCACTAACCTGATTAATGAAACTTGTAAACTTTTTAAGAAGAAAAAATTTGAATCTTGGCGTAATTTTTGCTCATCAATTTCTCCAAATACTCACCCTACCACTGTCTGGCGCAATATCCGTAAATTTAGGTCCATTTACAACAACCCTTCTCCTATCCCTGATTCTTTAGCCAGTGAATTTTTAGATAAATTAGCACCGCCTTGGGTCCCGGAAGAGGTTAACCTGTCTCTCGTATCCAAAACTAATATCCAAGACACGACACTAGATCTTCCATTCACTCTCACTGAATTAAAGGGTGTTATTCATAAAACTAAGGATTCTGCACCAGGCATTGACGGCATCCCTTATTCCTTTTTCGCTAATTTAAATGATGACGTCCTTATTTATTATTTAGAGCTTATTAATTCTATCATGAATACAGGAAACATCCCTGTTGAATGGAAACGTCAAATGGTGTTGCCATTCCTTAAACCAAATAAAACCCCATCTGATGCTTCTTCATACCGTCCCATAGTTTTATCATCAATTCTGATGAAATTAGCGGAACACTTAGTTAAAAATCGTCTAGAATGGTATGTGGAAAGTAACCGTCTTTTGGCAGATTCACAATATGGCTTTAGAAAAGGTAAAAGTACAACTGACTGTTTAAGTATTTTAACATCGGATATTCAATTATCCTTCTCTAAAAACCAATCCACCATTGCAGTTTTCCTTGATATTAATGCAGCTTATGATAATGTTGTATTATCAGTTTTACAAAATAAATTGAAAACCTTACAGGTTCCATTGATTTTATCGAATTTCATTATTAATATTCTGACTGAACGCTCTGTTAACATGCTAATAGGAGATCATGAGGTATCTCATCTTGTATGGAGAGGTCTCCCACAGGGTTCTGTGCTCAGTCCCCTTCTATACAATATTTACACTTTTGATCTAGACTCGTCTTTAATTACTAATCATGTTAAGGTTCTTCAATATGCCGATGACTTATTATTATATTCTTCAAGCCAATCTGTTGAACAAGCTAGCTGTGCCATCAATTCTGCTTTGTCTACTTTGAAGTCATGGTTACACCTAAATGGTTTGGATTTATCCACGTCTAAAAGCGCGGCTGTTTTATTCACCCGGAAGAGAAATATTCCCTTGGTAAACCTCTTTTATAAGGATATACCTATACCAGTTATAGATAAATTCAGATATCTAGGTGTAATACTTGATTGTAAATTAAGTAGTGTCCCTCATTGTGATTATATTGTCAACAAATGTGAAAATCACCTAAACATGCTTAGATGCCTCTCTGGTGTATGGTGGGGTGCACATCCGTTTTCTTTGAAACTTATTTACAACGCAGTTATCAGAAGCACTCTGGATTATGGTTTGTTCGTTTTAGAACCTGGTAGTGTTATGGCTTTTAAAAAATTGGATCGCATTCAGTCTAAAGCATTACGCATTATTTCGGGTGCTATGAAGTCTAGTCCCATTAATGCACTCCAAGTTGAATGCGGAGAAGCTCCTTTGCATCTTAGAAGACAATTCTTATCTGACAAATATTTGTTCCGGATTCTTCAGTTCTCAACTCATCCTCTCATTCCTAAACTAGATTCTTTAGTGTTACAGATTGAATCTTCAGATTACTGGTCCCATAAACGTGCTCCTTGTTTAGTTGTAAGCTATAAAAAATTCCTATCACTTTCTTCTCCTATTCACCGTTCCAATAAACTTCCCATATTTAATTGTAGTTATGAGAGTTTACAATACAGCCCCATCATTAGATATAACTGTGTCAGTAGTAAATCAGATCCCAATTGTCGTATAAGCTTTAATAATTTCCTTGCTGAACACTTAGAGTACCATCATATATTCACGGATGCTGCCAAGCGTTCTCCGTCGGGTTGTGTTGGGATAGGTACTTACCATTCTCAATACAACATTGTACAAAAAATAAAACTGCCTCCGGAAACTTCTGTTTTTACGGGGGAATGCTTTGGTATTTTAAAAGCCATCGAATATACTCGTGTTTTTAAGCTCAAAAAAACCATAATTTTTACAGACTCTCAAAGTGCTCTTCTAGCCATTAATAAATCCCCTTTCGAACACAAATCACAGTTTTCAATCATTTATTTGATAAGAGAATTTGCGTTTAGAACCATCTCTGAAGGTAACACTTTGCAATTTGCGTGGATTCCGGCCCATGCTGGAATCCATGGCAATGAAGTGGCTGATAAACTCGCCGGTGATGCGGTGCAGTGTGGGGACTTAGCTCCTTACATAAATTTTAGCAATGACATTATGACGTTACCAAAGACTTTTCTTCGGGACACCTGGAGGGTAGCTTGGGATATCGGTAGCAAATCCAAGGGCCGTTATTTTTCTGTAATTCAACCCGATATTCCGGAAAAACCGTGGTTTGGCACTGCAAAGTTTGGCAAGATGGAGACCTCAGTTCTAATACGGATGAGACTAGGTCATGTTTGTTCTCCAGCCCATCTTGCTAAATTTCATATCATCGATGACCCCATGTGCTCGTGTGGCACAGACGTTGGCGACCTAAATCACATTTTCTTCTCCTGTCCCTTATATGACCGTTCTTCTTTTTTCAGTAACCTCTTGTCCCTCAGAACTCCTTTTCCTACCTCAATACTTTCTTTACTTTGTACAAATAGCTTTCCTATTTATAAATGTATAGTCTCATTCATTACTGTAAATAATATTAAGTTGTAAATTTTCATCAATGTAATTTGCTCATTAATTATAACATCACATACTGATCCTATATACCGTCCTTCTATCCTAAATCCCGTTTTAATGAATTATTCAAAATAATATCTTCGTTTCCCTACCTTTGTACCTACGAAACTAAACGTGACATTGGCTAAATGCACAAACCGTGCGAAGCCAAAAGAAAAAAAAAAAAAAAAAAAAAAAAAGTTAATTGCAACAAAAGTAATATAAGGTTACCTACTGATGATACGATATCCCATGTTGCTTTTTAATCTTAGTATCTGTAATATAATAGACGTAAAACCAAGAATGTGGCTTTATTTAACTAAAAGAATTAGGTACACCGAATATAGACATTGAATATAAATAGGTACAATAATGACAAAGATACGATGTGACAAACGTCACGTTACCATAAATACATTCAAGGAGGTAGGTAGCCGACGCGTTGCATATCACCTCATTCTTCCCCGGTGGAGTTTTCATTCCCTTCTCGATGTACCACAAAGTCGCTCAGGTAGGAGGGCGGCTTTCTGGTCCTGTTTGATCTCCGAGGGAGAGCTCCGGTCTGGAGTATCGGAGAAGGCGACGAGCTACGTAGATCCTGTGAATGTTGCGGCGATGATAGCGATGGGGTGACAGTTTCGGGTGGAGCTGTAGCGCTATCTTCCATCTCTTCAGAAGCTGATTTAAAGCTATCATCTCCACTGTAGTTAACAGTATTTGGGAACGGTGCCAATTGACGGTTCGATACTGTTGATGTTTCCCCATTGTCACGTCGAATAAGAGAATAGTGAGGATTAATTTCAAGGAGTTCAGCTTCATCGACTAGAGGGTCTGTTTTAGATTGTCGGACATTCTTCTTTACCAATATCGGGCCTGGTGTTAGCCAGGACGGCAGTGAGTCTCCATTTGGGGATCTTCTAGGGTATGTGAAAAGTTTTTCATGTGGGGTGGCGTTAGTAGCTGTACATAAAAGAGAACGTACACAGTGCAATGCATCCTTCAGTACCACTTCCCAGTTTTCCACAGATAGTCCCTTTGACCGGAGGCTGAGTTGCATAGTTCGCCAGAGAGTCCCGTTTAGACGTTCCACTTGTCCATTACCCTGAGGGTTATAAGGTGTCGTTCTAGATGAAGCTATGTTTGATTTTCTTAGGAATGACTTGAATTCTTCGGACATAAACGATGAGCCTCTATCACTATGAACATAGAGAGGCTGGCCAAAAGTAAGGAAGAGATCTTTCAAGCAGTTGATGACAGTGGCAGATGTCATATCTTTACATGGATATGCAAATGGAAATCTGCTGTACTCGTCAATTATCGTCAATATGTACTTGTTGGAGGTGTTAGACGGCAGTGGCCCCTTGAAGTCTATGTTGATACGTTCGAGGGGGGCCGTAGCTTTGATCAAGTGACCTTTAACTTTGAGGAACCTTGGTTTTATTTCGGCGCAGGTCGGGCACGAGGCAGTTATCTCCTTAACGTCGTTTGCTGAATAGGGCAAGTTTTTGGATCTCACCCAGTGATACATTCTTGACACGCCCGGGTGACAGAGTGCGTTATGGAGCTCTTTCAGCTTGCTGATATTCATATAGGCACATACGCGAGATAGAGCGTCCGCAGCTGCATTCTCGGAGCCTGGTCTATAAATAATATCGTATTTGAAACAAGACAACTCTAATCGCCAACGTAAGATTTTTTCGTTCTTGATTTTACTGTTATGATTCTGGTTAAACATGAAGGCTACCGATTGTTGATCCGTAATTAAAAGAAAATTTTTGCCAATTAGGTAGTGTCTCCATTTCTTTAAACTTTCCACTATAGCGCAAGCTTCTTTTTCGATTGAGGATTGCTTGCATTCAGAGTTTGACAAAGTTCGCGAAAAAAATGCCACTGGTCGTCCTCGTTGAGTAAGTGTAGCCGCTAGAGCGAATTCTGAAGCGTCAGTCTCAACTGTGAAAATATCGTCGTCATTAATCGCTACTAGAGCCGCCGCCTTGATGTTGTGTTTGAGTTCTTCGAAACATTTGAGAGCGTCGTGCGATAACGGGAAGCTAGTGACGCAGGTGAGGGGTTTTATCTTTTCTGAGAAACGCCCAATCCATTTTGCATAGTGCGCGAACATTCCTAGGACTCGTTTCAGTTCACTTGCTTTAGTTGGTGCGGGGAGGTCTAGCAGAGGCTTTAGCCTTTCAGAGTCAGGTCGGATAGTATGATTTTCCACGGTAAAGCCAAGCAGATTGATTTTAGTTTGACTGAAAACGCTTTTTTGTTCGTTGAGAGTTAAATTAAACTTCTTAGCGGCGTCCATGAATCGTTTTAGATTGCGCTCGTGATCCTTATCATCCTTGCCGCAAACGGTTACGTCATCTAAGTATGCGTACGTTCCATATAACTTTTCTTCTGATATTATAAAGTCCAGAGTCCGCTGAAAGGCAGCTACGCCGTTAGTCACTCCGAACGGGATGCGTGTAAATTGATAAAGTTTGCCGATCGCTTCAAACGCTGTGTATATCTTCTCATTTTCCAGGATTGGAACCTGGTGATATGCAGATTTCAAGTCAATCTGACTAAAGACTTTAAATTTTGATACGTTGTTCACAACCGTTTCGATATTTGGCAAGGGGAAGGCATCTAGGTCAGTAAATTTATTGATAGTCATTGAATAATCGATTACGAGCCGTTTCCGATGGGTTCCTCCTCCCGCTACGAGGACTTGGGCCCTCCAAGGGGAAATGCTGTTTTCAATTACCCCATCTTCGAGCAACTTGGATACTTCTTCTTGTATGAAGTCAACGTCTTCTTTAGTGTAGCGCCTGCTTCTGACAGCAATCGGTTGGATGTTTGGCGATAGATTGGTGAATACAGAGGCCGGCGGAACTGAAGCTTGCAGAACATTACAGATTTGTAAGGGTTCGCCGGGACCTCCCAGATTGAAGTGAATGCTTGAATGTTGCTTGAGTAAGTCGTGACCCACGATAACGTCTGCGCAGAGGTTGTCAACTACTAAAAGAGGCGTTTGCTTGTAGGTATGTTGATTCGTTTTAATAGTTGCGAAACATACCCCTTCAACGAACGAGACTTGGTTAAGAGAGGCGAGATTAACAGTTTGTTTGCACGGTTTCTTGGGCAACTTCATGATGCGAGCCACTTTACTGTTTATAAAACTGACTGAACTTCCAGTGTCGACGAGAGCGTCAGCTTTGTATTCGTTTATTGTGATAGGGATTGTCGCGCTCCTAAGACTTGAAGGAGAAGCAGCAGAAATAGCCCCGCTGTAAAAGTGGTCATTGCTCGAGCTGGCAAGTTCTTCAGTCCACACAGAATTAATGTTAAGCCTGGATCTGCAAACGCTAGCAAAATGGCCTTTCTTCGAACACTTTTTACAAGTAGCTTTGCTAGCTGGGCACCTTATTCTAGGATGAACATTTCCGCCGCAAAAGAAACAGCGCTTAGCTGATTGTTGTGTTGTGGAAGATGGTGCGACCGAAGCAGTCAGAGGCATTCGAGACGATGCCAGATTGTCCAATTCCTTGACTCGGTAGATTTCAGGTACAGCATTTAGATGCGGAGAGTTAGTACTGATTGTCTGTGCATCTTTCTCTGCAGTTTCCAAAGTAATGGCTTTATTAAGAGCATCCGTAAGAGCGAGCGTAGAGTTTTCTAGAAGTCGTTCACGGATTTTTTGTGAGAACAGTCCGGAAATAAGAGCACTACGAATTGCCTGTTCTTCATGTTCTGTCGCGGTGACAGCTTCAAATTTGCAATCTTTAGCAACCAGTCGAAGAGCTCTAGCATATTCGGAGATAGCCTCATCCGCTCTTTGTTTTCGATTGAATAAAACATGTCGAGCTAGTATCGTATTTTTTGGTTTGACATAGATGTCTTCTAGAACTTTCATACATGTTTTATAAGTCGTGCAAGACTTGATATGTTTGTAGATCGAAGCGGATAAATGGTTGACTAACAGCTTACATTTGAGAGAATCCGATATGTCTTCAGTAATCTCTTCAGCGAGAAAGCTTTCGAAGGTCGATTTCCAATGCAGCCATTTTGCGTCGGCATCCGCGACATCAGGTTCGACGTCAAACTTGTCGGGTCGGAGATACCTTGACAGTGATGATTTGCCTAGTTTTTCGTCAGGCATTCTTTTAGTTAAATAAATTGTAATATAATAGACGTAAAACCAAGAATGTGGCTTTATTTAACTAAAAGAATTAGGTACACCGAATATAGACATTGAATATAAATAGGTACAATAATGACAAAGATACGATGTGACAAACGTCACGTTACCATAAATACATTCAAGGAGGTAGGTAGCCGACGCGTTGCATATCACCTCAGTATCTTAATTTTTGCAGCCTTACAACGCAGCTTGGCATTTTATTGACAGAGTGACTTCTCCGCGGGCGGATTGCGGCCGACTTAGTCACGTTGGCCCTAAACTTTCATTTTAGGGCCAGCGCGCTGGTGCCATTTCTTCCTTAGAGCATTTAATTCTTCGCGCGGTTGGCCCGGTCCTTACTATTTAGGTCAATGTAGTCACTATTCATAAAATTCTCGCTTTGTTTATAGTAGACAAGCTGTACACACGTCTAACCACAAGACGCGTGCGTCAGACTGCGTCCCGCTTTCTTTGTAAACGCGCTCTTCTCACATCCGAAGGCGCCTTATGGTAACACGGGCAGCGTCCGCCGCGCGCCGCGCGACTAACGATGACGCTCCCGCTTCGGCCGCTTCGCAGTTAGCCGCCTCTACACTACTCGCGAAGTTGGTCGAAGTTAGGCGAATACGATAGTGTGGACGGCCACTTCGCTTCGCTTCGTGCAACCTCGGCTCGCCTCGCGCGACTTCCGATCGTTGTCGGTTTTTGCGCCCGAGTCAAAGGGCCCGAAGTGCACCGACGAAGCGTCTGACTACACTACTCGACTCACTTCAAATTTTCGCGTGATAAATTCGCACGTAATTATAATAAGCGAGAGTGTACATTGCAACGGCAGCTGCCACTTCAACATTATCCATGGTGCAAAAAATACTACTTAGTCTGTGGTGCAAAGCGCGTGGGTGCCATCGGGCAACTGAGCTCCTCGCGAAGTTGCACGAGTGTGTAGACACGTACTTCAGACTTCGGTCAACTTCGACGAGTACTTCGTCGAAGCAACTTCGCGAGTAGTGTAGTGGAGGCTGTTGCTTTGGTCAATTAGGTGTGGCCGAAGCTACATCTATCAAGGATTGTCCGACATCCAGATTCATTCATTCGTTCAGTGTCAGTGTCACTGTCAGTCACACGGTGTCTAACTGTCTATCAACATAACCTAAAAAAAATATTCTTTACAATATCAAATTTAAAATGCCTACTTATGAACTAGCTCTAATGTTACGTGCTATGCCTAAACCAGAACTTAAAACTACTCTTAAAAGAATCTCTCATGCTATCTTCGACCGGGGTGGTATAATCAGAAACATAGAAAATCTGGGATTCAGACCTATGCCTTACAAAACGACTGCCCACGGAGTAGTTCACCGAGAAGCTAATTATTTTGTGTTCAAAATAGATACAGCAACTAAAGCTGTGTGGGATTTAAGAGAAGAATATAGTAGAGATGTCGATGTCGTAAGACAGCGCGTATTTAAAAGTCAAGACTCTTGTGATAACAATTGCACTCTAGAAGAAGAACTTCTACCTCCGGCGTACCGAGAAGATGTTCAGAAGATGATTGAAGTGGGAAAAACACAAGTAAATCGCTTTACATATAAATTTAAATATAATACTGGTCTTGATTATTACCCTTTCCAGAAGTAATTTATGTATTGTTTTTTAATACTTTAGTCTTAATATTTGTAGTAGGTACTTTAGTAAATAATAGTGTATTTTTCTTAATAGATTATTAAAAACTTGTTAAATCTATAAAACTCTTTTGAATCAAGTACTTACCTCATGCTTACTTTAAAAGTTCATCAAACTCTCAGCCTACTAGAAATTTTATGTTCAAATGACATTGTCTTACAGTTTTATTTTGGACTTTTACCAAGTGAAACATTATTTTTACATCCAAAGTTTTAAATTTTGCATAAATGTTAATATAACAACATGCTTTTGAGACTGAATAGCATGTGGAGGAACTGTATACTCATCAAATTTTGTTTTAACAAACAGTTGCCTGTAGTCACAGTTAATAGGAGTTGCAAATGCTACCAAAATAACTACAATTCCAAAATAGAAGCAGTAGTTAACATTTAAATAAAGGCTGAGCAACAAGCTGGGCAGGATTATCTAAATATGGCTGTGACTTTTCTACATCCTTCTAAATCACAATTTGGTACTGGAGGGTTCTTCATGAAAATGTATAAAGAAGAACTAGATCATATGGAGAAACTCATAAAATATCAGTTATTATGTGGAGGGACATATGTGGCCTTCAACCACCAAATCAAAACAAAGATATAACACTACTTGAAGCATATAAACAAGGGCTATGTATGGGAAAAAAGATTACAGTGGTAAGCATTTTTTAATATCAAAATATAATACAATACATCTTGCCACAAATGATCATACAAAGGCTTGCCTTTTACAAAGCATAGTTCCAAACTCAGGCCTGATTCTGAGAAAATAAAAACAAGTCACTTAATTTCTAGCTACAATCATCCTTTTTCTTCTTCTTCTCTTAACTAATAATAAATTGAATTTCACCAGCTTTTAGAAGAGGGTATACAGCTAGCAGAAGAAGTAAAAGATTACCACTATGCTGATTTTATCACATCAGAATTCTTAACAGAACAAATGCATTCAATTCATGAAATGGCTAATCATGTGACTAAATTAACTGCATTTTCCAATAATGACCATGCTCTTTATCAATTTGATTTAGAACTTGAAAAAATGTTTCCACTTCCACACAAAGTAAAAAATTGAATTAAATAGAATGGTACCCCATAACCTAAGCATTTATTATTATTACATACAGGCACTATTTTCTTAAATATATGTTCTGACAAATAACCAGATATAATGAGACCTACAATTGATTCAATACTCTTTCAAAGATGAAGAATTACTGGAAATTATTTTTAGAACATCATCCACCCTACATTCAGTTAAAGCAGCCCGTAGTTTAGAAGTCTCATTACTATAGTTTTCATGCACAGACAGTGCTCGCCAATCCAAATACCACTGAACCACTGTCTCTGTAATTAATAATGCTTATTACATATTGCTGTAAATGTTATAACAACTACTATTTTATTGAGCTATTACAATACTCACCTACAAGCTCATTAAATTGGGTCTCATTGATACTGTCCCTGGAATCCCAAACATGAGCATACTCTTGACACAGTATAGGACCTTCCTTGTTCATTGAACTATCCATGTCCAACATGCTGCAACACAAAATTTTTGTATGATTAACATTATTAGTCCATTGGCAGAGAGACACTTTAGGTGTGTTAGCTGAAAACATAGCAACCTGAGAGCTTTTTTCAAAATTATATCTTTATTCTTTTGATACTCTTGTTTAAATTTACTCTCTAGATTATTAAATGACTCCAAACAGCAATTATCTGGAATATCTGTAATAAAAAAGAATAGGAATCTTAACAGGTGTTCAGTTTAAAAAAGATTTTAATGTACAGCTAGACACATCAAGCTAAACAATCTGTCAAATTTCTTTAATAGATTTTCATCTTTATTGCTAAAGCATTAGGTTCAAGATTGATTGGGAAAATTTGACCGTTTCGGGTGGCTTGACCTACTGGTGTCTGTACATAATATAATAATAATATGTTATGTACCGCAGGATATTTCCACGCGAATACTCTTCTCTACCGAACAGTTCGACACTATATTTCGGATAGTTGCTATAGTTGATACATTGTCAGATTTGAAAATTGCTAGGCCGCGTCTGTAAAAATATTCAAATAAAATTTTCAAAACAGTCAAATATTAATATAATTTTGCTAAATGAAAAAGCTACTTACTGATACTGGCAAATCAGAATAGTCTCTAGAAGAGTATGTGACCGGGTAAAGGAAATATTCGAAGCTGGTCTAGGGAGCTCACCCGGCAATGCTTCTGTAAGCCATGAAGTCATTTCAGCTACGGAAAAACTCCCCGCAATTTCAAGTTGGCACCAAATTCTATAATAAATCATGGTGTACAATTAATTAATTAGGTACTTAATGCTGTGTCTACATCTTTGATTAACAGAAGCAGGTACAGTCGGCAACGAAAGTCGATTAACACTTTAGTTTATTAAATCAAGATAAATATTAAACAGAACATAAAATAAATATCCAGGTAATTTGAGTAGCATTGTTAATAAAGAAAGAAAGAAAGAAAGAAAGAAAAAGTATTTATTGTGACTCGCACAGAACTAAAACTAAAACACAAAATAAAAGTTGAAAACAAACAAAATATATAAAAAAAATAATTTAAAAAAAGTAAATAAAAAACAAAAAAAGTCCTGTACAAGGCCAAAAGGTCCCTATCTCAGCATAATGCTGCGGCACTTAACATGAGTGTCGCAGCGCTGGTATTCTGATAGGGCCCGCTGTGATGTCACGGGCAGATATACTAAAATACATAAATAATTATAAATTAATCGACTTTTGATGCTGACCGTATGTACCTCTCTTGATTTTCAAAACTTTTTTCGGTGCCCTCATGGCTAGAGTAGTACGGCAGTGCTGGTAATTTTAGTGTAATGAGTCGAGCTACTCTTGGGGCACCTGCTGGTAAAGCGTAAATAAGTACACGGTTTCCCTCGAATTTAGCTTCTTTATGAGAATCTGATATGTCACGCATTTTCACCCATACTCTTCGCGTTCCAGCTTGGCATCTAACTGAAGCCAGCAAATCCGATCCTGTTTCCTAGGAACATATAAAGATATCAGATAAAGGTAGGCAGAATAAGAATTTTTTTTTTCAAAAATATTGTGATTTTAGCTACCTACCTTTGAAGAACAGATACTTAAGACAGCAGCAGTGTCGGTTTGCATTTCTAGTTTCTTGTTACAATAAATAAAAAGCATGTCCAGTGGCACTGCAGAGGTAATTCTCACTTCTTGCCACCCATCGTTTGCTGCTCCTAACAACTGTAGGTAAATAATATGGTAAAGCCAGTACCTAATTATAGCATAATATCGCAAATAAGTGTAGGTACGTAATTAAATACCTCGTATTGAATATCCAGCAATGGTGGCGTCGATAATCCAGCGTCTAAAGAACGAGTATTTCGTTGATATTTTTCTCTTTCGTTTGCGGTTTGTTTCTCTAAACGTGCCACTTCTACCCTAATATGAAAATAATCTTATCAACTAAGCACAAACCACATCCTAATCATTTACTTAATTATGTAGCACACAGCACACGCACAGGGTTAAAAACTGGGTACATATAAAATGAATCCCTATTTCCCTTGGTCACGCCATAACTTGAGAACGGTTTTACTGATTGCATTTATCTTTTTCTTTAAGTTTCCTAATACTTTGTAGAAGGTTATTACGGAAAGAAAAATTGAGAAAATTGCGCAGAAAATTAGAAAATGACAGAAAACTTAACGACTATTTTAACTTCGCGCGTTTTCATTAGAATATTCATAGCGAAGACAACGTTTGTCGGGTTAGCTAGTTTGTAATAAAACTGCCTGCATAATTAACTTTTTTTGCTGACTGTACTTACCCAGAATTTATCTGAGTCCCATATCGTGTATTTTTTAAGAAGGTGATTCGATACGCAGCTAATTTTCGGAAGCAAACATTTAAAATCATTTACTTATCCAAATGTGTATAAGTTTTATGCAAGCAATTTTTTAGCGTGGAGAAAAGAAAAAAACATACTGGAGTTTTCCTCGTCGCGCTGATAAAATATCTTGAGGCACTTTAGCCCCTGTTACCAAATGGCTAGATCTGAGTGCAAAAACTCTTCCCGAAAAAGTTGCTACAAGTAATTCAGATTCCTCGGTTCCCACGCATCCACCCGTTACTGAAGTCACAGGCTCTCCGCAGAACTGAAAAAAAATTATTGACGTAAACTGCTCATATTTTTAATGTAACTAGGTAATCATTATTGCAACTTAGTTATCAATAAATACAAACATAAGTGTACTTCAGACGTGGTTTTTCACCGAAATTCTCCATATCCATGAGATACAACTGAATTGAACCATCATGTCGACCAACACTAAGGTGGCAGTTACCTTTACTGAAATACCAGCCGAGACATACGACCGTTCCCAAACCTCTACCATCGACTAAGCATTTACTTGATAGTGTTAATCTGCAAAAATAGTAAATTAAAATCTGTAGGTAAGTAGGTACTGGTACTTAGGTAGGTACCTACAGCACCAAAAGTCGCTGAAAATTTTGGAATGTAAATTTTGAGCTTTGAGCATGATTATTACTTTAGTGATGATAGGTATACCTTATTTATTAATTGTCTTAAAAAAAATATTCACTCCTCAGTCATTTGTTTCCATTAATTAATCTTTTTTGCTATACTTACGTATAATTTGAACAGTGCTAACCTACTTTTGTTGCCGACTGTATCTAGAAGGTACAATTTATAGTGTTACGTAGACGCTAAAGCCATCTGTTATAGAGTAGCAGAACTACACAATACATCGATTCGTGAGTTTTGTCTAGAACATTCTAAACCCTTCCAGAATGTTCTAGATGGTTAAGTGTCGTTTTGCAGCATTCTAGATAATTCCCGTAAGTACTAGTAGTAGTACTTACGGGCTTATTCCCGTAAGTACTAGTAGTGTACTTTAGTAGAATGTTCTCGAATTATGTCCTCGAAATTTCTACAACTTACACTCGTCATATAAGTAGAGGGTTGCCAGCGGTGTACGGCAGTTCAGCTAGGAATGCGATACAGTGAACCAAAAGTGAGCTACAAGTGATTCTGCGATTACCTACTCTATTTCTGATTATTTAAATATACAACATTAGTTTTTGTTTACCCTAAACCCGAAAAGGGGTCATTGTACTCATCATTTTGAACAACTTTTTCTATGGTACCAACATTAAAACCGCGAAAAAAAATCATCTGTTCCATACATAATTTTGTCGATTTAAGTGAACACAAATGTATGGAACAGCTGATTTTTTTTCGCGATTTCAAGGTTGGTCCCATAGAAAAATTTGTTCAAAATGATGAGTACAGTGACCCCTTTTCGGGTTTAGGGTAAAGAAAAACTAATGTTGTATACATATAATAGGTAGTGTGTTTTTGGTGTAAATTGGCAATAGTAAATATGTATCTTACGCTTAGGTGCGTTAACGCAGTTCGTATTGCTGGATTTTGGGTCAAAAGAGTAATTTTTACCATCGATAGCTCGTAAGAAGAAGGTGAACAAACATTAGAAAAAACTATGAAGCAATAAAAATACTAAACAGACCTTGGCTGGCCCTTGATATTAGGAAAGCTGAAATATAATGAATGTTCTAAAATGCACGTGTGATACCTAGGAAAAAAGAATTAAGAAAGTGTCTGGTAATTAAGTATTAAAAAATAACTTGCTCTTCATAACTAATTATGCCTATGGAACCATCACCGGCACCGTAGAAGGCGATGATATCTGTTGCGTGTGTGGAAGGTGGAACAGCCAGGCGGGACGGCCCCGATGAAATGACTGTGCGAGATATAAGTTTTCCATTTTCTAGGAGAACCGCTCCTTTATTAGCAACCAACACCAATAGTCGAATTCTTGTATTCTGTAGTCAACAATAGAATAATTTTCAACAGGTTTAAAATTTAATAGAATAAGCAATCTAATAAATAATTACATTAGGTACCGCAAATGCTGCAATATCGAGAACTCTATCGTCACAAACATACGAGTGATATTCCCGTAGATCTCTGTAATAAGTCACAGTTCGTCCGCTACATAGTATCAAATCGCTTCCTATTATACACCTGAAAAATTATACCATGTGAGAAACATAACATTAACCCCAACCCTATAGAAATTATTGTCGGTAGGTAAGTTTATACAGGCTGTAAGTGTAAACAGTGGCAATCTTTTAAAAAATAATCAGCTGTTCAGACGTTCAGTAGGTACATTTATGTTCGCATAATTCAAACAAAATGTAGGGAACAGCTGATTGTTTTTTCGCGATTTCAGGTTTGGTGCCATAGTAAAAGTTGTTCAAAATGATGAGTACAATGACCCCTTAAAATATTGCCATTGTTTACCTACACTTACACCCTGTATACATATGTATAGAGCTCTGCATCTTGGGGCAAAAAGGCCGCAAAATGTTGTATCAATCAGAGGCACGGAAATAAACTTATTTGAGGGACGTAATCGTGGCAAAATGATCGATGAAATACTAGCTCTTACCAGCGCTTCGCCCGCGTTATCGGAAATTATCCCACAGGAAAGTACTACCGGGATAAAAGAAAAAGTAGAGTAGGTAAGTGCTATTTCAGACTATAACTATCTCTGTGCCAAACACAGATTACTATATTAGTAGCTAGCTAGTGCCAAAAGTCCTGCTGTTCACAGATTGACTAACAAACATCCATCCAAACTTTCGCATTTATAATGTTACTAGCTTTTGCCCGCGGCTTCGCCCGCGTGGATGTCGGAAAATATCCCATGGGAACGTACATGTGGAAAACATAGGGCCGTCCGATATAACTGTGCAAACTCAAATCGCCACGATATATCGTTACCGTGTATAGTAGGCATAAAGCTACCAATTGGCATGATTTTTTCCGAAATCTTCAACAGTCGTCGTCATATTTCAACCAATTTACACAAAACCGTAATGAATTACACTGTATCACTCCGTTCATTGGAGAAAACCGTATGAAAATCCGTTCGGTACTTTTTGACATTATCGCATTCAAACAGACACACTTACGCGGCGGGGGGACTTTGTTAATTACTTAAAATTTATTATGCCAGTCACGCTCTAATAACAAATAACTTTTGTCCGAGTGTCCACTGGTTCAAATAATTTCCTCGGAAAAACTTCGAATTAAATAAAGACTAAATGTTACCTCAAGATTCGAACTATGACTACATTTCCAATCCCTTAAATCTCTTAAAAAGAGGTAATTACACAAACATTTGTCAACCCCTATTGTACCCTCTCAAAAACGCTGTACCACATATTTCTTTATTTCCTACCAAAAGCATAAATTTGAATTTTCATATCCCTAACTTAAGAAATGCTGGGTTTCCCATCTTTCATCCCTTATATCACCCCTTGTAGTATTATTTTTGAAAGTATCCTGTGTCCTTTCCCAAGATGCTATATAAAGCCTTGCCAAATTTTGTCGAAATCCGTGCAGTTTTGTAAATTTTAAAATCAACCCCTATTTTACCTCCTTAGGGGATGATTTTTCAAAAACGCTGAACAGCATATTTCTTTGTTTCCTATCAAAAGCATACATTTTAATTTTCACATCTCTAACTTAAGAAATACTGAGTTTCCATACAAACTTTCATCCCCTATATCACCCCCTGTAGGATTATTTTAAAGACAAAAAGTAGTCGTATGTCCTTCCCCAGGATGCTGTATAAAACCTTGACCCCCTTAGGGGATAATTTTTCAAAAACGCTGAACCGCATATTTCTTAATTTCCTACCAATAGCATAAATTTGTTATCCCTAACTTAAGAAATACTGGGTTTCCGTTGCAAACTTTCATCCCCTATATCACCCCCTGTAGTATTGTTATTGAAAGTATCATATGTCCTTTCCCAGGATGCTATATAAAGCCTTGCCAAATTTTGTCGAAATCCGTGCAGTTTTGTAAATTTTAAAATCAACCCCTATTTTACCCCCTTAGTGGATGATTTTTCAAAAACGCTGAACCGCATATTTCTTTATTTCCTATCAAAAGCATACATTTTCATTTTCAGATCCCTAACTTAAGACATACTGAGTTTCCCATACAAACTTTCATTCCCTATATCACCCCCTGTAGGATTCTTTTTTAAGACAAAAAGTAGCCTATGTCCTTCCCCAAGATGCTATATAAAGCCTTGCCAAATTTTATCGAAATCCGTGCAGTTTTGTAAATTTTAAAATCAAGCCCTATTTTAACCCCTTAGGGGATGATTTTTCAAAAACGCTGAACCGCATATTTCTTTATTTCCTACCAAAAGCATACATTTTAATTTTCACATCCCTAACTGAAGAAATACTGAGTTTCCCATACAAACTTTCATCCCCTATATCACCCCCTGTAATATTATTTTTGAAAAAAATAGAATGCTATGTCCTTCCCCAGGATGCTATATTCAGCCTTGCAAAATTTTGTCGAAATCCGTGCAGTTTTGTAAATTTTAAAATCAACCCCTATTTTACTATATTTTACCCCCTTAGGGGATGATTTTTCAAAAACGCTGAACCGCATATTTCTTAATTTCCTATCAAAAGCATATATTTTAATTTTCACATCCCTAACTTAAGAAATACTGAGTTTCCCATACAAACTTTCATCCCCTATATCACCCCCTGTAGGATTATTTTTGAAAAAAAAAGTAGCCTATGTCCGTCCCCAGGATACCATCTATAGCCTTGCCAAATTTTATCGAAATCCGTTCAGTGGTTTAGGCGTGAAAAGGTAACAGACAGACAGACAGACAGACAGAGTTACTTTCGAATTTATAATATTAGTATGGATTAGTAGGAAGTAGGATTTTTGTACCTACAGCCAAATGTAGGCAATAGCAGTAGTATAAGCATTGATATAAAAAGTAAATATATAAGTCAATGAGTATAAGTCTATAATATATAATAGTCCAAGAGCCCTACGCCATAGAGAAACTAAAATTTTCAAAATTGAATAGGTATTAAAGGTACCTACTACCTACATAAAAATCTTACTCATCTAAGTTAAAGTAGAAAAGCTGGTTTTACATAATATGTTGTACAGAGTAGGTATAATGAAAATAAAAGCAATATTCATTAATACCTCATTCGTAGGTACCCTAAACAGGGTGTCTGGCAGGCGCAGCGTCCTACAAAATAATTCAGAAAAACGTACCGACTTACGAGTTTAAAGACGTAGCTTTGAAACGGATACATAAATATGCATTGATATAAAAAGCAGTAATATATAAGTCAATGTAAATATGTCAATCTGTCAAAATAATCTATGTTTGTCTCATTTCTTCTACCGTCAAACTAATTACGTTGGAATGAGACAAGACATTGTTACCGGAAAACCGGCCAGAGTTGCCAACGATCAACATAATTTCCCCAGAATTGAATGAAGGTTTTTATTGAATTAATTATAATGAAAGGTTGTAATATGGAACTTTCAAAAGATTAAAGATTTAAAGAAATTGACAAGGATTAGGTAATTTAAGAACAAAGAAAAAATGCGTAGTCGGTTTCTTTAGTAAAAGTCTTTTATTTTTATTCACTCCTCTTTAAGCTTCTCATCTTTAGGTACCCTGGAAAACAAATAAGAGATCACTCTGTACAAAAATGCTAACAGTTTAGAGTTATGCTTTAGGAATTAAGTAGGTATTTCCTATTATTTCGTGTTATAACAATAATATAAAATTTAAATTTAAATACTACACTGTTTCTTAATTAGTACTATCTAAAGTATATATTACTGAAAATGCTAACAGATAGGTACCTACTGTGGAACAATGGAAATCTGAAAATGTCCCCTAGCTCGTTCAATAAAATATTTAAGTTTTTCAAATCATTTCCTATACCTATACCTACTTAAAGGGATTAGTTATATCTTACAACAAAAGTTCTAACAGCTAAGTAATATGGCTTCACAAGCAATTGTATTTTTACTTTGCGATTAGCGAAATATTGAATTTAAGTTTGTAAATTTGCGCCTACATATTCGAGACAATAAGCTCTGCTACCATACAAAAGTTTCAACATATACGTGCTATGCCTTTTGTTTAAATTGCGAATAACTATTTTCCATAACAAGCCGCGTAAGTCAATCTGAGATACTCGTAGAAACAAATGACCGCACCAGTAGGACATACGTTCCAGTTGCAACAAAAATATTCCTCTGACAAATGAATAACGCTTTCTGTAGTTAGACGATCAGAGACACAAGAGACCATATTATGGGCTGCCGGAATACATAACGACGATTGGAGCCAACAAGTAAGTTCTAGTTGTATTTATAATTCCTACTATACTCAATCTATTCTATTCTATTTTTCCTCTATAGAGCCAACACCTCAACTTTAGGTAGGTAAATATGCGCCCGAACATCGATCTCTTGTAATAAATAAAGAACGGAATAGAACTTCGAGGAACGGGGACAAACAGTGGAGACTTCTTTACGACAACATTTTTCCGGGATAATTAATCTCCCGGGTTTTGGGACATTACAATAATAAACAATAATGATATTAATACGGTGAAATAATTGAATTCATGTTTTTGTTTGTTGTAAGAAAGTCTCCACTTTTTGTCTCCGTTCCTCGAAGTTTAGGTATAATGTCTACCTCTTCCGTTCTGTAACTAATACCTATTATAAATGCGAAAGTGAGTTTTTTTGTTTGTTTGTAACGCTTTTACGCTAAAACGGCTGAACGGATTTGTATGAAATTTGGCAAACGGTTAGACCATGATCTGGAAAAGGACATACCGCGGCTACGACATATGCTACTTTTTATTGACATACCGCGAGAGAGAAGCCGCGGCCGGAAGGACCACCCTCTAAAGGTGTGAAATGGGGGTCAAAGTTTGTATGAAAAATCTTATTCCTTGAGTTAATAGACTTGAAACTTGGCATGAACATTTATGTAAGTAAATTATAAAGTTTACCATTTTTAGTTTTCCTAAACTACCCCCTAAGGAGGGATTGGGGGGGTGACAAAGTTTGTATAGAGGAATTTTAACGGGCGGTCCGATTAACTCGAAATTCAGTATTTATACTTGAAACCAAAAATGAAGACTAACAAGTATTAGAAAATCTACCTCTAAAGGGGTGAAAAAGTGTAGTTAATTTTACAGGACAGGTTTTACTGCGGGGCTTGATTAACTCAAAAATTGGTGTACATAATCTTTCAGTCAAGCTACGGAAATATCCAAACGATTTTTTAAAATTCCACCCCTGTGGGTGTGAAAACAGGGAATATAGTTTATATGGAAAATCTTATTCACTAAGTTAATTAACTTGAAACTTGGCACAAAACCTTGCCTAAGCAAGTAATAAAGTTTGTCATTAATAGTTTTACCCCCAGAGAGAAGGGGAGAGGGGAAGGGGCTAGGAGAGGGGGAGGCTGATGGAGGGAAGGGGAGACGGGAAGAGGGATAGGAGGGTGTAATGAGGGGTAGGGGGAATAAAAGTGGTGAGAGGGGGTGGAGGGGGAGGTTAGTGGGAAAGGGTGTGATGAGGGGGTGAGAGGGAGAGGGGAATGGGGAGGATGGGGGGGTGAGAGGGGGATGACAGGGGAGGGTGAGAGTCTAGAACTTACATAGTTATTTTTGCATTTGATAGCCCAATTCTTACTCTAGAACTCTTAGAAAAAAAAAAGAGCAGAAAGAAAAAAGTCAGAAAGAACGCTAAGCGAAAACGAAGTAATATCGTGGGCAGGCAATGCAATGCGATGGGGTGAGTCGGGGGAACAAGAAATTTTACTCATACATAAAAACAAAAGTCCTGACTGACTGACTAACTCATCAACGCCCAGCCCAAACCCTTGGACCTATAAAGCTGAAGTTTTGCACAGAGGATTCCTTTATAATGTAGACAAGGAATGGACGGATTTTTGTTCCCGTGGGATAATTTCCGACATCCACGTGGCCGAAGCCGCGAGAAAAAGCTAGTATAAATATAAAAAGAGAATTCCTGAGTCCTGACTGACTCATCCACGCCCAGCCCAAACCCTTGGATCTAGAAAGCTGAAATTTTGCACAGAGATTTTCATTATAATGTAAAGAAGGAATAAGGAAGGATTTTTGAAATTCCATCCCTAAAAAAAAAATAAGAAAAAAAAGGAAAAAATAAGAAGAAATCTATATCTATCTATACATATAATAAATCTGTAGACGAGGCGTTTCTGTACATAGCAAATATTTAGAAAAAAAATAGTTGGGGTGTTATAGAATAACCAACAGATGCCATTTCTACCATTTTTGTAATTTTTGTCTGTTTGTCTGTTTGTCTGTTTGTCTGTTTATCTGTTTGTCTGTGAGAGGTTTTTTCGTTCAAGTATCACGTAAAATGTACGAAACCAATATGGTTAAAATTTATACTCAAATATTGTGTGTAACTCAGAGTTTTTGTGTTTGTTTCATCGCAATCGCTTCAATATATCAAAAGATATATGAATTTAAAGTGTTCAAGAAAAACTTTTCATTACGAAAAGTTCATACACGTAACGACATCTATTGACCCCAAATGGTACTAGCGAATATCCATAATAATTTATAACTTATTTTGTATATCTTATGATGTTTTTTTATTTTATGTTTTCATAAAAATATTTAAAAGATATTATTATACCTTAATATATTTCATAAATATATTAAGGTATATTTTAGGTAGGGTATGTAAATGAAATAAAAGATTATTAAAATTAAATATTATAAACACATCCTGTGTCTGTGTTAAGTATTTCAAGTGGTTAACCTGATGGGTCGATCCATCAGGTTAAGCTACTCTTGGCGGGGTTGGTCAGTGGATGGGTGACCATCTTTACAGACTGAGTACCTCGGAAAGCACGTTAGGCCGTTGGTCCTGGCTGTCATTCGTGGTTCTTTGACAGTCGGATCCTTACTGGTCGTCAATAGGCCGAAAGTCTGACCCCTTGGTAACACTGGTTGTTACCAAGGGGTATCGTATTACCCAGTAATTGGGTTGTGGAGGTCAGATAGGCAGTCGCTCCATGTAAAATACTGGTATTCAGCTACATCCGCTTAGACTGGAAGCCGACCCCAACATAGTTGGGAAAAGGCTAGGCAGATTGATTCTATTGGTGGTTGATCAAAAACCCGGCCAAATGCGTGTCGGACCACGCACAATCAAGGGTTCCGTAGTTAAGATGAATTTATCCCAAGAACAAACTTAACATTGTAAGTAGTTGAAAAAAATGTTCTCCCATACATTCCAACTGTAAATGTAAGTTTGTACTCACAATATTGAGAGATTTACCATGTTATTTTATGACCACAGACTTCTTATAGGTTTTCCTGTAATCTACAGGTAAACTACTATGTTCTGTATTTTAAAAATAATGCAATGTCGTATAGGTAATAATCATAACAACTAACAACAACAACATAGAGATGGAGAGGGGGTAGGGTTGACAGGTGAGGAGGGGGGATGTGGTGAGGCGGAGGGGGAAACACTGACGGGGTGTGAGGGGGAGGTAGGGGGAAAGGGATGCAGTGAGGGGATTAGAGGGGTGAGGGAGGCGGGTGGTAAGAGGTGGGGTGAGATGGAGGACGAGCGCCTTTACATCTTAAAGTTGCTTTTTGTATAGCACTGATTCATTGAAGAAATCCGACAGAAATGACCGAAAAATAGAAAGTCGGAACGGCACAAAAAACTGAAGTAACTTCCAGTCGTCGTCAGAGCTGACACACACACTTTCTATAAATCAAACTGGGTTTTACTATGTAAGTTTATTGTACGCAGAGCGAGCTTTCAGTTAACCACTGTATCCGATAGATGGTGTTGAGCAATTGTCGTCATTTTCTAAATCGCGGTGTTAAGATTTTCCGCAGAAGAGTGACACTTTTCCAGTCATAAAATTTAAAAAAATTGTATTAAAATTATCGGACCTATAGTAGTTTCGTAGATGCTGTCTTGGAATTCTGGTCTCTGGAACTGGGTTTCTCTTTAAAGGTCGAGATTATTTGAGGCATCTTTATAACCGACTTCAAAAAGGAAGAAGTTCTCAAATCTCAATTCGCCTGTTTTTAGGGTTCCTTTCCGTAGCTAAATAGTACATAGAAAGGGAACTCTTATCATTTCGTTCTGCCCATCTGTCCGTCCGTATGTCACAAACCCAATGTTTGAAAGTTTTCTCCAGAGATGGTCCCCTTTACTATGGTGAAGATCTGATAATTGAACTCCTCAATAACGTACGTAACGTAACGTATACGTACTGTGATTTGTACGGAAATCAAAGAAAATTACTGGGTAGTTGCTATCCGTGGTCAACTAATTATGGACTTCGATCTTTTTTATAAGTTTTGCCTCCATAAAAATGGATGTTCACGGTATAAACGAAACGACAGTTTGATCCGCAGTCCAAACTGCACAGATCCATCCGTGGTTTGGAACGCAGTCCACAGATCCATGAGCGCCCCCCACACATACAGTTCGGACCGCGCATCTTGGACTGCGTTCCAAACCGCAGTTACAGTTACAGTGTTTCGGTGTAAATTGATTTCACTTATTTCGTCAATGGGGAGCCACACGCAAAGCTGTTTGTAGATGGCGCTCTGAACGACTGTACATTGTTTTACAAACAAATCCATACAATTTGACAATCGTTCGTTACGTCAAATCGTAGACAGAGAATTGTCTTCGCGTCAAATCAATGAAAAAAGTACAGTCGATCATGTGCCACCTAGCGTGATAAAAAGTTAGTTTTCCTCCCCATTGCGCCCTCCACACGTACAGTTCGGAGCGAGGGATGGAACGGCGCGTGCTGTTTCCCGCGCTCCGAACTGTACGTGTGGAGGGCGCTCATAGCCAAACCAACCGTATGTGTAAACCCCGCTGTTCATTCCAAAACGACAGTTTGGATGGCGCGTTGTTTCCAGCAGTCCGAACTGTACGTGTAAACCCCGCTATTATAAACCGCAGTAACTGCATTCGCAAGGGCTGTGGTAGAGAACCCCAGGTAGCGGTTCCCACCAGGCAAGATCGGAAGATTCTTCATTTTCATTGGAGGAGTGATACCTACACCTTATCTAAGCAACCCATTATTGTTTTCCGACATGCACGCGAACGAAGTCGCGGGCACAGCTAGTAAGGAATAAGGGATGAAAGTTTGTATAAAAAATCTTATTCCTTGAGTTAATAGACTTGAAACTGGGCACGAATACCTATCTAAGTAAATTATATTGTATTTATTTATTTATTTAATTTATATACGGGGGTAAGGGACAGCCCTCCGCAAACTAACAGGTGTAAGGGACAGCCCTCCGCAAACTAACAGGGTGCATTCAGCTCCTCATTTTGAATCATATTCCACCGGAAATTTTCTCTGGAAAATTTTCATTTTTTCAAAAAAAATTTCAGTTACATTTTCATTAGTTCAATGTAAAATTGCATTGTGTGTTAGCAGCACTCCATTTATGTAAAAAAAAACTGAAAAAAAAACAGCAAAAAATAAAATAAACCAGCAATGGATGTTGAAATACTCTAACCAACGACGCGTGAAATTAGCTGTTCACTTTCTGTCTAGCTACAGAGTTCATCGGACTCGCCGCATACCTATTACCTACCCCTCCCAACCAGTAATAGACGCTCTGATTTGTGCACAAAAACACAAACAAATCAGGTTTATTGGATTCCCTTAACGTTCCTGAAAAAATTTCATGTACCGGTCATCTTAGTATGATATACTGAATTCATCCTATCAGTTTGCGGAGGGCTGTCCCTTACACCCTGTATACTTTATTGTACACCACAAAAATACATAACAAAAGAAAACATAATATACACTACAAAACACACAATGGGCGGCCTTATCGCTTTCCGCGATCTCTTCCAGGCAACCTTAGGATGGACAGTGATTTATCACGATATAAAATGGGGCTGTTGTTGGTGCAAATAGTATGTCATTTTTTGTTTTCCTAAACTACCCCCTAAGTAGGGATTGACGGGTGTCAAAGTTTGTATAGAGGAATTTTAACGCTCGGTTCGAATAACTCGAAACTATTATTAAATCGATTTTTTTAAATTCCACCCTTGTGGGGGTGAAAACAGGGAATATAGTTTATATGAAAAACCTTATTCATTAACTTCAAACTTGGCACAAATACTTAAGAAGGTGAGGGGGTGAGTGATGAGGAGGGAGGGGAGGGATGGTGGAGGGTGATGAAGGGAAGGGGACAGTGGTAGGGGTTGGTGAAAGGGGGAGAAGGATAGGAGGGTGTAGTGAGGGAGAAGGGTGTGGAGAGGGGGAAGAGGGGAGAAGGTGAGGGTTGTGAGAACTGAGAATGGGGGAGGACGAGTGCCTTTACACCTTAAGTTGCTTTTTTTGTAGCACTGATTCATTGAAGAATTAAACCCATTACCGACAGAAATCAACGAAAACCTAGAAAGTCAGAACGACACAAAAAACAAGAGTAAACTCCAGTCGTACGTCGGAGCTGACACACACACTTTTTGTTTTTGATTGTTTGAACGCACTAATCTCTGGAACGACCAGTCGGACTTTAAAAATTCTTTTTGCATTTGACAGCCCAGTCTTAAGGAAGGCTATAGCCATATTTAACATCACTCTAGGACTCTTAAGTGCCGAGCAAAAATAAAAAAAGTCAGAAAGAATGTTAAGCGAAAACGAAGTAATAGCGCGGGCAGGCAATGCGATGCGACGGGGTGGGTCGGAGGAAGTCGCGATGTATAAAAAGAAAAGTATTGACTGAATGACTGCCTCTTCAACGCCCAGCCCAAACCCTTGTACCTAGAAAGCTGAAATTTTGCACATAGGTTCTCTTTATAATTTAGATGGATTTTAGTTCCCGTGGGATATTTTCCGACATCCACGCGGCAAAAGCTAGTCCCTCTTATAATCTTCTTAAATATTTTTCACAGTATTACGATACTTTCATAGTAAAAGTTGTAATTTTTTTTATTTCATTCTGTTTTATTAGTACATATAACTTGATCTTAAAATGGGCTTTTTTTTTTGCTTTTCAGTTTTAGTATTTTACTGCAGTCGGGTTTTTTAGTTTTTTTTAATTACTTTTTTTATTTCCAGCTTTTTAGTTTACAAATGTGAAAGATTTCGCAGACGATTTAGTTCTTGCAAGGAGTTTTGGCCGTGAGGGTTATTTAAAAGCTTTTTTGGATAAGTGCACAAATAGCCAGCAAGCCTTCGAAGTCCTAACCCAAAGCATTTTTTTTAAATTAAAATTCAATTTGTCACTTCAAATTACTTTTAAACATTTAAGTTGTCTATATTTTTGTAATAACCTTTTAAAACCCTTCATTTTGATACTCCACTCGATGGTATTAGAAGACAAAAAAATTTCGTACTTCACAAATGTCACCCCAAATCCGCCATTTTACTTTATTTTTGATGTTAATGTAGCCAGTGACACTCGCGCCACCAAGACAAATCTAAAGACGTATAATTTATCCAAATCCGTTCATTCGTTTAGGAGTTACGAGGGAACAAAGAAACGGACATACATACATACATACATACAGGTCAAATACATAACCCTCCTGTTGGGGTTCGCTGCAGTGTGACTTACTTGTCACACTTTCCCGCTTTTTAGTATTATATTTATCGTTATTAACTTATTTGTGTTGGAGTTTATCGTTGGGAGGCAGACAGATTCCACATACGGTACGTAATACTTCAGAGCAGTAGATACTAACGTAACACAGTGATGGCCGCCATACTAGAAAGTGCAAATGTAAATTAGTCACAAATGTACCCAAAGGAGCTACTGCTCTATGAAAACTGAAAAGCACCATCGGTTTGACAGATCGGAATAGGTAGACAGTATTTGCCTTAACTTCGAGTATCAGAGATAAAAAGTGTAGACTTCCTTACGACAGAAAATATTTTTTTTTCGGGAAATTATTGTTTCGGGGTTCGGGACATCACTTGTGTACATTAAACAAAAATAGGTACCGTAAAGGCGGGTTACTTTGACTCTAGGGCATAACTTTGGCCCAAATCGAGACAGATGTTTAGTGTCATTAGATCCACACAAAGTTCCACAAGTACTCGTCTATATCGCCATCTAATAGTTACCGCAGGACTTGCGACTCTCACTTCTGTCTCTGTTCCTCTATTTATTTAATTTATTTATCTAAAGTACCCGTCACGAGAAGCTATAAATTACCTATGTAAACAAACATCTTTTACTAAGTAAACATTTTATACTGCGAGATAATAATAAATTGACCATATTCAATCGACATGAAATATAGACGGGTTATATGAAAGTAACAACCTATTTAATTTAGTCGGATCATATTTTAACGACGCAAAGCGCTATCGTTTGTGTTTCTTGGTACCGGAACGCGTCCGTCGCAGGGATTGTAAACTATCGGGACGCCATTTTGAAAAAAACGCGTCATTCGAGTTTCGAATGCGTACGAGTTACCTACATGTCACTGATTCTGACACAGAAATGGAAACATCTGAATCTGACGAATAATTATTCTTAAATAATATATGTTAATTAATATTTGTTACTTAATAATTTATTAAATCTTAAACAAATTCATTTTTTTTGTTGGTCCAAATGTTGTGAACTCCTGAACACTTGTTTACAAAATTTATAGCTTCTCATGACGGTTACTTTAATCTCTATCACTAAAACAAGTACCTAGCTACATAATATAAATAGTCTACTTATTACGATCTTGGTAGGTATTCAATTGAAATAAAGAATCAACAACGTATTTTTTAAAACAGTATTTCTAAACGGGATTTTGACAATTGTTGATAAATACGCGCGGGCGAAGTCTCGGTCACGGACTGGAACAGAAAAAAATAACTGACTGGATTGGATCAGCGTCAATATATCGGGACGAATAGACTGTTTTCAGAATGAAGACAGTACACGATAATATTACACTGTAATTCTGACAAGAGCTTTACCCAATTGAGTAGTTTAATTTTCTTAGTTTTTGAGATCATTTTGAACAGTCTGTTCGTTCCGATATTTTTGACGCTGACTGTACTCGTATTAGTCATTTTTCAATAGAGGTACGCACGGCTCCAGATCAAGCTATACATATCCAGTATAAGCTGATCTCGCATTGTATAAGATTACGTTACAATGAGAGTTCAGTGTAAACTGGACATGCATAGCTTGATGTGTAGCCGCGTGCACGTTTGCAGTGAGTGTGGTTCTGAGTGTCACCGCGCCGCGCTGCACGAATTGTCGTACAACCTACACCGCGCCCCGCAATATCCAAATTGTAATTTATTTATTAAACAAAAGGCATATAGCACGTATATGTTGAAACTTTTGTATGGTAGCAGAGCTTGTTATCACGAATATGTAGGCGCAAATTTATAAACTTAAATTCAATATTTCGCTAATCGCAAAGTAAAAATACAATATGTGTGAAGCCATATACTTAGCTGTTAGAACTTTTGTTGTAAGGAATAACTAATCCCTTTAGGAAATGGTTTGAAAAACTTAAATTTTTTATTGAATGAGTTAAGGGACATTTTCAGATTTCCATTGTTCCACAGTACCTATCTGTTAGCATTTTCAGTAATATATACTTTAGATAGTAGGTACTAATTAAGAAACAGTGTAGTATTTTAATTTAAATTTTATATTATTGTTATAACACGAAATAATAGGAAATACCTAATTATTACCTATAGCATAACTCTAAACTGTTAGCATTTTTGTACATAGCAATGAATTCACTATAGTTATCCACTCCGCGAAAATAAAAAACTTTGGAATTATCGAAGGGCATATTCTTTTGTCTACTGGACTATCTTTCAACCTGGCGAAAGCAAGGCGCGGAAAAAAAAAGAAAATTTAAATCATAGTTTCCTATTAATTCATGACAAAAATATTTTCCGTTATTTTATTTTATTTCTGTGTGCGTCTATCTGACAGGCCCCAACGAGATTCATCAACAGGTCATAAAGACATTATTTTGTACCTAAAGAAAATAAATAAGATATATTTTGTACCTCGACAGTTTTTGATTAACACGTTGAACGCCACGTGAAAAATCGGGTATTTCCATTCAGGCCATGGGGCTCACCGGTGAGCCTTGTCTTACTGAACCATTCGAGCCACGGGGGTCACCCGTGAGCCGCGTGATAGGTACTACGGAAACGCTTCCTACAAGCCACAGATTGCAGCTATCAAACAAAACGCGTATGGAAGTGAGCCGCGTGGCCCTGTAGGCGAACCGGACGGCGTGGTTTTCAAATCCAACATAAACTTGTAGTTTTTATCAGGGTTATTGCAAGATGCTAGGATTATTCAACTCAAAATGTTGAAGATCATACATTTTTGGCGGGAAAAGCGTAAGCGATCCCTCACTTATCGACGCAGCGCGCGATATTGATCGGCCGGAGTATATCACTACTCCCGATTACTCCCGAAGCGCGCGCGCCGGGTGGGCCGTAGCGTGACCCCGTGGCCCCCGCGAACGGAAATGTACACAGTCCTTTGTACGAGGCCACGGGGCCCACCTGTGAGCCTTTTACAATATCTTAAAAACTAGACGGTAGAAGTCGCAAATATTTATTTTCCATACAAATTACGACATTTTATAAACTTTGGAATGAAAATCTCAAGTTGATGAAAATTACCAATTACCTGATTTTGGCTTGGCCTGACCGGAAGACTACTATAGGCCCACCGGTGGGCCACATGGCGTTCAACGTGTTAAATGACGTTTTTATGAAGTGTCTTGCTAGCGGGCCCTTTATGGTTATTTTTATTGTTATTATACTTTCAGATCGCACAATAGTGTTAGGAGCTTGATACTATTATGTACCTTACAAATCCAAAATCTCGACTTTCTGTGAGCTACACTTCAGAAGATATTCGTTATTTAAACAAGCGTCCAGCCAGCGGGCCCCTTTTTAAATACAACTATTTTTCATCATACAATAGTAATAGGAGCTTGATACTATTATGTATGTACCTTACAAATCCAAAATTTCGACTTTCTGCTAATTTTGGATTTGTAAGGTACATAATAGTATCAAGCTCCTAACACTATTGTATGATATAAAATAGTAGTATTTAAAAAAGTGGCCCGCTGGCTGGACGCTTGTTTAAATAACGAATATCTTCTGAAGTGTAGCTCACAGAAAGTCGAGATTTTGGATTTGTAAGGTACATAATAGTATCAAGCTCCTAACACTATTGTGCGATCTGTAAGTATAATAACAATAAAAATAACCATAAAGGGCCCGCTAGGAAGACACTTCATAAAAACGTCATTTAATCAAAAACTGTCGAGGTACAAAATATATCTTATTTATTTTCTTTAGGTACAAAATAATGTCTTTATGAAAAGCTATCACCCGTTGATGAATCACGTTGGGGCCTGTCAGATAGACGCACACTTTATTTCTTCAAAAGTGTATTGAAAAACGTCGTTTGATACGTGTGGACATAATTTTGTTGCAGTTCTCGGCTCAAAACCAACCTCGCCTACGGGAGTTCTCGGCTCGGGTGTTTTAATTCCGCCTCGAATGCAATAACAAACGTTCTCCACTTGTATCAAAATGTACTATTTTGCGATTACAACAGTTGTGACCGTGACGTATATCAATGTATGGAAGAACATGTTTTTCAACTATATTGTTAAGTTTGCTTTTGGGATAAATTCATTTCAACTACGGAACCCTTCATTGTGCCTGGACCGACACGCACTTGGCCGATTTAAAAAAAATTTAAGTATTACTAATTGTACTTGATGGAATTTTTGAATAGGTACCTACTTAATTAAATTTTGCGTCATTTACTTATATTATATTAGATTACATTATTATAATAGAACGCCTGTATTCCCTCTAAAGGTAAGGCAGAGGTGTATCTATAGTAAAGTAGGTAGTTGGGTGCACCCACTTTTCGCCAGTTATGTTTAAGTCCCATTTAATAGGGGGCGAGCCATCAACCGGGACAAATCTAGACTCCAAGCTGCTACTGAAAAAATTAATATTGGTATCACTTACTGAGAGATAGAGATATGATGAATATTTGGGAACATCAAAGTTTAACGAACTTTTTTTTTAAATATTTTTTCATTCGTTTGTGTGTATTAAAAAATTATAATTATTATAAAAATATTATTTATTAAAATAGTACCTACCTTATACAACATAAATAAGGCTTTCTACTATAACTTAGTTTATGTTTCCGCTTTCAAACTAGCAAGTACCTAATGCATACCATCTTTACTGTTTATTAAACTATCAATAGGTACCTATTAAAATTTTTAGCTTTTCTAAAATGACGTAGGTCTGGGGCTCTGGGATCTTAGTCTAATATCTTACATTGATGTGATTGTTTCTGTAAGAGCAGTTTCAATACTGAGGAACACCTTCCCTTTTCTTGTATATCCTTTCACTTCATTGCCTGATGCCGTGAATATTTTATCTGCTTGTGTTCCTACAATTAAGAATACTTAGTATAAAATTAGGTAGGTAGGTACCTAAGTTACGAGTTACCTAAGTGCAGGAAGGCAGACAGATTACCAAACTGACTAGGTGATCTGATGATAAAAGGCGTCGTGGACTTACCCATTGCACAAGCCAGTTGTACAGAAGTAATTGGTTTGCCCGGTAATGTTTTGAATTGGACCACAGGCTCTTCTTCTTTTATGCTCAAACATTGTAGGACTCCATTTTTATCACCAACTGCAAACTGGATAAGGTAGTTATGTAGTAAGAATGCAGGTAAATAATATTTGAACTGATTAAAAATAGTGAACCTTTTGGTCAATCTTTTGTCCAGATGGAGGCAATATTTTTAAAGTGTCCGGATAAGTAATGCCGCATATTGTATAATCTATCCGAGACAAATCATAATCCATTGTGAAGAGAACTGAAGGAATTTTATTTTGCAACGGCGGCAATAGGCGTGGGTGCCAAAGCTATGATATAGTCAATCGATAATACCTTGGCAACGAAAGGCTCAACAGTAGGTACCTACATAGAAATAAATTGGAATGGAACCTATCACGTACGGTCAGCAAAGATCTTTGACACAAAATCATTCGAAACACTCGATTTTCAGCATTTCACGTAATAATCTAAGAGTTCTTGTTATTAATTTTACATAAAATTATGTTTCCTTTTTGTAAATTTAATAAACCCGAAAGATTGAGCAGAGGTGTTACTTCACATGTTACTTACACTTCCTTAGGTGTAGGTCTAGGTATATTATTACTTTATATAGTGTATTATCTGTGGGTATATGGTGAAATGTGGGTGTAACCTTTACTACACCCACATTTTTATAGAATAAGTACCTACCACAGTAGACGCCACCAACTCTGAAAAGGGCGAAACAACCCCATAACAACCCTCAACCCCGTCGCAATCGTGTGCGCAACTCACAGCACAGAACCAATGATGTTATTAAGTGTTCTGTGCAATGAGGTAATGTATTATATTACCTCATTGCACAGAACACTTTAAACTCCTAGCTGAGGCGCAACTGGTATGTGTGGACGTGTGGGAGATTACGTGAAGGTTCGAGGTTCGCGCGCTTTGATGTGCATCAAAAAACCGACACAGCTTGAAAAACCACGAATGCAGCAAAAACTGGGCATACCTAATCATTTGCAATTATGTGGTTTACACTTGTGGGTATTCGTGCGAATGTGAGTGACCGGCATTATAAAAGAACACAACAAAAACACTTTTCTGTCTATGGAATCACAATCCAGCCATAGAGTACAGTAATGGATTCTAAAGGCGAACATAGAACTAGAGCATTATTTTGTCGATATTCTTTTGACATTTTAGTAGTGAAAGACCAACGGCAACGAAAGAATGTTTTGTCCCTGTTTTAAAAGGTTAAATGCTCTAAGCTGTTTACACAAAAAGAATTTGGTAGAGTGGGGATAGAATGTACATTAGCTCGTTTGGTCTAAATCGACCTCTAAAGTTTAAATCATTAAGGTTGATGCGTCAGGGTAGACCGCGAAATTCAAAATTTCTTACGTTTTTTGCAATTTGTAGGTCAGTCTAAGCTTGTATGGTGATTAAAATATGATTCGCGGCCGTAGCTAATATGACTTTACAGAATTATAATCATTAGAATCGGCAATACAACTCCATAAGTTAGCATTTACCTCAAATCTAGTGATTTCATGAAATGAGGTTTGAGATAAATGCGAACTTATGGAGTTGTATTGCTGATTCTAATGATTACATATAATTCTGTAAAGCCATATTAGCTACGGCCGCGAATCATATTTCAATCAACATACAAGCTCATACTGTCCTACAAATTGCAAAAAACGTAAGAAATTTTGAATTTCGCGGGCTACCCTGGCGCTTTCACCTTAAATCCAACATTCCAACTCATTGACTTAGAATTCTATAGACTGCTGGTTATCTTCCCTTGCATTCACACTAGAAAAAGAAGAATATATTAACGTCACTAGCATACAAAAGAGACAGAGTAAAAATATTTCTGTCCTTTATCGCGTGCCGGCCAAGACCGTCGACGTGCGCAACAAGTTTGACGTTTTTGGCGATTGCAGATTGAAATCCAATTATTTATTAATAATTACATCGAGATTTTACACAAAATACGTGCAGTTTCGTGCTCAATTCTTTAATACCATCTGTGCAACTGTGCAAAATGGTTAGGTGCAGTGTATTACATTGTAAAAGTGATAGTTTTATGAAGATTGCCGGATTGTCCTTTCACACGTAAGTATTCCACCTTTTTATGTATTTTATCGCTGTGTGTGCTGCTATTTCTAAACAAATAGTCGCAGTAATGTACAAACTAATTTGTATTTGTGTTAAATCTCAAAAAATCGTGATTTGCGCAATATTTTTATTTTCTTACCTGAACATTGAGTGTTGCCACTTTTTGACGGGGAATTTAGCCTTTAATAAGGGTAAAACTGATTTTTTAAAGCAATGTCTATAAAAAATATTTTATTTCAGACCTTGATCCATTAATATTAGTAATACACACTTCTCATAAGATATTTTAGTAACAAACGTAATAAAAGAGTTTAATTCATATATCTGCACTCACCTGATGCCCCGCATTGGGTACATGTTGTACTCACGGCTACAGATCAAGCTATACATTTCCAGTTTAAGCTGATGTCGCAATGTATAGGATTTCCTTACAGTGTAAACTGGAAATGTATAGCTTGATGTGTAGCCGTGTGTACATGTACATAACGCGTCATAATGGTGCAGCGCGGCTGTTTACTGATGACCTTAATGTCGTTGACGCTCCCACGTACTCTGCGCATCATGGAAGCATTCTTTTTACTCAAGATGGTATTAAAACCATCAGTATGTACTTCGGCAAACATTCCTGATGCACTGCAGTAACGTGGAAGCCTCAACCACATCCTGAAAGTATTGATATACTGAACTCTGAAGACGTCGTATGCCGTCTGCGTCTATCGATCCCACAGAGTGCACATGTACAAAGATTGGCAAAACGCATTATCGAGTTATTTTTACTTCTGGTGTACAACGTGCAAACCTGTGGGCTAACATATTGCATGCTATATAGCTACTACTATACTATAAATATATAAGTAAAAAAATCATGGAAAGCAAGATCACTGGTTAAAATGAAAGGTAATGAAAAAATCTACCCGATTTATTATTATTCTAGATTTCCAAATAAACCCGAAATAAGAAACATGTGGATTGCTGCTACTAATTGGGCTCCAAAAACCAATTCCAGGATTTGCAGTCAACACTTTGATAGTAATCTTTTAATAAAGAAAGCATGCAAAACTTACTTATACCCCGATGCTGTTCCAAATACGGTAACTAATATGGATGTACCTAACATGTGATTGAATTTTATTACAATGGTTATAAAATTTTAACATTTAATCCCATTAGGTTGCAGGAAATAGAGGAAGCGCTATGATGATTAAGAGCAGCGAAGCCACATCCACTGAAACATTAGAAGGGAGCTCAAAAACAGTTAAATCTGTAAGTCTATAGGATTCATATTTTAACAGCTTAATAACGAGCCGCGAGTTGTATGTACTGACGACAGCAGGTCAAACTACCCGAAACTGTCAGATTTTCCCAATCAACCTTGAACCTAATACTCTAGCGATAAAGATGAAAATCTATTAAAGAAATTTGACAGATTGTAGTAGCTTGATGTGCTGGCGTCTGTACATAATGTTGTTTCAATAATAAGTGCGTAATATAAAACATTTTCCTTATTTATTTTAGTATTCGTCACCTGAGTTTTCGCCCAGAACATTAAAACGAAAATGGCAGAAAGACCAAGAAATATCAAAACAGCGTTTGAAAAAGCTAAAAGCACTTCGAGAAAAATCTAGGAGGTTGACCAAAAAGGTGGCAGATTCCTACATTGTTCTCATATGTAGGTATATTTTCAATATGAACGATGTAACCAATATTTTGTTTTTTTTTTTATTTAAAAGAGTGTCCGTGGAGTTTCTTGCCCATTCTTCTCCATAGGGGACAACGGTTTGGAATGGGCAACTAGCTTCATCTTTCTGACTGACCGATCCCTTGACAATTCAAACGTACAGACGCCAGCAGGTCAAGCCACCCGAAACTGTCAAATTTTCCCAATCAACCTTGAACCTAATGCTTTAGCAGTAAAGATGAAAATCTATTAAAGAAATTTGTCAGATTTTACTAGCTTGATGTGCTGGCGTCTGTACGTATGATTAGTTTATTTTGAAATATTTTTTTTTTTTTATTTTGCTTTGAGTTTGAGTTTGAATAAAACATTGCAGTCGCATCATTACTCATATTTTTTTATTTTTCCTGAAATACAAACCTCATTAAAAAAAATCTTATTTTTTGAAGAATATTGGGTAAAATGTACATCACTTGGTAACCCTAAACAAAAGATGTACTTTTTTTCTGTCCCTTTCGACGGCACGGATTCCATGAGTCTATAGAATTCTAAGTCAATGTTCCAACTCCTGACTCCCTGTCAACTGTCAAGTCAATCTGTCAATGTCATTTGTTTGATATTTTGATTCGTGTTCAGGTTATGTCCACAATTTTTAATATTAGAAATTAAAAGTGATATTTAATTTAAAGTTCATATAAAATGGAGATAGACAAAGAAAATGTTGTCCAAGCTGTAGTTATTATGGACACATTTAATAATCACTTCAATCCCATCTGTGACAACAAACCTATGGTGAGTTCATTTTTAAATACATTTTGCAATTTAGGTACTTAGTTTGAAGCATTCATTCAGTTATTTAAAACGGATCTTCATATTTTAGGGGTTGTTACCAGTTGCAGGAGTACCTGTAATAAATTATATACTGGAATCTCTTTCCTACGGTGGAGTGGGAGAAGTTATTTTATTTTGCTGTAAATATGGGCAAAAAATTAAAGATTACATACGGTATGTACCTAACTGATATACCTACTTGTTTTATTCTAAGTTGTTATACTTTTATAGAAAAATAGGAACTCAAATTAAATCATATTGTCTTACAGAAAATGTATTGAAGATAAGGCAGTTTGGAGTGTTACTATGGAAGTCCATGTGATGATGTCTGATACATGTCAAACCATGGGAGATGTAATGCGTGAGATTGATGCTGCTGGCCTCATTAGGGGGTATTTTGTCTTAGCAGGAGTTAACAGTGTCACCAACATACATTTTGCATCATTGCTGGAGCAACATAAGTAAAATAAATTATTCTTCCTTGTTAATTGATACATGTAAATATTGAATATACTTAATGTTTTAATTTAATCTCTACAATAACATCCTTGTCTTGCAGGCAAATATGCAAGAAGGATAAGGGTGCGGCAATGACTCTTGTTTACAAAAAGGTGTCCTGGGAGCATCCTTTGATCAGCTCGGACAAGCCCATTTTCTTGGCAGCTGATGCAAATACCAACAAAGTGCTTATGCATCAGAAATATAAACAAAAATCTTCAGAGAAAACCATAAATCTACCTTTGGTAAGCAGTTTTGTATAAACCAATATCATTTTATAAAAGCCTCATAATTTTTAAATTTAAGTAGTACCTAATGTTTTGTATGTTTGTTTTCAGGAAATTGTACTAAACCATTCTGAGGTAAAGTTGCATCATAATTTAGCTGATGCAAGCATAGCACTTTGCTCACCATCTGTGCCTCCACTTTTCTCTGACAACTTTGATTTCCAAACAAGAGATGATTTCATACATGGGATTTTGATCAATGAAGAAATTCTTGCCAGTTCCCTTTATTACACTCTTTTGAAAGAACATCAGTATGCTGCAGCCGTTACTAACTGGAAAACATATCAGACAGTGTGGTATGTTATTTTATTTTTAAATAAATAATTAATGGTGATCCCACTATTCCTACTTACTACTAGTAGGAATAATGAGAAGAAAATGCACAATATATTCCTAAACTGGAAAGAATTCATGGTAGGAATAGTGGGAACAATTAACCCTTGTTTTCGTTATGTTACAGCCGAGATATACTACACAACTGGACATATCCATTAACCATTGAAGCCGGCTCATTTAACCAAAACAACTATATCACTATGAGCAATCACAATTTCCGAGAAAAGTCATCAACACTGAGCAGGTAGATTTGATAAGTAGTCTAGTTCTGGTAACAGCCTATTAATTTTTATTTCATACAATGTTATAAAAATAAATTTTTTCAGGTCATGTTCATTAGTAGAAGATGTTCTTATTGGTGCACAAACCCAAATAAATGATAACACAACTTTATCAAAATCAATGATTGGGAAGAACTGTGTCATTGGGAATAATGTGACAATCAAAGGAAGTCATGTAATGAACAATGTTGTCATAAAAGATAATTGTACAGTTCTTAATAGTTTTATTGATGATAATTGCACAATCAAAGAGAAGTGTGTTGTTGAAAATGGTACCATCATAGCATCAAATGTTGTTGTTGAAGCTGGTAGTCAACTGAAGGGAAATATACTGGAGAGTACAGAAGCTGAGAGAGGTAGGATCCTTTTGATAAAACATAAAATTTCAACTCCATAGGACAAGAGGAAGTGGTTTTAATTCAGGTTGCAAGATTTGACCAATACATACTAACAAACTAACTGACTAACAAGGCAAGTTAAATATAAGCTTGTAATAAATATTTGTTAAAAAACCAATTACCTACAGTAAACTAAAATCGGATTGGAAATCTATTTGCCAGGCCATTTTAGTGATAATTGTCTGGAGTTTGGAGTGAATGTATTTTCATTACAATTGACATTTCAGAAAAAACTTTGATGAAATCAACATCTGAAAGTACAGAATGGGAGAATGAATCATCAGGCAGTGGTGGTGATGACTTCATTGGCTTTGAAAAGTCGTGGAGTGACAGTGAATCATGTTACTCATCAGATGGTAGTGATGAGTCTTCTTTGCCAGATTCTCCCGTCCCGGAAGACACAAACAGTAAGTTTTCTTGTTAGCCTTAACTGTTCCACTGAGCAAATGCATCGCGTCAAGTTCCCAGTTTCAATTATATTTAAAAAAAATAAGTTCAATTTTGGAATTTTTCAGTACAATTAATTTTTCAATTCCTTGAAACATAGACACATTAAAAAAGTATTAAGCAATATTCAAGAATGAATTTGTTTAAACATACAAATTGCTCTTCTTACTTTCAGTATTCCTGCAAGAAGTAATTGACAGTTTGGCCAGAGGATATGAAGAAAAGCTGAAGAACGATTATCTGATTTTGGAGATCAATTCATCAAGATATGCATATAACATCCAACTGCATGAAGTTAACTTCTTTGTTGTAAGAGCTCTGCTAAGCATTCCTGTTCTTGCTGAAAACAAAAATGTTCTCAGTACTGTTAAGGATATTTTGAAGTATTTTAGACCCGTTCTATCAAACTACATCAAAACAAAATCTTCTATTATGGATTGTTTGAGGGCTGTAGAAGTAAGTTGAATCAATAATTATATTTTTGAAGACTTTTCAAATACACTACTAAATATAATACATTCAAATACACAATAAAAAATATATGAAATCAAAATACAAAGTGTTTAAATTAGCAGTAAGAGAAGAAAACAAGGTTTAAAATGGTAGGTACATAAAGTGATTTGTTTCCAGGATAGCTGTATAAAATGTGAGTGGCTAGATGGCAAGTCTGGTCAAATTTTGCATTTGCTGTATGAAGTGGATGTTGTTGATGAAGATTCTTTACTAGAATGGCACAAAGACTTGGAAGAAAATGAGAGTCCCATTGCAAACCAGCCATCGCTTGTCAAGTTTTTCGACTGGCTTGAAAAAGCAAGTGAAGAAAGTGATGAATCTGAGTGATTTGTAAATAAAATATATTTTTATTATATACATTATTTTTATTTGGTATTAATTACAATTCACAAAATACCCCTTTTTTCAATCAAATAAATCGAAGTTCTCAAATATAAATTGTATTGTTGTCCATGAGAGAGTCCAGAACAATTATATTTTTAAGTGTCTTAAATGTTTAGTAACTGAACCCTTCTCTTGCAGCCAGCACGCGTAGCATGACGACGTTTTGTCGACGGAAGAATAGACAAAACTACACATTGCCATGCTTATACAGGGTGTCCCGTAAATTTTACTATGGGACCAAACCTGGAATCGCGAAAAAAAAATCAGCTGCTCCCTACATTTTGACGAGTTTGATGTAGATAAATGTCAGCTGATTTTTTTTCGCGATTTCAGGTTTGGTCCCATAGTAAAAGTTGTTCATAATGATGAGTACGATGACCCCTTAAGAGATTATCCATTATTTACGGGACACCCTGTATACGTAGAATGCGTACAAATATTTCTACTATCAGCAATTTTGTCTATTCTTCCGTCGACAAAACCCGTTTCTATGGTGGTCATGCTAAGCGTGCAGATGCAGAAAGTGTTATACTTTGCCAGGCCATACAAATCTTAACGAATAGTAGCATATTGTTGAAATTGTACAGTAGAAAAATTCCTAAATTTATTGACATCAAAAGATGTTGGCTCGCAAGGAGAATGTATTTTTATCTGACGCATATGTGTATCTCGTCCATTTTGATGGTTGCTGAGTACCGCTATTTGTATCATGTAGGTTCTGATAGGCCTATCATGGATGTCTTTGATTGGAATCATCTCCCACCCTGAAATAGAAACGAGAACAGACATTAAAAAAATATAGTTCAGAATTTATGTAAAATATCTGATCTCTAAAATTTTAACTTAAATTTTATTAATAATGCAACTTAAATCTGACATCTAATTTGGATTGGACAGGCTAGTTCTTTGGAATTTGCATTGCCATTCAATTTGGCAATACGGCCAGTCTTCTGGGCAAGTTTCCAGATGACAGTGATGTGGAGGATAAGTGTCCTTTTGTTTTGTATAGTTCGTTATTTAATTTATGTAAATACCAGTAGTTAGTTGTATAATATAATAACATAAGTACCTATTAAGTTTCTATGCATTACCTAATAATAAATAAACAAATTGCATTAAAATTTGAATTTGAATGAAAAGGTTATCACTTCTTAAACAGATTGATGATACAATCAACATAAATATACAAATAAAATAAATAAAATTATTCCGTTGTACAGATATAACTTACATGAAATTTAAAAAAAAATAAGAAACTGGCTCTTATCCTTAACTTATGATGAAACAGAAAATATATTGGCTATACAATCATAACTTTTTCAAACCTACCTTGTAAGAAAGCCTATCAGACACTCACACTTCACATACACACCTCCCTACACATACACTACACTCATATACACACTCCTAGATACACAACCAAAATCTTTCACTCAATCTGCTGTGTTAACAACCACTGTAACTATTATCAGAAAAGTCACGGTTGTCTATACTAATATTATAAAGAGGAAAGATTTGTTTGTTTGTTTGTATTGAATAGGCTCCGAAACTACTGGTCCGATTTAAAAAATTCTTTCACCGTTGGGAAGCTACACTATATTCTATTTTCAAAAAAATTAGGGATCCTTACTAAAACTCCAATAATGTAAACCGAGGTGTAACAAATTTACCTAAAAAATTCCTTACATCGCGTGCGCTGCGAAAACTATTGATGATAGAACAAAATAATGTACTACGACTTTGCAGAACACATCATTATCTACAAAAAGTGCCGCGACAGCATATGTCTAGCTATTACAGTTATGTCACAATAAGTGTACTTTTATTTTTAGCGCAGTGGTTGAGCGATTGACTGCTGCGCAGCATGTCGCGGGTTCGATTCCCGCACGGAACAAATATTTGTACGACCTACAAGTATTTGTTTCGAGTCTGGGTGTTTTTCTATCTATAATATGTATGTATTTACAAAAAAAAAATGTATATAAGTAGTTTATCAGCCATTTCGTTACCATAACACAAGCATTAGGTTGCTTAGCTTGGGACTAGATGGCGTTGTGTGAAATGTCCAAAGATATTTATTTATTATTTATTTATTTATTTATTTTTAAATTTTTTTATTTTAGTTTGATAAGGATTAATACCAAAAGGGACAAATAAAATACTTCACATTCAGAAATTTTCCGCGTCACATCAAAAAATTATTGAACTGTTTCACTGTTTTCAGAATGTAGTTGAGCGATGACTGCTTCAATACCTTTATATAACTTTTTGAATTATTCAATTCGGACATTCCATTCGAAAGATATCACTACTTTTAAAATGTAAGTATTAGATAAAAGTGGCGTGGTCGCCGCTCACCCAGCTGGGCTAGCTAGGCAGCCACCACCAGTGCTGAGAGGGTGAGGGGAGAAGTTGGTGAGGGAGTGGAGGGATTGAGGGGAGAGGGGAGGTGTTGGTGAGGTGGAGGTGAAGGGGAGAGGGAGAGGATGGGGACGCGGTAAAGGGGGTGCGAGAGGGGGTTGGCGGAGGTTAGCGAAACAGTGATGCGGTGAGAGTGGTGAGAGGGGGGGAGGGAGATATGAGGGAGGAGGGGAGGGAGATATGAGGGAGGGGCGAGAGGGATGAGAGGAGAGGGGAAGGGGGTGACGGAGATAGGTGAGGGGCGAGGGGAAGTTGTGGTGAGGGGGAGTGGGAGGGGAGGGGTAAGAAAACTCCTGTCGTGCGTCGGAGCTGACACACACACTTTTTTTTTGTTTGAACGCGCTAATCTCTGGAGCTACCAGTTGGACTTAAAAAAAATATTTTTGCATTTGATGCATGTCTAAAGGAAGCCTATACGCATATTTAACATCACTCTAAAACCCTTAGATGCCGAACAAAAAGAAAAAAATCAGAAAGTACGCTAAGCGAAAACGAAGCAATAGCGCGGGCAGGCAATGCGTTGCGATTGCGACGGGGTGGGTCTAGGAAACATGAAATTTCACGCGGAGGAAGTCGCGGGCAGAAACTAATTTGTAAATGCGAAAGTAACTCGGCCTGTTACCTTATCACGCCTTAACGGCTGAACGAATTTGGATGAAAGGGATAGAGATAGACCATTGACCTGATTAGCACCTTAGCCACGGATATCGAGGGATATGCCTTGGGGGCGTGGCACGTGGCGCCTCGATATTATAAAATTGGTCTTATGTTCGAACGGCGGCTGTACGCTTCATTCAGTCGCTTTGCAACTGCGTACAGTGTGTATTGATGCGTAAAAAACCAAAATGCCGAGTTGTGCTGTAATTATTTGTAAAAATAGGTCAAATACCATCAACCTGAAGACAAATGGCGTGTCCTACCACCGGTAATTAAACAATTAAGTCACTGTTTTATATTTTAAATCAATTTTTAAATGTTTTACTAACTTTCGTCCGGAGCGACACGAACTAGCCCGAGAGTGCCCGAATCTTCCCGAACGCAACGAGCGTTTTGGATTTAGGGAGGAGCAATCGAGTGCGTGCGGCTGATTTTATCGATATGCGTATTTTTGCAGTTAAATATTTTTTTACAGAACTCAATGGATATTCTCGTATTACATGTATAGTAAAAGAGGTTTGAACCAAATTAAGACATTGTTATTTCAATACAGTTACACGTGAAGTGTAAAAACTTAAATTAATATTATGCCTAAAAGATTTTGACTAATGAAGTTTTTAATTTATAGTACAATTATGTTAAGTATTAAGATAAATACTTTTTATACTAAAATACTAACTTTTTATACTAACTAATTTTAATACAAGAATGTGCTAAAATTAAATATCGATAAAAATTATCGACCATCGCTTTCGACTCCCTAATTGCTTGCCTAATTTGCTATTCGCGAACATTCAATGCACACATTGAATGTTCGCGAATAGCAAATGTTTACAAGTGAATGCCCCGCCCATTCTATGTATGTGTGCTATTAGAAATTGATTTAGTGTAGCTGCTTTCTTCTTAATGTGCGTGTTCAAATTTTAAGTGTGTGTCGTAAGTACACTATTTGTTAATGTTGTGATTATTTGGGTGGGAGATAAGCGGCGGCACTAGGACTCCTTATTATTCCGCAATGAAGGCATATCTCCGGATATCTATGACCTTAGCACATAGGATAATACTTTTTATTCCAGTAGTACGTTCCCGTGAGACAATTTCCGACATCCACGCAGGCGAAGCCGCGGGCAGCAGCTAGTATTTTATAAATTGAAGCCGTAAAATCTCCGACTCCTAAGATACAGGTCTGCGTACCTAGTTTAGGAGCCCGGAAAGCTGACAATCATTTTAAACTTGGTAGTACAACCCACTGTTTTCTATATGCTATGTACTGTTTTGTTGTTTTTTTTATGTACTAACTAGCTGACCCGACAGACGTTGTCCTGTCTTAGCTATGAATATTCTAATGTAAACGCGCGAAGTTCCTGAAGGCGCAAGCTGAGCACATTTTGAATTGTTTAGGAAAACTTAATTTATATTTTAAGAATGAACCTAAGATTTTTTGCTGAAAAGTAAAATACCGGAATAAATTTATACTTAGTAAAAAGTCAAGAACATGAAAATGATTAATTGGAGCCAATTAATTTGAAAAAAAAAATTGTTTTGAGTATGAATGTCAATGGCTATATGAGTAGGGGAAGATCAAGAAACGATGGATGGACTGTGTTAAAGATGATATGGTTATAAAGGGGGTGACTACCGAGATGACGACTAATAGAGAAGTATGGAAGAAAGGGACATGTTGCGCAGACCCAAAATAAATTGGGATAGTAGGTTGTTACCATAGGCCTATAAAAAATCTGAGGTTGTTACTTGTATCAAATCTCCACATATTTAGTACAGTAGTGTTAGTAAATTGACGTTATAACAATAAACTGTGTAGAAGTTTCTTTCATACAAACTTTGTCTTGACAATTACAAATACAACAAAAAAGAATTAGCCAAATACGTGCATCCGTTCTGAAGTGATGCGCGTACCTACATACATTCGGCAATTGATTTTTATTTTAGAATACTACATAAGTAGCTGACCCGCCAGACGACCTGTCAAAAGTTCAATAAATCGAACGGCAGCAAAACAAATGAACAACTGATTATAAAATGAATTTGAATTTGGAATTCTAAAAAGTATGAAAGTTTCCCGACAGACATTGCCCTGCCCTTTCATGTATGAGAAAATGAATTTTCTTCATATTTTTTTGTGAATTTTCCTATGTTTTTAATAGTTATTCTGCTATTCGGGACGGAGATAAATACAACAAATCAAAAACCATGAAAATTGGTCCAGTAGTTCTCGAGTTATAAGTGTTCGAACAAACCCGACTTTGTTTTATATATATAGATAAACTTATTATTATTTCGTATACTTATTCATCTTTTTTCCATATAAAATACATTTTTAAATATTTCTTAAAATAATATACAAAAAACATTTAAAAATATAAAAAATAGTTGTCCGCCGGTGTCGGGAGCAGGGGTTCAAGCTACCGGTGGTTAGGGCTGCAGAGATAGGAACCTCCTCACAATACAAGCCGTATCGAGGAGTACTGCCTTCTGAATCTGTCCCTTGATCCAACCGCCTAACGAGAGCCTCGAAAGATGTTGGTCGAGGCTTTTGGCTATCAGGCCGTTGGCCGTTACTACAATCGGCACAATGACAGCCGCGCTCACATTCCACATATCAACAACCTCGCGAGCTAAGTCGAGATATTTTATTTGTTTCTCTTTCTCAGCTTTCACGAGGTTCCCGTCATGTGGAATAGTAACATCGACAATCATTGCGCGGCGCGCTAATCGATCTATCACCACTATATCAGGCTTATTGGCGACAATAGTCCTGTCAGTAATGATAGACCGATCCCAGTACAACGTGACATGGTCATTTTCGAGAACTGGGTCGGGCATATACTTTAGGACATATGCCTGTGCAAGTATTCGCCGTTAGCCAGACGAGAACAACCAGAGATAATATGTCTGATGGACTTACCCGGACGGTGGCATGCCCGACACACGTCAACCGTCCCGTCCCTCATAATAAATAAATAAAAAATAAATAAATATCCTTGGACATTTCACACAACGCCATCTAGTCCCAAGCTAAGCAACCTAATGCTTGTGTTATGGTAACGAGATGGCTGATAAACTACTTATATACATTTTTTTTGTAAATACATACATTTTATATATAGAAAACACCCAGACTCGCGATAATATGCCTCCGGTTAGTTATTCGTCAAGATAACTTCGTCCATAATTGCACAGACGAAACCTTCAGTTTCCCCGAAAAGGTCACCGAAAAATAGCCAGGAAACGGACGCTAAGAAATCTACATCGGGCTCATGAAGAGCCCGATAGGAGCGCCCGTGAAGCTCCTTGCTTTGCCATACCTCCTTGCGATCATCGGTAGTCAGTACTACAGGTTTGCGCCAGTTCTCTTTAGCCATGGAGAGCGGGGTGAGCCCCTTGTCTAATGCGACCACATCATGATTCATACCCACATCGGCTTGAAAAAAATATTCTCTGAAGCTGCACACCTCGCGGTTGTGGAGGGTCTTCGCATTTAAAAAGCCTCGACCCCCGCACTTCCGCGGGATGTACAGTCTCATCACCGACGATCGTGGATGATGCATCCGGTTTGCTGTCAGCAGTGTACGGACCCTCCTATCCAGGGCGTCAAGTTCAGTCTGAGTCCATTTGAGTATGCCGAAAGAGTACATCAAGACCGGCATGAGCCAACCGTTGAAGGCGCGCACCTTGTTCCCGCCCGAAAGAAGACTAATTAATACCTTCTTCAGGCGACCAAAGAAGCGCTCCTTCAACTATTGCTTCATGTCAGCAACGTTGATACCTAACGCTTCCGACATACCAAAATATTTGTAGGTTTCGGATGAGGAGAGGGATCTAAGGTGTATGGAATCCGAGAGTTGAATTCCCTCGGATTCCATAATCTCCCCTCGCTTTACATGCATGACTGCACATTTGTCCACACCAAATTCCATCCTGATGGCACTACTGAAAGTTTCAGTTACCTTCAGTAGCTCCATCAGTCGCAATTTGTTGGTGCAAAGAGTTTCAAATCATCCATGTAGAGGAGGTGAGATATGACCTGACCACCTCTCCTCAGCCGGTAGCCTAGGCTACTGGAGGATTGCACTGCTGGAGGATTCAGGTCTAGACCTGAATCCTCCAGCAGTGTGCTTAGCGGATTCAGGGCTAAGCAAAACCAGAGTGGACTCAAACTGTCGCCCTGAAATATTCCCCGTTTAATCCATACTGGCTCATCATTCCCCTGAATCCGCCGACACCCGGATAGCGAAGGACCGTCCTCCATTGCCCCATACATATTATTATTTTAATTTTATATGTTTACATATCTCGGGAGCCGGGGGTCCCGGACCTTTGGAAGGCATACGAGGGGCCGAAGCCAACTCGCAGAGGCCCCTTAAACAATTTTAAATGACGAGGCGGCACCAGCCGACGATTATCCCTGTATGCACTATGCAAGTGCACCCAAGGACAACCCCCGGCTGGTGCAGGACTATTGCAGAACATGGAAACAAAACATATTGGGCTATGGGTTTGGGTGGCTATAGTGGATCGGGTACCTTAAACTATGGAAGAACTATGTCCCCTGCCTTACCAATGTTATATAATATACACAGTTAAAATGGCAGGGGGTGACTTGCACACTCAATAATGGGCCCCCGGAAACGGTCACTAGCACATAGTGTCGTAGCGGCAAGGGGGCAACATGTCTTGAGGCGCTTGTGAGAAGTGGAGAGGTATCCCACGGCTATCAGGACAATCCCGGAAGTACGGTCAAGATCCCTACCAGCATCTTACTGGGACACTTCCTTCCTCCGAGCATGTTTGCTCTTGCGAATCTCCACTCAAAACGGCCAATAAAGGCAAGAAAGAGGTGGGAGCTGTGTTCCTCGTCAGTGTTCACTCGAGCCGGTCAATAAAGGCAAGCGAGAGGTGAGGAACAAGACTTCTGCCGGGAGATAGGGTCCGTGGGGTCGCTACTGCCCAACAGCTCGCCACATGCTGCCCTGCGGGTTTCTGTATCTCTCTTGGTCTGGCTCCTCATCCTAGACCTGTTCCGGCAAAGTAAACTCTACAGGCACAGACCCAGCATGGATATGTTAATAATTAACATGATCATCATTATCATGATGTATCATTCTATTATCAATGTAAATAAAATATACATACCACTAGGTTCAATCAGTTCAATAACTTCTATCTCTTGCAAATCATTAAAATGTGTTCCAGCTCGTATTGATATTCTGCTGGGTGTGTAGCTCTCATCCAGCTTGTAGTCGGTGTATATGTAGATGTGGGAGACCATTGTTTTCCTTTGAAACTGGATGTTGACCAAGTGTGGAAGTTGACCATCAGATTGCCAGTAAGTGTCCATGCAGTCATCTCTCAATTGATCTATACCAAATCCTAAATATAACATTGATAAATAATATGATTATCAATTTAATTGGATTTATAACAATGAACATCAGTCGAGCTGTTTTTATTTATCTAGTCTAACATAAGTTACAAAGACTTTATTCAACAGTTACTAAGCCTTTCGATATTTGTTCCAGAAAATCTAGTATTTGTTCTGACCTGGCTTACAAGAAGACAAGCTCCAAATTGCATGATTTCCAACTTCTCGAACCGTTCCCGAGCGCTCGCTAACCAGTGGATCCTTTTCAGAAGCCATAACATATAATTCGAGGTTTCTTCATAAATTCTAAAGGATTAATTTCGTCTTTGTTAATAATTTCGAAACAAAATTCTGTTTACTTATAAACAAAATGTTAGTGAATGACCCACAGATATGAATGGCCATAGACAAAACACAGAATACACCACAGACTAAGTAGTATTATGTCAGTGACAGATTTATTGACAAGTGAAATTTTTTTGAACTACTGGCCTTTTGCATTTACAATCGAATACTAGTAATATTCATCTCAAATTCTCAAACCATTTATTTCAAATAAACCAATAACAGGCACTTTTGAATTGTAAAGGGGTCGGTCAGTCAAAAAGAAGCAAGTTTCCCATTCCTCCTTCCATCCTAATAATTTGAAGGTTCATTTATGGTTCATGGACAGTAGCGGACTAAGCCTGTCGGGGGGTCCGGGGCAGCAAAACTAAATGGGTCCCCACGCCCAGGAATGAACGTCGAAGTATTTAGCACGCTGCATTGAAAAGGTTAGATTTTCTTTTGGCTATTCTGAATACATGATTAAAATGGGAGTGATATGTAGGTTCGAATGACGTTTTTGCGAAAGTCGCCATTTCGAAAAATTTTGCAAGTGTTACAGTAGTACTCAACTAATATGGCTTATCGATGTACCTGCGCAGAAGATGAATTTTCAAAGCGCGGGAAATGCTATTGACCAATCGGCACGCTCCACGCTTTTTCCTGTACCGCTATTGGTCGCAGCTGCCGCCATTTTAGCGCGCGCCGCTTGACAGCCGCCATACTTGCGAGTGAGATGGAACTAACAGCTGCAGTGTATTATGAACCTTATAGGAGTGATCTAAGGTTGATTGTAAGTTTTAAGCAATCTCGTTAATCTTTTCTGCGCTAACGAAGATTCACGACGCGCCTTATTAGTTGAGTACTACTGTACGCCCGTTACGCCAGTTCGAAAACTCATTAAATCGAAAACCGCTATATCAAATGACGTTATCGCGAAGGTCGCCATTTCGAAAAATTTTGCGAGCAGTACGCCAGTTCGAAAGTCATGGTAGGTATCGAAATCCGATGTTGAATTAATTTCTTTCTTTTTTTTTTTTTTTTTTTCCCAAACCAAACCAAAAGACCATGCTCTCTGTGCCTCGTCTCATTGAGGTCGTGAGTTCGATTCCCAGAAAAATTAACTCAACATCGAATTTCGATACCATGACTTTCGAACTAGCATACCTACTGCTCGCAAATTTTTTCGAAATGGCGACTTTCGCGATAACGTCATTCGATAAAGCGGTTTTTTGAACTGGCGTACCCTGAGGGCGTACCTCTCGCAAAATTTTTCGAAATGGCGACCTTCGCAAAAACGTCATTCGAACCTACATATCACTCCCGATTAAAATAAAGGAGATACTTTGTCGACAACAGAAAAGCTAGAGCATCAGATGAATAGAGAAAGGTACCTAGAGCGAGAGAAGGGAACTAAGCCCACGTTCCCACGAGCGTAATAAAATCGCGGCGGAATAAAAACGCCTATCGCGATTTTTTCCCGCCTTCAACAGAGTGTTCGAACGAGCGTTAAAAAACCACTTCAAACTGATTCTTCGTGCAGTGCGGACGAACAATGGTTCCGCAAAATTATTAGCGGTAGCCATTTGTGTGGGCAGGAGACCACAAAAGAAGCAAAGAAAATTATGGATGCATCCCTTGAATAATTAAATTGACTTCAATAAGTAGTTAATTATTTAAAAGGCCAATTATTGACGCTGTACAATTTTTATGGAAATATCCTAAATAATTATAATAATTGATGGTTAAACAAACTTACCTGAAGTGAAGTTTGACCGTAATTACACGAGTCACTGCATCCGAAGGGATTTAATTATTCACTTGGTAGTACACTTCTCAATGTACTAGGCATGCACAATTTTTAGAGAAACTGAAAAATATATAAATAAAATTAGATATGAAACGACTACAGTGGAGGGGGTGACCGCCACAGCCAGCCATCTACGGTCGTTCACTTGTCATTCATTTAAGAGCGCTATTTATCTTAAACTATATTTATTATCGGGATTTTCTTGCAAAGAAGGGTTGGGCGGGTTTGTTAATCCCTTCGGATGCAGCGACTCGTGTAATTACGGTCAAACTTAAATTTTTTATTTGATTTAATTATTCACTTTGTAGATATTCAGAGCTTTAAGATAAATAGCCAATACATTGGTGATAAAGAAAATAAATACATCAAATGATATCGTTTTATTTTTAACACAGTCATATTATTAAATTGTATCGGCGAAGTGATTACCTACGTATACAAAAAATAAAAAAATATGGTAATTTTAATAAGCTCAATCGAAACTCTTTTGCGATTAGCTGCGGACGTGGACACATATCGCATCCTATGTGTGAAAAAAGATTGATCTGCCGCACTGCACTGTCGTGCATAGTCTCTTTAATCCTCCAACTCATTGTTGAAGCCTAATATATATTGGTTTCTTACTTTTATGGAACAGAAAAAGTGGTATCTGGAACAGACATAAATGGTTCTGTAACGATGTACGTCGACCACCGCGTCGCGCCCGGCCCTCTATTACCGTTTACTTGTCATTCCGAAATAATAATAATAATAATTACCTATACCTTCCATAATAATCTTTCCCCAACGTTTGGAGATCTCTTCTCTAATTTTCGTCCCGAACACCTCATCTTTTTCCTCAGATGATCCAAGAACCTCTAATATATCAGGCGAGAGGTCCTCCACAATTTTTGCTACGGCGCTGGCGCCAGGGCCAGCAGTCACGGTATCAGAGATAGTATGTTGTAGAACTGTTCAACAGGTCAGGTCTCCAGTCACCAGGCTTCACATCTGGAACTATGTTGTATGTAGCATAGGACTTACTCTTTGGCTCCACACAATGACAGCAAAAGTATTTGATCGCATCAAACCACTTGATAATAATAGTCACATAAAATAGTCGGTCGTAATCGCGTCACGACACTTAGCTATTTATATAATAGTTGTCTTAAGTTGGCCGGGATCTCATCACAGTACTTGCAAAATGCCGATGAAGGTAGATTTGCCGCCAAACAATGACAATAAAAGGATTTCATCGCATCAAACCACTTGACAATAATAGTCACATAAAATAGTCGGTCGTAATCGCGTCACGTCACTTAGCTATTTATATAATAGTTGTCTTAAGTTGGCCGGAATCTCATCACGGTACTTGCAAAATGCGCATGAAGGTAGATTTGCCTCCAAACAATGACAATTAAAGGATTTGATCGCATCAAACCACTTGACAATAATAGTCACATAAAATAGTCGGTCGTAATCGTGTCACGACACTTAGCTATTTATATAATAGTTGTCTTAAGTTGGCCGGGATCTCATCACGGTACTTGCAAAATGCGCATGAAGGTAGATTTGCCTCCAAACAATGACAATTAAAGGATTTGATCGCATCAAACCACTTGACAATAATAGTCACATAAAATAGTCGGTCGTAATCGCATCACGACACTTAGCTATTTATATAATAGTTGTCTTAACTTGGCCGGTATCTCATCACGGTACTTGCAAAATGTGCATGAAGGTAGATTTGCCTCCAAACAATGACAATAAAAGTATTTGATCGCATCAAACCACTTGAAAATAATAGTCACATAAAATATTCGGTCGTAATCGCATCACGACACTTAGCTATTTATATAATAGTTGCCTTAACTTGACTGGGATCTCTTCACGGTACTGCATGTATGCAGAATGTGCATAGGAAGGTAGGTACCTATTTACATAATATATATTTCTTTTTCGAGGACGTTTCTCCAACAAGCGAATTTTCTTCCGCATATTATGTTCATCTGAGTTCTTACGATGTTTTTTCTTAATGTTTTAACACTCTTGTCTTAGTTGAAATCTAATCAAAATTTCTAAGTAACGATTAAAACCACTACTTTAAAAAAATAGTTGCTGCGATGCCCGCACAAGAAAAGCGAATGACAAGTGAACGACCGTAGATGGCTGGCTGTGGCGGTCACCCCCTCCACTGTAGTCGTTTCATATATTTATATATTTTTCAGTTTCTCTAAAAATTGTGCGATGCCTAGTAGTTACATTGAGAAGTGTACTACAATCACGAGGATGCAGCGACGAAGTGTAATCAATTATGTCGCATTATGTTTATTAGTTTGTATTTTATCAATTGAAACCAGTTTAACCACATAAGAATACCTATGTTTTCTTTCCTCAATGATAGCCGGTTTCCACTTATTTTCCAGTTTGGTACGGATGTACACTGCTTCCCCAGTCCGGAAATTTGGGGTCGTTTGTTCAGATTCAATATTAGCTTGTATGTTTTTATACCGCAACGTCCTTCTCATATTTGGCCTCACATTATCCAGTAAGCAGTTTAGCTGTCTGCCGAACATCTTTTGGGCTGGTGACTTCCCTGTGGTAGTATGCGGTGTTTTACGACAGGAAAAGAAAAAGTTTTGAAGCCTTCGTTTTGGGTTATCTGTGTCTGCTTCACTTGCAGCCATTCTTGTTTTAAAAGTTCGTACAAGTCGTTCGGCCAATCCATTAGTTCTTAGATGGTACATGCACTATACCCTTCGACTTGCAATACACTCGAAAGTCTTTAGAAGTAAATTGTGGTCCATTGTCGGAGACAATAATTTGAGGCAATCCAAATGTAGTAAAAATACCATCTAGTTTCTCGCATAATGTTCTGGTGGTTATCTTTGTCATAGGTTTAATTTCTATCCATTTTGATGAGGCGTCTGCTAGTACTAGCCAATACTTGCCCTCAAAGGGCCCGGCAAAGTCGACGTGAACTCTTTCCCATACCTTTTCTGGAATCGACCAAGAGTATACAGGAAGTTCTGGGTTGTTAGGTCTATTTTCTTGGCATTTTTGTCATTTTTTTACAAAATTGTCAATGTCTTCTTCTAGTGTTGGCCACCATACATAGAAGCGCGCAAGAGCTCTCATTGCAGAAGTTCCAGGATGGCCAATGTGCAAGTAACGCAGTACTGTACTTCTTAATTTACTCGGTATAACAACCCTACCTTGCCACATGATGATCTTGTTCTCTATAGACAGTTCACTGCGTTTTCTGATAAATGGTTTCAGATCAATCTGTGAACAGTCAAACCTGTCGGTTTTGTTTGATTAATAGCAGGACTTGCTTCAATGTGGTATCGTTTTTCGTTTCTTCTCTGATATGCTCTTCACTTAAGGCCACGTCGTTCATTTTATTATGCTGTAATAATTCAGTGTTTTTGCATATCGATACCTCTGGGTCATTCGGCTGTTCAGTGCTATTTGGCATTCTGGATAGGTAATCAGCAATAGTGTTATGTTCCCCTTTTCTATAAATGATGTCATAATCATAATTTCCAATCACGAGTGCCCACCTCACAAGTCTGTTATTGGCAATTTTTGGGAGATTTCGTTGCGGGCCCAATATGTGAATAAGTGGTTTGTGGTCAGTTACAAGTGTGAATTTTGTGCCTCTGAGATACTGGTCGAATTTTTGAATGCCATAGAATATTGCTAATGCTTCGCGGTCTATAACAGAATATTTGCTCTCAGCCGCTTTCAGTTTTCTTGAGCCAAATGCAATAGGTTGTTCCATTTCTTTATCCTTGTGGTTTAAGACTGCGCATACTCCTTTCTCTGAGGCGTCGCAGGAGAGGAAAAGGGGTCGATGTTCGTCAAACGCTACAAGTGATTTAGAACTTGCTATTAGTCTCTTAGCTTTAATAAATATTTCGTTCTCATGATCAGTCCATTGCCATTTTCGGCGGTTACCTGTCAGTTCATGTAAATCGGCACATTCACTATGTAGATGTGGAATAAATCGTTCGTAGAAATTAATGAGTCCTAAAAACGCCCTGAGTTCTTTAGTATTTGTGGGCGGTGGTGCTTTCGAAATTGCTTCTATTTTAGATTTTGTTGGTCGTACTCCATTTTTGTCAATAATATGTCCTAAACCGTCCTAAATACTCGATTTCTGGCTGTAAGAATGTCCATTTTTTAAGATTTACTTTCAATCCGGCTTGTTTCAATTTGTCGAAAATCATTGAGAGTGTCTGTATGTGTTCTTTGTCATTTTTCCCAGTAATGGCAATATCATCAAAAAATACAGCGACATTTGGAATGCCATCAAGCAGTTTGTCAAGGAAATGTTGGAAAATTGAAGGCGCTGTTGCAATGCCAAAGGGCATTCTGTTGTAAACAAAGTATCCTTTGTGGGTTGATATCGTTAGGTACTTTTTCGATTCAGGAGATATTTCAAACTGTAGATAAGCATCCTTAAGGTCGATTTTCGAGTATTTATCCCCATGTGCCAGACGTTGTCTTGACTGATCAAAAAGAGGCACGGGATGGGTATGCTTGATAAGTGCCGGTTTTATTATTGTTCGGTAGTCGCCACATGTCCGTACTTGCCCAGTTGGTTTCAAAACATTTACTGTGGGTGTTGCCCATTCTATAGGTGTCATGTTGGGGTCCACTTCTGTTATTATACCTTCGCGCAGAAGCCGTTCTAGTTCTATTTCTATGTTTTTGCGTATGTATAAATTTAATGAGGTGTGTATGGGAATTAAAATATATTTTCAAAATTAAAGCAAATAATAAACGAAACTAAAAAATAAATACCTCTAGTACCTCTCGTATTCATTTATTTTTTAATTTCGTTTATTATTTGCTTTAATTTTGAAAATATATTTTTTTGTACTTACTTTTTTCGGTAAATATATTACTAATAGTAATATTAGTAATATTACTAACTTAGTAGTATTATAAGTATTATAATGTAACACAATTATTTTACCTATGATATCATTATAAAAAGTACCTTTTACTCACTTTTTTTTTCATTTTACTGATCCTCATAAGTCATAAACTCATAACACTAGAACGGGTAAGTACCTATGGGCGCGCGCTGATAGCGTAGAATTAGGGCCAACAAGCCAAAGAATAAGAATAAAGGAGTTTTAAAGCAAGACCTGTCAAGACTTGGCCAAATTTTAGCAGTTTCTTTTTCATTACATACAACAAAAATTTAAAATATTTTTTTCCGGCCAAGCTATCAGTTTTAAAGAAAAACGTTTCATTATAACAATTATTTATCAGAATAACAGATCTTTCGATAGGTAGGTATTTAAAAAATATCCAATGTCCCTCATAGCAGTTTCGATCCACCGTGCGCCGCGCCGCCCGCGTATGTCTGTCTGTTGGAATGCGACAAAGTTAAAAAGTACCGAACGGATTGTCATACGGTTTTAACCAATGGACGGAGTGATTCAGTGTTTATTTAATTAAGGTTTGGTGTAAATTGGCTGAAATATGACGATGATTGTGGAAGATGTCGGAAAAAATCATGCTGACTGAGAGATTTAAGTCCACCATACACCGCAACTATATATCGTAGCGATTTGAGTTTGCACAGTTAGGTATACTTATCGGACGGCCCTATGTTTTCCACATGAACGTTCCCATGGGATATTTTCCGACATCCACGCGGGCGAAGCCGCGGGCAAAAGCTAGTAAAATAATAAAACGTAAATGTTACGGTCGCAAGTTGTAATTGCAAAAAATTTAAGAAAATTTGAATTTCGTGGGCTAGTCTTGTACCATTTAACCATTCTTGTACCATTCTTGTAATGCTAAGTAGTACAATCGATCTGATAGTTTATTTTTCTGGTTTACACCGTGCAATTATAAATTAAAAACTCGTATTGCGAGTGTTGATAGGACAAGTTCAACTCATCAACCGTCAGCCTCTTTCAATAGTAACGCAACAAGGCCTACCAGGCTACGGACTACGAGAAAATGTTCGTAGCAATGGGAACTAACAAAACGTCGTCGCCAGTAAAAAGTAACACAGTACCTAATTTTAAGAGAACCAACCTACATAAAGTAGTTATTCCCGTTTAGGAGAATGGAGCTCCCAAGCGGTGTTACGGTAGCTTTACAACAATAGCGTTCTGTATAAGACTCCTAAACTAGGAGGGTGTAAGCAAATCATTATTTTGCACAAGCTGTAGCAGTCAATTTAGGGGAAAACTCATTGAGCTGATGAAGATTTGCCAACAGTATTGTGTCGTTTCGTGTAATTTTGAATAAGTTTAGACACAGAACTTAGGTATCAAATATGTGGGAGTGATACGTACGTTCGAATGTCGTTTTTGCGAAGATCGCCATTTCGAATTTTGCGAGTGGTACGCCAGTTCGAAAACTCATTAAATCGAAAACCGCTATATCGAATGACGCTATCACGAAGGTCGCCATTTCGAAAAATTTTGCGAGCATTAAGCCAGTTCGAAAGTCATGGTATCGAAATACGATGTTGAGTTAATTTGTCTGGGAATCGAACTCACGACCCCAATGAGACGAGACACAGAGAGCATGGTCTTTTGATTTGGTTTAGGAAAAAAAAAAAAAAAAAAAAGAAACTCAACATCGGACTTCGATATATACCATGACTTCCGAACTGGCGTAATGCTCGCAAATTTTTTCGAAATGGCGACCTTCGCGATAACGTCATTCGATATAGCGGTTTTCGATATAATGAGTTTTCGAACTGGTGTACCACTCGCAAAATTTTTCGAAATGGCGACCTTCGCAAAAACGACATTCGAACCTACGTATCACTCCCCAAATATGTAGGTAGTACGTAGGTAACTATAGGTACCTACGCTATTGGAGTATCACACTAAGGGTACCTACCTATTAGAGCTACTTATTAGGTATTTCTGCTGATCAATCATTTGCCTGTAGGCAATGAGCTATTATAATACATAACATCATTGCCTGTAGGTAACAAGGGACAGCTACGTAAACTTAGCACCTCCAAATTAGAAATTCAAAGTCAAAGATCACTTTTTAGCCCGGTTTCAGTTTTTCACGTAGGTACTAGGTATTCTTTACCGGAGTTATCTATTCGACAGTGCTATCGTTCGATATCTTCAATCAATGCGTTTCTGAACACTCTTTGTAATAATAATAACAAATCGATTTCCAACATTATCTTGCTCGTGTGCCCTTTATTCTTTTGTAGGTTCTCACATTGAGTTGCACAATAATCCCGAGATGGGAACGAGTTGACAAATGGTTGATAACTTTATAATTAGTGGTTAGAGTGCGGTGGTCTAATTTGAGTATGGCATGTGGTGCGATGAGCCCGTAACACCGCGGGAACTGTCCACTCGGAGAATCCCAGACGGACATCCAAATATTTAATACAGTTCCGGCCGTGCACACGGACATTACGCATTTCATTATCAAAACATAACTCAGTAGGTAAGGATGTAGGTGATGTAGGTATTTTGAATAGGTACTTAGGTGTAGGTACCTGTGCGCTATTGTTAGTTCTTACATAATGTATTTTGAAAAAATGAAAGAAAGAAAAAAAAGGATTTTGAACAGATACATAATGGACATGTTTTTTAGAAGCTTAAAAAAAACGTGGTGCTCCATGTGATTGAGTACCAATAGGTATATCTTGGTATTATTCTCAAGTGTTATATCTAGGTAAGTACCTATATGAGCACTTCATGGATGTCTTCCGAGCTACGAGCTACGACGGGTGGAGGTTTCGTCAGACTCTTACTGACTAAAACCACACGGTGTTCTCCAACAACTTTTGACCGGGCCGCTGGCTTTACCGTACTGTGGCGCTTGCACAGTGACGCGTAAGATATAAAGGTACCTACGACGCGTTGCGTGAGCTCAGTACCTACAGCTAACCACTCAAGGCCATTGGCATATCTGTCTTTTGTAATGTGGTGTTCCCACCCAAAAGCAGATTGGAGTAGGTATAGGTAGTACCTAGCCTAACTGTAAGTAGTAGGTACCTATTGGTTAGTCCAATGATCATACTCGTACCTGCTAGGTACCTATTCTATTTTGGGTATAATTAAAACCATAGTCAAACGCTAACTCTAAACATAACTTTTTAAGCTGTAAATAGGAGGTCGTTTAATTTATCTTCCATATGATTATTTTTTTACAATTTCTAACTATTAATTTGACATCAAAGTTTGACATATTAAATTAAATTCTCAGAAATTATATTTCTTACATTATAAATAAGCTAATTTGTGTTTCTAAAGAGCTAGAATCAATCATGGGGTTAGGAAAAAAACAAATTGAGCAGCTTTCAGCATTCACTTCGTCAGCAGTAGTGTATGGTCTGGGTTCACTTGTTACACTGCTATACATCACCGAATGGAAGGCTGTTTGCAAATATATTCCGTTTTTTAATGGAATAGAAAAGTTTCAAGATCCCAAACCAAAAAAAGATTAAAAATAATCTTGCTTATTTACCTTAACATTAAAATGAAAGGTGGTCATGATATTGTAATAAAAAAGCTAGTTATTCAAATTAAGAGAGGGCAAGCTAAGAGCACGCGCCCGAAATAACACAATAGTAATCTGGAAAAAGAATGGAATTATAATAATGACTGGTGTTGGCATCAGGTGTGCTCGGATTTGTAATAAAATGTCAACCGGATCGTGCGCAGCCGGCGCTGGCGCACGCGCAGCTGTCGGCCCTCCTCTGGCCTCCGCTGAGGTGTGCCCTCCGAATAAACATTACCTCTTTGTAGTGTATTGTAATATTTTATTGTACTGTATCCACTATTTATTTTTAATGTCAAATGGTAAAAAATAACTATAATCAGCGCTTGTTATTTAATGTCCAGACACGTTCCTTACAAATTTTAAAATTCTTTCATGATCTTGTTCGCGCGTCGTCAAAGTGTACAAATGTAGTAAAAAGATATCACATTTGAATTTGATATTATTTTAAGGAAGTTTACAGAACTTATTTACAGAACACAATTACATAGTAGGTAGGCCTACTATGTAATTGTGTGCTGTAAGGTAAGTGGTTGTTTTTTACGCCACGACTACGCTGGCATACGCCACCGCACCTACGTTGCGCTTCCGCTAGCATACACCTCGCCTACGCTGGCCTACGCAGGCTTACGCAGGCCTATGCCGTGCCTACGCTGGCCTACGCCGTGCCTACGCTGACCTGCGCCGTGCCTACGCTGGCCTGCGCCGTGCCTACGTTGGCCTACGCAGGCCTACGCTGGCCTACGCAGGCCTACGCTGCGCCTATGCTGGCCACGCCGCGCCTACGATGGCCTACACCGCGCCTACGCTGGCCTACACCGCGTCTACGATGGCCTACGCCGCACCTTCGCTGGCCAAATGTGTATGGATAAATCATTTGGATTTGTCATATGTATTATTTGAGTATATTGTCTACTGCTGTGCTAAACCCGAAACATGATTACTTGAAATTGTTTCGATAGAAAAAAATCCGGTGCGCGTGAGAGTCCTCTATCTCGCGTGTCTAACTAGACAGCCATAACGCCATTTCACTTACACTCCGAGCTAAACCACGCTTTGATGTAGGGCCTTAAAATACTCAGAACCAGTTTTTGTGTTCCATAACTGGCACTACTAAAGTTTGTGTTACTAGATTGCTTCAAACTTCTCAAATCAATATTTTGGTTATTTTCAATTTGATAATTTTTTTTGAAGCTATTTAGTCTGGTGTACCTTTTTTTTTTGAAGTTGGGAAATCATCAAATAACTTCTCCCGCTCTGGGTGGAGCGGAAGGGCGTGTCAGACTTTTACTGACTAAAACCCACCCGTGTTCCTTCAGTTGCCTATGCCAGTGCCGCGGTATCTTCTTAAAAGTTCTTTTTCTGGTTCTATCAGGGTCCCTTGACAGTACTAATTTAGTACCTACAATTTTCTACATGGCACCTACATTATTTTTATTAAAACTTTATACTTACCACGTAAAGAGATCTTTTTGTTGGTAAGTACAGCAAAAGATCTGTATCTGAGAGAGCTTTTTTTTACATAAACTGGATCGTACTATGAATAAGGCCCAGACGCGTCAAGGACCAAGGGCCACAATAGGGAGATCAAAAGAGGGGTGAGGTGCGGTGTGGACTGCGGAGTGGAGCCGCGTTCCGACACAGCCCTATTTACTTTGTCTGTAGGCCGCTCCAAGAGCGGCTGTGTACTGTGCACGTGCGTTCGCTTTAGTCGAGTTACGAACCCATTTTGTAAACAAACTTGTTAACTTTACGCGGACTTTGGAAAAATATTTCGCTATTGCTATTGAAAAATATTTTAAGCAATTTGTGGACATTATAGTGTTGATTGAGTTGTGCAAACAATGGATTTGTCCTGTGGAGAGAACTTGCAGAATTCTGGAAACAATAGTGGAAGTGGAAGGATGGTCGACATGTGCGTTGCAGGTCCTGATCGGGCTTTAGACTGCGACCCTCGGCTGCTCCTCAACTTGCTGGCTCTGGAGAGGGCACACGCTCTGCACACGGATTACTTCCAAAATGTACAGATTGATATCCAGCCCTTCATGCGCAAGATAGTCACCACCTGGATGTTGGAGGTCAGTTTTAATACCACATTTTATTATTGTCCCATAAGTGTAATAATTTTCTGTGTCTCTAACTATTTTTCCGTGACGTAAACTTTACTATCAAATCAAAACATCACTAATAAAGTATAATTATTTATACCAAAGTATCATTTGACTATCGGGCCGCAGCTAACAGCTGACTATAATGAATGACCTGAATATGTGAGTAGGTAAGTATAAGTGCGTAGTTGCTCCAATTTATATTAAGAGAAAGTAGGTACCTCTATCATATCATAGTACCTAACTTAGTTTTAAATTATCTCCTCAAATGGAAAAATAACTAAAACAGTTATTCTTGTAAGGATAGGAGGTAATAAGTAGAAAAATAAAAAACTAGAGGTTTTCAAGATTCTAGATTGTCTGTCGTGGGTAGGCTGAAAACAAAATTTTCTATTGAGTACCTATTACAGTCTGCCTAAATATAATAACTAATGTAAAAACTTAAGAATTTGGGTATCACGTTATCATCTAACATTGTTTATCACATGTAACCCTATAAAGAGATGAATGCACTTCTTGTTAAATTTAAAGGACATAATAATAGTTAATTATTTTTTTAAATGATCATGGACCTAACAGCACAGGTAAGTATTTAGTTAAAAATGGTTCGTTGTAAACATAATTTTGTAATACTATGGAATCTTTTCTGGAGTTTCTTATTTCTTAGTCTTCTAATTTACGCACCAATGACAATGACCCCGTCCCGTCACTCGCTGCACTGTGACGTAACTGCGTGAGCCTAATCTATCGTCCACCACCAAGAAACACACAATTATTGTTTTAATTCTGAAAAAAAAAAACAATTTGGTGTCGTGAGGCATTTTTATATTATGATGTTTTTTTTGTATTTCGTCTTATCTAATTCAGCTTAATATTTCCTCTACAGGTTTGCGAGGAGCAGCAGTGTGAGGAGCAGGTATTTCCCCTGGCAGTGAGCTACATGGACCGGTTCCTGGCTCAGCGCGCCATCTCGAAGCAGCAGCTGCAACTCCTCGCCGTCACCTCCATGCTGCTCGCCTCCAAGTTCCGCCAGTGCCACCCCCTGTCTGTGGACCTGCTTTGTGCTTACACCGATAACTCTGTATACCCACATGAAGTCAGGGTAAGCAACCTTCGTTTTATTATTAATTTTATCAAGGTTATATTCTTATGCAAGGTTCAGGCTTACCTATATTCTTTAGGAAGCAGTTCGCAACTTCCAGGAATCACTTCAACATCACCCAGCACGTGGCTGATCAAGTGCTAAGCTACGAGGCTTTGACTATAGGTAAAATATTACTTTACACGATACTTGACCTACCTCAAAAAACACTGTTCTTATAAAATGATTCTATCATGTCCAGTGTCATACATTTCATTTCCTTCCTCGAACTCAATCTTACATAAAAAATCCAAGTGGCTCTATCGTCTTCGACGTCCGGCACCATACATCCTGTGACAAAACTTAATTGTTGTTTTGATTCTACTGTGAATGAACTTCGATTAGTCGAGTCAAATGTCACTCCTTCACCCCAAAGCGACATTTCCTTACACCATACCAGTTTCCGGCAATTACACCTTCCTCGGAGAAAGTCAAGTGGGCTTATAAGACTGTCACCCTTCTTATGTAGCCACAGCCTGTGACGAAGTAAGGCACCGAATTGGTCGCTCACTTGCTTCCGACGGAAATGTGGGCTACAAGATACGATACATGGCCAGTTAAATTAGAACTAATTTAAGTAGCCGTCATTTTACGTCTTTAATGAGATGAGGTTGTTGCACTCGGTATTTTTGGTTGATGAAGTTCGAGGCATAAAGGGCTATTCACTGGCTATTCCAAATATTGACGCATCAAAACACCCAGTCCAAATGTGTTATTGAATAAATTCCCACAGCTCACCATAATGACAAAATTGTCATAATCGTTCACACCAGCACAGACAGGTGCGATTCGTAGTCGCTCATGAGCTTGCCCTTTGTAATCAATTTTGACTCTGTCACGTTATTCACACGCTTATCAGTCTGCAATGGCAATGAGCCTTGTATGGAACATCTATCTTATAATAATTGACGCTATTCCAAGAGAAATCTGGTGCGACAAAATAAGTAAGTATGCAAACTAAAGACGCCTGGGTGCATTTATGTTTTTGAATAAATACCTCCATAATATTCTTGATTCCTGACATCTTTCCTGTTAAAATTACTAACATGCACCATATGCTACAGTTAAATATCATTTGGACACCGTGAGAACCTTTTTGGTCTCTCCTTCAGAGCGTATGACACCGTGGAATGCTTCGTATTTCCTTGCTATTAATTCGTGCGATGATCGCGATATGCCTGCAACGCGCATACTTAATGCTGTCATATGGTGCGGGCCGATCCTACTTTCCCATACTTAGGGACTATTACTTATATATTCACCAATGCCATTAAAATGGTATGCATATCGTATAACTTTAATGATATGATCAAAGAATTAGTAATGTACGAATATTTTCGTAAAATTTCTACTTGCTATGTGAACTGGGATGTGAAGCCAAGTCAACTTTTTACCAAATAAGAGTACATGACTTCCATATTTCTTCAAGATGTTGCATTTCTTTGTGCTTTTATTCTTAAAGTTGTTATTCTTTAAACATCTTGAACATGCGTGGCTAGGACCACATAAATCATGGTTATCTGTCCGGTAGTAAGGTTTAATGAACTCAAATCTCACTAGAGACATTCGTAGTTTGAATGGCGTTCACCCTGTCTTTATCTAAATTAGTAAATTTGTTGTTGTGAGTGTAAACAAGGAATCGTTTCACCGCCCTTATTATATCAGTGGCCATGTGAAAAATATCGCCAGCGAAGGGTTCCATTGTCCCTTGTGTTTTCTTATGACATTTCTGCTGTAATTGTAACGTGATTCGCTACTTTTTGCGGTTTCCGCCTAACCCATCAAGTATGACGGTTACGTATCAACTGTTAAGAATAGGTCGCACATCCCTTCCTTTAAATACACAGGGAATTTGTTTTAAATGTAAGAAAGTATACTGTTATTCACACGGGGTCGTGCCCTTTAGGGATAATTATATTCAAAAGCGAAACGACCGTCGCTTATTGTGCATTTTTTTTTGTTATAGCAATGGGAAGTAATGCTTCTTCAACGATTGAACTGGCAGTTGTCTATTGCAACGGCGTTTGACTTCGTGGAGCCGTTCCTGGCGCGAGTGCCGTGGGGCCGCGCCAACCCGCTGGTGAGGACACACGCGCTCACGCTCACCTCAGTATGCTATACCGGTATGCATAAATAATCTTGATTACTTACAAGTACTTACAGGTGGTACATGCGTACATATTTCAGCAACAATAAATCTCCTGCGAAACTTGGCCAACATGCGGGTCGAGTTCACTTCCTACAATGATAGTAATTAACTTTAATCGATAAATGCCGTTCGGTGTCAATTTTTTTTTTACTAATTTGTTCAGGTTTTAGCTTAATGATTATATGGGAGGCCCCTTTGTTTTGAAACGTGATTGTCGGCTGGTGGTCGGGGTGTAGCGATGTAACGTGGGGTGCAGGCTGCACGCGTGTATCGGAACGCGCACATGCCGTTTGCGCCGTGATAACGCGCACACCTTGCGCCTGCGCACCCCTCAGCCACTGACCCTCCGCACTCCCATTGTAAATACACGAATGACCTCACTACATTTAAAAAATTCAAATTATGCCATTACATTTCAATACATACTGCGATATCAAATGGTAAACCTGTTTGCGTATTAAACATTAGTGTATTAAAAAAATCTATAAAGAGGACACGTGGCTGGCGATGCTACTTGTTGTTGTTTTATTAATAATTTGATACGAATATGTACCGCCCAATTTAAATGAAATTAGTGTTGAATTCAGGTAGTAATTTGACATTTCAATAAGACACGAATTTTATGAGCTGATATTGAAACTGAATTTATAATTCAATTTATATGTATAGGTGTTAAGTCGTATACTCTGTACGGCACTATTAACTTTTACAGTAGGTACATAAACAAGTCACGAACGTATGTAGGTACTTTATGTAACATGTATCAGAAAGGTAAGGTCAAAAGGGTGTGGTTAAAATGAACAGCTTTCTCCATGGGACCAACATCGTAATCGCGATAAAATTATCAACTGTCCCATATAAAACTTCAATACCTACCTACTCCAGCGGGACGGCTGATAATTTTTTTTAGCGATGTTGGTTCCATGGAGAAAGTTGTTCAGTTTGATGGTCTATACCCACACCTTTCTGATACATGTTGTATAACCTTTAAAGTACATACGTTCGTGACAGTTGTATGTGTAAACGTTCTTAGCGCCGTCCGTAGACGTTAACCACCAATGACCCCTTGACATTACCTCCCTCCGAGGGTTGCGCTTTTCCGATCACTGAACACAGTAAAAACTAGTGGAAATTACTCATTCATATTAAGTTCGTTGCTTGGCTAAACACCTGACCTTTATTTAGCACCTTCGTTATAGTTTTTAATTTAAAAGAAAATGTAATAATAATAAATACTGGAACATATTTCCGGTTGTTATTTCAACGAAGTTGAATGTCTAACAAGTTCAGGCACAAAGTCATTCTAGTACTAGCTTAACGTAGTAAAGTGTTCAGTACTATTATGATTAATGAAATAAAATAATACTTATGTAATCATTTTTGCAAGTGGACTCTCCATACAAATCACTATCTACAAAACTGTGTATGTAACTATAAAAATATCTAACAATTTTCTAATCTAATCCCGTAAGTAAAACCAGAATGCAAAAAAATTCTACGTACCTACTTATGCCATTAACTTTTTTAGGGTTCAGGACCACAAAAGGAAAGAAACGGAACCCTTGTAGAATCACTCGTGTGGCTGTCTGTCCGTCTGTCACAGCCAATTTGCTTCGAATCTAATGAACTAATTAAATTGAAGTTTGGTACACATGAGTTTCAGACCCAAACACGGACATGTAGGAAACGTAAATAAATGAATTTTGAATAATGGGTGTCACTTTTGGGGGTAATTAAGCAAATTAAAAAAAGTTTTGCAAACTATACCGTGTGACATCCTATGCTATTAAATGAGCAATATTTGAGGTATATATAAATATATTATATCACACTAATAATAAAGGTGAAAGTTTGTGTGTGTTTGTATGTTTGTTACTCTTCACGCTCAAACGGCTGGACCGATTTGGATGAAATTCGGTATGTAGATTGTTTGGTATAGTACCTATGTGTTAAGCTTATCTTAAGCTACTTTTTATCCCGGTCTACGCGGGTGAAACCGCGGGGCGCAGCGCAGCTAGTAGGTACCCATACATTATATACTTGGATTCACGTTCTCGAAAAGCGTTCTAAAATTTTGAAAAAAATACAGAAAATAGTTCTATAGAATTCAGGAAAACCTATAAGATGTCTGTGGTCTTAAAATAACATGGTAAATCTCTCAATATACAGGGTGGATGGGACATCGACGCGCAAACGGTTACCACGTATTCAGTACATCATTCTGAGCCCGTATATACAAATTTTTCAGTTATTGAAAAAAAATCTGCAGTTTCCTACAATAGCGCAATACCTACACAGTCAAAATGTATGGAAGGGCAGATTTTTTTCTCAATAACCGATGAAAAATTTCTATATAGGGGGGCTCAGAATGATGTACTGAATACGTGGTAACCGTTTGTGCGTCGATGTCCCTTCCACCCTGTATACAAATTTACATTTGCAGCTGGAATGTATGGGAGAACATGTTTTTAAACTTTAAGCTTTTTTTTAAATGTTAAGTTTGTTCTTGGTATAAATAAATTCTTCCCACCTACGGAACCCTTTATTGTGCGTGGTCCGACACGCACTTGGCCGGTTTTTAATTACTCGTTTAAGTCGTAGTAAATATCGTGATAGTTAACCCTGTTCGCCCCTATGGTCCATCGAATCCTGATAACAGTTATCTATAACTACCACTCACTCACCGTCTGTCACCCTCCATTGGTCCATTGACTTTACTTTGGGAGTTGTCTATGCTTCACTGTTGTTTCACGAAATTAGACTCTTAGGTAAAGTAAGTAAGTAGCAGTAGGTATTGTAAATAGCATTGATTTTCGATCTGAACAAAACGTTGTGTTTCTTGGAAAGCACAACCACTTCTGTTGATGCTATTATAATTATGTTAGTTCTTTTACAACACGTACGTCAAGAATGAAGTAGGAAGCGAATTAAGCGAATTAATTGTGTAACTTAGACACTTGCAAGACGATCTTGACAGTACCTACAACTTAGTTATACTTAACGGAAAAGCTTTGAAATGAGAGCTTTTCCAGCGTGTTCGCTATTGTGCGTGTATTTGTGTTAATATAACACCAGGTCAACTATCAGTTGCATCTATTAAGTATTATTGTAAACACAACCGTTTCGTGTATCGGGGCGTCAAGTTTTGTCGGTGTCGCCGGAAGTAGCATAATTGCCGGTAACTGATCGTGCATTACTCGAGGTGTGAAAGGGTTAATAACATTACTTGACCCCTAAACTTCCTTCATCTTCCTTTATTAGCTATTTTAATTACTATGATCATAATTACTCCTATTTGGGACCTCTATGAAAGTTTACGCAATATTCGAAATTGGATCCCATTCAATGTAAAGTCTTGCCAACCGTAAAATTTCTGTAGACTACATGTTATTATTATTGCAGGCATACAATTTTTATAACAACATGTGCAGTTTGACCGGACTAATTTCTTGGAGTTGGAGCAGTGTCACGGTTAGAGACTAGTCGGCACATACGCAGGGGAGCGCTTGGCGACCGCGCCGGCTGACTTGGGGACAATACACGAAGACGTCCTGCGGCCATTGTTCCGCGCCCGAATCCCTGTCCAAAGTCTCGACAAAAGCTTCGCGACAAAGACCCGTCTCGGCTCGCACCTGGCGGTGTACCACCCTATCTAACCCGATAAGCCGTATACATCTCCTCCAAACACAATTTTACCGTATTACCTTGCAAGATTCCAGCTTCCGTTTTCAACATCCGATCCAACATCAAATAGTCGGGTCCATTATTGAAGCCTTCTTTTCTTTGAAATTCGATTCTATTGTCAATAAAACGGAAACAATAAATTATAAACTGTTAGTAAAATTATAATGCATTGTATTCATTCAGATTAGATATAAAAAAATCATTGACTAAACCTGGTGTTTGAATAAGACATTAAATATGTAGGTAATAATATTCGCCATAAAATAATCACAACCAGTTTAACGCACAATTAGACGGACTATTTGCAACCCCTGCGTTTTTGCATTCTATTTGTGATATGTTAGGATTCCCTACTGGGGTGGGACTGACAGGTTTCTCAAACGGAACATAACGGTCCTCGATGTCTGTTGAGTGTACGGTCTATGTCAATGCAGCTTTGTGGTAATTAGAAGGGTAAGACGCGGGGGTGTAGTCTTCGGGTCGCTAGCAGTCGCGTGGGCCGGCTCAGCAGATGTCGGCACGCCAACTGACAGGCAACCTGTCGCGCAACGGGTCGTGACGCACCGCTGCTCATGCTGACCAGATCTGACCTGATACGCCACTCGCAATCGTTTTTGATTTTTAATAAGCTACTGGTCCATAGAAATGTACATTAAACAACGACCTTCCTGTTTACTATAAATTTCTGACGTGCAGCGTTGCATGATCACGTGTTAGCGGTGACATGCACGGAGCTTAGGAAGTGTAACGTCTGCAACGGAACTAAAGTTCATTTCTAGCCTGGATTCATTGACCTGCCACACACAAGCGAGTGAGCTTGAGGTACTTACAATAATAAAGTGTGGGCACTTTTTCTGATTAAAATTATGACGCGCTCGCGTGTAGCGATATTGTTTTTCTTAACGAAGAGAGCCATGATGTATAGCGTATAAGGGCTCGATGGAGGTAAGAAGGGTGCATGTGTAGGTGGGCAGTGACCCTACGGCAGTGGCATGGTTCGCGGAGGTGCGAGCGGAAGGGTCGCGCCAGGTGTCCTCACATCTGCCGTCTTGGCTGACGTCGTAGTACACCCAAAGTGACTTGAAGTTTATATTGTATTGACTTGTGACGCTCCAATGCTTACACCGTTAGAAATATGTTAAACATACCGATGCTAATATAATGTAAGTGCCTACGCACATACAATTATAAGTATGAGGACTGTAAAATAGAAATGTCGAATTATTAATTGTGCAAAGTGCAAAACTTAATCGACGACAATAGTATTGATTAGTCGACATGTGATCGAAGTTACATTTTCAAAATCGCACAATAGAGTCCCTCCTTCGTAGTGAATTGCAGCTGCGCCCTTACCTAGACGACTTAAGATGTAAATTACCATTATTCCCCGTCTATTGTCCTGGAGTATAGGTACACAAAGATGTAGACGGGGACGCAATGCACAAATCGGCAGCTGTTCGGTTCTCCTTCCTTATTCTCAAACTATTAATAAAAGAGTTCTCGCATTGTGCAAAATGTAACGCGACTTTTTTTCAACCTCGTCGTCGAAGATCGAATCGAAACAATTTTTTTGCCCATACTGTTGCATACAAGTTACATTTTATTTGACTTGATTCTTCGATCTTAATCGAATACTTTGACTGGTTTTATTTTTAGACTATGGTCTTGATCTTGATCAGTGAGTAGGTTATAAGATGTTAATAAAGTACGCCGTACGTCGGATGGCAGGACGTGAGGACGCTGAGATGCAAGGTGTCCGAGCCACCTGTCCGCACTCCGTGGCAATTATCTCGCAACAGATGTGCACGTTCTACCTGCGTCTGCGTCCTCCGTGTGTATAAAAATTTCGATACAAAAACATGTAAACAAGAAACCCGTTTTAAAATCAACCTTATTAATAGTCGGGAGAACGTGTAGGTAGCATAAGTTTGCATTCAAACAACGCTTTTAATAATATTGAAATACGATAACCTAGATATTAAACTCAAGTTTTTTTTTGTCAACAGAGACCGAGTTTCTTCTTGTGCCACCATCATTGATTGCTGCTGCGTGTATCACGGCGGCAGCTCGAGGTCTGCGGGTACGCATGTCGGTGAGCGAGATGTGCGCGCTGACGCGCACGCCGTCCGCCGCCGCCGAGCTGGTGGCGCGCCACGTGGAGCGCGTGCTGGCGCGCGAGACGCAGCCGCAGGAGCCTCGCGCCAGGCATACGCTCCCATACAAGCAGAACACACCAGAGCAGACACAACTACCAGACACTCCCACAGACGTGCAAGACGTACATTTCTAATACTTATCAATGATCATGTTTTGTTTCTTGGACACAGTTCAATTTGCTTCCAAGGATCACTATAGCCTGTAAGTATAGAAAATCGTACAAAAATCAACAACCAAAATCAACGATCTCAGTTTATGAAAGTATGGATTGCATTGTTACGAACATTTTTTATTTCGTGCACCTGGATTTGTAAGAGAAGACCCGCGCAGAAGCAAAAAATGGACCTTCATCTGAAAGAAGCGATGTCAATTCTTGTACAATATAAGAAAAGTTATGTAGGAGAATTTATTGTTCATTGATCTCAAATTATTTATGTGAAATATTAACATTAGAGTAGATTAATGTTATTTATTGTAAAATAGATTCATTTATAGTGAGTTGCTTAAGGTTGTAATTGTAACAAAGATACATATTTTTGTTCGACTGAACATTAAAAAAATGAATAATATTGTGCTGTTTGATCTCCATTAACTCCAAATGTTGTGAAAGACTGAACGCAAATGAAGTCACTTTTTACATTTATTTTAACAAAAAACTAACACCCGCTTAGCAATTTATGTATTTTAATTTCAGAACAAAATTACCTAACATACCTATACAAAACTATGTATAATTTGTATCTATAGTTTTGTGTCTCTGTGTAACTAACTAACTTGTAAGATCTCATTCAATAGTAAATTGGAATTAGTCCCTTTTCGCGAAGGGAAGTGTGTTTAGTATTTGCTCGAGTGGAAATGTTAAGTGTTGTAATATTTATTTAGGTCGATGTTAAGTTTTAGTAAATTCTAGTCAAGCGTTTTATACATTCCTGTTTTCGACCAAACTTAATGTTTAGATGTATAGAATAAACTTGCATAAGTATTATCATTTAAGTACCTAATTAGGATGTTTTCGTTTGTTTGGCAAATTGTTACAGAAGGCGATAGAATACTCATCACCGAGGCAGTAGGAGTACTACTGTTAGTAAATGTCTATACATTTACTAACATTAGCAATTTAATTGTTTATACAATTAAATTTCCTCGCTAGTAATTAGTATGTAACTGTATTTATTGGGTGGCGGGCGGGAGTAATGGTAAGGGAGAGACAAGCTTGCTTATAGACACCACGTAGTAAGTGATAAAGAGGCGGCGTGGAGTCGACGAGCGGAGCGTTACGTTACGCAATGTTAATTATACTAATTGTAATAAATTAATGGGTGAGCTTTCAAGTTTCTCTCTTTATTCCGTCTCGACTCGATGTAACTTTCACATAAGTTTAAAAAATATGGATGTTCATGCAACCACATAATTAAAAAATTACCTCGAATTGAAATGAGGCAAGCAGCTTACAAATATTTCAATGATACGGTTAGCTTTTATTTGTGGCGAATGTATCCCACGTATACTGTGGTATTTCTACATTTGTACCTAAGTACATCTTTTGTCATTGTTGTTTGAATTAATTTATTGTTTATTTCTTTAACTTGGTTATAAAAAGCATTTGATCAGTGTATAAACAAGTTCCTAAAATACACATAAATAATCCTTACTTAACTGTTTTAAGACTCATACTCATTTCTGTCGTCAGTCAAACATGAAGCGGGCCGGAAGCATAGCTATGATGTCGTAGTTTCTTAGGGGGCATTCATTAACTACTTGAGGCGTTTAGGGGGGGGGGGGGGGGGAGCCGAATCTCACCTAATCGCACGTGGGGGAGAGGGTCTCGGCAAAATTTACGTAATTTTTTTTATCGCAAAAAACTGTAAAATTGCGAGAAAACTGGATAATGATTATAAAAAATATTTAAGCAAATTATGTTTATTTACATAAATCCAACGCAATCAATCATAAATATTAACTTATACACTACATACGCATTTTGAAACGTCACACATGAGATTGAAGGTGGAGGGGGTCGAGCCAAATAAATAAATAATAAATAAATATCCTTGGACATTTCACACAACGCCATCTAGTCCCAAGCTAAGCAACCTAATGCTTGTGTTATGGTAACGAGATGGCTGATAAACTACTTATATACATTTTTTTTTTTTTTGTAAATACATACATATTATAGATAGAAAAACACCCAGACTCGGAACAAATACTTGTAGGTCGTACAAATATTTGTTCCGTGCGGGAATCGAACCCGCGACATGCTGCGCAGCAGTCAATCGCTCAACCACTGCGCCAACCGTGTCGTCAAATCTCACGACATCTCACAAAGGGGGACGGGGGGGTCGAAAAATTGCCTCATGTAATTAATGAAAGCCCCCTTAGTTCTAAGTTGGTTCACAACAGAATAAGGATAGAAGTGGGTACATGACACCATGACAGGTTTATCTTTCCATCTTGAACGTACTCAAAAGTTTAATCAATTTTATTATAATTTCTACTTTAAAAAGTTTTAATTATGAGAAAAGTTGATATAAAGTCGTTGTAAAGGCTATTGTTCATTTGTATACCTAGTTAAGGTTTTGTTTTAAAGATCGATTGTGTTTAGGTAAGTACATATGATTATTATGCCTATTGTATAGAAGTGTTTGGCGCAGCCTAGTTTAAAGGTTGGCTATAATTTAATGTAGTTTTAAAATAAAAACAAAACACAAACACCTGCGTATTTTTATTAACCTTATGTAGTTAAGTAGATATAATAATAATCATCATCATCATCATCTGCCTAGCCTTTTCCCAACTATGTTGGTGTCGGTTAAGCCCGGTTTCCACCACGAGCGGAGCGGACCCCTTAAGGTGATTGTGCTGTGTAGCCCGCGAAATTCAATTTTTTTTGGGTTTTTTGCAATTTGCAGGGACCTGCAAATTGCAAAAAAACCCAAAAAAAAATCAGGTTGTACCTTGATTAAAGTATGATACGCGGAAATAAAACATATGTATTTATATAATTTTAACCATAAAAATCATCCATACATCTCTTTTCGTGCAGATTCGTCAAACGAACGAAATCTAACACGGACTGACACGGACCTGCAAATTGCAAAAAACTCAAAAAAAATTGAATTTCGCGGGCTACCACTGTGCATCATCCTTAAGGACTCCGTTTAACTCGCAAGTGTAACTGCATACTTGTATTTCCACCAAGAAATAGTCCAATAGTATGCAGTTTACTCTTGCGAGTTAAGATGCGCTAAGGTAGCCCGCGAAATTCAAATTTTCTAACGTTTTTTGCAATTTACAGGCCAGTGTCAGATTGTATGTTGATTATAATATGATTCGCGCCCGAAACTAACATGGCTTTACAGAATTATAATCATTAGAATCAGCAATACAACTCCATAAGTTAGAATTGACCTCAAATGTAGCGATTTCTTGAAATCATGAGGTTTAAGGTCAATTGAGGAGCTTGTGGCTAAGTAATAACAGCCGCACGGGTCGATCCATCAGGTTAAGCTACGCTTGCCGGGGTTGGTCAGTGGATGGGTGACTATCTTTACATACCGAGATTCCCTTGATTCTCATAAGGACATATTCTCAAAAAACCGAAAATGGTACAGGTGCACACACAAATGAATAAGTAGAAGGAAATATCTCGGACACTGTTTCCACAGTTTCTAAATACCTGAGTAGGTACTGTTGGAGGTTGCAATGTGGCGTCACTAATATTAGTGTTTAGTCTGTGGTCCTTACATTGACTATGTGTGGAAAAATGGACGATGTTTCCACAGTTTCAGTTCCACTTCACCAAATGATGCTTTCCGAGAGCAAATGCACGAGTGCAAAATTGAAAACATTATATCGCCGTCATGCTGCCAAAACCGATTATCTGCAATTTTGGTCAATTATATGTTAAAAATACCAATTGATTCAGTTTTTTCAGTTCTACGTCTGCCAATAATAAAATAATAATAATAATATCCTTGGACATTTCACACAACGCCATCTAGTCCCAAGCTAAGCAACCTAATGCTTGTGTTATGGTAACGAGATGGCTGATAAACTACTTATATACTTTTTTTTTTGTAAATACATACATATTATAGATAGAAAAACACCCAGACTCGGAACAAATACTTGTAGGTCGTACAAATATTTGTTCGGTGCGGGAATCGAACCCGAGACATGCTGCGCAGCAGTCAATCACTCAACCACTGCGCCAACCGTGTCGTCAAATCAGTTAAACGCAGAAACCCACTAGTTGCAGAGATACTCTGTGCTAATAAAGGGTAATTTATCCATTTCTGTAAAAACTCGCCAGACAAAAACGATTAAATTTGTTTAACGATAGGTTTTTTGATATTACGCCTGCTAAATAATATTAAACTCTTTTAATTGATTTTCTCATTTACGCAATGGAGCAGGTCCACAGATGATTTATTCTGTCAGAGTATTTCAAATGCTGTTAGCCGGTTTTGGAAAAATATTTATTTATTGAAAACTTTAATAACATACGTCAGCAAAAATTAAATTATTAACTTTAACTCATTTTGGCACGCGCCCTTAACATGCAAGATGAAAATAATGTTTTTGTGAAAAAAATAATTATATGAGGTCACCCGGGGCGAAAGCAACTATGAGGCTAAAGCAACTAATTCAATTTTCTCTCAATCTAATCATTTTTGTAGATAGCTCTATCTATTGGAGTAAAGAGGAATCATAGTTTTTTCAAATAAAGTACAGATGGCATCACTAGTTCACCTACTGTAGTACTGACAGATCATTTTCTGTCAGTCTCATTTTGGAGTAACGTGTTGCCGCGTCCTGTGTTATGTTTTATGACATTAAAAATATTTCAAGTCGTTGCAAGAAAAAATAGAAGTGCATCCTAAAAACAAGATAAAACGTAAGTGTTTTTGGTATATTTGGTTAAACTCTAGGTGTTATAATTAACATTTTATTGATATAGTTACATTAACCTCAACTTTTCATGCACGTGGGTTATTGCAACTATTTTTGCAGTTACAATCGCCCCATGCTTTTTGTACGAAAACTGCAAAATACTAGTGACGTTCCGTGTCGATATTTCGATAAGTGAATTTCACGTATTTGCATAAATGTTTAGCTGCAATTAGTATAAAGTGTTTTAGATTTTGCGTAGTTTTAACAAAATGAAATAGCTTAAATAAAAAAATGTACCAAGTTAATACAAAATCCAAATTTTGTTATCAGATGGTCCGAAACTATAAAAGAAAAAAGGAGAAAACTTATTGCTGTGAAACACTTATATTTGTCAAAGCATTTTACATGAGAAGAAATTTTTTCTTGCTTTTATTTTATGTCCTAAATTCCATTAATAAAAAAGAATACTCTAGCTGAGTATAATATACTTTATTCATCTTATTCCTAATGAACACTTAGATCAATTTTGCGTTTTTGCACTAAGAAACCTATATTTAAACCTTTCATTATTGTTAATTATCGAATGTCTTCACACATATTTATCGATAAGTAGTAGGTACTACATCTCAACACTAGTCACTATGGAAGACAGTCGCATTCACCCCATAAAAAAATAAAAGTAAATTTGCTTGAAACTGAACTCTATCTCAGCGACTATAGGTAGCTTTTACAGATAATTCTGTGTGCATCTACATGTACTCTTGACCTCAACATTTAGAAACAGATTACAACAGGATTATAACGAATAGTCACATTTACCCCAAAGTGGGGTGAATGTAACTTTTACTGGTCTTATTCAACAATAATGCAAATTAATGAAAAACCAAAGTCTATTTGTAACTTAATTTATGTCGAAACTGTTCATCGAAAGCTGTGCAATGAAGTACGTTTATTAGAATATCCCTATTATTTAAGTAGCTTATGGTGGAGGGAAGCAAAGTTTCAAAATATTTTTTTTTAGTTGCTTTCGCCCCGGGTGACTTGCATTTAATTAATTTCGGCTAAAGTTACTACGGGTTCTATTATACAACGTGTAACGTTAAATGCGCAAAACCTCTTAAGGGGTCTGTTGCGTCGTTAACTTCATTTTCATATATATGTAGGTGCGGAACAATCGTTAAGTTAGTCGCTAATAAACACCTTTGAAGACAAGACGCATTTGTGATTTTCAAACCAGTTCACAAAAGTGAACCTAAACACCAGCAACAGGGTCATTATACTCATCATTATGAACAACTTTTACTATGGGACCAAACCTGAAATCGCGAAAAAAAATCAGCTGTTCAGTACATTTTGACGAATTATGCGAACAGAAATGTACTGAACAGCTGATTTTTTTTTCGCGATTTCAGGTTTGGTCCAGTAGTAAAAGTTGTTCATAGTGATGAGTACAATGACCTCTTAAGAGGTTTTGCGCATTTAACGTTACACGTTGTATAAACGTCTATGCAGCCAAAAGCGATTAGATGATACCTATAGTTGCCAGAGACTCGCGTTGGCGCCCGGTGAAGTTAGTTCGTTCATTCTTTCATTCATTTTTAGGGTTCCGTACCTCAAAAGGAAAAAACGGAACAATTGTAGGATCACTCGTGTGTCTGTCTGAGTGTGTCTGTCTGTCTGTCCGTCTGTCCGTCTGTCACAGCCAAGTTGCTCCGAATCTTATAGACGGATTAAGTTGAAATTTGGTACACATATGGATTTATGTGACCCAAACACGTACGGCTACAGCAAATAAATGAATTTTGAATATGGGGGTCACTTTTAGGGGGTAAATAAGAAAATGAAAAAAAAAGTTTTGCAAACTGTACCGTGTGATATATCAAATTAAAGGGCTTACTATGAGGGTCTCAAATATATTTTTTTATAATTTTAAAATAAATCGTTTTAAAGTTAACTACTGAGTCTAAAATTTTGAAAAAAAAATACAGAGAATAGTTCTATACCTGTAGATTACAGGAAAACCTATAAGAAGTTTGTGGTCTTAAAATAACATGGTAAATCCTCAATATTGTGAGTACAAACTTACATTTACTGTTGGAATGTATGGGAGAACATGTTTTTCAACTATAATGTTAAGTTTGTTCTCGGGATAATTTCATCCCAACTACGGAACACTTCATTTTGCGTAGTCCGACACGCACTTGGCCCGTTTTTCATTACGACGCGACACATTTCACCTCGAATATGAGGTTATAAGTACCTACTATGTGGTTCCCTTTATACTCTCCTTGCAGAAATGCATACATACGTTGATCTAGCAGATTTTTCGTAATGCTTCATACATTGTAAGATACACCTAGAGTATGGTGGCGGGGGTGGATGGAGTTGCGTGAGGAGCACCATGTCAGGAATCACATAGTACTTATAACCTCATGTTCGAGGTGGATCTAACAATGTATGAAGCAATGCGAATATAAAATCGAGTGGATTAACTAATATACAGGGTGTCCGGTAAAGAATGGATAACCTTGGAATAGCATATTACAGACATGATGGCCGTTCATAAAAAAATACAAGAAAAAAATATTAAAAAAAAAAAAAATAAAAAAAAAAATTTTTTGGAGACTCCAAAAAATCATAATGTACGCACGACAACAGATCAAATTTTCAGTATAAGCTGATCTCGCATTGTATAGGATTTCCTTACAATGAGAGGTCAGTCTAAACTAGAAATGTATAGCTTGATGTGTAGCCGTGTGTACCTACTAGTGGGGATATTTTTTTTTTGTATTTTTTTAAGAACGGCCATCATGTCTGTAATATGCTATTCCAAGGTTATCCATTCTTTACCGGACACCCTGTATGCATTTCTGCAAGGAGTTTTTTCAGTTCTCTACGTTTAGCGGTTTAGGCGGTGTTTTTTCAGTCAGTTAATCAGGCGTACTCTTTATGTTATAATATTAGTAGGTATAGAAGTCATCACGAACCGTCTCGCGCGCAGGTTTGTCGACTTCAAGCCTCCCGAAGCCTTCTGGCCTTAGCACCATAGACCAAATACATAGGTACGCTGCGGCGGGTTATACAAAAGACCGAAGACGATAACCTGCCTCTCTGCTTATAGCGTTTGTGGACTGCGAGAAAGCCTTCGATTCAATCGAGACACGGGCTGTACTGCTGTCTCTTCAACGGTGCCAGATCGACTAGATCGGTATATTAAGGTGCTGAAGTGTTTGTACGAAAACGCCACTTGTCATTGTGTCAGTGCGATTCCAGGACTAGACCTCGAAACGTATCCTTCTGCAGCCCCTCGCCGCAGAAGGATACGTTTCGAGGTCTGGTTGAGACAGGGAGATGTTATCTGTCCGAAACTGTTCGCCGCTGCACTGCAGGGTGTCTTCAAGATTCTGGACTGGAAAGGGCTAGGCATCAACACCAATGGCGAGTACGTCACTCACCTTCGGTTTGCCGATGATATAGTAGTCATGGCGGAGACTATGGAGGACCTCAGTACAATGCTCGATGACCTTAGTAGAGCTTTCGAAAGAGTGGGTCGTGAAATGAACATGGATGAAAAAGGCCATGTTAAATGCTGGCACCACTCTCATGAATATCGGAGACACTACACTTGGAGTTGTGGACGAGTATGTTTACTTAGGCCAAACTGTCCAGTTACGTAGGTCCAACTTCGAGAAATAGGTCAATCGTCGAATCCGATTCGCCTGGGCAGCGTTCGGGAAGCTTCGCAATGTCTTCTCGTCTCACATACCACAGTGTCTCAAGACGAAAGTCATTGACCAGGGCGTGTTGCCAGTGATGACCTACGGCACTAAACCGTGGTCGCTCACAATGGACCTTATTAGAAGTCTAAAGGTCACCCAAAGGGCAATGGAGAGGGCTATGCTTGGAGTTTCCCTATGTGATCGAACCAGAAATGAAGAAATCATCAGGAAAACCAAGGCAACCGACATAGCCCGAAGAATTGGCAAACTTAAGTGGCAGTGGGCAGGGCACATTACTTGCAGAACAGATGGACGATGGGGCCGAAAGGTTCAGGAGTGGCGGCCGCGAACCGGTAGACGTAACGTCGGAAGGCGTCCCACACACCGATGACCTTGTAAAGACCGCAGGATGCGGCTTCCGCTGGATGCGGGAAGCACAAAACCGGTCGAAGCGGTGGTGCTTGGGGACCTAGCAGTGGGTTACAAAGTAGCCTATGTGTTAATCCTGTGCCTTATCTATCTACCTACCAACTTTCATTTAAATCCGTTCAGTAGTTTCAGAGATTAATTTTGAAAGAGACCTGTGTCCAGCAGTGGGATACAAAGTAGCCTATGTGTTTATCCCTTGCCATATCTATCTACTTACCGAATTTCATCCAAATCCCTTGAGTAGTTTCGGATATTAACGTGTACAGACCAAATGTATAGATGAGTTTATAAAGAATAAATGAAAAGTCCTTAATTTTTTCGTCAGGTAAAACTAGCTAAAATTATGTCTGACCCTGTTTTTCTGTTCTTCTGTATAACATTCAATAGACACAACATTTTGTACATAAATGTATAATCGTAAAATTATTATCTGCTTCTATGTATTATTAAAATTGTTAGGCTTAAAGTTAAAATTTAACAAAAGACTATTTTTGATAATTGGCAGCCAAAAGTGATTAAATGCACTCATCTCAGAGATTTTTTTAAATTTTTATCCGTTTCTATAAAGATAATCGAATCAACTAGTCTTGCCTTCTACAGAAGGATAAATAATGCGTCGGAAAATAATTAAAAATATTAATGAAAGCTGGTATTTAACAAAACAATCTACAGTAAACTTTCGTTTTGATTTATTTCAAATTGCACTATTGTGCATTTAGCTAACTTTGGCAGCATGACGACGATATCTATGGTCTATCAACTATAAAGTACTTGCAACGACTTGAGTCGTGCCACCCGCTTATTTTAGTGATTGAATCAAGGGTACACAGGAAAATATAGCGGTGCCACCAATTAATAAAATTATTAAACGTTTCATTTTTCTGCTTACGTGTACTCCTGTCCTTTTGAGAATCCGTCCTTTTGAGAATCTGTCTTTTTAACCGACTTCCAAAAGGAGGAGGTTCTCAATTCGTCGGAACCTTTTTTTTTTTTTTCATTTTTTTTTTATATATGTTCCCCGATTACTCGAAAATGGCTAGACCGATTTGGATTTTTCTTTTTTTGTTCGAAAGGGTATACTTCCCAAGTGGTCCCATGATCATCAAGTCAGGATCTGATGATGGGATCCCATGGAAATCGAGGGAAACCCTCAAATTTTATGGGCACAACTATATCGATTTCGGCATTTTTTATAGTAAATCGTGCATTTGCTCTCGGAAAGTACCATTCGGTGAACTGGAACTGATGATGAAGACCACAGAGGGCCATCGGAAATACTCAATTATATCTAAGTATATCACAGGTTGCGTATATGGTTTATGCTCGTCAAAATGCATAATGGTAATGGTGACTTCACCATGAGCTCCAGTTCTCCAGGTTCTTACTAGGAGAACTCCTCAACAATTAACGTCCCTGCATCGGGAAAAGCAATATTTTGTAAAACGTGATGAGCAGTTGACATTGGGTTATTGTAACTTAGATAAATTACAAACTGAACCACTAAAAAGTGAAAAATAAAAACTTTTTTACAAAAAAAAAAACCGACTTCCAAAAAAAACACTACAAAGTGAAAAATAACTTTAATTTCGGAAGTCGGTGGCAAAAAACTAAAATACAGATCCAAAGACACCGACTTCCGAAATTAAAGTTATTTTTCACTTTGTAGTGTTTTTTTTGGAAGTCGGTTTTTTTTTTTTGTAAAAAAGTTTTTGAGAATCTGTCCATATGAGAATCTGTCCTTATGAGAATCAAGGCGAGATTCCTCCTTGCCTCGGAAAGCACGTTAAGCCGTTGGACTCCTGGCTGTCATTCGTGGATCTTTGACAGTCGTTACGGGTCGTCAGAAGCCCGAAAGTCTGACAACCAGTATTACCAAGGGGTATCGTATTACCCAGTTACTGGGTTGTGGAGACTGGAAGCCGACCCCAACATAGTTGGGAAAAGGCTAGGCAGATGATGAGTCTGTATTAGTTAGTCCCTTAGGCTGTGCGTAGTCTGTCAGTGAATTAATGAATGAATTTAAGATTTTTAATATCTACTTACAACATTATTACTTATATCTGCTTACTTACTACTATGGCATCAATGTATAGATAATAATGATAATTATTTTGATTAAATAAATATGTTAAATTTAAAAAAAAAGAATCTCAATTTTTCAGTATAAATCGGCAATTTCATACTTTAACCCCTAATATTTGAGGGTTAACATTGTAACTGAAAAGCGCTATTAGATGATAGTCACTATTTAAAAAACTCTCGCTTTGATCAGAGTAGACAAGCTCGCGTCTGACTACAAGACGCGTGCGTCCAACAACTGCGTCCCGCTTTGCAAACGCGGTTTTCCCGCGTCGCGGTCGCGTAGGTGTGCAAGGCGCCATAAGATAACACGGGCAGCGTCCGCCGCGTGGCCGACGCTCCCGCTTCCCAGTAGTTCGCAGTCGCTTTGATCGCGCAGGTGTGGCCAAAGCTCATAAAAGATACATAGGTAGGTACTCAGAAGAACGTAGTCGTTCTTCTGAGGGTAGGTAGTAGGTGAGTACCTACCAACCTAACGACGTTTTATGCAACGTGTCGCTTGGCATCCTCGTCAACTTAAAGGTGTGGGTATAGATAGACCATCAAACTGAACAACTTTATCCAATGCACAAACATCGTAATCGCGAAAAAATAATCAGCCGTCCCATACATTTGCGTCGAGTACCTAGTTATTGAAGTTTTTGAAAAATTTTTCGCGATTACGATTTTGATCCCATGGAAAAAGTTGTTCGGTTTGATGTTCTGTATCACATCCTGTAATTTGACGAGGATGCAAAACGACTCTCTCGTTTTATACAACGTGTAACGTTAAATGCGCAAAACCTCTTAAGGGGTCATTGTACTCATCATTATGTACAACTTTTACTATGGGACCAAACCTGAAATCGCGAAAAAAAAATCAGCTGTTCAATACATTTTGACGAGTTTGATGTAGGTAAATGTCCTACTGAACAGCTGATTTTTTTTTCGCGATTTCTGGTTTGGTCCCATAGTAAAAGTTGTTCATAATGATGAGTACAATGACCCCTTAAGAGGTGTTGCGCATTTACCGTTACCTACACGTTGTATAAGGTAAGGTCCATCTGTTCATACACGAAATCTCATAAGGGGTCATTGTACTCATCCTAATCATTCCTAATCATTGTATCATTGTAATAGTAAAAGTTGTTCATAATAATGATTGTACTCATTATTATGAACAACTTTTACTATGGATCAAACATGAGATCGAGAAAAATGCTGTTGATTTTGACGGGTTATGAGAGCATAAAAATGTAGGGAACAGCTGATTTTTTTTCGCGATTTCCGGTTTGGTCCCATAGTAAAAGTTGTTCATAATAATGAGTACAATCATTATTATGAACAACTTTTACTATTTCATTTAATATTCATTAACTTTTACTATTCATTAAGGGATGTCGATGAGATGTAAGGTACTTATATAAGAAAATATAGTGCGATCACTGTAAATGTTTAAAAAAAGCACTCTTATCAGAAAGGTTTAGGTGGTGAAATAAAGGTAAACAATCTTGATGCAACTTTTTACACAAATGCATATTAAACAAATAAACTGCTGCTTAAATTAATGGTTCAATTGGTTTAGTAATCATTATTGTTGTATTTACATTGGTTTTTAGTTGCATTGTATTTTTAAACCGAGGTTTTAAAATAAAATAAGATAAAAGACACATCAAGATTGTTTACCTTTTTTTCACTACCTAAACCTTTCTAGTATAGGTATCTATTATACGGGATAAAATTTAAAACATGTTCCAAATCGAAATGGGAGATTGTACTCATCATTATGAACAACTTTTACTATGGGACCAAACCTGAAATCGCGAAAAAAAAATCAGCTGTTCAGTACATTTATCTACATCAAACTCGTCACAATGTACTGAACAGCTGATTTTTTTTCGCGATTTCAGGTTTGGTCCCATAGTAAAAGTTGTTCATAATGATGAGTACAATCTCCCATTTCGATTTGGAACATGTTTTAAATTCATCCCGTATATCCATAGATGGCGCTAGTAATTAAACTACCAAGCATGAAAGCTTCTGATTGTTGAACGATAAGAAAACTACGTGAAATCTAAAAATATTTTCGTTTTACACAAATGCATAGTTCCTACTTTGATTTTGATACAGTAAACGCAGTGGTAAAATCAGAAGGAAATACAACATATTTTATACGTAAAACATTCCTAATTATTTACTTCAATAGCCCTCCTTCGGCAGTCGGGTAAAAACAAATGAAAGCTTTAATTTTTCCGTAGTGGCGCCCTCTGTTCGGGAACGAGAGAAGTACTAAAGCTCCTTGCTTCCCGTGGGCTAAACTTACCCTACTGATACCGTAATGTGAGTCCGTTTCATAGCATTTGGTTCTAAGCTTCAACCATAGATAGCAGCAGCGACGAAATAGTTATTTTTAACTAGTCATTCGTCATACCTGTTGATGTTCTTAAATTCCTCTAAAAACGTTGTTTAGTTAGGCAAAAGTGAATTGGATCGTGTTTGTTTTTACAACTTAGATATTTATTTTTTCAAAATTAGACTGCTAGACCGATTTTGGTGAAATGCGGAGTGGGTAACTCGATATCTGGAGAAGGTTTGCAAAGAGGACAAATGAACATTTTCAGTTTTCGTCAAAATGAAAATGTTTGATATTAATGGGGTTTGACTACCCCAACGTAATTGGGGAAAGGCTGGGCATATTGCTGCTGCCTAGCCTTTTCCATTCTACGTTGGGGTCGGCTTCCAGTCTAACTAGATGCAGCTGAATACCAGTATTTTACATGGAGCGACTGCCTATCTTACCACCACAACATACATACCTATCTTTCAAGTTATTTTAGCTTATCTTTACAAGTTCAGGATAAATGTACAAGAACTCCATAGGAGATATGTATGAAACTCCATAGTTTTCTTAAGCCCTGTACGCACAAACGAACAAAACATGGTGAACACGAACATCGATCACGGTACATTTAAGGCGGGGTGAAAGCAAGCGCCGTAGGTATTAAATGCTTACCGCAGCCCCCGCAAGGAGTAGCGATACGTAATAAATTACGATGCGCGGGAAACGCGCGCCAAGCGCACCGCTCATGAGTTCATGAACTCGAGTAGGTACTATGTTGCGTCACAGAATAGAGCAATGCAGTAGATAAACTTGAACTGATTAGTATACAAGTTTATTTTGTTTTATTTTTCTAGTAAGTATTTTTTAAAGTTTTAGACAGATTAGGTATGCATTGTAAACTTGAACAGTTAAAATAAATAAAAATAACTACTTATACATATTTATTTTCGTGAATAAGGTGGATTTAAAATCTGACTGACACGAAGACCTTTACCCGTACGATTCAAAACTACGCGCCGCGCACCATTTTACTTTACGAAGGTGTCGCATGGCGTGGGGAATAGTAGTTTCTGTCATTCCCCACGATACCACACCAGTGGTATCGTTTTCAGTGGTGTCGCTGTCGTGGGGAATGACAGAAACTACTATTCCCCACGCCATGCGACACCACCGACTGTATTGTGCTGTTAGTGATGTCCAGCTACATAACAATGATGTGTTACATAACAATTTAGACCTTATTGACATTCATGTTTTTTTGTTAAATTTAGCTTCCAGACCATTTACCAAGTATCTTGGACCAAAAAACAAATGGTTTGTAAAATGTCTATAAGGTCGAAATTAGCTTGACACCCTAGAAATGATATGCATAATAATCTAGACACTTTCTGAGGTGTCAAGCGAATTTAGACCTTATTGACATTCATGTTTTTTTTGTTAAATTCAGCTTCCAGATCATTTACCAAGTATCTTGGGCCAAAAAAACAAAGGGTTTGTAAAATATCAATAAGGTCGAAATTAGCTTGACACCCTAAAAATGATGTGCATAATAATCTAGACACTTTCTGAGGTGTCAAGCGAATTTAGACCTTATTGACATTCATGTTTTTTTGTTAAATTCAGCTTCCAGATCATTTACCGAGTATTCTGGACCAAAAAAACAAAGGGTTTGTAAAATGTCAATAAGGTCTAAATTAGCTTGAGACCTTTATCGTTTTCAGCGAACTTAAATACCACGAAATGACCGTTCATTCCCCACGACACCACTGGTGGTGTCGTCGGGAATGACAGAAACTAGTATTGCCCACGACACCAATGACTGCATTGTGAGTGATGTCCAGCTAATTTTTAAACGTAACAATGATGTGTTATTTTTAAACGACTTCAAAAACGGAGGAGAATATCAATTCAGTTGTATTTTTTTTTTTTTTTATGTTTGTTACTGCAGTACTCCGTCATTTAGAAGCCGATTTGGAAAGTTCTTTTTTTATTTTATTCGTTATGTCAACACAAAAAAAAAAACGGAGGGGCATAACTTCTTACGCTCTAGTTTTTTTTTTCTTGAGAGGATGTGATTACGGTCAAAATGAAAATCCAAGATGGCGGCTGCAAAAATTTTCGAATTTTTCGACATGGGCGTCAATTTCGTGATATTTGAGGTCGCTGAAAACGATAATGGGGCCAATATGAAAATCCAAGATGGCGGCTGCGAAAATTTTCTAATTTTTCGTCATGGGTGTCATTTTCGTGATATTTGAGGTCGCTGAAAACGATAGTGGGGTCAAAATGAAAATCCAAGATGGCGGCTGCGAAAATTTTTAAATTTTTCAACATGGGTGTCATTTTCGTGATATTTGAGGTCGCTGAAAACGATAGTGGGGTCAAAATGAGAATCCAAGATGGCGGCTGCGAAAATTTCCTAATTTTTCGTCATGGGTGTCATTTTCGTGATATTTTAGGTCACTGAAAGCGATAGTGGGGTCAAAATGAAAATCCAAGATGGCGGCTGCGAAAATTTCGTAATTTTTCGTCATGGGTGTCATTTTCGTGATATTTGAGGTCGCTGAAAACGATAGTGGGGTCAAAATGAAAATCCAAGATGGCGGCTGCGAAAATTCCCTAACTGTTCGTCATGGGTGTCATTTTCGTGATATTTTAGGTCGCTGAAAACGATAGCGGGGTCAAAATGAAAATCCAAGATAGCGGCTACGAAAATTTCCTAACTTTTCATCATGGGTGTCATTTTCGTGATATTTTAGATCGCTGAAAACGATAGTCATTCATTTTGACCCCACTATCGTTTTCAGCGACCTAAAATATCACGAAAATGACACCCATGACGAAAAATTAGGAAATATTCGCAGCCGCCATCTTGGATTTTCATTTTGACCCCACTATCGGTTTCAGCGACCTCAAATATCACGAAAATGACACCTGTGTCGAAAAATTTGATAATTTTCGCAGCCGCCATCTTGGATTTTCATTTTGACCCCACTATCGTTTTCAGCGACCTAAAATATCACGAAAACGACACCCATGACGAAAAATTAGGAAATTTTTGCAGCCGCCATCTTGGATTTTCATTTTGACCCCACTATCGTTTTCAGCGACCTAAAATATCACGAAAATGACACCCATGACGAAAAATTAGGAAATTTTCGCAGCCGCCATCTTGGATTTTCATTTTGACCCCACTATCGTTTTCAGCGACCTAAAATATCACGAAAATGACACCCATGACGAAAAATTAGGAAATTTTCGCAGCCGCCATCTTGGATTTTCATTTTGACCCCACTATCGTTTTCAGCGACCTAAAATATCACGAAAATGACACCCATGACGAAAAATTAGGAAATTTTCGCAGCCGCCATCTTGGATTTTCATTTTGACCCCACTATCGTTTTCAGCGACCTCAAATATCACGAAAATGACATCCATGACCGAAAATTAGGAAATTTTCGCAGCCGCCATCTTGGATTTTCATTTTGAGCCCACTATCGTTTTCAGCGACCTCAAATATCACGAAAATGACATCCATGACCGAAAATTAGGAAATTTTCGCAGCCGCCATCTTGGATTTTCATTTTGAGCCCACTATCGTTTTCAGCGACCTAAAATATCACGAAAATGACACCCATGACGAAAAATTAGGAAATTTTCGCAGCCGCCATCTTGGATTTTCATTTTGACCTCACTATCGTTTTCAGCGACCTAAAATATCACGAAAATGACACCCATGACGAAAAATTAGGAAATTTTCGCAGCCGCCATCTTGGATTTTCATTTTGACCCCACTATCGGTTTCAGCGACCTCAAATATCACGAAAATGACACCTGTGTCGAAAAATTTGATAATTTTCGCAGCCGCCATCTTGGATTTTCATTTTGACCCCACTATCGTTTTCAGCGACCTAAAATATCACGAAAATGACACCCATGACGAAAAATTAGGATATTCGCAGCCGCCATCTTGGATTTTCATTTTGACCTCACTATCGTTTTCAGCGACCTAAAATATCACGAAAATGACATCCATGACCGAAAATTAGGAAATTTTCGCAGCCGCCATCTTGGATTTTCATTTTGACCCCACTATTGTTTTCAGCGACCTAAAATATCACGAAAATGACATCCATGACCGAAAATTAGGAAATTTTGGCAGCCGCCATCTTGGATTTTCATTTTGACCCCACTATCGGTTTCAGCGACCTCAAATATCACGAAAATGACACCTGTGTCGAAAAATTTGATAATTTTTGCAGCCGCCATCTTGGATTTTCATTTTGACCCCACTATCGTTTTCAGCGACCTAAAATATCACGAAAATGACACCCATGACGAAAAATTAGGAAATTTTCGCAGCCGCCATCTTGGATTTTCATTTTGACCCCACTATCATTTTCAGCGACCTAAAATATCACGAAAATGACACCCATGACTAAAAGTTAGGAAATTTTCGCAGCCGCCATCTTGGATTTTCAGTTTGACCCCACTATCGTTTTCAGCGACCTAAAATAACACGAAAATGAACCCATGACGAAAAGTTAGGAAATTTTCGCAGCCGCCATCTTGGATTTTCATTTTGACCCCACTATCGTTTTCAGCGACCTCAAATATCACGAAAATGACATCCATGACCGAAAATTAGGAAATTTTCACAGCCGCCATCTTGGATTTTCATTTTGAGCCCACTATCGTTTTCAGCGACCTAAAATATCACGAAAATGACACCCATGACGAAAAATTAGGAAATTTTCGCAGCCGCCATCTTGGATTTTCATTTTGACCCCACTATCGGTTTCAGCGACCTCAAATATCACGAAAATGACACCTGTGTCGAAAAATTTGATAATTTTCGCAGCCGCCATCTTGGATTTTCATTTTGACCCCACTATCGTTTTCAGCGACCTAAAATAACACGAAAATGACACCCATGACGAAAAATTTGGAAATTTTCACAGCCGCCATCTTGGATTTTCATTTTGACCCCGCTATCGTTTTCAGCGACCTAAAATATCACGAAAATGACACCCATGACGAAAAATTAGGAAATTTTCGCAGCCGCCATCTTGGATTTTCATTTTGACCCCACTATCGTTTTCAGCGACCTAAAATATCACGAAAATGACACCCATGACGAAAAATTAGGAAATTTTCGCAGCCGCCATCTTGGATTTTCATTTTGACCCCACTATCGTTTTCAGCGACCTAAAATATCACGAAAACGACACCCATGACGAAAAATTAGGAAATTTTTGCAGCCGCCATCTTGGATTTTGATTTTGACCCCACTATCGTTTTCAGCGACCTAAAATAACACGAAAATGACACCCATGACGAAAAGTTAGGAAATTTTCGCAGCCGCCATCTTGGATTTTCATTTTGACCCCACTATCGTTTTCAGCGACCTTAAATATCACGAAAATGACACCCATGACGAAAAATTTGGAAATTTTCACAGCCGCCATCTTGGATTTTCATTTTGACCCCGCTATCGTTTTCAGCGACCTAAAATATCACGAAAATGACACCCATGACGAAAAATTAGGAAATTTTCGCAGCCGCCATCTTGGATTTTCATTTTGACCCCACTATCGGTTTCAGCGACCTCAAATATCACGAAAATGACACCCATGACGAAAAATTAGGAAATTTTCGCAGCCGCCATCTTGGATTTTCATTTTGACCCCACTATCGTTTTCAGCGACCTAAAATATCACGAAAATGACACCCATGACGAAAAATTAGGAAATTTTCGCAGCCGCCATCTTGGATTTTCATTTTGACCCCACTATCGTTTTCAGCGACCTAAAATATCACGAAAACGACACCCATGACGAAAAATTAGGAAATTTTTGCAGCCGCCATCTTGGATTTTGATTTTGACCCCACTATCGTTTTCAGCGACCTAAAATAACACGAAAATGACACCCATGACGAAAAGTTAGGAAATTTTCGCAGCCGCCATCTTGGATTTTCATTTTGACCCCACTATCGTTTTCAGCGACCTTAAATATCACGAAAATGACACCCATGACGAAAAATTTGGAAATTTTCACAGCCGCCATCTTGGATTTTCATTTTGACCCCGCTATCGTTTTCAGCGACCTAAAATATCACGAAAATGACACCCATGACGAAAAATTAGGAAATTTTCGCAGCCGCCATCTTGGATTTTCATTTTGACCCCACTATCGGTTTCAGCGACCTCAAATATCACGAAAATGACACCCATGTCGAAAATTTGAAAATTTTCGCAGCCGCCATCTTGGATTTTCATTTTGACCCCACTATCGTTTTCAGCGACCTAAAATATCACGAAAATGACACCCATGACGAAAAATTAGGAAATTTTCGCAGCCGCCATCTTGGATTTTCATTTTGACCCCACTATCGTTTTCAGCGACCTAAAATATCACGAAAACGACACCCATGACGAAAAATTAGGAAATTTTCGCAGCCGCCATCTTGGATTTTCAGTTTGACCCCACTATCGTTTTCAGCGACCTAAAATATCACGAAAATGACACCCATGACGAAAAGTTAGGAAATTTTCGCAGCCGCCATCTTGGATTTTCATTTTGACCCCACTATCGTTTTCAGCGACCTAAAATATCACGAATATGACACCCATGTCGAAAAATTTGAAAATTTTTGCAGCCGCCATCTTGGATTTTCATTTTGACCCCACTATCGTTTTCAGCGACCTAAAATATCACGAAAATAACACCCATGACGAAAAATTTGGAATTTTTCGCAGCCGCCATCTTGGATTTTCATTTTGACCCCACTATCGTTTTCAGCGACCTAAAATATCACGAAAACGACACCCATGACGAAAAATTGGAAATTTTTGCAGCCGCCATCTTGGATTTTCATTTTGACCTTGAAATACAAAAAAAAATAAGAAGATACCTAATTAGAAAAAAAACTTAATTTTAAAAAAAAATCTTATTTATGTAGGTATACAGAAAAATACATTTGAGGGCCTACTTATTTTCTGAACATCCCTGCCCAACCCTTTGAAAGAATTCAGGCGTGATGTTATGAAGAAATCTCATTTCCTATCCGATATTCATTATAAAACCACCCGTACTAACTTTATTCTGTGGCACCTACCTATTTGAGATTTGAAAATAGTGAACCAAAAATTTGCGCGTCAGGCGGCTTTATAAGCTCCAGTGTAGGGTTCAAATTCAACTGTTTTACACACTTGATGCGATTGGTAAACATAGGCCGTGATAAAAATAAATACCAATAAAGCTTTTGCGCGCGTGACGTCTTTATTTACATAGGCATAGCGTTCAAATTCAACTGTTTTCAACTCATGTTAATTTGTGCCGGTCGCAGCCGGTGACAGAAGTTAGCGGGGGTGGCGGGTTCGAAAAATTGGCACACGTCCGACCTCCATCACGTTCCGCTCGGGACTAAACGACACGGAGCGAGCGCAAAACACTTGACATTGGAATTAGTGATATAAATATTTTGATATTTCAAATTATGATAGCCGTTATAAATTACATTTTTTACGACCTTTATTATGGCATAAGTTTTATTGTTCAAAGCCTAATATAAATCAAATGAAATAAGATATAGATCATAATTTAGACTTGTCTTTGCGATTTAATTGGATGCAGTAAAGTGCAAGTAATCGTGTATCGGACGGCCGAAATTTGTAGATGGAAGTCTGAACTAAGTAATATATTTTTTTCAAAATTTAAATCCGTGTTATCTACGAATAAAACACTAAACAAAACGACGTTTTTACGGCTCTCACCGCCTTAAAGAAACTCAGAAACCTTTTGAACATTTAAAGTGTTCGATGTCCGTGTTCACCATGTTTTTGTTCGTTCGTGCGTACACGGCTTTATAAAATATACAATAGGTACTACCGACCCGACCCGACAGACGTTGTCCTGTCTGAACGATCCTAGAACCCGACTGCAGCGCCACCTACCGGGTTCAATTGTATTTTCAAACCATCCAGGAACTCATTGAAATATACACACAAAATTTCATCTAAATCGGTCCAGCCGTTTAGGACGAGTTAGGTGACACACACGTACAGAAGAATTAGTACAGCACGCTTAGCATGATCGTCAAAGAAACGGGTTTTGTCGTCGCAAGAATAGACAAAATGGCAGATAGTAGAAATATTTTTACGCATTCTACGCGTCTCAGCATGACAATGTGTAATTTTGTCTATTCTTCCGTCGACAAAACGTCGTCATGCTAAGCGTGCTGGTGCCTAAATTAATTCACGTACATCTTTGACAGTCTGTCGTTATAGGTAGTCAGAAGCACTAAAGTCTGACAACCAGTCTTACCAAGAGGTACCGTGTTACTCATTTACTGGGTTGTTGGCTGTGGCGGTGAGATAAGCAGTCGCTCCATGTAAAATACTGGTATTTGTCTGCATTCGTCGGTCAGATTAGAAGCCAAGCCGACCCTAATGTAGTTGGGAAAAGGCAAAGTAGGTAGGTACATAATTATGAAGATGTATCAAAACTCAAACTCAAAATATTTATTTCAAATAAACCAATTACAGGCACTTTTGAATTGTCAAGGGTTCGGTCAGTCAGAAAGATGAAGCTAGAGTTGCCCAATCCAAAGCGTAGTAGGTTCCTAAGGAGAAGAAGAAGAAGGGCAAGAAACTCCACGGACACTCTTTTAAATCAAAATATTGTTACAATACAATACAGGTCAATCAATACATAGGTATGTATGAACGTAAACGAGGCAAAAAGAGTAAGTACGTAAGAATGGAAGGTGGCGTTCTGTAGTTTCTGCCTACCCCCCTGGGAAGAAGGCGTGAGTTTATCTATATCTATACAACGTTATTTTTTGTTTATAGTAAACCTCTTAAGGGGTCACTGTACTCATCATTTTGAACAACTTTTACTATGGGACCAAACCTGAAATCGGGTAAAAAAATCAACTGTTCAGTAGATTTATCGACATCAAACTCGGCAAAATGTACTGAACAGATGATTTTTTTTACCCGATTTCAGGTTTGGTCCCATACTAAAAGTTGTTCAAAACGATGAATACAATGACCCCTTAAGAGGTTAGAGGTTTAGTATAAACAAAAAATAATGTTGTATATATCTTATTCTTATATCTATATATATAAAAAGAGAAGTCCTGACTGATTGACTGACTGACTTATTGACTGACTCATCAACGCCCAGCCCAAACCCTTGGACCTAGAAAGCTGAAATTTTGCAAAGAGGTTCCCGTTATAATTTAAACAAGGAATAAGGAAGGAATTCCCGGTAGTATGTTCCCGTGGGATATTTTCCGACATACACGCGGGCGAAGCCGCGGGAAAAAGCTAGTGTATGTAGACTAGCTAGTGGCTAGTGGCTAGTGTGTGTATGCAGAGTCAAATAAAATTAGCTAGCGAAACTCCGCACACGTGATTATGGGTCGATATCTAAACACGACAAAATAAAAAGATTTGATGATTTTTTTTTGTGGTCAATGAACGCTGGTAGTGTTTTTACTTGAAGTGTGAGTTGATAAAATCTGTTGTTGAAATATCGATACCCATCACGTCTGTGAAGTTTACACAAAAAATAAAGTTAAACTGATATTTTAAGTGACTACACTGTTGACACAAAGAAACAATTAACATCATCAAATTAATTACTTTTTGTTTTATCATGTTTAGATCTATATACCCTATATTAACCTTCGCTTCTAAAGAGTTTCGCTAGCTAATTTAATTTTACTCATGGGGCGTCAAATTAGCGAAACTCCTGCTGCTACAAAATTTTGGTTACGTCATTCCTCATTCATGTTGAAAATATATAAGTGAGAAATTATATTATATTACATTAATTTTATTATTATTAATAGTTTTAGACAGGGTGTTTCTTTTAAGGTGTGAAGCCAGTGCGAGCTGATAGCAAAGTACCATACCTATCGATTTAACCCCCATGTACGTTCTACGATTTTTTGTAGTTTTCGAGTTATTTTGAATCCCTCATTTCATATCAATGGTAGTGGGTTAAGGATAGTAGTAATGTTTTTATTATCAACTGAGCTCTGCTTACACGTAGAGGAATAGTAAATATCAGGATTGACAAAACTATGCAAAGATAATAATAAAAAAACCGGTCAAGTGCGAGTCGGACTCGCGCACCGAGGGTTCCGTTCCGATTTATGAAAAAGTGTGCTATTTAGAGACATCGTTTTATTTTTCCTGTAATATTTACATAAACTTCTATCACATAGAACAATTTCAGATTTTTCTCTTTACAAACTTCGGAGATAAGGGGGGAACGGTATTTTTTTTTACATTTTTCATCAAAAGTCTGAAACTATGCGGCCTAAAAAAAAAAAAAAAATGTTTGAGAATGTGCAATGAACGCTCTTTCATATGATACCCCACATGCCCTAGTAGCCCTACTTTGAATTTTAAAGACCCCTTCAGTCCCTGTTGCAAAAAAAAACAAATATTCTTATTTCTTTCTTATTTGCAAAATAGTTGGGTAAACGTCATTTAAAACTATTCTAAATATCAGTTGATAGCATTAGTAGTTCTTGAGATATCCAGCTGTGACAGACAGACAGACAGACAGACTGAGTGACACCATAAGGGTTCCTTTTTTATCATTTTGGTACGAAACCCTAAATTATAAAATAAGAAAATCACAAGATTTCGGATACACCACTTTCAACGACCGATTTCAGAAAATAATGCCATATTTAGTACTCTTGTTCAAAGTTGACCCAAAAAGAATATATAATTTTTTAAAGCCTCGTTGAATCAAGAAAAATATCGAAAACAAATTATAACTCGAAAACTACAAAATCGTAGACCATACGAGTACATGGAGGTTAAATCGATAGGTATGGTACTCTGCTATCAGCTCGCACTGGCTTGACACCTTAAAAGAAACGCCCTGTATATGTTGTGAAGACGATGAACCTGGTATAAATTCCTTTACTAAGTAGGTACAATAAGTATTTATCAAAGTCTTAGGTACCTACCAATACTAATCCTAATTAAAATTGGTAGCAAAGCCACGAGTCGTGGTTTTACGTATTTCAGTCGTGTACATTTTGTCCCCTGACGCGACCCGTATAAGGTTTTGGCGCGGTAAATTTCATTTTTCATAAGTTTTTTTTTACAACTTTGACATGTTCTAACTTCGGACTCCCCCACTTCTAGAGCTCAGATCCCTTATCAGGAAAAACTATTGTAGGTATTTTTTCAGCCCGTATAAAATTACTTTTTGAAACTAACGCCACCGCTCGTACCTACTCATAAAAACGTGCTTGGCTATTTTAGCCGTAGGGTAAAAAAAAGCTCTACAAATTAGTTTAAAATTAATGATAAATGATAAATGATTTATTTTCTGTAAGTAGGTTTGTACAAACACTTTTACATGTCAATCATGTTTTTTTTATAACTAGATGAGGTCGGCGTTTCCTATCTGACTACTCTGAGAAGAAAGGCCGAAACAAACTCAGAGGTCACAGTCTCTTTTAAAGTCCAGACATAATCTTGGTCAGATCATGTGAAGGCCATGTAGATTGCTGTCTGAAATGGCCTTTTGAGGAAAGAACCACACAGAATGAGTGGACCTGTCCAGTCAGTGCACGCATTTGTCAGTAATCGTGCAGCTCAACTCAAAACTTATGGAGCTCAACGATTCGACGAACAATACCAAAGAAAAGACATTAGGGGATGCATGTGTTTAGAAAAAAAGTCAATTTAAACATGTGATATAATTATCATATCATGCAAAATTATCTGCAATGTTCTTTGTAGGTACCTACATGCCTGCCTGTAGGTACACAATAACTCACACCTGGCATTATTTACACACCAACACAGGTGCAAAGATTTACCAGGTACCTACTTGATCCCGTTTATGTACGTAGGTTTATCTACAAATTTCCAATTTACACTCGAAAGTCCGATACGACACCGAGTGGCGAGCAAACAAGGAGTGCGCCGCGAGGGCAGTGGGGGGGCGAGAGACCTCGGCAAACCCAGGCGTTTGTACGAAAAACCCAGGCGAGCGCTTGGGGCGTTTCGGGGCAAACACGATGTCTCCCGGGAGCCGCTCATTAGTTGTTCAAACACGCCGGCGGCCACTTTGACAAGCAGCGCGGCAGGACCTGCTCCGTCCCGGCAAGGACCGATCTTCCCCTTCACTGATCTAACGCTAACTATAAAGAGCTATCGGGAGTGCAGATAGTAAATACGCGGTTTGTTTTATTAGACAAACGACGGTGTCTTTGCATAGGCGTTTACGTAAATCTGGCAGAATTAACAAACTGGTCTACGTAGAGTCGGCACATCTTGTGTTGCCAATGTTGAAAATATGAAATAATACCCTTTCATTTAACAAAGACTCGGGAATTAACGGTAATGTTCACGGATTTCCTGAGCATACGTTACCAGATAAGTGTCAAACTGTATCTTGAGGCAGTACGGCAGTACATACATCACTTGATCTTTGTTAATGGCAGCGTCAGCTCGCAATCATGGCGATGGGTGAGGCTCATCAATCACGGGCTCAGGTGCACTACAGCCCCCTGCGCCCCGCGCACCCCACCCGCCCCTCCGGACCCTGCCCTCGTCTGCACTGCACAGTCAAAGGGCCTCGCTCAGAGTCTTCAATTATAGCTGTCGTGGCTACGGAATTGTCTCCTACGTGGTAAAATTTTCGCAAGAAGCATCCCCTGCGAAAACTTTCATTGGTCACCATTGACACCGTGTAAGTACAGTATGCTTACAAACCAACTGAAGAACAGATGAGAAGGAAGTATTAAATAAACTCATGACTTCTAACATGAACCATATAAATAGCTTTGCACGATATGTAAATTAAAATTTGTTGTGTCTCAGTAACATTAAAGATAGGTAGTAGGTACTGTACGCCAATTCATAAAACAAACTGTTTGGAAAGGGTTTCCACTGTAAATTATTTTACCAATAATTTAAAACAGTTTCAAATCCTGTAATTTTTTCGCTGAAACCATCACGCTGAATCTTTTCTGAATTGTTTATGCTGAATCACGAATAATATTAAAATTAATTTGTGTTTAATTACTTCACTTTTAATGATATTAAATATTGTCGTTATCTAAAACGTCGAAACTTTTTGGTCATTAATATTAGTTACAACATTTTAATAGTTTCTGCTAATAGCGTGAATGCGGGATTTTTGCCTAAGACAATAGGAATTTGTTGAAGTTTCATGGTCCCTGAATTCCTGTATTTTTTTTTTAACGCTCGCCGATTCACTAGCGCCCAGTCATTAACGACACAAAAAAGGCAAACATCGCAAACGACCTACGGAAAAAAATCTTTGACTAGCTGCATCTTCGCAACCAATTAGACCTACTATAGAGTGATTTTGTTGGGCTCAAATTTATGGCATGGGAGTAGCACAAGGTTTTCAGGGTTGCAAACTTGGGTATAAACTATTCTTAGGGGACCTAACAACTTAGAAAAAACTGGCCAAGTGCGTGTCGGACCACGCACAATGAAGGGTTCCGTAGTTGAAAAGAATTTCCCAAAAAGAAGCTTAACATTGAATCCCAAAAGTATTTTTTTATGCCAAAAAATTACAAATTCCCAATTTTCGGACTGTTTCCTTTACTTGTGCTGGGAGACCTTGCTTCTTGCCAAATTTCATTATTCTAGGTCAACGGGAAGTACCCTAGGTACCTATAGGTTTTGATTTACTTGCGACAGTTGCGAGTATCAAAATGTGTCGCAAAATGGCCATATTTTTTTATTACGTTGACTTAGAAGCTTGATTTTTTTTAGGACTCTAAGGGACTATAGATTTACATATTTTACATAAATTTCAACTTGATATCTCCACGCGTCCTTGTGAAAAATCGTCTTGACAGACTGACAGAGTTGAACATTTTTTTTATGTGATAGAATTACAAATTAACAATTTTCGGACTTTTTCCTTTATTTGTGTTGTACGACCTTGCTTCATGCCAAATTTCATGATTCTAGAACAACGGGAAGTACCCTCTAGGTTTTGATTTACTTGCGATATGTCGCATAAATGGCCGTATGTTTTTATTGCATTGACTTAGAAGCTTGAGTTGTTTAGGACTCTAAGGGGCTACAGACCTACGTATGTGATATTAATTTCAACTTGATACCTCCACGCGTTTCTGAGAAAAAGGGTCTTGACAGACTGACAGACAGATAGACAGACAGACAGACGGACAAACAAGTGATCCTATAAGGGTTCCGTTTTTTCCTTTTGAGGTACGGAACCCTAAAAAATCGTAGTTACATGCGTGTTTGCGATGTTTGATGTTGTTATTGACTGGGCTACTAAACCTAGGCAGCTGTGCACCTTTCTCATACTATGATTTTTTTACAATTTTTTTAATAGTTGTCGACTTACACATAAAATGAAAATTTGGTTTACGAGAAGTTGGCTAAACTCTGCTTCGGAGCAAAAACCATTTGTTGATTGTATCAGAAAAGCACCCGTGACAGTTTGTGAAATAATATCCACCAAATCAATCATTCTTTATTTCACCAAAATCGTGATTTTCTACAATATCTTTATAACAAAGTCAAAAAGTATTTAATTGAATCGCACTTAGGTATATTTACGTTTCACAATCACGCGTGACGTACGATGCGCTGTGTTGTTAGTTACTGAAAACTAGGTTATTACTAACTTAGGTATAAGTAAAAATGCTGTACCTACGAGCGATATTGGCTCGTACAGGAGTCATGATCCTATGTAGCAACAAATCCATTTAAACGAATTGCAGTAATTTGGTACAATTCAACAATAAATGGTGGAAAAGAAATTAATATTATGTCAGCTAGTAAAACTCTTCTTTGATAAGTTTGGGAGGATGGCAGGACCTTCCCCGCGTCCCTATAGACTGTTAGCATAACCATAACCATAACGCCGTGTCTAAAACCTGACGCTATAGCTCTTTTCAGAACCTGAAATACCTAATAATAGTGTGACAGTTAAGAAAATTACTCGTATTTCAGCAACAGAAATGTTAATTAAAAATATCTACAAGTGGAGTATGGGGACAGTCGCGATGCAGCTCGGCATGTGGCCGGGAGGGCGCAAATCGAATTAGTCGAGGGTAAGTGGAGAATGGCGCACGCACACCACCCATAACCGACGCATTATCAGATTAGATGCCGCGGTCTGCGCCTTGCGATGTGACGTCGGCGGCGTCCGCAAATACATGCAATGTTTTACTAAGGCTGTTTGTCTTGTACTGATTTTATATGTCAAGGTCGAAATTGTATGTAATTTGCTAGCTTTAGTTTTGGGATTATCATTTTGGATTAAATTATTGTAGGCAAAATAATGCGGGCTGTACGTTTGTGTGTGTCTTCGTGGTTATATAGGTACCTATCCTGCGCTGAAGGTTTAGATAGCTTTACAAGCTCAAGCCAACTAAGGCAACCAAGCCAAGTCAAGTGAAGCCAAGCCAAGCTCTACCGACTCTTTACTCTTATCCTCTTATCAAGTAGTTATCTAAAGCTAATTCTGAAACAAACGACCGGCCAAGTGCGTGTCGGAAAACGCACCATGAATTTAAGGTTTCCGTAGTTGAGATGAATTTATAACCAAAAACGATCTTAACATTGCAGTTGAAAAACATGTTCTCCCATATACGTCACGGTCAAATCTCCAACTGCAAATGTAAGTTTGTACCTAATAGCAAATAGTATATTATGCAATTAGTGAATAAAGGACGGATTTAAAGCGAGGGCCATAGATGAATCACGAGCTAGTGAAGGATTGTAACGATTGCTAAAATCCTGAAGTGAAGTGCTAGAATCCTGAGCGACGCGAGTGATTCATGGCCTTCAATATAAATCCGTTTTATTCAAGAGTTGCATACTATACTTTATACCATGACTACGAGAAAAAGAAAGATTTAAGTGAAAATAGAAATTTATTGAAGAAAAAGGAAAGTTAAATTGGCTTTGATGTAAACCAGCCGTGATTTTTTGGGTAGCAAGTTTTCCACTATATCGGCCGCCCTCTCTTTCATAAACTCAGGTGTTAACACATCTTCATCACTAGAATGCATTTTTAATCGATTAGAACAACACTAAACAAACACAAAATTAAAGATTAAAGTAACACTAAACTTTGTGTACGTACAACTTACAGTATTCAAAATAGCGCCAATTTAATAAGGACAGCAAAGAACACAAAACAGTTTTTATTCTAATGCTAAACTCCTTGTCGAAAATGTCGACCAATCAAATTGACTTTAGAACACATCAATATAGGTCGAATACACAGATTACACTTACACTTGATACGGCAAGCCATCCGACCAAGCGTGCGCTGCATGTTCGACTGTTCGTACTAAAAAAAGTCTGTTAGCTCAGTGACGCTTAGCGATTGAAACAATTCTGTTTGCTTTGAGCACATCACTAAATGGCTGGGGTGAAAGTTATCGTAGGTATAAAAAAGATGACACGTTCGATTTTCATACCATCTAATAACATGCCGTATCTAGCCTAGGTACTCTAAATCTGTGGTCGAATACATTGGTGTGTTCCAAATTCAAACATCAAAACAGTGAGTAAAAGTGCTTTTTATTCACTGTTTTCAGTGAATAAAATAAGCTTTTTAGAGGGGGAATGGTATAAAATATTTTTTTTAATGTGTTATAAGTAGTTATAACTACAAATTACTGTTTTCGGAATTTTAATTTTACTTGTGCTTGAAGTTGCTTCTTGCCTACTTATAGGTTTTGATTTATTTGCGAGTATCAAAATATGTCGCATAAATGGCCGTATTTTCTACTCGATGGGCTAAGTGCGGAAACCAAACCCTAATCATAGAAATAAACATGGCCGTATTTTTTTAATACAATGACTTAGAAGCTTGATTTTTTTAGAGCTCCTACGTATTTGATATTAATTTCAACTTAATACCTCAACGCGTTCCTGAGAGAAAGGGTCTTCACAGACTGACGGACGGACAACGAGGTGATCCTCTAAGGTTTTAATTTTTTTCCTTTTGAGGTACGGAACCCTAAAAATTTACAAAAATACAAAAATGTTATTCAACAAACAGTGTGCTAAGGAAAAAATAAATACGAATACCTACAAATAACAAACATATAAGGCAAAAACAAAGAAAAAAGGCACATTCGTCGACAGCGAAGGAGAAAAACTCGGCAGCAGTTGTTGTTTGATTGCAGGTTGCTAAGTGATCACATATTTTACCGCGGAGACTCCTTGTTTTTCATCCCGCGAGACGACAAACGCAGAATACTTACCTACCCGCTATTTGCGTTACTCCTGTCTACGCACTTTGGTTTCTGTAATGATAAAGTGTTACTGGAGTCTTTCTTTCAAGTGGGAATTGCCAGAATCGGAATGAAGTCGAATTTGTTGCATAGAAAATTGCATGATAATTGGAATTGCACACGGGCATGCAAATAGTAGGAACATATAATCTTGTTCTAAATTTAAATTATGTAGCATCTCATACATTAAATAACAAAAAATAAAAAATAAATATTAACAAAAAAAATGTCAGCCTTGTCATAGTAATAAAAAAAAAATATATATAAATAAAAAAAAATCGGATTGAATTGTCGGAAAGGGTATACTTCCCAAGTGGTCCCATTTTTGTCAAAATCCAGTTCTGATGATGGGATCCTGGAGAAATCGAAGGAACTCTTCAAATATTATAGGCACACCTATAGCGATTTGGGTATTTTTATAGTAGCTCGTGCATTTGCTCTCGGAAAGCACCACTTGGTGAAGTGGAACTGATGATGAAGACCACAGATGGCTACCGGAACTACTCAATGATAAATATTTCACGTGTTGCGATTCGATTATTAATATGGTTGCTAAGCAATTTCCGCTCGTCACACAATGCGTGTGGTGAGTGGTTGTTGAGGAGTTCTCCTGGTACTTACCAGCAGAACTCCTCAACAATTAACGTCCCAGCATCGGGAAAAGCAATATTTTGTAACATGTGATGAGCAATTGACATTAGACTATTGTAACTTATACAAATTATAAACAGACCCACTAAAAAGCGAGAATTAAAACTTTTTAACAAAAAAAAAACCGACTTCCAATAATCACTACAAAGTGAAAAATAACTTTGATTTCGGAAGTCGGTGGCAAAAAAAAGAAAGTATATAAAAAACGAAAGACACCGACTTCCGAAATCAAAGTTATTTTTCACTTTGTAGTGATTTTTGGAAGTCGGTTTTATTTTTTTTGTTAAAAAGTTTTTTCTTAAATAACTTTTAAACAACTATTTATTTTAAAATTATAAAAAAATATATATTTGAGACCCTCATAGTAAGCCCTTTTATTTGATAGCTATATCACACGGTACAGTTTGCAAAACTTTTTTTTATTTTCTTATTTGCCTCTATATTCAAAATTCATTTATTTACTTTAGCCATACGAGTTTGGGTCACAGAAATCCATAAGTGTACCAAATTTCAACTTAATCGGTCCATTAGATTCGGAGCAAATTGGCTGTGACAGACGGACAGACGGATAGACAGACGGACAGACAGACAGACGGACAGACAGACAGACGGACAGACAGACAGACGGACAGACAGACAGTGATCCTATAAGGGTTCAGTTTTTTCCTTTTGAGGTACGAAACCCTAAAACGTCCAAAAACACAATTCAACTACAAATCGTAGAACCAATACTAATAATCATGTAACAAAACCAAACAGGAAAAGCAAAAAAAAAACAACAACAAAAAAAAGCCACAGTAGCAACAGTGTAATTAATATAAATAATAAATAAGGTAGCGGGCTGTGTGTCGCGAGCGGGCGCGGCCGCGTGCGGCGTCCCTAAGGACTAGGGACGTTGTAATTTCAATATTGTGAATATTATACGCGTCATTTTCTCACACGATCCCCTGCACTTGTTAGCCCACCCGCTGGGCTTAGATGTGTTTGTATGCTATCATACCAGAATATATGGGACAGTTTGCCTTTTGCAATTAAAATATTATTAGTTAAATGACTTCTACTGCCTCATTGGCCTCGTGGTCGCAGACACTGAGGTCGTGCTGGGTTGGATTCCCAGGTAGGGCAAAGTGTTATTAGGTTTTTCCACCAGGAATTTCTCAGCAGCAGCCCGGTGTCTGTATTTGTGCCTGGTTGATGTCAAATCATCATCATAATACACCATGGCTACGGCCAAGTATATGTATTATTTATTTGCAAGAATATGAGTAAGTATAATAAGTTGATAATACATAGTTTTTCGTCATATTGTACCAGGTACCTGGTGTGGAAATATTAAATAAATGTAGCACTAAACACCAAAAATTACAAAGACACGAAAATTACAATAAAACAGTAAAAAAAATACAAAAATCAAAAACATCATCAATAATGAACACAAAGCACAGGCTGTTTGCTGTGCCGCCATGTCGCACCGTTGCGCGTGCTGAGTCCCCAGTACCTCGCATTCTGCACATAAGTAATGATCTCTTGGATTCTAATCCAAAAAACGATCTGTTTGCAAGTAGACGAAGATGTCAGAAGTAGTAAGAGGTAACCTAAAGCTAATTTTTATTGTTTTTTTTAATTATATTTATATTTTCTTTTCTGTGTCATATATGTCACTCTCTGCCTTTAATTATTGTAAGTAATTGGTTTTTAACCGTGTTAATTAAAGTTAAATAAATAAATAAAATAAGTTGTTGTTATTTGTTTTTAGGTTTTGATGGCAATGGCTCGCCTCCTATACCTACATGGAACTTAAACATACGTATCTGGCTAAATGTGGGTGTTATAGGATAGGGACACCTCTGCCTAACCCTTCGGGGAATACGGGCGTGATGATATGTTATCATCATCGTCATCATTTCAGCGGAAAGACGTCCACTGACATAGGCCTCGGACCAAGCACCGCGATGTTATGTTATGTTACTAGTTAAATAATTTCTAATTGTAAGTGTGCAGTTATTACGTCAATCCTGAACAGTTTTACATTTAAAAAAATTATCAGGATTATTATTGGCTGTTTACTTGAATAGAAATGTCAATACCCCGAACAACGCATCACTAGGGAAGTGAAACAGCGAGTTCAAAATTCTGATCTTACAGAAAAAAGTTATTCGACAAATGAAAAGTCTTTCTTTTATTTTCGTATGAATAGGGTGAAACTAATGAATAATCGATTTAAATATGTGCATAACACCATGGCATAAATCAAGGTAAAGCTTAATTACTTCCATATTTTTTTAAATTTCTACGCAATCTTGAAATAGTTTAAAAAAAATCGTGATATTTAAAAAAGTACTTAAAAATTAGAACATTAATGTATAGGTATTTCAATTAAAAACCACTTAATTTTCAATACTTTTAAATTAATTAACCTTAGTTGATTTTTAAATAAATCAGAATGAAATCTGGAAATTAACACAAAAGATACTTAGGTACCACATTAGCATTTGTGCGTTAGTTATTCAGGCGCCACAGAGGTAGGTACACGCTCACCTCGGATCTTAGACGCGGAGAGTTCTCATAAAGAACTTTTATCGTTATCGAGTTATCCTTCAGGAACCGAAACTAAATGAAATGATTCCGTTTTATTACGCTCCCAGTTTCAGATTTATATAATTGGGTTGTATATTGGCGAAATTATAATGTAAATTAAGCATTTGTGTTTAAAGGGGATCCGTAGTTGTAGCAGGTAGGTAAGTTAGATTTGTTGTCTTTTGGTCTGATTTCGGAAATCAGATCAAAGAGAACAAATCTAACTTAGAGAGCTGTATTGATGATTGTTATATAATTATAAACTGGCGGGAATCATATACCTACGTATTTTGATCAAGATACAACCTGACACTGAACTGCAAATTGCAAAAAACGCAAGAAAATTTGAATTTCGCGGGCTATCACTGAGCGGATCCAACTTAATATTAATAATTTAAACATGATTTCGGCACTGACTTTGTTTGTGTCTAAAATGTTGTTTTGGTTATTAAATGACAATTAAGAGGTGGCCTAATGTCCTCTGCATAGCCTCGTGAAGCGCCTGTCTGGTTAGCTACATCTACCTATACTTAGGTACTGTCTACAAAAGTTTGCTGATTTTCGGATAAAACTTTTTCATTGTTCTAAATCTTTGCACAGCAACAAGTTTAATTTAAAACTACTAAGTAACTAGGTAGGTGGTTCGTACGTCTTTTTTTGTAAAAATTGTTTATTAATTAATTATTTGATCAATCTATGTTTTTTTAAATTTTAATGAAGTACCTATCATTTCATTTAACAAAGTTATAGACTAAATAGCTACAGTCATTCATTAAGTAGGTACCTATACCTACCTGGATCGTTAATTACAACTTTTTTATTTTCCTCAATGACAAAGGAACTGTCGGCGAAAAGAAAAGTAGACAAGTGTCGTGACACGCACCCCCGAGTCACGGCGCGGAGAGGGGGTGCACGCCGACCAATGGGGAGCCTGCGCTGCGTCGACGGCTGCGACCATTGGCCGGCCGCCGGGGGTGCGCGCCCCGCCCCGTCCTCGAGGATCGTCCTTATTGAATTAGGCTTATCATTCGATTTCAAGTGGGGCGAGCGCGCGGTCCTCCGCGCTGGCAAAAACTATCGTTGGGATCCGATACCATCTGTAATCGGCATAATTCGATATAGTCGCGGCTCATCCAATTATGCGGCTGTGAGCCTTCGCGCGGTTTGTTCCGACACAAGACGCACGCGCCCCGCGCGGCGCGGCGCTTTCGCGGCACTATTGTTGTTTTACGCAAAATATTAATTAGGGGTCTTGTTGGAGCACATGTCCGGGTGCTGGGGTAGATAGCCGGTGTTGTCGCTGATCGCCATGGAGTACGGATACCTGAGCGGCGCGGGCGGCGGGTTCGACGGAGGATGCCTGGGCTCGGGCGGCGGCGAACTGTCGTGGGGCGAGCTGGCCTCGTGCGGCCAGATGTCGCAGGCGGCCTACCGCTACCAGGGCATGCGCTACCAGCCTCCACCGCCACAGTGCGCGCGCCCACAGGACGCTGCCATGAGGAACCACCATATATTCCCGCCATCCATGAATTTACAACGTAAGTAATCTAGAAAACTTTGGCCGACGGCATTTTTCTGTCTTGTTTATAAAAGTTGCATTCCGTTACGTTAATTAATACTAAAGTGATTTAGTCTCTTCAAATCTAATAAAAAAAAAAACAAAACAAAACGTAGCTTCAGAAATGACAAAGTTAGGTGCTTTCAAACATAAATTGTCGTAGCGCTACGCGGTTACGACTCCGCGTAACTTGCGTAGCGGTTACGGCTACGACGGCGCAGCGTAGCACTAACCGTAGGCGCTACTAGATTGAACAAAATTCGGCTTCGTCCCATCTTTTGTATTGTCAATGTTTTTGTTTACACGGATGTACTTTTATAACATATGTACCTATGTATAGCCTCTACTCCTGTGTCTTTTTCTTGAACTTTTGTTTTTATATAGAAACGGAAGCGCTCTTTTTATTTAAATATACTGTGTAATGAAAATAGGAGAGAGGAGCTCGTGGCTAAGTAATAACAGCCGCACGGGTCGATCCGTCAGGTTAAGCTACGCTTGCCGGGGTTGGTCAGTGGATGGGTGACCATCTTTACATATCGAGATTCCTCCGTGCCTCGGAAAGCACGTTAAGCCGTTGGTCCCGGCTGTTATTCGTGGATCTTTGACAGTCGTTACGGGTCGTCAGAAGCCCGAAAGTCTGACAACCAGTCTTACCAAGGGGTATCGTATTACCCAGTTACTGGGTTGTGGAGGTCAGACAGGCAGTCGCTCCATGTAAAATACTGGTATTCAGCTGCATCCGGTTAGACTGGAAGCCGACCCCAACATAGTTGGGAAAAGGCTAGGCAGATTGATTGTGTAATGAAAATAGATACTGTCTCTGTCAGATTCTTCCATATTTCAACATCGTGCGAAAATATTAGTTTTATTTTATTTTATTATTTGGGACAACCACAACAGTTAAAAACCAGAGTGCATAAAAGTGGCTATTTATTACTACCTACTTTGCCCGCTGACACATATTTGTAAAACTGTGAATGCAGATCACTTCAAAATCATTTTATAATATTAAAACATAAATAAATAAATAAATAAAAATAATATAAATAAAGTAACGAGTGTAACAACCGTTTTCAATAGTCCAGATGTGTTCATTATAAATTACTACCTTTAAAACTATAAAATTATATGGAAATAAGTGCTGTTGTAACTGAATGCTGAAAAGTCGGTTATGTAATTATGTTCACTAAAATTAAAAGTAACTGGAATAATTGAAAAGTGGTTACAGTCCTACCTACTGCTACCTGAGGGGCAACCGCACGGTTCGATCTTCAAAGTTAAGCAAAGCTTGCCGAGGTCAGTCCGTGGATAGGTGACCATCCATTATAAATCAAGACACCTCCGTGCTTCGGAAAGCACGTTAAACCGTTGGTCCTGGCTGTCATTCGTAGATCTTTGACAGTCGTTACGGGTAGTCAGACGCCCAAAAGTCTGACAACTAGTCTTAATTACCAAGGGATATCGTGTTACTCAGTAACTGGGTTAAGGAGGTCAGATAGGCAGTCGCTTTATGTAAAATACAGGTATTCAGCTGTATCCGGTTCGACTGGAAGACGAGCCCAACGTAGTTGGAAAAAGGCTAGGCAGATGATGGTTACAGAGTCCTACCTGCAGGATAAATAATCTCATATACAAGGTGTAACTTAAATAACGCACAATCTCTTAAGGGGTCATTGTACTCATCATTATGAACCACTTGTACTATGGGATCGACCTGAAATCGCGAAAAAAATGTTCGCATAACTCGTCAAAATGTAGAGAACAGCTGTCTCTACATTTTGACACGAGTTATGCGAACATAAATGTAGGGAACAGCTGACTTTTTTTTCACGATTTCAGATTTGTTCCCACAGTCAAAGTTGTTCACAATGATGAGTGCAATGACCCCTTAAGAGGTCATGCGTTATTTAAGTTACACCTTGTAGAAAGGATTTTGTCGCTTTACGTATGAAAAATGAAGGTTTGGCACGAGCCAACCTCTTTTCACAGACTAAAGAGGAGACTTAGGTACACTGATTCTTCTCTTTCTCTCGTATCAGGTGTGATAATAGTTCAAACTTTGATGGAAAATATTAGCCAGCCGGTAAGTGTAGCGGGTCATCCCAAAACATCCCCCCCCCCCGGTACCTTCCAGCTGAATCCATAGGTACTAATATTAAATTTACTCATCGGTCTGTCTGTTACCTTTTCACGCCTTAACGGCTGAATGGATCTGGGACCTGGGTTGGGACATAGGACACTTTTTATCCCGGTAGTACGCTCCTGTGGGATAATTTTCGAACAGGACGCTGGCGAAGCCGCGGGTAAAAGGTAGCTCTATATCATTATGGTCTTGCCAGACACAAGAAAATAGTAGGAAGCTTTTTAAGCTTTTTGAAGGTAGATTTTTTCCCAAGATGCCCCAGAAGTACCATCGAGGACATTTGTGGTGAACCACATATGTCCGCGATGATACAGTCACCTATAGTATTAGCTGACCCACCCTTACAGAAATGGTTGAGATTTTTTAGAATACGAGTCGTTGGAATTTTATAATTCTTTTATATTTAATTTATTATAGGTATTTAAATAAAATATAAAAGACCTATAAAATTCTACCGAGTCGTATTCTAAAAAATCTCAACCATTTATACAAGGGTGGGTCAGCTAATGCTATAAGGTGACTGTACATTTAAGTACGAGCAGTCGTGGCACCTACTTTGATTCTCATACATACTTCACTGTGCTTCCGCATAACAATTTAATGGAAGATTAGACGAACAGGATGCTGAGCTTTAAGAGTAGGGTCTCATGATCTTTCATGACACCTAGTTTTTTCTACACTGGCAGTCTCAGCAAGTGCTGAATGACAAACAAAAAAAAAATGTCATAGCATACAACAAAATAAATTCAATCAATTAGAGGCACTTTTGCATTGTCAAGGGATCGGTTAGTGAGAAAAATGAAGCTAGTTGCCCATTCTGAAGCGTAGTAGATTCCTATGAAGAAGAACGGGCAAGAAACTCCGCGGACACTCTGTAAAATCAAAATATAATGAAAAAATGTGATAGAAAACTTCGTGAGGAAACCGGAATGTCTAGAACCTAAAATTCCAAAACATGACATGTGACACTACCAACTCTCATTGGGCCCGCTGCTGGGTGTATTGCAGCCTACTCCCTCTCATAGAGAAGAGATTATGCTATGCTATGTATTACTTTTTACATAATTTCTGGGTAGGCGATAAAATGAGGATGTTTTTTAAATAACTAAAACATACCTACAAGTTTGAATAATTATTAACACACTTCTGAAGATAAATGTAGGTAGATAGTGCTCTGATTTAGCTTTTTAATCTTTTAATTAATCCGTTGGGTCCGGTTTGCAACCTCTAAACGGCTGGTTGACACTTCCTGTGACCTGGGACCTGAGGCTAGCTTTTACCTTGGCCAGAGGCTAAGCATTGCCATACAACGTGGCAATGCCACCAGTCTCTTGGGTACTTTACCAGTCGACAGCGAATTTTTCGACGCCATATTTTAGCTAGTTTAGGATATTATATTTTTATTTTAATCATCCATTATTTGAATTTTGTTTTCAACATGTAAACAAGTAATAAAATCGTATCGAAGTCAAAATTGTACATTAATCATAACATATCTTTGACAAAGTGTCAGCTACAAATTAAATCCAATTTACTTAATAACGCACTGTTTTCTATGGAATTTCTTTCGACTATCTCTATCACATTAAACAACGGGCTATCCTCTTTAATTTAAAATGGAGGTATGAACTGCAATTCATATATTCCTTGAAAATCAGTTGTTTACTCTCCCGGATTTGGTGCTACCTATATATATATACAGACGTTAAATTAACAATCACAATTTAGTAAATCTCGTGGATGGAGGAGCTCGTGGCTAAGTAATAACAGCCGCATGGGTCGATCCGTCAGGTTAAGCTACGCTTGCCGGGGTTGGTCAGTGGATGGGTGACCATCTTTACATACCGAGATTCCTCCGTGCCTCGGAAAGCACGTTAAGCCGTTGGTCCCGGCTGTTATTCGTGGATCTTTGACAGTCGTTACGGGTCGTCAGAAGCCCAAAAGTCTGACAATCAGTCTTACCAAAGGGTATCATATTACCCAGTAACTGGGTTGTGGAGGTCAGATAGGCAGTCGCTCCATGTATAATACTGGTATTCAGCTGCATCCGGTTAGACTGGAAGCCGACTCCAACATAGTTGGGAAAAGGCTAGGCAGATTGAATTTAGTAAATCTACTACTTAGCTGATTTCGATTTTATGGTTGCTTTTTCAATTATCTAATTAATAAAGTCTTGATTGAAGGAGGAGTCCTTCAACAAGAACTGGTCCTTAGCAGCTTTAAACAGAGATAAGTAGAAAGAGGGAGGCCTTTGCGCTGCAGTGGGACATCACAGGCTTTTAATAATTTTAATAAAGTCTTGAATAAAGTAATTTTGTGTTTACCGGATAAACGAAGGTAGAGAGAACACAAAAATAAGCAAAATAAACCACTGAAATTGAGGCTTTATACAACAATTTCAACGAGTAGGTATGCCTACAGAAATTACAATTCTCGATTGATTACGAGGAATTAGGTAGATAAACAAGACACATAAGAGGAACAAGATGGCTATCTTGTTCCTCACATAAATCTCAATATATCCTCTATAATCAATAATATTTAAAAAATTAAATGAAGCCATTAACAGCACAATGGGAACAATGCATTCTCCTACCCTTTCCAAATCTATTTGAGGTCGGCGCAACATGTCTTTTTGTTCCATACTTCTCTATTAGTCGTCATCTCGGTAGTCACTCCCTTTCTAGCCATGTAATTTTTCACACAGTCCATCCATCGTTTCTTTGGTCTTGCCTTACTCGTATAGCCATCCACATTCGTACTCAAAACTTTCCTGCCGACATTTTCCTCAACGATGTTAAATATCTATTGGAAATTACTCTAATTACTTACCTGATAAAAAATAACTATCACCAAAGGACGTAATTCCAAGCATAGATTGCACAAATTACCTTCCAGTTCCACTAATGTCGAGATTATAATGGGCGAATACCTTGGCACAGTTTAATAAAGCCTAGTACCCACTGTTTCACTAGACGTTCCAAGTACGAGCAGATGAATTACAAATAAAAAATTCATGCAAACTGAATCAGTGGTTCTCGCGTTGTAAACGTACCAACGGACAGACAGACGGAGAGAACTTGCATTTCGTAATACGTAAGGATGGTTTTCCAAATACAATGAAATTCATAATTCATTGTGGAATGTTGTGGAGGCATGAGATACTAGTTTGTTACTAATACTGAGTTTGTATAGAAATTGGTTCTGTATCAAACAATCAACCATTTGGTCCTAATAAATATAGGTAGGTAAGATGCTCTGGTGCCATTTTCAGATGAACTGTATAGGTACCTTGTACTTACTTATTCTAACCACAAAATTATCATTTTAACGCACAGTAATCACTACTTTTATATATCTTAACAATATCCCAAAAAAAAATCAGTTCAGTGCAATTTTTTACAACCTAACGCGATTTATGTGTCTGCGGTGACTGGCCTATTTGAAATGAAATATATTGTGTATGAGATCTAACGTTATTTGAAACCATCATGAAGTACCTAGTACAAGCAACAACAATAGTAGTAGACTTTAAAATAGTGTAGGTAACTTTGTAGAGCAATCTGAAAGATAGGTATATTGACTGTAACCTTGCGGTAAAAAGAGAAGGATGCGTTAATTGAACAGTTAACGGATCCTTCTCTTTTTTCCGCAGACTTCTGCACAGAGTGACATGAGCCAGCAGTTTGCAATGTTGTTGGAGTCGAGCTTCTTCGTTTTAAATCTTTTCCCAGGACTGCTGCATGTTTTGGTCAAATCAACTCAAATCTTGTTTGCTAATGTTTGTCACATTAATGCTATCTTTTGCACTATATTATCTTTATTTGACTGCTAAAGCTGCTAAAGCTAAAAAAAAAGGGACAATATAAACACATTCAAACGCAGACTAAGGCAATACATCACAACACTTTATTTATTTATTTATTTATTTCAATTGGTCTTACGAGCTAACAGACATACCATCCAAAACGCTCATATGATTAATTTCCTTACAATAACACTTGAAATAACATAAAAAGAAATATAGGTACTAATAACTCTAATGTCTCCGGCCAGTGATATTGTGGGTGAAGAGAGGTAGATGAATTATACTCTTACTAGCTTTTGCCCGCGGCTTCGCCCGCGCGGATGTCGGAAAATATCCTTCCAAGGGGAACAAAAATCCTTCCTTATTTCTTGTATATAAAGGGAACCTCTGTGCAAAATTTCAGCTTTATAGGTCCAAGGGTTTGGGCTGGGCGTTGATGAGTCAGTTAGGACTTTTCTTTTATTATATTGAGATAGCTTCTGCCCACGACTTCGTTCACGTGAAATTTCTTGTGCCCCCGACACACCCCTCGCATCGCATTGCCTGCCCGCGCTATTTCTTCGTTTTCGTTTAGCGTTCTTTCTGACTTTTTTTCTTTTTGCTCGGCACCTAACGGTCCTAGAGTGATGTTAAATATGCCTGTATAGCCTTCTTAATAATTGGGCTTATCTAATGCAAAAATAATTATTAAAGTCCGACTGGCAGTTCCAGAGATTAGCGTGTTCAAACAAACAAAAAAAGTGTGTGTCAGCTCCGATGCACGACTGGAGTTTGTTCCTGTTTTTGTGCCGTTCCGAGTTTCCGACTTTCTATTTTTCGGTCATTTCTGTCGGGCTGGGTTTCTTCAATGAATCAGTGCTATACGAATATCAACTTTAAGGTGTAAAGACACTCGTCCTCCTCTCACTCTTACCACTCCTCCTCTCACTCTCACCCCCATCTTCCCACCCATATTCCCTCTCTCCCTTATCATCCCTTTCACTGCCCCCTCTCACCCCTTCACCCTTCCCAACCACTCTCCCTCTCACCCCCCTCACCACATACCCTTCCCGCTAACCTCCCCCTCCCCCTCTCACACCCTCTCATATCCCCTACACCGCTTCCCCTGCCTCTCTACCCTCACCAACTCCTCCCCTCCCTCTTTCCTTCTCCACACCCTACCCCTCACTACACCCTCCTCCCTTCTATCCCTCTCATCCTCCCTCCATCATCCTCCCCCTCTCCCTCCCCTCTCACTCCTCACCACCCCTCCCCTCCCTCTCCCTCTCACCAAACCCTGCCCCCCGTTTCCCTCCTCACCACCCCTCCCGTTCCCTCCCCCCTCTACCCTTCCCTCTGGGGAAAAACTATTAATGACAAACTTTGTTACTTGCTTAGGCAAGTATTTGTGACAATTTTCAAGTTAATTAACCAAATGAGTAAGATTTTTCATATAAACTATATTGCCTTTTTTCACCACCATAGGGGTGGAATTTTAAAAAATCGTTTGGGATATTTCCGTAACTTGACTGAAAGATTATTTAAACCAATTTTCGAGTTAATCAAGCCCCGCAGTAAATCCTGCCCTGTAAAATTGACTACCCCTTTTCATCCCTATATGGGTAGATTTTCGAAAAACCGTGATACACGTTATTCTTCATTTTTGGTTTCAAGTTTAAATACTGAGTTTCGAGTTAATCGGAACGCCCGTTAAAATTCCTCCATACAAAACTTTGACACCCCCCAATCCCTCCTGAGCGGGTAATTTAGGAAAACTAAAAATGTCAAACTTTATAATTTACTTAGATAAATATTCATGCCAAATTTCAAGTCTATTAACTCAAGGAATAAGATTTTTCATACAAACATTCATCCCCTATTTGTCCCAATGTCCCCCTTAGGGATGGAATTTCCAAAAATCCTTCCTTAGTGGATGCCTACACTGTATAAGGTATCTATGTGCAAAATTTCAAGTCTCTAGGTCCAGCGGTTTGGGCTGTGCGTTGATATATCAGTCAGTCAATCAGTCAGTCAGTCAGGACTTTGAATTTTATATATATAGATTACTATACACGCTCCGCAAGTGGCATGTTGAAATCTGGCTAGTTAGCCACTTTTCGACGTCTTGTCTCATTTTTGCTCCCGATAATTACGACATGCCGTCCTACTTCCACTTATCATGTAATGATTCGACCACAGAGCATGTAGATTCGACATTGTGCCGTTTTTGAATATCAAATGTTGGGTAGGTGACCTGTCTGCGTCTTTTTACTTATAATGTCGCTGTCTCCAGCACCCTAGAGGTAACTAATGTATTAGTACTAAACTAACACTTATGTATCTCATTATAAGCGAACTACTATTTGTTAAGATCTTATGAGAAATAAAGTTCTTTAAACCGAAAGCCGTAAAATTTATTTACCTACACAGGCTATTAGCATAAAAAAATAAATTTCTTTAAATCATATTTTCAACAGCTGAACACTGCTTCAACGACTTCACGTTGCCTCACCTACTTGATTGATTGTATGAAATTGTTTTTCTTTTGTTTTATTGCTCGATGCCGATACCCATCATGCCAGTATTACAAACTGCAATAACGATATAATGTCAATATTTGATGCGTCTTTGTTTATTCATTTATTGATTTAGGATCTCCAACAAAAGATGTACACAATACATGAAATATAAATAAAGGACAACATAAGGTAGGTATTAAGTAGGTATAATCCTTCACTTATAGGAGACCACAGCATGCAAGCTAACAAAGTTAAAATATTAATATTATGTAAAATTTGGAAAAAATAATAAATTTTTAAAGGACAAGAATACTGTCTTCAAAACAATGAACCTCCTTGCTAGAAGTAGGTATCCATAACTTGAGCTTTGAAAACGGCAAAAAATAAGAGCATAATACTTAACGTTGTATTTCTGCTGAGGAGCTATGTTTAAGTTTCTATTACCTACTATAATTTATAAAATGTCTCAGTAAAAGACGAAACAAACTTGGAAACCAAAGCGGAAAAAGGTGGAAAACCTTTCTTAAACTTTATCTTTATTGCTTTTACTCTTAGTAATACCAAAGTGAAACCGTTTTCATTTGGTGAACAAGTGGCGGGACGGGAGGTTGCGACGACGACGCCGCCGTCGGTCACGAAACAAAGACTAGTGCACGGGGTGGGGCGGGCCCGAGGGGTGAGTCCTCGCCGCGTGAGCGATTGCGTCCCTAATTGGCAGCGGCGTCCGCGAGAATCTTAAGGGGAGGACAGCCGAGCTCGAGCGAGTCTTCTCTGCATCTTGTGGCTCACGGGTCTGCGTAGACCTACCCGAACCCCTCCCCCGCCCCCCGGCCCTGCCGCACCCAGCCCCTCCGACGCCCACGCAACACAATAACTTACTTCGGGCGGCAACTCTCACGTAATCTCGAGTAACTCCGGATTATGCCCGTTAATCACTCGGAAATTAATTACAAGTTTGTGTATTAATTGTAGTACAATTACAAGAATTACAGGGTTAAGATTACGGTGATTCCATTTGCATTCCGTGGAGAGTTATTATATGACAACAATCGGTAGACTTCCTTACGGTAAATTGGGTTTAGGTAGGTACACGTTTGTTTATCATTTTACATAAGAATATTGCATTCTATGTCGTAGGCTTTTACTGAAAATCCTTTTTCATCTTAAATGACGAAAGCAATGTTATACAGGATTATTGGTAAAACACCAGCAACCTCTTAAGGGGTCATGGTACTCATCAATATGAACAACTTTTAATGGGACCAAACCTGAAATCGCGAAAAAAAAATCAGCTGATCCCTACATTTTGACGAGTTTGATTAAATAAAATGTACTGAACAGCTGATTTTTTTTTCGCGATTTCACGTTTGGTCCCATAGTGAAAGTTGTTTATAATGATGAGTACAATGACCCCTTAAGAGGTTGCTGGTGTTTTACCAATAACCCTGTATAAAGAGTTGAAATACATGCAATGTTAAGCTCCTAATAAAGTGAAGTCTTTACTTTAGGATTTGGTATCAACAATCATGTAGGTACAAGTAATTAGCAATTGCTAATCGATTTCTGAAAAATGTTCTATAGTCATCCTTCCAAAACAGAATTTTTAATATTATTATTGACCCCCGAAACGACAGTTTGAATGTTAAAACTTTATCTCATAGACAAAAATAACTTAACTTTAACTTGTTGGGATAACGGTACATTCGTTCTCTTAAAACATACCCAAGGTTCTAAGCGATGTCTTTTAAAAATCTCAATCCAGAATATTTTCGCGTAAAGCAAACATTTTATGTGTTCGTCCCACGTCCACAAAACTGAGCATTGCGGAGGGAAAACAGGTCGGTATCCTAACTCGATATCGCCATTTCTATTCTCATGTCGCCTTTGTATGCAAGTGGACGGGTTAATTCGATTTGGTGCGAGGACCGAGGGCAATATTTTATCGCATCATGTGATCTATTCTGTCCCAGTATAGTATAGTAGAGTGGGTCATAAAAAAGGCAATATCTCACAGTTGAGCTGAGCCGGAGCCGCGATCGTAACTTCTACAATGTTACTGCGCCGCACTCGGCGAGGGAGCTGACTTTTATTTTTAGAAAAGAAATTATTGTTTTCTTGCAAATGTGAATATGTTAAAGCTATACCTACATGAATTCGTCGGCACATCACTGGGATTTTGTTTCGCTAAGTCACGAACTTTGTTCTTAAAGATTTTGGAGAGAAATGTTACTTTTGTTTTGTATAGGTATAATTTACACAAGAAAGCATAAAAATCAAATTAAAAGTGGTGAGTAAATGATGTATGAAAGCAAGATATTTGCCTCAAAACCGTCATTCATTTGGCATCGGCTAAAGAATTGGCATCTAAAAATAAGTACCAATATTAAACCTACCATATTCTATGTAGATGAGCGTTGAGGGGCACGTGCCGCCACCCCGCACAAATTTTATTTAGCTTCACGCAAAAGTGTTTCCGTTTTACAGCTGCCATTACGCAAATTTACCCACATGTTTATTTGTAATATAAAATATATTGCTGTTGCATATTACACAGTGTACTCTGATGTACCTACATAACTCTTATTCTATTTTATTATATCCTCGAGGCGGGCTTCAAGATTTTTAGATTCATGTAACAAAGTGAAAGTTTGAAACTGGCTGATGTATGGAGGCGTGAAGGCGTCAGGAAGCCGTGTAACACGGTCGCGGGGCAGTATTCATTAATCTAAGCTGTAACCCTTGCCGCGCGGGCGTCAGCGGGGGCACCGGCGCGGCGCGCGGGGGGCGGTGGCGCAATATGCCGCGATGACGCGCCGACATCGCCTGCATTATGGATGTTGGCGAACTTTTCGCGTGACGCGAGAAAAATGAACCAAGCCTCACTTAGAGATGGATCGCGATATAATTTACTGGGTAAATCCCAGCTCGCGGGATTCGAGCTGTCATGTGTAGTAGTTTGGAGATGCTTTTTCAAATATACAGTATGTTTATGTTGCTAGATATTTTTGTGTATATATAATGACCATACCTATTTACAAAGCTATACGTAGTACTACTTGTCAACATCGTCGACTAGTTTCTACTATCTATAGCTTACCTTTATTCAATACATGCTACATAAACACCCAAACATTGTCAAGACTACAAAACCGCATCATAAAACTTGTAAGAATATTCAGAATCATAAGATTCCCAAGTGCAAACGTGCCTCTGATAAAGTCCTTAGCGCCCTTCAAGCAGTCTCGCCGTTCTGTAATTAACAGGCGGAGTCTCGGGAGGGCTGGAGTGTAGGGGGTGGGGGGGGGGGCATGGATCATATCACCTGTGAATTAATCGCTCCGTGACGATTAATTAGCGCCACGTGCTCGCACGCAGCTCAGGCTCGCAACACCACGTGACTCGCCTGCTAACTGCCTTCATTAACCTTGAATAGCTTAAATACATTGATTTTATGTACTTAATGAGAGCCAAATTGTTTTAGGGAAGTAGTGCTACGGGTGTCATTAGGATAGTAAGTAGTACTTACACACTTTGCAAACAAGTAAATCCACGTTCTAACAACGAATCCCCAAAAGTGAAAAGGTACAAAAATACTTTCCCAGTAAACCCGGCTCACGGCTCGGCAGCCTCCCAATAAAACATAACGTTCGCAATAACAATGAGCGGCCCTGCCTGACCCACGAACTGCAAACTCAAATTAAACATCTTATGAACAGAAACATCTTGCAAAGATCCTCTTCATTAGGTCCCGCAAATTGCGCGGGGGGTGCGGGTCGTGGGGGCAGTGACACGAGTTGCCCCCCTACCCCATGTCCCTCCCCGCAGCCTCTATTAATAATGCAAATGAGACCGCAGCTCGGCCAAGAAGCGAGTCTCGATTAATTCCGGTTCATTTGAGGTAATTGTCGCTGCGCGTGCGGTCTGTGGTCTGCTGAGCCCGCAGCCCGCTGCCACATCTAATATCTAATGCCAGTTAGGGTTATGGTTTCATAGGATCATGTTTTATCGCCACTGAACATTGTTGAGTTGTTTTGGATATTCACTGCTACAATAATCATCAGATTTCGGTCTTTTGCTTTGCGGCCCTTTTGTGTTTGTTATATAACTTATAATAATATTATAGCTTTTTTACCCACTTTTCATATACTACGCCATTCATTTAATAAAGCACGTTAACTAAGAAAATACCTAATACATTTTGAAGGATCTATCTGTGATTTCAGTACAACGTCACTTAATTAATATTCATTTCAGAAACTCTATTTTTACACAATGATACTCTTCCTAACGTTAATACTGGTTTAATAAATTAAAACGATTCGATTTACTTTAACTTAAGTTGCACAAAGATGCACGCGACGCTAAATAAAAAGGAGTCCATTGCCTCACGTAGCAGCGGGCTACGGCGTAGCGCTACGACGATCGATACTTATGCCACGCGACAACCTAACGCTACGAGTTTTTCTACGTTTTTGACAGAGCTATATTTACGGCTGCAATATAATATCTGGATTAAAACATTTAGTTACGTTTAAAAAAGGAAAATAAAATATTTCCTAAAAAATAACAAATGCTTTGATTAAGTACGAGTACATCAAAATATTTCAACTGAAGGTGAAATTTTTTTAAAGAATTTTTAGTAAGAATGAAAAAGTTCTGCCGTTAATTTTGTCTAACATGTGCAACAATGCATTGGTTTGATATTATATGTTATTAATCAAGCAAGATGATCGATTTAATGAAATAATCAAAAGTGTAAACGGATAAAACTGCAAGTAAAGGTAGTGGATGGTTGATTTTATAAACTAAAGCTTCATCTTCTCGGAAATTTATGTAACTTTTAGCCAACTCATGGATGTACAAGATCACTTACTTCATTTATCTTAGAAATATTGAAACTTTATCAATGAACTCATCATAACTGGTACATTCAATAATTAAAATTATACACCAAGCCCACTTACTAATAGAGATAAAGCAGCAAAAATATGCCGAAGTGAAACCTCGTGCAGTACTAGTGGTACATAGGTCTAGGTATATTGTGAACATAACGTAGGTATTGAGAGCGCGGGGAGCGTCTCCGCACGGGGGGAGACAAAAATGGCCGCTCTGAACCTGCACCTTGCTCCTACCTACTTATATTACCTACTCATTAAATTACTTACTTAGTATATGGAAACTGATTTGTTAACGAAAATCTTATGAGGTTTAAGTAGAGTTGGTAAGCTTTAAAGTTCATAAAGATTTATCCAATGTGAGTTAGATGCCTAATTATTCGTATAAATTAACCTATGAATTTTATTATTAGGTTCATTGGTAGTACCTAGTACCTACCTACATGAATTTATCTGATATTTTAAGGGTTATTCAAATAATTCTTTGAAGCCTTTTGTTGTGCTTCTGAGTAAAGGACTCATATATTATATTGTAGCGATAGAAATGTAATCCTACAGTCAGTATTATTGTTAAAACAACTGTGTAACTTCTACTGTGTGAGTTGAGGTGATGTCAAAGTATTGTTCATAATGCTGGGAGCTATTGTTTTTAAGACGGAGTTATTATCTTATCTTATATAGGTACTAATAATAAAGATGAAGAGTTTGTTTGTATGTTTGAACGCGCTAATCTCTGGAACTAACAGTCGGATTTGAAAAGTTCTTTTTCCATTTGATAGCCCAGTTCTCGAAGAAGGTTATAGGCTACTTGACATCACGCTATGATCCTTAGGAGCCGAGCAAAATGAAAAAAGTCAGTAAGAACCCTAAGCGAAAACAAAGTAGGTAATAGCGCGGGCGCGCGATGCGATGCTTTAGTATATTGTGGTGTCTTACGACTTCCACGCGAGCGAAGTCGCGGGCAGAAGCTATAAAAGAAAAAGAAAAGTCTCGTTTTTTGATTGTAAACACCACAGCAAAAAATGACGTATCATTTTTGATGACTGCATATTTATTGATTTACTATCTTACGTCTTATCTACGAAATAATCATACAAAATATAACAAAGTAGTTTTGTCTTTCACAGCTGGCCTTCCATACAAAGTATACGGCGGTCACGAGGGCTCACTGACGGAGAAGCGGAAGCAGCGAAGAATCAGGACGACGTTCACGTCAGCTCAGCTGAAGGAGCTGGAGCGAGCCTTCCAGGAGACGCACTACCCTGACATCTACACCCGGGAGGAGATCGCCATGAAGATCGACCTGACTGAGGCGAGGGTACAGGTCAGTCAAGCTGTTTAATTTTGTCTAGTTTGATAAGGACAGTCGAAAAAAACCGGTCAAGAGCGAGTCGGACTCGCGCGCCGAGGGTTCCGTTCCGATTTCTGAAAAAGTTTGCTACTTAGAGACATTGTTTTATTTTTTAATGTAATATTTACATAAACTTCTATCACATAGAATAATTTCAGATTTCTCGCTTTGCAAACTTCGGAGATAAGGGGGCGGGGAACGGTATTTTTGTTTACATTTTACATCAAAAGTCAAAAACTATGCGGGCTAAAAAAAGATAAAAAATAGTTTGAGAATGTGCAAACAGTGTTCTTTCATATGATACTCCACATGCCATAGTAGCCTCACTTTAAATTTTTAAGACCCCCTTTCAGTCCCAGTTGCAAAAAAAACATAATTATTTTTATTTCATTCTTATTTGCAAAATAGTTGGGTCAACGTCATCTAAAACTATTCTAAATTTCAAGTTGATAGCATTAGTAGTTCTTGAGATATCCAGCTGTGACAGACAGACAGACAGACAGACTGAGACACACCATAAGGTTTCCTTTTTTACCATTTTGGTACGGAACCCTAACAACGGGGAATTTAGATGTAGAAATACTGTTTAGATTTTTACGACACCGAATTGTCACGTAAAGGAGGTTTTTCAATGATATTTTTCTCTTAAATCTATAAAACTGAATTGTAGATGTACAGTAGGTATGTTTGTACCGAATACATTCATATTCTGATTAAATTATTCTTTGATTCAGCATCGGTGAAACCAAAATGAAGATAAAAAATACGGATTTAGGGAGATTATTCTCATAAGGCTTGAAAAAAATAAATGGTTTCCCGCGCCGTCCGTCACATTTCCGCAGTCCAATTAGCGTCCAGTAATTCGAGTGCGGCTGACGGGCGGTGCCTACGAAAAAAAAGCGAGCAGACATCGTGCGGTTAGCTCTAGTTAATTTCATAATAAGCGCTCATTTTTATGTGAGTCAGATCTGCGACGTGTGCTCCTCCTGAATGTTTAATGCAATTCAGAATCGGGCGAGTGCTGCGCCTTATAGTTATCTGATCACGTATACCGCGCGGTGACTCCGCGACCTGATCACGTATTCCGGGATATGACGCCCTCGGCGCAACCGACACTCTTATTGTTCCCAACGACACAAACCTACATTTTGTTTCATTTCTTTTCATGAAACGTGTTTTCATATTTTCGATTCGGTTGCTGTTATACCGACAACATAACATTTGTGTAGGTATGTTTGAGTATATAGGCACTTGTAATGGATAAACAATCGCGTTGTTGTATACATAAGCGGGAGGCACCCTCCCGCGGCGCGCTCATTACGTTAAAAAGTGTATTGGAATGGTGGGGTGCCGCCATAAATATAGCGGGCGGTCGCGTAACTCAAGCGCGCGCGACTCCTGATAATTAAAACTCGCCTGGAAAATACGAATTCACATATTACAATTAAAACCAGATAACTGCAACGAGCGGGTTGTTTTTTGGTAAATATACAAATATCAATTTAATGTTGCACTGTATTTTATATCTGCAATTAAGCAGTGGCGCGTTTTAAATTTTGAATAATAATTCATTTTGTTTGTAAATACTTACTCGATATTGGTAAAAGGCTTTTGGTTTTTACAATTTTATTTTATCTTTATTATAATTAAAAGATGTTGAATTTCGGCAGATAGAATCATTTTTATGCAAATAGGTGTACCAACAATCACGGAAGCTGTGGTCAGCAACGAATTTACATTAAAAAAATACAAACGCAAGAGCGGCGCGACTTGTCCTAATTCAACACGCGGCTCCTACCCAAATTCATCAGAGGCTGTGCGCAAACAGTGCTCGTCGGCGTAAGCGTTAAGCAAACGCACAATTTGCCATAAGCCACCCGTCCGGTGTGAAACAAAAAGTCGGCCAACTGTTCTGTTAGAGCAAAAGGAATCACTTGAAAAATGACCAGCTGCTTTTTAATACACAGCGTATTTTTTCTGTGCCAACGTTGTCATAGGGATAGGGCAATTTAATCCATCAAGCGGTGTTGCACGGTAGCGTCCGAGTCAATAAATTCTATATTATCACAGACCATTTTGGTTTTATTGTTATCCCTGTGCGGCGGATAGATTAGTTCGAGTTGAGACAAGGGTGTATTGTGTGTTTATGTTTCATTAATGGAGTCCAAACCATGCTTCTCACAACACGTTTCTGAAGACCTTAGGTATAATTTGGTATATTGAAATAAGTCAAAATTAAAGTATGATGAATAAAAAAAAATATTTTAATGCATAAGTGAGTTTGTGTGTTTGTTATGGTGGACATAATATACGCTACGAGAAATCGTTACGATCAGACTGTACAGTTTGAACGGTACAGTTTATCGTACATGACATACAAGCCATATACGCTACGAGAAATCGTTACGATCAGACGGTACAATAAACGGTGCCGACGCACACATGTCAGCGATGGCTTCGACGGGCGACGTTTTAGCAGTTGTTGGATTAATATTCGCCCTGAAAGAAAAAAAAGTGAAGCGGAAAAAGCGTAGCATCTGGTGCAAAGAATGGCTAATGAAAAGAAGTGTTCATTCTCATGTCAATTTGTTGGCGGAATTAAAGATGTTTCCAAAAGACTGGCACAACTTTTTAAGAATGGATCATGATACGTACTTACATCTACTGAATATGGTAGCACCAATTATCGAGAAGCAAGACACTATTATGAGGAATTCTACCCCATCACATTGTGATACTCTTTGCCTTTAGTATTTCAAAGACAAGGTTCACTGCGATATAGCTCAATAAATTGTTCTAGCCATTCGCGATTAGTTTGAGACGTCATCTCCATGACGACGCGTGCGCACATCCATCCGAACTGCGAGTGACAACAAAACTGAACACAAAAACTGACGAGCGCATACACGTTACGATCAGTCGGCACATCAGTTCGTCCGATTCCGATTAATCAATTGAAATTTTCATACTGTTCCGTTCGCACAGTCTTAAAAAATCGGACGAAACTGTACAGTTTTCATACATACCGTTCGAACTGTACCGTCTGATCGTAACGATTTCTCGTAGCGTATATGTCCACCATTACGGTGCCACGGATGAAATTTGGCACACGGTTAGACCATGACCTAGATTAGGACATAGGCTACTTATTATGCCGGTAGATACGTTTCCGTGGGATAATTGTCGCCATGAACGCGGGCGAAGCCGCTGGTGAAAGCTAGTCTATGTATAGAGCACAAATTCTGCAAAAAGGGCCAAATATACGTTATACCTTGTGATTTTTCATGTTTTAATATCCACCAATAACCTAACCTCCTCTGAGTGGTACCTACAAAAGACACGTTATGTAGTTGGTCATAGGAAATACCTAGCTTTCAATATGCTATTCATTTTAGAATGCAAGCTCATTGTTATTACAAGTGCGGTGGTCACCTGACACGTGACAGGGGCTCGCCTGCCCGAGAGGCAGCAATAAAGATTGACATGCAACCCGTCGGGAACCGCCAGCAAAATGTCAATCCAGCTCTCGATCTAAGATCTTGCGCCGGCAGTCTACTGGGACCGCCGGGACTGATGCACTGTCTGCTATTGCTTTCAGTCGTAATTGGTTTTATGTCTTATCTTTGTGAAGTGAGACGTTCGGTTTAAGATTTGATGATTTTGATTTGATTTGTTAATTTTAAAATTGATACTTCGATAGATGCATAATGAAAAAGAACGGAATTACGTTAAATCAATCGAATCAATACGTTTGTTATTAGACTGCTGCAGCTTAAAAATAATGTTATTTGATACTTTTATACGTCGATATAGTAACATACCAGTTGACCTATTTATTTTTGCATCCAACAAAAAAGACCTTCCCAAAATATTGTTTTAAGTCACCCGATATTGTTGAGGACCATTTATTTCGTCCAAGGGCGTCTAAAATCAGTAGTTGTTATTTTAACACAGATTCCCATCGTGATCAGTTTCGAGCACTTTGTGACCCTGCGTGTGCGCAGGTGTCGTACGCGTGTGTCACGTGACTGCCACGCGTCGCCTCTCTCCCGGCGCTCGCCTGATTCGATACACTTGCCACAAATGTTTGTCGCTCGCTGCACTTCAAATGGGGAATAAAACTGCCATTGTCTGCTTCAATTGAGTTTTATGGTGCGACAGAACCATAATAATATTATTATTATCGGGTAAGGAAGGAAAATTATTGTCTAGTGTTGAAAGTTTGCGAGAGATGGGATGTTTTTATAGGTTCTAATAAATCTACTTCGAACATGTAGGTTTTTATATCAATTTTAAGCTCATTTTGTAGTAAAAACTGTTGGACAAAAGCCGCTCCTATGTTGTGGCAAGACAGAGTGATTAAATGAAAACAAATAAATTAAATATATTTTTTATTGTCACGTTTAAAGTTCCCTTTCCCAAAACTAACTTCTCAATATCAAATATTAAGTGGTTAGTATCTAAATGAAACAACAGCGTTAAGTAATGGGACGGTTTAGTGTTAACCCTTAGTTAATCGCGTTGATTGCCGTCGGTTCGGCTAACGATAAAAGCGGATTAAGTAATCACTTAGTGGCGGGACGCTCTTGTCTCGTGATTCGTGCTTTTGTCAGTGGGGTCGCACATACACTTATGAGTTTTCATCCCATATCACGGTACGTGATGTTTAACTAAAGAGTAATGAAGACGAATTCGGATTTTTTGTTTTTCTGGCGTACTGATTAAAATTGGTTAAATGAAAAGATAGTAAAAGCGATTTAAAAATTGATTAAAATGTTGCTGTTGTTGTAAGTATGAAAATATGATGCGAATCTAAAAGTGCAGATATGTACTATATTAAAAGATAGGTACATAAATATAAATTGAACTAATCGTCTCTCATTGTTAAATGAATAGTCATGTTAACTTATTAAGTCATTAGTTTAGGACAACTGTATAAAAACGACAAACAAGCGTATCCAATTATGATCATCAAAGGTATTATCTATTATAAACTGGACGTGGGGCTGGGGCGTGACATTCGATACGGCACCAACGAGGGCAGATCACAGACAAGCTCGTCAGTTTCCGTGGGAAGATCGGAAGAGTTCGAACGATTGCTCCCGCGCACCGTGTCGCGCCTCTCCCATACTTGTGATCTGACGATAATCTGCCTCGCCTAATTGATTAACATCTCTTTATTTTCACACGATCTGCTATATTACAGACGTGTGAATTCAGAATGTTTGTTAGTTTCAATTATTATCATCATTAAAAAAGTAAAAAAAAAAGTAAAGTATTTTATGTATAATTTAAATTTTAAACTTTAAATGAACGAAGCCCTGAGAGGTTTTCGTTGTGAGACTAAAACCAAATTGTAATAGGCTAAGTGTTAGGTAATACGGGCTGGTATCCGCAACTCCACGACAATGCGCGTATTTTGCGTATGGTAGGCTAAGTGTTTTAGAAATAAATAAATAAAAAAGTAAAAATCCGTAAAGTTAATTTCATGCAAAACAAAGTATGTTTTTTTCCATTATAGGAACAGTTTTGTAAATTAATTGATTCAATAAAAGACTATAAAACTAAAAGGACGTGATTATTTTTGATAAAAGCGAAATCTGACGTTTCACGACAACATAAAATATGACTCTTGTTGAAATTGCCTTAGGTACATACTACTACTAGCGAACAATAGTAGTATTATTCTCACATAAAACACCATTCTTCTTCTTTAGCTATTCACGATAAATAAGTGTTGGAAATCCTAGCAAGCACTTAAAGCGATTAAAAAGTGCCTCTAGGTCGTAGGTATGTAGAGGCGCTACGGAGGGTGTGCTACGCGCTACGGGCTACATTTGCTACGGCTACGAAATACGTCATAAGATATGATAATGATTTGTTTTTATAAACAAAAGTGATTGTTTTCTACGTGGAGTAACTATTACATTATTCTTTGACTCTGATTCACTCTTTTTCATTAGTTCCGACGATTCTACCAAGAATGTTTTTGTGAGTGTACTAAAATTTGCTAATCATGATACTTTGATTAACGCTAAACTCTATAAAAATTGAAATCAAAACATAGCAATGCAACGCCATGCGCCACCATCAATATTATTTATTATAGCCCATCATTATGACTACGAAAATACGGAATAATTATAATAAGATATAAATTAATAAAACAGTCATAATTTTTGACTTCTCGAGCCAAATTCAGAGACAAAAACTATCAATAACTTTCCAATAAAAAAAAGAGTATGTGAAAACCTAACTAACCTACTGGAAAATTACAAGATTACCGAAAATGGCTCAAATCACAAATAATTTTTCAAGAAATATTAAAATATGTATAAACTTATCACATTTCCATAAAAATGTGATAGTATAGGTGTAAGTTAGAACTTTCTTGGATTAGGAATACTTGCCACTAGCTCCCAAAAATATTAAGGTTATTAAGGTTTCTTTTTAATTATTTTTAGGGTTCCGTACCTCAAAAGGAAAAAACGGAACCCTTATAGGATCACTCGTGTGTCTGTCTGTCTGTCTGTCCGTCTATCCGTCTGTCACAGCCAATTTGCTCCGAATCTAATGGAGGGATTAAGTGTACATGTACGACTAAAGTAAATAAATGAATTATGAATATGGGTGTCACTTTTAGGGCGCAAATAAGAAAATTAAAAAAAAAAGTTTTGCAAACTGTACCGTGTGACATATCAAATGAAAGGGCTCACTATGAAGGTCTCAAATATATTATTTTTAAAATTTTAAAATAAATAGTTTTAAAGTTATTTAAGATATAGACGAAAATTGACTGTTCCCCCCCTTATCTCCGAAACTACTGAGCCTAAAATTTTGAAAAAAAATACAGAAAATAGTTCTATACCTGTAGATTACAGGAAAACCTATAAGGAGTTGGTGGTCATAAAATAACATGGTAAATCTCTCAATAGTGTGAGTACAAACTTACATTTACTGTTGGAATGTAGGTATAGGAGAACATGTTTTTCAACTATAATGTTAAGTTTGTTCTTGGGATAATGAATTTAATCCCAACTACGGAACCCTTCGTTGTGCGTAGTCCGACACGCACTTGGCCGGTTTTTTTTTTCCTTACTTATTTTATAGCAATGCACATTTTTTTGGGCCAAAATGGCCAGGATGTCATTTCAATATTTCATTGTAACCTTTTTACGATTATTTTAGTGACTGAGATTTTAATTAAGATTTTGTCGTGTAAAAAATTTAACTGTTCATGATACTTTGATTAATGTTTAGGTAAATCCTGTAATCTATATCTATAAAAGGAAAGCGTTACTGACTGACTGACTGACTGACTGACTGACTGACTGACTGATCTATCAACACACAGCTGAAACCACTGAACGGATTGGGCTGAAATTTGGAACACAGGTAGCTATTATGACCTAGGCATCCGCTAAGAAAGGGTTTTTGGAAATTCGACCTTTAAGGGGGTAAAAAGGGGGGATATTGTTTGTATGAAAAATCTTATTCCTTGAGTTAATAAACTTGAAACTTGGCACGAATATTTATCTAAGTAAATTATGATTTTTGTGATTTTTTGTTTTTCTAAACTACCCCCTAAAGGGGAACTGGGGGGTCTCAAAGTTTGTATGAAAAAATTTTAACGCGCAATCCGATTAACTCAAAACTCAGTATTTATACTTAAAACCAAAAATAAAGAATAATGTGGGTCAGGGTTTTTCGAAAATCTACCTCTAACGGGGTGAAAAGGGGTAGTCAATTTCACTGGGGAGGATTTTACTGCGTGGCTTGATTAACTCGAAAATTGGTGTAAATAATCTTTGAGTCAAGCTATGGAAATATCTCAAACCATTTTTTTAAATTCCACCCCTGTGGGGGTGAAAACAGGGAATACAATTTACATGAAAAATGTTATTGATTTGGTTTTAATTGACTTGAAACTTGGCACAAATATTTGCCTAAGTTTGTCATTATTAGTTTTTTAAAACTACCCCGGAGGGAGGGTTAGAGGGGGAGGGGCAAGGGAGGGGTGGTGAGGAGTGTGAGGGGGAGGATGATGGACGCAGGGAGAAAGGGCAGGAATTGGTGAGGAGAGGAGGAAGACATGGTAAGGCTGAGGGGTGGGGAGGGGTTGGTGAGCCGGAGGTGGAGGAGAAGGGGAGAGGGAGGGGACGGAGTGGTGAGAGAGAGAGAGCGAAGGGGAAGTGGTGAAGGGGGTGTGAGAGTGAGTGAGAGGGGGAGGGAGAGGTAGCGGAAGGGGATGTGGTGAAGGAACGAGCTAAACTCTGGAACTACGCTACCAGTCGGACTTTAAAAAATCTTTTTGCATTAATGATAGCCCAAATCTTATAGAAGGCATATTTAACATCACTCCAGGACCCTTAGGTGCCGAGCAAAAAGAAAAAAAGTCTGAAAGAACGCTAAGTAAAAACGAAGTAATAGCGCGGGTAGGCAATGCGATGCGACGGGGTGGGTCGAGCAAAAAATAAATTTCACGCGGACGAAGTCGCGGGCAGAAGCTAGTTTACTATAAATCAAAACATGGAATTGCAATGCGACCATCAATATTATTTATTAGCTCACTATACGAATACGAAAACGTGTGAAACTCATTCTTTTCATGGTTCTCACATTAAACGTCCCAAAGGTATCGAAGTTTGCCCACTAACAATTACAAAAGCGTTTATACCTAGTTCAGATTATACGACTCCGACCTAGCTTACGGGGTGCGAATAGAGTCGTCTCTTTCTAACGCGTGTGAATTTAGTATTTCTATCTCTGTCGTGGATATGTCACCCTTTAGCGGGGTTCGCACAATTATTTTTCATTTAGCTCGCGACTTGTTGTGGTGTCCTCCGGGATTCGTGGGATCAAGTGCAACTATCGTGTCTCTACGGTATAGTAATACAATTCGAATACGAGAAAATTGCTCTGTGACATAAAGGGCATGTACAAAAATGTCTTTGTAATTTGGTTTTTCCCAGGGAGTGCGTGCGTGTTTTATCGTAGGGGTTTTTTTCTATGATTAATTCCCACAATTTAGCGAGTGTGAGGAGCGCATTCGGAACATTTAGAAAATTGTTGTTTATTAATTTGCAAATGCTTACTTAAGAACAAGTAACTAAATATTTACACAAGGTACTAAATTAAATGACAAACTAACAAATAAACAAGAAAAACAAATGGATACTTAGGCGTCGAAGCAAGAAATTGCCAATTTTATTATATTTGAGGAGATAAAGAACAAAACCTTAGTTTTCCGTGTTTTTGTTTATTTTTTTTTGAAGCAGAATCATAAAACTTATCATAGCAAAAATATTACACACCAAAACCACTAATTTTTTATAGGAAAATATTCGTAAAATTTAATAGTTCCGTTTAAAATCACACTATTCCACAAAATTATGGCAGTCGAAACGAATATAAAATATCATACATTTCCTTTTGGTAAATATCACTTAGCAACCTACATAAAAATCACCTAGCTTTTCCAGAAATTCAAACCAAAATCTTACCTTTCGAAAAAGTCACAACAAAACATCACTTTTCTAAAAAATTAGCAAAGTTACTCTGTATTATAATTACCAATAAGACACTTTAAACTCAGTACAAAACCTAGTTTAAAATGACATAATCAAAATAAATGTACTACTTAATTGTGTGTGTAAACAATAAAATATACCTACATTTTTGTTTGTTTTTAGGGTTCCGTACCTCAAAAGGAAAAACAAACAAACGATCCTAAAAGGGTTCACCCTTTTAGGATCGTTTGTTTGTCCGTCTGTCTGTCTGTCTGTCAGTCTGTCAAGACCGTTTTTCTCAGGAACGCGTAGAGATAGCAAGTTGAAATTATTATCAAATACGTAGGTCTGTGGTCTCTTGAAGTCCTAAAACTTGAACTTGAAGTACTCGCAAGTAAATCAAAACCTATAGGGTACTTCCCGTTATTCTAGAATCATGAAATTTGGTAAGAAGCAAGGTCATACAACACAAATACTTAAAGGAAAAAGTCCGAAAAATGTCAATTTGTAATTCTATCACATAAAAAAAATGTTCAAGTCTGTCAGTCTGTCAAGACCCTTTTTCTCAAGGACGCGTGGAGATATCAAGTTGAAATTAATAATAAATACGTAAATCTATTGTCGCTTAGAGTTCTAAAAAAATCAAGCGTCTAAGTCAACGCAATAAAAAAATACGGCCATTTTGCGAAACATTTTGATACTCGCAATTGTTTCAAGTAAATCAAAACCTATAGGGTACTTCCCGTTGACCTAGAATAATGAAATTTGGCAAGAATCAAGGTCTCCCAGCACAAGTAAAGGAAAAGTCCGAAAATTGTGAATTTGTAATTTTATGACATAAAAAAAATTTTTTTGGGCTCCAATGTTAAGTTTGTTTTTGGGATAAATTCTTTTCAACTACGGAACCCTTCATTGTGCGTGGTCCGACACGCACTTGGCTGGTTTTTATTGTTTCTAAAGTTTTGAAAAGTGGAAAAGTGAGGTTTTGTTCTTTACCTCCTCATTTTTGATGACAGCTCATAATTGTGGTTGAGTATAAACTACTTACATAATCAGCCTGTAATGTTCCCACTGCTGGGACACAAGCTTTCTCTCAGTGAGAGGGAGTGGGCCGTAATCCACCACGCGGCCCCAGTGCGGGTTGTTAGATATCACTGTCTTCGAATTTTTGGGTCTAGGACATGCCGGTTTCTTCACGATGTTCTCCTTCACCGTTTTGAGAGCAGTGGTGATGAAATAATTTACACAAAGTAAAGCGCCTGTCAGCATGCCACAATAGCGGCGATAAGTCCCCTCTTTGAGGAGTGGTTAGAGAGGCGCCACGGCGTCCTCACCTTCCGCCTGACGCAGGTCCTCACCGGACACGGTTGTTTCGGGAGGTTCCTGTTTCGCATAAGGCGGGAGGAAACGCCCGGGTGTTTCCATTGTGTAGATCGCCCGGAGGACACGGTGGAGCATACAGTGGAGGTCTGCCCGGCTTGGGCAGAGCACCGCCGTGTTCTCACGGAGGCGATCGGCGGCGGCGATCTCTCGCGTCCGAGCCTGGTCCAGGCCATGGTGCGGAGCGAGAGTGCATGGGAGGCCGTCACCTCCTTCTGCGAAGCAGTGATGCTCGCGAAGGAGGAGGCGGAACGCGTGAGGGAGAGGCAGCCTCACGCCCTCAGTCGCCGCAGGAGACGCCCTGGGCGGCGGGAATCGCGGGGCGATTTCCGGCCACCGTAGGCGCGGGCCTGCGGACGGTGAGCAGCGGGTAGCTCGCCGTCCGGTAAGGACCAGGCCCGAGTCGACGGCGCGTCGTGTTCCACGCGCGCCTCAAAGAGATGTCAGCAAGTGACGGGGCCCAATAGGGCCGACGCCGCTGGGGTCGCGGGTTGTCTGAAAGGGTTACCGCGGCCCTGGCATAGGCAACTGAAGGAACACGGGTGGGTTTTAGTCAGTAAAAGTCTGACACGCCCTCCCGCTCCACCCAGAGCGGGAGAAGTTATTTGATGATTTCCCACCCTCAAAAAAAAAAAAAAAAAAAAAAAAAAAAAAAAAAAAAAAGGGTTCGAACTTACGACTTACAACTCGTAAGTCGGCCGTTACCACTGTGCCACCACTTCTCTAAAACAACTTCCTACTCGCTTTTATTCTGCTACTCCGGGTACCAAAAACTGTGTCAATCAATAAGTAAGGAAGGAAGCACATTTATGACAGATTTACAAAAAGTTAAGGCATTGCGATTCTAAACAGCAAGTTCATTGTTACTCCATTTTGTCGTGGAAGTTCGGCGAGGGAACATGGTGGCTGTCACAAACTATCTAGTGTCATGAATATATGGCTGTCATAACCGATGCGCCGTTGTCGAGCATCGGAGGAAAATGCTAGATCATTTAGGGGAGAGAATTGTTGCATTTTTTGCTAAATTGCCATTCCAGCAGCAAATACATATTTGATTTGCACAAATTATAGTAAAGAAAAAGTAAGAGATCTGTTTTAGATCAATATAATTCTTAATACTTGAACGTAGTTATATAATAGCTAAAGGTCGCGGACATTTGCGGTGAACCACTTTTCAAACTTATTATAGGTACCTTAGTAATAAGGTAATAGGGCGCGGTTGTACCTTACTTATAAGATTCCGTTAGTTTCTGTGATCTAAGTTAAAAGAACATTATAAATCTGTGCACTAAAATGTTTGTAAAACCACATTTTTTATTTGCCTATTATTTTAGATCGAATGCTTACTGTTATTTTAAATTTGTACAATGAACCAACTCAATGACACATTTAGTAAGGTCACTCCACCGCCCCACATTTGGTGGCAATCACAAACGTTATTCTATGCTCACGAACCATTTAACAACGACAGAGGGACAAGTGACTCCATTGTCCGTACATTAACTGTAGTTTATTCATTTTTTCTTGCCCCTTCCTCGTTACATTTATCATTCTAAAAATCGCAACTCATTTACCCTGTTTATTTTATAGAGTGAGTGTGTGATCTTGTAGTTTATTGTAATATTAGCCCACATGGCGTGTCGGGGTCCTTTTTCATCATTGATATGCGAAAAAATCATCAATGGTTGTTATACTTCTACCACTGACTTATGTCCGCGACTTCGTCTGCGTGGACTTTTAAATTGGGTCCAGAGAGATATGAAAAATGCAATAATGCAGATGGACATAATATAGCGTTTAGATATCTTTACCACGAATAATTCCGTAATACATTGTTTTCATAATAACTGCTGTAAAGCTCCGTATTGGCATTATTTTTTTCGACATCTTCAACAATCATCGTCATATTTCAGCCAATTTACACAAAATCTTAGTGAATTATACACCTAAACCTTCCTCATAAATCACTCCACCCATTGATGACAACCGTATTATGAATATCCGTTCGTAGTTTTTGTGTTTTATCGCGTTCAGACAGACGCGGCGAGGGGCTTTGTTTTATAATAATATCAATATTTGAGGCAGTTTTATGTAGATACTCACAAAGGAAACTACGTTACTCACCACCGTATACCTAACATGAGGTACTACAGATTTACAAAATGTAAAATCTTCTTCATTTTTCGCAAATCGTGTTTATTTTGTTCAGTTATGAAGGTATTATGCTTTTAGAAAATATAAATATCTTATCATATTTTTCGACTTTTCGAGTCAAAACAAGAGACAAAAATCATATTTCTAACGCCGGTTATAGACTGGAAATCATCATCATCATCTGCCTAGCCTTTTCCCAACTATGTTAGGGTCGGCTTCCAGTCTAACCGGATGCAGCTGAATACCAGTATTTTACATGGAGCGACTGCCTATCTGACCTCCACAACCCAGTTACTGGGTAATACCTGTGGTAATACGATACCCCTTGGTAAGACTGCTTGTTTTGATTTTCGGGCTTCTGACGACCTTAGCGAATTTGTTTCAACGTGAAGCGTGTGTTACCATTCATGTTACGTTTCACCAATCTGTATCCGTCGCGTTCCGCGTTTCACCACTTACCTACATAAAGAGGTAATTTGCGCAGACTTATATTTTGGAAAAAAGTAGTAAATTACGAGAAAACCGAACATGGCTACATCACTTTTTCGGAGTCATATGTTATTTTTCATTTATTTCCTTAGAAAAGTAAAAAAAAAACATTTAAGAACTTTTTTGGATTTGCATTAAGAATACTCGCCACTAGTTCTCAAAAAATATTAAGATGCCATAAGGGTTTCTTTTTAATATTTTTTTCCTTTCTTATTAAATGGAAATGCCACATTTTTTTTGGCTAAAATCGGCCAAGATGACATTAAAAATACTGGATTGTGTGTAACCTTTTTACGATTATTTGATGAATTACATTTTTTTTCTAGCCTTATGAGCCCTTCTCCTGGACAGTGCCCATTTAAATTAAAATTTTATGAATTAAAATATTTTGAATAAAATTAACACCGGGTTTACACCCACTTACCTACTTATACAGATAATTGGAAATATGCACAATAATACTGTTATCGTAATTGCATATTATTCTAGTGATTAGGTAACTTAGGTAAGTAAATAGTTTAAACTTTTTGTAAAACTTTTTTCTACCCACAGTATACAGTTTAGTTAGCTACTTCTTTCGCTTCTCACATGGCATGGACATTCATTTATTTTGGAAGAGTTACCCGACTTATAGCCATTTTACTTACTTATCCCATTTCATTCCTCGCGAATATAATATCAGTTTACGGCTTAACGTAGGGTACGATGTTTATTGGGCCCTCAAATTGCTAGCAATAACCGGCAAATACTGTAAACACCACAGTAGGGTCAATCAAACATATTGGTTACAGAGCCAGTCACGAGAATAACCTTGTTGAGTTTTATGTGTACATCTACATACTACATTACATAGCTACGGATATTAATACAGGATCTTTCTTTTAAGGTGTCAAGCCAGTGCGAGCTGATAGCAGAGTACCTATCGATTTAACCGCCATGTTCTACGATTTTTTGTAGTTTTCGAGTTATTTTGGATCCCTCATTTCATATCAATGATAGTTGTTAAGGGTAGTAGTAGGTATAAAATTTATGTTTTTATTATCATCTGAGCTCTGCTTAAACGTAGAGGAATAGTGAATATCAGGATTGACAAAAATATGCAAAGATAATAAATTAGGTATAAAATATGAAAATCACAAGATTTCAGATACACCACTATCGAAGACCAATTTCAGCAAATAATGCCCTATTTAGTACCTGCATTCTTGTTCAAAGTTGACCCAAAAAAAAGATAATTTTTTAAAGCCATCATCTCGTTGAATCAGGAAAAATGTCGAAAAAAATTTATTACTCGAAAACTACAAAAAATCGTAGAACATCAACGGGGGTTAAATCGATAGGTACTCTGCTATCAGCTCGCACTGGCTTGAAACATTAAAAGAAACACCCCGTATAGTTACTATATTATATGTAATCATCATCTGCCTAGCCTTTTCCCAACTAAGTTGGGGTCGGCTTCCATTCTAACCGGATGCAGCTGAATACCTATTTTACATGAAGCGACTGCTACTGATCTGACCTCTACAACCCATTTACTGGGTAACACGATACTCCTTGGTAAGACCGGTAGTCAGACTTTCGGGGTTCTAACGAAAACAAACAAAAACGTTTATTTACACGAGTCGTAACAACTGTCAAAGATCCAGAATGACAACCGGGACCAAACAGCAGGTCTCGGTATGTGAAGATGGTCACCCATCCACGGACCGAACGCGGCAAGCGTAGCTTAACCTGATGGATCGACCCGTGCGGGTGTTATTATTTAGCCAGGAGCGCCTCTTAAAGTTCTGGCTATTTAAAAATCACGCTATGACTCTTAGGAGCCGAGTAAAAAGAAATAGAGGCAGAAAGGATCGCTAAGCGAAAACGAAATAATTTCCGAATAAATAATCCGATTTCTTTTAAATTAAACGGCGGATGAAACCGCGGGCACAGCTAGTATTCTATAGTTTGTAATAGGTAGATGATGGCTCAAAGTTCAATCAATAAAGCAAATGATCAGAGTCAGTTCTAACCGAACATCTGCCGATCGGTATCGGCTATTTGTCGTGTCGCGTGCCACGACTGCCACGATCAAACTGATTACGGGCATTGTCTCGCGGAAGCAGCCACTCGGACCAATCACGGTGATTCGTCAAAATCGATTCAAATCTGTTACATTTTTAATTGAAAAACTCAGTAGGGAAGCTAGTGAATGGTTTAGGGAAGTCAGATATCGATTACGAATGATTAATTATTTTGTTGTTAACTCGATTTGCGGGTTTGGATATTGCGAACAGTAAAACCATTTTAGTTATATATTTCCATGCGATACTGGCAATTTCGCCTGAAAATAATCGTCAGAAGTCATAAAGCTTCTTTACAGTTTGTTTTTTTTTTTCACCGTTATATGCCTTTTCTTTACATTTGATGAAAAAATCAGCAAAGGGTCCAGTGCGGGTCGGTAAATGTCACATGTCCTCGAATTTTTGGTTCTAGGACGTGCCGGTTTCCTCATGATGTTTTCCTTCACCGTTTTGAGAGCAGTGGTGATGACATAATTTACACAAAGTAAAGCGCCTTGTATTTTATGTGCGCGCAAATGTTGATGGAAGTGCATCATAACGTCATATATTTGGAGTTAATAGTTGATCCATGGTTGATCCGATGTTTATTTACTTAGCACGGGATAATAGGGGTGACAAGTAATGGACCGGACGCTTTGCTCACATCTGTCGTGTTGTGTGACGTCATTATCATCCTCATATTGCCATTATAGAATTTATGAACATGTTAAAGTTTATAGGGATTTAATAGAAATCAAAATATTTAACCTGGCGCTCCGAGCCAAGCTGTGATTGCGCCTCTGAAAGTGTTCCTTACTTAACCTCTCAAGCCCCGCTGGAGGAACTTTAGAGTTTCACTCTATATGGTCTATACTACCTATAATCACTCTATGGTAGGTATATATATGTACGCTTGACGGTACGGACGGGACCGTACCGTGATACCGTCCATACCGTACCGTCAGGACTTGAGAGGTGATGCTATGCCCTGAAGCCTCTATATTTTTAAACTCTTATTTTGGACATAGTTTTAAAGAAAGAAAAATAAAAATGACGGTTTTTCTTAGAGAAGCAAGAAAATTCAGACGTTTTCTACAAAAACTGTCACGTCTGCTTTAACCACGACCGTACAAACAAATAACGCATTTAAACACAACAACAATGACTATCAACACGTATCACACCATTATAATTTATGTAAAGTCTTTAGGTGGCCCAGTTAAATCCAATCCAATCAAATAAGATGAGTTGCGTCAGCACACCTGTCATTCACTAAATGCTGTCGAATGGCGCCGACATACGGCCTGAATAAACGATGCATTCATCTCTTTATTATGATGTGTTAATCCTGGATTATCATCAAATGTTAACACATGTTACCAGTTACTAAAAAAAATAATATCACTCCAAAACGTCGTAGGAGGATTGCCCTAGCAATTTAAATTGAACTGTAACGCACAAAAAATAGAGTTGCTTTTCTTGTTGCGGGCTTACAGTCGATAGATTTCAATGGCTTATTGAGGGTAGCTAATATTATTCCGGGGCGTTCGGTGTTGCCTTTTCATCCGCTAAGTATAAACAGTGGGGTGTGTTCGCGATGTTTGGTCGCGCTCGACCGCGCCGGCCGACGATTGATTTATTTTGTATTAGCTTTACTTTACGCAGACCCACTCTGTTTTCAGTGAGATTGGTATCTAATTATTTTTAGCTCATGATGTTTATATTAGCTTTATGATTTTAAAATATTATAGGAATAGACTATGATGTTTCTTAATTTAGACTAATTTTTTTTTTGTATATTCAGATCAAGTCTATATTTAACATAGCCTGTGACGTAGCTATCATTTAATTAATCTATCTAGTCTTGACAATCAGATTTTAAAACAATCATCACTTTACCTAAGAAATGGTAATTTTATGTTATAGATACTACTTAAATAGCAGGACAAATCAAACGAGTAACTCAGAAGTAACTTACTTTTTTGGCCATATAGGGTAAAACCGGGATGGATGCCCCACTTTTCGAAAGTGTTTCATTATTTGAATACCAAACATATTTGCTTAGATTGACCCTCTAATATAGTTAGTTTAATCATTCATAAAGCTTTAGAAACTGTATTTAATTACCTAACCATTACTGGTTTTGCAAAAATGTAATTCTTGCGAAACACATTTTTTGGGGATAGGTGCCTACCTATATGGATAGATGCCCCACTATTAAATCACTTAGGAGGATAGATGCCTGTGATGCGGGATAGATGCCTTTTTAAATAATCAACAAGAATACGTAATCACAATGTAATATTTATTTATTATCTTCATGTGTAGGTAATATAAAATGCTTAACCATAATTATATTTATGCATGTCTTTAACAAAAAATACAAAAAAAAAACTGTTTAAGCGATAACATATTAAAACTATCATATAGAATCATCTCAAACGAAACATTCCCGTTTTAACGTAGAAATAATTATTTAACATTAAAAAAAAATCAACATTCATATGAATCTCTGACAAAATAAAAATTAATAATTTCGTTTAACCTTAGTAATTATTTAAACATTTAAAAAAATCAACATATTTGTAAGGAACTATCTTTCATTAAGTGGAACCGGACATTTTAAGTTTTCCACATCTTGAGCAATAGTTCTTAAAAAGTGTGCATGTTTCGTGCAGCCACTTCTGACACATAATACACTGGATCCAATCAGATTTGGACTTCGTGTTATTATAGCTTCAAAATGTGCGCTACCAACCTTTTTTCGTGTTCAAAACCCAGGACAGGAAGGGAAAGTCAACTTAGTTTGGTTTTCAATAGCGTAACGCCTCCGCAATGTTCTGGATGGAATCCCAAATTGTCTGGATATTTCATTGATCCCCAATTCTTTTTTATCCAATTCATGGAAAGCTGACTGTAGCTGCTCTGTTGTCCAAGAAACTACTTGAGCTCGCTCCTTTCTTTTGTATTTCCTTGGCATGGCTCACCTACAATAAGCAAAGTAAGTATAAATAAAACACTGTATCTACACTCATTTCATCACATTCGAATTATGAAATTAAAGTTGCATACATTTTTTTTTTTTGGTGTTTTCTAATATTCTACTATTAGGAAATACCAAAATATTCACGACTATGACTTTTAAATACTTTGATAAGGCTGTTGCAGTATAGAGGCATAGATGCCCCTAAAGTCAACTATCCCTTGTAAACTCGGGGCAACTATCCTTTTCACTAGGGATAGATGCCTCTCAATATTTTATAAATAAAATAAATGCAAACATCAGTGATTGACTCTTAAATGTGTTCTCAAAGAAGCAATGTATTAAAACAATTCAAATAAAATGTAATCATTTAACTGTTTATAAAGATATGGAATAGTGAATACTTACGTTTGAAATTTTGAAGCGTTCGTCGCGTCCGCTGCGAATGTAATTCGACACACAAGCGAGAAACGTCCGTCTAGCACAACAACTCGCGCGTCACTGAGGTGGGGGGTGCATGTGGCGCGTATGTAAACAACGAATTTGCTGTTTCGTTCTCTGGTAGTTGAGTTTTTAGAAACGAGGCACCTATCCCAGCGCGGCATCTATCCCGGTTTTACTAGTATAATCTCGGTTGGTACGAGGGCTACGGCAAAACAAAATTTGCGGATTTAAAAGCTAACTTACAACTACTGCTCTAGCATTTGTAGAAATAAACTTATAAAATCTACTCTTAATCCATTACTTCTGTTTATTTTACCTCACAAACATAAACCTTTCAACGAATCAAGTAAGTTCCGAGCTACATGTCTCCTGAAAATGTAACTATCGGTTATGATCAAAGCTCGGTGTGCTCGGGACCCGGGCCGCATCCCGCTCGTGTCAATATTTGCGCGGCCTGGCCCGGCTAATGAATACAATTAGATCATTCCGCGCGGCCTCACGTTTTTCATACGCCTGGAGGGCTGGAGGGCCGCCCTCTGACAACGTGTCAAATAAAGACGGCCGTGTCGACTCCAACCTTTGCACATAACGCTAGTTGAATGCGCAAACACCGACACATGGCGAGCGAGCCTTTATTTATTACTCATAGCTTTAACTTGCCAATTAGTGACGCTTCTTGCTAGTTCTGTTCCGAGTTTTATAGCGTTTCAGTATATATCTCTTATATGTTATTTGTTTGTATAGGACTCTGAGGATTCTTTGGAAGACTCAAAGTGTTTTAAAGGCTTTTTACTTTCATTTTCCTTATTGAGTGACCAGAATCACAAATAGAAAGATATTTTTGTGTCGTTGGAGCAATATTTATCTATTAACTTGTAGAGCAAATTTGTTATATATTTTAGGACAGATATATCTACCATTATTATGATAAAAGCATTTACGGAGACCAGCAGGTTCAACGTTGCACTCACTACTAATCGTTTCAGTTTCCACTACGTTTACCGCGCTCATATTTTTTATATTGAAGCGCCAAATAATGGTCTAAACAGATGACTCTCGACTCCCCCTAGCTAACTTGATGAGAAATGATGTACGATATATAATGGACGGAATATAAGCGTTTGATTGTGATGTTGTGTTGCAAGTGAAGTTATGCAAGTCATAGGTTAATTAGTAAATCAAAGTGAAGTTGGAGGCGGCGCCGGGCGCAGGCGTTGTATGTGCAGCCTCTGAATACATTAGTCTGTGTTGTGTTTGCTCGCCACGACCGAGCCACATGGCGACGCGCCGCTCTGTTTATTTTAATACTCAACCATTGTTGCTTGCCACTGTTTGCCGAGGGAACTGTATTAAACTACCCCTTACAGATTTGAATGAGGCGAGCTGGTCTATGCCAGAATTAACTTGAAGCTTACCATCAAGCTTTAGATACACGTTTTTCACATCAAAAAGCGACTTACAAAAACTTTTAATTCACAGTCCACTCATTTCTAAAAATTAAATAAACAGAGTGTTTTTAACCGACTTCAAAAAGAGGAGGAGGTTCTCAATTCGGTTGTGTTTAAAAAAAATGTTTTAATGTTTTTTACCTCAGTAAACAAGTACTCCATCATTTCTAAACCGATTTGGAAATTCTTTTTAGGGTTCCGTACCTCAAAAGGAAAAAACGGAACCCTTATAGGATCACTTGTTTGTCCGTCTGTCTGTCTGTCTGTCTGTCTGTCTGTCTGTCTGTCTGTCTGTCTGTCTGTCAGTCTGTCTGTCTGTCAGTCTGTCAAGACCGTTTTTCTCAGGAACGCGTGAAGGTATCCAGCTGAAATTAATATCAAATACAGGTCTGTGGTCCCTTAGAGTTCTAAAAAGATCAAACTTCTAAGTCAACGCAATAAAAAATACGGCCATTTATGCGACATTTTTTGATACTCGCAAGTAAATCAAAACCTATAGGGTACTTCCCGTCGTCCTAGAATCATGAAATTTGGCAAGAAGCATGGTCTCACAACACAAAATAGGAAAAATTCCGAAAATTGTTAATTTGTAATTCTTTCACACAAAAAATATTTTCAAAGTTGTCATGTGTCAAGACCCTTTTTCTGAGGAACGCATAGAGGTATCAAGTTGAAATTAATATCAAATACGTGTAAGTCTATGGTCTCTTGAAGTCCTAAAAAACTCAAGCTTCTAAGTCAACGCAGTATAAAAATGCGCCCATTTTGCGACACATTTTAATACTCGCAACTGTCGCAAGTAAATCAAAACCTACAGGGTACTTCTCGTCGTCCTAGAATCATGAAATTTGGCAAGAAGCAAGGTCTCACAACACAAATATAGGAAAAAGTCCGAAAATTGTTAATTTGTAATTCTATCACATAAAAAAATATTTTCAAAGTTGTCGTGTGTCAAGACCCTTTTTCTGAGGAACGCATAGAGGTATCAAGTTGAAATTAATATCAAATACGTAAGTCTATGGTCTCTTGAAGTCCTAAAAAACTCAAGCTTCTTAGTCAACGCAGTATAAAAATACGGCCATTTTGCGACACATTTTGACACTCGCAACTTGTCGCAATTAAATCAAAACCTATAGGGTACTTCCCGTTGACCTAGAATAATGTTTGGCAAGAAGCAAGGTTTCCCAGCACAAGTAAAGGAAAAAGTCCGAAAATTGTGAATTTGTAATTTTATGACATAATTTTTTTTTTAATATCCAATGTTAAGTTTGTTCTTGGGATAAATTATTTTCAACTACGGAACCCTTCATTGTGTGTGGTCCAACACGCACTTGGCCGGTTTTTTTATTTGAAAGGGACTTGCAGATTGGTGCCACTTTTATCAAAATCCAGTTCTGATGATGGGATCCATGAGGAATTGCGGGAACTCCTCAAATACATACATAGAGCATACATTATATCGATTTTAGTATTTTTATCAATAAATCAAGCATTTGCATTCAGAAAGTATAATTTGGTGAAGTGAAACTGATGAAGAAGACGAAGAGAAGAGAAAACAGATGGCAAAGGGGACTTCTCAACGATAATACCTAAGTATTTCACGGATAGCGATAAGATATCTCGATTAAAAGACAGTTAAGCGACTATGACGAAGCAAATTTAAATAAAATGTTTCTGCTAAAAATGGTACCATCAACCGATCTGATGATGAAGCCGGTAGGTAGGCACCGGAACTCAGTAATAAAACAAAGCCGTGTTTATGCTTATTGGAACTGTCATGAGGTGCACTCTGGCTATAAATGATTTTAATGGTAATTACTTATATGCCAAATTGCGCTACTTGAGTCGTACTTATGATACTTAAACTTTTATACTTATACTTCTGACAATCAAGGCCACACGCCTTGATTGTCAGAAGGCAGGTTTCGTAGCCTCTGAAGTCGGTGGCAAAAAAGGAAAGTACGAAACCAAAGACACCGACTTCCGAAATTAAAGTTATTTTTCACTTTGTACCTAGTGTTTTTTTTTGAAGTCGGTTGTTTTTTTTTTGTAAAAAAGTTTTTATTAATTAGCTACTTAATAGGTAGATACTTAGTACTTCATTAAGATTTTTATTTATGAATATCGTATATTATCGTCGTATTAGTATCGTACTTTGAACTAATGTCACTTCATGGAAGTGATTCTTTTAAACAAAGTCTAAAAATGAGGGCCCTTTTTTAAGGGTAGTAAGTATTTAAACGCACATTAAAAATTACCAATTTTTCATACAAAAAATACTGTTTGCACATCAAAATTTGCATGTCTAAATAAATTGAACTTAACGTCAGGTCGACGGACCCCACTGCGCGGGGCTCCTATTTCTGTCTGCAGGGTTTAAACCTAACCGAACCGAACCTCGGGGTGCCCAATAATCACAATTTGTACAAGTTTTGATATTCAATTAGTTAACTAGTAGTGCAATAATAAGTTTATTAGATGCGCATTTGTTATTTTTGATGAACAGTTAGTATTTTTTTTGATATACTATATATTTTATATAAGGAGCTCGTGGCTATGTTATAACAGCCGCACGGATCGATCCATCAGGTTAAGCTACGCTTGCCGGGGTAGGTCCGTGGATGGGTGACCATCTTTACATACCGAGACTCCTCCGTGCCTCGGAAAGCACGTTAAGCCGTTGGTCCCGGCTGCCATTTGTGGATCTTTGACAGTCTTTACGGGTCGTCAGAAGCCCGAAAGTCTGACAACCAGTCTTACCAAGGGGTATCGTATTGCCCAGTTACTTACTGGGTTGTAGAGGTCAGATAGGCCGTCGCTCCATTGTAAAATACTGTTATTCAGCTGCATCCGGTTATACTGGAAGCCGACCCCAACGTAGTTGGGAAAAGGCTAGGCAGATTGATTGATATATTTTATATATATTTTTTGATAACAAAAATATTAATTATATTATAATTAATATTATTGTTGTGACTTTGGACAAAAATTGATGTATAAATAACGATTATTATTTGTAGAAGTGTTGATATTCAAATGTAGATGTAAAGTATTTGATGTAAGAATATTTTTCTGGTGTGCGATTAATAATTTCCCCTTTTTAAACATACTTAACGAATCGGCCTTAGACGAAGCAAATGTTTATCAGTAAAAGTTTCACATTGTCGTCTACTAACAATCTTACATCCATTTTAACTTAGGTACCTATTGGGAAAACAGAACTTCTGCTAACTTGCACGCGTAGATACCTGCAGGAATCAGGGAGATAGCAAAGCCCTTCTCTAAAGCTCTACAGGGTTACTTGTAATTTGACGTATTCCTTGCAGGATGTCGTAGTAGGGTTAAAATGCAACAAATTAAGCCACCAAATGTTCTACCGAAATTTAGTAGTTCAAAAAATTTGACTAACTCATAGTTAGTCAAATTTTTTGTTTTTTTTTTATGAAAAACAGAATTCAATAAGGATACTTTACTGGAATTGAAGTTATTATCATAGCTGATGTAGTAGCAGATCTTTGTTAAAAATTAAAAGTTGATGCCTAAAACTTTGGCAAAAATCACTAATTAAACATTTTCTTTTTCGTAATTTATATTTTTCTTAGACAAAAAAAAACTGAAGTTCGGTAGAAGAAGCCTTCATTAAGCCTATAATTGAGGCTTAATTTGTTGCTTTTTAACCCTACTATGACGTCCTGCAAGGAATACTTCGAAATACAAGTAAGTAACCCTGTTTAATAGAGAAATTAGTATTTTAAAAAAAATGCGTTTTTAATACATTCTAAAAGTTCATCACATTGATTTTAGAAGCAGTTCGTTTCTTTAACTGAAGTAAAACGAGTAGGTAATTTAATTTTAATTGGCGATGTGTTAAAATACCTTTTTTTTTTTTTTTTTTTTTTGAGGGTGGGAAATCATCAAATAACTTCTCCCGCTCTGGGTGGAGCGGGAGGGCGTGTCAGACTTTTACTGACTAAAACCCACCCGTGTTCCTTCAGTTGCCTATGCCAGGGCCGCGGTAATTAAAATACCTACTGTGTAGTTATTGCCAAAAGCTAAACTCCGGTCTTGTAGCAAGTTTATCCCTCAAGGATTTAGTAGATATTCGTTGATTTATTTTAATGTTTTCTGGAAAATTATTATGCGCTATTAAGCGGTAATAAAGCTAATTGCTTTGGCATCACTCAAGACATTAAGTGTCTAGTTTATCAATCGGTTCAGTGCATTGGATGATGATATGTGACAGGTTCCTGGATTGTCGCCTACTTATTTACTCGGTTTATTAATTTTAGTAATCCTTTTGTCAAATTTCGTAGTTCAATTAAGTATTTTGATTGAACTGCTCCTGTCTTACTTCACAAATCAATTTATACCGATTCTTACATAGAATTTCTTAAATATAGATTATTTTTGCTAATTGATACCAATTAAATAAATAAAATAAAAATACAAATAACTAAGTAAAATTACAATATTACTACTAAAGCTTGAAGTGCTCCTGAAGTTGTCAGGTAGTACCTACCTATTACGAATAGATCGTTCCATCGCGTAGTCGCTCGGCCCTAGCCGAGCGACTTAGGGTTAATAGGATTTAATCCCATAAATTCACGTTAGTGAATATTGTATTGATTTGACGATAATTACAGTTCAATTGTATGGCCACGTATCTTATGGGCTGTGCATCTGCAGCTCGTGAGCACTTGTATTTAATTACATTAGCCGGGTCGCACCTCGCGCGCCCTCGCCGCCCAGTTCGGTTCATTTGCAAAGTGCATTTCGATGCTGTGCTCGATTGTCCCAACTACCCTGCGCTTAATTGCCCGCTCGATATTTATTATTGCCGTTTGTTTGTACATTTATGTGCCACTATACATCGAAAGCTATTCGATTTCCGACTACAAAGTTCCACTCGTTAATTCGTTCAGAGGGATCACCTTCGCAAAATGATTTTATGGCCCATATCTATAGGAAAATTCAGCAAAGTATTTACATTAGGGGCAGCATCACATTCGATAAACATCGCAACGAATTCCTACAAACACATCGGCGGACGTTTATTTGCCTCGGGCATACGCTCGGCTTCACTTCGACTTCGCATTCCGCTCGCCGTCGTATCGGTACTCATTTGTATTGGCGGTGGCTTTTGTATTATTTGTTTGTTTGCGGATGCCGCATACGTTGTGGGAGCTTTGATTTTTTCCAATTCGGAAATAATGCGGAAGGCGTGGTGCTGGGGGCGATCGGCTCGCCGGCTCCGTGCCCCGGCTCCAATCAGCCGAGCCGTGTGTTCGTTAGTACGTCGCCGGCGAGCTTGCCGCTTGGTTAAGCCGGGCACGTATCTACGTGGGACCTTTCCACTCGGCAGCACTGATTTTCTCTTAGATCCAACGAAATGATGAACTTCAGCAATCTTCGACTTCATTTGTTGAACAAATCTACCGCGAAATACTACACGTACACTTTGATTCTGGCTCTGTTTACATTACATTGTGTTTTCAATGTTTAGCTTCAGAAATGTTATTATTTACAATACGTTGAAAAAAAGTTTGGATTGTGTCTAGGAACTTTACAAAAGTGACACTCCTTACCAAGAGACCATGATGAACATAGCAAGACATACGTCTACTTCTTTAGCGTACCGGAAGACGTAGCTTTGGAAGGCCTCCCACAACCCAATTCCTGTAGCCTATGACGTTGTGAAGGCTGCAGGAATCCGCTGGATGCGGGAAACACAGAACCGGTTGAAGTGGCGAAGTTATATTATTGGCTATTATCGAAGTTCATTCAACGCTATTTGGAGCTCATGTGGTGCATGAGATCTGTGAATTTTAGTGAAATTTTCAGGTGTAGGAAATTTAAAGTTTTATCTTTTTGAAGTTAAGATCTATTTGAAAAATCCGTCATGCTCATAAAACTTGGATTTCTCAAGATTTCTGAAAGAAAAACAAAACCTTAACTTTCTTTAAACCTAGGTATATACCTAAGTTTAAAGAAAGTTAAGTTGCTTATTATAGCGTTTTTAAAAGCAAAGCGAAAAGTTATAAGCTTTTCCACAAAATTGTTTAACAGTTGTTCAGATTAAACAGGTACAGTAATACTCAACTAATAAGGCGCGTCGTGAATCTTCGTTCGCACAGAAAAGAAAGTATGGCCCCGAAGATTAACGAGAATACTTAAAACTTACAATCAACCTTAGATCACTACTATAAGGTTCATAATACACTGCAGCTGTTAGTTCCGTCTCACTCGCAAGTATCAGCCTTGACAGCCGCCATAGTGGCGGCTGTCAAGCGGCGCGCGCTAACATGGCGGCAGCTACCGACCAATAGCGGTACAGGAAAAAGCGTGGAGCGTGCCGATTGGTCAATAGCATTTCCCGCGCTTTGAAAATTCATCTTCTGCGCAGGTACATCGATAAGCCATATTACTTCGGTACTCCTGTACCTACTGCAGGTTTATCAAGTGTGTTTTTTGTAGTACCTACTATAATAAGGGAAATATTCAACTGATGCTCGAAAAACTAGCTTATCGATCTTCTAATGATATACGTACGCCTTTTTAAATTAATGAACCTCTAAAAATTATTTGAGGTTGTATTTTTAAATACAATACATTGATATCATAATGTCTACCACCAGATCTCATAGTGAGGTGCACTAATCATAGAAAGGAACTATTATTTCAGAACTGGGTTTCTAGTGAAGACAATTGGAACTAGTAGCTACCTATCCCTCTTTATCCGTATATTTTTCAGGGAAATTTGTTTAGCAAAAGCATGGAATCGTTTTAGTATCATTTCGAATGCTTTGTAACTCCGCTTGTGAGCAAATTATTTCTACAAGATAACATTTCGAATGCTTTGTAACTCCACATAAGAGCAAATGATTTCTACAAGATAACATTTCGAATGCTTTGTAACTCCACTTGTGAGCAAATGATTTCTACAAAAACAGTTTAAGTTACTTAGGTTACTATCGTTTTCTTATCCAAACCAAAACTAGGACTAACAATGAATCCTACTAACACTTCAGGCGGCTATATTATTTATTGATTTTACGGGTTTTAGTGCATACATTTCCAACTAATAAAATACGTTTCTTCGTCAATGCTGAGCGTCGAGGTCTTTAGTATGAGCAATCAATGTGACTTTATACGAAGTCTAACAATTACCTAAATTCTAAGCGATCTGCAGTACAATGACTGTTTTTCAAATTATTTTTAGAGTAGACCTACTTATAAATCGATAAGAAAATAATTAACTGTCAAATATACATTACTCAGTGGATTATTATTATTTGTTAACTTTAGAGTAGCATAGAACCTTGTCGCGTGTAGTGTTGGCGCGAACATCTTGTAAATCACGATGATGAGTATGAAAGGTACCTAAGTCACGTTCATCCGCGAGTGGGCCGCATAATTGCATTAGCGTTCTATAACGAGATCAAGCGGCATCAATATGTCATAACTGACGTGACGCGGCCGTCAGTGCTGCGATGACATGCATGCGGATGCGACGGCACTCCAGCCAGCACCTGCGCGCACACTGACATACGACTAACTGCCTACACGAAACAAAAGTAGCATCAATATATCTTGCGTTTCAATGTCAATGGTACTCGTTTACCGTTTAGTCACACCACATGTGCATCTCTACATAATTCCTTACCCATATGAAAATTGTCACACCATGTAACCAAATGTTTATAGAGCAGCAGACCAGCTTTAGGAATCTTCCGACAACTGTTCAAGTGAAACAGTAATAAAGCATTCGAAATGTTTCTAGAACACAAGCAGGTCATTAACGTTTGTCATGATCACTGCCAAGGAGAATTTACGTAGAAGTGCGTAGGTGGCGAGTAATTATTAATATTCGTTTGTGTTCATCGTAATAAACTAATTAGCAAGTACCAAGTTTATGTCGGCTTGTGATGTCGTTCCTACTGTAAATCCGTTAAATCACTCAACTCTACGTAGCCATAATAGCCATAGCCAGGAAAATAGGCAGAACATGTAAACTGCTTCTGTTCCACAGTTGGATATAGAAACGCTTACAAATGTAGTAGATATTGTACCTACCGTTCGGTAGACAGTAAAGTAGCTCATTACCGGCGTACACACATTAACAAATAATTAAGCATTCTACGTGGATCTCGGTGATGGCAGCAAAATTAAGAAATATGTATAAAGCTGAACAAACATCATCAGCGAACTGCGATGTTCAAATAATGGTGCGTGTGATTGTGCAGATCGCAGTGTGCGCGGGGCGGGAGCGGGCGCGGCCGCGTATGTCGACCGAGCATTTTTTACTCTGTGCTCAATCAGCGCCAGTGGCAGTTGCAATTATCTTTCGCACCAAATCGAATTATGATCAATTCGGATTTGCGCGCATCCGAACGAATATAAAACGGTTTGCATTAAAATTTGGCGCTCGATGCATGGGATGCGTTCCCATTAGTCCGGTCGAGCGCTAACTTTGTTTGCTCATTCGAGCCCACGTCCGCTACTGGCGTTTTCATTATATTTTTTATTTTAGTACGTATTCGGTTTTGTTTACGATGCTTTTCGCTTCATTGGTGTTCGGATTTTAATTTTGGGTATACCATACCTGACTGTTGTTAAAAGCAGTAGCGACCTCTACTTACATAATATATACATAAAAGGTTTTTGTTTGGCATGTGTTCCTCTAGCTTTAGGCTTTAGGTACCAGTTTGACGAAAACCATGCTATACCTATTTTATAATGGAACTTAAATAAAGACAACAAGGTGTTGTGGGCGACTATAATAAGATAAGATAAGATAAAGATTTATTTTTCACCACAATATAAATGCCTAATAATAATGCCTTCAATTATTATTATTTTTTATTATTATTATTGCATTTGCTTTTAATGCCTTCTGAGGCATTAAAATCGACCAAAACAACTACAGCCCTATTCAGGCGTGGTGGTCAGAGAGTGATCTTGCATCATTAGAATTCAAAAAAAGATACAGACAGCTTCTTGTACAAAAATCTGAAATTCATTAATTCACTGACATACTTGTACAACCATGGAGTAAAGAAAGAAGGTACAACCCACAGCCTAAACACTGTTTAGAAACATGCAATTATTTTAACATTCCATATAGGTACTTATAAAGAAAGTGAGTTTGAAAATTCATCCCCTAAATGGGTTAAATAGGGGATGAACATTTGTATGGAAGTTCGTCACAAACAACGCTTGTATATTTAGCATAGCATAATCGGCCTACAACGTTAACTGCTGGGACACAGGCCTCCTCTCCGTGAGAGGGAATGGAGCGTAATCCCTACGCGGGCCCAGTGCGGGTTCGCGGATGTCACATGTCTTCGAATTTTTGATTCTAGGACATGCCAGTTTCCTCACGATGTTTTATTTCACCGTTTTGAGATTAGTGGTGATGAAATTAGATACACAAAGTAAAGTGCCTGTCTGGGGAACTCACGACATACAATTCGTAAGCCGGGGCCGATACCACTGGGCCACCACTGTTCCACCACTGCTCTTGTATGTATAATTAAAAACCGGTCAAGAGCGAGTCGGACTCGCGCACCGAGGGTTCAGTTCCGATTTCTGAAAAAGTGTGCTATTTAGAGACATCGTTTTATTTTTCTTGTAATCTTTACATAAACTTCTATCACATAGAATAATTTCAGATTTTTCTCTTTGCAAACTTCGGAGATAAGGGGGGGGGGAACGGTATTTTTTTTTACATTTTTCATCAGAAGTCGAAAACTATGCGGCCAAAAAAAAGAAAAAATGTTTGAGAATGTGCAAACAGCGTTCTTTCATATGATACCCCACATGCCCTAGTAGCCCCACTTTGATTTTTTAAGACACCCTTTCACCAAAAAAATATAAATATTTTAATTTCTTTCTTATTTGCAAAATAGTTGGGTAAACGTCATCTAAACCTATTCTAAATTTTAAGTTGATAGCTTTAATAGTTCTTGAGATATCCAGTTGTGACAGACAGACAGACAGACAGACAGACAGACTGAGTGACACCATAAGGGTTCCTTTTTTGCCATTTTGGTACGGAACCCTAAAAATATTATGCTATTAGAGCTCAGTCGTAATCGAAACAAAAAATGCAAACATCGCAAACGCGCATGTAACTTTTCTCTAGGACCATTATGTTACGTGTCTTGGCAAATGATAATATAATAATACCTATAAAAGTATCGATAATTTTTAATTTTTTGGAAAAAGTGCCCAATATCTTTGACTAGGTGTAGGTATCTTCGTACCCAATAGACCTAGAGTGATTGAGTTATGCTCAAATTGTACCAGTTTGCTTTACCATAATATGAACAAAAATACTTAAAACCGCGTCCTTAAGATATATTTTTCAAAAAAACTGTAACAAGTGCCAGAATTTCGCAGTTTTTCGAGCACCACCACAAGGTTTTCAGTGTTGCAAACTTGGGTATATACTACTCTCAGGGGACCGAACAACATATAAAAAAATCGTTGTTACATAATGCGCGTTTCCGATGTCCGCTGTTGTTATTGACTGGGCTTTGTTATTGACTTATATTATGTTTAAGCTACAATGATAGGCAAAGTGTTAATAGTACTCAGAAGGCAGTCCGACAACTCTAACAACCGTCAACTAGACTCTCGCCTCCCCTTGACATGGGTCGAAATGTGAGTGAGTATTAGAGATAGAGATGCTAAAATACTTTATAACATTTTCAGGTATGGTTCCAAAACCGGCGTGCGAAGTTCCGCAAGCAGGAGCGCCTTGCCCAGCAGAAGGCGGGCGAGGCGCCAGTGAAGGCGGAGGGCAAGCGCGACAAGCCGACGTCGCCGGCCGCGTCGCCGCACCCGCCCTCTGCGCCCGCGCCGCAGCCGGCGCACCACGCGCTGCCGCATCTGTCCCCGCCAGACCTCAAGCCTATCACCTCGGCAGGTAGATATCGTAAGTTGTTCTTCATGTTAGGTTGATACTTTAAAAAATGTTGTTAGTAAATTCTTTGATGTCTCAATCACTATGCCCTCAGTGTCGTTCAAATCGATCTATTTAATCGCAATCTGTCGCAGTACCAGACAGCAAACACCCTGTAGTTTCAGGAGGTCTGAGTTCCAGACTTAGTGTTCCTACTGCTGGGAGCCAGGCCTCCTCTCTGCGAGAAAGTGTAGAGGTAGTTACCAAGGATTAGGTTGTGCAGAGACTCAAGTTTGGTTTGGTAGTTTGGAGTATCTTCGGGGCTGAAGCTCGGGGCTTAACCTGAAGAAAACCACAATCTGGAGATTGTTTCACACTGAACCAAGATTCATCTAAGACCGTACATAGTAGCGAATCGCAGAATAAACTTCTTAGTAAACCGGTCAGTTTTTTTCAGTCGCATACCAGTGGTAGTGATGCGAACCCAGTGTTTACCTTATTCCCGAGATGTTGACGTCATCGCCCGATTTAGCGGGTTACAACATTAAGTCACATTTGATCAACTATTTGTGTAGGGGTACGGCGACGGAAATAGTACTTTAACGATAGACTTTTGTTTGTGATTTTACATCTGCACCCACCGTTAAATACTCGTACATAGACAAGTTAATTAGCACGTAGTTTACTCACATAGAACAAGATTTGGATCCGCTTTTAACCACTGAGAAATAAAACAGGTGATGTACGAAATAAGCTGGAGCATTACGAAAAAAAAATAACAGTCCAACTGGAGTGGTAGTACCTAAGATTCTGTTGGTAACATTTGGTTACCGAACACTAAAATTTATCGACCAGCCAGAGTAAAGCAAGCACTGAAATTTCAATTTATTCAGTTGCAAAGTTTAGTAAGTGTACCTAACTGGAACGATAGAAGAACCCCTCATTTCGCTATACTAAGTTCTTTCTTGCTTCTTTGAATCTCAATATTTGCCTTTGTCTTCTTTCCTTTCTTAACGCTTAAATACTTACAGTTGTTGTATGAAGCTAGCAAAACATAAGTACATAATTAAGATAAAAATATAAAATAAAAGTAGGTAATATCCATAGGAATAAAATTACTTACATCCTACGTAAGTTGACGAGTTTACTCAATATAACGACTCTCCACGGGACCAGAGGGCTAGCCTATTATTTGGCCAAAGAATCGGCATTGCCATCCAACGTGGCAATGCTGCCAGCCTTTTGGGCACTTTTCCCATTGACAACGATGCGGAGGATTTTTGTTTTGATGCCCAATGAGCTCTTCCCATTTTTATTTTTCATTATAAACTTGCAAATAATTTATTTAAATACTTATATACTTATTTATCATATATTTAGTATTAGCTTTGTAGAGTTTCTCAAATTGCGACAAACTGACGTTTAGTATCCGACATGTAAAATATACTCCATGCTAATTTAATAATATCAATTGCGCGAATATTTTTCTGATGATCTTCTTTCTCTTTGTGAGTCAATATTTATTTTTATTTAATTTTTTGGCAACCATGTGACGTGGATTATGAAACATTACTATTTATTTGTGATGCATTAAATAAACTTATTTTTGTGGGTTAAAGACACGTCAACGTCAGCTACTAATTGATGGCAGATTTAAATTAATGAGAACATTCTTAAAATTTACGCGGTAAAGCTTTCACGGGAAATGAACGACAAATAATAATTTAGACGTCTGCGCACCTTGTTTCAGTTTGAATAGATTAATTGTTACAGAGTAGCGAAGATTTACCTACAAAGAAAATGTTTACACTTTACAGTAATTACAGTTTTGCAACAACATTCTTTTGAGAAAAGAAAATGTAAATACCTCAGTTTTTACGTTCCAATCGGATATTTTCGTTCCAATCGTGATGTCACGAAATATTTTTGGGCAACATATCTTACCAATGTTACATTGATCGCTGAAATTATAGCCGCGTGAGTCATGCTGCTCGACCAATCAGAGAGCCGGACGCACTATTTCAGCTCACATGTGTACGTGGGCGAATACAACAAGGCTGCTTTCGACAAAATATATACAGCTCTTCGAATTAGTGGATCTTAAATATAGAATGGTGATTCTATTGTATGGTATATTAATACAATTGTTGCATGTCCTAGGAATGTGTACCTTCTAAAAACCCAGAAATATTGAAATTAAATCTTTTCTATAAAATGTTGATAGTTGAAAAGCTTTCGCAGTTGATAATAAAACCAGTATTAAAATACCTTAACTAATTGTTGAAAAACATTTTATCAGACAAACAAAGATTACATTAGACTCTGTTTCAGTGTACAGACTCTAGATAGGCATTTATCAACACGACATAAACAACACGAGTTTACATGTCAGATAAGGTAACTGGAACTTATCCAGAAGTGGGAAAAGAGGGTTTTAAAACTATTGTAATTAACTAAAGATGGTTTATACGAAGCTTAAAATCTGAAAACTTCATGAAACTTTGTTTGCTACGTAGGTAGCTAGCCTCAATACAAGTCGTATTTTCCATGAACTTGGTATTGGTTTAGATAAACAAGTCTGTGCCGTTTCTGCCAGAAATAGAATCGAATATAATATTGTGAGTTACATCTGTGTTTTAAGGGGATACAACGATAATTTTGTGTTTTAAAATTCCATTATAACGTAAATGTAGGATAGCTATGGTTAAATAATTTGGATTTTCCATAATACGTGTTATTTCAATATATTGTCATTTTGTCATACTGTTGTACTTTAAGTAACTGAAACATGAATACTTGAAATTTTTTCGATAGAAAAAAAATCCAAAGTAGCACCGTCTATTTACTGTTTTATACGATTATACGTAAACAGGTTCTTGTTGTGCAGTAAAATTTGCTTTAAATCGAAGGTATTTAAATATGTTAAGAACTTACTAAGCTAAAAATTGATTTAAATACAGCATTTTGTCATAAATCTACATTTAAACGAAGCGCGTTTTGTTCCGGTGCGCTTGAGAGTCTTCTATCTCTCTAGTCAAACTAGACAGCCATAACACCATTTCACTTGCAACTCGAGCTAAATCACGCTTCGATATATCCTCTTAAAATCACTTCAGGAGATATTTGGTTTAGTCACTGAAATAAATTAAATAACTCGGAGCTTTTTTCTCTATTAAACTACTTACTTACCTATTTACAATTTGAAAGTGTTAAAACTTTAGAAAATAACTCACCGTCCGCATATAAAAAGCTCAAGCTACAAATGTTAGGGCTCCGAGAACATCCTAATAGTACCTACATGTGCCTAACTACTAGGTAGGGACCTTCAAATATTATAACTGACATTTTACAGGGACCAATCTACATAGGCATACTGGTATACATTACACAGATTGTAAGAATTAGAAAATAATTATTATAGTATTTAAATTAGTTTTAGAAATCCCAGCTGCCTATCGCAGTTTGCAATAAGAAGAAACATCAATATACCTACTTAGAAAAGTACTAGAAAGTTTTAGATAGGAACACCTGTCATGGCTCGTCATACAGGCTGCATAGGCGCGGTGGTTCTCCGGGTAATGGCGGACTTGTGGTCGTATTAATCACATTACGCCGCCGCCGCCGCCACCGCGCCAGATTTTCACTTCGGCTCATTTGCGCTAATTGTGCGCGCGATTGTCACTCAGGCTTGAATAAACAACGGAGCCGCGCAGCAAGGATTAGGTGATTAGCGCTTAATTGTGTTACCACGATTATTTCATATTCGCCCGTCGAGCTGCAGTCTGATTTCATATTCGAGCAGATTTGTGTGCACAAGTTTTGCTTGTTTGGATTTCGTTGTGAGAATATCAGCATTGTACTTATATCAACTTGATGTTAGGCTCCCAACGACAATAATGTTCAATGGACGTGAAGATATTGTATATTATTGATTGATACTTTGTTTACGAGACAAACGAATGCTATATTGATGTTTGTGTGTTGTGCAGCAAACAAATTATGCGATGAGCTGAACGGCGTGGGGGGCGACGTGGGCCTGCCGAGCGGCGGCGGCGGTGGCAAGTGGGCCGGCGGCTGCGGCCTGCTGCGCCAGCCCTCCGGGTTCCCACTCCTGGGCGTCGCGCCACCCAACTATCTGCTGTCGGACCACCTCGGCACCCTCGCCAAAACGAACAACCATCTTTTCTAATGGGCGTAGCAGCGTCGCCTTGAGTCACCGTCCGTGGCGCGACGAGTCCACGGGGAGCGCGCCGCTGTCCCGCCCGCACCGCCACCAACCCGCTCTCTGCACCCAGCCCACTTGCATTTCATTAACATTCCAGGTTACACTGTGCCAAGTGAAAACTTTCTAAAGTGATATCCGAGAAAATTACGATTTTGATTTCGGCTGCGCGTAAAACATTCTAAGTTGATTTCGAATGCGCGTAAAACGTTCCAAGTGCCAATTCGTGTCCATTAAAGTATGTATTGATGATGATGGTGCAATGATAACGAACTGTCTAAATGAAGTTTCAGATGTATTTACTGTACCAAAGCAGTTAGGACGTACAAGTTGCCTGTTACTCGTACACGGGTGTTTAGTTTTAAATAGTTTAGGGTAATGAAGATTTTGTGTGATACGATTGTAAATAACATTCCGATTGTATACGTTTAATAAAGGTATACTAATTCAGTGAAGAATTGAAGTAAAGGAATATTAAGTAAATTAATTTTAAATGTTGTCCTGTATAAAATTATGCTGTATTTTATTCGTCGATGCCTAAATGAAATATATAATGTATTAATCCAGTTGAATTTTAAAATATTTCCGCAAACTGTAACGGAATTGTGTCGTTGTAATTACTTCTAGTCACCGGAACATTAGTTTTATTTTAAACGAATTATTATTTATTAATAAAGTGCATAGTTTAATTAGCCGACATACCGGAGTTGGCGAGCGATGTAAATATGTAATAAATTATTTGTAAATACTAGATATAATAGTGGTGTACCCGAGTGTATGTAATTATTGATGAATTTGTGGAGGGTGTTTTAATAAAGCAAACAATAAATCGTCTGTTTTTGTTTGTGTTTACCCTGACCTTCTGCGAGAATGTACAAAATAGTTAACTGGAAATTAATCTGTAGTTAATTAGTGTTTTGAAAACAATAGTTTGACTTATCATTAGATACTCAATTGGAAAGGAGCAAATATTTTACTTTTCGCTATGTCCTAATAATCGACGCATAATGTCCTACGTAATAATGTACTTAGACGCCATTGACGTTTCCTTGTATACATTTTGTAACAAAACAAGACTGTTTACAAACTTCTGCATTTAAAATTAGGGCAAAACTCACGCTGTTGCAATCGAATCGAGCTAACGGAGTCACGGCACAAATTCCGACTGTTTATCATTTCCGTTTTAATTTACTCTGTTCAGTTACATATCCAATGATGAAGAGTTTTTATTTTTGCACTTAGAAACGGATCCCCCATTTTTTTCACAGAATTTAATTTAATAAGATGTCCATATTATTAGGGGTTAGGCGGCAACTCGTCCAACTTCGAAACCAAATTAGAAAAAGTGGAATTGGTCCCAGGTCCCAGTTTCGAAGTAGGACGAGTTGCCCCCTAACAATTATAAAAGGTGGAATTGGTCCCAGGTCCCAGTTTCGAAGTTGGACGAGTTGCCACCTAACCCTTGCCGCAAATCAGGTTCTACGTAGTATAAAGCACGTGCTGGGATCCGAACTAAACATATATGTAAAAGATCAGATTATAATTTGAGAATGGTTTAAGTTTATCACCTGCCTGTGGGACTCCGTGAAGAGCCTAAAAGCTCAAAATTTGCTTGATAATTATAATTATAAAAAGCGTGGCATTTTTTTCCTGTCACACCGAGGTAATCTATCATCCCGGTTTTGTAAAATAAATAAGAAAATCAGTTGGAGACAACACGCCCTCGGTTTCCATAGCAATAAAGGTCGATGAAGCACGAGAACAACCTTCAAGACGAAGAGCACTGAGAAGAAAATGATCGAGAATACATAAAAAGGACAAATATTTATCTGTGGAGTCATAACCACGACTGATGTGCGCCTCGGTCCGGTTATAGGCCGTCACGACCTTGTTCGCTGAAAGGGCCGTCGCACTCCGCTCACTAAACTAGATGACATTGTTTTCGTATCTGTAGACAGCTCTAGGTAAAATATTGCTGAACGAATACGTAAACACGAAAAAAATCCGCTTCGGATGTCTGCGTAGATTTTGAGTAATTACGAAATGATTTATGCTGGTATTTATAGTTTTATGATCTATTTACGTCCCGCGTTCACGTAGACGCACATGTTCTTTAGGATTCCGCGAGCTGAATGTAAAATTGAAATAAACTTGTTTCTTCAGAAATTAAAAGAGTTTAAAGCCTGTAAAACAGTTAGTAAACTAGTTTACAGGCTCTAATGTTTTAGAAACTACTAGGTGTACCTACCTACCTACCTACTGACATGTGAATGTGGGCGTAGGTGCGTAAACCTAGTGGAACAAAACCCCTACAAATTTTCAGTGTATAAATCGCTTTCATCCAAATCTGTAAAACGTCTCAATAAAGAATTAATTATGTTTTAACTCAACTCAACTCAACTCAAAGCATTTATTTCAAATAAACCAATTACAGGCACTTTTGAATTGTCAAGGGGTCGGTTTTGGGTCGGTCAGTCAGAAAGATGAAGCTAATTGCCCATTTTAAAGCGTAGATCCTATGGAGAAGAACGGGCATGAAACTCCACGGACACTTTTTAAATCAAATATTTTACAAAGTATTGGTTACATTGTTCATATTGAAAATATACATGTGAGAACAATGTAGAAAGACGTGCACGTTAAAAGCGTCCGTAATAAACAAAAGATAAAAAGTAAAAACAACTAAATGAAAAAAATAAAAATAAGCCGTGGCATCTAAGAGACGACCAGTCCCAACTGACGGCGCCCGTTCACGAACATGACGCATGGATCAGCACCAATTAGCTCAACCATTTTGAAGGGAACTTAATGATCCAACACACACGCCACCACCAGCGAGACATTTGAGTGAGCATGACATACTCTCAACCGCCAGGGCACATTCAAGTCAGTGAAAGACGAACCCAGTAAAAGGTAGCTATAAATTAGCTACATAGTGTTCACACATGTGCTATGCAATTATACGATAGATTGAATTTAAGCAATGCAAAGAAAATTTTCTCCCTTCTTAATCTTCAGCAGCTCCAACAATATTTTCGAATGCTAATCAATTAGTTTAAGCGTCCTTGTGGAGCAGGACCAAATGTATATGTACTTAATTAATCAATTATATTTATTTTTTATAGTCCTTCGTTCGGCGTACCCCATCCTGGCTACCTCGTACGGTCTATCGAAACCTCATCTATTTTATAGGTAGATACTCAAGTTTACTTAGCTTGAAATACGGCTATTTCTTAGAACGCTGATTCATGCATAAATTACAGGCACAGGTGTATCAAGCAACAAAGGATCAAGCTTTATTTCTCAAATAAATTATCAAACAGATCATACTCGTCATTGTACGAATAAGTACCTTAAAACCGCGCCGCTGATGTCTGTGATCATGATGTCTGTCAGAATTAAGATTTTTCGCCAAGCTTTTGAAGCTACGGACAAGCTATTTTTCTTTCCACTGCCAACGGACAAAAATATGTGCAATACCAAATTGCAAAATAATTAAACAGAAGTGTGTATGAGTAAATAAATAAAGACAGTTTTATATTAATGTATTCCCAAGTGACAAGGCATCTTTCAGACACATTGCTTTTGATTTAATTCAAGCTTACAAATGCATTTTGTAAAGTGATTTGCCCACTTCAATAAGGAAATGTTACCTAATATGCGCTGAAATCAGAGGGGCAATTCTCGTAATTTTAAGAACGTTCGCATTTTAATCTCAGTCGCAATCTGTCAAAAAAGCCTCTAATTTCCCTACATTTTTGACATTGATTGTCGGTGAGATGACACTGCGACTTGAATTTGAACGTTTTTTAAGTACGAGAATTGGCCTTCAGGTGTAACATACGTGCCTAAGTACTTTCTAATAACCATGTGATGATTATTAAAAATACAGACTGTTTAGTAGCACTAGAAGTATTACAAAATTTGAATTGGTTAAATTCAGGAGAAGCCAGAACCCGGTAACTGTATTTCATCCAGATTTGTTGATGATGATGGTTATGATTCGGAGCTTATTCGATGATATATTTAGTGTTCTTAAAAATATACCTACTACCCATGAGTTACATAAAACAGACTTGCCAATACGAACAAAACTCATCTATAATATTAGATACCTGTATTGGCCATCGGGAAAAGCGTAAGTACACTTTACATAACGTATAAAAGTCTCTATTCTTAAACAACCTATTACTTAATATGAACTAGCACTAGACAATTAAATCAATCAATATTTCAACCTGCGAACCTTAGCGGAAAGCTACCAACAGCCACTGTACCAGTCAGTCAGAACCACCAAAATCCCCATGGATTTACCAACTTCCCAAATGAAATGGCATGCAAAGCATAATCAGCCTACAAAATGTTCCCACTGCTGGGAAACAGGCCATAATCCACCACGCGGGCCCAGTGCGGGTTGGTAGATGTCACATAATAATATCTTCGAATGGACATGCCGGTTTCCTCACGATGTTTTGAGAGCAGGGTGATGAAATAATTTACACAAAGTAAAGCGCCTGTCGGGGTTCGAACGTACGACCTACAACTCGTAAGTCGCGGCCTTTACTACTGGTCTACCACTGCTCTGGCAATGAAAAGACGATTAATGTGTAGAAATATTCATTTTGGACTAACTAACATTCGATACATCGAACTTCCTGTTTCAATAATTCTTTAAAGTTACTTACAATTGCCAATGTTTTTTCAGGCAATATTTGAAATAACGTGTGTCACAATTTCACAAGACACAGTCATGAATCATTTCGCATGTGAAACCAATAAGAGTACCTGCAACAAAACAGCGTGAAAGATGCTTTCGCTAATGACTTAATTCCCAGACAATAACTAAACGGAGGTAAAAACAAAATATTTTTCATTTTCCTACATAAAGAATCTGTTTGTTTGGCGTGGGATACGGCGACAATGATAACTCAGCGGGTTCTCATCTCAATGGCGTGAGCGCGAGTGGGCGGCGCCCGCGCAGCGTCGGCGTAGCGCCCGCCTACATTAGTGCCTTATAAGGATGTCCGAGGAGCTTTTCTAGCTGAGCTCCTATTGAAAGCTTTGTTGGAATTTTTTTTTAATGATGAATCAGTTTTCCGTGTCATAAGTAAGTATGTAGTAACTATGTTGTTTATCATGACGAACTTCTGTATTGTTTACGATAAAAAAATAGATTTTAAATAAAAAAGGCAATTAAATTATTATTTTTGCCTAAGTACATACCTACTTGATTATCTACAACTCCCGTATTTGGTTATTATTGTTATTATTCCTGGTTATCGGCACATTTGCTTTTATTTCATTTTATTCGATCCTTGTTTTCTTTTCAAGTTATCTTTTTCATCGAAAAGGAAAAGTTTTGCCTTCGATATCTCAATAGCTTTTTTTATAATTAGGTAGGTAAATACATAAAGAACATACAAATAACAACACACAAGAAAATAAAAATTATGTAGGTACCTACTCGTATATTTTCATAAAACAAGGTCTAAGCTTTTCATAAAAAAAACTGTGGCATGCGAGTCCAACTACCTGTTTTGTTTACAAGTAAGTTGGACTCGCAGTCCAAGTTACCTGTAAACAAAAATGGTTTACTATAAAATAACACTATTTTATAAATTAGTAGACAGCTTAGAAAATTGCCGTTTATTTTGTTCCCGACACATTTGTCTTTGAAATGCTTATGTTCAAGTTTTTTATTCCGTGATTATTCGAAATGAATAGCATTAATCAATTAGAATGTCATATCAGAGGAAAACATAATAAAATTACATACTTACTTTTGAATGCCTGAAGTTTCGCAATTTATAATGAAGATAAAATGAGTAAGTATTTTATACATCATTTGATCGGGATTATTCATCAAGATTGCCTATTGTCTGAAATAATGGAAAGTTTAAAGTTTAAAATGTTTTAATTTAGGTAATTAAAACATTTTGAACTTTTAAGACATTAAGTTTGACTTTTTAATAATCTCTTGCCTTTATAAAACATTATAAGTATTGGATGAACTGTTATAGTTGGATAAATGCTCAACTATTTTTGCTTAAGTTGAGAAATCTGATCCTTATCATTTAAATATTTTACAAAATCACACAAATATTTTCAATAACTTTACACAAAGGCTGTTGAGTCAGATGACTATTTCGTATCGGCTGCTCATCGGGTGGCGAGCGCCGCGCACGAGTTTTCCAGAAGGGCGCATCTTGGCGCGCTATAAATACGTGGACTCAGCTTTCAGGAGTTCAGTCTAGCCGTGCTTTCCTCAGCGCACTAACTCCTCATCTCCGCAGCAACACACACACACACACACCATGTCTCTGGAACGTCAAGTCCGCGCTAAGGTCAGAAAAACATTTTAAATATTCCCATTTTATTCACTCATGTTTTTGATCCATTAAAATCGAAAGCTCTCAGTAAATAAAAATATAAAGTATATAAAATAAATATCAATAAAATATGAACTTAAAATCACGAAGTGTTCACAAGTAATTTCTTATAAAAAATAAAGTGGTGTAGAGTTTTTTTATGAGTTAAACAAAGAAAACTATTTAGTTTCCTACTTACTCATTTACTTGTTTTACGAATCTTATAAAACAGAATTGGTCTGATTTTAAGATTATTTTAATATTTGTATTTAGTACGACATGTAAGAAGGTTTTCCAAAATTTCATAAAATAACTTTATTTTTTCAAATTTCAATAAGCATTTCCAGTAAAAAATTGTAATGAATCTATAACAATTTATTTACATCCACAGTTGGCTTCCAAGCGTAGCCCCGAGCAGGAGAAGGAAGCCCAGGAGTGGATCGAAGCCATCCTTGGCGCCAAGTTCCCCCCTGGTGAAGCTTTCGAAGATGTCATCAAGGACGGCACGGTCCTCTGCCAGCTCATCAACAAGATCAAGCCTGGCTCCATTCCCAAGATCAACACCTCCGGTGGACAGTTCAAGATGATGGAGAACATTACCAAGTAAGTCATGCTTAAAAAACATTTAGAATTTTTACATCGAGTGCAATAGATTGATCAGAATCGAATACTCCTACTCTTATTATAATTATTGTATTTGGATTATCCGTTACTAACGAACTTCCTACCGAAGTTCAAAAATAAATAATCAAGAAGTGTTACTAAGCGTATACATGTAAGCGTATATATAAGTGATATACTTAACTGCAGTTAGTTAGTGATCACGAAGAGTTTTACTCACGCCGTAAACTAAATTGATAATATTTACCATTGTTCCTTGTAAGCAACAAAACAAACAAATGTCTGACGTATTTTTCTCATTTAGCTTCCAGGCGGCCTTAAAAGCATACGGTGTGCAAGACATCGACGTGTTCCAGACCGTCGACCTCTGGGAGAAGAAGGACATCGCCCAGGTCACCAACACACTGTTCGCTCTCGGCCGTGAGGTGAGCACCCATCACTTTACTAACCACAATAATGCCAAACATGCCATCAATACACCTCGCAACAAGCCACAAGACTTTGGCCTCTTAATTTCGCATACCACCCAAATTTACGAGTTTCGAAATATAGTACATGGTATTACGCAATCGATTTTATAATCTTGTAAACATCCAGATTTTATCGCACCCAATTTAACATCGCAATATCGTATACTTTTATCTTATACACACACCATTTATTATAAACAAGTGCGATCGTGGAATAAAATATAGAATTCACCAAACATCGGATTAAATAATGTGTTCACAGATTGTTTGGTTTAAGACACGTTTAGAATTTAAGGAGTTGGCGCTGCGCCAAGATCAACCAAATTTTACGAGCATCTTGCAACATTACCTCAGTTTTCATAAATATCCAAGGTCGCTCTGTTTAGTTGAGGCCGAGTGGGCAATATTGGAATCTTATTATGTCTACAGGTGCTTTTCTGACACGTAGCTTTACCATGTTCACTGTTCAGCATGTTCAGCATAGAGCTACACTGTGAAATGGGAATAGGACATTGCATTCTTTATTAAATGTATGATTTTGTTTTGTCTGCAGACCTACAGGCACCCTGAGTTCAGCGGCCCCAACCTAGGACCCAGGCCCTCTGAAGAGTGCAAGCGTGACTTCTCCGACGAGGTCCTGAACGCCGGTAAGACCGTGATCGGTCTCCAGGCTGGCTCCAACAAGGGCGCCACCCAGGCAGGCTCCAACATGGGCGCCGGCCGCAAGATCTTGCTCGGCAAGTGAGCACCTCGCCTTCATCCAGTGATATTATTTAATAAGATAATTATTTTTGTACAAAACTGAGATGAATGGACGCTAATGTGAGACTGTTAGCCTTATGAATATCTAGTCATGCGTGATATGGAATTTTATCTTCTGTTATTTAGCTATGTTTACCTTGCACTCTGTTGCAATGGGTTCATGTTATACACTCCATGAAGCGCCAAAATGATTTTGTACATAAGTGCCTAGTATTAAGATAAAATTATTTATTTCCATTTTATTATATGGTTTTATAATAAAATACAAAAACCAAATATAATTACTTTTAATTATTTAGACATAAAAAATATCTAGACGACATCACATAAGCTTATTTATATGATAATTGGGTTTACACTAATTCACAAGGAGCTTGTAAAAGTCCTTCATTACTGATGACACCAACCCCTTAATATCATCACTGCCTTGAATTTAAATACCAACAAATTTTCAAAAGGCAAGGTCAAAAGCCGATCCCAACATAGTTGGGAAAGGCTAGGCAGATGATGGATAGAAAATGGATTCGTGATAAAGTTTGTGTAAGCATATAAGTAATTCTAAGCAGAAATCCGCAACGAACGGAATACGAAAAGAGTAGCTACAGTAATATATAGGTAGTAATATTTTGATAATAATCCTGAAGTTTCTGGTGTTATACTCGCAAGTTTTCAGACCTGAAGCGAGGGGGCGCTTTACCTTTATAGTATTGGAAAATGGTGTTGAGCTATATACACAAATCTCATTAACGGCATCCCAAACACAATAATAGGACAAAGTGGACAAATAAAAATTTAAAAAGTGCATTGGGTTGAGTTGAGCCACGTATTTTTTAGTTGTTTTAGTTTGTTAAGGTTTACTAACATAGTTTTTAAGTCATTGTTACTAATACTAATAGGTACTATAAGGATTGTGTGTACTGATCGTACCTATGTGTAGTCCGAAATAAAGAATAAGTAAATTATTATAATATTATTAAATTAACTGAGACAAAGAGCGATGACGATGAACTACCAAAGAAGAGGATGCTTTTCAGACCATTCAGGTTTTTTTTTTCAAGGTCGTGGGATAACAAATTCATTAGTTCTTTTAACTGTTTCCAAGGAAAAAAAAACAATTAATTGTATTGTTTGGTGTTGACAGCTGGTTGAAGGGAACCATCAAGCAAGTCATTCATTGAAACATGTGGTTTATTATAAAAAAGTAGTTTCAAGATGATTGCGAATACATAGATGATTGGAGACTCGCCAGATATGTCAGCAGCTGCATAGCTACTTTGCTTGCATCATTAACTTTTATTAAATGTTTCTGTCACTTCAGTTTTATTATGAAAAGTTTAAAGTGACCATTATTTGGATATGCAGTAATTTATTTTCTGGTTTTCGAAAAATTACGAAAAGACGTTCCATCCGTGGTCCATCAGTGGTGGATTGAACCGGTAACTAACTTATTTTGATAATTTGACACTGCTGTAACTATTCCTGGAAACTACTAGACTGTACATACTCGTATTATACAAGGTGTAACTTAAATAACGCGCAATCTCTTAAGGGGTCATTGTACTCATCATTATGAAAAACTTTTTCTAACCTAACCTGAAATCGCGAAAAAAAATTAGCTGTTCCCTACATTTATGTTCGCTTAACTCGTCAAAATGTAGAGAACAGCTGATTTTTTTTCGCGTATTCAGGTTTAACTCCATAGTAAAAGTTATTCATAATGATGAGTACAATGACCCCTTAAGACGTTATCTAAATCTTAATATATAAAACAAAGTCGGGTTTGTTCGAACACTTATAACTCGAGAACGGCTTAACGGATTTTCATGGTTTTTGATTTGTTGTATTTTTCTTCGTCCCGAATAGCAGAATAACTATTAAAAATATAGGAAAAGTAAAAAAAAAAAAATATGAAGAAAATTCATTTTCACAAAACATTCGAACAGGGCTGTAATAGAATGAAAGATTCCCGATCTTTCATTCTATTAGATTCCAAATTCAAATTAATTTTATAATCAGTTGTTTTCCCGCCGTTCGATTTATTCAAATTTGACAGGACACCGTCTGGCGGGTCAGCTATGTAGTATTGTAAAATAAAAATCAATTGCCACTTCAGAACGGATGCAGGACAAGGTTAGTATGAAACTTCTAAACAGTTTATTGTTACAGAGTTAATTTACTAACACTACTGTACTAAATATGTGGAGATTTGATACAAATACAAACGCACTATCCCAATTTATTTGGGGTCGGCGCAACATGTCCCTTTCTTCCATACTTCTCTATTAGTCGTCATCTCAGTAGTCACCCCCTTTCTAGCCATGTCATCTTTCACACAGTCCATCCATCGTTTCTTTGGTCTTCCCCTACTCCTAAAGCCATCGACAGTCATACTCAAAACAATTTTCTTTTTTCAAATTTGTTAGCTCCTATTAATCTTTTTCATATTTTAGACTTTTTTACTTTAACTTTATTCTGGTATTTTACTTTTCAACAAAAATCGTAGATAAATTCTTAAAATATAAATTAAGTTTTCTTACACATATCAAAATGTTCTCAGCTTGCGCCTTCGGGAACTTCGCTCGTTTACATTGGAATATTCATAGCTAAGACAGGACAAAGTCTGTAGGGTCAGCTAGTTACCTTATATAAGTAATTAAAAGGAACATCGTTTGACTATCAGTATACTTGATGTATCTATTTACTTTGTGGTAGGTAGGTACAGCTGTCAGGTCGAAATATTGATTTTTAAACAGTGCTCCCTTTTTGTTTCTGGGCAAAGTTGGGCATTAATTTTGAATACTTGGTTGGGAAAAAAATTACATTTCCTTCTGGACTGGAGCAGTTGGCTGTAAATATGTATTAAGCAACAGTTTTCAGAAGCATTATTCAGGATTACTTACATAGGTAATAAAAAAAAAAGTTAAAATTTGTAGCAACATGAGTTAAAAGACCGTCACAAGGAGTAGATTTACTCGATTTTTTTTATAAATGCCGTAATTTTAAAATACTTATGTAGCAAAGATTTGTTTTTATATTTTTCTGTTAACTATTATGATATGACTTAACCTATCACCCGATGCCGGCTTGCCGTCGACTACTGGGACACCCTGTATACAACGTGTCGTTTTGCATCCTCATCAAATTTAAGGGTGTGGTATAGACCTTCAAACCGAACAACTTTTTCCATGGCACCAACATCGTAATCGCGAAAAAATAATCAGCCGCCCCATACATTTGCGTCGAGTAGGTATTGAAGTTTTCTATGAAACAATTGAAATTTTTTTCGCGATTACGATGTTGATCCTGTGGCGGCATCTACATCGCCACATATGAACTACGCATCAATGACATGACGTCACGCAAACCTGCATCGCGCAATTAGAGTTTACCACGCGATTAGCATATATACAACGTCCCGACATCAACCGTCGGGCAGTAGCCCACCAGATACAACACCCGTCTGGTCGGAGGATCCTCCCCTTTTCAATGGAGGATGAGTGAACTTTACACCCTGTTCCTCATGTCTCTAAACTGGTGACCCCGAGCATGAACGTCAGCGCAGCCTTCGTGCAACTACATCAGCGTGACGTCATCAGAATCACTTCCTCAAGCTTTCGAGCGGCGAGTCACACAGCCAGCCAGCATCCACGGCTTCAACGGGTATCCTGACCACCAGCATGCAGCTGACGCGCATTCCTGGTCAACACCTTCAGCCTTAACCCAGCGCTGTACACTCAGACTCACTGGAGCATAACGCAGAGCCACCCCGACTCACTGGGGTATCACCGCAGACAGTTCCGACTCACCGTGAACTATGCGGCACCCACTGGAACCACAACTGGCACTGGCAAGCATCGCAAGATACACGACTCAGCCCACTATCGACCTCCGGTCTCCGGAGGGGAGTGATGTGGCGGCATCTACATCGCCACATATGAACTACGCATCAACGCTTCATCAATATCATGACAACATTAATGGCGTCCGAAACAGAAATAAATAAAATGGGTAATATGAGTGAAAATTACCCTAACTCGACCGAAAACAGTGATTGGGCACTTTTAAAATAAAGTTTTCAGAGTTTTATGAATGTCAGTCCTAAAAATACTAAAAGTATTAAATACTGCGACCAATTTGGAAGTAGCGCTCGCCGGCTGCTGCCACGGCACCGCTCGCTTCGCTCGCTCGGGTCACGCGTGGTTGGTCATAGTTGTAATCTAACCTAAACCAATTGGTCAGGGTGGCCTAGCTTAGTTATTGAGACCGATTCGCCATTAGAAGCCACACCAAACGCTTATTGTGATGTGACTGCAGCCATTCTGCAATATGTTTATACACCCACGCAGCTGGATTGTCATTGCGCTACGTTTTACAAAACGTATACACTGACTATCCGGCTGAACATTGTTCAAAGAACTGTTTTACATAGCGCTGTTATTTAAAACAACCAGCGGTTTTGTAAAACAGCGGATTCTACAATCCATCTGCGACATAATACACCATTGGTGTCTATATAGCAATAAGTAGATTAGACCACCTGTGGCTGCTTACGGGCTACGTGACTGGGAAAATCAAGACTTCAAGAACGTATGACAAGGCACCAAAGCAGCAACAATATGCTAATCAGCAAGCAAAACTTCTGAACATCTGATTTATTGATTATTCCATTTTCTCATTTTAGTACCGGTGGTAGCAAGCGAAACTGTTGAGTGGAAGGTCCTGTTCAATTCCTAGGTCGGACAAAGTGTTATTGGTTTTTCCGTTAGTAATTTCTTAGTAGGAGCCCGGAGTCTGGAACTTGATGGTGTGACACTCCCGTGCCTTGGAAAGCAAGTAAATCCGTTGGTCCTGCACCTGATTTCTCCCCGGATGTATCGGATTGCCCTCCCATCGAATTATGAGGGGAACAGAGAGCGCATACACCTGTGCACTATAGCTACTTAATATCTCCTAGCCTCCGTTGAGATTGGCGGTCGTGACCAAAAATCGGTCGGCAGGATAATTTGTTATATTTATCCGGTAATTGTGACTTTAGGACATGACACTAGCCCTAGTTCATTGAACTTATTAAGAGAGAGAGCAGTGGTTTGTAGAGAGTTTGTAAAGTCAGGGAAATTAATTGCTAAGCAAATTGGCTACCAAATTATATTGTCCGTACCTATATTCAAATCAGAATGTAATTTTTTGATAGTTACATGAAATAGCTATAACACGGTAAATTTACGTAGTGTCAATTTACTTAATAATTTATTTTCCTGACTGTGTACACAGCGCCCGCTCTCGAACGCGACCAGTGCTGCCATCTGTTTATATGTGTGGATACTAGTCCTACTATGATTTTCAGCCCTTTTCATTTCTTTTCATGTATGGGAAAATTGTCTGGAAAATTACCAGATCTTAGATATGTCTTTAAAGACCATAAAACGAATAACAAAAACCAATAAGATGACCGCTCACCTCAGTATCAACGTTTTATGGTCAGATAAGCAGGTAGTTATGGCTATCCTCTAGAATTAACTTACCTTCGTCTCGGTTAGAGAAGCTTGGGTGAAATCAGTGAAATCAGCAAGTTCTGATTAAATAAAAAAAGTAATTAAAAAAACTAAAAAACCCGACTGCAGTAAAAACTAAAACTGAAAAGCTAAAAACAAGCCCATTTTAAATTTAGTAAAGGTTGGAAGCAGGCGGGACCCGTTTGAGTTTGAAAATATAAAAATGGAATGGGTCCCGCCTGCTTCCAACTTTTATTAAATTTAAAATGGGCTTGTTTTTAGCTTTTCAGTTTTAGTTTCTACTTCAGTCGGGTTTTTTAGTTTTTTTAATTACTTTTTTTATTTCCAGCTTTTTAGTTTACAAATGTGAAAGATTTCGCAGACGATTTAGTTCTTGCAAAGAGTTTTGGCCCTGAGGGTTATTAAAAGCTTTTATCTACACCCATGCTTTAAATCCTCTATAAAAGTTTCTGAAACAGTTAGCTTATTGCCAACATTAAAACAGCCAGTGTCATTAGTAACCATGGTAACCATAATAGCATCCAAACGGGTGTTTTAATGTTGTACTGAATTTCATAATGCAACTCGTTTTCAAAAAAAGAACATTATAATGCACGCGATTTCACAACAACAGCGCCGTAATTTAAAAAAAGAACTTATTCGAATTCACGTCGTATACTATGACGCCGGCCGCCATGTTCGATACGAGTATTAGTATTGCAAAAAACTGTTTCAGAACCTTTTATAGAGGATTGATAACATGGATGTAGATAAAGTCTTGTATGCAACTGTACATAATTAGGTATTAAAACACTCATGTGATAAGTTTTGGATAAGTGCACAAATAGCCAAGCCTTCGAGGTCCTAACTCTGCTCAAAGCAAATTTTTTTTTATCAAAATTCGATTTTTCACTTCGAATTACTTTTAAACATATAAGTTGTATATATTTTTATAATCACCTTTTAAAACCCTTCATTTTGATATCCCACTCGATGGTATTAGAAGACAAAAAAATTTCGAACTCCACAATATGTCACCCCAAATCCGCCATATTACTTTATTTTTGTTGTTAATGTAGCTAGTGACACTCGCGCCACCAAGACAAATCTAAAGACGTATAATTTATCCAAATCTGTTCATTCGTTTAGGAGTTACGAGGGAACAAAGAAACGGACATACATACATACTTACATACAGGTCAAATACATAACCCTCCTTTTGGGCTTCGTCGCAGTCGGGTAAAAACCTTTGCGATAGCTTTTATAACCCTCCTTTTGGGCTTCGCCGCAGTCGGGTAAAAACCTTTGCGATAGCTTTTTTATCCAGAACCGATTGTACTGAATGTAGGTAAGTAGATAACTTCTGAAGAATAGAAACAAAGCTTTTATAAACCAAATGCTATTATTTACATAGGTAGGTACCTACAGTAGGACAACGTTCAAAGGTTCTATCGTTTATCTTTAGAAAAACCGAACTATAGAATTAAACTGTGTCTACCGACCAATAAAATTGATTTAAGTATAAAATCCCACCTAAATTATTATAGATTGACCACTAAATGCTCGGTTTCTGAGTTAGTTTATCCATTCGATAGTGATTATTGGTTCGATTTCATTTTTGTGAACACTTCGTTATGGAAGAATTTAGCTTAAAAGTCGAGTGAACTATCTACTATCGAAGGTTTATCTGAGGACTTCAAAAAACCGAGCATAAGTAACAAAGGAATTCGCATTTCGTCGAATCAATAGCCATTGAGAGTTTAAACTCCGTTTTCACATTATTGGATCAGTCACATTTAATTCGGCAAAGTTCGGTTTTCCAAAAATAAACGAACCGTTGTATGTTATCGTACTGTAGGTACTTAGGTATTCCTATAAATTTTAGTAGACTGCAGTCACTAAGCTTTTCGTTTTTATTTCTACTTTCAAATCGGCAATCGTGAATAAAATGGTTTTCCTTCAATATAATGGCATTTGGCTTAAGACTGGTTTCTAATAAAAATACGCTAGTTGTCTACGTGTCATTGACCCCGTTAGCCCTGACTATCACACTAGCTCTTTATTTAATTAAATGTAAGATTTGCTGTGAATTGACGTTTGTGATGATACTGTTAGCGAAATTATAAAAAGTCTGTGTTTTAAATGTTCAGTGATTAAAAAATTAAAGTTGTTAAAAGTGACTAATTTAATTATGAGGGACAAAAAGGTGAGGTTTTTTTAGTCTGTTAATGAAGTAGGGTATATAACGTTTTTGAGACTTAACTTATCGCACATGTCACACCTTATTGATGTCCCCTTGATTTTAGATTAAAGAATGTAGGCAATTTAGTAGGTATACTCAGAAGCTAAATATTTACTTAGGTAGATAAATAATTAATTTGCAACAATAATTAAAATTATTTTAGTAATTAGGTACTACACCAACATAACACCAAAAAACATAAACATAAATAACATTTTTGGTGTACATAACACCAAAAATTAACTGTGCAAGAATTACAATATTATTACCACTATTACTGATAGTTCCAATAGGTCGGTAACATTAACAACGTTTGTGGCCGAAATTATAAGTGAATTTAAAATTAACAACGACCCAGTGAGCTAACTTTATAAAGACATGTTGCGTCGTTACACTAACGACTAACGCCGCTAAGACGAAAATAGTTCGCAGCGACGCCGTCGCGACGATGAACAGCGGCGGCGTCTGGTGGCCGTGTGCAAAAACAGTGAACGTAACGGCTAACGAAAATAACGACCAACCAGCGTCGTAACGAGTAACGAGGCCGAAACCTGAAAATACGTGCCTGCATGGTTCTCGATTTCGCCGTTAGTTACTGCGAAGGCTCAGTCGGGCGGCGGCCGCGGAGCCTTCCGCACCGCTGTCCGCTGCTCCGACACTAGATGGCGTCAATGTGCGTCCACACTTTCTTAGTTTCATTAAGTTTCGCCAGATGGAGCAACCAGCGTATAGGGCGCCGGCTTTCCATTTAGTTTACGCCCTTTTACGATAGATAGAGCTACGAGGAACTGAAAGACTGAAAAGTGTATGGTGAGTAGAATTTACAGTATGCAATATTTTATTCTAGTATGTTCTATTCTTCGGTAACTTTTATTTTTGTGATCTAGTACTTATTCCCTTAAAGTGTTAATGTCTCGGTTCAGTGTATTAAACCTTTCAACAAGCTTTACAGATACTTTTCTACCCATAATATTATGTACCTATCTAATGTACGTAGGTTAGGTTACATGAGTAGGTACAAAATTGACCCTATCCTATCACGCTCTGACAATATTTCTTTTTATATGACAATAATACTTAGTGTAGGTACGTATATGGCACGTTGGCGATATAGAAATTAGAAACATCCAGGGCCAGTAGTACGAGTGATTTTCTGGGGGCACTGGGAATGGTGAACATCTAAATCATCAGCATCATCTGAGGTTTACAGCCACGGGTGAGCCTTAGCCTGGTCGTGTACTTACCTACAACTCCAACGTGACCTGTTTCCGGATTTTTCTCTCCAAATTCTCACTCCAACAGTATAATTATCTTGGTGAATATCCTTAATCGAAATATAATATACCTACTTAGGTAAGTCTAGAACTCTAGGTACTTACTATTATTACTACAGTTGCCAGTAGGTACCTTTGTCTTATCGTTTACAGCTGCTGCACACAGGCCTTCTCTTTTTACAAAAGAAAACTTAGTTAGGTTGAAAACTGCATGAAAATTGGTAACAAAGGTTTTGTCTTAATTTTGAAATACCATAAACAACGTGCCGTTGCAATGGCGACATTAATTCAACACGCGTATACGTTCCGACTTTTTGTTTTATAAATATATTTTTTATTTGATTTAACGTTATTATTTATTGAGTTATTTTCAATTTTCTAAAATAGCATCTTGGAGCTACCTTTACCGTTTCAATTTCATCTCTACGCTACAGAGATGAAATTGAAACGAACGAGAGAAAAAAAGGCCACGCTACTCGGAGGTTTTTTTTCCATGAAGCTACTTAACAGCTGGATTAGAACAATCCAGCTGGCATAAAATAATAGCTTCATGAATGAGTCTTTTGCATAGAGTGATCTTAATTTTGGGTAAGTACTAATTTTTTATTTAGTTTGTTTAATTTTTTTTTTTTTCAATTTACGAATTATTTTATCATATTATAATTTTTATGATTACTGACCACTAGCCTTACCCGCGTGTTGAAGGAATGTCGCCATTGCGGCGGCACGTTGTATAAGTACTGGGCTATTGTTTTATTTTATCATATAAACTGGGAAATGAGTCTCAAACACAATGTTTCTAAGATCACCTTGTTTTTTGGCTTCCATGAATAATAAAAATCTGTAATTTTCCTTGACATCGTTAGTCATTGGTTTTCTAGATGCATTCTTTAGCTCATATACTACTATTTGCTTTAGATCGTCACCATGCAGCAGTTTTCAGTCTGGAGCATCCTCAGCTGGTTGTAGGTCTACCTATGTATATTCGTTCCATTTTCCTACTTTCTTATTCGTTTTTCCGTATTTTTCCGGATATTTGCGTAATATCTACACTGTTTAGCGCACTAAACAGTGTTGAGTCATCATCTAAGTCATCAAAGAAAAGAGAAACAATGTATAAAACAACATAAATATGTTAGGTACCTATATTTTCTGGTAAATCCAATAACATTTGCCTCTTTCAGCACTGCTTTTGTTTTCAGTTTAATTTATTTCGGGCTTCGATACAGTAAACATTTGTATGGTAGGTTTGGTGTATTCTGGGAATCGGTTATGTTTATATCGGCGATACTAGGTTGTGTACTTTCACGAAACAATTATCTAGATATATATACCTAACCACCATAACCACCACCAACCAACCATAACCATAACCATTTTTGCGTAACCTTGGGAAACGCATTTTTTTTTTGTCTTACTAAAATACTTAGTTTTAATTCTGTATTATTAAAATGCACTGAATCTGTATAGATTGGTATCTTTAGTATCTTATAATTTTGGCAATTGAAATCGATTGTGAACAAAGTGCAATAGACTAATCATTTAGGTTTGATTTACAGATAAATTATTTTAATGCTGACTAATGCAAGGTAACCTACACCTAGTCTTATTTGATATAATCGAATAGGGGCCGTAATATACGTGAAAAAAGATCATGGATCCATCGTGGATCATTAGAGAAAAAAGGATGGTATATAGCTCCGTCTCTCTCTCTCACACTGGAACAGCTCAACTTCTGCCCTGCTATAAGAGCTCATAGTAAGCCCCCTATATTTACCTACATAATATATCAAATACACCAGTCACAGGAATTGTTGAATCTTATAAGTAAACAAGTAAAATACAGTTTTATGATAAAAAATATTGATCAAATCTGACTTGCATTGATGATTAAATTAGAAAATGTTTATGTACTGGGTAATTAACTGTTACCTAACGATAGGTGGCTATTAAGGCACTACATCGAAGCGTGGTTTGGCTCGGTGTGCGAGCCAAATAAGAGTAGTACTGTCAAGACGCCATTTTTTTCCGCAATACTATGACAATACTCGCGAACTTCATTACCAATGCGTACTAATTTGACAGCCATCGTGTGAAGTTGGCAGCAACCGCGATCCTATTCTTATTTGGCACGCATAGTGAAACGTTATGGCTATCTAGTTCGACGTGCGAGATAAAAGACACTCACGCGCACTGGAACTTAAACGCGCTTCGTTTAAATGTAGATTTATGGCAAAATGCTATAATTAAATATTAGCTTAGTAAGTTCTTAACATATTTGAATACCTTCGATTTAAAGCTATTTTTACTGCACAATAAGGTACTTTTTACGTATAATCGTAGGTACCTATAGACGGTGTTACTTTGGATTTTTTTTCTAACGAAAAAAATTCAAGTACCTAATCATGTTTCGGTTTTAGTACAGAAATAGACAATGTAGTCCAATAACACGTAGGTATGGAAAATCTAAATGATTTAACCACTATACATTTATTTTGGTTATAAAGATATTTTAAAAACACAACATTATCGACGAATCCCCTTAACTTCGGCATGCGATTTACCACAGCACACTGAGTACATACATAATGTAATAGATTAAATAACCAAATACTTACTCATTCATGTTATGAAAGTCTACATTTAGGTACGAATGGGTAGGAAATAAAATAAAACAAAGTTTTTCACAATATCAAACTCCTTGATTCTTTCCCTGTGGAGAAAATAGTGAAATAGAAAAAGCCCTATGTTTTCTTGCCAAATAAAAACCTTTTTTTTATTCATTTAAATTGCCATTCACTTCATTGCTTTGGGTAACTAATACTTTCAAAAACCTTTCGATGTAACCAAATTTTCTAAAACATCAAACAACGAAGAAGTGTATAATAACCATTTCCAAAAATCATCTACGCGGGGTACCAATTGCGTAACACACTGACAGAGTAACAGTAGCAACAAACATTCCTTGCGTTATTTACACACTAACAATCACTAGGTATCTAAGAAAATGCAAATTGCTAATGCTTCAAAATCATTCAGATTGTGTTACGCAATTAGGGTGCTGAATGATTTTGAAGGATACTGCTAATCCATTGGTTCTTAGGTTCGAAAAATGTGTCTACTCAACAACGTAAATAACGCAATGAATGTTTATTGCTACTGTTAGTGTGGTACGCAATTAGGTACCCCGCGTAGGTGATTTTTGGAAATGGTTACTAAACTTCTTCCTTGTTTGATGTTTTAGAAAATTTGGTTACATCGAAAAGTTTGTTAGTATTAGGTACTTACCCAATGGATTTATGGAATAGCAATAGAGGTAATTCAAATAAAGAGTTTAGAGAAAAGTGATATTTAGTGACGAATTCTGTGAAATTTTCAAAAATACATAAACATTGAGTTTTATAGAATCGCATGAATTTTCGCCTACGATTTATGGGTGCTTAATTGCTGCAAATGTGTTACACTACTTATCATGTCCTGCACGCTTAGCATGACCGCTATAGAAACGGGTTTTGTCGACGGAAGAATAGACAAAATGATGGAGTGTAGAAATATTTCTACGCATTCTATGCGACTAAGCATGGCAATGTGTCATTTTGTCTATTCTTCCGTCGATAAAACGTCGTCGTGCTATGTGTGCTGGAAGGAATAGGGTCAAATTACAATTTGTCACCCTGTATTGTGGATGTGCGAACTCTTTCAAAGTACCTACATATTTATAAACCGAAAATAGAATAATAATGGACCATAAATTACAAAATGTTTGTTGGCCAATTAGCTGTAATAGATTTTAATTTTGTACGTATGTTGTAGGAAACTATTTTGAGCAGTTACAAAGACATCAGTTTCAGTTTCATGCGCATTTTAATGCATGTCTTACGCACTCTACCTGGCGGCCACAATGAAATCACCAGCGGAGTAGGTAACTTATTGTTGGCTCGGTTTCCAACGCAAATAGTTTAGCTATTCGTCTAATGGTTAACTCAAATTTTGGATATGACGCACTCGGCAGGCATCCAGCTGCGTCACTCAGGTGCTGTCAACGAACCCGTCTGTCTGGTCGTGCTGAACCCGAGAACTTTCCATAACGGCTTCCTGAAAGAAATTTAAGCATTTCTAATATTATGTATGTTATGATTACAACATCGGAAAATTCCGGGTGGATTGAGAGCCATTCCATTTTATTGCGCGGTCTACTTCGACTGAAATAGACTGCTCGACCAAAACGGGAGAATAACAAGTTCGATAACATAATCCTGATTTGTAGGCGGCAGCGAGAGAGTTGTATTTCGCCATGCAACAGATGTGTATTAAGACGATTTCAGATGCTCTTAGGATATTTTTAGGTAGATATAGTTCTTGAGAAGCGTAGGAAATTTGACCAGTAGGTATGGGGAGTTGGGGACCTAGTGTTTGTGCTGAAAGTATTTACAAATGTAGGTATTCATCTCTGAAGTTTTATTACATTAGCCGGTATTCTTACCAAATTACGCGATGTGTTCTATAATCTGGATTTTCCGAGAAACGATCGGACTCCAGCGGCAGGCCACCGCCCGCCCGCGCGTTCTGTCGACCGAAATAGAGTCGGTCGGCAGGCGCGTCTATGCTGCGTCCGCGCACGGCTTTTCAGACGATGCAGGAAACAAACTTTTTATTTTCTTTTTTACTCCAATTCTAACAGAGGATTTTGAAAGTCGGTTAATGCATCCCTATTATGTTACCATCACATTCCCGTAATATAAAACAAAGGTAATTTTCGGCTCACCATATTAATTAAAGCCATAAATAACATTAGAAACTAATCCCTAATGCACATTAAAATAAACTGGGAATCTTATGTTGCAACAGTGAGGAAATATTTAGTTGCTGAACATTCTATTCTAGTAGATGAGTAGACAAAAATAGCTGTTTTATTAGTTGTAAATTTCACTAGCCGCGCATAGCAACGTGGCACACAAAGGGAATTATTGAGGTGGGCTTCTGTTAGCTTATTACTTACATGAATTTATGTGTTTACAAACTGATAAATTAGAGCATTAAGATCTCAACGCTATTCCGTAATCACATTATAAGTCTGAATGAATTGAAGTCTTCAATAGATCCGTTTATAAATAATACACACAAGTGCAAAATAGATTGCTTTATGTTTCCTGAAAATTAATTTTTGAAAAATGCTGATTATGTACTTAGTACATAAGTACTAAATCAGCATTTTTCAAAAATTAATTTTAGTTGGCCTTCGTTTTGTTACTAACTTTATCCTACTAATATTATAAACGTGAAAGTTTGTGAAGATGTTTGGATGTTAAGTTACTCAATCACGCAAAAACGGCTGAACGGATTTGGATGAAATTTGGTACACACATAGTTTAGAACCTGGATTAATACATAGGATACTTTTTTATCCCGGTAGTAGGTTTCCGTGGGATAATTTCCGACATCCACGCGGGCGGAGCCGCGGGCAACGGCTAGTTCTTTAATAAATTGACAATTTCACCTTGAGGTATTAGAAAAGATGATGCTACCGAATACATAAGACATCTTATCATATAATGCGGTGTAAGTATTTATATAAAAAGTAATTTAAAAGCTTGTGCGACATTTTCACGTGCCAAGTACATACGATAGTCTTATAGATAGGTGGGTAGTGCAAAACTTTTTTAGATTTCATGAATTTGTTGTTTGCTCTTGAAAAAAGTGTATGCTGTAGGTAATTTAATGCCTTTTCGTTTGTAATACTGCATCTGCCAAGTAGGTTATTATTCTAGTTCACTGAAAGAAATTTATGCGTCCACGCATAATAAATTAGTAAATTAGTTTCAGCTTTGAAAAAGAGAGCTGGCACTAATATTTGCAAATATTATTTAACTTTAAACATAATATAGTTATACTTAGCGATAGCTTAATAAATACATGTTATGAGAAAATAGAAAAATAATAAAATCATTGCCTAATGCCTATTTATAACGTGTTGCTTTAATTTTTAATGAAAATTTGGAAGTAGATTTAATTGAATTACATGCCATATGGATTATAGGGTAAATGCATATTACAACATCGATACCACAAAACACAATCCCCTTTTAACCTCCGACGTAAAAAAGGCGTTTTAAGGCTCTTACAGACAGAGGCGATATCGTGTCGGCGACGCGATATTGCGATATTATATCCGTAGAACAATATCGCGTTGCGACGCGATATCGCTTCTGTCTGTAAGAGCCTTTATAAGTTTGACCGCTACGTGTGTGTATCTAACTGTGTACTTACCTATTTGTGTGTGTCTGTCTGTGGCACCGTCAATCCGATTTGGATGCGATTTTTTTTAAAATTTGAAAGCAGGTTTTCTAGTTGTACTTAGTTCTTAGACATGTTTTATCAAAATCGGTTCAGCCGTTTCGATTGTTGGTGTTTTTTAAATTCGTAATTTATTGTGACAGCTGTTTGATCAGTTCTTACTTTTTTTACGTTTATACCAATAGGCATTTGGATACCAGCCTTTATGACAACGAATTGAAAGATTTGTAAGATATACTTGCCAAATTAGCAGTGGTCTACGCTGGCACGTGTTCCAGGTGCCCAGGTCCATGAACTCATGTGCTCACGTCCATCAACGTTAACATCGTCATCTAAGCATGTTGCAATAAGCACTAACTTGCTGACGTAACCAAGTTTCTTTGAAGTTATTTACAAACCGCGCCACCAATCTGTCTGTGAATGCTTTTAAATATAGTATTACTCGGTAACAACTAATGGCCTAAGTATTTAAATTTAGTATCACAGTTATCGAATCTTCAAAAATAGTTGTAGGTACCTATTTAAACTAAATACAAAATAACTCTCGGTCTAGAAACTAATGGAAACAGCAAAATGTTGCGTGCAACAGAAAAATAAACAGATGTAAACTCCGAATGAAAGTGAAAATACTTACTTGACAATGTAATTAATTCGTTATTTAGTGTTCTAAACAATTTATTGACCAAGAATTTGTTTTCAGACATTTAATTGTTTTGACTATTGTTTATGTTTACTATAAACTGTAAATATTGTACCTACAGTATAGGATGCACTTGTAGGTTTATTTGACCAAATAATTAACTTTCAGGGAATTACGCCTTCTTGATTTATCAAAACAATTAAAACTTCCATTAGCTAAGAATGTGCACTATGTGCAGATATACATAAGCACACAGCGTATATGTAACTATCTTCTTAAACGCGATCTCTGCGCACGAGCAGACAGATTGTTAAGATTGTGTTTCAGTTGAAGTAACAGCTAAAACTGTTCGTACCTATGAAATTTTGCTCTTGCGTGGGAGTGCGGCTGCCCACGGCAGCAGCATGAGTAATGTAATGCTCGGCCGGCGATGACTTCTGTTTCATGAGTAACACTCGCGAGGTGCTTGCGGCTTCCATTTTATTTTAGCGTCGCCCACACGCTCCATGGAGAGCCGAGAGCCACCACACCTGCCACCGCCGATTGACTCATACACACCTGAATGTTATACAATCCCGGATCCATAACATTCCCACTTATAAAAACTTTACTCCGCTTACATAAAATTGTATTGAACAATAACGTTACTCATCGGCCGAACGATATTGACGATTGTGTCAGAAAATGTAACAGGTGATGATCTAAAGGAAAGCTTCACTGTTGTGAAGAAACCACAATATATTAGGTCGGGGAAAAAGTTCCTTCGTATTTTATGTACAAATTCAAGACATTTTTTTTTCATAGTTTATTATTTAGTTACCTATGTGTCATTTGCCAAATGGGTCAAAACTGTTTTGTGGTCAACCCCTAACTCTTCAACTATGTCGTAACTACTAATAGGTATGCCAATCTTGCTACACTTTTCCAAAAATGGCATCGGCCATATCCGTAACAGGGCAACCAGAGGAGACTAGAGCGAGCTGCATCTTTGACATCAAAATTCCCGGACTGAAAACGCTTGAACCAACTTTGTGCTACTCTTTATGGACTGACAATGCGTTAAGTCCATAAACGTCACAATTTTTTTTCGTGGTTTGTGTTGCATTTTCCCTTTTTTGTAATAAGACTTCAAAATGTATCGAATTTGTTCGTTAGATGCACTCATTTTGGCGGGCAGAAAAACAATTGAAAAATGGCGGGAAATCGTTTTTACTTTTTATTTTTCTTTTCTAAAATGTCATCTATTTAATGGTATCAAAACCAGCCAGATACAAACAGTAGAGCCAAAGAGATTTTATTACAACTTTATACCTATAAAATACGAAATAACTTTTTCCCCGACCAACAATACAACAACAACACAACAACACACAACACGACAATATCATAGTCCATAGATTACTTTTCTCGGAATTTTGTCTCTGGCTTCGAAGGTTAATTAGCGAACAGAGGTAGGTTACATTCTGTGTTGCCTGTTCACTCAATCCAGGTATTTGCAATGCAATTAAGATCTGTCATTGTAAATATTACGAGGTAATTACGTTTGACAGGTGTTTAACTCACTCGGTAAGCTATGAAGAGTCACAAAGGGGGTGCGATCGAGGTACGGACAGGTTTGAAAACATGCCAACGTAAAATTTTCACGTAAGACATTTTTCAGAGACCACTTCACGGCCATAAAATTTATGTCGCTCGTGATAAATTTCGGTGCAAAAATATCAATGTTCTCAGACTTATACGTTTGAAATAGATAACTCGTTACCTGCGTCAAAAGAACTGATGGTATGATTTAAAATAAAAAGTAGTAAATTCTGGCGCAGACAAAATCAAAAATATGATTTGTGTTATACAGTCATAGAAATTGCTAGCTGTTTCCAGTGGCTTCACCCGCGGACCTTCCTATTTGAATCGGATTTTGTTCACAATTTCAGGGTTTTTTTATTTTTTGCGTGGAACCCTAATTCTTTTTCTAAAATAAAAGTAGCCTAAGTAGTACCTAACTGTAAACAATTTTGACGGGAACCTGATGTTATAAGGAGTAACTCATAACATCAGGTTCCCGTCAAAATCGGTTCAGCCATTTCGGTATTATAACCGAAACAGACAGACAAAAATTTTTGATTTTTTTTTTGTTATAAGTTAAGTACCTAGTGTATACCTACATTGACAACGTGTCGTTTTACATCCTCGTCTTTAAGGGTGTGGTACCTATAGACCATCAAACCGGACAACTTTTTCCATGGCAGCAACATCGTAATCGCGAAAAAATAATCAGTCGTCTCATACATTTGCGTCGAGTAGGTATAGTGAAGTTTTCTATAAGGCAGTTGAAAATTTTTTCGTGAATACGATGTTGGTCCCATGGAGAAAGTTATTCGGTTTGATGTTCTGTACCACACCCTGAAATTTGACGAAGATGCAAAACGACACGTTGTAATAATGCATTAAGTAAAAACTTGTTATTTTGACATAACAAACAGACACTTCAATTAATATTTGTGTAGGTACCTATGTACACGTGAGATTAATAGAATAGCGTTGTTACGTCATAAACTGCAACATATGGTCGCTTGCAATGTACTGACCCTCACAGTCATATAAGGATAGGACCATGAACAAATTATTGTCAACTTCTTTAGTCGGAAGGTACCTACTGACTATCTACTCATTCGCAGAAAATTTCGAACAAAATACTCGGTTGTTTTGGATGAAGAGATGAGGCAAATGAAACAATTAAAAGTAATAGTAGGTCTGTATTTACCTATTAGGAAAATAAATGTATACATACTTACATAAATGCTTACACAGCCACTCCTGTAGAGGGATAGGTAAAGTTCTAATGGTATAGCGGCGCCAAGCAGAGTCCTACTTACACAAAGGGGCCTATTCACGGCAGTCCGCTTTGCCGTCCTCTTGCAGGATGCAAGGTAAAACCTGCTCGGTACAGCCGGACGCCATGCAGGCTGCGACAACATTCACAAAGCAAAGCGGACTGCCGTGAATGGGCCCCTCTAATAAGCAAGCTATGGTGACTATTCTGGTGTTTGTATTCATAACAAAGTGCCTGAAGAATAAAAGACATTCTTTCAAATCCATTTCGATTTTCATCTTGGTATTAAACCGGAAAAAGATTTGATGAAAGAGCTCTACGTTGATTTCCGTAATAAATTACTCTAACGTACATAAGCCGTTCCTTGATTTTCAAGGTTCAGTAAAATCTATTGATGTAGGTACCTATCTTTACGATGATTAATTAATACGCGTAAATCATCCTGTTTTGTATATTATTCATAGCGTCTTGCAACATCTTGCAGGATTTCTGAGGGACTTTATAGAAATTAATGCATAGCTAAACGTAGGTACCTACCTAACACTTAGGTATGTAGGCACAACGTGTAGCGGCTATTACATAATTATGTATTCCTTCACAGTTCACACACATGCTGTTTACCAAAAACATCCGGAAAATGGAGTTTGTTTATGTTTATATCCAATATTAATCTTGATGCGATTTCAAATATTGTCAAAACCGTTTAAAACGACTTCGAAGGAACCGTTGGATAACCAAGAAATGCTGGAACCTCTAGATTTCGTGGTTATAACTGTAGGACCTACGTCAATGATCTCGCACACCGCAATGATCGATAGATATCCCCAATGATGTCACAATCTATAAACAATACAATTATTCACACCCACACACACACTCCCTACGCATACACTACACACACTCCCTACACGTACACTACACACACACCTACACTTACACACTACACACACTCCCTACACGTACACTACACACACACCTACACTTACACACTACACACACTCCCTACACGTACACTACACTCACACCTACACTTACACACTACACACATGCTTCATCATAATTATGCACAAATATTTTTCATTTTTTTAAATATTTTTCATTTTTTTTTTTATTAATTCTGTTTTCCACCATTAATGATAAAATTGTTGAAATCTAATTTCTTACATTTTTGTGGCTTTAAGGTGCTACGGAGAATCACTGACTCCTAAGTCACAGGAACTTACACCTAGTTTAGGAGTCAGAGTATTTAAACTTTGAACTTTGTAATAAGCCTAATAAGTGTTAGTCTTAAGGATATTTGTTATGAGCTTTTGGTGAAATAAAGAATTTATTTATTTATTTTTTATTTTATTCATGAACACGTGAGGATTCAATCATTGCACAGGAGTTTAATTTTGAGCAAAGTTATTTTTATGAAAAAATATTAATAGATGGGCAGGTGCGAGTGCAAGTTGGCAAGAGCAGTATTATGTATGCCACAATGTGACACGGTACTGAACTAATTGTAAACATAATAAACAGTAGGTATATTTGTTGTTATTTCTGTCGCTATGAGTACGCGGTCAGGATGCCACTGTGCACACCGTGCTCGGCCAGACCACGATGTTCGTCCATCTGTTTACACTTCAGTATTAGCACTTTGTTCGTTCGCGCAGACCTCGCTCATTGCCGACGTTGTTATGGACAGATGTTGCTTGCCAAATTCATGATTCACATTTATATTTATGTCCAATGATGCCCGATTCGGAATGTTTCTACGAGTTCATATATCATTGACATAGTAGCAGGTATTTTCGTCTGAATCTTTGTTATTCTAGACAGGTGTATTCAAGCGTATAGACACTCTTACTGAGTGTATTTCGTAGAAAGTAGAAACTTGCCATCTCCAATTCGAAAGTATTGACGTTAGTTTTGATAGTCTTACCAAGGGATATCGTATTGCCCAGTATCTAACTGGGTTGTGGAGGTCAGATAGGCAGTCGCTCCATTTAAAATACGGGTATTTAGCTGCATCTGATTAGACTGGAAGCCGACCCCAACATAGTTGGGAAAAGGCAGATGATGATGATTATGAATAGTAAGAGAAACCGTAAACTTCGAGTAACTTATCTACTGATTTAACGTAGCGGTAGATTTGCTGTCAGTCGAATCGAGAGTTACTAACATACCTATGTACCTAGTTATTATTAAAGTGCCTATACACAATATTAATATGCAACTAACTATTTATACTAGGCAAAACTAACTACACGGTCAGTTGAGACCGGTCATCTCTTAACTGCCAGGGCTTAGGTATTTTTAATCTTATACTTATTTTGAATTGTTTTAAAGTCACGTGTAGAAGCAGCTATAATACCCAGGATTTTGTTATAAGTACTAGTGTCCGTGGAGTTTCTTGCCCTACGTTTTGTAATTGGGCAACTAGCTTCAACTTTCTGACTAACTGCGGCAGACTGTTTGATAGTTCAAAAGTGCCTGTAATTGGTTTAATTGAAATAAATGCTTTGAGTTTGAGTTTGACACAAATAAATACCATATGCCTACAAAAACAAAAGGAAACTTATGCGTCGAAGTACGTACTCCTCCACATCGCTGTCATCCGGAAACGTGTCCAGATGACCAGTAGGATTGCCACGTTGAATGGCAATGCTAATTCTTCGGACAAAGAGTTAGATAATAACTGGTAAACCTGGTAAACGTAACTGGTAAACTGTACTTCATATAAAAGTGCAGAATTCATCGGTGTCTTATGAAGAAGAACGTTGGAGACATCCACAGGATTGACCGGTCACGACCTCTCAAGTTCGACATGCCAGACACAAAATAAAAAGGTGTCTGGTTAAACGGTTTACACTGAAAACCAACTAAGAAATAGAAGATTATGACGCTGACCAAGCTACATTGTTATTTTATTAAATCTCGAGCACTGTATCAGCTGTTGAGCTGGTCGCAAAATGCATAATTTTGTTTTCTTTCCTTATTTCTTAAAAACCTAAATTCAAATCAACTGCCGAATTACCTATGAAAGCGCATCACTTCAGATCAGACCAGACCTATTTGGCTAATTCTGTTTGTAACTGTCAGCACAAAGTTTATGAAAGAAAATGTTTGAAAAGTTGCCGGTAAAATTGGAAAATTCGGGATAACTCAAAGTGCATTTTCTATTGAAATTTGGACAGGACAACGTCGTTATATATAAAAAATCGGTTAAGACTTAAGAGTGATTCGGACTCGCGCACCGAGGATTCCGTACCGATTCTGAAAAACTGTGCTATTTATAGACATCGTTTTATTTTTCCTGTAGGTAATCTTTACATAAAATTCTATCACATAGAATAATTTAAATTTTTTCTCTCTGCAAACTTTGGAGATAAGGGGGGACAGGGGATAGGGGGAACGGTATTTTTTGTTACATTTTTCATCAAAAGTCGAAAAATAAGCCGCCTAAAAAACCGGCCAAGTGCGTGTCAGACTACGCTCAATGAAGGGTTCCGTATTGAAAAGAATTTATCCCAAAAACAAACTTAATACTTATAGTAATCCCAAAAAAAATGTTTTATGTAAGTAATAAAATTACAATTAACAATTTTTGGACTTTTTCCTTTATTTGTAATGTGAGACTTGCTTTTTGCCAAATTTTATGGTTCTAGGTCAACGGGAAGTAGGTACCCTATAGGTTTTGATTTAGTTGCGAGTATCAAAAGATGTCGCATAAACGGACGTTTTTTTTTATTGCGTTGACTTAGAAGCTTGATTTTTTTAGAACTCCAAGGGACCATAGACCTAAGATTTTGATATTAATTTGAACTTGATAACTCCACGCGTTCCTGAGAAAAAGGGTCTTGACAGACAGACAGACGGACAACGAAGTGATCTCATAAGGGTTCCGTTTTTTCCTTTTGAGGTACGGAACCCTAAAAAGAAAAAAACGTTTGAGAATGTGCAAAACGCCCCCTTTCATGCTCCCCCACATGCTCTAGTAGCCCCACTTGGAATTTTTAAGACCCCCTTTCAGCACCAATTACAAAAAAAAAAACTTTCTTATTTGCAAAATACTTAGGGAAAACGTCATCTAAAACTGTTCCAAGTTTTAAGATGATAGCATTAGTAGTTCTTGAGATATCCAGCTGTGACAAACTTACAGACAGACTGAGTCGCACCATAAGGGTTCCTTTTACCATTTTGGTACGGAACCCTAAAAACGACCGAGGTTAATAAGTATTGCAGTTACGGGTTAGGCAACCGGTTGGCAGGTTGGCACCCTGGTCTGTGCCCTGTCATAACTTGTTGCAAATTAACTCAACACATAAGCTGCCAAACGTTATTTTAACTAGTGTTTCGGTCACTATTTAATCTCTGGTCACAGTTTTTACTTCGCCGGAAATGAAAAGTTTATACGATGATACTAAATCTTTAATTAATAATGATAATTTAATAATTGTACCTACATAATTTCTATAATGTACCTAATTTTCATGAGTATTATCACGGTTTATGCACCATGTCTTCCTACCAATTTGTACGCCACGATATGCGGCTGGACATGTTAGAACTATTTCTGTATCTGTTATTATCCTGCATGCAATGTATCATGTAGGTACACCATGTTTAAACAAATAAAATTTTACTTACTTACTTACTTACGGAAGCATTTTCTTTTCAGGAAAGCATTTAGTTAAATGCTTTCCTGAAAAGAAAATGCTCTGAATATAATTAACCGCCAAGTTATAATGTACCTACGATTACCTACACTGGCTACCTACATTTTCTAATTTTGCAAATGCATTGATCTTATCAATCAGCGCGGAAACTGCAAGCAGCGGCATGCAATAGGTAGGTATACTTACAGTTATTAATACACCAATCTTATATCAAATCCTGCACGACGCGTGCGCGTTAAGTTCATAAAATACACTTTAATAACATAATTATACAATATTTATTATAAAACAACATGGAACTGAACATCGTAATTGGTAAGTGATTTATCCGTAGCCCTTTTTTAGGGTTCCGTACCTCAAAAGGAGAAAACGGAACCCTTATGGGATCACTTCGTTGTCCGTCTGTCTGTCTGTCTGCATGTCAGTCTGTCAAGACCCTTTTTCTCGGGAACGCGTGGAGGTATCAAGTTGAAATTAATATCAAATACGTATATCTATGGTCCCTTGGAATTCTAAAAAAATCAAGCTTCTAAGTCAACGCAATAAAAAAATACGGCCATATAAGTGAGATATTTTGATACTCGCAAATAAATCAAAACCTATAGGGTAGGTACTTTCCGTTATCCTAGAATCATGAAATTTGGCAAGAAGCAAGGTCTTACAGCACAAGTAAAGGAAAAAGTCCGAAAATTGTTAATTTGTAATTCCATCACATAAAAAATATTTTCAAGTCGGTCAGTCTGTCCAGACCATTTTTCTCAGGAATGCGTGAAGGTGTCAAGTTGAAATAAATATCAAATACGTAAGTCTATGATTTCTTGAAGTTATAAAAAAATCAAGCTTCTAAGTCAATGCAATAAAAAAATACGGCCCTTTATGCGACATATTTTGATACTCGCAAATAAATCAAAACCTATAGGGTACTTCCCGTTGACCTAGAATAATTAGATTTGGCAAGAAGCAAGCTCTCACAGCACAAGTAAAGAAAAAAGTCCGAAAATTCTTAATTTGTAATTTTATCACATAAATTTTTTTTTTTTTGGTATTACAATGTTAAGTTTGTTTTTGGGATAAATTCTTTTCAACTACGGAACCCTTCATTGTGCGTGGTCCGACACGCACTTGGCCGGTTTTTATTTACTTCGTATCGTTTATGTAGTCTGGTGCACATTTCGTAACGTCCTACGACAGAAATCTGAAAATCTATTATTATCTATTATTATTTATTGCAAATCAAATCATTATCTTCATGTCTGTAAGTGGAGAATATACAGAATGATACACTCGGTGGTTGAATTGTGAACCAAACCATTTTTCAAATGCTCAGATCCAGGTGGTTATAATTGGAACAATAGGTATTATATTATTATAGCCTTATTTACCTTATCCCTACAATGATGATAGATAAGTGAAGGATAAAGTTACATTTATTAGATATCCGCTAAAAATAATACCTAAATATATAGGTACACGCATACAAGGAAAACAGATTGCATACAGTAGGTAGATAGGTAGATCGATGAATATGCTGCAGTACTGCATCTTGCTATTATCATGAAATTATGAGTCTATGTAGGAACCTATAGGTATATCTTGTGTTCTTTACATACCTACACCCGCGTTTCAAGTGATTCTACCAACGCAATGAATTTTGTTGGGCTGTTGCCCTTTGATGTTTTGTCACCATGTATGACTAACGAGCATAAAATATGAAGGTATATACATCTACATAAGCTTGACTTTCTCTGACGATGATGAAACACTGGGTGATTAATTACTGATTCCATTATTTACGGAACTGATTGTAGACACATCTGAAATCAGACCAGTCATATTCTGCCGTATAAGGTGTGCCAAGATCTATTTATTTTACAATGAGCAATGTAGGAAAAATATACTAAAACATGTGTTGCCTTTGTAAGTCACCGAAGAACATGTACTTTCTAGAAAGATCTATGACGGTGGCTGTAGAATGACCCGCACACGCTTTTCCTTACTTCTGATAAATAAAATTATGACCCTTCCTTTCAAATCACACTTGATTTGTTCAGAATAGTCAGGACCAGCACCCTAATTGCGTAACACATTATCAATCGGAGTTGGTTTCATTTTGACAGTTCAACAACATTCATTGCGTTATTTACGTTGTCGAGCAGACAAATCTTTCGAACATACGAAACAATGGATTAGCAATTTGTTTCAAAATTATTCAAACTCCGATATAAAATGTGTTACGCAATTAGGGTGCTGCTGGGCAATGGTCATAATTTATACCACTGTATAAGTTTGGGTGGTCATACCAGAAACCCATGACACAAAACGGATCTCAATAAAATCACTAAGAAGCACCAGCTACTGAAATGTTTATCCAATGAAATGTGTAAAATTATTGAGTTTACAGCATAATATAATATGTAAAATACTTACTTATAAATTATTGTTAAGTATAAGGAAATATGAAAAGAATTATTAAGGTCATTCATGCGGTTCCGCTACAGACCGCTATTATGAGTTGGTACTGAAACTGAAAATAAGCCATTGCAGATTTATTTAATGGTGTCACAAACACACGTCTATTTTTTTATCATCCATGAATTTAATGATAGCGTAATAATGATGTTTTAGTAGGTCTAGGTATGTTCGTCAAAGCGTGTCCATAGTTAGTTATGTTTCTGTTTAATTGTACAGGTGTGGTACAGACCATTAAACTGAACAACTTTCTCCATGGGACCGCCCACACCTTTCTGATACACCCTGTATTCGAAAAGGATAATATATTTGTCAGATTGGGCAACAATGTTGACTGGTAAAGGCCCTGACCTAAGCTGTTTTCTGCTAGTTTTGGTAGCGTTATAAATATTAATTTATTTTTTAAAATTAGACACAAAACAAGTTTTCAGTTGGTAGGTTCGACAATAACAGGGGGTGAAGAGTCAGGAACTCATAGGTTTTACTACAAGTTTAATAGGTAGGTACCTAATAGATAGACTACATAACCAATTCAGAAGGGATACCTATCTATCCATAGAATTTTCGTTGTAATCTTATTAGAAAATATTAAAATGCGACTGTATACCTACTACTTGAAGTACTTTTGTTTCGAAATTCAAAATCGAAAAGTCTGTACCCAATGGGGTGAAGAAGTATAGGAAGTCGTAGAGTACCTGTGCTTGAGGGTTGCGCGTGGGGCAGCTGAGGGTGTAGCGCCGGCGAGGGCGGTGCTCGTCCCCCCACTGGGGCCGTGTGCAACTCGCGCATAGACTACGGTCGCCCGCTGCCCTCGCGCATCATTCGAACTTCGCGCACCGCAGTCTCGGCATCTACGCCCTGAACTGTATACGCGTCCGGGAGCTTCATCCCGCAGCGACTTCGACGAACAGGTCCTTATTCCAGTGAAAGTGACATTTAACCTATTCTTATTGCATAACTTAACCTAACCGCGAGTGAAACATAGTAGTCTTCTCTATGTGAAACTATTATTAGAGTTGCATCGGTTCGCTCCAGCAACGTAACTTTACCTGACTGCCCCAAATTAGGAGCGCAGGCGCATCGACCCACGCGCCGCCCGCCCAACGTTCCATATTTCGCTACATTCTTTTAACCGCGCGCTCGTTGCATTCGCAGGAAGCCGCCCGATATACGTGCTTGTTGAGCAATAAAGTGTCCGTTCAGACGAGATTGAAGTGGTGCAGGCGACTTGGACTCCGGCCAACGGCTGTTGCATTTAGAATAAAATTTGACAACGTATCCGAATAAATAATATTTTAACGTGTTAACTACATGTGTAACTACATAAATAGTGATAAGTGGATCTTAGAGAACCAGAGGATTCATGGTGATTTCAAAAGTGTATTTGGGATTTCATCGGCACAGTTGTGAAGCCAAGTATCAAGTCGCCTGCCTGTCGCGTGTCGTCCCGGTCCTGTTGGTTTATGTGACTTATTGTTTGAAGTCGAAATATTTTGTTTCAGGATAAGTTAAGCGAGCACAATGCCTTTCAAACCAGCAGATAACCCTAAGTGCCCAAAATGCGGCAAATCAGTATACGCAGCAGAGGAGAGAGTCGCCGGAGGACTCAAGTGGCACAAAATGTGCTTCAAGTGCGGTAAGTTGATGAACATTATGTACGTTTACATTGTTTACCTCTAAGAGTACAAAATATAGTAGGTACCTATATTAAACATAGGGATTGGTGATCTTCTCTAGAGAGAAATGAAGCTGACAGTACTACCAAGTGTATCAGTTCACACTAAAATCGAAGAATCTTTAAAAAACAATTTTAAATGATTGCTTCATTTTGCCGAAAGGGTTTTAGTTTGTATGTCTCTACTTGCAAAAGCTATAAAATATTACATTTAAATTATTGACTTACCTGTTAGTTTCATGAGATGAGATGATGGGAGACAGGGAGAGCAACTAAAGTTATTTGTTTTTTTAACTTTTTGTTACCTAGTATTATTTCCATACGAAGGAAAAAACCGGTCAAGAGTGAGTCGGACTCGCGCACCGAGGGTTCCGTTCCGATTTCTGAAAAAGTGTGCTATTTAGAGATATCATTTTATTTTTCCTGTAATCTTTACATAAACTTCTATCACATAGAATAATTTCTGATTTTTCTCTATGCAAATTTATAAGGGGGAACGGTATTTTTTACCCTTTTCATCAAAAGTCGAAAACTATGTGGCCTAAAAATAAACAAAAAAATTTTTGAGAATGTGCAAACAGCGCGGTTTTATATGATACCACACATACCCTAGTAACCCCACTTCAAATTTTTAAGACCCGGTTTCAGCCCCTGTTGCAAAAAAAAAATTATTTCTGTTTCTTTCATATTTGTAAAATAGTTGGGCAAACGTCATCTAAAACTGTTCCAAATTTCAAGTCGATATCATTAGTAGTTCTTGAGGTATCCAGCTGTGACAGACAGACTGACAGACTGAGTCACAGCATAAGGGTTACTTTTTTACCATTTTAGTACGGAACCCTAAAAACGAATGTTACGCAAGTTATGATAAAAATGAATTCAATTCAAAGGCATTATTTTCAAAACTTTCCATGTTTTTCCAATAGGAATAGTGTTTATTTACGGAATGGCTATTGTAGATTCAAGTGTGGTATGGTCTGATACTTATTACCAACAATACCCATGACTCCATGAACCAAATAGGTAGGGTAGTAGCCTAGCACAATGGGTATTCAGCAATCACCATTGCAATAACATAAAGTAGGTACCTACCTAACTATGATAAACAGAGTATCTCTACCGACCTACTTTTAAAATGCATAATGTGATTTCAATCAGTCTCTCATTATTATAACAGACTGCAAACTATATTATATGTTCATAAAGAAGTTATATTCAATGTTTATGTTGTCCAGGCCTGTGCCAGAAGTTGCTGGACTCCACCAACTCCACTGATCACGAAGGTGAACTGTACTGCAAAAATTGCCATGGACGCAAATTCGGACCAAAAGGCTACGGCTTCGGCGGTGGTGCTGGCTGCCTGTCCATGGACTCTGGTGACCAATTTAAGGCTGAGAATGCGTAAGTACCATCCCTCTTAGATCTCCCGCCGCCCGCGCCACTGAGGGCCTTTCCTTATCTAAGGCCGCAACGACGGCCGGCCTCCGGGCCCGTGCGTAACCACATTAACCGCGTGTACATATACTCATACTATACAGTAGAAAGCGCGCGCTGGCTGTACATTACGCGCCGCCTGACACGTGCATGACCAGTCTCCGTTTATGTCGCAACAGGAATTGAGCGAGCAGCCGTCCAGCGGAACTTGCGGGTTGCCGACACACATCTCGGCCCACCAGCGAAGCCTCGCGAACGCACGCCTTACTGTACTTTAAATTACTCTAGTTAGGATTATTTATTCGCTATCGCTTAATTTAATTTGTTCATCGGTATTATTTATTATTTATAAAAAACACAAATAAATAAAAAACAGTCGACTACCAACCCTGAGTTAGTATTGTTTACGTGAGCGCGGTCGAGGCGCGCGCGCACCCGCGGTGCGCAGCCGGGCGCGCGCCGGCTCGAGCGCGCTCCTGCCCTGTCGATCCCTTCCTCCCCAACGGGGCGTGCCCCCACACGAAGGAGCCACGGTGAGAAACCAATTTGTAGCCTTGGCTTAGCAACGCTCCAGACGCACGTAGATGGCATGCATCGAGACGATCTTATGTTGACTAACTTTCCTCGCTACTCACACTCTGTCTAACCCTCAGCTAACGCTTCCGTCTTAGCTTTAACTGATAGTACATACATGTGATGGGATAAGGAAAGCGCCCTCTATGTCGATATATTGTGTAGTGCTTAGCGAGGCCGATGCGGAGCGGGCGGCCGGGAGCCCTTACCTTCTCCCATTACGGCGGAGGTGCGCCGCCGGCATCTACTGCTTAGCCGCAATCCGTGTGGCCGATACTAGAATGTAGAGGCACGGATTCTTCCGGTGCCTGAGAGGCTTTTAACTACTCTTCTGTCACCTGTTGCTTGGTCTGAACATTGTTGAATATTTATTGATTTGCGGCATGTATACAGGGACGGCGCAAGGACTAACGGAGCTTGTATGGAACCACGTAAAATCGCCAAGGCACCGCCTGGCCAAGGATGCCCACGATGCGGCGGCTTCGTATATGCCGCCGAGCAGATGTTAGCTAGAGGACGGGTAAGATTCTATGGATCTTCATACAATAAATTAAATGTTATTTAAGTATAATTAGGTATATCCAAATACACGTTTTGGAAGCTTGCGCTGCTTTTAGATGCTTAAACAAAGTTAAAAAAAAATATATCCACTTAATCCTTCTAATTGTATCTATGTTCAATATGTTTTATATTATGCTAGTTACGCAAATATAAATATAACTAAAATGTTGTGCCGTAGGGCTATCACAGGCGATGCTTCAAATGTTTAAATTGCAACAGGACCCTTGATTCAATGATGCATTGTGATGGGCCAGATGGTGACATTTACTGCAGAGGTATCTGAACGATTAATTATGTACCACGTGTCAATTAAATGTCCCACCCATAAATATATATGTTGTACGTGCCATAACATCATGTATCATTGTAATAATGCGAGTGATCCTCTATGCTAGTATGTTCCCTGCATGCCCTGACGTATCCTCACTATTCACTGTATGTCCAGGGGTGGCACAGGGAGTGCTTCAAATGCGGAGACTGCTTAAAAGGTCTGGACTCTACAAACTGTTGCGAGGCCCCAGACAAAGACATTTACTGCAAAGGTTTGTTTTTTTCCTCATATCCCATAATATACCTATCTATAAATTCTAAGTTTTCATAAAAAAGTATTCATAACAACAATTACCAAGTCCCTAAATGAATTAAATAATATTGTGAGTGATTACAATCTCTATTAACTGTGATGCATGATCTTCATCATGGCTTTTTTGTTTTCGTGGTTTTAATTAAATGTTTTTCTCTGTAGTATGTTATGGGAAGAAGTTTGGTCCTAAGGGATATGGTTACGGAGGAGGAGCTGGTGTCTTGCAGAGTGACCCTTACGCCAATGGGTAAGAACCGCTTGAGGATCGGTCGTGTGACTTATCTGGCGAGGGCACAGCTTTTGACACAATGTACCAAAACATTCTAGTCAAACAAAATGTTTGCGCGTGGATCGCTGTGTGCTCTACAGATGCAATAATAACGCTTTGCTTTTGCTGTAGGATGCTACGCACAAAGATTTGGTCCAAGAGGTGTAGGACATGGGGGAATGTCAAGCCTGGGTCTTATGTGTGATATTAAGGACTTGGAATGGCAAAGGTACAACAATACTTATTAGTTTCACCAAGACCCTGATGGATCCCAAATGACAGTCTATAGGACTGTAAATTCCCAAGTTTTCATGATAAACCGAAAGATCTAACATCCTAATTAGCTTATAGACTGCTTTAGCAAATTATGTTTTACTGTTTTCCCAAGTGTTCAAGAATTCATCATTCATAACATTCATTTCTTAACACCACATTTTTCACTTTGCGCAAGTTATTTTCGCCAGAAGCTTCGGTAACATTACGTATACTTCTCAGGTTACATGACAGGTTTAGGTTATTTCCATCGCATAGTCACTTTCATAAAAACAGCTTATAATACAAACAAGAGATGGCAACGTGCCAATGTGAAAATAGAACGCGCTCTCCGCTCTCGATTGGACTAATTTTAATATCGTCGAGACCAGCCACACGTTTTGAGCTTACACCATGTAATATGTGGCAGATTCGCCTACCATCTTCATTAATAGGTCTACTGCTAGTCTAAGTCTCTGACAACCAGTCTTACCAAGGGGTATCGCATTACCCAATTACTGTGTTGTGGAGGTCAGATAGGCAGTCGCTCCATGTAATATAACCTACTGGTATCAGCTGCATCCGGTTAGACTGGAAGTCGACCCCAAAATAGTTGGGAAAAGGCTAGGAAGATGATGCATAGGTCTACTGTTAAACCGGGACCATAATGACTCCACAGACTCCAATTACCACCCAATTCCTAGATTGCCACATTGAATTCTTGCTACATAGGCAACGTCCCGTTAAGGTTGACGAGAGCTAATTAAAGTTAAAAATAGCCAGCCAACTAAAACAGCTGTCGTTTGTTAATCTAAATACGTATTCAGTCGCATGCAACCCGTAGGTAGGTAGAGGTAGCTGGCTATTAGGCACCTGATGTATGTATTGACTTTATCTAGGTGTTAAATAGGTAATGTAACAGTGCAAAAAGCAGATCCAGATAGACAACAGACTGTAGGTAGAGTATTTGTTTACTTGCTATTTACTTATTGCTTATGTACTATTATGTAGATACATACTTAAATCTACGTACCTAGATAGGACACTGCTGTTTTTTCTGGTACACATATCTATTTCATAGGTAGGTAGAATATTTGAGGTAAAAAACAGAGCTGTAAGTACACAATATTTATACTTATAGAATTTCATACCCACACATATAGGTAGGTATCATCAATTCATCATCATAAGACCACAACATTGATATCTTTTTGGCATTTAAAAAAAGTAATACTTAGTTGTTGTTGTCTAATAAATCTTGTAGCGTTATTCTACAGGGTGTAATTTTAATCACCGTTATCTTCTTCAGGGGTCATTGTACTCATAATTATGAACAACTTTTACTATGGGATCAAACCTGAAATCGCGAAAAAAATCAGCTGTTCCGTACATTTTGAAGAGTTCTGCTAACATTAGGGAACAGCTGATTTTTTTTTCGCGATTTCAGGTTTGGTCCCATAATGAAAGCTTGTAAGAGGATAACGGAGAGGATACGGTGATTAAAATTACACCCTGTATAATACCTAACTCAGTTATTCGTAAGTACGTAAGTTACTTACCCACATTGTATAGCTGCAAGCTCTTCACACCAAGCATTTCATTTGTTTTACAGTGAGCAAGCACCAAGGACAACGGTAATCAATACCGCTTCAATCCAAGCGCCCCCCGGCAAAGGTTGCCCCAGATGTGGAGGTGTTGTGTTTGCTGCTGAGCTCGTGCTGGCCAAGGGTCGCGAATGGCATCGCAAGTGCTTCAAGTGCCGTGACTGCACGAAGACTTTGGACTCGATTATCGCTTGCGACGGACCTGAGTCCGAGGTTTACTGCAAAACTTGCTACGGCAAGAAATGGGGACCTCACGGCTACGGTTTTGCCTGCGGCTCCGGCTTCCTGCAGACAGATGGCTTAAGGTAAGATTTTTTGACAATGGAATAGGTATCCATTGTAGTAAAAAAAACTGTGTTAGTCTGATTTTTAACGTTAATTGACATTCAATGGAGAGAAGATAATAGATTTCTCTAATGTTCGTTTACAGCGAGGAGGAGATTTCCGCCAGCCGTCCTTATTACAACCCCGATACCACCTCCATTAAGGCACCCAAGGGCCAGGGCTGCCCGCGTTGCGGTGGCATGGTCTTCGCCGCTGAACAACAACTGGCTAAGGGCACGGTAAGTTTTGATTGTTTCTAAACAAGTTAGTCGCTACGCAATTAATTTCTAAACAAGTTAGTCGCTACGCAATTAATTTCAGTGGGAGTACTTAGAGTGGGAAAGTCGAGCAATGTGACAACCTTAGGATATTGGATCTGTTCCCCACACAGACAGAGTAGGTAGGTACCTACATAAAGTGAGCGACAGACGTAGGAGCTGCGGGTCGGTACCTAGGTACCTACTTTTGGCTCGACGACCGTTTCCGCTCATGACCCGCGAACTTTAAGGGTTCCGTTACGATTCCTGAAAAAGTGTGCTATTTAGAGACATCGTTTTATTTTTCCTGTAATCTTTACATAAACTTCTATTAAGTACACAGACTAATTTTAGATTTATCTCTATGCAAACTTCGGAGATAAGGGAACGATATTTTTTTTTACATTTTTCATCAAAAGTCGAAAACTATGCGTCCTAAAAAAAAATTAAAAATGTTTGAGAATGTGCAAACAGCGCTCTTTTATATGATACCCCACATGCCCTAGTAGCCCCACTTTGAATTTTTAAGACCCCCTTTCAGTCCCTGTTGCAAAGAAAGTAATGTATATTTTTATTTCTTTCATATTTGCAAAATAGTTGAGTTGAGTAAACGTCATCTAAAAATGTTCCTTTCAAATTGATAGCATTAGTAGTTCTTGAGATATCCAGCTGTGACAGACCGACAGACAGACAGATATACAGACAGACTGAGTCTCACCATAAGGGTTCCCATAGATAATACACTATATGAGGGTTCCTTTTTACCATTTTGGTACGGAACCCTAAAAAGCGAAGCTAAAGCAAATAGTAGTACCTACTCGTACATAGCTTAAGTTTTGCTATACATATGGTTATCATAATAATATTATTATTTGCTTACAGATGTGGCACAAGAAATGTTTCAACTGCGCGGAGTGCCACCGGCCTCTGGACTCGATGCTGGCTTGCGACGGCCCCGACAAGGAGATCCACTGCCGCGCCTGCTACGCTAAGCTCTTCGGACCCAAAGGTTTCGGATTTGGCCACGCCCCAACCCTCGTCTCTTGCGACTCAGAGCCCGCTGTTACATAGTAAGTATATAAATAATTTGTTACATGTAGGTACCTATGCCCCGCCCGATCACCATGTTTGGCAAGCCGATCCCTTGGGAGAAGCGAGCCAAATATCTAGGTGTGACGCTCGATGAGCACCTTACGTTTTCAGAGCACATAAAGAAGGCTCGTTCGCGGGCCTACTTTGCTCTTGGTAGACTCCATTCGGTTATGAATGCACGCAGCAAGTTGTCCCTTAACTGCAAGTTGCGTATTTACACAGCGTGCATTCGCCCCATCATGACCTTTGCGGGCCCAGTCTTTGCTCACGCAAAGTCCCACCACATCCATAGGATGCAGACCCTTCAAAACCGTTGCCTCCGAAAGGTAACGGGAGCCCCTTGGTTCGTTCGGAACGATAACCTCCATTTAGACCTTAGAATCCCGACCATCCGTCAATTCTTGAAACGCCTTTCCAAGCGTTTCTTTGACTCTGCCGCGAAGCACCGCAACCCTCTGGTTGTCGCGTCCGCTAATTATGTCCCCTCTCGAATCAGTAAAGTCCGCCGTCCGCGACTTGCACTCTCTGAACCTGATGACCCTATTACCCTCCTCCAGGAAAGTAGTAGTGCTACTAGTACTCTAGTACGCAAACACAGATCACACAAATCATCATTCCGACCTCGCCGCCGAGGTCCTCCGCGTAGACGAACTTCCCTTGTAAATGTAAACTCATCTCCCTTGATCGGTAATAACGAGCCAGCTGGTGGCGTAGCTGAGCCTGTAGCTTTAAACTCCCCTAATAATAATAATAACCCCGATTTGAGCCAGCCAATTGTTCCTTGCTGGCCTCTCTTAGTCAGCGACGCCCTAAGCCGAGGTCCGTACCCCACAGGGGGTGCCCTTAGTGCGCAGTCGCTTAGTTTATAAGTAAACATGCCCCTGGCTGGAGGCTTTGAGTTCGCTTAAGGCACCCACAGGATAGTCCGGTTAAGCAGACCCCAAGTGGTCACACTGCGAGATGCCATACAAAAAAAAAAAAAAAAAAAAAAAAAAGGTACCTATGATTATAAGGAATGGGTATGAGCAAAATTATCTTGCATTTTAGAAATATCACAAGTTTCCTCACCCATTGCTCAAAAGTCAAATGAGACTTACATGTCCTTTGGCCATATTCAACTTTTATTTATTTTTAGGGTTTGACTGAGTACCTAATGTCTGAAATGAAATTCACTTTAAGTTATTGGTGGCTTTTAAATGAGAGCAGTAGTGGCCCAGTGGGAATGGCTGCGACTTAAGAGTTGTAAGTCGTAGGTTCGAATCTAGACACGCGCATTACTTGTGTAAATTATTTCATCAATACTTAATGCTTTCAAAATGCTGAAGGATAACATTGTGAGGAACCCGGCATGTCCTAGACCAAAAATTCAAAGATATTATCATGTGACATCTACCAACCAGCACTGGGCCCGCATGGTGCATTACGGACCACTTCCTCTCACTGAAAGGAAGCCTGTGTCCCAGTAGAGGGAACATTATAGGCTAATTATGCTAGCTTTTAAATTGACTATACATGGTAAATAGATAGAAAATAAGTGTAATGTAATTTTACAGCATGGAGCAGCTTCCATTCACTGGCCAGAAGGCAGCCAAGGGCCAGGGCTGCCCTCGTTGTGGATTCCCAGTCTATGCAGCTGAACAGAAAAACTCCAAGAATGGCACATGGCACAAACGGTGCTTCTCATGTGCGGATTGCCATAGATCTCTAGTAAGTACCTGTTCTATACTTATTATTTGAAATAGGAAAGATAAATCAACTCAGCCTATCGCAGTCCACTGCTGGACATAGGCCTCTCCCAGTCTGCGCCACAACACCCTGTCCTCCGCCTTCCGCATCCAGTCTGTCCCAGCCACTTTCTTCAGGTCGTCGGTCCACCTAGCTGGGGGGCGTCCCACACTACGCTTACCAATACGCGGTCTCCACTCCAGGACCCCGCCTGCTCCACCGGCCATCGGTCCTTCGACAAACATGGCCAGCCCACTACCACTTCAGTTTGCTTATTCTGCTAGCTATGTCGGTTACTCCGGTTCTTTTCCGGATAACTTCATTCATGATTTTATCCTTCAAAGAAACTCCGAGCATAGCCCGCTCCATAGCGCGCTGAGCGACCTTGAATTTGTGGACCAGCCCGACTGTAAGTGTCCACGTTTCAGCACCGTATGTCATAACGGGCAGGACGCACTGGTTGAAAACCTTGGTTTTCAAACATTGGAGGATGGGTGACGATAAGACTTGACGAAGTTTACCAAACGCTGCCCAACCCAATTGGATCCTTCTGTCGGCTTCTTTTTCAAAGTTGTGTCTACCGAGCTGGATGACTTGCCCTAGGTAGACATACTCCTTCACAACTTCAAGAAGCGACCCCTCCATGCGGATTGGACTCGGCAAGACGAGTGAATTGTACATAACTTTCGTCTTGTCTAAATTCATACCGAGGCCAACTCGCCGAGAGGCTCCATTTAGGCTGTGCAGCATCTGGCCTAACTGTTCCAGCGTCTCTGCTAATATGACGATGTCATCGGCAAAGCGAAGGAAAGATAAATAAATCAATAAAATACATAGGGAATTAATTACTAAACACATTTATTGTTATATTTAAATTTTGTTAGTTTTTAAATAGTCATGTTCATCATCTTCTTCTTTATCGAGATGAGTCTTTAAAAACTCCTCCACAGAGTCTGTGTTCCACTTTTCTATAGCCACTGTGTCCTTAACAATGCCATCCTTATCCAGTAATTTGATGATCGGGTCTAGGCCTCGAACGTATTTGATTTGTAGATTAGGGAACTTAGCCGGCCTGTCACTCTTCACAAACGCTTGAATTTGAGGATAAGCCGGGAACTTACACGTGCAAACTTCTAGTATAGCACGAGCATATTTCTTCTCTTTCGGAGCAGTTTCATCTTGATGACAGCATTCCTTACAGTGAGACACTAGTTGCTCTAAACCGAAATCTTTCATTTGATCGCAAGAGGAACATAACAGGTTAGCTTTGATGAATCCAAGAGAAGCACAATCTTCGGTCGTGAACTCGGCATTGCTAATATGTACAAAGAGTGTAGCAAAGCACATGAGTAGCGCTGTAGAAAACATCTTCAATATCATTGTATCACTTATGTCTAGAAGTTTTTTATCGTACAAAACAATAAACAATTTCTCGTTATTTTCTCTTCATTCCATTCACCAAAGAGTAAAGTAAGTATAGTTCACTGACGTGAGTTGGTGTTGATGACACAAACACATGTCACATAATATGACATTATTGAATTGATTGACATTTATGATGACGTGTTGCTGTTGACGCAACATTGTTTACAATTCCAGGAAGCTATCCTTTTCTTTTCACGTTATGAAGAATAAGATAAACTTGTAATGCATAACTTTGTATCAAACATGAAATTGAGATTCCGGAACGCACCATTTTGTATTTTTTTTATTACGTCTTTGGATAGTTGGCTTTTCAAAATTAGAAGTTTCACTTTGATTATTGCCAGCCTACATAATAATTATGATAAGCCTACTAATATTAGAAATGTGATGATGGATGAATGGATGTTTGTTAACTACTGAACGGATTTTGATGAAATTTGGCAAACAGATAGTTTGTAACCATAGGATACTTTTTAGCCTGATATTTCTACGGGTTCGAGACTTACGCGGATTAAACTGCAGGCGCTGCTAGTGATTATAAAAACATAACATCACACCTGTATCCACCGAAGAGATATGCCACGGAATAATAAAAACAGTGGATGTTTAAACTTCCTTAGGTTCGCACCCTAGGGACTTGAACTGGCGCAATGTGGGTGTACTACGCTATACAAAGACCACGGTGCATATATACCTCTGCCTAACCCTGTAAGGGAACCAGGGTTAGGCAGAGGTATATATGCACCGTAATGCTATCAACTGTCACAAATCCAGACTCTAGGCTGCTACCTCAGACTAATTAAAAAAACCTAGACATAGCAATCATAAGATGTATTTAGGAACGTATAAAATATTGTGGACGGAGTGGGTTCCTGGCTAATGAATAAAATTCGAATACACTACTTTAACCGACTTCAAATTATGAGTGAGGTTATGCATTCGTAGAGTATTTTTATACTTACGTAATTCTTTCTCCACTGATTTTGATTTATTTTGTTTCAGGATTCCACCAACTTAAACGACGGACCTAACGGAGAAATTTACTGCCGAAGTTGTTACGGCAGGAACTATGGACCTAAGGGTGTAGGATTCGGTATGGGCGCAGGCACATTAACCATGGCATAAAATAGACTATGAAGCTGGTCTTTATAGGAACCATTTAGTTGTAATGGTAGCATGAAAGGAATTTAATCTACTGTGTTGTATATTGCTACCTAGCTTGACGGACTATCATACCATGTATTAAACTGGCTTTAATAATGGTTGATACATACTTTCAATGAGACTAATAAAGTAAATGGTAATAGAGCCTTTGAGAACAAATATTTTGTTACGAAAGTATAAATTAAGGTTACATTCCTTTCATAAATTATTGTACAAATTGTGATGAATGTGTCTGGGCCCTTAGTTTACATATTTCGTTATAAAATATTGTAGTACATAAGGTAATAGACTTAATGTAGGTATGTAAGAGGTATAAATAATTTGATAGACAGCAAGATAAAAAAAATAAAAACAAAAAAAAAATAATGGCATTGTGATTACACGTACCTTATATTTATCACATCGTGATATGAAGGTACGTGCAATACAAGAACTATCCTGTAAACGCGGACAAGATTGCAAATAATTGCAATCGTTTCGACCGACCAGATCTTAATGTATAAGATCTGAAGTGTCTATACATATTTTTATACACCAAAGATTTTTGTACATAATTTTGTAATTTACTTAGGGACACACAATCCACGTAAGGTGTGCTACAGTAAATTTTAACCAACTACGTGTATTACGCTTTTGGAGCTTTTGCTATATATATCTAACGAAAACATATTAAGAGAACAGATAATGTAAAGATTAAAGCAGCTTTTTGCATAATTATTATTATATTAAACCAAATTTGTATAAGTTATAATTTTTTATTAAATAAATATACGAGATTTAGTGTTTTCTTTACGAATCCAAAATATTAAACGCATTATTAAAAAAACAAAATTTTATTTGTTGAAATTACTCGGTACAAACACAATTTTTATCAGTAAACCATGGTAAAATTAAAACAACAAATTGAAGGTACATAATTGGCAGTAGTTTTTGTATAAACAGAAAAATAACCTGAGGTAGCTAGATTTATCACAATTATTATAAAAAGATTCGATATCACCTGAGTATGTTGTGATGATTATACAAATGAACTAATCATAAGATGATAGTGTAAAAGTAACAACTTAAAGCTGAAACAGGTAGGTATAATTAACTTGGAATTTAATTAACAATCTTATCCCTCTAAAATATTAAAGTAAGTAAGTAGTAGTTTTAATATCATGCAAAAAAAATGTAGACAATTCTCATTTCCAATGTAACTAGTAATCATATTACAGTTAGGTACTTATCATTGGGCATTTTGTATTTTAACATAATTATTACTACCATGCATTTAGCTGTAATCTTAAAATTAATAGCTGTAATCTTAAAATTAATTAAAGAGTGTAATACTTTTCTCACGATTTTTTCTTCACAACCAATCTTGGTCCTTTAGATTTTTTTGTAGTTTCTGTTGTGCTAGGTTCCTCAAACCCATATTTACACTTCAGACGTTCACGTATCGCCAACCCTCTGATCAGGCGTCGCCAGTTACCATAAACTCTTGTTTCTATCTTTTCTCTTTCCTTGCGCTCTAGTTCTTCTTGATCCTGAATAATAAAGAGGCAACATTATAAGATTTCTATCATTTATTAATTATTAAATACTTAACTTTATATTGTAAAAACATTATACAATAAAAAAAAAAGTTTCTTTTTTTTCAAGACTGATAGGGATAACTGACGTCTAAAATCCGACATTTTGTATTTTTTTTTTTAAAACCGGCCTATATAACCATCGCGCGAACTCGAATACTTCATAGACAGATCACACCTCATGTATTAAAATCCATCCAGCCGTTAGAATGTTTAGAGGGTACACACGGCTACACATCAAGCTATACATTTCAGTTTACGCTGACCTCTCATTGTAAGGAAATCCTATACAATGCGAGATCAGCTTATACTGGAAATGTATAGCTTGATCTGTAGCCGTGCGTACAAATAATCCCACATATAGATATACCTAGATGCCTACGCGTGAAAAACATAACCCTGTCTTTGCTGCGCAGTGGTACTAGGGCAATCAATAATGTCAAAGTTTATTTCTTACCTCGACCCATGCTTCGGTGATGATCTCTTCAAATTCCTCGCACACTACGAACCCGTCGTACACTGGGTGGCAGTAGCCGCCGTTGTAATCGAATCCAGTCATCGCAGGCGCGCAATCTATGTTCAGCTTCTTGGCCACTCTGTTCAGGTTGGGTACTGTGAAATAACGTTAATATAAGTAAGCCTGAACTCCGAGATTATGGAAGATAGTGCTGCGATGACCACAAATAAATTGGGATAAGAGCAGGCGGATGATGATTAGTATGGACTGGTCCAAAACAATCTGATGAAAATGTGTAAACAAATGGATCAGACAACATACGTTTTCATTTTATCCTTTCTTCTTTTTTATGCCTTACTAGCTGCGCCCCGCGGTTTCACCCGCGTAGACCGGGATAAAAATTAGCCTATGTGTTAATCCAGGGTGTCAACTACCTCCATACCAAATTTTATCAAAATTGGTTAAGCCGTTTGAGCGTAAATAAATAACAAACACACACAAACTTTAGGCTTTATAATATTAGTGTGATTTGTAGTGAGTGGCACTTATAAATTGAGTGCTTTGATTTGATTATTTGAATACTTCAACCCGAAATTCTAATTTTAAATCACCAAGATGTTTCATTAAGAGGGGAGGTGGCCTTCGAGGAATTTGAAAAATAGGTATTTGAAGAAACTATTGCCGTCGCGCTGTGCCCGAACAATGCGAAATAAGAGAGTGCGACATGGGACAGCTGCAGCTCAGACCGACGAGATCGACGTTTCGTATTCCCCTTTTTTCTCCTCGAAAACTGAGCCGATACAATTATTTTTTTCATTAAAATTTTAAGAAAGAGAATGAATAGGTTCCTATCATTTTCTTTTATGTTAAAAACTTTTAGAATTTAGTCTGGTAGTCCTCTAATCACGGCGGTAAAAATGGGGCATTTTTTGTAATTTTTGGAGGTTCATATTTTCTTTACTAATTAGTCCCTGAAAAAAGGAAACAGACAGCCGAAGGCAACAGGCAGGTCTGCTGTAGACAGGGAGTGTCTACAGCAGACTTAGATTTTACGACAAAAATAATTATTGCTCTAGAGGCATTATTCAGGAAGAAAAACGGGGAGTACTTTTGTATGGAGAATCGTAGCCACCTCCCCTCTTATGATTTTTCAATTACTTACAATTTAAGGTCAAAAAAAAAAAGATATGTTTCGCGACCACAACAAATATGTATTTACTTAATTATAACCATAAGAATCATCAATACATCTCTCTAAGTTAAATTTATTTAATTTTATTTCGGAAATCATGACATTATTAAATCATATTTCGATCAAAATACAACCTGACACTGACCTGCAAATTGCAAAAAAACGCAAGAAAATTTTAATTTAATAATGTTATTCTAACAATAATTGTTGGAAAATGTGGTGAGATATACTGTTGCAAGCTTTTAAATACACATGAATATGTCTAATTGTCTTTAGTGAGTAATTGCGTAAGAATTTAACCTGAACAGGGTTTGTTTATACTTCCATTCAAATACTTTTAGAACAGACTATAAGTACCTATCTGAATGTTGTTACAATAACGTTTAAAGGTTTATGATAAAAAATCCACTGACTGTCAATGATATTATATTAAAGAGGTAGATATGGCACTAGCGCGCGCAAGTTGTTGCAGACAAATTCAGCCAATTGTTGTAATTCGATTTAGTCGGCTAATAGCAGCGAGTGAAACAAAGCGTGTCCGTGGCGTGACAGTATATCTAAAATGCCAAGCTATCTCTTTCTGTATCATACGTTCCGTATTATCTATCGCAGTCGTAGGTAGTTGAAAACTACTATACACCTATAACATGTAGGTAAGTACATTTGCAATAACAACGCAACAATATCCGAACGCCTCTCAGTACGAACGTAGCGTATCTTTTCTTTATAGTATCATTGCTGACAGTACTTTCATTTTGAAAGGCTACTTAGAAATCGTTCAGATTTAAAAAAAAAATCATGAAACAACTTACATTTGATATGAACAGTTTTTTTAGGCAGCATGCAATCTTTGAAGAGTTCAACATTGCCATAAGCATTGCGAGGTACTATGCCATTCTCTGCTGTAGGTGGTTCGTATTCTTGCACTTGCCATGGTCCAAATACTTCTAAAGGTTTATCAGTTATCACTTTATTTGAGAGCTGGAAATAAAATAAAAGAACTTGTAAATAGTCTTCGTCAATCTGACCAATCAGTAAAAATTTTCACTTCGGTACATTTATTGAGAAAGTGTACCTATCTAAAATTATATTTATAGTTCAGAATCGTATCGTATGGCTAAGTGATAACAGCCGCACGGGTCGATCCGTCAGGTTAAGCCACGCGTCTCGGGGTTGGTCCGTGGATGGGTGACCACCTTTACATACCGAGACTCCGTGCCTTGGAAAGCACGTTAAGCCGTGGGTCCCGGCTGTCATTCGCAGCTCTTTGACAGTCGTTACGGGCCGTCAGAAGACCAAGTCTGACAACCAGTCTTACCAAGGGGTATTGTACTATCCAGTTAGTAGGTTGTGGAGGTCAGATAGGCAGTCGCTCCATGTTGTGCAGACTGATTTGAGTTCAGAATCCTACCATGCACATCTATAAACAATTCGGCCAGCAAACATGAATGCAAAGCATTTTATTTAATAAACATACTTTTGTGTAAAAAAAAGTAATGATTTGACTACCCATTTGTAACAGCGTCCTTAAGGCATGACTGCACTCTCAAACCAGGCAGACTGCATGTCACCATACCATTATTAGTTATTTATGCAACTGACGTATAATAAGGGGTATTAAAACACGAATGTGGGGTGATAATAGTATCACATGAGTGTTTTAATACCTAATTATCAATGATCGGAGTAGGTAGATTGAATTGGGGTCATTGCTCCGAAACGTATATATTAATATGGACATTCCTCCGGAATTTCGAAATTATGGTTGATTATTAAAAAAAAACCGGAACTTATGTAGAAATTGTAGTAATTTTATTTTTGACAAAAATTGGATGTAAAATGTACATATTTAACAATAAACATTTATCCTTATTGTTATTCATTCCACCCTTAATGTCAATGACCGTGACCACTATGAAAACAATTTATAAAAAATTGTGGCAATAATTAAAAGGCTAAAAATAAAATATTAAAAATGTGTATTTAAAGCTTCGTCGGAATTCAATTAATTTTATTATTCAACAGATAAATAATAAATTAATTTAGTTTTGATACCTTCCTTTAAATTTTGAATTGAGTTGTAATAATATCACTACCAACACTAACAATATTTAATTGGATCCGGAAATACCGGAATTACCGGAATTACTTTCCGGGAAAATGGCTTATCCATGTTCTTCTTTCTGTGGGCATTTATGATACAAGTACCAAAAATCAATCTACCTACTCCGATCACTGCCAATTATGTACAGTTGCATACAATACTTTATCTACATCCATGTTATGAATCCTCTATAAAAGGTTCTGAAACAGTTTTTTGCAATACTAATACTCGTATCGAACATGGCGGCCGGTGTCATAGTATACGACGTGATATCGAATAAGTTCTTTTTAGGGTTCCGTACCTCAAAAGGAAAAAACGGAACCCTTCGTTGTCCGCCTGTCTGTCTGTCTGTCTGTCGCTCTGTCTGTCTGTCTGTCTGTCTGTCGCTCTGTCTGTCAGTCTGTCAAGACCCTTTTTCTCAGGAACGCGTGGAGGTATCAAGTTGAAATTAATATCAAATACGTAAATCTATGGTCCATTGGAGTCCTGAAAAATCAACCTTCTAAGTCAACGCAATAAAAAAATACCGTAATTTATGTGACATATTTTGACACTCGCAAGTAAATCAAAACCTATAGGGTACTCCCCGTTGTCCTAGAAACATGAAATTTGGCAAAAAGCAAAGTCTCATAGCACAAATAAAGGGAAAAGTCCAAAAATCGTTAATTTGTCATTTTAACACATAAAAAATATTTTCAAGTATGTCAGTCTGTCAAGACCCTTTTCTCAGGAACGCGTCGAGGTATCAAGTTGAAATTAATATCAAATACGTCTATAGTCCCTTAGATTTCTAAAAAAATCAAGCTTCTATTTAACGCAATAAAAAAATACGGCCGTTTATGCGACATATTTTGATACTCGCAAGTAAATCAAAACCTATAGGGTACTTCCCGTTGACTTAGAATAATGAAATTTGGCAAGAAGCAAGGTCTCACAGCACAAATAAAGGAAAAAGACCGAAAATTATCAATTTGTCATTTTAACACATAAAAAATATTTTCAAGTATGTCAGTCTGTCAAGACCCTTTTCTCAGGAACGCGTCGAGGTATCAAGTTGAAATTAATATCAAGTACGTCTATAGTCCCTTAGATTTCTAAAAAAATCAAGCTTCTATTTAACGCAATAAAAAAATACGGCCGTTTATGCGACATATTTTGATACTCGCAAGTAAATCAAAACCTATAGGGTACTTCCCGTTGACTTAGAATAATGAAATTTGGCAAGAAGCAAGGTCTCACAGCACAAATAAAGGAAAAAGACCGAAAATTATCAATTTGTCATTTTATCACACAAAAAAATATTTTCAAGTCTGTCAGTGTGTCAAGACCCTTTTTCTCAGGAACGCGTAGAGGTATCAAGTTGAAATTAATATCAAATATGTACGTAGGTTTATCGTCCTTTAGATTCCTAAAAAAATCAAGCTTCTAAGGCAACGCAATAAAAAATACGGCCATTTATGCGACAGATTTTTATTTTATAATTATACCCGCAAGTAAATCAAAACCTATAGGGTACTTCCCACTGACTTAGAGTCATGAAATTTGACAAGAATCAAGATCTCACAGTAGAAGTAAAGGAAAATGTCCGAAAATTGTTAATTTGGAATTTTATCACTTTTTTTGGATTACAATGTTAAGTTTGATTTTGAGATACTTATATAATTCTTTTCAACTACGGAACCCTTCATTGTGCGTGGTCCGACACGCACTTGGCCGGTTTTTTTTAAATCACGGCGCTGTTGTAGTGAAACGCGCGTGAATTACAATGTTCTTTTTTTGAAAACGAGTTGCATTATGAAATTCAGTACAACATTATAACACCCGTTTGGATGATATTATGGATGACACTGGTTGTTTCAATGTTGGCAATAAGCTAACTGTTTCAGAAACTGTTATAGAGGATTTATAGCATGGGTGTAGATAAAGGAATGAAACAGTTAGAAGTGGCGATTACCCAGAAGGTAACTTACCTTATCCCACTTAGGGCGTGCCTTAACGATCTTGTATGGTGTCTCCCCTAGTTTCACGACCTTAGCTTCCTTGAGCCACGTGTCCCTAGACCGGCACGTGTATATACACTCCCGCGCATACACAGGTTCGTTTCGTACGAAACCAAGCACAGCCGCGTCGGCCGGGTACAGAGCCTCGTACTTCAGTAGATGTCTCTTCAACGCGTATAGTGGATGGTTCTTGTATCTGTGGGATTATTAACAGGTAATTATTTAGTAGCCTATAGAGGACTTATTATCTTGAGTTCTTGACTGTTAAGACTGTGGCTGAAGTGACTATACTATAAAAAATATCGTGACTGTGTGGGCATTTCTTTGTAAAACCTACCACCTAAGTTCACATTTTGGAATGTATAAAACATATTAGCGCCCTCCACACGTACAGTTCGGAGCGCGGGAAACAGCACGCGCCGTTCCATCCCTCGCTCCGAACTGTACGTGTGGAGGGCGCTATTAACAAAATAAGTGAAATCAATTTACACCGAAACACTGTAACTGTAACTGCGGTTTGGAACGCAGTCCAAGATGCGCGGTCCGAAATGTACTTGTGGAGGGCGCTATGGATTATTAACTAAACCTCGTAATCTCAGTTGTATCCTGGACGCTGCATTGTTATTTTTTTTATTTAGTTGGATGAAGTTTGCTTTGAATGACGTAGAATAGTCGTCGGATTGAGGAAACGATTTAGGGACTAACTACACTTATTCAGCTCAATTCAGCTTTTGTCCATAGAAAACACGATTTTGTATGGAGATGCGTACGCATCCGTCCAGCTTTCCGCGTCGCGGAACAATCTCCATAAAAAACTGGTGTTTTTATGGACAAAAGCTGAATTGAACTGAAAAAGTGAAGTTATTCCCTTAGAAGGATTGGGGCTTAAAAGTTGACTAAATAAAAATCAACAAAATATTATTATATGACTCACTCAGCAATACTCTTGGGTAACGGAGCTTCTAGCTGCATTCTGTCCAAGTATTCATCTTCTTCTCTATCCCTGGCAGTGCTCGGTCCTAGCCAGGGTCGAACTGCCTGGCTCCACCACGGTGCTTCGGCGCGAAGTTTGCGAGTCACTGTGTTCCAGTGGGGTACATATTTACGAGTCAAATCCTTCAGGTAGTTGTTGTTATCCCAACCGACGATGTAACCCACAGGGTGAGTGGCACTATTCTGTGGAAAATTTAACATGGGTAATATGAGAACTGATTTGGTATGACAATTATCGATTAGAGCGTATTATGTAGGTAGTGCATCCATACTAATACACTCCCGGACTCCAAAATCGAGCCACCATGCACTTTCATGTATATAGGCCTAAAAGATCAAAATCATGTGAAATCAGAGAATTCCATTGTTCCAAATTTGAATCCACGAATATGAAAAAGAGAAGGAAATCCTATAAAACCTCGCACACTTATCCGCGCCGAATCGGGCGAGTTTGCGTTCACCTTTAATCAGAGTTTGCAACAACTTTGATTAGAGAATCCATAAATTAATAGTTATTTTATTATTTCTTTTCTTTTGCATAAAAAGAGTAGGTAAGTATCGAAATTGTTTTTTCTTTATGTTTTAATCCATTCTGACGGCCGATTATGGATACTGCACCTGAAGTAGCCGCACAAGCTGTGGCAATTCTTCAGTCTGGGCTTAGTCAGTGAAACGTAAACGCACTATTTTATGGAAGTCGTTCTGCCGTTGAAATAATTTACCATCGATACCTGAGGCCTAGCGGCTTCGTGCGCTGTCCAGGAGGACCATGAAACTGGGTCATTACAGCAACGACAAGATCGGATTATCATTACCATCACCACCAGTTTGCGTAATCGTGACCTGATCTCAGTACAGGTCCAAGGACAGCTTCGAGACTTTCATGGACAGACTGTTTGCGCTCGAACTGTTAGAAGGAGACTGGAAGAACGTGGCCTGAAACCTCATAAGCCAGCCAATGTTGTCAAACTGACACGAGCTCACAGAATGGTGGCCTTCAGTTTGCACGCGGACATTTGCATTGGACTCAACGTCAAAGGAGCCAGGTTGTTTTACGGATGAATAAAGCAATGATGGACGTAGGAAAGTCTACCGAAGACAAGGAAAACGTTTTCAGCAATGTTGCATTGAAGAGAAGGTGAGTTATGGCGGCGGGTCATGGACAGGCTGGGGCGGCATTGCCACCGAAAGAAAAACTGGCCTTGAGATTGTGACGGGACCACGGTTGCCACCACTCAATAGCGACCGATACATTCGTCAATCCCTAGAGGCTCATGTGATGCCGTATGCTGAGTTTGTAGGTCAGGATTTCATCTTTATGCATGATAATGCTAGGACGCCCACAGCAAGAATTGTTCGAGAATACTTGCATGACGTTGACGTGAATGGCCAATAAGAAGCCCTGATATGAATCCAATAGAGTGCTAATGGAATGAGCTGAGGAGGCGTGTTCGAGCTAACCAACCAGCTCCAGAAACTTTGCAGGAGCTTCTTCTTCTTAGATAGATAGATAGATAGATAGATCTTAGCGTGTCGATGGCAAAATAACACAGCAAAATTCAGTAACGCTAACACCGTTTACTGACTCATTAGGTCCTCGAGTGTGCACAGGTGCGATGCAGGAGCTGAAAAATGGCATCTTAGAAGTATTCAAATTCAAATTCAATTTATTCAATGTTTACAATTATTTCACTATAATAACTATGAATACAAAATCTTTTAAAAAGTATGGGAGAACATTCCACAGCACGTTATGTGGCATTAATTAATTCCATGCCAAACCACATGACGGCTGCCGTAAATGCTCTTGGTGGTAACTCTATTATGTATGTACCATTGTTTTCTTCAAAAATTCTACGCTAATTTTGCCCATGAGAAACGCGAAAAGACGACTTGTTGCAGTTAAACTGTTTTTAGTAAGTATTCCGATTTCAAATTTGGAACATTGGCAAATGGAAATGATAGTGAGTGACTGACTGCAAAGCAACATTTTTTTAAATAGATTAGAGACTTCTGAACAAAAATATGTAGGTTGGCTCGATTCAGGTGACCGGGAGTGTATTCTGAATGCGTAAAGAACTCCTGTCTGCCGATCGGTTCGTTAGCCTGTCACCTTTTCACGCCCTAATTTCATCCAAATCCGTTCAGTCGATTTGGATGAAATTTCACACAAGGATAGACCATTGCCTAGGTTAAAACATAGGATACTTTTTATCCCAGTAGTACGTTAACCTGGGATAATTTCCAACATCTACGCGGGCAAAGCGGTGGGCGAAAGCTAGCACTTACATAAAGATCACCAGAAGAATGAACTTTCCCTTTAATAACATCAACAGAAATCCACTGTTCTAGCTCTTCTACGAATATTTCGCACCACACATCAATTCCAATCTTCTTGGGCTCATCACTGGAGACAGATGACAGAACTCGTCGGTCTATGCGGCGGCTGGTACCGGGCTTGGGGCTAATTTTGGTAGGTTTGAACTCGTCTTCGCTTTCAGAGTTGCGCTTTTTAGGATCTTCTACTGGTAAATAATCACTATACTCATCGGATTCTTCCTTTGTTTTGCCTGAAAACATGTATTATTTAATATTATCAGTCTGTAGGGCAGATATCTCTTTTTATTTCTTCCAGCTACCCCATTGCGATTTTGTGCTTCTACATAAACTTTATTTTTAGAGTCTGAGACAAAAATTATGACATCAAACAGTTTAGTATTAACTGAAATACTTTAGTTCATAATGGTACTGACGCACATTCATAGAAAAAGCATGCTTACCCAAAATAAGCATGCTCATTAATAGCAATGTTGTGACACACATGATAACAAGTAGCAATTGCTCAATAAAAGCATGCTTTCGGGCAACTAATGAGCATGTGTGTCAGTAGCTTTAATTACAGTCCGGCCGTCGAGAGAATGCGTTCTTGACACCTAACAGCTTAGAGCATTTAACCTATGGAGATGGCATAGCTGAGCGAACCCCTCTGCCAAAGTCGACTGGCCATATGGCCATGCACGTTATATAAAACTAATTCATTTGGCGACAGCTGTCATTGTGTATCGTATTGTGTCGCAAGAAAGTGCTCCCAAAAAATGGTGAATTGTGCAGTTTCCTCGTGCGAAAAGCGATCTGCCACTTCAAATTTGCGAAACCATGGTGTTTCTTACCACATGTTAGTATAAATAATACATTCAAATACTTTTATTTAAGTTCAATGCCGAAATAATCGTTGTTGACATTACGATAGAAAAATACAGTGGTACGTTGGTAGCGCAAACTTAGTACAGGAAGGAATTAAAGGAATTTGCATAGTGCAGGGACAACGTGAATGAATGATTGATACAATAAATGATTTTTTCAGTCAGTATGTTCAGTAAACATAGTTCAGTTTTTTTTTTGTGAATGTATCTGGATAAGTCAGGTTGAAATTAAAAAAATATTATTTATAAAATATTAATTTCAATTCTTTGTGAGTCGATTTAAATTCTTTTCTTTTGTAGGCTTAGGCTATTAAAAAATAACAGTTAGTTCGTTTCGAATGTGAGTTTTTGCAGCTCATGCAATTTGAAAAAAAATTAATCCGCGGTGGAATAATTTAATAATTATTCCACCGCTTTCAAACCCCAAACCGCTCAAAAATATAATTACCGATAAGGTTATTATACTTCCGCCGCTTGAGATTTTCCGCAGCCGCAGCAGCAGTGTCAGCACAGCACGCCGAGCCATGAAGGTGGGATGGCGCAAGAGTATCGACACACGTAGCGTCCCACACTAAAGGCCTACCCACCTTCCATGGAAATAATGACATGCCGTCCGGTCTCTTGCCATCGTCGCGTGCCAAGCCATTGGGTTCTAATACAGCTGGAACGCCGACGGTGACAAGGGCTCGTCGGATGATGTCATTGTTGTTAGCGTGCCGCGCTTAGCGACCCGCAATTCGGCTGCAAGACAGGCCGTGGTGTCCGAGGCTGTTGACAACTTCGCCACAGTGACAGCGGTGAGGAGATAATAATAAATTTTCGTATATATGTGTCTCACTTCCACGCTTCACACTGTAATCATGGCAACGTCTAGATGTTTAATGTCATTGAAGTAGACTATGGCTATGAAGCCACTATGAACTAGCCCATGGCTATGAAGCCGCTATGAACTAGACTATGGCTATGAAACACCCGCATGTTTTCCTACTAAAATATCAAACACCTCATTTAGTTTATTTAATTAGTTAGCTAGTAAACACCGAACTCAAATAGTTGTAAAAAAAAGAAACCGAACGGGTAAAAGACGTGTATTTATTAGTATTTATTCTTTTGCCAGTTATCTATCCCTTGTGTTGCACCTACCATGTTTTGTCTCTGCATCACCCTAAGGTTGACTGGTAGAAAATGCCTCAGGCATTAAGTTCGCCTTTGTACAGTATTTTTTTACTTGTGCATAAAGTTTTAATAAATAATAAATAAATAAAAATAAAAGTGTTATTTTTAACGAAATAATAAAATTGGCTGTGTTGTTTTATTATTTATATTCTACACTTCCTACTTTTTTGACACGTATACCTACAATAAGCCCGCATCATAAAACGGGGCTCAGTATGTATCCCGAATTGCCGACCCTAAATGCAGAATGATAGGGAAAGGCACTGCAGTGCGATTCTGTAACCATCTCACCGTGAAAACTTAGGTATAATAATAATATAATATAATATCCTTGGACATTTCACACAACGCCATCTAGTCCCAAGCTAAGCAACCTAATGCTTGTGTTATGGTAACGAGATGGCTGATAAACTACTTATATACATTTTTTTTTTTGTAAATACATACATATTATAGATAGAAAAACACCCAGACTCGGAACAAATACTTGTAGGTCGTACAAATATTTGTTCCGTGCGGGAATCGAACCCGCGACATGCTGCGCAGCAGTCAATCGCTCAATCACTGCGCCAACCGTGTCGTCCAACAACAACGATGTTAACTTAGGTGAAGTGACCGTGGAGTGAGCTGTCAATAGTGTCAATTCCTAGCAAAAACAAACTCACTTCACCTAAGTTTTCACGGTGAGATTTTTACTGAATCGACCGGCTGGTCCAGCAATATGTTATTTGAAAAAATATTTGACTCTATAAATAAATACAATTGTTCTTTTTCTAAAGCACTATAAATTTTTTGGTCATTACTGGCTACCTACGTAGTTTCGCAGGCATAAATCATATTGCGTATTTTTGTGTAGGTACACACGACTACACAGCAAGCTATATACATTTCCAGTTTACACTGATCTCTAATTATAAGGAAATCCTATACAATGCGAGATCAGCTTATACTGGAAATATACAGGGTTATTGGTAAAACACCAGCAACCTCTTAAAGGGTCATTGTATTCATCATTATGAACAAGTTTTATTATGGGCCCAAACACGAAATCGCGAAAAAAAAAATCAGCTGTTCAGTACATTTTTATCTACATCAAACTCGTCAAAATGTAGGGAGCAGCTGATTTTTTTTCGCGATTTCAGGTTTGGTCCCTCATTAAAAGTTGTTCATAATGATGAGTACAATGACCCCTAAAGAGGTTGCTGGTGCTTTACCAATAACCCTGTATAGCGTGATCTGTAGCCCTACGTATACATACAAGAAATTAAAATGAATGAACATTTATTCATTCATTCATGTAATGAAATATCACTCATTGTTTGTGTCACATCACTAGCACTGTCAAATTTTCGTAGTGTGCTGTATGTGTTTTCCTCGCCCCCCGCATAAAGTGGCAGAAAATGTTGTTCGGTGATTCGCTGCTTGCCATCTCCATAGTTAAATGCTCTAAGCCTAACAGTTACACATTAAGGAATAATACACCGTGTCGTTTTGCATCCTCGTCAAATTTAAGGGTGTGGTTTGTACCATCAAACCAAACAACTTTTTCCATGGCACCAACATCGTAATCGCGAAAAAATAATCAGTCGTCCTACATTTGCATCGAGTAGGTATTGAAGTGTTCTATGGGAAAGTTAAAAATTTTTTCGCGATTACGATGTTGGTCCCATAGAGAAAGTTGTTCGGTTTGATGTTCTGTATCACACCCTGTAGGTTGACGAGGATACAAAACGACACGTTGTAGACGTGTTTTGCTTAATTTGATCCATATATTACTCGTAGTTACTAGAAATTGTCCAACTGACAGGTGTCACGAACGCATTCTCTCGACGGCCGATATATATGATTATATTTCGGCCCTCACTCAAAGCCACTCAAACTCAAAGCATTTATTTCAAATAAACCAAACAGTTTATTGATTTTTGTTTGTTGGTTTGGTGCCTATAATTACTGGCACTTTTGAATTGTCAAGGGGTTGGTCAGTCAGAAAGATGAAGCTAGTCTACTCACCTTTCACTATTCCTTTCTTTGCTTCCAATTTAGCATCTTTAACTCTACTCTTGATAATGGTTACCAGTTCCCCAGTGACATCACCTTTTCCCTTCTTAGCTTTCACAAGATCTCTATGACTCACTCTCTGACTGTCTTCAGCTTTGATTTCTTTTTTAATTTGTCTTACAGATCTTTTAGGCATAGTTTCTTTAAGCTGACTTTCAAAATATTTGCTCTTTTGTACAGCAGTCTCAGGGGCACTGTTTGTTCTGGTATTTGCTTTGGCCACTTTGCCCTTGTCTTCTATTTTGTTCGTAGTCTGTGTGCCACCAGGTTTAGCAGTTTGTGAACGTTTTCTTGATAGCCTGCTGGATTTCGCGGTAGGTTTCGTATCTTCAAAATATTTGCTTGCAACATCCTCTTCATTCTCATCTGTTACATATACTTTTGGTACACTTATTTTTTTTTCAGTATTTGAGTTCAATAAACCTTTATTACTCCTTTGTGCTCTGCCTCTAGTGTTAGTAGCAGTATTGAAATCGGGAGTTATATGATTTGTTTGTGGTAAATTATTACTACTTCCAGCTTTTGATTTTTGTCCACGAGTTAAGGTTTTATTATTACTATGAGTAGTGTCAGCTTTTAATTTTAGCCCACTATTTATGCATTTAGTTCGTTGATTAAGATTTACATCAGTTGCTTTGTTTGTGCTTTCGCTATCTTTAATTTTAGTTTCCTTTGTATTTTTTCCTTTCTGTTCCAGTTTGTTACCATCAATTATGTTGTTTTCATCTTGTTTTGTAACTGGCTTAGGAGATGCGCGACCGGTTCTTTTTTTGGCTATTTTTGTTGGTGATACATCTTCGTTCTCAGATTTCTCTGTATTATTTTCATTTGTTTTTGTTCGTTTTACAGATCTTGTTTTCCTGGCACTAGTATCATCATTTCCATCAACTTGCATTATATTATCATCATCACTGTACAAAAAACTGTCCTCATTCCCATCTACTTGGCCTATTTTTTGCTTTTTAGCTTTGGAATTGGAAGGACCAGCTTTTTGCTTTCGATTTACATCATTTTTGTCTTCTTTCTTAACAGTTGGAGACTTAGGCTTATCAGTAGTAGCTACCTTTTCTTCTTTCGTCTTTATAGAAAGTGAACACAGTTCTGAACTTGGTGGTTTTAAAGGCAATGTTACAAAATTAAACATAACTCGACATTGTAGTCCCAGTGCTCTTAGCATAGTGACAAATATAAAAACTAAATATTTTTTTGTTGTAACAACTCTTTTTTTAATTTGTTCTAACAATATCATTTTAAGAGGTGGAGCTTTTGGTTTGAACTTATTTTCATGTTTATCTTGTTGTAGTGTTAGTTTATCTTTGTACCAAGTTGTAATTTGTTCAACATATTTCATGTCTACTCTCTCTCCGGGATAGCATTCTTTGGATGGAACTAAAGATAATACAGCTGCCATAAGCTCTTGATCATTCAAAATTCCACTCACAAAATTGCCATGACCTAACCAACATAGAACATGTACTTTATGCATGTAAACTTGATACTCTTTTTTAACTTTGTTCATTTTTCTTTTCATCATCATTTCAACATCAACTTTTTTACTCTTTCTGCATGCTGTGTCAGGGAATTTAACAAAAAGTTGTATGCCGTGTTGAGATGATGGTTTAGATTCTGAAATGGTCAAAAATATCGTTTTTAATTGTTATAAAGCACTCTTATCTAGGTTTTGAAATGATGAAGATAAAAATAATGAAGATATGCCCCTTGATAATTATCAGAAAAAAAAACTAAATAATCTAATATGCCCTTGTTAATTATCATGATAATTATCAGATAATTATCACACAGAATAAGCCTAGCAATACTTTTTTAACTGGTATTACCTAACAACATTTACGTTAGAAGCAAGTAGTTTAGTAAATATTATACACATTTTACAATCAAGGTAATCTTTTATTAATTTTTTGTTCATAATTTTGTGACTAAAAACTTGCAAACCTAAATTCGAGTAGTTAACCAACTACATACTACTTATTTGTAACTTGAGCATATCCTCCTTGTGTGAAATGTCCAAGGATATTATTATTATTATTATGTCTTGACAATTCTCGGGACCCGTGGTCCCGGACCTTTAGAAGGCGTACGAGAGGCCAAAGCCAACTCGCAGAGGCCCGTTAGACGCTTTCAATGAAATGAGGCACCAACCGACGATTATCCCTGTACGCACTATGCAAGTGCACCCAAGGACAACCCCCGGTTGGTGCAGGACTATTGCAGTATATAGAAATAAAGAGATTGGACTATGGATTTGAGTGGCTAAAGTGGACTGGTTGCCTAGAACTATGAAAGGACTATGGCCCCTGCCGGATCAATGTTTTGTAATACACGGATAAAATGGCAGGGGGTGACTTGCACACACAATAATGGGCCACCGAAAAGGTCGCTAGCACATAGTGTCGTAGCGGCAAGGGGGCAACATGTCCTGAGGTGCTTGTGAGGAGTGGAGAGGTATCCCACGGTTCTCAGAACAATCCCAGAGCCCGGAAGATGGCCAAGATCCCTACAAACACTTACTGGAATACTTCCTTCCTCCGAGCACGTTTGCTCTTGCGAATCTCCACTCAAACCGGCCAATAAAGGCAAGAAAGAGGTGGGAGCTCTGTTCCTCGTCAGTGTTCACTCCAGCCGGCCAATAAAGGCAAGCGAGAGGTGAAGAACAAGACTTCTCCCGGGAGATAGGGTCCGTGGGGTCGCTACTGCCCAACAGCTCGCCACATGCTGCCCTGCGGGTTTCTGTATCTCTCTTGGTCTGGCTCCTCATCCTAGACCTGTTCCGGCAAAGTGAACTCTACCGGCACAGACCTAAAATTCGGAGCGCGCAGGCCCCACCACGACGTCAACGTAGAGATACTGCGGTGGGGTTATTATTATTATTATTATCCTCGGGCATGGTACCTAATGACCTGAAAATAGCCAATGTAATACCAATTTTGAAAGCAGGCGACTCATGTGAACCAGCTAACTACAGGCCTATTTCGCTTCTGAGCCCACTTTCTAAGGTAATTGAGAAGGTGATTTATGTAAGGCTACTCAAGTATCTTGAACTAAACGGCTTATTGGCTGGGAATCAGTTCAGATTTCGAGCTGGCAGGTCCACGGAGGATGCCGTCACGCATCTCGTTGATTCTGTCATTAACAATGTGGATAAGGGAGAAAGATGTGTCGGCGTCTTCCTGGATCTGGCAAAAGCTTTTGAAACGGTTTCCCGGCCGATACTGCTAAAAAAACTGGAGGCTCTCGGGATCAGGGGCTTAGGCCTGGATTGGTTTAGGTCCTATTTAGGATAACGAAAACAACGCGTTCGTATTGGTGAGCACGTCAGTGATTTCGCGGATGTTGGCTACGGCGTGCCGCAAGGCAGTGTTCTGGGCCCCACATTGTTCCTGATCTACATAAACGACCTATGCTCTCTTGAGCTCCGTAATGCCACCATCTTTACCTTTGCAGATGATACTGCAATAATCTTTCATGCGAAAACCTGGAGTGATGTCGTTTGTGTAGCTCAGGAGGGACTTGAAAAGGTTGCTATCTGGCTACAGAACAATTTGCTGACCTTAAACATCGGCAAAACCAAGTCGCTGTGTTTTAGCATTACTGATCGGTCTGCACCTGACGAAGAACTGAAAATAAAGATCCATGTATGCGGCAGTGTCAGTAATGAGAGGTGTTCCTGCTTGCAAATTGAACAGGTTTCGTGTATTAAATATCTAGGGATACTAATCGATAAACATCTAACATGGAAAATGCAAATTGATGCACTAGTGAAACGTATTAGAAAACTTTCGCACATATTCAAAAAGCTAAAGTCCGTAGCAAAACCTAAACTTATCCGTATTGTTTACTATACCTTGTGCCAGTCAATATTAAGCTACTGTGTATCAGTTTGGGGAGCATCCAACAAAACAAATCTGCTTGCGCTGGAACGAGCTCAACGAGCTATTCTGAAAATAGCTTGCAAAAAACCCTGGCGATATTCTACTGATGCCCTGTACTCAGAATGTAGCCTCCTCCGTGTGAGGCAGTTGTTTATTGTTTCAACACTGCTACGATTCCATAGGCATGCTAAAGAACTGGCCCGCCATTCATCCAGAACGTTAAAATGGGATCGGCCAAGAATAAATTCTTCTTTTGCACGCAGATCTTTTGCATTTCTTGGGTCATATCTTTACTCAAAATTCTACTCCCACAATAGATCTATACTCACCTTAACATACACCAGCTGCAAACATGCTATATTTAAATGGCTGCACCCCAAAAATTATGACGAAACGGAAGACCTTTTGCACGTACAGTCGTAATATTGACGTACCTACTCACCAACCTACCCATTTTCACCACATACACCCAACACACGCCACACATCACACACACCCCACTGATTGATTTTTGTCAAAATTTAATTTAATTTATTTAATTTAAAAAAAATGTTTGTTTTACTTGGGAAGAGACTGGACCCCACGACACAGGGAATCCTAGTGTGGGGTCCAGAGAATTTGTAAAAATCTAACACCTAAGGACATTTGATTTGATATTGATATATTTATCTGATACTAGATTTCTTTTTTGTTAAATTATTGTACCGTGTTTTTTTTCTGAACTGAATAAAGTTTTTATTTATTTTTTATTATTTATGGTTTCTGAGGAATTCTTAAAAGGAGTTTAAACTCTCAATAGTTATTCAACAAAATTATCTATTTAAGCAAATTCCTTTCTTACACTTGGTTTTTGAGGTCCTCAGATAAACCCTCGTTAGTAATTCACTCGACTTTTAAGCTTCCATTACAATGTGTTCAGAAACACCATATTGAACCAATAATCACTATCAAATGGATAAACTCCGATTAAAAACTTCAGAAACCGGGCAATACCTAGTTAGTTAAAATGAGTGGAAAATCATCCTCATCAACCTCAACTGTGTTAACTGGATGGGTATTGTCTATATTTGAAGACTCAACATTCAAAATCCAACTTAAATATGTGTTATTATTCTGTTTATTAAAGTAGTATGATTGAAGTATTTAAAAATAAATGTCAATTTTAACTGCTTTGTCATTTCAAATATCAAAAAAAAAATGTCAATGATAATTATCACTTCCAACCCTGACTCTAACTAGACTGTTCATGTTCAGGTAAGGTTACAACGGCAATCTATACATGACTTTTCTTTTTTATTGCAGTTCATAGTTGTTTTCTAAATGTTTTTGTTGCTGCGTCACTTTAGAGTAAAGTAGCTTTTATAGTAAAAAACACTACAGGTTGGGGCAGATCTATTTGGAATTTTGGAGCATACCTTTAACTTCCTCCCAGTCTTCCATTTCCTCAGAGTCACTGTCTTCTTTCTTTCTTTTCAACTTGGTTTTCTTCTTAACTTTAACTGGTTCAGGTACTTCAGGTATTGCTTCTTCTCCCATTGCCAACAGATCTTTAACATCAGATTCTTTTTCTAAATTAACTTTCAATGTGTAGTTTTGAAGAGAAGCTTTAGTCTCTTCAACTTTGGACTTGTGTTTTTCGAGCTCCATAAATGTCTTTTTGGCAATTTCTTCACTGTTGTCTTGGATGTTGTTTGACCACACCTGTTCATAAAATAATTATTTTTAATCATTTAATCTTGTCCACTACATAATATATTTGCCTGTAGGTACCATTACCATGTTTTTTAATATTGACAAGATCATCCTTTATGTCAAAATATAAACTATAAAAAAAACTAGAATGAACATAATACTTTATTTCAAGAATATTTTTTCATTGACATAGTATAGCATAGCATATTCAACATTTGTGTCTAGGTATTGTATGCAAGCAAATTTTTTTTTAAACATCCTAGATATTTTTTATTTGATGTAAAAATTTAAAGCTGCAGTCATTTTTGCTTTTTTATACTGTTATTTACACTACTTGAAACTTATGTATTATATAAAAATGAATCTCTATTTCCCTTGGTCATCGCATTCGGACCAATTCAGCTAATTTTCCTTTTCAAATATATTTTGTTGTAGTCCGAGGAAGGTTTATAAGAAGAGAAACATTGGAAAAGTTCTGAGGAAATTAGAAAATTCGGGAAAACTGAAAGTGCATTTTCTATGGGAATTTAGTATGAATGATTGAAATTTGGACAGGACGATGTCTGTCGGGTCAGGTCGTGATTTTATAATTTATGAGAACCTTTTAGCTCACTAACTAAAAAACCAAGACAGCACTGTCAACAGTGACGTGAGGCCTCACGTTTTGGGTTTTGTAAACATGTGTGCACATAATGAGGTGTAATTTATTTGCAGTTTGTGCGTGCGTGTGAGTGTGTATGCACAGTGCGAGGTGTGGTGTTGCGCATGCTTCACTGTATTGTTTGCGCTATGACTGGGTTTTTTATTTAGTCAGAGCCTTTTAGTAAAACATGTTTCTTATAAGAAAACGGTATGTCTGCCAATAATGGTAACCTAACATAATAATAAAGTTTAGATTATTTTCTTTTATGTAATATTTTATACTAAAAGGTTTTAATTAAATAAAATTATCTAAGCTTAAGAATTCAGTATGAAGAGGATCTATACAATTAAAAGGTAGGTACTTACATCTTTATATTCCATGTTAACATCATTATCACTGCCTGAATCTTTGTCAGGTTCTGTAGGCAGAACTGAGGTAATAGTGGCTTTTTTTGATACTTTTAGAGATTCATCATCGCTACTGTCTGAAACAAGACTTATGTAAATTACATAATTATATATTAACCTTTATCTAGAAAGGTTAAGGTAGTTAAATAAAGGTAAACAATCTTGATGTGACTTTTTACTCAAACAATAGTACTGCTGAAATTAAACTAATGGTTCAATTGATTTAGTAATCATTATTGTTGTATTTACATTGGTTTTTAGTTGCATTTAATTTTTAAACTGGGGTTTTAAAATAAAAAAGAAACCTTTCTAGATAATTACAATTTTGGTTGTGCAGATATGTCCAAACCTGTCGGAAGTGTCGGAACCTGTTATACAAGCATGGTTGTTTAACATGTATGTCCAAAACTTACCACTTTCTGATAGATTAAGAAAAGAAGGCAGTAATTTATCTGCCTCAGTGAGGTCTTTTACGGAGAATAATTGTAATGTGGGAATTTCATCATCATTTTCATCGCCGACAATCGTTTGTTTGTTTATTTTTTTTAATAATGTTTGCGCAAATTTCGGCTTTCTCCCGGGCATCTTAACTTTTCTTGTCCGTTTAACACTTATTTTAACATTGCTTTTCCTGTGGAACTCGTCTCCAGATGAAGTCACGCAGTCAGCTCCTCCTTCAGAGCTAGATTCTGCTTCTGCAGAAAATTTAGCGTCTGATCCCGAATCGCTAAAATCACCGTCTTCTGCTTCACTAGCCTCATCTTTGTACACGGTTTTGATAACTTTCTTTCTAGTAGTAGGCATGGTGTCCTATACAATTTAACCTTGAACAATTTCGGCAGTGTATCACACAGGCTGTTTTTTAAATAACGGCGTTACTTCTGTTCATCTTCGTTCGCAGTAAAATAAAAAATATATAAATACACCTGACCATTTGACCAAACTTCAAAATATTCTCGCCTGTTTGTTTGACAATGACAGTGACACTGAGATACACAGAAGTCACAGAACCATAGATATATCTATGCACAGAACCGAAGACAGTGAATTCTACAGGCTAAAATTGAATAGATGCGACAAAATTTAAGGGGGTGTTCTACGCATCAATATGAACAACTTTTACTATGGGACCAAACCTGAAATCGCGAAAAAAAAATCAGCTGTTCAGTACATTTTGACCAATTATGCGAACATTAAATGTACTGAGCAGCCGATTTCAGGTTTGGTTCCATAGTAAAAGTTGTTCATATTGATGCGTAGAACACCCCCTTAAATTTTGTCGCATCTAGTCAATTTCACCCTGTATAGACCGTAGACAGAGAAGACTCATGGAATCCGTGCCGTCGAAAGGGACAGAAAAAAAGTACATCTTATGTTTAGGGTTACCAAGTGATGTACATATTACCCAATATTCTTCATAAAATAAGATTTTTTAAAGGAGGTTTGTATTTCATGTTTCCATGATGAGAAATAATTACAAAAAAAAAACAACCGACTCCCAAAAAAACACTACAAAATTAAAAATAACTTTAATTTCGGAAGTCGGTGTCTTTGATTTTTTATTTTCTTTTGTTTTTTTTTGCCACCGACTTCCGAAATTAAAGTTATTTTTAACTTTGTAGTGTTTTTTTGCGAGTCGGTTGTTTTTTTTTTGTAAAAAGTTTTTATTTTTCACTTTTTAGTGGTGCCTACCCCACACAAATCTGAATACGACTCTGCAAAATAAATTAGAGCATCATCCACATAGACTAAATGGGAAAAATACGTATTAAATTAAATTTGATGCGGCATATAGTTACCATTAAATCATTTATAGCCAGAGTGCACCTCATGACAATGGGGAGGAAAACTAACTTTTTATCACGCTAGGTGGCACATGATCGACTGTACTTTTTTCATTGATTTGACGCGAAGACAATTCTCTGTCTACGATTTGACGTAACGAACGATTGTCAAATTGTATGGATTTGTTTGTAAAACAATGTACAGTCGTTCAGAGCGCCATCTACAAACAGCTTTGCGTGTGGCTCCCCATTCCAATAAGCCAAACACGGCCAGGATACATTGTTTTATTACTGAGTCCCGATGCCTACCTTCCGGCTTCTTCATCAGATCGGTTCGATTGTACCATTTTCATCAGAACCATTTATTTAAAGCTTCGTCACAGTCGCTTAACTATTTTAATCGAGATATCTTATCGCCACCCGTGAAATACTTGAGGAGTTCCCGTGGCCATCTGTGGTCTTCTTCATCAGTTCCACTTCCCCAGATGACACTTTCTGAATGCAAACGCTTGATTTGTTGATGAAAATACCAAAATCGCTATATGTATGCCTATATTGAGGAGTTCCCTCGATTGCTCATGGATCCCATCATCAAAACTGGATTTTGATAAGAATGGGACCAATCTGGAAGTATACCCTTTGAAATAAAAAAAGAATTTTCCGAATCGGTTCATAAATGACGGAGTACTGAGGTAACAAACATACAAAAAAAAAAAAAATACAACCGAATTGAGAACCTCCTTTTTTAGAAGTCGGTTAAAAATATGAGTAATGATGCGACTGCAATGTTTTATTCAAACTCAAACTTAAAGGATTTATTTCAAATAAACCGATTACAGGCACTTTTGAATTGTCAAGGGGTCGGTCAGTCAGAAAGATGAAGCTAGTTGCCCATAAAAGCGTAGTAGGTCCCTATGGAGATGAATGGGCAAGAAACTCCACGGACACTCTTTTAAATCAAAATATTTTACAAAATATTGGCTATACCTATCGTTCATTTTGAAAATATACATGTGAAAACAATGTAGACAGACGTGCACGTTAAAAGCGTCCGTAATAAAAATATAAAAACTAAAAACAACTAAATTAAATGTTAAAAATAAGCCGTGGCAGCTAAGAAGCCAGTCCCAACTGACGGCGCCCGTTCACGAACATGACGCATGGATCAGCACCAATTAGCTCAACCATTTTGATGATCCGACACTTACGCCACCACCAGCGACACATTTGAGTGACCTACTCTCAACCGCCAGGTCACATTTAAGTCATTGAGAGACGTACCCAGCAAAAGGAAGTTTTATAGTAGCTACATAGTGCTCACACCTCAATCCTGGAACTCCTAGTAGCAGCAATCCACATGTTTCTTACTTCGAGTTTATTTGGAAATCTGCAAGTTTAATAAGATTTTTTTCATTACCTTTAATTAGTACCAGTGATCTTGCTTAGTTTCAAGATTTTTAAGTGATTTATATATTTATAGTACCTACCTATAGTAGTAGCTATATAGTATGCAATATGTTGGCCCGCAGGTTTGCACGTTGTACACCAGAAGTAAAAATAACTCGATATTGCCAATCTAGTTACATGTGCACTCTGTGGGTACGATAGACGCAGACGGCATATGACGTCTTCAGAGTTCAGTATAACAATACTTTCAGGATGTTGTTGAGGCTTCCACGTTACTGCAGTGCATCAGGTATGTTTGCCGAAGTACATACTGATGGTTTCAATACCATATTGCGTAAAAAGAATGCTTTTATGATGCGCAGAGTACGTGGGAGCGTCAAAAACATTCAGAAGATCATCAGTGAACAGCCGTGCTGCACCATTATGACGCATTATACATGCACAACATGTACCCAATGAGGGGCATAATGGTGAGTGCAGATGAATTAAAAACTTTTATTACGTTTGTTACTAACATAGCTTATAAGAATGTGTAGTACTAATATCAATGGATCAAGGTCTGAAATAAAATATTTTTTTATAGACATTGCTTTCAAAATTAATTTTATCCACATTAAAGGGTAAATTCCCCGTCAAAAAGTGGCAACACTGAATTTCGAGGTAAGAAAATGAAAATATTGCGCAAATCACGATTTTATGAGATTTAACACAATATACAAATTAGTTTGTAGTGTTTGTACATTAATTGCGACTATTTGATTAGAAATAGCAGAACACAAAGCGATCGAATACATAAAAAGATCGAATATTTACGAGTGAAAGGAAAATCCGGAAATCTTCATCAAACTATCACTTTGTTTATTGCACTGCACTTTACCATTTTGCACAATTGCACAAATGTAATAATACAGAATTGAGCACGAAAAGGTAATATTTTGTGTATAATCTCGATGTATTCAATATTAAACAATTGTATTTCAATCTGCAGCCGCCATAAACGTCAAACTTGTTGCGCACATCGATGGTCATAGCCGGCACGCGATAAAGGACAGAAATATTTTTACTCTGTCTCTTTTCTATGCTAGTGACGTTAATATGTTCTTCTTTTTCTTGTGTGAATGCAAAGGAAGATATCCAGCGGTCTATAGAATTCTCTGTCTACGCACAGAACCGACACTCCTTGTTTAATGTTGCCAGTTGCCACATTCTTTTAGCCTTGCAGTTTTCACGCGCAATTATTTTTAGTTACATGAAAATACTATAGCATCTGCCCGCAAATACGTCCCGTCCGCGTGAAACTTGTCACACATCGCCTGCCCGCGATATCTCGCTGAAAAAGCATCGCAGAGGTCTGAACTTTTTTGTAAAACCTAGATTTGAATTTGTCAAAACTTGTAAAAATACAACAAAAAATCCTAAGTTTATATTTCAGGAGCTGTAAGACTAAAACCCCGTGGCCGCGCCATTGAAACGGTGAAAAAAACGTGATAGCCGATATCTCACTGAAAAAGTGTCGCAAAGGTCTGAAATTGTTTGTAAAACCTAGATTTGAATTTGTCAAAATTTGTAAAAATACAAAAAAAAATCCTAGGTTTACATTTCAGGAGCCGCGTCTCCTGAAATATAAACCTAGGATTTTTTGTTGTATTTTTACAAGTTTTGACAAATTGTTGTATTTACATTGGTTTTTAGTTGCATTTAATTTTTAAACTGGGGTTTTAAAATAAAAAAGAAACCTTTCTAGATAATTACAATTTTGGTTGTGCAGATTGTGTACAATACTGTAGTACATTATTTTGATCTATCTCGTAGGGTTCAGCCAGCGTTTGCAATGTAAGCGCAAAAAAATGTGTTTATTTACGACATCACATTAGAATCCTCTAAAATTATCAGTGTTTCTCTACTATATTATGCATGTATTATACATATAAACCTTTCTGTTGAATCACTCTATCTATTAAAAAAAACTGCATCAAAATCCGTTGCGTGGTTTTAAAGATCTAAGCATACATAGGGACATCAGACAGACAGCGGAGCGACTTTGTTTTATAATATGTAGTGATAGTGATATTAGTGTGATTAGTAGGATTAGTAGGATAATGCGTACCTACCTACCTAGCTACCTACCCACGCCTGCAATGCTTTTCTAACTGCCATCATAGGACATAGGCTGGTGTGTCGCTTCACTTAGACGATCTTTATCCTTCCTTCTTGTTTATCGTAATATAATAAATAAGTACCTACGTTCTTTTGATCTTGATTCCTAAAATAGATAAATATGTGTAGTCCAGTACTTAGGTACCTACAGGTTGGCCGGTAGGTAAGTAAACGTCATCGTCACCTGAAACGTGACTCTCATTGTACTGAAATCCTACAATGCGAGCTTCTATTGGAAATGTATAGCTTGATATGTAGCCGTGTGTACCTACTTAGGTAATATTACATAAACACCTATAGGTAAACACGTTATTGCCAATGGTATTCACCAGGTATTCTTGTTAGTTTTTAACGTTTTTTTTAATTGCGAATTTTTGCAGCTGAAAATAATTCCGCTATGCTAAACATTATTAAAAAAGAATCAAATCACATATTTAGGATTCAAGCCTTACTTATAGGCTGCTGCATTAGTGCATAGAATTTAATATTCTAGTTATGGGTAGGGGTAGGTACCAGGAGTATTTGTACCTACCCTCAGAGTAATTTTAAAGCCCAATGAATTCAGCGCTAGATACCAAACCTATTTAAATAATAATATCCAATAGCGTCAAAGCAGACCGCTCCTTTTTCTTCGATTTCGATTTGCTAAAAGGTTTTATAATTTACCATAATGGAAAGGTTGTGTTTGTTTATAGAATGGTAAATGGTCTGAATCAATCCTGTTAAGTGCTTTTCAACAGAGCTTTATTGCCTGTATAGCGACGTCGAATGGAGCAGTCCTCGATGCGGCTCATCTCCTAATACTTTATTGAAATAAAGGTTCAGCTTGATCACGTGTACAGATCGTATGCAAACTTAAAAATCAGAATCACGTGAGTTTTTTTACAAGAACAATGTTGGTCCTGTTCCGGTAAAGTAATAGAGAGGCGTTATTTCGTCGCTAATCTAAGTGACGTAACTGATTTGAAGAAAATTTTACAGGGCAAGCTATTTTTCTTTTTTTTAGTAAACTGTAGATATAAGTATCGGTCTCGATTTTTGCATTATCATGGAGACCGTAAGGCATAGGTACAGATTCACCGATTAGACAGATCGATTTGACTTGGAACATGTATCAAATTTCTATAGTTTGGCTATCGGCCGGCTATCAAAATGTCAGATACGTCAGCTAGCGATTTCATGAAAAACTTACGACCGAACTTACGACCTATGCACCTATGTATGTCACGTACATAGGTGCATAGGTGGATACCTATAATATTATCTATTACCGGTCGACCGAGCTCAGCTCGGGTGAAAATAGAGAAAACGAATTTTTCCAGTTATGAGACCTAATAGTTAGATCGATTTTTCGCCCCCGTAAACACCTTTATAATATTGCAACTTTCATCGAAATCGTTAGAGCCGTTTTGGAGAACCTGATTAAAAATATATATAATTATATAGGTACTAGGCGGACCCGACTGTCGTTGTCCTGTCTGAACGATCCTAAAATCCGACTGCAGCGCCACCTCGCCACGTCTCTTAGTATTGTATAATTGCATAGCACGTGTGACTATGTAGCTAATATAAAGCTACCTTTTACTGGGTTCGTCTTTCACTGACTTGAATGTGCCCTGGCGCTTGAGAGTATGTCATGCTCACTCAAATGTCTCGCTGGTGGTGGCGTGTGTGTTGGATCATTAAGTTCCCTTCAAAATGGTTGAGCTAATTGGTGCTGATCCATGCGTCATCTTCGTGAACGGGCGCCGTCAGTTGGGACTGGTCGTCTCTTAGCTGCCACGGCTTAATTTTATTTTTATTTTTTAATTTAGTTGTTTTTAGTTTTTATCTTTTTTTTTATTACGGACGCTTTTAACGTGCACGTCTTTCTATTATTACGGACGCTTTTAACGTGCACGTCTTTCTACATTGTTCTCACATGTATATTTTCAATATGAACGATGTAACCAATATTTCGTAAAATATTTGATTTTAAAAGAGTGTCCGTGGAGTTTCTTGCCCGTTCTTCTCCATAGGATCTACGCTTTGGAATGGGCAATCTAGCTTCATTTTTCTGACTGACCGACCCAAGACCGACCCTTTGACAATTCAAAAGTGCCTGTAATTGGTTTATTTGAAATAAATGCTTTGAGTTTGAGTTTGACCTACCGGGTCCAATTGTAACCACCCAGAAACCCATTGAAATACACACAAAATTGCATCTAAATTGGTCCAGCCATTTAGGAGGAGTTAGGTGACAAACACGTAAGTACAGAAGAATTACTTATATTATATTAAGATATATATACAAATATTGCTCATTTAATAGTATAAGTACCTAGTAGGATTATCATCGAGTGCTATTTCTGTTATTGCCTGTAGAGCTAAACACCAATAGAAGTCAGCATATTCCACTCGGCTCTTGAGTAAATCGCATTTCCAACGTAGCAGTACTCGCCATAAAGCATAAACTAACATAAATAACTTCAATTGTTTGCTGCCTTATTGTTAACTTTAATTACATTTTGAATTAATTTTGTAATTAAAACGGAAGCTAGGAGCGCGCCGCGTGAAGTTTAAGTGGCTGGAAACGGATCGACCCCGGGTGGAGGGGGGTGCGCGGGGGCAGCGGGCTTTTAGATGCAATCTCTGAGTGGATTAATTAATTCTGAGGTGCCGGTTATCTCCTGTTATCATTTAATAAAGTTACGTAAGGATATAGAAATTTCGCTTTACGGCAAAGAGATGATTCCTGCTTTAAGCTCGTACCAAGAATCCAACTCATTCGTATTACGCATCCGTTACGAGTCGACGTAGACACTGAAGTAACTAAGGGATACTTTTCAGTCTGAGAAAATAATATAAGCCTTTCTTTGCAGATTCAGATTGAGAATAGTTTTGAGAGTATAGTTAGTAACATAGATTAAAAAACCGGTCAAGAGCGAGTCGGACTCGCGCACCGAGGGTTCCGTACCATCATTTATATGTAATTTTTGTTGATGATTTCTGAAAAACTGTGCTATTTAGAGACATCGTTTTATTTTTCCTGTAATCTTTACATAAATTTCTATGACATAGAATAATTTCAGATTTTTCGCTTTGCAAACTTCGGAGATAGGGGGGGGGGGGGGGAACGGTATAACGGTATTTTTTTTACATTTTTCATCAAAAGTCAAAAACTATGCGGCCTAAAAAAAATAAAAACAATGTTTGAGAATGTGCAAAAAGCGTTCTTTCATATGATACCCCACATGCCCTAGTAGCCCCACTTTGAATTTTTAAGACCCCCTTTCAGTCCCTGTTGCAAAAGAAATAAAAATGTTTTTATTTCTTTCTCATATGCAAAATAGTTGGGTAAACGTCATCTAAAACTGTTCCAAATATCAAGTTGATAGCATTAGTAGTTCTTGAGATATCCAGCTGTGACAGACAGACAGACAGACAGACAGACTGAGTCACACCATAAGGGTTCCTTTTTTACCATTTTGGTACTAAAAAAGAAAACAAGATGATGCTGCTGTATATGTATATCCCCTTGATAGAATACCTAGAGGGGCAGGGCAATTTGCGTGCCCAGTCCCAGTGAGGCATCGTTCCGCTCACACTAAGGAAGTAGATGTTGCTCTAAACGAAACATGCCGAACGATTACAGGCTGCCTGACTCCGACTCCGGTCAGCGCAATATATCCCATAGCTGGCATAGCACCACTGCAAGTCCGAAGAGAGGTTGCAACCGCAGTGGAGAAACACAACCAGGAATATGACACTAGACACCCAATAACCGACGCACCACCAACGCCATGGCTAAAAAGCAGGCACAACTTTCTAAAATCGACAGCATCTCTACCAGGAAACCCAGCCGGGCGGCGCCCGTTACAAAATGTGGCAGGATCTACTCTTCGCCCTCCTACTTACTATATACCTCCAAAGGAGCATCTTCCTGCAGGGTGTAAACTTTCGTGGTCCACTTGGAAGTCCCTGAACCATCTCCGGACATAAGTGGGAAGATGAATCTCCAACCTGATAAAATGGGGCTACCTCAACGGAACGGCAGCAGGGTGTCGATGTGGAGCTGTGTCGCGAACTATGCTCCACGTCCAATCCTGCCTTTTGTGCCCCAAAACATGCAGCTAAAGAGATCTCTGCGTTGCCACCGACGACGCCGTGGAAGTGGCGAAGTTTTGGGCCAACAAGATCTAAATTACAGTTGTACCAGCGACACGAAGAAGAAGGGCCAGGGCAGATAATTTATAATTGTAGCATTACCTATGCTGTCAGGAAAGTACCTTACTATTAACTTTTGAAAAACATTAACGGGCTGGTGATGCTGGAAGGGTGCCTGGTGGTGGTAGTAGGTACTTATGGTATGTACAAGTAATCAACGGACTAAATTTCTCTCGTCAATATTCAATATATTATTATTTCTCAATGAAATTGGAGAAGTGCATTCGTACCTACCTAATAAGCTGGACCAAAACCGAACTTAAAAATCTACAACGCATCATTAACACCTCGTTAACCAAACATAGAAAACACCATCCAAGATCATGTGTAGGTAGGTACAGCGACTAACCCTACCATGGAAGGAGAGGACGAGCCATTATAGATATTACGAACCTACACAGTAAACAAATCAGCACCCTTAGAATAGTACATTTTGATACAAGTGGAGAACGTTTGTTAATGCATTCGAGGCGGAATTAACACCCGAGCCGTAGGCGAGGTTGTTTTTGAGCCGAGAACTGCAATAACAAATGTCCACGAGTATCAAACGACGTTTTTCAATACACTTTTGAAGAAATGAAATAAAATAACGAACAATATTTTTGTCATGAATTATTATGAAACTATGATTTAAATTTTCTTTTTTTTCCGCGCTTTGCTTTCGCCAGGTTGAAGGAGAAGCAAAGGTATAAAGCCGATAAACAGCCTAATATGAAAAATAGAAAATTCAAATATTTTTGAGTTTAGAACACAAATAAATGTTAATTTGTTCATAAACGTTTCTTTTATTGTAATAACCATAGTTTTTGATTATATTCAATATATAAATATTCAAAAAAATATTAACGCCGTAAAGACGCATATCTCTTTGCCGAGTTTAAAAAAAAACATTCACCTCCGAATAGAGAGTTGTGAATAGAGGCATTGAACCAATTTGGACTAAGTATAGGTATAAGTTATTCCCACACACGTGCGGGAAAATAAAAAATCGCACGCGTGTGAAATACATTGCATTGTGAACCTAATCGTAGTGCGCTAGGAACCAGTTTTCGAGGAAGTGTAAAAATACTTTAACACAAAAAGCACAACCTCTATCCTACACAAAGCAATAGTTTATAATGACCGAAAACTAAGCTTACTGAACATGGCTGACAAAACTACTCAAATTAACGAGAAACAGACTGACAGACAGATAAAAATATTGGAATGGCCCAAGAGTCACTTCATGGAAGGCATCGCCAAGACCTTTGCCCCTTTGGACCTTTGCTAACGTCGACAAGTTAGCGTTGAATGAATGGCTCAGGCGCGGAGATTTATTGCCTGAGACTGAAGGGTTCATGACATGAATTCAAGACCAAGTTATTGAAACCCGTATCTAACTACCAATAGCACATCATGTTAGTCCCTCTTTCCACAGACATTTGTAGGCGATGTCATAGTTCTTCTGAAACTATTCAACACATTACTGGAGCACCTAAAGCAAGTTCAGACTGAATATAAACACACGCACATCAAATAGCTAACATAATAAACTTCAAAAACTTGCCATAAAATATAAACCACACCGTACCTTACTACAAATTATATAGTCCTGAAACGGTTCTTGAAAACACAACACACAAGCATACTTTGATTGAGACCTCCTCACAGACAGAACAACTCATTATAGCCCGTGCGCATTAACATGGCACCTGGCTCGAATGAATTACGTCTATAGAACTGAGTGCAAAAAAATTTCGAGTTGTATTTTAGTTATTTGAATAGTGTTTAATTTGCGCTGAGTAGTTTCTCATAACATACTACTTTACGATGCTTTAAACGTGACAGAACATAGTGTTTGGACACAATTTTGTTTTCGAGCCAGGTGCCATGTTTACGCGCACGGGGTTATACAATAGACCATACATAACTTAACTAAATAAAATTAATAAAACTGCGCAAATTATTGACATGCCTAGCAGTACCACTGTATCAAACACACACAACCTAGAAAGCTGTCAAAATACACAGACTTATAAAATGAAATTAGCCGAATGTGGCGTTTAGGTAGCGTTGCCATTATCCCTGTAGTACTCTCAACCACGGGTGTCATTCACAAACAACTGCAGCAATATTTAAAAACGCTAGACTTAGCTCCCTCCACTTACCAAACCCTACAGAAAGCTGCTATCCTGAACACTTGCAGAATTGTCCGAAAATTCTTGCAGAACGACATTGACGCACAAGTATGACACGCACAAACATCATTCACCACTGCAAAGTCAAAACGTAATTTCATCACACCGTATCTTATCATCAACTATCACTTAGGTTAGCACTCTCAGGGGGTAGCACTTGGTTTTGGCTCGTGTTAGCCTATAAAACTGGCAGATCAGCCGAGGTCTTTATCATTATGTACTCCGCAATATACTTTTTTTTTGTGGATGGGAAATCGACAAATAACTTCTCCCGCTCTGACAGGAACGGGAGGGCGTGTAAGACTTTTACTGACTAAAACCCACCCTGTTCCTTCAGTTGCCTGTGCCAGGGCCACGGTATCTCTTTCGAACAACCCGCGACCACCGCTGTGTGACCGCTGATGTTTTGCTGGAGCTGCAGTAACGGCTGCCGAGTAAGCTCGTCCTGGTGTGGACGAGCTAATATTTGTCGGCGTCCCAACGATGGGAGACGCGGGGAGGTCGGGGCGTGGTTGTGCATCGCTTGCAGTGACAGCGGCTGGCGAAGTGGCGACGAGTCGAATTTTGCTGACTCGAAACTCAGCTGCGATGCATTGAGTACAGCAGTGTTTTAGCTCTGCGTATCTTCTCTTTATTGAAGTTGGATGTGCAGATCTGGATCACACTAACCTCGTCCATGTTATCCAAATGGTACTGCAGGAATACCAGGACCTTGTTCGTCACAAGTTCTTCCGAAATGAATGCATGGTGGCAGCGGCATTTGCCGCGCTAAGCGCAAAATAATTTCCGCTTACAGAGTAAGCGCGTCCGATTGCAACGGCGGATCGCACTGCAATGCTCGCTAAACTCTTTTTGATTTTTTTTTTAAATTTGGTTTGGGCCTTTGTGCGTTAATTCCAGGACACGTTGGATACTACATATAACTGTGCACACTGTGCTTCTTGGTGATGATGATGCTGGATTATGGTCAATGTCACCATGCTTTTCCCACCTATCTTCCAACGCAATAACCAAAGGGGCTTAGCTTATTTACCTACTTCAACTTCTTTAGTTCTCTTGTATCGGTAAAAGTTTGTAAAAATAATTCATGTCGGTGTAAAATATTAACTAGTCAGTAGGTGGTAGCGGACTAGCGGGGCTATTGTTGCTGATATATCAATGCACTAGTCACACTAATTCACACTAATCATCACACTTCATTATCACATCACATCACACTATCACACTAATATTATAAAGGCCAAAGTTTGTGAGTGTGTGCGTGTGTATGTTTGTATGTTTGTTACTTCTTCACGCTCAAACAGCTGGACTGATTTGGATGAAATTTGGTATGTAGATAGCTTATATCCTGGATTAACACATAGGCTACTTTTTATCTCGCTCTACGGGGGTGAAACCGCTTGGCGCAGCTAGTATTATATAAAGGCAAAAGTTTGTGAGTGTGTGTTTGTATGTTTGTTACTTCTTCACGCTCAAACGGCTGGACCGATTTCTATGAAATTTAGTGGATAGATAGCTTATACCCTGGATTAACATAGGCTACTTTTTATCCTGATCTACGCGGGTGTGAAAACGCGGGGCGCAGCTAGTAAAGCAATAAAAAAAAACGAATTCACAATTAGCAGAAATACCAGCTACTATACTTACCACATTTCCCTACGTAACACCATTCTTACTGAGGATATTTTTAGTTTAGTGTCCGACCATGTTCACAAAAGATTTCGTTGATGGAACTTATAACTTGACGGTATAAACTATTAATTATTATTAATAATTCAAATAACAAGATTATTTGAATTATGATAATAGCCGCATTAGCGATGTTCATAATAAGACGAGATGCTTACCTAGTACCTTAATAGTTTATACCGTCAAGTGGAATCTTCATAAAGCCTGTCGAACAAACAACATTATGTACATCGATATGTCGTTAAATGTTTCATGAGGTGCCTGGGCATCACCTGGTGTGACGAAAATAACAAATTCAGAACGCTTTTCAAAACAACACTCAGCCTGCACTACATTATGCATGAAGCACTCCATTTGCTGATCCGCTCAGGAGTCCCGCTCGCGGCTCGTTAAGCGCTTACATTAGCTACAAACACTTATTGATTTTGAGAGATTGATATAATTTGTAAGAAATGTACGCTACGTCTTTTATGGAGTTAGGGACATCGTGCTTTATGTATTTCCGTATATGGGTGAAATGAGAGAATAGTGCGAAAATCCGTCTTAAGGCTCCTAGAAACAGGCGCGACACGCGACGCGAATCGCACCCGACACAAAAGCACCGCGTGTCGCGTGACCAGCGGTACCTTTGTGTCGCGTGCGATTCCCATCGCGTGTTGCGCCTGTTTGAAGGAGCCTTTAGGGTTTGTTATGCCGTTATTTTAGTGCGTTCAGTAATCTTTTTGATCGCCTGTTCGTCTTGAATAATGTTTTGTACCTATATGTGATCCAGTGTTATTTCCAGTGCCCACCTACATGAAATAAATAAACATAAATAAATAAATAATAAGTTTATTGTACAAGGAGCAACACATAAAAACACATAGGTATTGTACACTAAACATAATAGTACAAGTGGTAATCAAAATCAGGTTGAACAGCTGGCTCCAGAACTAAGTAAAAAGATACTTGTACCTCAGGAGCCAAACTTGGCCAACATTGGTTCACGTATCTACTTTTGTACTTTGAAAAATAAAAATCTAAATAAAAGAACGTAGATTTAGTAGATTACCTACTCGTACATTTGTAAATTAATATCTATTCGTGTGATATGTAGGAAAAAACTTGTCCATTAGCTTTGTTTCTGAAAACCTGCGCAAGTAAATGTCCATCGAGGGCTCGCAATCGTGGGGTTTGGGGCAGCAGGGAGGAGTTAGAAATGCAATATTAATGCAGTGCCGAGTGGCGGCCAGAGTGCATTTACTTAATGGATCGTAGGCAAAATGTTTACACTGTCGTCGAACACGAAAAAAACAAGTAGCTAGTGCAAAGTCGGATAGAGAGAAGCTCTTTGGCAGGATTATTGCAAGCAACTGCGGACGAGCTGAGTCACATAAATAAAAAAGTTGCTTACTTCATCTATCTACTCAGTAAAAAAACTTATACGACATCTCCACTACAGACGTAGGAAAGTGTGGGATACATTACCGGAGTGGAAAAGTTAAAAAGCTTAAATGTATCTCCGGCGCGGCTAAAAGTGTCTGACAAAAGTTCGACTTCCATTTTAAAAAGCTCCATTACAAAACATCGAGATTCGCTTCCGCCACGCCGCTGCGAGCGCGAACTGATGGCGGCTTGAGGAACGGAATTAAACTCCAAAACTTTTCAATTTATTTTATATGAAATCGAGCATAGCCGCGTATTCGTGACGTGAAGAAAGCAAACTTGGTGTCGTTCGACTCGTGGCTTTTTAGAAGAAACAGAGAGTTAATGTTGGATGTTTTGTGGGGGAATGAGATAGCGGGTGTAGGGGATCCCCTACCCAAAGCAAGCCGCGTGAGCGGTGATGCTGCGGTTTGTCCGCCGGTCAATTGCAACCACGGCTCTACGGTCTCAGCCCTGTGCGACACTAAACTTGAATTCGTTACGTGTGTTGTGTCCGTATACTACGGCATAATATTTTGATACTTTACCACATCGAACAACTGAGATTAAACAATAAAAAACATAAGTAAGTTACTTTATGAAAACCATCTTCATATTTATAGCAACTTGCAACTTCATACACCTGATTGAAAAATATATCGGTGTTCCAAAAAAATCCACAAGTTTAAAGCAGCTTTTCCACCAGAAATGTGCAAGGTAGCTAAGCGGTGAAGCTAAGCTATGAAATTATGTGTCTATTTCCACCAGAGCTATAAGTGGTGTAACGGTGCGGGTAAGATAATGCTAGAAGATTCGCCGTGCGCGTATGAAAGAAACTTAGCTTCGTTGAACCCTTTTCTACAAAAGATCAAAATGGTTGATATCATGTCTATCATCCATCATTACGCAGCTTAGCACATCTCTGGTAGAAGGGTTTGTTTTACAAGAAAATAAAGTGCCATTGTGTACCTATCTCAACCTTTACGTTGTGATTAGCTTACATCAACATAAAAAGTTAATAATACTTTTGATAATAACAGCCACGATAGTATTCTATAATTTATTCTTTTAACTCTTTAAACGTCGATTGCACACCCAGGTGTTCAGATAACAATAGAAAATCTATTGTGTCTGCTAATTGGCGTGCGACGGGTTAACAATCATGCGAAAATATAGGTAAGTAGGTAGGTAATAACTAAAAATGTTTTTTGGCCGTCATGTAGGTACATTATTATAAAATATTGGACACGTTACACGTACTTACCTATTATTTTTTCTTTTTTTACGTAGGTAATCAAAAGATTACGATGATACATTGAGTAAAATGCGGCATGACGTCACTCCTTGCTAGATTTTATACGTCGTCCGTTAGGTATAGTTGTGACGTAGGGAGCCCCCTCCCCACATTAATGCGTTTTATCATTTTTAGGGTTCCGTACCAAAATGGTAAAAAGGAACCCTTATGGTGTCACTCAGTCTGTCTGTCTGTCTGTCTGTCTGTCACAGCTGGATATCTCAAGAACTACTAATGCTATCAACTTGAAATTTGGAACAGTTTTATATGACGTTTACCCAACTATTTTGCAAATAAGAAAGAAATAAAAATATTTATATTTTTTTTGTAACAGGTACTGAAAGTGGGTCTTAAAAATTCAAAGTGGGGCTACTAGGGCATGTGGGGTATCACATGAAAGAGCGCTATTTGCACATTCTTAAACATTTTTTAATTTTTTTTAAGACTCATAGTTTTCGACTTTTGATGAAAAATGTAAAAAAAAATACCGTTCCGTTCCTTATCTCCGAAGTTTGCAAAGGGAAAAATCTGAAATTATTCTATGTGATAGAAGTTTATGTAAAGATTACAGGAAAAATAAAACAATGTCTCTAAATAGCACACTTTTTCAGAAATCGGAACGGAACCCTCGGTGCCGACTCGCTCTTGACCGGTTTTTTAGGGTTCCGTACCTCAAAAGGAAAAAACGGAACCCTTATAGGATCACTCGTGTGTCTGTCTGTCTGTCCGTCTGTCACAGCCAATTTGCTCCGAATCTAATGGACCGATTAAGTTAAAATTTTGTACACATATGGATTTCTGTGACCCAAACACGTACGGTTAAAGAAAATAAATGAATTTTGAATATGGGGGTCACTTTTAGGGGCAAATAAGAAAATTAAAAAAAAAAAGTTTTTCAAACTGTACCGTGTGACATATCAAATGAAAGAGCTTAATATGAGAATCTCAAATTTATTTTTTTTATAATTTTAAAATAAATAGTTTTAAAGTTATTTAAGAAAATAGACGAAAATTGACCATTCCCCCTTATCTCCGAAACTACTAAGCCTAAAATTTTGAAAAAAAAAATACAGAAAATAGTTCTATACCTGTAGATTATAGGAAAACTTATAAGAAGTTTATGGTCTTAAAATAACATGATAAATCTCTCAATATTGTGAGTGCCAACTTACATTTACTGTTGGAATGTATGGGAGAACATGTTAAGTTTGTTCTTGGGATAATTTCATACCAATTACGGAACCCTTCATTGTGCGTAGTCCGACACGCACTTGACCGGTTTTTTAATTAATATGTTAGCAAAAAATACGTGTCTAATATTTCTTTATCATCTGACTGATGGACTAAATACATAGGTACATATTTTTTACCCAGGCATCACCATCATCCTCATTGTATAGTTAAATAATTAATTCATTTAATTTAGCACCTAGTGTAAATAGTTAGTTTGTTATAATTGCCTAAAAGCATTACCTGTTATTACACGTAAAGAAACATTATTAAAAAAACCTTTAAAAGTACATGTATCTGTTGATATCTACACCTCTCCCTGACCCTTCGGGGAAATCAGGTGTAATGTTACATGTTACGTCTAATTATGTTTTTAATTAAATGTTGAAATGAATTTCAATTTTCAATGTTTTACTATAATAATTATCATTAGCTTCAATGGAAGTATTACAGAAATGTTAGTAGGTACCTATAAAAATTTAATGAAAATGCCGAATTGTACTTAGGAGTGATGAGAACTAGTAAAATACCATATCGAAACAAAATATGTAATATAAAACAACATTGCACCGCTTTTATAAATGCGATGTATCAAGATGGTTTAGTACAGTATAAAACATACGTACGGGCACCTCCACACAGAGCAAAGTAAGTTGAATTTGAGAAGAGTTGTAAGGCTTTGGCTCCGAGATAGTGCTTTTAGGCCCTAACCCCGGGGGTGATGCAGTGGGTCCGTGGAGCTTCTTAAAATGTTTTCACTTATGTATAGGTATATGGGAATACATTACCCCTGCCTCCGGGTTACTTGAGGCGCGCACACTTACTTTTAACACAAAATTGAAGTGACGTAAAGCCTTCACTCTGCTCTCATGTGTATCTTCACTTAAATTACATTTTATTGGAAAGCTGAAACATCTCACTCGTAGTAGTAAAAAAAATGAAAACTTGGAAGATGTTTTCTCAACCGTAAGTAACGTTGAAAGCTTGGACTACAAATAAATTGGAATGAGTCGCTCATTGTGAAGACGTCGGGCAAACATTTCACTATCAGATTCCAATTAAGTTGGTTCAATGAGTGGTCATGACTAGTGCATCCATCGTTTTGCGCTCATAGTTACTAATAATCACTTAGCTTAATTGCAGCCGTTAATTACCACCGATCTCGACGGTTCAAATTACGTACTCTAAAACGCATTAGCGGCTGACAGCTGGAGATTATCCGTCTAAGCGGCGTCGGACCGGCAGTCCGCCGCCCCGCGCCACCACTCGCGGGACCGTTCCACTAATGAAATTTAATGAGGCTTAATTGTTGACGACTTAATGCAGGAACTGTAAAGATAAGTGCTTACTTACGGCCCTCGCTGAGCGGCTGAAACAAAACGACTACGTTTTGTGGCTAAGTAACGTTCTAATTTTGTAAGTGTCGGCAGATAGTCATGCGGCTCTTCTCATCCTGCTGGGCCCATTATGAACTCCAAGCCTAATACAGTTTCAATGACTGTTGTTCACATAGTTTATTTGACTAAGGGCCTGTTTCTCCACCTACGATTAAGTTCCTATTAACTTAACTTGGCAGATAATATTCATACAAAATCTGTTCCATTTTTGAATTTATTCAGTAAGTAGTGGCTATTCGGACATCGTCAAACAGGCCCTTAAAGTAATTAATTTCATAATTTACCTACATTGTTGTTTGTGAATAAGTAGGTAAACTAATAACAGTTGCACGTGTCGATCGATCAGGCTAAGTACGCTAGCCGCGGTTAGTCCGTGGATGGATCTTCATCTTTACATACCAAGATCCCGCCTTTGGTCCCGCACCCTAATTGCATAACGCACTATCAATCAGAATCTGAATCATTTTGAAGCAAATTCCCAATCCATTGCTTCATAATGTTCGAAAAATTTGTCTGCTTAACAACGTTAATAATAATAACGCAATTAAAGTAATTTGAATTGTCAAAATGAAACCGATTCCGATTGATAGTGTGTTACGCAATTGCCCCACAGTGCCTCGGAAAGCACGTTAAGGCCCCGCTGTCATTCGTGGATCTTTGACAGTCGTTAAGGGCCGTCAGAAGCCCAAAAGTCTGACAACCAGTCTTACCGTATCGTATTACCCAGTAACTGGGTTGTGGAGGTCAGATAGGCAGTCACTCCATGTAAAGTACAGGTATTTACCTTCATCCGGTTAGACTGGAAGCTGACTCCAACATAGTTGGGAAAAAGCATTGCATTGGCAACATTGGTGTTGTATAAGTGGTCGCTTATGACATGGGCATTTTCTTTACCTTTGCATAATTCCCCACAGGCTCGAAGCCTGGAAGCCTCTCATTTGGCCGAAGAGGTTCTAAACACAAGTGCGGTACACAATCAAGGGGTTCAAGTTCGTCGTGACGTGTGGCATGTGATTACAGATCACAATGGTGTACACTGAGTTTCTTGTTAACTGATTAGAGGCAGCCGAGTGGTGTCATCTCAGAACGTTCCAATTACTAAGAGCTGGGTGGGGCGGGGGGCGGGGGAGATTGCCGGGGTGTGAATGATCCATTTCGAAAACTAATTTAGAGTTAGCAACTAAACAAAGAGCACTCCTCGCAGATAATAATTAACGCTTGCGGTAAAGTTCCACTTAGTCTGTATTGGTTAAACCTCACTATACCACTGGCAACGTTAATTAAATGTTTTCCTGCCCTTCTAATTTGTTTTAATAAGATTGAGCGTTGTGCAGATAAGGAACTAAATGTCAAAGAGATTTTTCTTGTCTTTACTAATCGGTTGTGTTTAATTGATATCAGTTTGCTCATGAATAAACAAGACCTACATCGTTGGTGTTGCCTCACCAAGAGCTTGTCAATAAAAAGGGTACAGGGGCAAAACAAGGAAAGTAACTAAAACCGGATTTTGTGCAGTTAACATTTTAATTGTCTTGTCTTGCTTGTCAAACTGTCTTGCAGTTTGGCAGGTTTTATAAACTTGTATTTGTGTTTGATCAAAATAAATGTTTTTTTTTTTTAATTAATTTCATTTAATTATTTATTTAAATCAGACTTAATTATCCATATTTTTGTTAGTAGGAATACTTAAGAATAATGTTAGTAACCAAAGATTCAAATTCACTCACAGTCATACTATATGTATATCAATTAAAATTAAAAAATTATAAATCATGAAAATTAAATTAAAATAAAATTATGTCATGCAGAAGTACATTAAATTCATTAGATAGTGTAATCAACAATTATTTCAAAGCAAGAAATTCATTAAAATAATAAAAATAAAACAATACTCTTCCATCAGTTGCAGTTCGTTTTTACATGCAACTGCATACAATGCCACAATATTGGGCAGTCAATTCTGGCAGCCACAATGCTAAGAATGTTGTTACCACTGCCGCGCGCACGACTTAGCAACGATGCAGCTTTCTTTATGAGCATGGCATGGAAGCCATCAATGCGAGCGTCGGCAAACATGCCCGACGCGCTGCAGTGCCTCAGCAGCCGCATCAGCATCCTAAAGGCATTGTTGTATTGAACGCGCAAGGCGTTGATTGCCTTCTGCGTATATTTCACCCATAGACTGCACGTATAAAAAGATTGGCAAAACGCCCGAAACAAAGTAACTTAATTATTATTATTTATTTTAATGCAAAACATAACCTTGGACATTCCCTTTTTTTTTTTTTTTTTTTTTTTTTTGCACCCCAATCCTTGTTACGTTTCGTTACACTAGGGACATTTGCACCTTCCAAGTGGCGGAACACCAGAAGGAAATAGATGAGCTCAAAGCAGAAATGGCTAAGTACCACCGGGAGCTACGTAAGGAGGTGAGGCAGCCACAGTCTCAAGAGTCGGAGTTGGCTAAGCTCCGGCCGGAGATGGCGAGCCTAAGTGCCCGATTCGGTGTCTTTGAGGGAAAACAGCTGCGACCTCCCCTTGCTGCGGACCGCATAACTGCTTCGAAAACAACTTATGCGGCAAAAACCTCAGCCCCAAGGAAGGAAGCGCAGCCTGATTGTCTGACGGAGGTGATCCAGTCTGTCCCGGTACCTCTTATGTCTCTAGAAGCTAAAAAGGGTAAGGGCAAGGGGAAGAAGACGGCTGTTAGTGTAGCTCCGAGTACCCCGGGAACTTCAACCCAAGTCCCCACTCAGAAGAGCTCCGCGGCGTCCTATCTTGGCGAAGGCCAATGGAAGACAGTCGGGGCCAAGAAGAAGGCCAAGAAGGCGATCCAACAAAAGGCCAAAACCGCGAAGAAGGAAAGTGACAGGCTTCGTGCACCCCGGTCAGCGGCTGTTGTATTGACGATGCAACCGGAAGCGCAAAAGCGAGGCCTCACTTACGCAGAGGTCATCCTGAAAGCGAAATCCCAATTTCAGCTCAGCGATGTTGGTATAACGGGCATCCGGTTTAAGTACGCTGCTACCGGAGCCATCAAACTAGAGATCCCTGGTGTCAACACCGGCCCTCAAGCAGACGCCTTTGCTGAAAAGCTTAAGGCGTCCCTTGACGCAGAGGACGTCAGAGTGTCCAGGCCCGTCAAGTGCGCAGATCTGCGCATAATGGACTTGGATGACTCTGTAACCACGGAAGTGGTCGCAGCTGCTGTTGCAAAGGCCGGAGAATGCCCGCTAGACCAAGTTAAGGTGGGAACAATTCGTCCGGGCTTCTCCGGCCTACGGACAGTACTGGTCAGCTGTCCCGTCGCGGCAGCTCGAAAATTAAAAGATGGTCCCAGACTGGTGGTAGGCTGGGATTTTGCACGAGTCAAGCTTCTGGCAAATAAGCCCCTCAGGTGCTACAGGTGCATGAGAGAAGGACACGTGGGAGTACGATGCACCTCAGAGGTCGATTGCTGTGGTCTTTGTTTCCGCTGTGGTCAGCCTGGTCATAAGGCCAGCTCTTGCAATGCCGCGCCGCACTGTGTAGTGTGTGCGGCATTGAACAGGTCGGCTGACCACCAGACGGGCAGCAAGGCATGCACGAGGGATAAAAAAGCTGACTCGAATGGGAAAATTGGGCCCTCGAAGTCGGCTTGCCCACCGCCCGGAGGCAATAAAGCCCAAGAAAGGGCTGAGGGGGAGGCGATAGTTATGGACACCCAGTAATGGCTCTACACCTTCGTCTTCTCCAAGCCAATATCAACCATTGTGCCAGGGCTCAGGACCTTTTGCTCCAGAGCATGGCGGAGTGGTTGACCAATGTTGCCATTGTCGCCGAACCATACTTTGTTCCTCCTAGGGATGACTGGGTGGGTGACATTGATGGCCTGGTGGCGCTTATCTCGAGGCCAGCCGCTGGCACACCGCCCCTTGAGTCCGTGACCCGGGGGCGGGGCTTTGTAGCGGCCTTAGTCGAAGGTATCATGGTCGTGGGGATTTATTTCTCACCCAACCGACCTCTTGCCGACTTTGAGAGTTTTATCACAGAATTGGGCACAGTCATCAGTCGAAGCCGTCCTCACCCCGTGCTTGTCATGGGGGACTTCAATGCCAAGTCCACGACTTGGGGTTCCCCAGCAACAGATGCACGGGGGGTGTTATTGGAGGAGTGGAGTCAGGCTTACTGCTCCTAAACCGGGGATCCGTTCAGACCTGTGTGCGGCAGTGGGGTGGGTCTATAGTGGACTTATCGTTTGCTAGTCCCGCTGTCGCACGCCGTGTTCAGGACTGGCGTGTATTGGAGGAGGTGGAGACGTTGTCAGATCACAGATACATCCGGTTCGACGTCTCTGCCCAAATCTCGAGTGGACCGGTCCAAGCGGCCCCAGCCGGGGTTGTGGATGGCTCGCGATGGGCGCTCAAACGACTGAACCGGGAAGCCCTTCTGGTGGCCTCAATCGTGCAGGCCTGGTTGGACTCACCAGTCAGGCCTGTTGATATTGACGAGGAGGCAGAATGGTTCCGGGAGGCCATGACACAAATCTGTGATGCTGCGATGCCCCGCGTTCAGTCTCCATCTGCCAGGCGCCAGGTGTATTGGTGGTCGCAAGACATTGCGCAGTTGCGCATCGCATGCGTGGCGGCGCGACGCCCTTATACCAGGCACCGACGAAGGCGCCGACGAACACCAGAAGCGCTGGTAAGAGAGGCGGAACTGTACGAGGTGTACAGAGTGGCTAAGAAGGCTCTTCAGCAGGAAATAAAGCGGGCAAGGGCCCAAGCCCATAAAGAATTGCTGGCTGTTCTAGAAAGTGATCCGTGGGGGCGTCCTTACCGTTTGGTTAGGGGCAAACTTCGCTCATGGGCGCCCCCCCTGTCCCGTAGCCTACAGCCGCAGCTGCTGGAGAGAGTGGTGAGCAATTTATTCCCCTCACAAGGTGAGCACACACCACCACGTATGGTTCCGCCTACTATGGTGCCCAACGCGGAGCATGACGATGACGACGTGCCTGAAGTGACCCAGGCAGAACTGAAAGCGGCAGTACATAGGCTTCAGGCCAAAAACACTGCTCCGGGACCTGACGGCATTCCTGGCCGTGTATGGGTTCTGGCCATCAGGGATCTCTGGCCCCGATTAGTAGGACTCTTGAGCGCATGTTTGGAGAGGAGCCAGTTTCCACGCCAGTGGAAGACTGGAAAGCTGGTTCTGCTGAAAAAGGAAGGGCGTCCTGCGGACTCACCATCCGCTTAACGGCCCATTGTGTCGTTGGATGAGGTGGCCAAACTCTTCGAGAGAATTATTGCAGACCGCCTTATCCAGCATATGGCAAGAGAGGGGCCGGATCTGGCAGATAACCAGTTTGGTTTCCGGCGGGGGCGCTCTACAATAGACGCAATCATGCGCTTGAGGGTCCTGGCGGAGGAAGCAGTGGCTCGGGGTGAGGTCGTCTTGGCAGTGTCTTTGGACATTGCCAATGCCTTCAACACCTTGCCCTGGAGTTGCATTAGGGAGGCACTCCGGTATCATAGGGTGCCAAACTACCTCCGCCGCATTATCGGGGCTTATCTGATGGACAGATATGTCATTTACCCGGGTCGAGAAGGATGGGGTCGACGAAAGATGGCATGCGGTGTTCCACAGGGTTCGGTTTTGGGGCCGCTCCTGTGGAACATCGGATACGACTGGGTGCTGCGCGGTGCGCTCCTCTGTGGCGTCAGCGTCATCTGTTACGCTGATGACACGTTGGTAATGGCACGGGGGAAGACGTACCAGCAGGCGACTGTTTTAGCGACAGCTGGTGTTGCGCAAGTTGTAGGCAGGATCCGGCAGTTGGGTCTCGAGGTGGCATTGCATAAATCGGAAGCCATTTGTTTCCACGGGCCCCGGAAAGCGCCACCTTCGGGATCCAACATCATAGTAGGAGGTGTCCACATCGGTATCAAGTCGACGATTAAGTATCTAGGACTCGTCCTTGATAGCCGGTGGAACTTCGGGCCGCATTTTCACGGGTTGGCTCCCCGATTGATGGGCACCGCGAATGCACTTTCGCGTTTGCTGCCTAATCTGGGGGGGCCAAGTAATTCCTGCCGGAGGCTTTATGTCGGGATCGTACGGTCCATGGCGCTCTATGGAGTGCCTGTATGGGCGGACAACCTGATGGCCCGCAACATTGCAATTCTGAAAAGACCACAGAGAGCAATGGCCGTCAGGGTGATAAGAGGATACCGTACGGTCTCCTTCGAGGCGGCGAGCCTCTTAGCCGGATCACCACCCTGGGATCTTGACGCCAAAATCCTAGCGTCACTATATCGGTGGCGTCGGGACGCGCTGGAGCGGGGCGAGCACCTGATGCCTCGTCATGTCGAGGTGTACAGGGCTGAGCTCCGCCAGACCCTAGTGGTGGCATGGGAGCAGCGACTTGCGCAACCCAGCGCAGGGCACGCTACTATAGCGGCGGGAAGACCCGTTGCGAGGGAGTGGCTGGAGAGACGGCATGGCGCCCTTACCTTCCGGCTGACACAGGTACTGTCCGGACATGGGTGCTTCGGAAAGTACCTGTGCCGCATAGGTCGGGAACCGACACCTGGTTGCCACCATTGCAGCTGCCTCGATGACACGGCGCAGCACACCATTGAGGAATGCCCTGCTTGGGCAGTGCAACGCCATGACCTCGTCGAGGCGGTTGGTGCTGCGGATACTCTCTCGCTTCCGGACATGGTCCAGTCCATGGTCAGAAGTGAGAGCGCGTGGGACGCCGTCGCCTCCTTCTGCGAGGAAGTGATGGTCACCAAGGAGGCGGCGGAAAGGGAGAGGGAGGATTCAACCTCCCTTCCAATCCGTACCAGACGCACCGGGCGCCGGAGGGCGCGGAATGATCTCCGGCCGCCTTAGGGTGAGGCCTGCAGGCAACAGACTTGGGGAGTTTGTTGCCTGAACAGTGAAAGGCCCGTGACGGCGGCGCGCCGTGTTCCGCGTGCGCCTCCCTAGAGGAATTGCGGCCATATATGGCCGCTGAGGGTGACGGGGTCCGCATGAATTCATGCGGGCCGACACCTGGCCGGGGGAGCGTGATGAAATGCGCAAGCACTCCAGCACCCCGGCTAAAGGTAGCAGCAGAACACCGTGTGGTTTTAGTCAGTAAAAGTCTGACAGACCCCTCCGCTCACCCCAGGGTGGAGGACTTCCATGAGGATTTCCACACGTTAAAAAAAAAAAAAAAAAAGGGACATTTGCACCTGTACAGTGTTTTGAAATATTGAAGACTAGCTTCTGCCCGCGACTTCGTCCGCGTTAAATTTCTTGTACCCCCCACCCACCAACCCCGTCGCATCGCATCGCAATGCCTGCCCGTGCTATTACTTCGCGCTCGGCTCCTAAGGGCCCTAGCGTGATGTTAAATAGACTATATCCTTCCGCATCGCCTGCATGCGCTATTACTTCGCGCTCGGCTCCTAAGGGCCCTAGCATGATGTTTAATATCCTATATCCTTCCGCATCGCCTGCCCGCGCTATTACTTCCCGCTCGGCTCCTAAGGGCCCTAGCGTGATGTTAAATAGCCTATATCCTTCCGCATCGCCTGCCCGCGCTATTACTTCGCGCTCGGCTCCTAAGGGCCCTAGCGTGATGTCAAATAGCCCATATCCTTCTCCATCGCCTGCCCGCGCTATTACTTCGCGCTCGGCTCCTAAGGGCGCTAGCGTGATGTTAAATAGCCTATATCCTTCCGCATCGCCTGCCCACGCTATTAGTTCGCGCTCGGCTCCTAAGGGTCTTAGCGTGATGTTAAATAGCCTATATCCTTCCGCATCGCCTGCCCGCGCTATTACTTCGCGCTCGGCTCCTAAGGGCCCTAGCGTGATGTTAAATAGCCTATGTCCTTCCGCATCGCCTGCCCGCGCTATTACTTCGCGCTCGGCTCCTAAGGGCCCTAGCGTGATGTTAAACAGCCTATATCCTTCCGCATCGCCTGCCCGCGCTATTACTTCGCGCTCGGCTCCTAAGGGCCCTAGCGTGATATTAAATAGCCTATAGCCCTCCTCAAGAACTGGTTTATAAAATGCAAAAAGATTTTTTCACATCCGACTGGGGTAGTTCCAGAGATAGCGCGTTCAAACAAACTAACAAAAAAAAACCGGTCAAGAGCGAGTCGGACTCGCGCACCGAGGGTTCCGTTCCGATTTCTGAAAAAGTGTGCTATTTAGAGACATCGTTTTTTTTTTCCTGTTATCTTTACATAAACTTGCATCACATAGAAGAACGGTATTTTTTTTTTACATTTTTCATCAAAAGTCGAATACTGTGCGGCCTAAAAAAAATAAAAATATGTTTGAGAATGCGCAAACAGCGTTCTTTCATATGATACCCCACATGACCTAGTAGCCCAACTTTGAATTTTTAAGACCCCCTTTCAGCCCATGTTGCAAAAAAAATACATATCGTTTTATTTCTTTCTTATTTGCAAAATAGTTGGGTAAATATTATCTAAAACTGTTCCTAATTTCAAGTTGATAGCATTAGTAGTTCTTGAGATATCCAGCTGTGACAGACAGACAGACAGACAGACTGAGTCACACCATAAGGGTTCCTTTTTTACCATTTTGGTACGGAACCCTAAAAACAAACTCTTCCGCTGTATTTCACCGACATTTTGCACAACGCCATCTATGGGTAAATTGATAAAACGTCCGCTCTAAACATGTTTGCTCAAGAGGAACCGGTATGAATTAAAGTTATTTTGCGTTTTAGTAATTTTATATTATCTCCGAAACTGTATGACCAATTGCCATACTGTAAAGGCCAAATCTTATCTCCATGATGTCTTTGTGATCATAAAATATCTTATTTTGATAAGGATTAATGTTTTGTTGTTTAAATAATCATCCAAACGTAAGTATGTCTAAAAAATACTTTTTTAAAACAATAAAAGATGTATATAAGATGAAATATAAAAGATAGAAATATGGTGTCGCGGACTTTTTTGTAGAATTATTTATGACGGACCAGACTGCCATACATTGTTATCAATTATAAACAACCGTTTAGGCAGCGCATGCAAAAAAGTCTGTTTAAAGAGGTATTTCTTTCCGACTTGCTAGACAAAACTTGTGATAGCTCGGCTAATATGCATGATATAAATATAATTTATAGCCTATAGCACTCAGGAATAATGTAGCTTTCTACCAGTGGAAAAATTTTTAGAATTGGATCATTAGTTCCGGAGATTACCCCCTACATACAAACTTACAAACTTACAAACTTACATACAAATTTTACCTCTTTATAATATTAGTATAGACTAGCTGTGCCCGCGACTTCGTTCGCGTGCATGTCGGAAATCAATACATAATGTGTCGCTTAGATATGGTGTAGGTATCACTACTCCAATAAAAATGAAGAATCTTGCGATCTTGCCTGGTGGGAACCGCTACCTGGGGTTCTCTACCACAGCCCTGCAGTTACTGCGGTTTATGATAGCGGGGTTTAACACGTATTCGGACGGCTGGAAACACAACGCGCCATTCGAAACTATCGTTTCGGAAAGAACGAATAGCGGGGTTAACACGTACCTACAGTTTGGACCACGGATATGTGGACTGCGTTCCAAACCGCGGATGGATCTGTGCGGTTTGGACTGCGCATCAAACTGTCTGTCGTTGATACCGTGAACATCCATGTTTATGGAGGCAAAACTTTTAAAAACGATCGAAGTCCATAATTAGTTGACCACGGATAGCCAGTAATTTTCTTTGATTTCTGTACCAAATCACAGTACGTATACCTACTGTGCGTTATTGAGGAGTTCAATTGTCTGTTCTTCACCATCTCTGGAGAAAACTCTTTCAAACATAAGGTGTGTGACATACGGATGGACAGACGGACAGGACGTAATGATAGGACTTCCCTTTCTATGTACTATTTGGCTACGGAACCCTAAAAACAGAAGAATTTAAAACTTCTTTATTTTTGAAGTCGGTTATAAAGATGCCTCAAATAATCTCAACCTCTAGAGAGAAATCCAGGTCCAGAGACCGGAATTCCAGGACAGCATCTATTTTATGACTGAAAAAGTGTCACTCTTCTGCGGAAAATCTTGACACCGCGATTCCGTCTATACAACATCTATTGGATACAGTGGTTAACTGGAAGCTCGCTCTGCCTACAATAAATAAACTTACAAAAGTACCCAGTTTGATTTTAAAAAAAGTGTGTGTGTCAGCTCTGACGACGACTGGCGTTTACTCCTTTTTTTTGTGACGTTCCGACTTTCTATTTTTCGGTCAAAAAGCAACATTAAAGTGTTAATGCGCTCGTCACCCCCCCTCTCACCCAACCTCTCAACCCTCCTCCTCTAACTCTCCTCTCAACCTTATCTTACCACCCCCCTCCTTCTCCCCCCTGTCACCCTCCCCTCTAATACCCCTCACCGCATCCCCTTCCCCCTTCCTCCCCCTCACACCTCCTTACTGCTGCTCCCTCCCTCTCACCGCGTCCCCCTGCCCTACCCTTCTCAAACCCTCCCCCTCACCTTTGTGTATGAAAAGTTGATAGGATTATTATATTATTATCTGACATTGCATTTTTTTTCACTCAGAACACCACGTCAGTTATTAGTATTTACTATCATCTTTCATCGTAAGATGATAGTTAATACTAATAACTATTAGTCCATTTTTAGGGTTCCATATCTCAAAAGAAAAAAAACCGGTCAAGAGCGAGTCGGACTCGCGCACCGAGGGTTCCGTTTCGATTTCTGAAAAAGTGTGCTATTTAGAGACATCGTTTTATTTTTCCTGTTTTCTTTACATAAACTTCTATCACATAGAATAATTTCAGATTTTTCTCTTTGCAAACTTCGGAGATAAGGGGGGGGACGGTAGTTTTTTTACATTTTTCATCAAAAGTCAAAAACTATGCGGCTTATAAAAAAACTTTTTTTTTTTGAGAATGTGCAAACAGCGCTCTTTCATATTATACCCCACATGCCCTAGTAGCCCCACTATGAATTTTTAAGACCCCCTTTCAGTCCCAGTTGCAATAAAAATTAAAATATTTTTATTTCTTGCTTATTTGCAAAATAGTTGGGTAAACGTCATCTAAAACTGTTCCAAATTTCAAGTTGATAGTATTAGTAGTTCTTGAGATATCCAGCTGTGACAGACAGAGAGACAGACAGACAGACAGAAAGACAGACTGAGTCACACCATAAGGGTTCCTTTTATACCATTTTGGTACGGAACCCTAAAAACGGCACCCTTATAGGATCACTCGTGTGTCTGTCTGTCTGTCCGTCTGTCACAGCTAATTTGCACCGAATTTATTGGACCCATTATGTTAAAATTTGGTACACATAATTACGAATTTCTGTGACCCAAACGCGGACAGGTAGGTAAAGTAAATAAATGGATTTTGAATATGGGGGTCACTTTGGTGGGGCAAATAAGAAAATTAAAAAAAAAAAAGTTTTGCAAACTGTACCGTGTGACATATCAGATGAAAGGGCTTAATTAATATGAGGGTCTCAAATATGTATATATTTTTTTTATAATTTTAAAATAGTATTAAGTATTTAAGAAAATAGATGAAAATTTACCAATATATCCCCTAATCTCCGAAACTACTGAGCCTAAAGTTTTGAAAAAAAAAATACAGAAAATAGTTCTTTACTTGTAGATTACAGGAAAATCTATAAGAATAGTCTATGGTCATAAAATAACATGGTAAATAAATCTCTCAATATTGTGAGTACAAACTTACATTTACAGTTGGAATGTATGGGAGAATATGTTTTCCAACTACAATGTTTGTTCTTGGGATAAATTCATCCCAACTACGGAACCCTTCATTGTGCGTGGTCCAACACGCACTTGGCCGGTTTTTTATTTGAAATTCTTTTAGCGTTACTAATCAACCACCAATAGAACCAATCTGCCTAGGCTTTTCCCAACTATGTTGGGGTCGGCTTCCAGTCTAACTGAATGCAGCTGAATACCTGTATTTTACATGGAGCGACTGCCTATCTGACCTCCACAACCCAGTTACTGGGTAATACGATACCCCTTGGTAAGACTGGTTGTCAGACTTTCGGGCTTCTGACGACCCGTAACGACTGTCAAAGATCCACGAATGACAGCCGGGACCAACGGCTTAACGTGCTTTCCGAGGCATGGAGGAGTCTCGGTATGTAAAGATGCTCACCCATCCACTAACCAACCCCGGCAAGCGTAGCTTAACCTGCTGGATCGAGCCATCAGGTTAAGCACCCTTATAAAGCGATATTTATTTTTAGTACCATTTGGTATCAATAGATGTCGTTAGGTACGTGCATGAAGACACCGTAATGAAAAGTTCTTCTTGAACACTTTAAATTCATATATCTTTTGATAGACTGAAGCGATTGCGATGAAACAAAAACTAAGTAAAACTCTGAGTTACACACAATATTTGAGTATAAAATTTAACTACATTGGTTTTGTATTTTTGACGTGATACTTGCACAAAAATGTATGAACTCTCACAGACAAACAGACAAACAGACGAACAAGCAAACAGACAAACAGACAAAAATGACAAAAATGGTAGAAATGGCATCTGTTGGTGATTCTTTAACACCCCCACTATTTTTTTTTTTAATATTTGCAATGTACAGAAACGCCTCGTCTACAGATTTATTATATGTATAGATAGTATAGATATGAAAGACTATGCTTGTTTTTACGCTTTTTACGAAAACCTAAGTGTTGCCATACTTAACTTTTATTTGAATTTCTTGTGACATTCCTTGTTTTGCCCCTGTACCCTTCTGTCGCTGTGTTTCTTATTTTATTTTAATGACGCAGATCTACACTTAATACGAATAAAGTAAAAAGTGCGAATTATATGAATAATTCGCACTTTTTACTTTATTCGTATTAAGTATTATTATGTTCAGCTACCTAATTGTTGTATGAACAACAATTAGGTAGCTGAACATAATAAAGCAATTAATTTTATTTTTGAATCCATTTCCGCGATACGGGCATAATGTTCAGAAAGTCAGATGTTATCTAAAAGAGTGGTCTATAGGTCATCTTGACCATTGGAGCACTTAATGATGTAAGTAACCAAAAACAAAATTAAAGTTGATTCGGCGTCTAAAGTCCCCAGAGTGGGACAGATAGAGGGTTTTATGTTAAAGTGAATGTCTCTGTCGTGTGACTGTTTGTGCTGCCATCCGACCGTTGTCCAGATAAAAGCTTCTCCATAGCACGAAAAAGCACTCACTCCAAATATTGATTTGTTACTTCGCCGCTCCTAAAATGGGAGAGATATGTCTTGGCTTTCATGTTCGTTCCTATGTTTAAAACAAGTAGAAGTTATTGTCTCTTAGGAAATAACTGGAACTTAGTTGACCTATTTATGAGTCTACCTTTCTATACAATTTTCTTGGCTTCATCCTACTAATATTATATGTATTATAAATGCGAAAGTTTAGATGGATGTTTGTTATTCAATCACGCCAAAACGGCTGAACGGATCTGGATGAAATTTGGCACAGAGATAGATTATAGTCTGAAATAGAACATTGACTACTTTTTATTCCGGAAAAATGTACGGTTCCCGTGGGATAATATCCGACATCCGTGCGGCGGAAGCCTCTGGAAAAACTAGTAGAAAATAATAACAAACTAGTTAAGACTAAATTACTTTTTAAGTCACAGATGGCTTGTGCATGGAGTGTAATATTCTAATTCATTTAGTTAGTAGAACGTTAATTTTATCATTATGAAAACGTCGGTAAGTAGCGCGCAGGGCCGGCCGGGCGCCCGCGCTAAATCCTAATTAACTGCTTGATTACAAGTGGAATAAAAAGCTCGTAATCTTAATTGGTATTTTTAATCAAAGCTCTCTGAGCGTCGACGGGATCTCCTGCGGAGGTATTTAGACGAGAGCTTCGGTAAAACCTTATCCTGAACTAAAAATACCATTACTTTAATTTATTTCTAACATCTGTGTGAACTGAGTTCTTTACATTAAATTTACCTAAGAGTATTAACAACGTAAGCGGAGGAAAACTGAGTTATGCTAATGAATTTTCCCGGCACCAAATACGTTAAGAATTTCTTTTATTAAGGAAGAATTAAGGGATTTCTTTATTAATACCGTAAAGCACTAATTGCAGGGTAGGTAACCTTCATTTCTCTGCGAAGCCTGCTCGGGGGACCGCTCAGTGACGTACTCAGACGCTGATATTAAAAATATCACAGACCTTACTTTGTTCGACTTATAACCATAAACAGCAATTTGGGTTGTGGCCTAGTGCCAGAACCGACTTCACTTTCAGGTGGATATGGTTTTAAATGTTGATTTAACTTATCTTCCGTTCTTAATTTAATTGCTCAAGGAAAGTTTTATGTAGTTAACAGATAAGATAAATACTTAATTAAGTTCCGTGTGACTTCAAAGAACACCAACATTGTATGTTAACGTTGACCATATCTCTACGTAAAACGTTATACTGAACTCTTTCAAGTAAAGACTTAGTCTATCTGACGGTGATGGACTAAGTTAAAATCTTTAACTTACTTAGATATTTTCCTTTATGTGATAACAAAAAACTTATTTAAAACGAAACTTTAGTACCTAAGAACATATAGACTCGGTGAAACGTAGAATCAGCATCCATACTAAGTATATTAGAAGAAACTCTGTCTGTCTGTATGTTACCTTTCACGCCTTAACCACTGAATGGATTTCGATAAAATTTGGCAAGGACGTAGGTAGATGGGAAAGGACGGGCTACTTTTTGTCTCAAAAATAATCCTAAAGGGGGTGATATAGGGGATGAAAGTTTGTATGGGAAACTAGACTTAGCATTTCTTATGGTAGGGATATGAAAATCCCTAAAAAATGCTTTTGGTAAGAAATAAAAAACTACATGTTTCAGCGTTTTTGTAAAATCATTCTCCAAGTGGGTAGAATAGGCGATGATTTTAAAATTCACACAAATTTTTATTTACCACCCCTTTTAAAAAGATTTAAGGAATCGCAATATAGTCAGATTCCGTATCTTGAGGTAATATTATTTTAGTAAGTCAGTATTATTTCATTAAAATGAGGATAAGTAATACCAGCCGTATGGATCCATTTGCCGGGGTTGGTCCATGGATGGGTGCATGTCCATCTTTACCGAGGCTCCTCCGTGCCTCGGAAAGCACGTTAAGCCATTGGTCCCGGCTGTCATTCTTGGATCTTTGACAGTCGTTATACGGGTCGACAGAAGGCCGGAAGTCTGACAACCAGTCTTACCAAGGGGTATTGTATTACCCAATTAATGGGTTGTGGAGGTCAGATAGGTAGTCGCTCCATGTAAATGACTGGTATTCAGCTGCAACCGGTTTGTTCGGAAGCCAACCCCAACATAATTAGGAAAAGGCTAGGCAGATTGATTTCTTTCATTAAAATCGGTTCAGCAGCTTAAAAGTTATAAAATAACTCAGTTATCATATGTAAGCCGATTACCGACGTGATCAATTGGGGCACTAGAGTATTTCAAATTAATGGTGATGATATTAAACTGAATTATTATTTTTTTTATGTTAGACAGAATCATAAAAATCTGTTTAAATTAAATTAAACAGATTAAGAAATAAAAACTAATGCAAATAATCTTAAAACAAAGATTAATTATTTGCATTTATTATCTGTGTGTCTGTCTGTTACCTTTGATTTGTATGATAGGTTAGGATTATAGGATACTGAATTGTTCATAATGATGAGTAGGTAAAATTACCCATTATAAGGTTTCAGTTAAATATCAATTACACCTTGCAGGTAGGTATACTCGTATATGATTATATTGAGAGATGAGAAAATTGGAAAAGTTTGAAATAAATGTTTAATAAATACTAAAAAGAATAAAACTTACCTATGTATTATTAATTATTATCATCTGTAGTTTTCAGGAAATCGGAAAACAATCTGGCTAGCCCAAGTGCGTCCCTGTCAAGCAATTACTGTACCTATTACTTATTAACTTTCAACCACCCTTAATGGTTTCCGTATTACAGATTGACTGAATTGTTGATTTGGTTTGGCTGTTTTAATTAGATACGTATTACATTAAATTATAGCCCTTACAAGGTATCTAATGTAAATTAAATATGGATTTAGGATCATGTAAGAATTGTAAGAAAAGATATTATTTAATTGTTGCATTATTTAAAATACTGTGTGTTAAAATACTTACAAAAAAAGTATTTTAACACACACTTAAAGTTTTGAATACGTAAGTATCATACGCCATATAAAAACTCATAAATCATACGCCAGTTCTAGTTAAAGTTAGTGGTACCTACGGTGTTACTTTTTGTATCAAAAGTAATATAACGAGACGACAATAGTGTAGTACAACTAGTTGGAGTAGCAGTGCGCTGGCCGTAAGTGGCTACAATAAAGCTCTCGGTACATTAAGCTTCCGCTAGTGCGCCGTTAGCGAGATAACGAGACCCACTGCCCGCACCACACATAATTTATATCGTCCGAGCTCGTTAAAAACTTATAAAGACGCACATTGTTAGTGCGGCCAATATTCGCGGCTATCCGAGGATATACGACCACCCTAACGACTCCTTGCTCGGTTCGTGCGAACCATTGCACAAACGACCCCGTTCCGAGTCCGCGGAACGCCACTAGCCGATGCTCCACCATTATGTAGTTTGTGAACATTTTATATTATAATGTAGATACTGCTATTGATTGTAAGCTCGCGGTATTTTAGGACCACTGAATGTAGCCATAATATTTTGTTGACCGAGTACACTTTAAGGGGTAAACTTTACGGCTTCTATTTAATTAAAATAGCCTGTTAAAGCATCGACCTTAACTTGGTTCTCGAGGCTCGTAATAAAGAACTACCGGGTAATGGAAAATCCGTGTGCTGATGCAATCTACCGCGAAGCTTTTAGGCTGGCCGGCGAGCTTCGTTTTTCACTTAGTCGATGTGCGCGCAATTACTCGCTTCGCACGGAACGAAACACATTCTAAATGCTACCTATAATAATAACATAATATACCTACTGATAATTAACTATACCTAGATATTAGAAATATGTTGGATAATACCACGAATAGCTTCAGCGGGTACCTGTATGCTCTATGTACGGTCTCATCGCCGCACATTTTTCTGCTTACTCTGTAACCTACTTTAGGCCAACGATGCGCGTCATAATTTAGCATTATAAAATAACATGACTAACGAATTTACATGTAGTGAACTTATAACTGAGTAGCTATCAGCAACTGAGAGAAATAATCGCCTTCCACTCTTGAACTGTTACTTACTCCTAACTTAAATAAACTTAACTATTAGTGCATCTTGGTGGAACGTGTTTCTCTATACAACTGAACTTCAAATCTTCACGACAAATCGGTGTACGGAGTTAACTACTACAACCCGTACATTTATGGTCCTTCGAGCCTACGTGTATCTTAGTGTGTTTGTGTCTCTTGTTACGGTAGCGAATCGGTTCAGCTGGTCTCCCGGAAGAGGGTCGCCCCAGTTGGATTGAGAAGGCGCACATACCTAGCCAGAGTACAGGCACATTGGGTACCGAACTAACTTCAATAACTAGAAGAGCCAGCGACTACTGCAAGAGCCTTCAACTACTGAAACTAACTACAACTACTAGAAGAGCCTTCGACAACTAGAAGACCCTTCAACTACTAAAACTAACTACAACTACTAGAAGACACTTCGACCACTAGAAGAGCCTTCAACTACAGAAACTAACTACAACTACTAGAAGACACTTCGACCACTAGAAGAGCCTTCAACTACAGAAACTAACTACAACTACTAGAAGACCCTTCGACCACTAGAAGAGCCTTCAACTACAGAAACTAACTACAACTACTAGAAGACACTTCGACCACTAGAAGAGCCTTCAACTACAGAAACTAACTACAACTACTAGAAGACACTTCGACCACTAGAAGAGCCTTCAACTACAGAAACCTACCTACAACTACTACAAGAGCCTTCGACAACTAGAAGAGCCAACGAAAATAACTAGAAGAGTCTTCAACTGCAAGGAGAATCTTCAGGACCTTTTCGAAAAGGTATTTTGTCAACTACAAGGAAGAGCTATCATCTATAATCAAGATGAGTAAGCTATCGCTACAAGCAACATGTTTTGAAAACATCAAAACATTATGCGCCAACTATAACAAGGATAGCAAAAGCAGAAAAACAACGGAATACTTGAACAAGCGGCTGTCGTCGTTAGAAGCTCAATGGATGGATTTCAATGCACGGCATACATTACTGCTGCAAGAAATTGAAGACAAAAACATAAACTATTTTGTGGAAGATGTCTACAGTAAGACAAAAACCATGTACGAAACAACTAAAGCAGACATACTAAAAATGTTGCAAACTACTGAAGAAAATGCCAAATTCGACCTGTCAGACTTGCCGACAGGAGAACCTGATGAGAAGACAAAGACTTTGCTGACTAAACAGGAATGCAACTTCAAGGCCATCGATCGGGCTATGGGAAAAATTGATTTTGAAGCCTTAGCCGAAAAGTGGGAACTCGACGATTACTTGTCAATCTTGAAGTCGAAGTGGGAAGCTATTGACAATACTCATTGGGAACTGGAAGCCTTACTGAAAGGTTCGAAACATACGTACTATGACAAGTTCAACAACATGGAAGCCAAATATGACGAAACAAGGAAACAACTGAAAAGCAAGATGTGGTCCACCGCTCATCACCAACATTCAGCACCGAGAATCGAGATCCCAGAATTTTCAGGACACTACAGCAAATGGATATCTTTCAAAGACCTGTTCCTGGAAACCATACACAAAAACCAGACATTGAATAAAGCTCAAAAAATGCAGCATCTGAAGACCAGGCTGAAAGGTGAAGCAGAAAGACTGGTGCAACACTTGAGCATCAGCGCCGACAACTACATTTCGTGTTGGGATATACTAAATCAACGGTACAACAACCGTCGACTACAATTCTCATCATACATGAACACTATGCTGCAGTTGCCGGTCATACAGAAGCCAGACGCCTACAACTTGAAGAAGCTGCACGACGTTACAACAGAATGTCTAAACGGTTTAACAAACATTGGTTTTGATATAACCAGCTGGGATCCTATGATTGTCCATCTGATGTCACAAAAACTTGACAGTGGGAGCTACAATGAATACATAAAGAACTTGCACGATAACAGAGAGGTGCCTACACTACAGGAATTTTTGATGTACTTAGAAAATCAGTTTATGGCGTTTGAAACTATGAAGACTTCAAAGAAGGACATACAGAGTTCAGAGAAGTCAGCTGGAACTGAAAAACATGTACCTCGAAAAAACTTCGATCACAAGAAAACTTACCACATTTCATACGGGCAGTGCCCTCTTTGCAACAAGAATCATGTTTTAATGCGATGTCAACAGTTTATTGACTTGGATACGAAGCAACGAAACAGCACAGTTGCAAAAATGCGTTTATGCAAAAACTGTTTATTTAGTCACGAAAAACAAACTTGCAACTCTACGAAAACTTGTAAGGAATGTAATATGAAGCATCATACGCTCTTACATTACAATAATTCCAACAAAAACACACCTTCGACGAGCAATGAAAAACAACGCTCAGGTCAACGACCTTCAAGGGAAACTGAAACACCGAGTTCAAATCATCTATCAGCCAGCGAGATGGAAGTTTTACTGACAACCGTCCAACTGAAGGTCAAATCGATAGATGGGACTTACGTAACTCTTCGTGCGCTCTTAGATCAGGGCTCACAAATTAACTTAATAACTGAAAATGCAGCACAACTCCTAAGGCTGCCAAGAAACAAACTAACTGCGAAGATATCTGGAGTCGGAACTGTATCAGGCGATTGCAAAGGACGCCTCAACTTAACATGCAAATCAATCCACTCTGAATATACTTTCAACACTGAAGCATTGATTATGAAGAAACTGATCAATAAACTACCGAACAACACATTTGAACGACCAGACTGGTCGCATCTGCAAAACTTAAAACTAGCGGACCCTGACTTTAATATTTCAAGGTCTGTTGACATACTGCTTGGAGCTGACGTTTACGCTGAAATAATACAAGATGGAATATTAAAAGGCGCACCAAAGTCACCCGTTGCGCAACAGACACAGCTGGGATGGATTTTGTGTGGAAAACTAGAAACATTTAACTGTCACGTCACCCTACTAGACTTGGCTGAAATAACTAAATTTTGGGAGTGTGAAGACGTCACCAAAACAAACACGGACATATCTCAAGAGGATCAATGTGAAACTTACTACAAGGAAACTACTCGCCGTGGTTCAGATGGAAGATACATTGTGAAGATGCCTTTATGTCCGACTTATCAAAATAAAATCGGAACATCGAAAACTATCGCAGTGTCACAATTACTGCAACTAGAAAAAAGATTTCAAAGAAATGGCCGTCTTGAAATGTTATACAAAGAATTCCTTAGGGAATACCTGGAGTTAGGCCACATGAAACTAGCAAAACCCATGACATCTTCAACTACTGAATGTTTCCTACCACATCACGGAGTACTTCGTGAAGAATCTACTACCACGAAGCTCAGAGTTGTCTTCAATGCATCTCAGAAAACTAAAACGGGATACAGCCTGAACAGCCTACAAGAAAAAGGCCCCAACCTACAAAAAGATATTCAAGAACTCATCATAAAATGGAGAACTTACAAATACGCCTTTACAGCTGACACGAAGAAAATATACCGATGTATCTGGCTGTCTGAGGAACAACAACATTTGCAGAAAATTATTTGGCGATCTACGCCGTCAGAGAAGCTGCAAGAGTACCAACGTGATGTAAAGTCGCAAGATAACCCTACAGACTGTGCATCAAGAGGATTGCTACCAACCAAGCTGACAACATTCAGTCTGTGGTGGGAAGGTCCTACATTTCTGAATACCTTCCAAGAACAAAACCGTGAAGAAAACATAACATGCACATTTACAACTAACTTAGGCAGCGTTAACCAAGCGAAATCGAACTCTATGAACAAAGAGACGAATAACTTAATTCATAACTTATTAACTAATTGCAGTTCATTGACCAAAGCGATCAGAATTGTAGCATGGATACAACGATTTATCGGAAACGCACGTAATGGCACGAAACGTGACACCGGATACCTAACTTTATGCGAATTAAACAATGCAAATGAACAAATAATAAAATATGTGCAACAAACAGAAATTACTCAAGAATATAAACAACTTATGAAGAAAGAAATAATTTCTACGAAAACTAACATTTGCAAACTTAAACCATACTTGGACAACAACGGCTTAATCCGAGTCGGGGGCCGACTGAACTATTCCAGTTTACCTTTTCCGATGAAGAACCCAATCATTCCACCCAAGGGTGGACGACTTACTGAGTTGGTGATCAATGAAGCTCACCTAACGACTTTACACGGAGGAGCCAGACTAACTTTATCGTGCCAACGGCACTGGATTGTTGGCGGTAACAGAGCGGTGAAAACTGAACTAAGGCGCTGTGTGCGCTGTCATCGCTACAACCCGTCAGAGTTGAACCAACTCATGGGAGAACTGCTACCACACATAGAAGCGTGCATGAACTCCAGGCCGAACATACTCCAACAAACTGAAGACTTTGATAACTACTGGACACCGGGTCACTTTCTAACGGGGGGACCAACAATGTCTCTACCACGAGCGGACTACACCGATGAAAACAACATCAACCTACGCCGACGATGGCAATTAACTGAACATATGTACCAACAATTTTGGAAGAATTGGTCAAGCGACTGTCTTACTCAACTACAAACGCGCAGCAAATGGAACAATCCCAGGAATAACCTCAACGAGGGGGACATCGTACTAGTCCGGGACAAGAATTTGCCGCCAGGAAAATGGGCCATGGGACGCGTGCTAGAACTTCACCCTGGAGCGGACGGATACGTTCGAGTGACAACCCTAAAAACTCAAACTGGTGTCATTAAACGACCCATACTAAAACTATCTGCTCTACCCATTGACACAACCTGCAACAAAAACTATGAAGAACGTGAAACGGATCTACAAAAGGCTGAGAAAACTGAAAAAACTACCTCAACAAAACACTCCGGAAGAAAATGTCTTACAAACATTTTAATGTTTCTCTTCACAATGTTGATACTTGTGAACGGATCATATGGTTCGCAACTAAAGTCAGGCACTCAAATTACCAACCTGGAACCCGAGCGACCGATTTATTATGACACCATCGGCAAAATTGAACTCATTCACGATGAATGGACTTTGCTGACGTACTACAACTTAACAAACTACTGGCAGGGCGTTCAACACATTGAAAAATACATAAAAGGTGTCAATGACCTTTGCCAGAATATTCATCAAAGTTATTGCCAAGCTACGATGGATCAACTTTCTCACGAGATGGAACTACTCAACTTCTACAACACAATACTGCTGGCTCCCCACAAGCATTTATCTACGCGCAAGAAGCGTGGCTTGATCGACGGAGTAGGCATGGTAGCAAACAGCTTACTCGGCATCTTAGACCAGAATTTTGCTGACAAATACCACAAGGACATTGATGCTATACAACGTAACGAAAACTATTTGCGTGAACTCGCAAAAAACCAAACATCGATAATGCAACTACAAAATGAAGTTTTGAAGAAAAACGATGAAAATATCAAGCTTCAATGCAAGATGATAGAACGCTTCATGGAAGAAACTAAGACGAATCTGGGCAGCATTGAAACAGAAGTACAAATAATGATGGCCACAAGTTACTTCAACTCCGCTTCGCTAACAGCATCGCTACTACTACGAAATCTTAAAGAAATTCAAACTATGCTCCTGAACACTCTCAGTAATGTCTACAGCGGACATATGGACGTGCACTTGATATCACCAGTCAGTTTAGTAAGGCAACTGGAAGACATATCCGGCAGACTGCCGAGGACTCTGTCATTGCCAACTGAAAATATCAGAGAAGATATCAAGGAACTTTACAAGTTGCTGTACGTGAAAGCACGAATAACAAATAACTATTTTATGTTCGAAGTTCATATTCCTTTAATTTCAAATGAGGACTTCACCTACTACCGGGCTATCGCTATACCATTCAAGGCGGAGTCAAATTACAAATTGATGCAGCTATCTTCGGAATACATTGCCGTGAACTTTGAGAAGAATTCTTATATCTCACTAAAAGATGAAGACTTCAAGCAATGCATCAAAAGACAAAAAGATAATTTCATTTGTAACGCAAACATACCAGTGTTCAACTTACATAACAAGAATGCACCTTGCGAAGCAAAACTACTGGGTCATCGTACCACTAAGTCACCGTGTGACGTACACAGCGTGTCATGCGAGGAGGCATGGGTCAAGTTACAACAATCAAACAGCTGGCTGGTTGTTTGTTGCGGAAGGTGCGAATTACGTACTGTCTGTGAAAACGACGTAATATCGCAAACTGTCACATCGGCGGCTATAGTTACTTTGAGTCAAGGATGCGTACTGCGGTCAAAAGAACTCACCATCACTTCGCACAATCAGTACAACAGCAACCTCAACGTGAACTATGACATGCATGTACCGAACCTGAATTCGCCGATAAACAACATAGTCAACGTTACACTTCATAACGCGCCACACAAACTCTTCACTCTAAAGAAAAACGACTTCGAGGAGATTGACAAAAAACTGCGGTTCCAACAAGAGAACGAGCCGAAACTACCATCCACTATCACGGATCATGACGTTCACCAATATGCAATCTGTTATATTTTATTATCAATTGCTGTCATTACTTTCCTGTGGATTATAACAAGAAAATACTGCACACTGCTCAGGAAGCGATTTCCAAAGAAAACAATTAATAGAAAGCAAACGCATGAAGACATCGAACTTCAACCAATGGGATCTCGACAGCAGATTGCCAGCAGGCGCCCACGGACGACTGCCACGCTCAACCTCAAGGACATCGAGACAACATTGCCTTTACCTTTGACTAATTGTACACCTATTTACTTTTTTACTTTAACATTTGACTTTGTACAGGCGTTTCTTTCTCTCTGTCTCTACTCATCTTAGCTCCTTTAGGGGGTTGCCAATATGTACGGTCTCATCGCCGCACATTTTTCTGCTTACTCTGTAACCTACTTTAGGCCAACGATGCGCGTCATAATTTAGCATTATAAAATAACATGACTAACGAATTTACATGTAGTGAACTTATAACTGAGTAGCTATCAGCAACTGAGAGAAATAATCGCCTTCCACTCTTGAACTGTTACTTACTCCTAACTTAAATAAACTTAACTATTAGTGCATCTTGGTGGAACGTGTTTCTCTATACAACTGAACTTCAAATCTTCACGACAAATCGGTGTACGGAGTTAACTACTACAACCCGTACACTCTAATTAATATGAGTAAAGCTGAAATGGGAAACCTACTCGAAACTCGCTCTATACCTAGTCATTTAATTCCGGTTTCTGCGTTCCCGAAAATAGCAGGCATTGACACAACAATAGCATTAACAGCAGTTAAGCTGCAAGGAAGCCTTCGCGGTGCTGACGTTAATTTGACAAGGCGTTGAATAGCGGGATTGGTGGAGTATGCTCACACGTGGGCAGTTGGCATGGCGGCGTGGCGGGCGCGGGACGGAGGCGGGACGGCGACGGGACGGCGACGGGGCGTGGGCCGCGCGGATCACGGACGCGTGCTCGGCTAAACACAAATCAACACCGATTCTCCATTTGTTAGACACGGGAATGTAATTATGGCCGGAACACTTGGCGGGGGGGGGGGGGGGGGGCTGCAGTGAGGGCTTCACGTCATTCAAGCTTTTAGTTCGTTGCTCGACAACGATCGTTACTTTGGATTCGTAATGTTCGTTTCGGAAACTATCAGATTTTCCCATAGGTAGGTAGGGTCCTACATGTTATTAACAGGAGGGTCAATTAAGGCATTTTTTAGGGTTCTGTGCCTCAAAAGCAAAAAACGGAACCCTTATAGGATCACTTCGTTGTCCGTCTGTCTGTCTGTCTGTCGGTCTGTCTGTCTGTCAAGACCCTTTTTCTCAGGAACGCGTGGAGATATCAAATTAATATCAAATACATAAGTCAATGGACCCTAAGGGCCCATTGACTTATGTATTTGAAAAATTGACTTAGGTAAAGGAAAAAGTCCGAAATTGTTACTTAATTTGTAATTTTTTTAAGTACATAATTTTTTTTTTTTGGGATTGCAATACTGCTTAAGTTGGTTTTGGGATAAATTCTTTTGAACTACTGAACCCCTCATTGTGCGTGGTCCGACACGCACTTGACCGGTTTTTTAAAATCAATTCGCGTAGCAATCTTGTAACTCTACACAGCTTTCAGAAAATTTTATACCTAACAAAATTCCATAACCGCAGTTGAAGTGGTATCGTTTATACATTTTTATGTAGCTATGTACATCATACTTATCAATATTTTGCAACTTACTAAGTTCACAATTTGTTAGATCAATTTAGACAGTAGGTTTAAACGCTGAAAAAATAAATCTATATCTATAAAAGGAAAGCGTTACTGACTGACTGACTGACTGACTGACTGATCTATCAACATACAGCTGAAACCACTGAACGGATTGGGCTGAAATTTGGAACACAGGTAGCTATTATGACCTAGGCATCCGCTAAGAAAGGGTTTTTGGAAATTCGACCTTTAAGGGGGTAAAAAGGGGGGATATTGTTTGTATGAAAAATCTTATTCCTTGAGTTAATAAACTTGAAACTTGGCACGAATATTTATCTAAGTAAATTATGATTTTTGTGATTTTTTGTTTTTCTAAACTACCCCCTAAAGGGGAATTGGGGGGTCTCAAAGTTTGTATGGAAAAATTTTAACTCGCAATCCGATTAACTCAAAACTCAGTATTTATACTTAAAACCAAAAATAAAGTATAATGTGTGTCAGGGTTTTTTGAAAATCTACCTCTAACGGGGTGAAAAGGGGTAGTCAATTTCACTGGGGAGGATTTTACTGCGTGGCTTGATTAACTTGAAAATTGGTGTAAATAATCTTTGAGTCAAGCTATGGAAATATCTCAAACCATTTTTTTTAATTCCACCCCTGTGGGGGTGAAAACAGGAAATACAATTTACATGAAAAATATTATTCATTTGGTTTTAATTGACTTTAAACTTGGCACAAATATTTGTCTAAGTTTGTCATTATTAGTTTTTTAAAACTACCCCGGAGGGAGGGTTAGAGGGGGAGGGGCAAGGGAGGGGTGCTGAGGAGTGTGAGGGGGAGGATGATGGACGCAGGGAGAAAGGGCAGGAATTGGTGAGGAGAGGAGGAAGACATGGTGAAGGCTGAGGGGTGGGGAGGGGTTGGTGAGCCGGAGGTGGAGGAGAGGGGGAGAGGGAGGGGACGGGGTGGTGAGAGAGAGAGTGAAGGGGAAGTGGTGAAGGGGGTGTGAGAGTCAGTGAGAGGGGGAGGGAGAGGTAGCGGAAGGGGATGTGGTGAAGGAACGAGCTAAACTCTGGAACTACCCTACCAGTCGGACTTTAAAAAATCTTTTTGCATTAATGATAGCCCAAATCTTATAGAAGGCATATTTAACATCACTCTAGGGTCCTTAGGTGACGAGCAAAAAGAAAAAAAGTCTGAACGAACGCTAAGTGAAAACGAAGTAATAGCGCGGGTAGGCAATGCGATGCGACGGAGTGGGTCGAGCAAAAAATAAATTTCACGCGGACGAAGTCGCGGGCAGAAGCTAGTACAAGATATATTTAGAGGATAGCTATTGTATAGCAGTAGTTGAGCGTTAAATTAAAAAGTATGGTTCTAGCGTGCGGGCTAGGCTAGCGCTAGGGCGGGCATACTGGGGCCGCTGCCGTGACACGAGTTAAACTAAATTAATAAACTTGCACCAGTCTCCGGCTTTATTAAAAAACACTCATTAAAGCAAAGGAAAAGTAGGTGAAGTCGGCGGCGGGAGCGGGGACAGCGCCGCTAATTGCGCCGCCTTTATTGCTTAAATAAAGTTTTAGTGGGGGAACACAAGTTTTAATTAAAAATGTGAGAATAGTTTTTAATAAAGGACGGGCTCGGTGCGCGTATATTGCGAAACTTTAAGCGATGCGATACGGTCAGCTTACAGGAAGTCCGGCGATATACTCAGTGTCTTGCGCACGCCGCGTCCGTCACGAGCACGAGCGGCGCCAGCAGCCCCGCGCTCCGGCTACGAGCCTATTGTTTGCTGTGAGATCAATCGTGGCTTAGCTGATACCCTCATTTGTGATTCTAATAACTTCGAATATTGGTATATATCCGACGTTACGTTATAAGTTACTTGTGCGTGTATAATAAGTGGTTTTGTAAGTATACCACCACCCACCTACTCCCACTCCTTCTCACCCGATCGCTTACACTGATCCATTATCCCGCTTTAAGTGAGAACATTATCAACTTTGATTTACAGTTATCGGCGAGCAGCCTTAATGTTTTATTAACTTTTTTCCAAAACGGTATTCTCGCATCAATATAAAGTGACAAATGGCACAAGTAACAAGAGAAACTAATAATGCTAGTGATTTACGCCCGCCCTTGTTATTACGACTCATGTGAAATGTAATTTCGGCATACTGCGTGTAGAGTCGCACGCACACATGGCCACTGGGCGAGTGTGCAATACGTTTAATAAAGGAGGGACGCGGAGTAAATCCTTCAATTTCGCCGGCACACAACGGCGTATTCTCGTTAACCGTGGCAATAAGTTAAACGGGCGGGCAGCCCGCGCCGGCCGCCGAGCCCGAGCCGCGCCCGCGACGGGAAATTAAAAAAAATCTTGAGCCACCGACGTCATATTTGCCACTTTGATGTTTTCTCTCATTATTATGCAATACCATCCACAACACCATGTGCTTTTCCTTAAAAATTATGTTTAATTATGCATCTCATCGGTCATTTCGACCTACACGTCGCTCTGTTGTTCATTTTTGCCACTGAATCACGTCCTATAAATTACCAAAGCCAGACAACATACATTTTAATATTATCAGATTTTTAATAATATCCAATTTCAACGAGAAAGGATAGACAACCAACATCAGCTTCTTATACCGCCTTATTGACTTTTAACTCGATATAAAACACAAGGCTGTATCGATATAACATTGCTGAGAGCGCCAATATATGACTACAATGTTAAGACATTACCTACATTTAAATTGATACTTTAGCGGCAGTGCAAGCGGTCGATTTTAATCAAAGTTCGTTCATTTCGAACTTAGCTGGGGAGGCAGTGCTTCGCGGTGTAATATAGGCCGAGTGTAATATCTGTGGAACAAAGAATACACACGTTCCACCCCGGCACGGCTCGGCTGCACTCCTAATTAGATGTTCGATGAAAGTGTAATCAGACGTTGGCCGGATCCGGGACGTAATTAAACGGCGGAGGCGAAGAGTGATTTATTAATAGAAAAGCTCGAGCCGTAATGAAATACTGGGCGGACAATGGCGACGAGGGCGGGCGGGCTGTGGAAATTAAATTCTCAGCGACGGCGGCCGCTGGACATACACTTGCCGTTTCTTTGCGGGTCACCTCAGCCGGCGCCTGCTTAATAATGTACGGCGGAGCAGCGTCGCAGGCAGCGCCGGCCGCGGCTGAGACACCGCCACCGCCGCCACCCATTACCCACGATGTATGGAGGTGTATAAATTTGTCGGCAAGGGAATGTAAAGAAGATTGGTTTCCTAGTCGAACGGGCGCGGAGAAAAGGGGTGGAATTGAATTTAGGCCGGAATTCACTAGCGAGGTTGTGTTTGTGATATTTCTTACCTATGTAGCAGTAGTGAGACGTGACGCACTTGCCGATTACATTTATTAGGTATCGATTTCGGGGAACATTTATATGATATCAGCGTACGATATTATGTACCTATGTGTGTTAGGTAGGAGTAGGATGATGTGTTACCCGCAACATCTAATTAAAAATGTGCCTAATTATTTTTATCCGAGTTCGTGCCAATATTTTGGTTTTGTAGGCGATAAACATTTTGTAAGTTGTTAATAAACGTCATCTGTACTTATTACTTAGTTTTTTTTGTGTTTGGATATGGATAATTAGATACTTTCCAGTATCTAACTATCCATATCCAAACATTGACCACCTCTTGACTTTCTTTGGGTGAAGAAGAATATAGCTTATGCTCGTAGAGCAACAGGCAATGGCATCCTGAATCCTGAAAAATTAACCCCGCTGTGTACGATCTCTTTGCATTTAAGTACTGTCTTGAGGTCATTATTACCTCAATAAGTATACCCTCACAATGAATTTGTTGTGAATGTTCACTAGTGGTAAGAATAAAAGCAAAAATGTACTTAAGTCTTGTAAAACTGAAATTCATCTCAACGCCAGAAGAAAAGTAATTTCATATCACAACCAGTCTAAACAAAGAATATCGACGTAGAATCAGCATTTTCTAGTCAGTAAAGTCGCAATATGGAAGCGTAACCTTAATTACACTTAAAAGCTGTCGGAGTATACTTTTTCAATTAGAGTATTAAAGTGTTCCGACCCTGTCATTATATTAGAGTGTTGTTTCATGCCACCCCAGGCCCGGCGCGGAGCCTGCGACGCCGAGAGCCGCCACAGTCCGCCCGCCACACGCTCGCCTCACTTCGCCGCGAGTCCTCCTCGACGCTGCACGTGCCGGCTTCCCTCGCAGACTTGCAAACTTTACACGAGCTGCCGACCCGCTCGTACAAACGTTCCTTGTCGTTTAATTACAAGTTTGATAAATCATTTTAATTGGCCGCCGCTTGTCTAAGAATAATATCTCGCGATCGACTGCGTTACCGGCGCCCTGCCGCCGTTGGACATTTACCTAGAAAAGCGAATTTTCAGTAAATCTTTCTGAAGTGACAATTGTTAGAGTGAACAAGTATTGTATCAATTTATTTTGGTGCTTTAGTTCTTGACTGTGGATTTGTTTATCGTGGTTCCAGACCACAGTTTTTTTGGAAAATACTTGTTTTGGTTGCTGTTTTCACCGGAAAATACAATTTAAAGGTAAATAAGTATATGCTGTATAGTCAGCTCTTGCGCTTTATTTTATGATGCTTCTTGTAATTTGGTTGTCAAATAAAAACATTTTTTTTTTGCTTGTTTTTAGTTAATTATGTTGTTTCTTTTATGATTGCCTAATTAGTTTGCGAGATAGAGCCTTCAGATATAAATATTCATTAATATGATAAACATAATTAAATTTGTTTCGCAGACAATATAAATTACTCATATTAATCTTGACAGTTATTATCTAATTCAGAGACCAATTAGGTAGAGTGCGCTTTCGAACGAGAAAGTTATCTCATTCACGGTAATGTTTACGTGTGCGTTACGTTATCACGTTGTGACATATTTTGAGCGTGAGTGCGTGTCCATTCAGTATAATTGGAAGATCCGATGATTGATAATTGCTTAATTACGCTTCTATAAAAGCGCTGTGTTTAAGGAAAATTGCGTAGAGCCAATTGAGTAGAAACAGACGTAGTAAAAACATTAAGTGCCTTTGACTCCATTGTGTTTTTCTTTTTTTATATAATTATGACTTATTTCTTCGAATTTCATTCATAAAATAGTTAACGCATTATCTCATTTCATAACTGAGTTTTAATCACTAATCGCACGGAGCGCTCTACCGTATATAAACAGAGTAACCAATGATTTGTTTTCATAACACTATCACGTGACCTTCGCTCCGAACCGTACCAATATCATTGTGAACAAGATTGAAGCGTCAAGCCGGAGGGGCCACACAATAGCTTCCACCAGTATGTGTCCGGTGGATTAGTGTCGTGTATGCGGCCCCACAGCCCCACGGGCCCACGGCCGGGGCCCACGAGCTCGCATACTGATGCGCCACCACGCCCGCCGCTTGTTATTTTAATTATTGTGTCTTAATTAAAGTTGGTGGAGCCGCCCCAACCCTTGCCCACCCCTCTGACGAATATAAGATGATACAATATGTAACTCGCAAGTTTTCAGTACAGGAAAGTTTTGCGTTGTTCGTATTAAATTTCCATCAATTAATAATGAACCCTCTTAATGATAGCATAATATTTATATTCTCCAGATGTCATCGATGCAACATGCAGAGGTCATTACCACTTAGTGTTATCTCAGATTTTATCTTTGAATTTAATTTGTCTAAATTCATAAATATTATGTAAAGTGGTAATCTAATTCAATAGATAAGTTACTTTACAAAATTTAAATGTTAACATATTTATGGCGCTGACCGAATATAAATTACATATTACACATTATTTTAAAAGGAATGTAGGTAGATGTTACTTCACATAAATTATATTTTGTTTGCAGAAGATTGCTGTTTGTAAGACATTAATTACATCACGATCATATCTTAATTGCAAATTAATATGCATTAGGTAACGTAGCGTCTTTATTTGTGTTGCGAAGAATATTAGTCGCAAAAAGAGCCGTTTTTATGTTATTTATTTGCTCCAGTCTAAAAGCTTTTTCTATTTTAGGAATGATTTTAGGAATGTACCTAAGATAAGTTTTTCAGAGTATAATTAAATAATATTTAATAACTAATAAACATTCAGAGTGCCTGTGTATATTTATGATTTGCTATCTTGTTCCAGTGGCTTTGCTGTCATGTGGGAATAGTGTAGACAAGTACCTAGTTAGCTTTCTATCAGTGCAGATGTTTTTGCTAGTAATTTTTTTTTTAATAAAAAGTGCTGAAATGCATCAGACTAGTATCCTTTCACTAGCTTCTGCCCGCGACTTCGTCTGCGAGAAATTTCTTGTGTCCCCGACCCACCCCGTGTCGCATCGCATTCGCGTGCCCGCGCTGTTACTTCGTTTTCGCTTAACGTTCTTCCTGACTTTATTTTATTTCTGCTCGGCTCCTCATGGTCCTAGCACGATGTTGAATAGCCTATAGCCTTCCTCAAGAATTGGCCTATCAAATACAAAAATATTTTTTCAAATTCGATTGGTAGTTCAAGAGATTAGCGCGTTCAAACATACAAACAAACAAAAAATAAACTGTTCAGCTTTATAATATTAGTATAGATAAGTAATTAAAATCACAACAAAGGGTTGTAAAAATTTCACGCGATACAATCAAAACTTAGAATGAGCTAAGACTCACTTTCCGATTCCACATGTGTAGGTACTGTACATACGGTATTAAAAAAACGTTTAGGATTAAATATAAAAGTTACAAAAAACATAATTTATTACGTTAAAGAAGTAAAGTTTGGCATAAAGGATGCCTACAAACACAAAGTTCCACGGGTCCCACCGTTGTTGTTGTTACATACAATCACTTGCTTAATTAGCACTGAAAATATTCAGTGGCATAATAATATTCAATTTCGGTTACAACAGTACGCAAATTAACATTTAATGAAACCTACTTAATGATTGTGATTTACATGAGTGCTTTAGTGCATTGTTATCTTATTACCCATTGAAAATTAACTGAAATTCAGTCTGTGTAGTAACGCAATTAATTAGTTCATAAACCGCCCCGCAGTAGCCTTGGGAATGTCGATAAGGATTATTATTAGGCGTACAAGAGATACTCATTAGAGGCATCCGTAATGATTCGCTGACGGCCTACGTAATGGCAAACTCTCCATAATGAAGACAGCAATATCTACTCAACCGACACAGATGAAATGAACACCCAGCGTTATTCGTTTGTTTATCATTATTTGGTACCCCAACAGTACTATTGCGAAATATTCATTTTTCTCTCTCCGTTATTGTTTGTATGAAAACAAAGTTAATTAGTTAATGAAATCGATTGTTCCTACGGCTCAAATAGAATTCATTTCATTGTGTCCCAATTATAATTGATTTCATTAACAAAGCTTGGCCCATAATTGAAAGTAGGTATACAGTTTCAGCAAAAGGGAGGGTAAGGTAATTACAAGATCCAATTTAGAATTGCCAAGTCTACACTTTGCTGTTAGTTTCAAACAAAAGCTTAATTAATTAAGTCGAGAACAATTAAGTTCACTGCCGTAATATTCTCAGCAATTACGCGGAATTCGACGTATTTTGTAGTCGTCCGTAATTGCCGACGAGTCTCGAATCAGATTGTATCCGACGCTAATACAGCACACATCCATTAATTATACAGCGAACACTAATTGGGAAATCTATTAATTAAATTACCTATTAGTGCATCACGAAATCCCTGAGAACGCTAAATGAACTGATGGTATTACACGTTCAATTGATATTAATTGTCGCTAGAGATAAATACGGCTAATTACTATACGGATTTGTATTTTTTTTTAAATGCTTTATTGAATCGTTTCGTGAAAACTACAACGGAAGTTAATTTATCTCAATCTTTCTTAACCTTTGGAACGACCACTCGCACTAATAAAAAGCGTGACAGTGGCACCCACAGGCCACATCCGACGAAAGCAAGATACAAATGTCACAGCAATTAGCATGCGACACAAACTGGTCGTAACATTCAAATGTCTTTCAAATTAGTGCAAGTTGTTTTTGTAAAGAAATCGCTGAATGTAGCTGGTGTCCTGATTGCTCCTGTTGACATTTTCGCACGAGCAGCGTCGCCGGCGGCTTCGGGCGGGGTGGGGCGGTGATTGTCGGGTTTCGTCCGAGTTTCGGCTGTCAATTTGAATGTATTGGTTCAGATAAATCAGGGGTGTCGTTAGATGAGGTACAGGCGTCGACGGCAGGTAGGCGCCATCAGCCGCGTGTAACGAGACACATTTCCGGACGTATCCTTCCAATTAGCGCGGTGCTGCTGGGCGCGCTGGTCACCGCCCCGCGCCCGCCGCGCGCTCGTTACGCTCCCGCCTCGTTAGGAGAATTGTTTGTTCGAGTATGTAAAAATGTGTTTATTTGCACGTACGCTTCAGGGTAAAAAATGTATGAAAAGACCCTTTTAAGACTTTTAATGATTTCCCGGCAAAGGGAAATTGGGTTAGTTATTTTCCCCGGGGTTGCCCCTCGTTAAGTTTTAATGGGGTAGCTAGCTACGATGTAATCAAACGTACTTATTTAAGTTAACGACGTTTACCAGGGATGTGTACTTTGTTGTCAATAGCAGTTATTCAAAGGCGCTCTTCGTGTGTTTGTCACGCGGCTCACAAACAGCTTTGATTCGTGGTACAACACTGCTATCCGGTGTCAGACTCGTTCGTGATACGACACCGATGGGCAATGGGTTTTTAACGTCACACTTTCCAGGAAACACGTTAGAAACAGAGGCGCAACTGAGGATACTATCTTGCCGTATAGGTACAACGCCTAATTAATCTTCAGTAAAATGTCGACAGTACTTGTTTTTGCCAGGAACTCGACTCATTAGACCGGCGAAGCATGTTGATTACATTCTGCAGTGCTTATTAGCGCAAACTCTCATTAGGGGCCACTATTGTTGTAATTAAACAAGAAGCTGCATCAGTACGGATAGCAAAGCCCGGGTTGCGCTGAAATCACCTCTATGTGGGTGTAATAGCGACTCGCTCGTGCCGGCTTGCGAGTGGCCATTATGTTGTGCGAATTTAATTAACAACTCAATAGTTACACAGTAGAAGAATAGAATGGAGGGGTGTTCTTGTGGTGTCTGACATGATTCCATTGTTAGCGTCGGTGCAAAAAAGCGGAGGTTTGTTTTTGAAGTGGCTTACGCAATTACGAGGTGGTACTCGGTTCCGGCGGCGTCGGCGGCGGGTGCGCCGTCGTCAGCGCAGACACCGGGTTTAATTGGACAGCCGAGGGGCGCGGGGCGGGGGCGCGGGTGCTTCGCCACCTCCTAACACTTCTAATTGGCTCGCCTACACTAACAGGAGCTTTCCTCTAAAATGTATACTCATCGTCATTACGTATAATAGGCTCCGACTCCACAGGAACACCTGACGCTTTGCCAATTTCTTTACTTAACAAGCGAGAAATATTTTGTTGCTATGATCAAATGTCGTTTGACTTTTGTGAGACGGCGCGGCGACGTTTTCCGTTAACCTTGAGCTTCAGGGAACTTATTATAAAGGTAAAACATTCTAATACATTTCAGAAAATATAATACATAAACAAATTCACGTAGAGAATCAACAAATTCTACAAAAATCTTCATGATTCTGCTTCTAACTGTATGGACTAAACCCCGCTGAACACTTGTGACTTGACAACTCCACACAAACTACAATAGTTCGTTATCCTCTTTATTTACAAAGTTCAACATCACTAGCGGCTGCAACCCGGAGATGCGTTTCTATCCGACGCGCGGGTAGGTAGGTACCCCAAATCTCAGCCCGTCAACGCTATCACTGTTTCATAATTTATTTATCAAAGTGAATTAGAAAGGTTATCGATGTCAAGTTATAATAGAACTGCCTACATTATCTATCTGTTTGTGTCCATTCATTATAAATATCTGTTTTGTAACTATACTAAATTTATCTATGCACTTAAGAAAATAAAACAATTTTAGATGAACGCTTTAAAAGTTTCAAGATAAGATAATTAAACGACATTATAAAAACGCTTTTGAAATTATTTAACTAAGTAGTTAAACACAAAAGAAAACAAAACGAACAGAAAAATAGTTTTATTTTGAACGAATAAATGATAACAAAAAGTAGGTACCTACTTACCCACTTAATTAATAATTATCTGCCCAACGTTATTAACGTTTTATCATTGTTTATGTTTTTCATTCACGAAACTAAAAACTGGGCATATCCATAATTAGTCCAATTAAGAAAGAATAGCGTTTACATTAGCAACGGTTTGAATTGATTGGATTTGGAGTGTACCGGTTGATTGGCCACTCACGCTCGTTGCGCGTGCGCGTAGGTACGCCGTGCGACCACGCGGCCAAGCGCTACGAGCGATAGCGGGAACCGCACATTATGATAACAATCCCTAATTAATATTTTACGAGTACCTTGTAGCTTAGGGTAACTCAACAACTATCTACTTATTTGCGTAAAACTTTAAAGAGTCGTTCAGCAAAATACTTTTAAGAGACTCTTAACTGAGATTGTATGATTATTAAACTTGGCATCCAATTAAAATATCGCGTATTTTCATGTTTTTTTCACTTTGTTGTCAGTGTGTCTGTCTGTCTGGTGGCAGTCTGTCAATACCCTTTTTCTCAGGAATGCATGGAGGTATCAAGTTGAAATTAATATGAAATACCCTTTTTCTCAGGAATGCATGGAGGTATCAAGTTGAAATTAATATGTAGGTAAGTCTATGGTCCCTTGGAGCTCTAAAAAAAATTAAGCTAAATAAGTCAACGCATTAAAAAAATTCGGCAATTTATGCAAAATACTTTGATACTCGCAAGTAAATCAGAAAAGAAAAGAAAAAATCGAAACCGAAAATCGTTAATTTGTAATTTTATCGCATATATTTTTTTAGGATTTCCAGTTTTTCAACCACAGTGTTATGTTTGTTCTTTGGATAAATTCTTTTCAACTACGGAACCCATCATTTTGCGTGGTCCAACACGCACTTAGCCGGTTTTTTTTCAAACAAAGATATGCTTCATCGTTTTAAGGTATCACGCACTAAAACTCTCTCAACAGTTATTATAGTACATAAATCAAAATATAAGCTGATATAAGTACATCAACCTCACATAAACAAAATAAAAATATATCCCGACCTTTATTTAGGTACTTCAATAATGACAATGTAGCGGGCATTTAGCCTTTGCTCAGTTCTTATTATCGGATATAAGGGTGCATGCGGCGCTGGTTATTGGTTGTCAAAGCCCTTGTTAAAGCTTATTGTGAAACGGTTTTTATTTATGAAATCGATAGCAAATAACCATGATAATTAGAGCCTTTATTAAAGCGTAGGAAGTCGACAAATTGATAATTTTTACTAACTTATGCACTTTGAGTAAGCTTCAAAGGAAATACGTTGAAGGTTCACTTAGAGACGATTTAATATAAAAGTAAAACCCGACATAAAACGAACGTTTTAAATGCCTCGAATAGTGCCTGTCTCGAATACTGCGTAGATGCAACGCATACGACGCCGGCGAATAATAAACAAAACAAATTTCGATGAGGTTATACTGTCAGTTCTGTTGCTAAAATCAAAATTATTACGCAAATAAGAGCGGCGTTCCGCGTCGTAGCGTGGCGTAGCGCGACGTAGCGGTTCCGTAGCGTGGAGTAGCGCATCGTAGCGGTGCCGTAGCGTGGCGTAGCGCGTTGTAGCAGTGCCGTAGCGTGACGTAGCGCATCGTAGCCGTGCCGTAGCGTGACTAAGCGCGTCGTAGCGGTGCCGTAGCGTGACTTAGCGCGGCGTAGCGGTGCCGTAGCGTGGCGTAGCGCGTTGTAGTGGTGCCGTAACGTGACGTATCGCGTCGTACCGTCGCCAAGCAAGACGTAGTGCGATGCAGCGGGCGTAACGACGCAGTTCGATAGTTAAAATAAAATCATACGTTTTGCCAATTAGGTATTATCATACTACATTATTGCATTTCCGCCAAAAGTGATTACCCATACTCGCACTGTAAAATTTCCAAGGCCCACATCTAACAAGTAAAGCTCTAATTAATAGCCTGTGCAACCATTCTTCATTACTGTAGATTGACTGGCGAAGCTGTACAAGCCAATTAAAAGACGGAACGCACATAATAGCTAATCAGTGGGAGAGCCCTTGTGCAAGCGAGCTTTAATAAATACCCAGTGCAAAAACAGTATGTAGTAGATCCTTTGTGCTCTGTGGTGAGTATCAGAGGTAAGTGGGTGCATGGTGTCTGTCTGAGCGCGGGCCCGACGCGACACTTCACCGCCCGGATATGAGCGGCTATTTAATTTCCGTGCTTTCAATGATCGTTTCATATTCAACTATATAACTCTTGTCAGTTGCCAGCTTTGCACCTGAACGTACTTTGAAGCTTCATACGCTTATATGATGGATTGATGCTAAGGGAACTGTACTGTATATCATGTTCAGGACGCTTCATAAAGTTGTTGATGGATATAGATATTTTAGCTTATGGTATTTAGGGAAATTGATTCGAGGCTAGGTTATCGAATTTATTAGTCGCAGACAATAACACCGTTTAGCACAACACTAAAAATAATTTTCAATTAAGAGTCTATACTACCTCACGTTTTTATCTCGCTCGCACGATACTACTCGTAGACTAAGTGAGAGCGAGACTGTGTGCGGTGCTGGGCGCCGATAGTTTAGGTAATTGCTTTTTACGGTGAAAATAATGGTAATTTGAATAAAATAAAAAACATAAGACCTGCATTATAATTAGTTCAGTTAGTATGCCAAGTTTCATGATCTAATTTGAAGTACTTTTTGGATTTTTGGTCTATAGAGAAAATTTTAGGGAATCGTGTTTTCGTCTAACATTAATCCTCAACCATATATTTATTTCAAAATTAATGCTGCAGTATTTTTGACATAACGGAGGATCATGCTAAGCCATTTGAGGTAGTATAGGCCCTTAAGTTAAATTAATAATTTTCCATATTCTCACCAACGTATAATCAAGAAAAATACACGGAATGTTTCAGTCATAAGTTAATTGTTATTGTTCTCTCGTTAGACTGATTTCCTGCGCATAGTGATCCACTTTGTTTAGGCAATTAAGTGCATTCGCAACGTCTCTGGAGATTGTTACTGAGACTGTATTATTTCTGATTGTTCACGCAGATTACATTGTTTCGGCTCTTATAACGGAGGTGGGTCAGGACGCGTGGAAACCTAGTTATATTACATCCAACTTAACAATTTTTTGTATAATAAAGAACGATTTTTTACACTTTAAAAACTGTGGTCGTTAATTGGATTTCATAGAATTTCCATAATAGAATGATATATCACCGGTATTGGAACGATTTTAACTATGCATATGAAAACTCCATTGTACTTATTTAGAACACGTTTTGTTGCGGAAACATTTCAAAACAAATGATTAAAGTTTGTTACATAATATGCCTGTTAATTAATTATGAGCTCAGCATAATCTTCAAACAAATTAAAATGTTAATGCAATTAACATGGCTCATAGTCCTCATATCTTTAATTTTTATGAAGGTTTGTTCACATTGTGCAAACATTTGCTATTTGAACTGCACAATTAAATGTGGCGTCGTTTGGAATTAAATCCATACTAATATTATAAATTCGAAAGTAACTCTGTCTGTCTGTCTGTCTGTCTGTCTGTCTGTCTGTTACCTTTTCACGCCTAAACCACTGAACGGATTTCGATAAAATTTGGCAAGGCTATAGATGGTATCCTGGGGACGGACATAGGCTACTTTTTTTTTCAAAAATAATCTTACAGGGGGTGATATAGGGGATGAAAGTTTGTATGGGGAAATCAGTATGTCTTAAGTTAGGGATGTGAAAATTAAAATGTATGCTTTTGATAGGAAATTAAGAAATATGCGGTTCAGCGTTTTTGAAAAATCATCGCCTAAGGGGGTAAAATATAGTAAAATAGGGGTTGATTTTAAAATTTACAAAACTGCACGGATTTCGACAAAATTTGGCAAGGCTGTATATAGCATCCTGGGGAATGACATAGCATACTATTTTTTTTAAAAAATATTACTACAGGGGGTGATATAGGGGATGAAAGTTTGTATGGGAAACTCAGTATTTCTTCAGTTAGGGATGTGAAAATTAAAATGTATGCTTTTGGTAGGAAATAAAGAAATATGCGGTTCAGCGTTTTTGAAAAATCATCCACTAAGGGGTTAAAATAGGGGTTGATTTTAAAATTTACAAAACTGCACGGATTTCGATAAAATTTGGCAAGGCTTTATATAGCATCTTGGGGAAGGACATGGCCTACTTTTTGTCTTAAAAAATAATCCTACAGGGGGTGATATAGGGGATGAAAGTTTGTATGAGAAAATCAGTATGTCTTAAGTTAGGGATGTGAAAATTAAAATGTATGCTTTTGATAGGAAATAAAGAAATATGCGGTTCAGCGGTTTTGAAAAATCATCCACTAAGGGGGTAAAATAGGGGTTGATTTTAAAATTTACAAAACTGCACGGATTTCAACAAAATTTGGCAAGGCTTTATATAGCATCCTGGGAAAGGAAATAGGATACTTTCAAAAACAATACTACAGGGGGTGATATAGGGGATGAAAGTTTGTAAGGGAAACCCAGTATTTCTAAAGTTAGGGATAACAAATTCATACTATTGGTAGGAAATTAAGAAATATGCGGTTCAGCGTTTTTGAAATATTATACCCTAAGGGGTTAAAATAGGGGTTGATTTTAAAATTTACTAAACTGCACGGACGTCGAGGCAAGGCTTTATATAGCATCCTGGGGAAGGACATGAACTACTTTTTGTCTTAAAAATAATCCTAAAGGGGGTGATATAGGGGATGAAAGTTTGTATGGAAACTCAGTATTTCTTAAGTTAGGGATGTGAAAATTAAAATGTATGCTTTTGATAGGAAACAAAGAAATATGCGGTTCAGCGTTTTTGAAAAATCATCCCCTAAGGGGGTAAAATAGGGGTTGATTTTAAAATTTACAAAACTGCACGGATTTCGACAAAATTTGGCAAGGCTTTATATAGCATCTTGGGAAAGGACACAGGAAACTTTCAAAAACAATACTACAAGCGGTGATATAAGGGATGAAAGATGGGAAACCCAGCATTTCTTAAGGTAGGGATATGAAAATTCAAATTTATGCTTTTGGTAGGAAATAAAGAAATATGTGGTACAGCGTTTTTGAGGGGGTACAATAGGGGTTGACAAATGTTTGTGTAACTACCTCTTTTTAAGAGATTTAAGGGATTGGAAATGTAGTCATAGTTCGAATCTTGAGGTAACATTTAGTCTTTATTTCATTCGAAGTTTTTACGAGGAAATTATTTGAACGAGTGGACACTCGGACAAAAGTTATTTGTTATTAGAGCGTGACTGGCATAATAAATTTTAAGTAATTAACAAAGTCCCCCCGCCGCGTAAGTGTGTCTGTTTGAATTCGATAATGTCAAAAAGTACCGAACGGATTTTCATACGGTTTTCTCCAATGAACGGAGTGATTCGGTGTAATTCATTATGGTTTTGTGTAAATTGGCTGAAATATGACGACGACTGTTGAAGATGTCGGAAAAAAACATGCCGACTGGTAGCTTTATGCCTACTATACACGGTAACGATATATCGTAGCGATTTGAGTTTGCACAGTTATATCGGACGGCCCTATGTTTTCCACATGTACGTTCCCATGGGATATTTTCCGACTTCCACGCGGGCGAAGCCGCGGGCAAAAGCTAGTCTATCTATATAAATAAAAAGAAAAGTCCTGACTAACTGACTGACTCATCAACGCCCAGCCCAAACCCTTGGACCTAGAAAACTGAAATTTTGCACAGAGGTTCCCTTTATAATGCAGACAAGGAATAAGGAAGGAATTCCCGGAAGTACGTTCCTGTGGGATATTTTCCGAAATCCAAGCGGGCGAAGCTGCGCGGGAAGTGCTAGTTAAAAATGTAATAACTTGCACGCGTACAATTACTAGCAATAAAGAATGATACTAAGCAAAAGGTTCAGAAGTGCATACCGAGGGGTGTATGGGGTGTTACGCCCAATCCATCTTGTGCGATAGCAATCAGCGTCACACACTAATAGAAGCCACTGTATGTTTGTTTGCCATTAATTTCGTGAATCCAGCCACGAGCCACGTAGGGCCGTGTTGACACGCTTGCAACGATTGATACAGAAAAAGAACATTAATTAAACGTAAACACGATATATTATTATCGTATTCAGGAGTTATGTTTGTGTCTTGTAAAGTGTGCATGTTATAAAATATATATTTTTAACTTTAATTTCTTGAAAGGTTTGCTTAATATAATTTTTAAATGAAAATGAAAAAACGGCTCTAATAAAGTAGATAAGTAAGCAAACATAAAGTAAAACAACTTTAATATCCACGCCACACATGGTTTGATTGCAATATTTTGCTGTCAAATGTTTATTTTAGCACTATTGCGAGGGAGAGTGTTGCACAGGGGTGGAGTCGCTGTGTGTCGGCGATAGCACTGTGTCATCACGGTTATCTCGCATCGGAAGGTACCCGCGCCGCATGCGCCGCCGCGCTGTCGTAAATAACGTGTAACGTTGACGCACTGATTGCAACCTGTACTGTAACACCCTGTACTGTAACATCATTCATTAACCCCTCAAGTGTCGAATGCACCCCATGTGTGCATAAGAAAAACCGTTTTTTTGTTCGGTACATAAGCTTATATCACATATATATAAATGTAAAAAAACATCATCCGATGGAAAACCAATCAAATCATTAGTTGTGAACTTATGGAGTTCGCAGCTAACCTCCCCTCCCCCCCCCGCGTGTCAAATGCACCCCAAGTGTGCAAAAGGACAAAACTTTACATAATAGGTATATAAGCTTAGATCACGTATATATAAACGTAAAAAAACATCATCCGATGGAAAACATATCATTATCAGTAGTTGTGAACCTATGGGGTTCGCAACTAACCCCCAACCCTCCCCACTCGCAGGGGTTTTGGGTCTAAAATCAGCCAAACTGGCAATAAAATGAAATGTTACCGCAAATGTAATTCTCATTTATTCAAATTAACTTCCTCGACGTTTGAGCATCTATGATTGAAGATTGATATATCGTGTAGACGCAACTTAATTGCTTCTAGCGGCAAGTTGTTATTTTTACACAGTTCATGCCCAAACTCAGAATAAACCGCGATACATTCATATCAAAACTGATAACCTTATGTTTTGAGTGACAAACCAATTTTATTCCCGACTGCCCCTCTCAGGCGGGTCGCCCCTCGGACCGATCAGACCTTATCCAAATTGGATCTTGAATAATAAAGAATCGGAGCGATTGGATTTTATTCCTTAAATTCAATTAGCACACAAGGGTCGTGTGTGACTGCAGACGAAAGATAGAGGCATATTATCGTATTAAAAGGGATCGTGAGGGTATATTCGGTCGGGAAGAAAGTGTCTAATCTACTTTCACATGGAAATTTAAATTGCGCGTCTCTATCTTTTGCTGGTTAAATATATATCTATATAAACTTTTGTGAAGGGTTAAGAGTTAGTGTTTGTTCTAACACTACAACACTTCGGCATGTTAATAACAGCACTTAGGTACCTAAACTACTTCGTTAGAACAGCTTTGATTTAATTATTTAAATACATTTTTGGTAAAGGGTTAAAAGTTCATAGAATTAGTAGACATTTAAGTGAACCCCGCATCGCCGGCGCCACATTCAGCATTTAGTACTTAACACAACAGTCTGCTGAACCACATTTATGTAAATTACAGCACTTACACTACTTCACTATTACAGCTTTGATTTAACGGCTGATAAACTGCAGTACTTTTGCTAACAAACTATATCGACGCGATATAATCTCTTACTTACTTGACACTCAATACGAATAGCCCCGATTTAATCGTGAGAATGGACGTAGAAATTCAAAACGATAAATATATATATTGTTTAAATCCGGTCTGCAGTGTGGACAGCGATTCCGTAAATAATGTATTATAAAATATGTATGCGGAGAAACTTTTGAGAGTCTGTTGTAATATATGTATATTGCTAAATGGACTGGAGAATTAGACAGAAACGTTTTTATTTAGTTATGCTACGTTGACAGAAGATGTTAACATTTGCATATGTATTAGACATAATAAGTACGTGGGTATTGAAATTAAATTGATACAACATATCATAATCGACATAAATTAAAGTAACATTATTATTTACCCCTTTTTTTCGAGACCGAGCAACCATGTAAAGACCGTATCTAAACATTCAAAGTAGGGTTACAAAAAAAGGAAACAGTATGGACGGTGTATGGTCGTTATGGTAATTCTTTAATACAGAAAATTATGCGCTAGTAAAAAAATGCATTAACAATAATTAATACGACATCTATTATAATATAATCCGTGTGAGTATCCGACCTGCTCCCCATTAGAGTGAATGTGTTAATAAAATAAATTGCGATATTATCGTCGCCGCGTTTGACATAAACATCGAATTCTACTTAAAGTAATGGAAACGATTTAATGCAGCCGAATCAGAGCGAGCGATAAGACCAGTTTCCTTACTAATGTTCACAAATAGATATTAATTTTCAAAGTGTTTCTCGTATCTTATTGTATGTTTTACTTCAATATGTAAAATAAAAAGCCGTATGTTCGTTTTTTAGTTGATTGCTCATATAAAATATGGTTTTATTTTACAAAAGCTCTTTGATCATGCTTTAAAACCAATCACATGTAAAAGTGGAAAAAAAAATGTAACTAAAACAACACGCTGTATAATAAAGTTAGTAATAAAACGTAATTGCTTTATGAAGTTTCGTAATACCCTGCTCTAATTGAAACCGCATGCTTATCCGTAGGTAGGTACGTATGTACTATAGCTAGTACAATACAATGTTCCAACGTTTTTGTCTATTAACACAACGCTTAATGTACTCGTACCATATGGTAATCATTAGTGGTGGGAAAAAAAAACTAAAAAACACGAAACATACATTAGACACTTTATTAAATTCACACGTGATAAAATTTAATTTAAGTTTCAGTTGGTATCTATTACGACAAATCAAGAAATTACCATGAATTAATTAATATTATGCCCCGCGGTTATGCTTAATGATGTAAGATTATTCAAAGATATTTAGGAGGTATTTATTATTTAGATAGTTTGGGCAATCGTGTTCGATTAATGGATGATGTACCTATGTACCTGGCCTACTTGGAATAAATGATTTGACTTTGACTTTGACCTTACAAAGAGAAAATGAATTAATGTAAGTACTTTACCTTTGATAAATAAATACCAAGACCCCTCCGTGCCTCGGAAAGCACGTTTTAAGCCGTTGGTCCTGGCTTTTATTCGTGGATCTTTGACAGTCGTTACAGGTCATCAGAGGCACGAAAGTTTGACAACCAGGCTTACTAAAGGATATCGTATTATATTACCCAGTAACTGGGTTGTGGAGATCAGATAGGCAGTCGATGTATGTAAAATATTGGTATTCAGCTGCATCCGGTTAGATTGGAAGCCGACCCCAACATAGTTGGGAAAAGGCTAGGCAGATGATGATGACATAATTAGCTTCTTAGCACAGCCCGCCGTGCTAAGAAGATGGGATGGCGCAAGGGTGTCGACACAGGTTGCATCCCACACCAAAGGCCTACCCAATTTCCATTCCGTCTGGCCTCTTGCCATCGTCGCGTACTAAGGCTAAAATCGGGTTCTAAAACAGCTGGCAACCCGGCGGTGAGAGCCAGACGGATGATTTCGTCGTTAATACTGGCGTGCCGTGCCATTCGACCAGCGCTCTTGCTGCAGGATAGGCCATGGCGTCCGAGGCAGTTATCTCCTTCACCGCATTGACAGCGATGAGCCCCGCAAGGAGCACCCAGATGCAAACATGTAGCGAGCCGGATTGTGGTGTCACCCAGCAGACTGCCTATGTTGGGTGACGGTAGCGCTTGAAGCCAGAGGCCTGACTCCCATTCACTCACAGGCACAGCCAGCACTCTCAGCAGTATTGGTGGACCCGTGGACGTATTAATAAGTTTATTCCGTACCAACCTGCAGAGCGGCTCATACCACTGTCTCTGGGAATGGGTTCTCGGGCTGAACCGTATCCGGCAAAGCGACTTTCCAGGCGTTCACCGCATCGGTCAAACACGGCACTTCAGAGCCAACCTCAGAAGGGGTTAACTCTTCGGTGCTGTGGACAGGACAGGAAGCCGGTAGGCTTACACTAGAAATTATGCGGACGCCGAGCCCACCAAACGAATGGATAGTGTGGCTTGCATCCACGCGTAGTCGTCCAATGCCACATTTAAAATTGATGTTAGGGTACTTCGAATAATATGATCGATTTTGTTTAAAAGTTGTGGCTGCTTCCATAAAGAGGAAGACCGAAGAAAATACATAAAATTTGGACCGAAACAGCAATATCCGATAAGAGTGAAAGCCGAATGTAAATTAATTTTAGAAAGTCTATCCGAAATATCGATAAAAATGTTTAATTTTATCGTCAACGAATGTTGAAAAACTGTCTTCTAAAATTGGGGAACCTAGAAGGTGCAGTGAACTTTTTCCAAAACTTTGATATCTGGGGCTATTAAGTTGAATTTCTGTATAGTTGATTGTCTGTCGGTATTGTCACAAAGAAAAATTTTGCATTTGTAGTTGTTGAGGTCAAGGCCGATGGACTGGAACTGCTGCTTTAAGAATTAAAGATCTTTTAGAACGGTGTCTACGTCACCTCCTACTAGTATTCCATCATCTAAATACCACACATTAAATTAATTTAGTTGTTGTATTATGGGATGGATAGCCGAACTGAAAATGACTGGCCCGAGAGGATCACCTTGTTGGCAACCGCCTGCAGATTCCAAATCGTTGTCTTTAAATTATAATAATTTTGATGGAGATAACAGCAGTATAATAAGTAAGTTGAGTAGGTAGGGCAGGTTCAACGAATTTCTTTGAATAGGCTTCATAGTCGACACTCGTGATTCTACTCGTATTACTGCTTTGAAAATTTTATTTATAGATTTTTTGTAGATTGCTTGAAACTTCAATCCTATTGATTTAAAAACCTCCTATCGAATGCCTTTTAAGTACCTAAATATACATAGATGGCCATTCAATGGATGAGCAGCGAATGTCCTATATCCTTGAGTGTCGAGCTCCTATCTATCGTATTCCACGGTCCCTTAAAAACAAACAAAGCTCCAAAGTAATGCGACAGTTACAGTATCCAATATTCATAACCATGTCAGCATAAAGGTGAGAGTAGAACATAATTAATAAAGCGCATGTGCCGGCGGCGCGCCTCAGTCGCGAAGGTGCCAGGAAGAGATTGCGTCGCCGCCAGCTGCTCAATATGAACCAGATTAATGTTTTTGCTCTTAAAATTGTGGAATCCCCGTGTTATTGGACAAATGTGTCCAGCACCTTACAACGTTTCCAATTAGTTCGGATTATAGCTCAGCTTCTAATAGTTCCCACTTTTCGATTGTGTGATAATATAATAAATGAGTGAATTTCTCAGGCGAAAAATTTACGCGTCTAGGCTGAAAACGCAGTGCTGCTTTACAGATAATGCAACGATTTTTTTTCTCAGAATTAAAGAGACGTGAATCTATATGAAGCCACTTAAATTATATTTATAAGACTATTACTTTTTAAGAAAACCATCAGTAAATGACGAATTATCAATTTCTGTGTCTTGTCCACAATCACTTTCATACACAGCATTTGCCTCTCAGTAAGATAATCTCCAACATATTTAAGAAAAAGTATTTTGACTGCGTTAACTAATAATTGACCTACAAGATGCTAATTATTTTTGAATGTTTAGACTCATAGTTAATGAGTACATGTCAACGATAGTTTTGTCCGCGCGAAATTACTAATTTCTGTGGTCATTTTGTTTCGCCGTCCTGAGCTTCCACCAATGAGTTTAAATGAACGATAAATCCCTGCCCGGCAAGAGATTGTCGTGCTTTTACACGCAGTGAGAATGGTAGTGCACCATATCGCCACGTCTTCCCGTCAAAAATGTAAGAACGTGATTTCAGCTTACTCGGAACGAAATTTTGCAATTTCGGTGATCAGGTTTTAAAAAGATTTTTTCAAGAAATAAAGGTATCACTTTTATGCATGCTAAGTAGCCTTTGGTACACATTTAAGATTATAGAAAACAATAGTCATAGCCTTGATAGTTTCTTGTAATTTAAAAAAAATAGCCACGTTTCCAATTTCAGTGGGCCAATTTCTGTGGTTTCCGTGGCATCTGGGTGTCCACGGAAATTACACGACTCCACATAAATTGTACTTATCAATTATTGTACTAATGTTAATGAATGTTTTTGAAAAGAAACAATATTTGTTATGCCGAAATTACTTTGTCAGAACTCATTTAACATACCTAGTTATAGATTACACAGATATACCTAGCATTATCCAATCCATTACATTCTGTTATACTTATATCCCATTATTTTGCTCATGCCTCCTTTCATAATTAACTGTGAGAGTTTAAATTGACTCGGTGTGACGTTTAATAAACGAGTTATGCAGTCTGTGGCATTACTGCTCGAACGGGCAGTATGACCAACCCCAAACCAAGACACCACACGTGGCGACGAGGATGGGATTGGTTTTAGGTAACTCAAATGAAACACAATTTGCAATTTCACTCCGTTAAGCGTGCTGTCATACTGCCCGCTCGAGCAGTAATGCCACAGACTGCATAACTCGTAAAGAAAAAAGATAGGCAAGAAAGGTTAAAAAAGAAGAGCATTGCAGAGCAAAAAGAAGTGAGTGAATCTTTGCGTCACGATGCGTCTGCACCATGAGTCCATTTAATACCAATTTTGAAGAAAGAAATTGAAGCAGTTGCACCTCATATCCGATTCTCCGTCAGGACCATTACCAGAAACAAAAAAATATATAATTCTATATTATATCGCAGCTTCAACTGTACTTGCCAGATTTGTCTCGAGTGATACGACATTACTGCGAATGTGGCCATGTAAAAGGAGCACCTGACGGTGTAGGCGGTGTTCTGAAGAGATCTGCAGATCGTCTGGTTGCCTTCGGCAAAGATATCAACGCTAATTAACGCTTTAGTGGAAGGTCTTCAAACAACCGTCACAGGTGTGCAAATAAAGATTGCTAACGACTATGAAGTGAATGAAAAGGATTAGCTTTTGCCAAAAGTCCTAAAATGTTTCCTAGGGTCTATGAAGATCCATCAGATCGTTTGGGCAAAAACATCCAAAGCGCTTGCAATGCGATCACTGTCATGCACTGATGAAAACTGTCTTTACTATACTTTAGAATGCATTCACGGAAAACATTTAGGTTTCTATGAATTGCCTTTTGAAATCCTGGATAATGCAACGGTCGTTCCACCTGCATCACAATTAGATTCCAGTTTTAAGCCATCAACAATTCATTCATAGATATAGAGGATCTGAATTATTTTACTTTCAAACCAAGAACATACCTCAAGATAAGACCATCAAATGTCCACAAATATTTAAGTAAGTAAGTTAGTTGTTTCAATCAATCAACTCAGCCTATCGCAGTTCACTGCTGGACATAGGCCTCTCCCAGGCTGCGCCACAACACCCTGTCCTCCGCCTTCCGCATCCAGTCTGTCCCAGCCACTTTCTTCAGGTAGTCGGTCCACCTAGCTGGGGGGCGTCCCACACTACGCTTACCGATACGCGGTCTCCACTCCAGGACTCGTCTGCTCCACCGGCCATCGGTCCTTCGACAAACATGGCCAGCCCACTGCCACTTCAGTTTGCTTATTCTGCTAGCTATGTCGGTTAATCCGGTTCTTTTCCGGATAACTTCATTCCTGATTTTATCCTTCAAAGAAACTCCGAGCATAGCCCGCTCCATAGCTCGCTGAGCGACCTTGAATTTGTGGACCAGCCCGACTGTAAGTGTCCACGTTTCAGCAGCGTATGTCATAACGGGCAGGACGCACTGGTTGAAAACCTTCGTTTTCAAACATTGCGGGATAGGTGACAAAAAGACTTGACGAAGTTTTCCAAACGCTGCCCAACCCAATGGATCCTTCTGTCGGCTTCTTTCTCAAAGTTGTGTCTACCGAGCTGGATGACTTGCCCAAGGTAGACATACATACAAGGTATAGGTAGTAATTTGTTTAGGATTTTTTTATTAGTTTCAAATCAATCGTATTATGATAAGTTTTTGCAGATTTAAGCAATACTACACCACGTTGCATTTTTATAAATGCTTATTGAAATTATTCGTATTATTGTCAGTTTTTTTCATTAATAGGTACCTTATCTTTCCTTACATATTACTAAAAATATTTTTTTTAGTAATTCACAATTTCAGTGCACACGCATAATTTCTGTGTCACCAATAAAATTTCTGTGGCTCGCCAATTTCGGTGGCCCAAATAACTCATTATGTAATATATAAGTACAATCCCTTTTTAGAAAATGTATATAAAATGTGGATATGTTGCGCCTTATTGTTAAAGATTTTTACAAAACCTGAAAATGAAAATGTCCATGGAAATTAGGTAAAAAATCGAGTTGTTGAAATTGACTCAAATGTCATTGTCGTTCAGTTGACATTTTGTTTGCACGTTTTGGAGCGACATTGAGGTTAAATTGGTATTGAATGACATTTTCACTAGCACGTAAATCGTTTTTATGTTCGTAAATAGGAATGAGTAGTATTAAAAAGTTACGTGAGCTTTAGCGGTAACCACTCTGTGAAATTGAACCATTATCTGCTCTCTTTACATTCGTCATACGCGTGTTTGTACGCTCTCGGTCGGTTCACGTGTAAATTAAAGTGCTCACAGTTGCCGGCTCGGCATCGCTCTTAAATTGACTGTCCATCAAATCACATATCCTCCGGGACGCGGCTGTCGGTGGGATCCGAACCCACTCGCCCTACGTTTTCCGCTATAGCACTGGCCACTATGCACTCGCGTGATATTGCTTAATTAAACTTTAAGCTTAAAGGAAAATTTAATTTCCGGAGCGGCTCCAAGGGATTATGTTTCTTGTATTTTTATTTGTAATGATGCCGACGTTCTTAATGCAGCTCTTATAAAGCTTCTGATCGTTCATTTTGTACATCTTAAATTAATATAAATTTGTTGGCGGATTAGAACAGCTTTTTGATATTAATTTGGGGAAACGATGTTCCGAAAATAGAAGCCATAAGATGACGAAGAGAGCTTGAGATATGAGTCACAGTTTAATTAAAATGTACGTGTGATTGTGAGTGGGTCGTGGTTACTGAGTAGCGAGTAGCGGAGCGAGTAGCGTGGCGTGTAAGGCGCGTGTGTATGCGGGCGATGGCGTGCGGCGCAACCTTAAAAGCAATATCCGGCGCCGCGCGCGCCGCCCGGAAATGAACCGGAAACGGCGGTGTATTAAGCCGCAGGTACCAGCCCTTCAATTTATAAACGCTTGCGGGCACACTCCAGCTTTTAGCCGCCTCTATTGGCGCTCTACTCTTTTCTTGTGGATATATCCGGAGCGGTTAATTTGTAACTTGCACTTTTTGCAAAGAAAACTGCGCTTTGGATCTAAACCGAAAAGACTTGCTGATTTTAAATTAAATCTTCAACTTTGTGGAATACAAATATAATAAAAGAGACTTATTCAAAACATAGACGAGGACAATATCTAAAATTACATTCTCTCGGCCTGAACTAACAGTGAAATGAAATAAAGTCCGCAAACAAAAGTTTGCAAATCCAATATGATTTGGCGCGTCGGTAAACATCGGCAGCATCCCGGTGATATCGCGAACGAATAACATTAAACTTTGTATGGATTGAATGTAGAAAACCAATTTCGGTGCTCGGCGAGTGCGAGCCGACGGGATGAGGGTGTCAGAACGCTTTGACAGCTCTCTGATTGAAAAATACGGAAACCTGTTTATGGAGCAAGTGAGCTCCCGTGCGCCAGGCTCGGCTGTGGACGATCACGTGGCGGCAGCGGCAGCGGCACGCACTACATTTGCAATTATATCGAGCCATCGCACAACACCGCTCACCACAGTCACCGCGGGACTAAACAATCAACGAATTATTTATTTCAATAGCATTTTGTTCGCTGTTGATAGCACTTTAGCAATTTTCACATGACTGTCAAAAGCCGGTGATGGCGCACGACGTTCATACTTTTTGCCGAAACCGATTCATTAGCGACATCACAACATTGTGTGCGAACCATTAACACATGGTTATGAAATATTTTCTTGTTCGTGTTAATGGCTTGAGGTGACATTTTGAGGAACATTCGTTGACGTGCATGGTTAAGATTATTTGCGAGCAGTTCTTACGTGCCTTGCTATTATTTACTTAGTAACTTTCTACACGTTGACCTGTTGGTACCTATTAGAAGTTATTTTTATAAATAAGTAGGTGCGTAGCCGTAGGTACGAATATTTAGATATTCCAACTTTCATACTGGCTGATGTTAGTCTAAATAATCACCTCGCATTGCGAATATCTTGCTTTGCATACTATCCCCGCAGTAAAGCTGGTCCTCTATATAAAATCAGTGATGATAAATGATCGAAGAACTGTGCACGTTATGAAATATCTCATAAACAGGCGCTCCGAAACGATCTGTGCCACGATATATCACGATTTTGGACATCAGCAACCAGCTATTGGAATTCTGCAGATGATTTTCCTTAAGAATTTATACGCGCAGTCGGACGAACCAATCGTAGTAAGGATTTCGGGATATGAGATCTGCGATTCATTTAAAACGGCGAAATTAAACGTCTAGCAGATTACCAGTTGGGTCGTTTGGGGATTACACAGAGATAACCAAGACGTTTATTGAACTACTTTGAGAAACTTTTATTAAATTTATATCTTATCAGTTCCCAGATCATTTAATAGGAAATATAATTTACAATCGCTTCGAAAGGCAGTTTGGAGTTTGCTGAAGTTCTGATTTAGTTTAATAATCTAACTAGAGTTTTATTATGATTTGGTTGCTATGAGTCTGATTGAAGTTTAGTTTACCTACTTTAGAATACTTAAATCAGCTCTAGTTTTTATTAGAGTGGCCTTTGTTACGAAAATAAATGAACACGCTCGTTACAAAACACGAATTTCCTCTAAAAAACCACTGACGAGTTTGGTCATGTAATAAAGCTATTTATAATAAATTAAGGTATTGTGTAGAGCGTCGTTCGCGAGTAATGTGCATGCATTTAAATTACGCTCAAATGCGGCATATGTGACGTACGGGAGGGTCGGCGGCGCGGGCGCGTCCTCCCTGCACCGACATCACACCCACATGAGAAAAGATTTGTTATTGGGAACACACGAACTTCTAAAACAATCATTAGACAGTGGAAATATAGGTATGTGAAGGTAGCGATAAGATATAAGCTCGGTGAAGGAAAATAATAAAGACTTTTTATGTTATAATTTAATAATGAAGAGCTTAAGTAAAATATTCATAGTGAGTATGTTATGTTGGTAAGCCAGCATTAAATGAAAACGTAAAGCTGTCTCCGATTTCTTTAGAAAGCGCCGCACGAAACTCCATTGTGCTCAATTGAATCGCGTCTTAATTACAAAACGGGTGAATATTTAATTAAAAACTTTCCGCACGCGAGTAATTCCTTATTCCATGTATACGAGATTGAGTCAGCGTCGATTCCTCTTTTCTGCGAAGCCGTCGACATTCGACAAGGGTTTTTAATTGAACGTCGACCCATTGTGCTCGTTAAAGCGATTCTGAGTTAATCACCACGTTTTTCGTTCGGCGTAATGGAAGAAAGTAATTATCAATTAACTGCTCGATAATGGATTGCGGCCGCTTATCCGCCGGCTTATCTCGACGTGTAACGACCCACTCCCCGTTTTATCTTTTTAATAATGAATTTAAATCATCAATCATTTCTACGGGTTGTGTCAATATCGGATATTATGTCGTTGCGCGTCGTTGTGGGACATTTGCACGCGCATGGTGCTGCGCCAATAATGTAATTAACTTGAATATTGTAAAAAAGTAGCGGATAATAAAATGTCGTGGTGACATTAGTTGGATATTTGGGTGTGGCTGCCTGGCGCGGCATGCTATGCGCGCCGTGTGCGACCGCTATTGCGAAAACGTGAAGCGCGGCGGCAGATGACGTGATATTGTGCCGTGAATTAGCATTGTAAATGCAATCACAGGTGTCAACCCGACACTCGCTCGTCGAATTTATGCACCTTCCGCTCCGGCCACTATGAATATAACAATTTATTGTCTATAAATAACGATTAGCATCCTACGCCACCCTTCTAATGAAACCATTAAATTATTCAGTTATTTCAGAGGCTTTGGTGGAGGTTTATATCGAATGTGTAGCGTATGTAGGTATAACGAGATAAAAATAAAACCGCTTCGCATCGCTCTATGCCTTGCGGAGGTAAATGTCAGTCTCTCGTTCCCGTTTAATCGCGTTTAATAGCCTATTTGCCTAGTGACAAGAATGTCTACTGACAAGTGTACAAAGTTTCACATCAATCAGAATTATCCGCGTAGAAACCGGATTTTGTTATTGTGTGTTGTCCGACAAAACAACCATTAAGCGGATTAAACATGTACGGAACCAATTAAGGCCTTAAAAGCCGACAGCGTTGCTTGTGCGCCGGCTGCGGGGCCGCTGGCGGGCGGCTAGCGGCTGACAGACCGCCGCTATTAAATCTCATTAAAATACCTAGTGGACGACGATCACGAACACTTATTTACTGCACTCGAGCTAAGTTATTGCAGCTTAAGTCAACTTACAGCGCTGCAGCGCCACAATCAGCCTCGCTCGTCTGCGCGTTAATTAGCTACATTATCGCTTGAATCTACAGCGACGTGTTACAATGACAATTATGTGGGGGAACTGTACCGCAAGCGATCTACGCTAAACTATATGTGTGCTCCATCTACTCGTTACTTATAGAGTAAGGGCCGTTGCACCCTGATACACTAGTTTCCTTTTACTTATTTTGTTATTCCAGTAAATTAAAAAATTAACTTGAGGTTACCTAGACGGTAATTAAGTATAATTCCTACTGACATATAAGTTGTTATTTCAATTTTGATTACCTGAAAAACACGTAATCGAAGTTGACAGCCAGCAAGCAAGTAAACGTGTTCTGTTGATATCTAAAGTTAAAGGATACAAGTAATATTAATTAAGAACTGCCCTTTTAAAATGTTATCATTATAACAGACTTAACTTCATTACTTGATTGAATGGTTTCTTAATGCCTGCGTCATTTAAAATAATTATATGAATGAATAATCAAGTTTTCCTTTTCACAATAAAGAATCTACATACATAACATGTTCGTGAAATAATTTCTAGGAACTTATCCAATTAATTTTAATTATGATACCATGAAATATTTTTTACAAATGAGAACTTTTTTGTAAGCTAATTTGAGCAAAGTAGGTTGTTAGGTTTCATTAATATTTATGGGTAAAGAATTAGTCTCTACATAGTGACAGCGTAATTGAACTCCCCTTGGAAGAATGGCCCTTCTTACACAATATTTATGATTACATTCGCTTCTTAACACACGCTGTAGAATAATGTTATAAAGTAGATTGAATATTGGGTTCACAGAGGACAGAGAGTATGCGACCCAAATATTAAATTAAGCACAGCATTAAACGAAATCTTTGCCGACATTTACACAAGTTGTGTGTCATGGGTGAATTGATGGCGTGAAACACACCATTACGTCCGGTCCACTCAATTATAAGAGTACGGCTTATGGCGGCGAGTTTTATGTGCTAAATTATGCAGACTGTCTGGCTTAATTTGCGCAAATTACATTTCAACCGGCCGGCGGTTTCGCGCCTCGCCCGCGTCGTGGTCGTGGGCAGATTAAAGCAGGTTCGATTTTGATTCACATCTATGTAGGTACCTTCATATCCTACTAATTAGTGGTTCGTTGTCGCGGCTTAGAAGTCATCGCATTATTATTGTAAAAATAGAAAGTACGCCTTATAAATGTCGCAATTAAACGAACCTTTTACGTTTTTAATTACATACCTATACTTATAATTACTAATTAACATCAATGATTGCAAACTTTTAACCAGGTACAACTCAGCAGAAAATGTCACGGATGACGCAAATAAAATGTGAATAAAAATACAGTACCGTAGGTTAAATAAAAAGTCAAAACAAATGTCTGAAAAATGTAGGTATTCTTTATATGCAAGTATTTTTAACTAAATATTTACCTACTACGTAATAGTCCAGTCATTTGGTAGTTTCACCTGGAAAGAAAATTGAAAATTGAATTTTCAAAACTCCCGGAAAACTTTCCAGGTAAGCACCAAACACAGAACAGACAAAGAGGTTTTTCTGTTCTGTGGCACCAAACGACACCAAACTACCTACTATAAATAAGGGACAATGAACGTAAACAGTGCATTACAAACAATAATGAATATTGCATTAATACCTTACTCTTTGTTATCGGCTTCATGAATAACGAATTAGAGTTCAAGTCGAATAACATTTAGAAACATTGAATAATACGCAAATAATCGTAGATACGATCAAATCGGGCACGCAACGTCGCGAGGCAATAAAGGTAATGTAGGCAAGGTATTTGCCAATATCCTCGTGGAGTGGCCCTCCCAAATATCTTGAGATTGTATTCCCCCTACATAAAAATTGTTCCGGAATAGAGATACTACCCGGATAAATATTCAATTTCACTACGGACGAAAAAGATTTGATACCTTTGGTACCTACCAGGTTTATTGGATGATAGCCTTTGGAATGGTGTGGATAATCATATTCATAGTTTTTCGACAAAATATAGATGAGTTTTTAGATGAAAATAGTTTTTGTGCGCTAACGGTGACCTCCCGATAGCGATCCAAATTCCATCACGGGCCTACAGGCGACACACGATTCTTGATCGAATTTACAGGCAAATGATTTACAATGAAATTGCTGAGGAATATTTTTTTATTTATACCAAACGGTATATACGCAAAATTATCTACGTAGGTAATTAAATTATTCATTTATTACATTGAATAGTCGTTAACGCGCGGAGGTCAAGTTAACAAAGTTTCCTGTAAATTAATATTGCTGTAAAGAAAAACCAAAGGGTGGCACAGTTTATAAGAAACGCTCGTCTGTCCGCGGCACATCCACTAGTCGCGCGACCCTCTTGAGAGGTAAAGAGAGAACGACATGTAGATGAAAAGGGCAGCTGAATCTAATACAATCGGGGAAAGCGATACTCGCTACTATGTTAGGGTTGACGACGCTCTCGCCGTTTCGGAGAATGATATTGTGTATTATTTCGAATATTCTGAAAGGTTATTGAAAAAGTTTTCGTTGCGAGTTTTCTTTGACCCGTTTGTTTACCGAATAATCTAAAACGGGTCATATGAACGTCATAATTTGCATTACTGATGGATAGTTGGACAATAATGTGGATATAACACAAACTGTGCAATAGTTTGTTCCTTTAAGGCGACGATAACTGACTTTTAATGATTTTAAACTGAAGATCACGTCTAATCGAGTAGTGTTAATGATTTGGAAAAAACATATGTTAAATTAGAGCATCTTCTCAATAGTTTAATATGTGAATATTTTAGATAACTTACCGTATGTTTTTATTACACAATTAGCAATTTGTAAAGTTATGTCTAACGCGGATAAAAAAGTGAGAATGACGCATTAAAACTATCAAGCATATTTTTATGAAACCTTCACCAGTTGAAGGATACTTAAATATTTATCTTTTAGTATACGTGTTCTAATGTAATACCTTTTGTTTTATGTATAATAAATTAATAATGCATCTAATTCGGGACAGCACTCCTTGATGGGCGAGTCCTATTACTGGGTAGACATACGACGCGTTGCTTGAGCTCAGCACAGAACACGCAAGCTAATATAACCACTCAAGGCCTTTAGCATATACATATCTGTGTTTTAAGTTGATCGAATTACTTTCAGCCACCCTATTAAGTTAGCTAGAACAAATTCAAACAACAAACAATTCTGTATTTATGCCCCATTTCGTATCACACGCTGATAACTACAGGAAAGTAGTTAAAGAGGAATGTAAAGTTTTATTGCGTTCCGTGATACGGGCGCGGGCGCGCACAAAGTATCGCATTGTTAGCAGCCCTAGTGCGCGGGGGCGGGGTGGGGGCGGCCGGGTATTGAATGAGATTGCTTCTTACTTCGGCAAATGGATCACGTAGTGGATGAGATGTCACAGTGTTTTAAGATCCCAATTCGACCGATCCGTTATAGCCTCTACTTATATGTATAGCGCTAACAGGCTGCTCTATTAAAAGCTCGATATTAGGTTATGTTATTAGTTCTAATAGGTAGAGTCAACTCGGTTGAAGAACAAATATGTTAATCAAACGTAGCGTGTTTATTTAGGTGGTTACATTTCAAATTAGTTTTAGGAGAGTCGTGAAGAGCATTGTACAATTAACAAGTCGGTACAACACTATAATACTTGAACGTACCAAGTTGGGTGTTTAAAGTATCCATTATGTAATCAAGTAGATACATTCACACCCAGTAATTGGGAAATTCCCGAGCCGGGCCGCCGCCGCCGTAGCCACGCCGGGGCGGGCGGCGCGGGCGGCCGGCTGCTGAAAAACAATTTCACGCCAAATCTTAGCTTGTGTTTTCCTATTTCCTTTTTATTTATCTTTTAGTCTTTCCTTTTCTCGAGAATCAATTTCACGGATGAGCGTCGCGATGATCTGAGTTCAAAAAGCGCGAGGGTTGTACGTTGGCCGGGTGCACGTGTGCAGGCCGGCCCGATCCGCCGCGCCGGGCCGCGTCCGTGCCGCCCGTGCCGGCCGCCAGGAGCGCGTCTCGCTCTGCTCATTACCCGGGTGACGCAACGCCGCGTCTCGATAATAAGCTTTCTGCTCGCTGCTCCTTGTGATTGGATGGGTTATGCGTGTGTTATCTGCGTGTGCTACTCATGATATATCTCGCCCAATTTTCTTTTACATCGCTTCTAACGCTTTTAACCATTTTTCAATCTACGCTCTAGGTATGCCTGTGTATACCGACAGTTGGATGTAATTAAATTTTAATCGCGAAATCGCTGAATTAATGACTGTGAAACAATGTTGTGTAATTTACTGTATCGTACAGCTAAGTACTGAATAACAGTGATTGTTTTGGCGCACACCCAGATGGCAATGCGCATTTTGCTGACGTGTATAGCGTGAGCTGCAATACTCGTTCGTACTCCGCATTTTATTTACTTGCATCTTTTTAATTCGGGTCTGAAAAGTTGAGACTGATGTGGTTATTTGTCTGTTTGTAACCAACAATAATACTTAATGTTGTGGTGAAATCAAAATAAAGTGCTGACATGAGATGCCTTTTAAACATTGAATCGGGCCGGAGCTCAGCGGGCCGGTTGAACCGCACGCTTCAAAATTGTCGGGCCCAGGCGCCGGCGCTCCCTCGGAATTGACAATTTTACGGGCGGTTTATTTCCGGACACCGAACTTCCTTGGTCAGAGGCGCTCCCTCTGGCCGCCTCCCCAGACACCCTCAACCCCTTCGCTTAGCGCTGTTTGTCTGCAGATACACACTTCTAAAACAAACAAAATTAGATAACACCACTTTGTCTATTCAAAGTATTTATCGAAATTTCACTTTGTACTAGAGCATTAAGCGGAAGGACTATTTTAAAAGTTGCTAAGATACACTCACAAGCTATCTACATAAAATTTACATTGTATGTAAGTGTCTTAAGCGAAAGCTTCCCACTTAAAAGCTCTACAAATGCACTGAAAGCTCTTTCGCGCACTAATCCCAAACCTTTTAGCTGCAATCAAAAGCCCCGAGCGCTGTGTGCGGGGCGCGCGGCGTGGCCCGGCGACGTCATGCTTGTGGAAGCGACTAGGAATTTAATTTACATTTTTAATTAAGTTAAATTTTGTTCGAAAAGCTTTCACAGAATAGGAGTTTTCTTGATTAGAGTTCAGCTCAGCCTGAAGTTTGAGATTGATTAGTGGAGCTTTAATTGCTCTTCTCCGGTGAATAATGAATTCGATCAGCGGAGTCAGAAGGGAGTGTCTAACAGATTACGTTGATGCTAATGTATCAAAATGATTTTGATTCCTTACATACATTTTTTCTAGGCTACAATATAATTTGTACTCACAGCTTTTCGAGATTTTCATTCGTGACTGTTAGTATAACGGTGGGTAGGTCCATGTTTCGCCTCGCGCAGTGTTTGACGACGCGCCGGCCGGCTGCCACGTAATTGATGGCTAGGGTGAATTTTAACGTAATGCTGCTTAATTGATCGTGTTGATAACATAATCATAATGGACCTAATACCTGCTGATAGTCAACCACGACACCCTCCCTCAGCAGAGTGCACAGATGGGCTTTTCCTTACACCCCTCAGCTTCCCTAACACTATTAGCGATTTAATTGATACTTTTGTCTGTAATGGGCGGCAAATGTTTTTTGACAATGTTATTAAAGTGTTTACTGTTCAAGAACCTCGGTAATTAACATAATTTGTATCGTATAATTTTTTAACATCCGCTTATCGCTTGTCAGACAAACGACCGACGCGAATAAAATTAGCCGCTTTATGGCGTTGTGTAGCTTTCTCTCGAATTAAAAAACACTTCGATGGGCGCATATAAATCGAAAAGGGCACAAAAGATCGGTATTATAGCCGACGTAAAAGCGAATAAATAATCGACTTCCGCGAAGTACTCTCGGCGAGAACAAGTCGAGAGCCGGTGACGTACGATTTGACGTAGAATATTTTATCCGGTATACTGCGACGCCCGTCATCCATTCCACTTATCCCGGCACTCTGTTGAATTTTTGACACGTCGACGGAGTACTGCCCTTTTCTTCAGGTGGTTTAGTGGGGCAAAGTCCTTTAAATTCGCATTATGTGTTGGGCGCTGCCGCGGGGATCGTTTGTCAGCCTCACACTACAAGTAGCGACAGATTACAGCGGGGGACGCTACATTCTTTGTGTGATTGTTGTCACGTAAGTCGAGAACACGCGATTGTTTGCGATGTAATAAAGAAGGGTTTTATGTGGGTGGTTAAACTCGAGGTATTGTTAAAAAGATAACCGGCAGCATTACTGATTGGTGCGGCCCGAGAGCGGCGCAGCTGTCCGTCCCCACCCGCCGATCGGACCGAATCCGGCGCACAGCAATCCATATTAGATTTGCCCGCTCTCTCATATCCATTCTGAGATGTTCATATTTTATTGGGGCCAATAAAACGGATTCATGAATATGAGAAATGCATAACGAATACCGTATTTATGGATGGAGGCGTGCTCGCTCCGGCGCGCTCCGCGGATATGTCGCGGGTAATTTGATAGCCGCCTTTGTAACAGGTGCTGATGGGAATTTCGATGCGGTTATAAAATTTTTTCATTCCACTCAAGTTTGATAGCATATTCTGTTTTATTTTATGTTTGTACATTATGTTATTTTTGACAGATGATTTTCAATGTTTTCCAACGCCTTATAAGCTTTTATTACCCACACTATGCCATGTGTTAGTGCTCCGGGCGGCGCTCCATTATACGGGTTAAATTAAATTAGCTGACGAAACTCCGCAGGCGTGATGGGTATCGATATCTAAACATGATAAAGCAAAAACTAAATTAATTTGATGGTTTTTTTTTTGGAGTATTAATTACATCTATGTAGTTTCTCTAGCTAATTTAATTTGACCATGTAAATTAGGTAAGAAATGATTTTTATAATACCTTGTTTCTGAATAGCTTTGAAGTTAAAACTTGTTGCAGTTTATTTCAGACTAACCCGACGTTCGCACGGACGTAAAAAATAGCGGCGGGATTTTATAGCGCACTGGATTTTCAACGCTCTGCTTAGCGCCGGGAGTTGAAAATCCAACAGTGTGTCAACACCGAGAGTTGAAAATCTAGTGATCGATAAAATCCCGCCGCGATTTTTTTACGTCCGTGCGAACGTCGGCTTATAAAGCACAATGAGCCTTGATTCAATTCATGTATGAAAGTTGAGATGTGATAATCTGATAAGCCTTCGATGTTAAAGATAGATACTCAATGACTCGCATTGTACCTTCAATGGTTGGCATGTATCAATGAATGGTGCACATGAATTACCGAAGCGGCGTGGACATGCTGAATGCCAGCATTCGCCAAATAACAGGTGTCACCACAATTATTAATGGCACTTTGTTCGACACCTACATAGGTAGCATCCGGACGTAAGCGCCGAGTTAGCACTTGGCACTTACCCCGCTGACATCTTTACTTTCTCATGCTTGAGTTTTTTGCCACATTGTTTGGGAAGTGGTAGAAAATCTACTGGTAGAAGACATTGGCGTTAAAATCCCGACAGAAATCGAATGTTGCATCTGTACATTCTGTACCTACTCTATGAACACTACTATGAAGCTACTCTATGTATATTCGATGGATCAGTATTGTCTATAAATTAAATATACCAAAGACACTCATAAGTTGCGCCGGCGCCGCCGGAAGCCTATAAATCGTTTCAAAGTATTCCAAAGATGGATCGCTTCATTGCGACCAGTGGCCCAGATGATAAAGAAGGGTCTTCCGACGTTTGTGAGCGTATTCCTAGTACGAGATGATTCTCTTTCGCTGGCCTCTTTGTAGTCACCAAACATGAAATACACATCAGCCCTCCAGAGTTTGTCTTTTATTGTTGAAGATCTATACTAAAACTTTAAATGTTTCCCCTTTCGTCAATTCATCGGCATTTTATAGTAGTGGGGTCTTGAAATAAGAAGCAGATTGATCGAGTCATTTTCCAATAAAGATTGTGACCAATTTTGTCAATCCAAGTCCTTTCACAAAAGTTTGCACAAGTTACTACCATTTATGGCGTTGGAAAATTGATGACATCCAATATGCACACGAGACAAGCCGCAAGAGATATTAGTGCCTCCCCAAGTTTCAATTTACAGCTTTGCTTGGCTTGGACGTCTCAACCTTCACGGAATAACCACCAGATAGTGCGTTTGTTATTCATGTTACAATTGAAATTGGACTCTACAGCGTATTTCTAAGACAGAAAATTATTATGTGGAGCTCCAATTGTGTTCGGTTATTGGAAAGAGGACCCTAGTATGTAGTTTATAGAGTACAGTTCATGCAGGGTCCTTGTTGCCTGGTTGGTACCGTTTGACGGCAGTTTGTCGGAGTAATAAGGTCTCGCGGAGTGGACGTAAGGAGAGGATATCGTTTATTCTAATGAGGTTTCGTAGCTAGACGCGAGCTGCTGGAGCTCGCTCTCAGCGTATTACCTTCCTTCCAGCACTGGATGGAATTCTTTGTAAATAAGGATATCTTTTGCATACAACATCGATGTAGATGCATACGTACAATTTGGACGTAAGTGCTGGAAACTGACTTGGAAAATTTGATTTTGGAGTTGGGTAGCGTTCTGTCCTTAATAGATAATGATGATTATGTTTACAGTAGGTATCTACTGTAAACATAAATTAAGTTGTAAATTATTAAAATAGTCTGTCTGGAGTAACTTCAGACAGGGCGCTCTCAGAACTCCGCTCATGACATGACTTGAAACAGGAAACTAAGAAAATATCCTAGCCGGGGACCGCAAAGAACGCATAGATCATAATTAGTGGTTTTGTATCAATTAAACAACATTAACACAATTATTTTATCCTGCACGAACTGATTTCAGTCGTAGATAAGCTACACTTTAGCATTTCTGTAATATTTTGTAGCTTTGTTCTAACGATAAGGCAAATAATAATACTTTATATTAATATAAATGTCTGCTCATCATTAAAAATTGTCTAAGGGGCTCTGCGAGTTGGCTTCGGACCCTCTTACGTCTTCCCAAGGTCAAATGTCAAATACACTTTAAATAATGAATACAATATTAATAATTCTAGTTCAGAATTAATTTAACATACATCCATAAAGGTCTAATTTAAGAAGGTATATATAACAGTCATGAGTTCATGACACAGACGATCGTTTTAAATGAAGGTTGATTTGATATTTGACAGTTATTTGCTATTGTTTCAGGATCCAAGTATCGTTGTGTGATGCGCGACTGACGACCGCGCCATGATTCGAGATCCTCCGGCCATGCATAAGCCCGACAATGCCAACAGTGAGTACACATCTTTGTTCATACACTTTACACTCTACAAATAAAATTACGTGGCAAAAAATCTCCGTGTGTGATCCTTCAATATATATTAGGTATGAGGGCGATAAAAAAATCACAGAGAATTATATTATTTTTATGTAATTTCGGCAACCCGTCACAGAAGGCATTGATCACAGCCAACATGCGCATTGAGCACAGGCAGTGATCAATGCCTTCTGTGTATGAGAAGAGGCTTTTTGTCTTGGGACATTAATAGGCTGCTTATTATTATTTTATGTAATTAACTTTAGCAATGTTCTCGATAATTTTTCTTCCTTCACCTTTATGGTAAACGTGCGCTCGAAAGGTCAAGAGCTGAGCTGTGTTCTGTAATTAAACCATATTTTATTGCAATTTGTGACCGATGCAAACATGATAACCTGTCGTGTTTAAGTGAAGCACCCGTTTGTTAATACAATGCAAACTTTAATAGCGTAGTAGTCTTAAGGCGACGGTAACCGACTTTTAATGATTTTAAACTGAAGATCACGTCTAAACGGGTAGTGTTACCTAATGATTTAGAAAAAATATGAATTGAATATTTTAGATGATGTGTTTATTACATAGTGTAGGTAATTAATCTGTAAAGTTAATATGCTAACGCGGATAAGAAAACTGAGAATCACGCAAAAACTACCAAGCGTATTTTTATGAAACCTTCTCCATTTTAAAGATAATTTAATAATTTATCTTTTAGTATACATGTTTCCCTTCACCCTTAAATTTGGGACAGCGCTGCTGGATGGGCGAGTCCTATTACTGGGTGAACGTACGACGCGTTGCCTGAGCTCAGCCCGGAACACGCAAGCTAATCACTCAAGGCCATTGGCATATATCTGCGTCTTAAAGTATATATTTATTTGCATACAATACCTATGTTTTTTTTTAATTTAAAGACCAGTGTTTACGAGCTGTTAACGGTCTTGAACATTGATTGATACATTGAATACACGTTATGAATACTTAAGGAGGAGTACTTTACGTTAAATAATCCGAGCTAGTGCGCAAAAAGTAAATCACGGAACAAAAAATATAAGCAGAGACGTTTTCGTTTTGCCGACGTCAATTTTTTCATAATATTAGGACAAACAGGTCGCGAATAAAACGCGGGAAGGGTTGTGCCATAAACCGCCCAGTACCGACCGTCGCGATATTAAAAAGGGGACGAACGATATTGCAATATCACATTTATGCGAAATGTCCGACACCCAGATCGTATTGATAAAAATAAGCGATTTTTTATTGTGCCCCACAAACTTGTACGGAGTGTGTTTTTCCACAGTATTGCTGATTGTAGTCTGTGTGTTCTTGAGAGGCTGATGGCTGATATAAAATGGTAAAGATTTTGATATGACAGCATTAAACGAGATCCCGTTTCCTCCAGCCAGATGAAACAATATAGAGTTTATTTGAGAGGAAGTTGCACAGTCTGAAACTGAAACACATTGAAATGTTATAGCGATGATAGCTCGTGTGACAAAATTGAAGCTTAATTTAATTTAAAATTTTTCATTATTGAGCTTTCTTGACTCCTGGTTCTTTGGCAACAATGTTTAGCCTTTGTCCAGATTCCGAATTAGACTCCAAATATTCGAATTAACTTTTTAAGTTGTAGTAAAAAGAAAATGAAAGGCTCTAGCTTTAGGGGGATTCTTAGAAACTTTCAATTCAATATCATCCAAGAGTAAACACTTAAAGTTCTTTTCAATCCTCGGGATTAAATGTACCTAATACTAAATAGTGTAAACATGTCACGGCCCATCGATTTACTCTCGCCAGTGCCGGAGACTGCCGCATTGGACAATTTCGCACACGTGGTTATTACCCCATATTTCACGATAACGTAGTTATCCATGAGGAAGATTTCAATTTCTTCAGGAATAACAAAACAAATTCACATGAGCATCAAATGCAGCGCGGGCACCGGCGGAAAATTGCGGAGACAGTGCGGGTGCGAGGCGGCGCGGCGCGGCAGCGTGGCGTGGCGGCAGCGGGCCAGCGCCCGCGGCTGCTCTGGGCGGCCCTGATAAAATTTATGGCCACTTCCCCTTTAAAACAATATTGAGGGCTCAGTTGGGATTTATGTCTCGCCGCTGCTGCAGCGACTCAATTTATTCTTCAATTTTTCATACAATAACTCACACACGTATTACGAGTGATGGATGAAAAGGACTAACTTTCGGGCTTTAATAAGAGCCTCCAGATGCGAATCTCCAAATTGGCTGAAGTTTATTGCCCACTTATGTCAGGCTTAAGTTTCGCCCGGAGCCTTTCTCTGAGAAAATAATTTATGACGTAGATTGTCTCGACTTTGTATACGTTTGATTGTCGTTTTGGGATACGATGATCTAGTGATGTGCACAACGAACTCACCTACTTTTAATTTTGGTCCACACAACTTTTTTTTTTAAATTTATTCTAAGGGTTTATGCAAAGCAAAGTTTTAAACATAAGCAATAATATATGTAAGTAGCACTGGAAACAGTATTATCCTTGGCAACTCATAAAATTAAACTTCATTTAAATACTGTAAAATTTAATGAACAATCTATAAGTAAGAAGATGTAGGTATGTCCTAAAGAACATCTTATCGATGAACGCTGTGAGTTATTAGGTAGGTAGGACTATACTTATTAAGTACATAATTTATAATAGGTATAATGAATATGTCCATTGAATAATAATTTATTATGAATGACTGAGATAATACAATGACTCTTTAGGACATACAACGGTATAGCGATATTATATTATTGAAATGATATTTCGATACGTGTACCTATTTTATCGATACCTTATTACTCAAATAGTACAACACTAAAAGCCGTAGCAAAAGCGAAGAATGAGTGCTGAATATAAACAAGGACTTATTTTAACTGTATGTTATTAATGTTATTATGTAAGAATTAAATCACTCTTCACAATATGACGTGAATGTAAAACTCGTTCATCAAATTTGATGAAGCTATATTCACTATCTATATGAGTTCATCTACTACACTTCCTAGATAGAAACTTACATACATCTACTTCTAAATTGAATATGTAGATTACAGATCTACAGAAGTACAGACTGTGTTAACAAGAAAAAAATGATTATAAAGGAAACAAATTTCTTCATGCGTAACTAGTCAGTTTTTGTGTTAGATAACAACTACGCAGTCTATGTGGTCTGCTGCATTCATCAATAATGGAACTAAGTATCACGCTCATAATCATTAATTTCCATAATTAAATCTATTTGTTTAGACAACAATTTTCTGTTCAAGTTGAAGCTGATTAATCTTCGCAAATTGCTAAGCCGGTCTCTTTTTATACCAGTAATGAAAAGCAATTAAGATACGGTTTTCTGCCATCAAATAATTGAAATTTTAATTGCTGAAAACTCTTTCCTTAGAAATCGTTTACCACTGCCATTAGGCTTAATTCAAAAATTAATTTAAACTTTCACAAGGTTGAGCTGGGAAGCGAGCACCGGCGTAAAAGCAATATCAATTTCATAATTTTAATTAAAAAAAAACTAACTTCTGTGATGACAAAGTCTCGTACTTTTTTAATAACGGAAATGTTAACGATGGTGGCAATAGGGGAGGGTGGGGCTTGTTGCAGGGTGCGTTCTGTTGCCATAGGTCAGTCGGAATTTTAATAAGGCGTCTGCGCCTTCACCTTTACACCTCGTTATTTGCCGCTTTACGGGCAACTTGTGAGATTTACAAGTAACATTATTCTCTGCTAACTACCATAACGAGTTTGATCACGATTAAGATACTAATAAGATCCAGGACAATAAATTTATTGATGTTTGGAAATTAGCTTCATATTTTGTTTTATAATTTGCATTTTCATAAGTAATAACAGTCGCTCGGGTCGATCGATCAGGTTAACCTACGCTTGCTGCGGTTGGTGCGTGGATGGGTGACCATCTTCATATACCAAGACACCTCCGTGCCTCTGAAACCACGTTAAGCTGTTGGTCCTGGCTGTCATTCGTGGATCTTTGACAGTCATTACGGGTCGTCAGAAGCCCGAAAGTCTGACAACCACTCTTACCAAGGTAGGTATATCGTATTACCCAGTAACTGGGTTGTGGAGGTCAGATGTAGTCGCTCCATGTAAAATACTGGTATTCAGCTGCATCCGGTTAGACTGGAAGCGGACCCAAAATAGTTGGGAAAAGGCTAGGCAGATGATGATTTTCATTGCCACTAAAGGTGATAGGGTCTCATATCTACAAAGTATTTCGAATTTAGTCGCATCAAATACAGGCCAAGAGCTTTTTTATTTGGAAAGTTTACGTAGGTATATCTGACTGAAACTGAAAAACTTTTAAATAAAGGTATAAATTATGCTTAGTTAACAGTCTCACACACAGGTGGAAAAAGCCATGCTTTTGCCTCGAAAATTATCTAATCCGGATTGAATCTCAATCCGACCACACTTTTAGGACGAACTCATTCGTGCTTCTAGAAATCAGATCAGAAATTCTGGACTTAAATCCCAAATCAATACGCGGTAAATGATACTTTTAAAGATATACTCTAAGCAGAGGAATATGACGTAGCTTGCTCTGAAGACGGTGAATGACTGAACGATGAATCCAAATGTATGAACAAGCAAAGATTTAAATCGCTAGATTTGCACTCATTGTACTTAGTCACGCTAAAAAGACAGTGTCCATACTGAGAAGAGTGAGCTCACACATTATTAAATAGCTCACACATAATTCATGACAATCAAGTCGAGCCACTACATCATTGTGTTTCAGAGGTGTCAAACCCAAACAGAAATACGACTATCTTTTGACGCGGTAGGGCGAATCTAACGATTTAAATCTTTGCGAACAAGCTCCTCTTTTAATAAACTGCAAAAACATGCATTCCTGATGGACAGATGGACACGTTTGTCTAACGCAATAGATGCTATCGCCTGCATTTAGTAACGTGTGTAACGTTATTGAGGGCGAACATCCTGCCCGTTATTTTTTACATTTTAATCGCTATTAATGCAAAACCCGCATTTGGTTAAATCTAATTACAGCCCGCATAATGGATATCGCAACAACGCAATCAACTCCATTGTTTAATGAGTGACCGGCGACTAAAACTAAATAAACTGTACGACCATTTAGAATAGCTGCAACCACAATCATTATACAAATCCATTAGTATCGTACTTTAGATTATAGCATATGATTATATTTGTTTTCGTAATTAAATTGAATAAGTGGTTTCTGCTATAGCAATTGCGTTTGCGTTAGATGGAAATTTAATTAAATATGTAAGTATGTTTAGTTTATCCGTAGAATACATTAAGGTAATTAATTTCAGTCTTTGTATCGTTAGTCGTCATCCTTTCGTTTTCCGGAACGTTGCCAAGGTCTGTCTGCTGAAAGGAAGTGATCGTGAGTCGTGCACTCATTAGTAAACATACGCTCAGATTGCTTATTCGTAATTACGGTTTCTGAGAAAACTGAAGAACTACTTGTGCTAACGCTGTGTATAAATTATAGTGTATTGCTTTATTTGTCCCTTAAAGCTCACGAGATCGCATAGCCAGGAGTGCATCAGCCTTAAAGCAATTTCTTGCATAATAACGTTCAAATGTATCAGCGAATACAGAACACATTTTACGTAGTCGTAACGATGCAATTTGGCATCTTATTGTAATAGCGAATAGTTAACAAAGCGAGCGAGCACTCTTCTACAATTTCAACATGCTAATAAGTCCACGAAATATATTCCAAAATATTAATTGCGTACTATTTAGATGAATTATTTCCTGGCATTCTATAGGAAGGAAACCTATGGTGAGCATCGACACTATGATAACTATCTAACTATTGCAAGCAATTAAATTGCGGCTCCAATATTTATGATTTCATGCACGAGCCACTTTATTGGTGTAAATCGAAGTAGCTACGTATTCCGATCATTTACCACAAAACCTTGTAGAAATCTTGTTCCAAGAATGATGCATAGTCAATGTAGACATGTAACGTTAGCATATAGGGATAGCAACTAATTGCAAAACGTAATGAACGATTGTAAATTACACGGAATGTACGCGGAGTGCTCGTGATTCTTACTAATTACAATAATAACCTGGCATTAATTAAAACCAAGGAATTTATGTGGTTTATGGAGCATTACTAAAGAACAAGTATTTTGAAAATGTGGTGCTAAATCACATTTTTGTGCACTTGCATGTGTGTGTTTGACGTAAACCAGCTTGTCTGCTGCAGACTGAAAAGTTTTTTATTTGATTTTTATTAGTGTTTTATTTTTATTACCAAACTAAGGTCCGTATTACAGAAGGAAACTCAAGTACTGATCTTTGTTTAAATTTAGTTTAAAACTAGTTTCAACCAATCAAATGGCTTGAATCTAGTTTTAAGTAATGCTTGAGTATTGAGTGACGTTCTGTAATACGGACCTAAGCCTCCGCTGTCCATCCGTCCGTCTCTCATGAGCTGTATCTCATGAACCCTAATAGGTAGACAGTTGAAATTTCCACAGATTGTGTATTTCTATTACGGCTATAACAACAAATAATAAAAATCAAATAAAGTTAAAAATTAAAGGGGGTCCCCAAACTTTTCATTATGAACAAAAAAATTGTTACCCTAGCATGTTTAAATTTTTCAAATGAAGAAAAGGGGCCGTAAAAGTTGTCAATTATAGACCATTTTTATACGAGCTCTATCGCAACAATTAAACAAGTTAGGAATTTGAAACTTCTGTAGGTAATCAGTATTTTGTTTAAATGTGGGGTGATTTTCAACAACTGCAAAAAATAAACTTTTAATTCACAGTATCATTATGAAATACAAAGTTATCTTTGCGAATGTTATGGTACGGAACCCTTCGTGTGCGAGTCCTTCTCGCACTTAGCCGGATTTTAAATTCCAACTTTATAAATAAGTTTTTAAAGAAAGTATCATTACATTATCGATTCGAAGAATACCGATATATCCATATACCTAGCAAACTGTAAATTGCAGCGAGTTTTATTCTCCAATAATAGAGCTCGATCCGACCAATAAAGAACCCAAGTTTGAAGTTATGTTCCTGTTTTCTTTGTTTGCAATTTAGTTTGCAATAGTGACACCTATAATAACTAGAATTCATGTGAACTACATACAGGTAATAACCCTCTCACATTCTACTTGCGCTTCCAAAACAAACCAAAATGAGTTTCGTCGCTAAGAAAGGATTTTCTAAACGAAAGTCCATTACGGATTCCAATTAAATCCCATGTTTAGATGTAATTTCGCGGTGAAATTAGAAAATTAATATTGTGTTACCGGAGGCAAGGGAGTATGTCAGGGGCACGCTCCGACAGCGGAGGGAACAGTATTCTCCTGCGCACAAAGTAATCGCCAACTGTGGAGTTCGGGCAATATATAGGCAAACTTATTCAAAATTCGGTGAATGGAAGGAAAAAGAAGCATATATAAGATGAGAGAGAGAAGAAGAGAGAGAAGTAGGTAAGTGGAGCTTACCGCTCCACTTACTTACTACTCCGGACTCCTAGGACCAAAAATGTTAGTATCAACTTGTGCATCACCGTTGTCACCCTACTCGCGCTAAAATAAATTACTTTTCATCCATTTCCGGGTTTCTTTTCATTTCGGCGCCTTAATACGTTGGCGGCGGCCAACCGGCTGTGTCGGCAGAATTATACTGCCAGGCTAGTGCGGCAGCCAAGTCTCTATCAAATTCTCGAGCCGAAGGTAATAAAACGAAAATAATACGAAATGCCTTCCCACCAGCGGATATTTATATACAGGCCATGTTATTAACGTGTCTTTTATTGTTTCTTGATAGTGTCTGAGTTGAGTGGACAGGGAGTAAGTAGGGTCGGTACACACAGGTCACAAACTCTTTGATTGAAGGATTGTAGGTATTGTAGATTGAGCTGACGTCGTGCAAAAAACGAAACCGCAATCGTAATGGAACTTTTGAAACACCAACAATAATTGAGATAGGTATAATTACCGAGGCAAAAAATGTGAAGCAGACATGTCCATTTACAAAGTAAATGGATAAAATCGATGTGGCTGTTAGAGCGATATGCAGTGCCCGTAATTACGGCACTAACAACATGCATAGAACCTGAAATGGTCAAAACACGCCAGTAACCGCACGCCTGGCTGTCGCCTGCATGCAGCATTCCGCAGAAAAATACTGAGATTTTTATATCGGTCCAGGTAAAACGGGGTAAAACCGACATTACATGGTAAATGTTTTTACCGTGAAGAAAACTTACCTCGGTTATACATACTCGTTCTGAGAATATTAAGGGAAACCACATTGAATTGATTAGCTGTTAACATTTTGCGTGAGCGCGTCTGAGTATAATTACCGGAAATTATATTATTAACCTACCTAGGCACTATTACCAACGACAATTTTATAGAAAAGTTAACATTTGAGAAAGTTTTTCGGATATTTTGTACCTAACTAATTATTTTTAAAGAGTAGTAATGAGCTGAGTCATAAGTGTAGGTACCTAGCGGTTGCAGCGAAAGAGCCAGAATGGTCTCCGACACACGACACCCTTTGCACGACAACATCCTTGTGCCACAAAGGCTGAAAAGCCGAAACAATTTTTTAAAAGTGTGTCGTCCCATTCACTGGCGAATAGGGCATGCAAAAACCGGGCTGTTTTAAAAAACCGTTTTTTTCGGGTTTTTTGTTTACAAAACCGGTGAAACCGGATAAATCGGTTTTTTCGGTTTTTTTATAAATTTTATTAATGAAATGAAAAATATGTGTAAAGCAATGAAAATGCTGAAGTCTAATGAAAATATGTATTTTTTTACGTTTATCTAACTTATTTTTATATTAATGAGCATTTGTTATGACTGAAATAAGCTACAACTACTAAGTAACAATTCAAAAAGTTTTCTTTATACATAATATGGAATACAGGTTATTATTTACGAAAAAAAAACATATTCTTCAAAACTTAAGATACCTAACATACAAAATTAGAAAAAACATTTGGTAAGATAAAATACAAACAGGCAAAATCAACAGTACGTACAATGCGATCAAAATAATTATTTAAATATCGCATAAAATATAAGTCTTATTCCTAATTTACCAAAACAAAATAAATCAGTCATTCTTATAGATACCTATACATTAAAAATTCAAAATTAAAGTTACACAGCTAAACCAAATTACTATTTTTTACTTTGATAGAATGACCGTAAGGATACAAGTGCATCAAGGGAGTCATCATTTAGAACGGACGGACCACGACTCTACGGATTTTATTACACATGAGACCCGCTGATGAAAAGGCTCTCTCTGATTTCACACTTGTTAGAGGTATAGATTTCAAAGCTTTATATTGGGTGACTAGTAATTAGTGACCGATACTTAAACACATGATTATACTCACGATAACAAAAAACTTTTACTATGGGACCAAACCTGAAAACGCGAAAAAAAATCAGCTGCCCCATACATTCATGTTCGCAGCAGCTGAATTTTTTTTCGCGATTTCAGGTTTGTTCCTAGAGTAAAAGTTGTTTGTTATCATGAGCACAATCATGTGTTTGAGTATCGGTCACTAATTACCAGTCACCCTATATACTAAAGTGCTCTTCCATTTTTCCTCCACCGTCGTAAAGTGCCATTTTCATCCTGATTTTCGTTTCTAAATCAAGTTCTTATAGCAGGGCAGAAGTTAAACGTTTCCAGTGATAGAGAGAGAGACGGAGCTATATACGACCTATATCACCGTCACTCTCTCTCACTGGAAACGTTCAACTTCTGCCCTGCTATAAGAGCTCATAGTAAACCCCTTGTACACGTTTGTCAGTGATAAAAATACCTATTTTGTTTGGGAAAATTTAAGTATTATTAAATCAATACAATAGGAGAAACATAACCGAAAAAACCGAAATCTCCGGTTTTCTAATCCTAAAAAACCCGGGTTTCAAATCAGTCGGTTATCCGGTTTTTACGGTTATCCGAGTATCCGGTTTGCATGCCCTACTGGCGAACGATCAAAAGCAAGACTGAAGCTATGGCGAGACAGTGCTTCCTTCCCCAAACTATTTGTTCCACCTACTAAAGATCTCCCACCTGGATATGAGTTGCCTTGGGTAACCTTTTTTTTTTTTTTTTTTTTTTTTTGAGGGTGGGAAATCATCAAATAACTTCTCCCGCTCTGGGTGGAGCGGGAGGGCGTGTCAGACTTTTACTGACTAAAACCCACCCGTGTTCCTTCAGTTGCCTATGCCAGGGCCGCGGTAACCCTTTCAGACAACCCGCGACCCCAGCGGCGTCGGCCCTATTGGGCCCCGTCACTTGCTGACATCTCTTTGAGGCGCGCGTGGAACACGACGCGCCGTCGACTCGGGCCTGGTCCTTACCGGACGGCGAGCTACCCGCTGCTCACCGTCCGCAGGCCCGCGCCTACGGTGGCCGGAAATCGCCCCGCGATTCCCGCCGCCCAGGGCGTCTCCTGCGGCGACTGAGGGCGTGAGGCTGCCTCTCCCTCACGCGTTCCGCCTCCTCCTTCGCGAGCATCACTGCTTCGCAGAAGGAGGTGACGGCCTCCCATGCACTCTCGCTCCGCACCATGGCCTGGACCAGGCTCGGACGCGAGAGATCGCCGCCGCCGATCGCCTCCGTGAGAACACGGCGGTGCTCTGCCCAAGCCGGGCAGACCTCCACTGTATGCTCCACCGTGTCCTCCGGGCGATCTACACAATGGAAACACCCGGGCGTTTCCTCCCGCCTTATGCGAAACAGGAACCTCCCGAAACAACCGTGTCCGGTGAGGACCTGCGTCAGGCGGAAGGTGAGGACGCCGTGGCGCCTCTCTAACCACTCCTCAAAGAGGGGACTTATCGCCGCTATTGTGGCGTGCCCAGCGCTGGGTTGCGACAGTCGCGATCTCCATGCCGCCATGAGATCCCGCCGGAGCTCTGTCCGCTGTACCGTGATTTCTCGCGGCAGCGGAGTTACGCCCCGGCGCTTCGCCTCCTCGCGCCACTCCCACACGTGCGCGAGGACCTTTGCCTCCAGATCCCACGGCGGCAATCCGGCAAGGAGGCTCGCCGCCTCCCGGGAGACCGTGCGGTATCCCCGGACTAGCCGGATGGCCATGACCCTCTGGGACGCGTTCAACCTGCCGGCTGGTCCCAGCCTTAGGGAACGCGCCCACACCGGTGCTCCGTAAAGGGCCATGGACCGCACGACCCCCGCGTAGAGCCTCCGGCAGGAGGCGTTTGGACCCCCCAGATTGGGCAGGAGCCGCCTCAAGGCAGCCCCAGCCCGTGCCAGTCTGGGAGCCAAACGTCGGAAGTGCTCCACGAAGTTCCACCGGCTGTCGACGACGAGTCCCAGGTACTTCATCGTCGACCCGACTCCGATGTGAACCCCTCCCACCGTTATTTCGGAACCCGACGGTGGCGCATTCCGAGGACCATGAAAACACATGGCCTCGGATTTGTGCAAGGCCACCTCGAGTCCCAACTGCCGGATCCTCTCCACGACTATCGCAACCCCGCGTGTCGCTAGTTCAGCCGCCGCCTGGTGCGACCTCCCCTGCGCCAGGACCAGCGTGTCGTCAGCGTAACATACTACGCTGACGCCGCTTGGGAGGTCGGCGCGCAGCACCCAGTCGTAACCGATGTCCCACAGATGCGGCCCCAAGACCGATCCCTGTGGGACACCGCACGACATCTCTCGCCGGTTCCACTCTCCCTGATGACCGGGGTAGATGACGGCCCTGTCCGTCAGATAGGCCTCGACCACTCGACAGAGGTAGGTCGGCATCCGGTGATACCGCAATGCCTCCCTGATGCAACTCCAGGGCAGGGTATTAAAGGCGTTGGCGATGTCTAGGGACACCGCCAAGACGACCCCACCCCGGGCCACTGCATCCCCCGTCGTGAGGGCTCGCACGCGCATGATGGCGTCCACCGTAGAGCGCCCCTTGCGGAAACCAAACTGGGTCTCCGCCAAATCCGGCCCCTCCTGCACCAGCCACCCGACGAGGCGGTCTGCAATTACTCTTTCAAAGAGCTTGCCCACCTCGTCGAGCAGCACGATGGGCCGGTAAGCGGACGGAGAGTCCGCAGGGCGCCCCGGCTTCTTAATGAGGACCAGTTTCCCCGTCTTCCAGCGAAGTGGGAACTGGCCCCTCTCCAAGCATGCGCTTAGGAGCCCCCCTAGTCGAGGCCCGAGAGCCCCAAAGGCCAGAACCCAGGCTCTTCCAGGTAAGCCGTCGGGTCCTGGGGCGGTATTTTTGGCACTAAGCCTACGTACCGCCGCTCTCAACTCTACCTCGGTCACTTCCGGAGTATCAACGTCGTCGTCGGTGTCGTGGTCCGCAGCGGGCACCGCATGAGGCGGAGCCATAGGCGGGGGAGTATGTTCCCCTCGCGAAGGGAACAGAGCGCTCACCACGTCCTCCACGAGCTCGGGCCGGAGACTCTGCGTCAGCGGGGGCGCCCATGGGCGTTTCTCCCGCACCAACTTGTAGGGGCGCCCCCATGGGTCTCTGTTCAGAGTCTCCAGCGACTCCTCGCGGCCCAGATCCCTGGACCGCAAGATCTCCGCTCGGAGGGCGGTCTTCGCCGCTCTGTACCCCTCGTACAGCTCCGCCTGAATGGCTTCCGTATCCGGAGGGCGGATACGGAGCCTGCGGTGCCTGGTGTACAGGCGTCGCGCGGCGACGCACGCCTCGCGCAGTGCCGTCAGCTCCGGCGACCACCAATACACCTGGCGAAAGGCGCGACTGGGCTGGACCCGGGGCATTGCCACGTCGCACACTTCGGACATGGCCTCCCGGAACCACTCCGCCTCGTCGTTGATGTCGGCAGGCCTGTCCGGTGGTGACACCCAGGCCTGCACGATCGAGGCTTCCAGGAGGAGCTCCCGGTCCAGCTTCTTCAGCGCCCACCGCGGACCACTCGGGGCCTGTCGGACCGGCGCGCTCGAGGTATGGGCGGAGACGTCAAACCGGATGTACCGGTGATCGGAATAGGTCTCCACCCCCTCCATGACGCGCCAGTCAACCACGTGCGGCAGCAGAGCGGGGCTGGCGAACGAGATGTCCACCACCGACTCGCCCCGCATCCGCACACACGTGGGGACAGAACCCCGGTTTAGGACGACCAGGCCTGTCTCCAGAGCCCAGTCCTCCACCATCCTGCCCCGTGTGTCCGTACACCGGGAACCCCAAGCCACATTCTTGGCGTTGAAGTCCCCGAGGACAAGCACGGGAAGGGAACCATACCCGACGACGACGGTTTTCAACTCCGCAAGGGAGTTGTGGAACTCGGCGAGAGTTCGGTTCGGGGAGAAGTATGTCCCCACCACGACAATCCCCCCGAAACGTGCTGCGACGCAACCCTGTCCCTTCTTGACGGCTTCAAGGGACAGGGTACCGGCGGCGGCCGACGAAATGAGGGTCACTGAGCCGCTCAGGTCCTCCACCCAGTAATCACTGGGCGGGACAAAGTACGGCTCAGCGACCACGGCGATGTTAATCGACCACTGCGCCATGCTCTGGATCAACAGATCCTGAGCGGCGGCGCAGTGGTTGATGTTCGCCTGGAGGAGGCGTAATGGGGCCACTACTGGCATTCCATTTCAGCCCCCTCCTGAGCCCCCTGTGAGGGCTCCGCCGCAGTGGGTACGGCGGCGACGGCAGTGGGGGCGGCAGCGACGGCGGCGCCTGTGGCGACGGCTGCGGCGGTGACGGCGGTAGAGGGGGCGGGGGGCTTGCCCTTGCCCCGGGTATTTAGACAGAGTCCGGACCCAGGTTGGCCGAAGCAAGGAAAACCTGTTCAGGTGGAGATTCATAGACGATTCCGCCTTGGAGTGTTAATATGGTGCTGTTCCACAAACAATGGGACACTTAATATCATGTCCTGCATATCCTGTCAGCTGCACGTTACAGGAACTGATGGACACAAGCGATGGCGCCAAACACGTAGCTGAATTCTGGGCCGAGTCCATTTAGATTTCCATCGACACGCTAAGAAGAAGAATATAATGTGTACAGTAATTACTCTGCTATTTCAACGCTCTGGGCGACTTCGTTGTTATACGACCTTACCCGTTGCGGCGTCATACCGCACTGCTAATTGTGAATATCGACGTCCGAAGGCCACACGTCATCTTTATTATTTTATTAGTAAAGAGCCGTCATTAATATACCCCAATTAAGTTTATTGTCGCGACGTCGGCTCCAATATACGAGACACATCGGCGGCGGCGACGGCGATGCGCAAGTGATCGATTGCGCTGAGTTATGTCCACCTAGTTACCCCTTCAATTGGATCCTTGATTGGTTTGACGTACGCACTATTATTATGTGGACCGTATGCCGATAAATTGGAACTGATTGTTTGCTAAATGTCCAATGCTTTATTGTTTTATACCAACGTCTCGATTCGATTCTATTCGATTTTAAAATGCAATACAGTCGTTCAAAATATGTTCACGTAACACTTTATTTGTTTAAAAAAGGAAATAAGAATTGTAGCTTAGCCTTTTATGGCGCGAATGCTTCATAAAGTTTTATCGGGTGCTGGTAATGCTCATAATGAGTCCGCATGTTTCAATGTTGCAGTTTTTTTATGGTGTGAGAAAAATGCGTATGCGCATCTTAATGACGTCAGCGAGCAACGACTGCCAGTCACGCGGCGCGCCTTTGCTCGAATTAATTGACGCAATTACACAGTAGAAAACAATCGAGCCTAGCTTAGTGCCATAACGACGTGTATTACGAACAATTACTGGCATGTACCAGCGACGTAGCGAATCATTAAATCAAACCATTACTTTTTCTTTTTCTGTCTAAAATGCATACCTGCATATATACAACGTGTAATGCTAAATGCGCAAAACCTCTTAAGGGGTCATTGTACTCATCATTATGAACAACTTTTACTATGGGGCCAAACCTGAAATCGCGAAAAAAAAATCAGCTGTTCAGTACATTTTGACGAAATTTGCGAACATAAATGTACTGAACAGCTGATTTTTTTTTCGCGATTTCAGGTTTGGTCCCATAGTAAAAGTTGTTCATAATGATGAGTACAATGACCCCTTAAGAGGTTTTGCGCATTTAGCATTACACGTTGTATATACCACGTCGTAATTGACTTTCCGTGTTGCACGTCAAATGATTAAGATGGTTCGTGCTTTGTTAACAGGTCAACAGGATGACAACAAATATGGACTCACCGTCAACAGCACCGTCACCGGCAGCACAGGGGGCGCGCGGCTATGCGCGCAATGCGGGAAGGTCATCACAGAGAGGTTCCTACTCAAAGCCATGGAGAGGTTTTGGCACGAGGACTGCCTCAAGTGCGGCTGCTGCGACTGCCGGCTAGGAGAAGTCGGCTCCAAACTGTACTACAAAGCAGACCTCATGCTCTGCAAAAGAGACTACCTTAGGTAACTGACCTTAAACAATTTATAGTGACATCACATTTTTACGCTTAAAATACTTTAATGTAAAGTGCTTTCGGTATTTATAAGTCGTAAGTATTTTATGTTTATAGTGTTGTTATTTTTAACAGGTTATTCGGTGCCACGGGCAACTGTGTGGCCTGCAACAAAGTCATTCCCGCCTTCGAAATGGTCATGCGAGCGAAGAGCTTCGTCTACCACTTAGAATGCTTTGCCTGTCAACAGTGCAATCATAGGTAAGTGGGAAACAAAAAAGCAGTTGTTTAAATTCCGTGTTATACCAATTTTACGAAGTCTTTGCACATACATAGAATAGCTGGTGTACTACATTTAAATCAAAACCATTAAATGTATGTTCTGAGTCTTAGTCCCGCTTCCACCGCAAATCACTAATGATGAATTCTTAAACTGAGTTTAAACTCTTAATAGCTATTGATTCGACAATCCCTATGCTCGGTTTTTGAGGTCCTCAGATAAGCCACCGATAGTAATTCATTCGACTTTTAAGCTAAATTCTTCCATATCGAAGTGTTCAGAAACACTATATCGAATGGATAAACTCCGTTTAAAATCCTCAGAAACCAGGCTTTAATGCTTTTAGCGTTCTATAACATACTTCTGTTACTGTCAATCATTTGAAGATGCAGAGACAGAAAGATGATTTAATATGAATTTGAATTTAGTGAATTGTGGTGCAAGTTGGCCTTACAGTAAAGGCAAGGAAAAGTACTTAGAGAAATAACAAACTGTTATCTAACTTTAAATAAATATCAATAGGTATATCAGGGATGTGTGTGTGTGGGACCTATAATGTGACTGCTGGGACACAGGCCTCCTCTCGGTGAGAGGGAGCGGACCGTAATCCACCACGCGGCCCCAGTGCGGGTTGGTAGATGTCACATGTCTTCGAATTTCTAGGACATGCCGGCGGTTTCCGGTTTCAGGGATGTGTATCAGCGACAAATTTATTGACAGAGCCTTTAGATGATCGTTTGTTACAGGTTCTGCGTCGGCGACAGATTCTACCTGTGCGACAACAAGATCCTGTGCGAGTACGACTACGAGGAGCGGCTGGTGTTCGCCAGCATGGCCGCCAACCCCAGCGGCCTGGCCCACATCCGCCGCCAAGTAAGCGGACTACAGGTAAATATTTATGGCACGACTATTTCAGCAACGTCTAGACTGCTTTCATTATGATCGGATTTAAATACAGCTACAGCTACTTATTGATTGACCCCATTCATTGGTGTCAATAGCTCCATTTAGATGCTTTGTTCGCGAAGTAGGTTCTCATATATTCCAACTGTACTCGTTCTCGTGTCTCAAATAGAAACAGTCATGTCATGTGCTGTATAATTATCTAAATCGCACGTATTGTCGGTTCCCACCGGCCGGCCGGCAGTGGTGTACGTGGCTCAGCCAGATTGAGCCACGTTGCACATCGCGCCTGAAAAGCTGACGTGGACCAACTCACAGTGTGGGACCACAAGCCTGAATCACGCCTGACGGTACAAAACTCGCACTTAACTACTAAATTATTATTAACTTAATAGCCGCAAACCAGCGCTATTATAAGCCTTCGCAAGGTGCGACTACACACCATTTACATTATTATACGTTTATCGATTTAATACGGTTTCGGTTATTATGTACGCAACAGCTTTGCACTTTATTACAAAATGATGAGATTTTATGCTTTCGTCTACCGCTCTCGCCTTTTGTTGTAGTGAGCATAATTGTGTTTGCATTTTACTATAGTCAAAAAGAATATATTTTTTCAAACGTCTCCATTCGGAATAAAGGGCACGTGAAAAAGTCGACTCGGCGGAGTAAATAACTCCCACAAGGACACTGTTAGTGGGAGATTCTATCTCCACTTTATTATGTTTCTTTTGTGATCATTAATCTTTCTCGTACGAACGCTTGTCGGAATGCGAATGTGGGGGAATCTATTTCATTTTATGAGTCGCGCGAGTGGAGGAACCCATTCAGCCGCGCGACATTTCTAATCGACTTTTTGATTGCGTGCACGGTCTTCTGTTGGCGCGTAAGTGAATTATAAAATAGATTATGAGCGCACTTATGACATCTAATTTGATGCGCCACTTTGGAATCTCGGTTTTCGTTCTAACTATTTTCTGGGTTAAACGCTCCCTGAACTCATTCAAGACTTGTCTTAAGGTCATCGTCCACAGTTGGAATGTAGAATCCTGAAATCGACGCTTTTTTATGCTTTTTATGGAAAAAAGTTTCTTCTCTGACATGTTGAATATTGTGTGCAGTCACCAACAAGTGGTGGATACGTGGCCGGGGTGGCCGGCTGTGGCGGCGGAGCGGCCGCCGGTGGCGCAATGGTTGACAAGGACGGCGGCGGATGCGCGGGCGCCGATGACGCGTCCAGCGGTTACGGCAGCCCGCCTGACCCTGACGTGTGCGATGCCGCACGATGACCGACGGTGCAGCGCCGACATCTCGCCTCGGTGCGTAGTATTTTTTCTTTTCATTTGTTCTAGCTAAAAAAAAAGAACAAGAAAAAACCAGGTGAGGACTAACACGAGGAAAGCTTGTGCAGGTCCATGTCTCTACAAAGTAAATGTAATAATTAATTCCTGAAAAAAAATTGACTTGTTGCGGTTGTGAATTTCACACGATTTTCGCTTGTTGCTTAGACCGCGTCTTGGTTATCGCAGCATAGAGTAAAAGGGCACGATGAGATGCCAAAACAACGTCAAAGATCTTCACAACTCTATGTCGGTATCTAATTACCTATTTTGAGTTGACTTTCCATGACAGCATTGTATGATAACTAAACTTGTTTGGGTGTTATGTTTCAAAATATTAATTTATTTCTGTTTTATCAGGTAAAACCTCACTGAGTGTTGGCGAGGTGCGCTGGCCTGCTAGTCCTTGACGTTGGGCGAGCATCTCGGCATCAACGAACGTCTTTCTAATGACACAGTTATAGACACTAGCGTGACGTTCCGTTTCTTCACCCCACATACAAACTAGCCATCACCCTACAACCTACCTTACATAGAAAATAGACTAGTGTGTAATGCTTTATTTTTATATTTAGTTCATAATGAAGTCTTGCGAACCTGAAATCTGTTATGAAATCTCGAATTGTACTTGATATTAAGGTAATATATTAATAACAATGTGAGGTGGCCAGGTATTCCATGTTGAAAGCCGTCTAAGTGCAGATCTACACGGAGATGTCGGGAATATATTAGTGCGAGCGGTGCGCGAGAGTACATTAGGCTAGACGGGCGCGGGCGGCGGCCGCGAGTCGTGGATATGTGGCCACTTTACAAAGTGTCCGGGATGAGTCGCGATAACGTTGTTAGAACACGATATTTCCATTATGTATACGATTTGAGCACTTGTTTACATGTTAAGATAGCAGCGTCGCGTGGGTAGGGCGCGCGCTCTCGCTTGCTTCTACTTTATTGTACCTTCTGTACCACATCTTGCGCTTAGCCAATTTAGACACGCCCCGTACCAATAAATAAGACAATGGATAAAATGCTCATTACGTGCCCACAACCTTAGGTCTTTATTTGAATACATTATTTTGAATTTTACTTAGGGAGTATAGTATTATCGGTAATATATTCCGTTCGATGTACCGGGTAGGTTAACCCTCGGTTCAGGACGAACAGATTGTTTATCGATTGTACTTTTTATCGTGATACAACGATTCAGGTCCAGACACTAAAATATTAATTGATAAAATCGATCTCATTGTTATGGATTGTATGTATGTACATGTACTGAACATAAATATTGTTATCATACAAGGTATGAAGTTTTATTGATCGTAATTTCTTACTTTTATTTACTTTTGATTGGTTACGAATGTTAATGTTATTTTTACCAAAGATAAGTTTCCGTAGAAGGGTTTCTAAATAAGAGTCTACACAAATGAGCTAAGATTGTAGATTAATAGTGATATATATTTGGTACTCTGAAGTGGTGCAATGGTTAGTTAGGTACCTCTGTATAATATAAACGTTTAACTGTTTAACATTTTTGTAAACACCCATCTTACTTATAAACGCTGTCTGTAGCCACGTATATCATGTAGGCGATTGTTTATGATGAGTTACTGTTGAGAAGCAGTCTGTGCTGTAGGGCAGGCAGCAGGCGACGTTCAGCGTGCGACGTTTATCAATAAGGTGGTATGTTTTTCTTTCCGCCACAGAGCTTCAGTGAATGTTGTTCGCGCAATAAATTGTAACAATCTTGAAATACAGATTATTATGCTAAATCTTTATTTTGTTTAATAATAAAAGAAGTTGAAACCTCTATGTAGATAAATGCAAAAATTTTCTAAGATAGTATACCTAATGTAAAATAAAGATTTCTACGATAAAATATGTATTTATGTAAAAAATTGAACTGTCGTTACTTAGTACCTACTATTGGCTAATGTAAAATGTTCCATGAATTTTGAATACTAAATACTTACCTACATACCATAAAACCGATTTAACAATATTTTCAACTTCATAAACTTAAAACATCGACAGAATATTATTTCATTTTGCCGTTAACGTGTAAATAAATATATTTATTTAATGATTACTGTTGTTGTTTTATTAACTTCCTGTAGTATCTCGTTAATAATTAAATCTAACCATCCTGGAAAATTACTTTTTATTTAACTCCCACTCCATGTCTAATTAAAATTATCCTCTTTTCGGGTAATGATTTTGTTAAAGTTCATTGCTACGATAACGAAACATATATTATTATGTGTCAAACAAACATTTTATGGCGTTGGAGTAGCATGATAGAAAAATACGACAGAGAGCCATCAGAAAGTGTTTAACTTCGGCGAATAATTTCCCAATTTCAATGAGTCAATAATCACTACAAATATTACATGAACACCCACACGCATACCTTACAAAAAGTCAGTGTAAGTACATTATTATATTACAAAAGCTTTTAAGTTGATTGCCGATCAAACATTACAGCCCCGTTCGTGAAAAGCACTTAAAACAATTCTCATGCGCAGTGCCGAAGTGTTTGGGCACTCCACAGGTACTCCGGGGGTGCTACACTGTGCTAATTGGCCAGAGGCCTTTACACCGAAACAAACATCTTTTTAAATTCGTTTAAAAACACATTATGCTGTCAAACAAAAAGCGACTATACTTAAACGTTTTCCGTGGAAAAGTGTGGACACGCCATTTTAATTCTCTTTGTCGGAACTTGAACTGAACCGATTAAGTATTACAAAGTCTTATTATATATTCTAGAATGTGCAATAATTGCTTCAGTAAAGTTTCATTGAGTGGCGGACAGTGCTGGCTACTTTTTAATGTCAGTCCAAAATATGATACCTTCCATAACGTCGCTGATACTGCAATACCGCTTAACTTAGATGTGGCAAATTTTACAGGAGAATGAAAAACTAAATAATTTCTACAGTACTTTAAATGTTTATGTAAGTAATCTAAATGTCAAATACCAAAAATTACTTTATCAATCATGGTGTAAACGGATGACAGTAGTAAATAGTACCGTTAATAGCATGGTGAGTGTCGTAACATTCATGATTCTTCTCTTGACAAGTTTGACAAGTAAAATTGAGTTACTAAGTAAAAGTGAGAACTAAATAACTCGATTACATATACTTAAGTAATATGAACAAAATCAATTTAAACAAACCTAGATTAAGTTCGATCAATATCAATTTTACATTAATACTAGCTTCTGCCCGCGACTTCATCCGCGTGTCATCGCATCGCCTGCCCGCGCTATTGCTTCGTTTTCGCTTAGTGTTCTTTTTTACTATTTTTCTTTTTGTTCGACTCCTCAGGGCCCTAGCATGTTTTTAAATATCCCATAGCCTTGCTCGAGAATTGGGCTATCAAATGCAAAAAGAATTTTTCAAATCCGACTGGTGGTTCTAGAGATCAGCGCATTCAAACATACAAACAACCAAAAAAAAACTCTTCAGCTTTATTATTAGTATAGATAGATGTCAATTTCTATGTAAGGATTCTGATTATTACCTAAAAATAATGGAAACTCTACGCTTGACACCGCTCTGTTGCTGTATCAGCCTTAGGCACCGGTCCCACCGCCGGTGATTAACGAGAAGCGAATAGAGGTAGCAGCTAAAAACGAGTTGATGAGCAACGAACAGCAAGTGAGCGATGCGAACGAGCGATTATACTCGCTGATATAAGTATCTACTAAGCGTGAGTCTTCAGCGAGTATTCTATCCGCCAAGCTAGCGAGCGACGCTCTCTTTGATACCTCTTTTCGCTGCGACAAACGAGTACTCGGTGTGAACAGTCAGCGATCAACTGTTAATGTATGTATCTCTTATACTTACACGGGACCTACAATCTTTTGTATGTTCCTTGAGCGAGACAATCGTTGATAGCTAGTCGCTTCCTCGTTGGCGGTAGGGTGGGTGCCTTAGAATATCTTAATGAATCCTAATTAATATTACAAATGTGAATGCGAGTTTGTTTGTTTTTTGTTACGCTTTCACGGTTAAACGGTTGAACCGATTTTAATGAAATTTGGTATGGGAATACTTTGAAACCTTAGGAAGGGCATAGGTTACTTTTTATCCACATACCATGCGGGCGAAGCCGCAGGTGGAAGCTAGTTTCTTAATAAACTGTAGCTGTTGCATTCACGTAGTTTTCATCTACAAAACCTAAAAATAATGTTTTGGCGGGGCATTATTTTAGCAGTAGAGTCTACACTCTAGTACTAGTTTTTAAACCATCGTCTGCATATAAGTTTAATCACTCGTCTTTACAACTTATCATATTCTTACGCTCACTGATTGGTATAAAAACCACTTACATAGGTAAATATATAATTTGTACCCCCGTTAGTGCTTCATTTAAGATCACCAGAACAAAAGCTTTATAATGTTGCCGGTTAAAATCCCATTAAAGAGCAATAAAATATTTTGGCATTCATTAATTTCATACAAACTTTCTCCGTAACAATTAATCGAGTGTATAACAACCTTAAAATGTTTTAGTGTTTGCTCGGGGTGGGATTGTCCATAAAATTCTCAACGATGAGACGCAGTAACGAGCGTCGTTTAGTTGTTTGCTGTTTAAATAAGAGTTGTAATGTAATTTTAATGAGCTCACAAAAATGTGTGCGGGTTCCGAGTATTCACGGACGTCGTCTGCGCAGGCGCAATAATGAATGACGCCGTGCTCGTGTTGTTGTCACACACGCTTATCTTTACATTTAAGAGGATTATCATACTTTAATAATAATAATAATATACATATTTCAGTATCTAACTATACGCTCGCATTTTGCAAAGTTTTTTTACGGCCTTAAAGCCAATGTTATCGCTGTGTAAGCCGGCATAATATCGTTATTTCGTCTCCTGACTTTTTCACAAAGGAAATTCATTTCAATTACGATAAATGTCACAAAGCCGCGTATTGGTTGGGATTAAAAGGTTAATTACAGTTCATAGGCAATCCCAAAAGAATTTGGTTGCAGAAAAAATAGAATTTGCCTAAATTATTGAGAGCCGCGAGCGAACGCAAGCCCGTGAAAACTCACTTAAACTTTTTTAATTAAATTTTGGATTTTTCTCGTCGGCGCCGTAAGGAATCTTATCCCGAAGCTTTACTCAAAACGTTGTATTAATTAGTCCGCGCACTGAAGACTAATGACCATCGTAATCGACTTTCACAGAGCGGTGCACACTGCGACGCGGCGTCGACGGCGACGTACAATCTGTTCCCGTAGTGTGCTGATGAACGAGAACTTACTTAGCTTCCGTATTTACACATGTAGGTACAAAGATTTGGGACACTACAAGTACAGTACAACCACTTTCTTAATGTCCCTCGGTAAACTTCGTGTTTCAGCACTCGTCGGATTTCTATTAGTTGCCCTTTGCACTTGGTGCAGACCAGACGCTCTCTGTTAATACTCTTTCAACTTAATGTAATTTATTTTAAAAATGGGAGGAAAGCTGCGAAACGCGAAGTTTCCCGAGAGACATTAAGAAAATAGTTGTACTGTAGGTATGTTACGAGAAAAGGCTTTGAGAACTCCACATAATGGATTAAAACTAGGTCCCATCTGAGTAAATACATTACAAAAGCAATGAATTCAAGCAAGATCTGGTTCGAGGAAATAGCTATAAGTGCGAGCAAATCCCCGCTAATGTGTTTGATCATAACTAAGTGAAGTCAGCCGTCTTTGTTTGCGTTTAATTAACGAAAACGCCGCGCCACGGCATGGTCATTAAGCCGACCGATGGATTATATGAAGTTCATGCAGTCAACGTTGCTTGCCCTCATGTAATTAACTAAACATTAGCGAACTCATTAAAGACTTCGTAACAAAACACAGTAAACATGCAAGCTAACAGACAGATTCTGTATCGAGGAGGCCATTTATTATTCTAACTAATAGAAATGACATTTTTCAACAAAATAAATAGGTAGGTAATCCACAAAAGATTAGATTTCGTTCTGTAAATGTCAGACTAATTAAGAACATGATGGCGGAATATTCCATGTTTTGTAAATGTTATGGCCCTACATTACATGAATAGTACTTAATGGATGATTTATTTACACATTTAATCATAAGTACACTTGAGGAGCTCGTGGCTAAGTAATAACAATCGCATGGGTCGATCCGTCAAGTTACGCTACGCTTGCTGAGGTTGGTCCGTGGATGGGTAACCATCTTTACATACCTAGATCCCCCCGTGCTTCGGAAAGCACGTTAAGCCGTTGGTCCCGGCTGTCATTCTTGGATCTTTGACAGTAGTTTACGTTATCCAGACTTAACAAGAGGTATCGTATTACCCAGTAACTGGGTTGTGGGGGTCAGATAGGCAGTCGCTCCATGTAAAATACTGGTATTCAGCTGTATCCGGTTAGACTGGAAGCCGACCCCAGCACAGTTGGGAAAAGGCTAGGCAGATTTGTTGACTCATAAGTACACCTACATATTTAAAACCAAATATGCAACGTGTTTTAGCTGTAGGTAAATGTCACTATCGTACCGGCAAAAAGTGCCGGGAACGTGCACTTAACACATTGAGATCTAAAACATATAAGATACATGAGTCGACACTTGATAAATTGATTCTATTTATGGATGCATTGCTTTTACACGGTGTGATGTGTACGATCGATCAATAATAAATATGTGCAAGCAGAATGTTCCAGCAACCAATTAATTGGTACACTTGCGGAGTAAATTGAGAATGATGTTTATTTTACTCTTTTTATGATCACTCAATATCCGCCCGACTATTAATTAAAACGTCCCGGCTTCAAAAACCACTTTGAAGTAAAATCAATTATAAAAAAATAAAATTAACAAGCAACAACTAAAGACTTTCAACCTTCGTACGCCAGTCGTGAATGGGCCATTAACCCTTGATTTATTTAAGAAATAACTAGGTACAAGTGTATTGTGAGGCGCAAGAAGTTTCCGTCGAATCATTTAAATAAACGAACTCGCATCATTATGTCAGATCTAAGGATCGAACAAATTGCCAATTAGTGGCACCGTGGCGCGCGCGGCGGCCCTCAAGGTGCGGGACGACTCGGCCACGACGACGCTACGACGCGCGGGGTGAGAACGCGTTGCTACGGAATTGCTACGGCGCGGCTACGACGCGCCTACGACGCTGCTACGGAACTGCTACGACACGGCTACGAGCCGTGAGCATACCCAGTGTACTAATGCAAACGGAAAACCGTCCCGTACGTCCCGTAGCCATCACAACGTACACGTCGCGTCCTCGCCTCTTGTCACTCTATTCACATCGCACTACGATAGCTCTTAAATATAACGACCATTAATGCTTTAATTTCCTTGAAAGCAGTTTTAAAAGACTTTTCCGTTCTAAAACTTTCACATGAAAGACGATGACAAAGGAACAATGATGTAGATAGAGACGAAACTTAAACTATAGACGGAATCTATCTAGTAATAAACAGCTGTGTCCCATATATTGTCATAGCCATAAACGACAATAGGCTGCAGTGTATCCAGTTCCTTATTGCTCTGTTTCCTTATTATAACAACTATAATAAAAAGATACTGAGTAACCCAAATGCTAAAGCATTGTTTAAGTACATCAAGCAATAAGGAACATTTATTTAATTTGTACAATAATCCAAACAATATCTGGGTTTATTAATACCACTCCACTTCAATCTTTGTGCGCGCCCCGGAGGTGGCCCAGGGCGGAGTGGGGGGAGGGGGCGGTCCAAGAGCGCTCAGTATTCAGAGTATCGCAAATGTAACTTTCGGTTCTTTTCATGGCTAAAGTATGTTGGCGGCAATCCATAATGGGATCGCCATTATTCTTGCCATTAATTCGCATGGCCCGGCTTCCGTGCATTAGCGGCCAACGACGAGGCTGCCAATCCACGAAAAGGGTCATTTCGGTACGACGCGGCGACGTCAACGCTTTCTGTTGTGCAACTTACTTCGTGAAAACAACTTCACTTTGTTTTCGTTACTTATGCTGCACTTTGGTTTCAAGTAAGAATATTTTGCCGACTTAAAATGTTTACTTTACAAACAAACATTTTGAAATATTTTTATTTGAGAGGTGAGAAAATAATATGCAGGTTTTTCAATCGTTTCTAAAGTAAGTAGACTTGTTAAGTTTTAAAGATACTTCATTATTCAGCAAAGCTGTGTCTAACTAATTTAAACTGTTTGAACTTTTTTAACGAATCACAAACCTAATATGAAAAAGCTAGAACAGTTAATGAACAGGGCACAAAACATTTCAGACCGTGTAAAATTAATTAACAGCGAACGCACGCGGGAAATAAATCCTTCATTTTCCTGCGCAGATTGCATAAAAATAATCAAATAAGTGGCATGGACATTACTCAAAACGTTGCAGTGCACCGCGTGAGACAGAGATGCAGACATGCAGGCGTCCCGCTCCCACGCGCCTCCACATCCCCCCTTCCTGAAAGAAAAACTCTCGAAAAACTAATTACAAGTTGTAATTGAAATTTTGCGTGTTATATAATCGGATACTTGAGCCGAGAGTAATGTATAAATGCGCTGGGGAGATGAATGGACGACGTCGTGGGTGGGCCGGACCAGATAGGCGGGCCTCCTCAATTTTTGGATTAAGCAACTTTTATACAATAATTCGCAGCAAGACGTTACAATGTAGAACTTTCAGAAAATACATGTTTTTATATATGTATGTAAAACTGTCCAACAAACTAGCACTCTTTCTTTAATTTTATTGGTGCTTTGCCCACTCACCCATAAACGTTTCCTTAGAACTCGTTTGTTAAACATATCAGAAATATAATATTAAATTAAGTAATGCTTTCTTTTGTGAATGATACAACATCTTAATAGTATAATACGTCTAATTGTACATAAACAACCACAAATGAAAGAAACCATTGAGGCACTCTCTACAAACATTTTTAATTAAAACCCCCTTCAAAACCGCGCCAACAAAAAACGCTATCACAATAGCAACAATCTAGAAAGCGATCTAACTGTATAAACACGCGAATAATGCGCAATCAAAAGGGCAGCGGGCAACCACTGGAGGGCTATGCAGCTAGGGAGGTACACCCCTCGCCCCTTGATTCCCTTTGTGTCTTTTTGCGAATTACAGTTTTGATTGCTTTGCCACACAACAACTACTTTCCATTTTCATTATTACAGGTGTTAAACCGTGCAAAAATGGAAAATATGAATAAAGTTCAGTTCTATTTAGGAACTCAATTTCAACATGTCATGCTGAAATCATACGAAGCTTTCGGTCAAACTATTATACGAAACGTGAGAGGGTGTGGGGAGGGGGTGACGGGGAAATGGAAAAAGCATTAACGGATATGTCAGTGACGCATCAGCGGAGAGTGGATGCTTTCTAATGCTGAATAAATACCATCCACCTCCCCATTCAGAGCCGTCAACACAGCCAAAGATTCACACAACAAAGCTTCCACTAAGTAATGGTCTTTTTGGAGCACTTAAGCTCACTTTCCTTGAATAGTTTGATAGTATGGCTACATTAACGTGTATCTGGTGTTAAAAGTTTTATTATTTACTAGTAACTTACAACTTCATGTAAATTATTTTTTTAATGACTGCCAATGAGGTTTTAAAATTAAGATGAACTTAAAACCGTTGTTACAAACGATTTTAATCCCACACATGAGCACTTTTATTTAATTTACCGGTATTCAAGACTCGTTTTCAATGTTGAAATGTAATTAAAGTCACTGTATATATGTATAGATTAAGATCCAACATGCAAAATCGATTAACCATTCTTGAAATCAACATGTTTAACATGGAACATGTTAATAAATAAACAATATACATGTCCGTTTGTGTTAATTCAAAACGCTCTTTCATCGAACTACAATGCAACGTTATTAGCAAATGTAGGGTAGTCATAACAGGGCGGCACATCCCATTTCCTGTTAGTACTGGGAGTTGGACACAGATCCGAAATGTTTTAGCTAAATAGACTCGCCGATTAGATGGATATTTTTAAACCATTGCCTCGCCTGATCCATTAGCAAGATTTCATGAGTACAGCCAGTACCTATAATGTTTTCAGGACTAAGTGGTGCTTAATGTTAAGAATATCTTTAGGTGTTTGTGGGTTCCTTTTCTACAGTACTCTACTAGTTATTTAGATACTAGAAAAGTTGTGTGAAGTGACTCCAGGTTCCCATATTGAGGATCAGAAGCAATGTAAATTAACTTTTGCTTATTACTACAAAATAACCAAGAGTTTATTGATTTGTTTTCAAATAAACGAGTAGGTCAAACTGTTTCCACTACCTATATTGTTTCTAAGTAAAGAGACTGCAAAACTCCATTTTATAGCAATCCAGTAAAAGGAATTCTATTAAATTTCCCATTCGCGTTTATTGGAAAACTTAGGCAGTGCCTGTAGTTATTATTGCGTAGTTTTAAGCGCATAACACCACTATCTGGTGTAATTACACGCGGGCTGGTGTCGTGTCGGCCGGAATTTATACACGCCCCCAACTTATGTTATTAACTTACTAGTTCCATGCATACTTTCGCTATCACCACCACATTTTACTACATACATGTATATTAACTACACTGTTTTGCTACAAGTGTACTGAAAGATGTAGTCTTAATTTGAAATGACAATAAGGATGAGTTTAAAATTAGCAGCTGGTTAGGTAAGGGTCACCTCACAGTAGTTTTGATCGCCGTTTTCTGAAAGAAGATCAGCTGGCTACCAAAGAATCGTTCTTTTCAGAAAGCAATACGCATAGAAAACGATATTTTGAAAACGTTTAAATTATCCAGTGCTTTACGGCTTTAAAGTACTTTGAACGTCTATGTAATTGGACATGGACGACGGTTTATTTTTTATTCCAATGTTTTAGTTCCAAAGTAGGTAGGTTTGTTTTTCAGGACCTACCTAATTTTATTCGTACACTACGCCCGAAATATTTTGGCGAGTCCGAAATTCGCGCAGAAGGCTGAGCATTAACATTTTTAGGAACCAAATGGTGTCATTATGGCGAAAGTGAGTGAGAGAATAAGCGTGAAATTTCTTAGTGCCTATGTTCAGACCCGCCAATATATTTCGGCAGTAGTGCAGTAACAACCGTCAGTCGTCTGCGACCCAATTAGTGTGTATATTTTGAGGTTAGACAAATAATAGGGTCTCAATCTGCAGGAACAGTGAGCAGCCAACCAAAGATAGAAAGTTTCGAAAATAACGTGACATGGACAAAAATATAATTATGTATGGTGGTCTACGTCCTATAAAATAGCACCCTATGTTCTAGGTGCAAGACCAAAGTTTAAAAAAAGGTTTTTTTTTAAACAGCCAAATTGTTTTTTTTTTATTCCGCTGTAGACTAAATATTCAGCATGCAAACCCTGTTAATGATTATAAAACTGCAATCTATAAAACTGTTCTGGATTGGGTTTAGTGCCACAAAGTATGTATTTATAACAAAATTAAGTATTTTTATTAAGTTCAACAGATAATGATACCCATTAAAGACGTCAGAGTTAATAAATGTTCAAAACATTGCATTAAAAACATTCTCTTTAATCACGTTAAGGCTTTTCGCTTGTCGTAAAAATATATAATGCGCTTACACACTCTTTCCATTTTATTTAGATAGTTCATATCAGCACTCTTTTATGGTTTTGTTTAATTATCTTCCACTGAAATGATTATGCTTCCCTCTTAAGTCATTTATAGCTTTTCTTAGAAGTTGAAACATTTTAACAAAATAAACGCGGTTTTGCAATAAACAGTAACTTGGCAATAAACAATTCTTATGAACAGCGAATAAAACATCAGTAACAAGAATGGATTGTTGTTACTGACTTAGCTTAATTAAACAAGCCGGTAGTCGACACTCAGACGCATAATACTGCTAATTAAACGGGGGTTTACAGAGATCCGAAAAAGAGCCACTCAAACACGCTTAGCCGGTATTATTACAGTGTATTCAGGAGGCTCGGCAAACAGGCCCTCGTCGCCGAGGGTGCTACTCTCAAGTTTCGCGTTTAATTAGACAGATAGAGGCGCGGACGGGCCTTATTAGTATTGTCTACGGGGGCCCAATTAACACTCGGGAGGCGCCGCCGTGGGTGGCTCCAAGTTCGTTTTAATAATCAAGGGATACCCTTGGCTTCGTTAGCCAAATAATAGGATCGGGTGACTTCGTCGGGTCTCGTGTCGCCGTGTGCCTGCGACCGGTTCCGCGGCGAGCGAACCCGCGAGGTATTCGCAGCTACAGGTGTGAAGTGGCCATTTATTTTGTCAGCCCACTAATCGAATATTATATATTTCACATTGCTGACGTAAGGCGGTGCGTGTTTCTGTGCTAATTTTTGTTTAAATTTATTGTAACTACAGCTGTATAAATTATAATCATTGTTATCCACTTTGGTTTAATGGTTATTGCTTCATTCGAGGAAGTGGCCTGCTAATTCTAACTGTAGGCTATTAAATACACTATGAAAATAGTAACTCTATATTTATCAGAATTACTGTTTTCATTTAACAACCAGTAAAACCCGTTTTTATGTCTATATTTTGTTATGGTTAATTTTCCGCGTTGGCATCTCTCGCTCTTTTTTATTTTAATGTAAAGTAATTTTAAAAGAATTAACACGTGACATTTTAACATTTTATAGATGTGTCTTACTTCGTGCTTAATTAAATAAGGAAATGTGGTCAAGGGAGAGCGGCGTCGTTGCTATGCGTGCTCCGTAACCGTATTCAAAAATATTTTTTGAGACACGTTCAACGTGTATAAAGAACTTGTATCCTTCTTAAGAAATAATATTTTACATAGGTACCTAATCTAGTCCTAAGTAATAAAAATATTCCTCCAGACCGAATTTCGGCCATGGCGACCAATCTCATAGGAGAACAGCCTTCGGCGCGGGAGATATTATAGTGCATAAGTGTGTTCGCAGACACACGTGTAGGTACTCTTCCCTCACTCCTTAGCACCTAGATATTGGTAGTCTCAATTTTTTTATAAATTTATTTATATAAATAAGGTACACCAACAGCTTCTGTATACAGCATATCAAATAACAGTAGGTAAAAAGTCATAAATTATAAATATTTTTCAAAACATTATACAATACCTACCTATCACTTTATCGTTTACTGGTTATTTATAGAAATATTATTCTGAAAATTGTAGCATCTAGTAGAGGTACCTATCAACTATCCAATATTTAGTTTTGTTATAAATTAAGTTTAAAAAATCTATTTGTAAAAAAGTAAGACTAAAAAAACAAGGAAGGAACCCTATATGGGAAAAAGCTCAAATAATTTCCTTAATAAGAACAAAAAGCCTGTGCAATTATTTGTATGTAGGATGTAGGTATTAATTAATTAGGAGCTAGCTCAACACGGACGGCAAATTGCGCTATGAGTCTTGCAGCTTCCCGCCATCGCTGCCTCGCGCCAGTATCCCGCTGGCCATAAAACTCTCATTACAGAACGAGCAATTTCTCTCGTTAATTAACGCTGCACAACCATGTTGTCAATTAATGAAACGGTCAAGTTCTTCGTTAAAAATTTGCTTCTTTATATATTACGAAAACATTATCAAGTATTCATATTTTTCCGTATAAGCTTAAGACAACATTCTCTTTTAATTTACTAGGTATGTATATATTACAACCAGAATCAAACAATACACATTCTTTAGTAGTCAACCTACAGGTTCGTTTAATTTTACACGAATTAATTTGACCAGCTCGTTTAAATCATCATTTTGTATTGGTCAGTAACGAGGGCCTTGTGAACTAAATGCAAATTCTCTGCATCTGCATTTTGATCCAGAAAATTGCGGAGAAAAATGCAAACGCATGCGCACCGCCGCCTCGCATGACTTGTCGGCACTAATAACTTTTTCTCAAAACACTAATGAATAACTTGCTCCTTATTACTGGTCACGTTTTGCCACTTGGGGCTCTGAGCGGACGAGACGGAAGCGGCCCGGGAGCGGGCCGGAGCGGAGCGGAGCGGGGCAGAGCGGAGCCTCCACACTGTTCCGCCGTTGGCGCCAATCTTACAACTTACCATTAAGCAATTTCCATCAAGATTCATGTTTTACTTAATGAACTTCTTGCTTGTAGTAGAGACGCATTTTCTTGGAAACATTACTCGTGGACGGTCACGGTTGTGCGCCCTGTTTTTATGCTGGAAGGAAAATAGAATTTAATGCTAGCTTAATTAAGGCTAATTTTATCGAGTAACATTATTTGATAATTTTATGGGTTATGTGCAATCGCAATTATTAATTTTAACCGTTATTCCCCGCAGTTTCTAACGATGCCATTAGATTTTATATTGTTACCGATTACCATTAATACCCGCTTTACTATGTGCACTGCCCTATTAGAAGCTCTAGATGGTACATAGAGCCAAGTTAGGTACTAATCAAACTAAAGTTGCAGTCTAAGTTGAACAAAACTCGTAACAACCGTGGCGTTTGAGTAAGTATTTCTTCTTTGTTCCTAATTGATCACACAAAAAGAGCAAATTGTAATCATATTAGCAAGGCTAAAATACAAACTAATTGTACCCACAAAAAGGCAATTTCACCCAAGCATTACACGTCATTACTTCTATTACATTTCCATGTCAACGACCATTAGTTTAGTTTTTCTGTTTCTCTTCTATCGTCTTTAGCTTCTCGTAACTGTTGCTCGCATTCTACAAGATTGTTTATACGGAAAATGCTATGCACATGACATTTAATTAGACAACGTTTCCAGTTACATTATATATTTAACTTGATACATATAAGGAATTAATGTAATTGACGCCACTTTTAATGGAGCATTTATACAGAGCTGGTGATTACGGGGGCCATAAGAAGTGCAATTCACGGAGTTGACGTAGCGCGGAGCCAATTTAATTTACAAAGTTGTTGGTCAAGTTCGGATTAAGCCCGGATCGGCTCGGAACAGCTCGGCCGCTCTTAATAATGACATGTGCAAGCATCTGTCTCAGATTTACGCAGACCAATCTTTGTACAGCATGTCACGTGATGGGCAAGAAAAAAGATCGCTCTCATTACGTAACGTAGCGAGTTTTTCTATCACACTCGTTAGATATAATTAATACTGATAGTATAAATTGAGAAAAATATGTTCCTCGTTAATATATTGGAACATAAATTTAAAAAAAATAACCACTTGATCATGGGAGCTGTCCTCAGGTGCCACAAAACATATCCTCAGGCGACGCTTGGAGCTACTCGCTGCATAACCGTCAAGAACTTAACGAAACTGTCATTTAACTACTAATAATTATATTTTCTAAATTGATAATAACTTCCGTAGTAAGATTAAAACTTGATTCCTTATACCAAAGCTGCTCTATCTACGTAAACAGTTTCTAATTTTTGTGTGCTAGTTCAGGTCGGTACATATGACCCTATATACGGTAAAAGGGGGTTACTTTGATACTACGGGTTTACTTTGATAACAGCGTTCGTTTTATGAAAACATTTATAGGTACTTATAGATTTTTGGAGGCATCAAAAGTATTTCTTACCTTAAAAATGCCCAGTAACCGGTACCTACCCTAACAAAACCTTATTCACACACCGAATGAAATTAGTTTTTCATAAGTCGAAAGTTGTTATCAAAGTAAACCCGTAGTATCAAAGTAACCCCATTTGACGGTAGGTACTAAATATAATGTCGCCCATGACAGTAACATATCATAATTCCCAATCAATCTAATTTAATAATGCCATCGTTATCTGCATCTCGTCGTATATATGACTAATTAGGTATCAGCTCCGTTCGCCAACGGGCCGGATGCTGGCAGTGTCTGGGCGAACACTTCCGGCACTCGATCCTAATTACAGATAACGCTGAACTGAAGGCTTTACCGTCCCGTCTCATCTCGTTTACTTGTCGGGATTGCTCGCTCGATGTGCCGTGTTCCTGTTATAACAGCACCAAGGTTATAAGTAAAACATTGTACGTACTTCAATAACGTATGAATATCTTGTTTGTTTACAGTTTACGTACCTACGATAAAATATTAATCTAAAACGCAATCAAGACAATCGTTGTCTGTTATATTTGAAATAGGGTATCTAATGTAGTCTTACATAATTGGTGATCGATCACTGATCATAGTGAATCTATTGATTTTAAATTAATGAATCAATATGTATTACTTATTCATGAAAATATGATGAGGTTTTATAGAACAAATGTTGAATAAAAATATACTAAATATAAAACTAAGCTGCCTATACGTTTATGTTTATATTTATTAAATATATTCAAATTATACTCGTTTTCGTTTCAACAAAACATCTCAAATAACGTATCAGGTGTGCCACAAAACTTAAGCCATAAATATGTTGTAAATTAAAATATAATCATTTTGATGCAATTCTAATTACGTCAACAAAACTCGAACATCTAATTTATTTATGGAATATTTATTGGTATTTTTATAACACTCGTATTAATTAGTGAATTAAATATTAAAAAGGGACGTCGAAGTTGTAAAGCTGTCGCGGGGAACGTGTTGTAAACACGCCTCGGGCGTGACTGGCCGATTGCACTCGACTGTACTACTCGTATAATTCCAATCAGTATTCAAATCGATGCAAATGGAAAGATTAATCGGCGTTTGCACCACCGCGGCGGCGACCGCGGGTAAGGTAGTAATTACATGATATTTGTTAGTATAATCTCACTTTTTGTGGGTTTTCTTAAATGTTTATGAATGATCGACTGCATTGATAATTTTATTGATACTTCCGTTCAAAATCTACATTCTGTTTTGGGAGCAAATCCATCTTATATGTAGTACATTTTGTTAGCAATATATTGCCGCGGAAATAAAAGCTGTAGGCATGTGAAATAATTGCATCAAGTGCAGGATGTAATAGCACTCTATCAAAACTCAATACATTATTTATAATTGCACCAATGCTCCATCTTTTCTTGCCACTTGAAGTTCTCTTGATTTCTCGGCAAGAAAACGCGCGAAGTACTTATAATTCAATAACTCACTAGATAGAAAAAAAAACATAGCGTAGGCGAATCGCTTTTGTAATTACGACAATAAATCGATGAAGATAAACCATTGACAACGGTCAATGGATATGGTTTTATTGTTATAATCAAAGCTCAAGAACAAGGAATGAATAAAAAAAAGTCCATGGTTTGTGATTCAACAGTAAAGTGTTACCATAAGTAGGTATCCAACAACGCCCACGTTTTAATCCCATAGAAAGTCCAGACAATCAATAACAAAATATAGCTGATTAAAGCTCGCGAAAGAAGATCGATCACTTACAAATACAAAGAGCTACAAGTAAAATAAATTAATCCCAGCAAGCTGGAGGCTATTGCGTTTTGTTAGCTTCTTAATAAGCCAATTGCTGTCAGAGCAGAGCCGTCCGCCCACGCGACGCAAACTGATTTCAGAATAGTCCCCAACGCAATCCCACGATTGATTCTAATTAACGATAGCAGTATTTATTGGAGCAGTTCGCAAACGAACCTAATTGATTTCGCTGCGCCGATGTCAGCTGACATGTTATAGACTCGACACCGGAGACTGCTGTTTATTGACTATTAATGCAGACTGCTACGGATACGTCCACATAGTGCCGTGGAAGAGACCAGCTCGATACTAAAATGTGCTAGGTACAGAGGGTTGGTTAGTTAAAACAGACATATCTATTATTCAAGAAGTAATCAACATACGATACTTAAGATAACACTCACATAACACATAACATTACGCCTGTAATCCCCAAAGAGTTAGGCAGAGGTGTAGGTACCCACATTTTGCCAGATATGTTTAAGTCGCATGTAACAAATATGATAAGTATTATTCTGATTCCCAATCTCATTTACATAGTGAACAATATTTTTAAGAGTCCACTTGTTTTGAAATCATATTATAAGGTGTGTCCGCGACCCTGGTGGCTGATGTATCAAAGATATATTTCCATTTATTTAAATAAAATTATTTCTTTAAATGAGATGACATAAACAGACAGAGCTTGATAATAATAGAGACGATTAATTACTAAATCAACAATCAGGTCGTCTGTTAAGTGTTTTAATTAATCTTTGAAACTGTTGAAACTTTTATAATTACTTAGTGGGGTCACGTGGGGTCACGTCGACTCAAATAACAATGCAGTCAATACTTTAATGTTAAGTTATTTAAAGTAACAGAGAACTGAATATTCTTTAATGCTTAGGTAAACACATACCTACCTATGCAAAAGTGTTACTTACAACCTGTATATTTTTAACTAAACTAAATTAAATGGCGTTGATTAACTTTCGTTTTCATTAGTCCTTACCTAGATAATTTTATTATTCACAAATTAAAACAATTTGCATATTCATTGGTATCTAGATTATATTTTAGATTAATTTATTCACACTAATAGGTAAACTGTTAAAATAATTACTATAGGAAACCATCAATCTACGCCAAAATTATAAAGTTTAGCTTTCAAGATTGATCGTTTCCGAATTATTAAGAACAACTTGCTGTTTTACTTGGGTAACCGATAATTTAGCTAAACTTTGTAGTTATACATATTTCATGTAAGTAAACTTGAAGAAGGAGTACACAACAACCATTTGGTGTAATATAAACAATTATTTATACAGGGTGTTTTTTTTTATTTCCCTTAACTCTAATCAGTTGCCTCCTACATTTATGTTCGCATAACTTGTCAAAATGTAGGGAGCAGCTGATTTTTTTTTCGCGATTTTGGGTTCGGTCCCAAAGTAAAAGTTGTTCATAATGCTGGTCTCATTAATACCCTAGAGTTATGGGAAATAAAAAAAAACACTATGTATACAGAAGTTATGAAATAATACTGTTGTTGAAACGGATACGACATCCGTTTCAAAAACAGTCAAGTCTACCAATTAACAAAACACCATGTAGATACCCAACGAACAGATTAGATAATTTAATAATATAAAGGCCGATTCACATGGTCTGGCGTTGCGTCCGCGTTGTATCCGGTAGCGGGCCATGTCCCCCGGCCGCGCGAGACAGGCATCTCTCTAATTAGGCCACGTTTCGTCTGCCCTGTAATCCACCTGACTGTTAATTAATACAGCTGAATAAACAACCGCCAGCACGCGGGATGGGGATTAACAATTCCGTGTAATAGACCTTTATTATGTTCCATCTATTGCGTTCATGTTAACTAGTTGGGGGCCTAGTAATAAGGTTTGGGTGGGCGTTGTTGAAAATGTTGTTATTAAAATGTATTATTTCTATGGGCCCTGAAATAAAGTATATGCTGTTATTTATTATATCCCTAACTATTATTTATCCTAAGGCTGTCTTTTTTGAGGCCCGTAATTCTGTCTTTTTGCAAACAAAGGTATCAGTTCCGCGTTCAACTTCAGGATGTTTTGTTTTCCGTTAGTCAAGTCGGCTCAGGCGCAAAATGTCGCTTTCGCAAAATGTCTACTGGTAGTAAAATGTCGCTTTCGCAGAATGTCGCTTCCGCAAAATGTCGCGTTAGTAACTTAGAAAAAAAATTAGCCAGGTTTAAAAAATAGGTTATCTTTTTCCAATTTCTTATGAAATGTTTACAAGTTTTATAACATATTATATAAGCTATGTGTGGAGTTTTTTTTTTCTTGGTTTTTTTTGGTTTGTTTCTTGGTATTTTTTTTTTGGTGGTTCAAACTGAATGAAATTTGAACCACCAAAAAAAAAACAAAAAAATAAAAACTTTTTTACAAAAAAAACAACCGACTTCCAAACAAAAACACTACAAAGTGAAAAATAACTTTAATTTTGGAAGTCGGTGTCTTTGGATTTGTATTTTAGTTTTTGTTTTTTTTTTTACAAGTTGTTTTAGTTGTTTGTTGTTGTTGTTGTGTTGTTGTTTTGGTTTTTTTTTTTGAATATTCTTGCTTTTTTTTTTGGTTATTCTTGCTTTTTTTTTGTTTTTTTTGGTGAAAAAAAAAACCAGAAAAACAAAAAAAAAATACCAAGAAACAAACCAAAAATAAAGCAAGAAAACAAAACTCCAAACAGCTTATATGTTGTAAAACTTGTAAACATAAAATAAGAAATTGGAAAAAATAACCTTTTTCTTTAAACCTGGTTAAATTTTTTTCTAAGTTACTAACGCGACATTTTGCGAAAGCGACATTCTGCGAAAGCGACATTATGAGAAAGCGACATTTTTCTACAAGTAGACATTTTACGCCTGAGTCGTCAAGTCATGTAAAATCCGTTTATAGACAACATGGAAACACTCTCAGAGAGCTGACGATACCGTGAATCAAACGCCATAATAAGTTTGTTCGTGCGGGTAATTAAAACCGAGCTCGTAATGAGAGGCCGCTGCGCACACTAATTAGGCACCAGTCACCACTGCTCCAGAAACTGAATACCTAACTTTCCCAATTAGCAGCTACGTCATCGCGTTCATTCCAATTACAATGGAAAAATCCTTAGGCTTGATTAATATTACGGTTCAGTAGAGTCTAATTTAATTTGCTGTTCATTATTACAAAAAAGCCACACAAAAAGTAATATTTAGGCTAGCTAAAATTTTACGTTCAATAATGTTAATGGATCTATAGTTAATAAACATCGGCTCATTTGGAAGATTAACAAAGGTTACATAAAATAATACTCGGTAAAATTAGTCTTCTAACCATTCTTCCTCCATAAATATAATTGCGTTCCACTTATTGCCCATAAAAGCAAGGGATCGTGCGAACGGCCCTGTTGCAAAATTGTACAAAAGGAAAGTAATATTAGGTAGAAGTAGAGGCAGTGCTACCCCGGGCGCGTTTCGGTGACTGGGGCGGGCTTTCAGATAAATTATTTATCAACTGTATAGCAATTTTCTTTATGACTCCTCCGACGGAGCAGAGCAATTTACTCGTGAAAGAGATGCGTAAACTTGCAAGGACGCCCAAATTGAGAATAGAACAATGAGGGCAGTAAAGATTTCAATAAGGATAGGTGCTGGCTGCGAGACTCCCCGCGAACTACTCCGCGGCAAAAAGTACACGACTAATACTGGTTCCGAGACGTGAGCCCATATGCTTCTCATTAGTAAAGCTTTTGAAATGGACTCCTTGTCGTAACAATTTAATTGACATCGACTCAACCGACCGTTGGGGCTGTGGCGTTTAATTAATTTTTAGGTATGCATGTTGCATGTTATATTATGGGTTTTTTTTTGTGAATTGAGTCACGCGGGATTAAATAGAATTTCATATGTGCATTAAATCTGACATGAAAGTTTGGTGGTAGCAACGTGTCGGGAGAGGCGACGTGTCGGGAGAGAGGGCGTCGCGGGTAGCGGCGTCGGACGGCGACGCTTCCAATTTCCGTAATTGTGAGTTCATCAAGGAAATTGACTGGCAGACAACGCAACGCAATCCACTTTTTATTTACATCACGCTCGCCATACAACGATTGCTTCGCGTGCTCCGAAACGGAGTGACAACATCACGTCTGCCGCCAAAACAAGTTTTATTGAATATTTTAACAAATCGGTGCAATATACCCATAGGTTTTTTATGGCTTTTAGAAGTGTCAAATAAGTTAGATAGTGTCGTTTGTCTTCACATGGTTAGCTGCCATAATACTCAGGTACAATAAAACTTTTTGTTGATATGGTTAAAACGACTCATGGTGAAAACAACTGCCTCATAATCGTAAGCAGATAATTTCGCCTCATTGCAAGAAAAAAGTGACATTTCCGAAAAGGTGTTTTTTTATTATTATTCGATAATTTAATATTCGATTGTAGAATCTTTTTGTGTATTTTTTAAAAGTTTATTAAATAATTCATTTAACGTAAAAACTCATTAATATACTTGTCATAATTGTTTTATACTATACATAGGTAGGTACTTAACGCTTCTTGTAAAATTGCATTTTTCGAGATAGCAGTGTAGTTAATACGACTTTTATATGTTGGCTATTAAAATGAAAACTGCAGATTCGATAACCATCTACTAGCTAAAATCCTAACACCGATACAGTCCAATAATTTAGCTTTAGTTCGATAGTTACCTACTCTACTAAAGCATCACACATCCATCAGTCCCAATGATACACGACAACAAAGTTACGAGTAACAATAGCAACAAACTAATAAATCTATGTGTTTGATATATAGGAATCAAAAAGTCGTAGGAGATGACGCGAAAGCAGGACGGTAAATAAAAAGCTGCGGCGGTCGTGAGGTAATTGATGGCGGGTGGCAATCAAATTAGGCTCCGCGTCGCGGGTAATCGGCTGAAAGCTGCCCGACGGAGCTTTTGTGGGTCGCCGGGACGGGACAGCGCCGCCCGTGGACCTGCACACAAAATGCAATATTACTTTTTCATAACTAAGTTATATAGTTAATAAAAATTTCATGCACTAAGAGACAACGCACAGGCTAAACGGTAAACCGCTGGGTCACAGTACACTTTTATTATACTGTGCCTGGGTCTAGAAGCATGAAATTTTGCACAAGAGTTCCTTATATAACAAAGGTGATGAGCACTAATGGAGGATTTTTTAAATAAGGGGTTAAATTGGGGATAAAAGTTTGTACGAAGTTCACAATTTTTGCCGATATCGGGCGCACGGCTTGGCACGGTTTGGCTTTGGCTTAATCTATAAAAGGAAAGCGTTACTGACTGACTGACTGATCTATCAACACACAGCTGAAACCACTGAATGGATTGGGCTGAAATTTGGAACACAGGTAGCTATTATGACCTAGGCATCCGCTAAGAAAGGGTTTTTGGAAATTCGACCTTTAAGGCGGTAAAAAGGGGGGATATTGTTTGTATGAAAAAATCTTATTCCTTGAGTTAATAAACTTGAAACTTGGCACGAATATTTATCTAAGCAAAATATGATTTTTGTGATTTTTAGTTTTTCTAAAAAAAACGTTCGGGAGAACGGCAGGAATTGGTGAGGAGAGGAGGAAGACCTCACCATTGAAGGCTGAGGGATGGTGAGCCGGAGGTGGAGGAGAGTGGGAGAGGGAGGGGACAGGATGGTGAGAGAGAGAGAGCGAAGGCGAAGTGGTGAAGGGGGTGTGAGAGTGAGTGAGAGGGGGAGGGAGAGGTAGCGGAAGGGGATGTGGTGAAGGAACGAGCTAAACTCTGGAACTACCCTACCAGTCGGACTTTAAAAAATCTTTTTGCATTAATGATAGCCCAAATCTTATAGAAGGCATATTTAACATCCCTCTAGGACCCTTAGGTGCCGAGCAAAAAGAAAAAAGTCTGAAAGAACGCTAAGTGAAAACGAAGTAATAGCGCGGGTAGGCAATGCGATGCGACGGGATGGGTCGAGCAAAAAATAAATTTCACGCGGACGAAGTCGCGGGCAGAAGCTAGTCTATATATATAAAAGGAAAGCGTGACTGACTGACTGATCTTATCAACACACAACTCAAACCGCTGAACGGATTGGGCTGAAATTTCATACACAGATAGCTATTATGGCCTAGGCATCCGCTAAGAAGGGATTTTTGGACGTTCGACCTTTAAGGGGGTGAAAAGGGGGGATATTGTTTGTATGAAAAATCTTATTCCTTGAGTTAATAAACTTGAAACTTGGCACGAATATTTATCTAGGTAAATTATGATTTTTGTGATTTTTTGTTTTTCTAAACTACTTGAGGGGTGTCAAAGTTTGTATGGAAAATTTTTAACGCATAATCCGATTAACTCAAAACTCAGTATTTATACTTAAAAATAAAAATAAAAAATAATGTGAATCAGGGTTTTTCGAAAATCTACCTCTAACGGGGTGAAAAGGTGTAGTCAATTTCACAGGGGAGGATTTTACTGCGTGGCTTAATTAACTCGAAAATTGGTGTAAATAATCTTTGACTCAAGCTATGGAAATATCTCAAACGATTTTTTTAAATTCCACCCCTGTGGGTGTGAAAACAGGAAATACAATTTACATGAAAAATGTTATTCAATTGACTTGAAACTTGGCACAAATACTTGCATAAGTAAGTAATTTTGTTAAAGTTTGTTATTAATAGTTTTAAAAACTACCTCGAAGGGAGGGTTATAGGGGAAGGGGGAGGACCCCCTCCCCCTACCCCTATAACCCTGAGGAGGAGGATGGACGGTCAGGAGGGTGATGGACGGAGTGGGAAAGGGGCAGGACTTGGTGACAAGAGGAGGAAGACGTGGTGAGGGGAGAGGGGGAGAGGAGAGGTTGGTGAGCGGGAGGTGGAGGAGAGGAGAGAGGGAGTGGACGGGGTGGTGAGGGAGAGATGGGGAAGGGGAAGTGGTGAAGGGGGTGTTGATAGTGGGTGAGAGGGGGAGGGAGAGGTAGCGGAAGGGGATGTGGTGAACGATCGAGCTAAATCTCTAGAGCTACCAGTAGGACTTAAAAAATTCTTTTTGCATTAATGATAGCCCAAATCTTATAGAACGCTATAGGCATATTCAACATCACTCTAGGACCCTTAGGTGACGAGCTAAAAGTTTGAAAGAACGCTAAGTGAAAACGAAGTAGTAGAGCGGTTAGGCAATGCGATGTGACGGGGTGGGTCGGGGAAAAAAGAAATTTCACGCGGACGAAGTCGCGGGTATAAGCTAGTTATAGTATAAAACGTTCAAAGATCAATGAAAAGAAATTTGATTCACAATATTATTGAAACTTGAGTAAAACGTATAATTTTCACGCATTTTTCGGATAAGGCAATGGTATCTGCCTAGTATGCGTCAAAATTAGGTAATTTTAGGGGGGTTACATTCGGCTGAAAGCTGCCCGGCAAAGCATTTGTGGGTCGCCGGGACGGCACAGAGTCGCTCATAACCTGCACACAAAATGCATTGGACATGAACGGAATTTTGCTATTATTATTATATCTACATATAATAAAATCGTATCCGAGTCTATACATTACATTTTTGTCTGTTTGTCGATTTGTTTGTTCGTTTGTGCGCGTACTGAAAGAGAAGAAGCTTTATTGTGAGTAACATTTAGCGTATTTTCATCAATATCGACTCTCAGAATCAAAAGATATTAATTTCTGAAGCGATCTAGCCGCATTTTGGGTACATTAGCATTGATTGCGGCTTCACTTACGTAGATCATTATAGAATCAAGTCTATAAACTACCAAATCAACAAACACCAAAACAACTGAAAACAATGGTATAAATTGTCATAATAACGAACAGACAAAGTCATGTTGCGTTTTATACCAGCGTGCAGCGGGCTGAAATAGATCTAAGTTCATGCGGACAAAGTCGCGGGCACAGCTAGTCATAACAATAATAATAATAAGTAATAAGTCTAATGTTTTGTAGATAAATGAAAAAAAATACTTGCAGAAAGAACATTGAGAGCACCAAATTATTGACACGTTAGTAAAACGTATTTATAATTTTCACACATTTTTTGGACTTTGCAATGTCTGCATTGTATGCGTCAAAATTCCAGCAAAAGGTAACATTGATGTGGGTACAATTGGCTGAAAGCTGCCTGACGGAGCTTTAGTGGGTCGCCGCCCGGGACGGAACAGCACAGAAAATGCACTGGATTTGTATGGAATTTTACTGTTTAGGTTTCAGTACCTCAAAAGGAAAAAACGGAACCCTTATAGGATCACTTCGTTGTCCGTCTGTCTGTCTGCCTGTTTGTCTGTCTGTCTGTCAGTCTGTCAAGACTCTTTTTCTCAGGAACGCGTGGTGGTATCAAGTTGAAATTAATATCAAATACGTAAGTCTATGGTAACTTGGAGTTCTAAAAAAATCAAGCTTCTAAGTCAACGCAATAAAAAAATACGGCAATTTATGCGACATATATTGATACTCGCAAGTAAATCAAAACCTATGGGGTACTTCCCACTAACCAAGAATAGTTAAATTTGGCAAGAAGCAAGGTATCAAAGCACAAATAGAAGAAAAGGTCCGAAAATTGTTAATTTGTAATTTCATCACATAAAAAACTTTTTTTTATTTTTTTATTTTGTGAACAAGAGTTCTAAGTAGCCGAAATCAAAACCATTGTTAATTACAAATTAAACATTTTCGGACTTTTTCCTTTACTTGCGCTTTAATTTCATGATTCTAGGACAACGGGAAGTAAATAAAAATAAATAAAAATAAAAATAGTTTATTGGTAAAACAAATTTAGAAATAAACAAATTATTTTTTGATTGGACCCTCCTTTTAGGCAAATAGAGCCTGTATTAGGACCCTAAGTTAATTAAGTAGGTACCTTAAGTTTTGATTTACTTGCGAGTATCAAAATATGTCGCATAAATGCCTGTATTTTTTAACACGCTTTTATTAGTTTTATTGCGTTGACTTAGAAGCTTGATTTTTTTAGAGCTCCAAGGGACCTTAGATCTACGTATTTGGTACCTATTATTTTCAACTTGATACCTCAACGCTTTCCTGAGAAAAAGGGCCTTGACAGACAGACAGACAGACAGACGGACAACGAAGTGATCCTAAAATTAGTTTTTTTTTTTGTTATCCGCGTTCTGTCTACCAAAATTCCAGATAAACTTAATTGTGGCAAAGCAAAAATAAACAGAGCTATTGTGGGCCGCCGTCCGGTAGAACTGCACTTGCGCCCGGCACAGAATAGGCTGTGGAGTCGTTCGGATTTTTTTATTTTTATTACTTGAATAATTGCTAAAATAATAATAAAAATAATAATTCCTTTCCAGAGTGCATCAAAACAAAGTGAAAAGGTATGCCAAATGTTAAATTTTACGAAATCTTTAAATCAAAATTTCAGATGAAAACAGGCAGCAGACACTGGAATGTCTACAGCAAGAAAAATTGCTAAAGAAATTGGTCACGCGTTTGCAAATGACCACGAGCATTATTTATTAAGCGATGCAAACCCTGGCAGCACGCCGAGCAAATATTACTAGAGGAGGAAGTTTACGTTCAGAAGTGAATTAACCGGTACGTCCAAATAGCCTGCATGATTAGGTACATAGGTATTAATTTTGCGGTATAGTGTCCTGTCGATGTCGTGATTAAAATACTTAATTTTAAAAAAATTACAGTCATGGGGACTGCCGACAGAAATGAAAACTTAAACGTACAACTATGCATAGCATGTCGAGATGATGAGGTCTCGTGGTGACGCGGTGACGCGAACCCGTAAGATCTCCACCTACCAAAAATTGCTCAACGCGCCTATAGAAGTTTTCACTTCAAAAATATATTTTATCTGTTTTCTTTCGACGGATAAATTGTCAACTCGCTTCTTATGTGTCGGTAGGTAAATACTTTACTTGCATTATAATAATGTGAAGGTGAATAAGGCTATTAAGAAGGAAGAGACAGGCTCATCATTAACGGGTCGAAGAGATGCGGACGGACACGCAGCATCCGCCGCGAGCTCTTTAGCTTTTATCATAATTTAAGTTTTCCATTAGCCGTAATTGACGCGAACATCGTTCCTCGCTTACGGCCGCGAATCGTCGCAATGATTGTTATTTTTAGATAGATAAACATTCCCTATTTTAATTTTCGGGTCTTCCGAATCCTATTCCATCTTAATTGACAATACTATTAATAATTAATAAGAGTTATGGCGTACAGCTTTTATCTTAATGTGGCTTTTAACGATACATTTGTATTCGAGAGACCATTTCGATGTAATTTCAACGGCAATACCGCCTCGCTAATGGATAAATATCGACTAGTTGTTTAATTTTAAAATTTATGAATAATTCAATGGTTTGGGCGTTCTGTTTCAGAATTACTTAATGCTTAGATCACAGCGTTTGATTTAATTTGGGTAATGACGAGATCGAACGTATCCATTAGTGTAATTGGGCGGCTACTCATGAGACGCTCGAGATATCAAAGTGTCGTCCGGCGAGCGCGACTAGTCCGCCACTCGCGCCGAGCTGAGAGCGAGCGACTATAACTACACAATACAAATTATTAAGAGTGCTCGGCATCACGGGAACGCTTTCAGAAGTAATGAATTAGAAAAGTTGCGCAGCACTCACGCGGATTGAGCCGCGCGGCGCGGCGACGGCGTCGGCGCGCCGCGCGCTACAACATTACTTTAATTAAATCTATTTGAACAACAAACTTTAATTAAATTTCATCCAGCAGTTAGGCGTCGCGGAGGAATAATCGCGCAATTAGAGCGGCCGTGAGCGTCGCCTTACACGCTGCCAGTTAATTAACTCACTTGGGCCGACCTATCCGACTAACGGCGCGCTGGGTACCCGACACTACACCCTACACTACTACGGAAATGTGTTTATCCTCATCTCGTATATGCATTTTTGGCAATCTAAACGAATTAATTGCAGTATAAATTGCAACTTTTCTCAAAATATTAGACAGGTAGGTAACACTAGCTATGCTGCCGTTTTCTTATCAGAGTAACGCCCAAGAAGTTGCTTACGCAAACTGCTTGGACATTACTCTGTTAAAAAGCACTCAATTTCTGGACATTAAAAAAATCTACATTTTCATTCGATTAATCAGAAAATAGTGGTCATAAACCGTTGAGAAATGAATGTACTGAGTGGCACAGCATTTGCACACTCCACCCTAAGCCGGCCGACTTATTCGATTAATACTCGAGCTACACAATGGGTTGGCGCTTAGCACTATGTGTAGCGCTTTCATTGTGCAAGTTTAATTGTTTTTACAGCCGACATGTATTGTGTGCCACGGAATACTTAGAAATAGCCTTACCGTATCATGACAAGCTGGCCATTCCATTTGGAATTACTAAAACACTTTATTGACTAGCATGCGTGGCCCCGAATACATTGTATCGATTACGAGTGTTTTTACATCGAGAATCGAGTAAAATGTCAATAATATACAAGTATCGCATATCTACTAAGTGTTCGTCTGCTGATCCATTATGCGCACATCGTAACGGATAAATAAAGGCAAAAACTCACAAGATCCATTAAAAGTATTGCTGCGATAATTTGGAATGGTGTGGATACGTCTTTTGCGAGTACCTACGTACCAAAGGTATATTTTTTTTACCGAAGTCACAATGTGAAAAGGTTCCAGACATCAGCGTTTTACGTAAATTTTAAAAATGTTTCTTTGAAAAAGTAACCTAGCAGTACCTACCTACCCAAGAAAATTGCCAATCACAATCAAAAATATTATCAAGTATGTTTCAAACGTGAGAATCGAATTCAAGGCTTGAAGCACTTTTATATCTAACAGCCTGCAACATTTTTCTTTTAACAAACACTCAACAGCCTACTCATTTTTCGAAAATATCTATCAAGTAATGTTTTTCATCGTCCTTATAAATAGTTCCCGTAACATCCAGTCTATTCTATCGTCACAAAGCACTTCCGTAAGAGAGTGAGCGCTATAAAGGAACTGAGTGAGCGCGTTGACCGACACTCCGCTCAGCCAAGATTTGACCCCACTCACTTAACGTAACTCAAACATGAATAACTAATATCCAATTATGAATTATTCAAAACTGCATTACTTTTTATCATCAAACGTACCATTATTTTACTTTTATTGTTAATTAAATCACTCGTATTATGGATCCAGAAGAGAAATCGATAAAACGAAAGAACGAGCTCAGAAAATGTCCTCCATATCTTTTTATTTTATGCCAAAATTTATTAGTCGTAAAAATAAATATCCTTGCTTTATATGTATTTTTAATGATATGATTGGACTCATTTTAGAATCGCCTTACTCGGGTGTATTAAATATACACTAGCTGTTATCTCAGTGAAGCTGTTTGGCAATTTTGTTGAATTTACATTCCGAAAATATATTTTCACTTGACATCTACGTGGGTGGCGATGGCGAATAAAGTGGACACAACCTTCGTTTGACCGCATGCATACAAATTATTGTCCGGTTTGTAGTTACTTTGGTGAGCAGTGAGCACCATCCAATATCTATGACTGAAATGGCCAATTTAAAACGAATTTTCGTCTAGCTAGACTATCGCATTCAGTAGGAATTAATCAAGACAGACTACTAGGACCTCCAACGACCGACGCGACGGTAATTAGGTATTTACATGAAATTAATTTTTGTAATACCTAATGCTACCTACGGTGGAATTAATTAGCAAAACGTTCACTTAAAAAAAGAATAAAATTACCTTTAAATATGGATATAAAGAACTTTAGAAACTGAATTAAATTGAGATTCACTTAGCGGTTGCAAACCCAAAGTGTTAATAGATACAATAATCCTACTATAATCACGGTAAGAATTTTAATGAGCCGCATTATATCGCACATAAACACCCACAATACATGAAAATCACATTTACACGCGGTGCTATATTAACATTAATACCTAATCCGATTTAATTAGCATGACGCTGACCGTGGCAGTACTGCAGCGCTTATTGGCGCCATGATGTGTAGGCAGCCTTATGAGAACCCCCTGGAATCCACACGAGCTCATAATGCAGCCGGAATAAGATGAACATATATTCTGTTTAATAACATTGCAAAGTAGACACAACATGCCATGGCCGCTTTTAAGTTTACGTACCTACATGGACCGCATATTAATGCCAGCTGTAATTTCCCTTTTAACACAAGTCTGTATGTTGACTCGCAACTTGATGACATCCAGCTTTACTATATTAAGCTTTACTATATTAAAATACATAGTAACGATATTTCGTAAATGTTCATTAGTAAATTCCTCTTTGGGTACAATAGGAGGCTTGCTTCTCAATATTCAACAGGGGCGATGCTCTAAATTAAATCAAAAGAGAAACAATAAACCACTCCAAATAGTTAACGAGATATGTGGAACTCAACATTTCAGTTGCGAACTTATAAAAAAACTGCATCAGAGTCGAAATGCAGGAGTTTCTAATTAAATCCGACGTTACTGCGCTGAATGCCGTGCCCGTGATAAAACGTGGCACTGCGCAAACGCACTCGAGATGGGAATGGAGAGGCAAAAACCGTCGGCATCAACAATAAGTGGGTGCTTCAATAAAATAAACGGTTCCTAATCACGTAGGGCTGCGACAACTGTGGCCGCAACAGGTATACCTACCTATTGAATAACGGCTGCTGGCTCCTTCACAGGAAAACTGTGGAGTCACTTTATAAGTATTTGTATTGGAACTGAATCGTTGGGATTGGATGAATCTTTGTTAAGAATGTAACGGCAAATAAAACAATTAATGAGCACTGGAAAATGCGTTTTCCTGAACTTCAATTGTATTCTAATCGTTTACGTTTGGTTTTCTTTTCCTCGTTTTATTGCTCTGGCAGGATATTGGACAAGTGGTGCTGCTCCACGTGACAGGCACCGATGCATCTGACTGGATCATAAATTGCATGATTGAGCCTATTGAATCTAAGAACGTGCTACACAAAGAAACTACAGATCAGGATTTAGAATTTTATATGACTTGTTAGCGCTATTTATCTGTCGTAAAAAAAAAACTTATTGGCACAATGTTAGATCCTAACCATAGGATAATATTATAAATGCGAAAGTGAGTTTGTTTGTTGGTTTGTTTGTTTGTTTGTAATGCTTTCACGCTAAAACGGCGGAACGGATTTTGATGAAATTTGGGACACAGGTAGACTATGACCTGGAAAAGGATATAGGTTACTTTTTATCGACATAATATCACGCGGCTGTCACAAAGCAGTTGGTTTTGATCTTCTGATGTTTTTGTCCGTTAATTTTATAATATTTTAAAACCATCTGCAGTATATTACATTACCTATCTAGTTAAAATTCGAAAACTTAAATTGCTTTTAGTTTTTTCATCAACTGAAAATTTTATTTATAACTAAACAGATTGTTCAGGTTTTGGAGTAAATATATTATCGATTAGTAGGCTACTAATCGATAAGTAATTTACTTTATATCGAGGCGTAATAGTTCTAATCTTTTTCGCTTTTTTGTTCAAATAAGCAAAGTGATTCATGATTTTGAGGCGCACACAATAAAGCTTTCTATAGAGTCCTTCCTTATATACGTAGACACAGAAACAAGATCTACAAAACTAACTAGCAATTAACGCAATTCATCTTTTATTCTTGATCGTGTTTCATTCTTTGAAGTAATCAAATCCCCTGTTCAAAGGCAAGCAGTTATTTCAATCTTGTTAGACAGTATGGCGCGCAAAAAGCGCGGAATCCGCCGCGCGCGCGACATTTGTGCGCTTGCGACGGCCGCGAACGTGCGCGCGCGCTCTCATGAATTTAGATCAATGGGAAAAAAACGAAGAAAGCCATCCTGCTTAGTCTCAGACGACGCTGTCATCATTCTTGTAAGAAACGATTGTTGGTAGTTAGGCGGTCTGGATATGGCATCGAGAATTGCAGTTCTAGATTGCTCGCGCAAAGGAATGTCTCCATAAAAATTCATTTAGAAGTAATTAAATCAATCGTTTCTTCACACTTTTGTTGCCTCTTTTCCTATACACTTATAAGAAAGAGCACTAACATGGTAGAATAAAGGTACATTTAACATGATGAATTGATCTTTAACAGCAATGAAGCAAAAAGTTTTCTCATGTCAGTGAGTGATGTGATGTGCGACGGTTCATTGAAAGTTACTACAATTTATTTTTCTCGTTACTATTTGACACGAAATCCACATTTTTTATCGGTAAGTAGGTACTTATAGCAAAATGGAAGCTATTTCCTGATGTGCAGTGCAATGAAACCTAATAATCGTATTTCTGATCTGTAGTTTGAGAGGAACTGATCCGATTCATCTAATCAGAAGGAATTTAAAAGACGTCTGATATACCAGGTGCCTATTTATTATTCTGTCTATATACTTGTAATGGGCTGGCAGACTAACGCACTCGAGATAGCGCACCAATTAAACGCACTCCAAGAATGGAAAGTGGTTGTTTTTGCCAGACAGGCCAGACGCGCTTTGTCGAAGCCGAACGGTTCTGGCAATGGCAAACATTCGGCTGCTTTGAACACAGCCATTCATTAGATACATTTTTGTTTTAAAGTATTTCGAGCCCTAATAACGTCATTGTTGTTTGATCTGATGCGGTTTTGCTTGGGTTTGAAGGCCTCAGCGTACACACTTTAAAAGAAAACTTATTTTCGTTAGGTATTTTATAAGCATTCATCACGATTATTAACAAAGGACATATTAACCTGCGTAAGTACTATGCTACTTTTTTATATTTCTATGTATGCTACGTTAAAATTAATTAGGTTCTGTATTCATAAACAAAAGCGTGCTCTGTAACTACAAATCCAGTGGAAAAATAATTTCCCTAGTTACTTCATGCACACACCAGTAACATACCTTGTTTATGTTATACCTACAAATAATACTACTAATACAATCTAATTAAAAGTCGATTCTTTAAAAACTGGTCTCACCCCTACGCTACGATATCAACATCCAATACAACTCCCGAGTTCATCGCTACATCTGTAACATTGAACCATAATCCCCTTTACGTAATCAATTTCATCCTCCTTTGTCTTCACAGCACCTGTAATGTGTACGAAGACATAAAAAGTACACATGTACGAAGGAAAAGCTTACAATAAGCGGGCAAGTAGCGCGCATGATTAGCGGGCAGAGGGGCGGGCAGCGCGGGCGGTTGATTGCTTGCCCAATTGGGCCTTATACGCCGCACATGGGAAATATTTTTAATCAACACCTCCATTGAACTTACGAGCGGTCGTACGTGAGCTCTGTACACAGGGACGTATTCGGACGACTGGAACTAAAACCTTTCTTGTTTAGATTAGAATTCAGTTAACAAGGGCATTTATGTTCAGTACCTAAGTAAAACGCAGTTTGTTGGTTTAAAATCAGAAAATGATTTGTAAAGGGGATAACAAGCCCATAGAATGTGTGACTTCCCGTGGAAATAGTGTGTGAGGCGGCGTGCAAAATTTTTTGAGCTCGCTTCGCTCGCTCTTGCATCCTGCCGTCGCCTAAATCTCGAACTTTCTGCATACGTCGACAAAATATCTCATATTTCTGTATGAATGGACAAAAGAAAACCTATCCTTTCCGAGGCGGAGTGCAAAAATTTTTCGCCTGTCTTTCCTCTCCAAAAATGGATAGGGGCGCCGCAGAAATCTAGCCCACTGCATCTATAATGCGGCACTGCCTAAAGGGTTTCAATGTAGATGGCAGGTGATTATTTCTTCAGCTAATTTCTTTTTTGCACTAAGATAGTTTCCAATCTGTGAATAACAAAAACAATTCAAATCAGAAGAGAAAAACTTGAAAAACAAAGAGAGAAAAGTGTAAAGTGCCCAGTCATCTGATGGAAGAACGTATTAAACAAAAGCATTACAACACACAATGAAAAACCTCTTCCAAGCCAACAGTTTCCAAGCATAAAACCAAGAGCCTCAACTCTTCAATTTATAATATCACTAACGTATAAGGAACTTTATGATTCTTGAGAACAGTTAACTAGATAGAATAAGTCTAAGGAGTTTTAATAAGAGTGACAGCCTCATTAACATCGGCCGGATCTAACGACGGCGACGCCTCCAACTTTGCTTGTTACTTGTTAGCCTTTAAATCAAAAACACATTGATTGCTGTACCTCAGTGAGCTTCAGTTACATGGTGTTCAGCATCACTTGATCGCATGGTGTCAAGTACAGCGCTTGTGTAGTTAAACTATATTTAAGAAGAATAAGTTTACTAGAAGAAAGCTGCAGTAAATTCATGGAGGTTAAGACCAGTATAGGCAGATTGTCCGTTTGGGCGGATCGTCCGCTTACGCGGATCAGCCGTTTGGGCGGATCGCCCGCCCTGCACATATCATTTGGCAAAATTATGAAACATACCTTTAATTTTGTCAGTTTTCATATACAGGGTGTGATTTTAATCACCTTTAACCTCTTAAGGGGTCATTGTACTCATCATTATGAACAAGTTTTATTAAGGGACCAAGCCAGAAATTGCCAGAAATTGCGAAAAAAAATCAGGTGTTCCTACATTATTTTATGTTCGCTTATTAAATAAATATCTCATCAAAATGTAGGGAACAGTTGATTTTTTTTCGCTATTAAGTTGCGTCCCAACTAAAACTAAAAGTTGTTCATAATGATCACCACCACCAAATCAATGACCACACTTATGAGGTTAACGGTCATTAAAATTACACCTTGTATTTAAAGCTTAAACTAGGTACTGAAACGAAAACAAGTTTTTAAAACTTAGTGCAGTCAGGCAACCATATAGTACATAATACCTACGCCTGGATGTAAGATCATATAAAAATATTTTATAAAAAAAAAATATTATTAAAATAAAATAAACAGTAGTCAGAATCCGCACCTCACCGGGGTGTAGCTAAGGGGCGCGGATGGCAGTGGGTCGGTGCTTGATTGGCCCTATGAATGTGAGTAGATTGCACCGCGGCCGCGATCGCCGATGCTTCCTCTCGCCACCACATTCCCTATTTTATATTATTTTATTTATTGCACACTTTTTTATTTCCTTGCAGCTTGGTTAGTGAAAGAAGAGCTCAATTTATCAGGTGGTGTAGTGGTATCTAGCGATGAATTGATTGAGAAATGAGATGATTAAGCAAAGTGCGATCCGAGATTTGTTCCCCAGAATAACCCTCAAAGCCACTGGTACCCTTAAATCGACGCACAAAAACTAAACTAAAATGTCAATCACAATTAGCTAACGAAAATGTCATACATACGTGAGTAATGTGAACCTTTTCAGGTTTAGAAATAAATATAGAATCATCAACTCATTCATATTTTAAGACACAAACATATACCTTGTATTTGTATTTGTATATTTCTGTACAAAATCCCGTAGATGCTCACCCATGTAAATGTAAGTCACGTTTTCAATAACCTACAGTTTTAGCTTCATAATTTTAACCCAGGCCGATATAAGAGACTTTATTTTGTTATGATATTTGCAGATATGTAAAGCAGGTACGGTTTACATATTAAATTATCTTGTAGCTTTCATATTACTTTTTGATGTTGTTTTTGCATTTTTTTCCAGATTTATTTTTCGCAACAGGGTGAGCGGAAATAAAAGCCATTGAAACGCGCGCGCACGCAGAGCACGAATACCTACTCCGAGTTTCAGCGGCACCAAAAAACTGACCCTGAAAATTGTGTTTGTTTAAGATAAATGTGTGCATGAAGTGCACCTGATGACATAAACCAGACACCCAAGAAAGAGACATCCATGTTAACATTTTTGCAGAAAATTTTTCAGGGATCGATACGATAATCCCTGAAAGATCTTATAACATCTACATGTCTTCTTTAGGATAAAGAGACTATGCAGTGAAGTACAATTAGGAATTAAACGAACTTACCTAAGTGAAGTTCGATTTCAATTATACGAACTGCATAGTCTCGAAATGATAACCTATATCCCAACCCCCCCAAAACTTATTTAAAAATAATTTCTAATTACTTACAAAACAAACTTCTTTACTTTCAGTAGGTATCAATGGCAACTCTATTGAAGGATATTTGAAAACTTGTGAGGAAGTGAACGGTATCAATATCTGCAGAGTAGAACTAGGAGTGGTAGGGGTGCGTTGATGTCCACAGTTCGGGAGGGTGGTCTCGCGGTCGCGGCACGTCATACCGGCGCTCCGCAGTCAGCTGAGTCGCGCCGCACTCAACTCGTATTATTAACGACGTGTATTGTAATCACGCGGCGGGCGATCGCCTCCGCCGAAGGTAGGGCGGTATTAAATTCCGACAGCTACGTGATAAATCGAAATTGGAAAAGTTTAATAATGTTCGGTTGCTCCGAAAGCAATAAAACCGTTTATAAACGGGCACGAGTGAACGAGACGGGCGGCAGGGACGCCCGCCTTCAGGACTTTTAGGGACTCTTAGGTGAGTCCGCTCGGCCTTACGGGCTTTAAATTGATTTCGCTGGTATCTTGATGAAGTGATAAAGCCGTCACTTGGGATGAGAATGTTCACCGTACTTGAATGAGCCTACCAAACTTCTCTATGCGCTTCCAGGTTTCGTAACCACTTGTTACAATGTGACAAGAAGTGACACATCCGGAAATTCAAAACTACTTTTCCCCATAAATATTACTTAGATACGGACAGCCCTGAAACGTCAATTGAATTCTCTTTACAATCTAATTGAAAAACTCGTGAATGTGGTGACGCCCGAATTGCTTACATAAACAAAATAACATGTTATTTTTGATCATAAGAATTTTCTTGAGTCCTGAATTTCGCAATGTTGGTACCTAACTATATCAAAAATGGCTGAACACATGCATGCGTGCTGAGCTGGCATGGCTGGCTGGCATTGGTCAACACTTCAATAGCAATCACTATTTTGCTGGACGTATTATTGATTGAGCTAACTATTAATCAGTTGATTTATCATTATTTACTCAGCTAATGGAATAATTAGGGCGCCGCGCGCCGAGAGGAGGATAATTGCGGGGGCGCACGCGCTCTCCTCCTACTCCATGTACCAGCCTGCACAAGACCACACGTCAGATTCAGATTCAGATTCAGATTCATTTATTTGCAAAAACATGTGTAGATAATATGTAACGTAGTATGATGCTTATTAAAGGTGTTACAAGATATTTTTTGGCTCAACATGTTTGACCATGGCTGGTGTACGAATTAGGTCGAAAGACATTAACATTTCAAAATAAAAATACACAGAATAATAATATAAATAAACCAACAATTAACATTAACATTCAATTAAATAAAAAATTAGGTCAATAGTCATGCGATTCAAAATAAATAGAATATAATCAGTCAGGATCTTCAGAGCGATTTATCATTTAAAAATTCATTAACATTATAATAGGCTTTTTCTGTCAGTATTTTTTTAAATGTTTTCTTAAACTGTTCTATATTTAATTTCTTAACACAATAGGGATATTATTATAAATTATTGGCGCTCTGCATACAACGCTTTTATACAGGAGCGCTGTCTTAGCTGGCTGAACACGAATTTTACTATTATCCCGGCGATTACGTATTATAATGTCCGTCCTCCGACACATTTCCTTTAAATCGATACATTTCTATCAAATAATTTAATCAGGTGCTAACAATGTTGACCAAACAAACACAGGGCAATTCCCGTAATTTTAACAACGTTCGCAATCTCATCCAATCTCAATCTGCAAAAATTGTAGGTAGGTATGCCTAGCGTTTACCTCATTTTTGACATTTCACTGTCGATTGCGACTTGAATTTGAATGTTTTTAGGTAATACGAGAATTGGCATTCATCAGGTCTGTTGTTATTGATGTTGTTGTTGTAAATGTTGTAATTGTTATTTAATGTTGATGTTGTTGTTGTTGTTTGTTGTTGTCGATTATCGTTGTCGTCGACAACCCGTAGGTAGTAGGTAGTTAGGTACTGTTCATCGCGACTAGCCCGCCATTGTCTAGAAGACGGCGTCAGATTTTTGTAATAAGCAACATGCTGAATATTATTTACATATTCAAATTACTTCTATACAAAACTCCTGTTTTTAATTATAAACTTAATTTGCTTATGATAAATCTATGGAAATTTTTACCTCGGGCTCCAACCCTCTATAGCGTTAAGGGTAGAGTAATTACTTCTTTTCTTCGTAATAAAAACGGATTAAACTTTGCTTAGGGTGGCCCATTCATTTTGTTTACTATTCAGAATGGCCTGTGTTAAGAAAAAACTAATTTACGCTCGCTGTTTGGGTGTAGGTATTATCTGATTTGAGATTTAAATTATATTAGCTGATTACAAAAAGCGAAAGTTTACAAAAACATAAATTGGCTAAGTTTGATTGCGGTTTAATCAATTTTGATATTGGAAGTTTGGATTCAGTGGTTTTTAAACTTAATCATACAAATAAATGTAAAAAGAAAAGTATTCTCTTGTTATTTGTTAATTAGTCATACCTACTTAGGAGTTATTTAGTATCAATACCTACCTAACTACTACCAATACCAAACAAAAAATCAAAAACAGATCTGAATACCTAATAACATTCTCATGCTACGTTGTTTTATGAAAATAACTCTGACTTTACGTCATTATAGCCTTAAAATGAAGTAAATAATACCTATTAATTCGCCCACAAAAACACTAATAAAAGTAAGCAGTTTGCGTCCTTTAATTTGATTAGTCATTCGCGCAATCTGTCCAATTCCTCCTTCATTAGCCTTGCGGAGTCAAGCGGCGATGTAATAAAAAGAAACACAGATAAATGAGCGCTTAATTCCTTTCTCTGCTGGACGCTGCGCATTGATATCAATTATCAGGAAGCTGGAGATGGTATTGTATACGCGAATTGTGCCATAAAGCCGCTAATCCGGGCCCGAGCGAGCCACAATTTGTCCAAACGGTTATGTTATTGCGGTCGGTAAGCTCGCAGCGACCGCAACTCGCTACATGATTTTTCTAATAAAATAACTTTCACAAACTATTTGGTTAATTCTATTTGCTTTTGGTAATTGGTGGGATGATTTTAATGTTATTTGATGACTATGCACGTTTGTGTAGCTGAGAAGAATAGAGTGAAAGATGACAATCAAAATTTTCTCCGCAGATGCTGTAAAGATTTGCATGCAGTTAATTGAGCTGATATGTAAGTATATTAATGGCCGGTTACAATGTCGTCCCAGCTTCAATGTCAGCGGACTCAATTTGTCGAAACTGTTATTGCACGGACGGACAGCCCGCGCCCGTCCAGTTTTATACGGAATCGCCCATAACGGACAGCTCCGGCGGCTCTAACTCCCGGGAATGGACACTTGATTAAGATACTTGTGTCACTTTATTTTGCGATTACATCTGACATGAGGTCGCAATCTTCTTTATTGTTAATTTGGAATAAATCTGCTTGATTAACTTTTTGTTTTACTGAAACTTTGCCCAAATACTATATATTTAACTTACAACCTATTAAAGGCCACAATGTTGGAACTATTAGTCTCTGTATTCATTCTTGAACATACGTATTTGTCGTTTAACGATAAACAAACCTGAAAAGAAAAACATAAAAGGAATGAGCAAAGGTTAGAACACCCACATATGTACTTGTGCACAAAAGCAGGTGGTGTCAAAGTATCAGATAGATCAAATTTATTTACAGTGCCATTCACACCCAAACATTGGTCCATCCAATGCCATCTAATCAAACGCGGAACCCAACATTAGACGGATGTATGGGTATTCGAAATTGGATCGAAGATTGTAAGAGGGATTGAAGGACAAAGATGGGTGAGGGGGTGTGAGGCGGGAGGGGGTGGGCAGCCCACGCACCACGTCCGAGCCGTAATGAGTTGAAAGCGGATACTTGTAGCGCACTCAGGGCGCGCGTGTCCGGTTACCCGCCTAATGTTGCCCGGATAAACAATGACGTCCAGCCTTTTAGCGACATTTGTGGACCCACTCAACGCTGGACATAAGCCTAAAAAGATTTTACTATTTGAGATTCTTTCCGATGTACGAAGGAAAATGTCGTGTAATAAGAAAATGTGATGACGTTTTGTCTGTTTGTAAAAGTTTTACCAAGAGATTAAAAGTGGACCATATAAGTACCTACACGAAGTTATTAACGGAGACCATATCATAAAATTAAAAATATGACTTTTGACGGTAACACAGTATGTAACTTACTAGTAAAAAACCAAAGATATTCTTTCTAGTTTCTCCGCAGTCAGAACCGTACTTAGATTGTGAGGTAATCATCTCAAGTAACTGATACGATGGGGTATGTACCATACGATACCTCGTACTACGTATCGCAACGACACGTTAGCATAGTGTGTAAGTCCACTAGCGTTAGGTAAGTGCCGAGCGCCGCTGTGAGAGCCGCCTAGTCAAATGTAGAGTGACGGACCATCATTGCTCCATTAGCAGAGAACGGTCGAGGGCCGGGGGAGTCCGGGATGTTTGATACGCCATTACTTCATTAGCAGCCTTACCCTGTCATGAGCCGATTATTTAACAGCACTATACATGGACATCTCTAAAAGCTAATGGATAATGTTAGTGGTAATTATTATTTACGTAAGAGCCGAGTTAAATATCATGTTGTACCGATATTAAGAGAGCTTGTTGCTAATGTGTTGAGAAACTAATACCTAATTGAGGATCTAGTTTTAATTTTCTGAGCTATGGTAGGTTTATGTAATGAAAAGTTTCTTCTATATTTATTATTTCAAACCACTCGGAAAAATTAAACTGCTTGTCATAGGCTGGGAAAATTTAACGTTCTCGAGGGAAATAACAGTGAATAAGTGCGAATATCGGCACAAAACAATTCGTTAAGCTGTATTAATACACCGATATGGGGCATACCACCAAATTAAAAACCGATTTTCGTACCTACCTAAAACCCTTCCAATTAAAGAAGAAATTATTGATTTACAGTTCAAAGCTTTTCAGCTTTGAACTGTAAATCAATAATTTCTTCCAAATATTTATCGAAACTAACCATTCATTCGAAATCTTTAGTCATAAATATTGCAAATTCGCGCCTGAAAGAGGGGGCAGGGTGGTACACTGGGAGTGCGGTCCATTATCCCGAGGTGAGGGCGTCGCAACAGCAAAGACGTTAGTCCGGCTCTGCATCGGCGACTTTATGACGTTATCTCTAACAGGTTCCGTCGCCGGGATGGGGTTGCTTCACTGGTGAAAGCACGGGATCCTCTGTTGTGCCTGATAATTGCCCCTAATGGAAAAGTCTAGTCACTTCGTGCGAAGTGCATTCCAAGTTTTCGCTTTTGCCTGATAGAAGTTATTACTTAGCCTTGTGCAGGCAACGACTTATAGATTCAAATAAGTGTGTTGGTATAGATAAATATAGCTTAACAAATGGGTACTCTCAATAGCAACTAATGGATTTCATATCTTCAGCAATCCTGCAATATAAAAAGGCTCTCTTATTTTTTTTTGCGAAGAAAACAAACTTTTTTTATCCAAGCCGTTACGGGAATCAACCTTTCGAAATTCTTGAAGGGAAATGATACATTAGAAATGGGTACTAATACTTTTAGGTATCCCAAGTATTCGCGAGGAAATAAATCGGTGCGTGCGTTGAATGCGTAAACAAATTGAGCAGATATGTTTATGTACGCATTGACTAGTGTGTGTGTACTTAGTAACTTGACAGAATGAAAAAGCAAGCAAAATCTAATACACTTACGAGCATCTTACAGCGCATACATATTTAACACGCATATTTACCGATTGGCGTGGATCGGCGGGAGTGTGGGGACGTGGGGGCTGGGGGTGAAGACGGTCATTCAATGAGATTGCTTCTTGCCGCTACTCTCGAGGTAATGGATCCCGCCGAAATAGACTGGATCAAGGAAACACTGCTAGTGCGTTAGTGCACCGAGCGTCCTCGCTGCTGCGATAAACAGCGCTAGATGGATGTGGTACACGGAGTGGAAACTTTGTGCTAACTTGATAAACTGCTCAGCGGGGCAATTGCGTAACACACAGTAGCAATGGCTTTAATTTTGACAGTTCAACAACATTCATTGCGTTATTACGTTGTTGGTCAGACAATTTTTTCGAACATATGAAGCAATGGATTCAAATTTTGATTGATAGTGTGTTACGCAATTAGGATGCTGAAACTTAAACTTGTAACTCTTGTGCATGCAATTTCTTCTAAATACAGAGTCACACAGACAATCAACTAAGTAGGTATTTATATTTCAAAATTAGCTCCTATTCCTACTAAATTCTGTCATTCTAATATGCAGATTTTCATTAAATTCCAGCCAATAATTTGAATGTAACATATCGGGGTATCTATAATACCCTTTCCGTTTTCAATGTAGGTAGACACCGGCGCAGAAATGTCACCGTGAAACAGCACTCAAAGCAAAGTGCATATCTATGTAGCGAGTGGACATTCGATCTTAAAATAGATTACTGGACAGTGGACGTTGTTGAATATTCTTAGTACTAATATTTGCTTAAGACTAACGAAATATTAATTTAATAAATGGTTTGGCTAAGTAATTGAAATAAATCTGCAATAATCAAGTCACGACAAACAAGTCGTGTTTCTAAATTGTCATGAATTAAGTGAATGTAATACATAAACAATGATGTTGGCATTTATTTTTATCTAAACTACATTGCTGTATTCTAATTTAATATAAGCTACTAATAATAACTGCGGCTTATAGAACTTTCAGAGATTAGAGTATTTAGGTATAGAGAGAGTATTTCTTCCTATGACTTTTTTTTACCCGACTGCACCAGAAGGAGGGTGGAAGGGATGTTTTTACCCGACTGAGCCAGAAGGAGGGTTATGTTTTTTTCGAGAGTATGTATGTATGTATAATTGTTTCGCACGCTCTGCGGCCTGAACGACTCGATGGATTTTAGCTTGAGCGGTGACGTTAGATTCGTATTTACTGTGAGAGTGACACTGGGTATATCAAAATAAAAAAAAACAAAATGGCGGATCTTTGGCGCAAAATTGTCACAAAAAAAAAAAACTCAAAACCTGTCGAGTGGGGTATCAAAGTAAAGGGTTTTAAAAGGTGATTACAAAAATATACACAACTTATATTATGGTTAAAAGTAAAGCAGTGTAAAGTGGGAAGCAGGCGGGACTCATTCCATTTTTTATATTTTCAAACTCAAATGGGTCCCGCCTGCTTCCCACTTTTATTTAATTTAAAATGAGCTTGTTCTTAGCTTTTCAGTTTTTTTTTTTTAAACTTAAGTCTTTTACCGCAGTCGGGTCTTTTAATTTTTTTAATTACTTTTTTTTATTTACTCAAAATTTTCGTAGAACATTTTAGTGGCAGAGAGTGCCTACGTTGCGTAGCGGTGACAACGTAGCAACCTGTCTACGAAATAATAATTTTATTCTTTGTGTTATTTTAAGCTGCGTTTTATATTGTAATTATTTAATTGTTACTTAATTATACTCTAATTAATATTTTCTTTTCAATAATACCTCTACTCAATTCAGAAGGGAAATCAAGAGAAAAGAAAGTATAAATATGGGTAAGTAGATACCTATAATAAGTTAGTAAAAATACATTTTTTTTAAAATAAGTATGAGATATTTATTGTAACAAATCGGTAAGTAGGTAGTTCTAGTTCATTCATAACAAAACATTAACTTAACGAATTCTCGAGAATTAATTAATCCTCACGCCTACATTTTTACGGTTTTATTAAAGTTATACATGAAGTTAATTAATTAAATTGAAATACCAAGAATTTTATGATCTCACGACTCTTGTGAATAAAGGAGTTCTTTAAAAACACTTGGTTTATTGAATAAGCACGTAATAAAACTAATTAATACTGTTCATAATCAATTTTCAGAACCAACGTCAACCTAGATCTTAAATAAAAAAATTAAATTAAAAATTTTAAAAACCCCCAACGCAAAAAAGAAAAGAGAACATTTAAAAAGTCAAAAATAATACCTATCGTTGAGCCATCAAATTCGATTGAGTAATACCTATATATATTTTAATTACAGAAATTGATGGATGGCACGATAAGGTTTGCTCATTGAATTGGCGCTATAATTTCGCGGCGGGGTACCGCATATGTACATAGTCAATCAATTGAAGGGTCTGACTTACTTATGCGGTACCCCGCCGTGACATTATAGCGCCATTTCAATGAGCAAACCTTATCGTGCCATCCATCAATTTCTGTAATTAAAATATATATAGGTATTACTCAATCGAATTTGATGGCTCAACGATAGGTATTATTTTTGACTTTTTAAATGTTCTCTTTTCTTTTTTGCGTTGGGGGTTTTATAAATTTTTAATTTAATTTTTATTTTAGCCTTTTTAAACTTTTTAAACAATTTAACAATACAGAAATGAATTTTTAATACTGCAGAATGTTAAGTTTCTCTGCACATAACATTAACTTATAATGATGCCACCATCGTACTGCAAATAGAATTAAATACTGATAAAAAAACGAATACAAACACTACTATCTGCTATTTCTTTTTCAAGAGTGTACTAGTGTGCTGGATATCCTGACTGCAACATCAGCTCATCGTGTAGCCACCATTGCATTGTATGTAGAATCAAATACTGATCAAAACGAACCCAAACACGACATATCTGCTATATTATTTTACCAAGAGTATTCTAGTGTGCTGGATATCCTGGCTGCACCATCAGCTCATCGTGTTGCCACCATTGCATTGTATATAGAATCAAATACTGATGTAAATGAATCCAAACACGACATTTCTGCTATTAATTTTTCAAGAGTGTATCCAGCACACTAGTGCTGGATATCATGGCTGCAGCATCAGACCAAGAATTCCATAATCTTGGTCAATCAATGGTGGCATTGCATTGTATGTAGAATAAAATTCTGATCAAAACGAATCCAAACACGACATATCTGCTATTACTTTTTCAAGAGTCTTCTAGTGTGCTGGACATCCTGGCTGCAGCATCAGTTCATCGTGTTGCCACCATTGCATTGTATGTAGAATCAAATACTGATTTAAATGAATCCAAACACGACATATCTGCTATTACTTTTTCAAGAGTGTTCTAGTGTGCTGGACATCCTGGCTGCAGCATCAGCTCATCCTGTTGCCACCATTGCATTGTATATAGAATCAAATACTGATGTAAATGAATCCAAACACGACATTTCTGCTATTAATTTTTCAAGAGTGTAGCATCAGACCAAGAATTCCATAATCTTGCATAGATAGATAGCATACATGGATGTTTCAAATTTTAGGTCACACTAAGGTTTGAAAGTAAAGTAAATACCCATTACGCGTCTAAGATCCCTACCGCAGCTAACAAAAGAGCAAATAACTTTGAAACGGCTGAACCGATTTTGATAAAACATGTCTAAGAACCATCGCTGGAAAACCTGCTTTCAAATAAAAAAAACCGCATCCAAATCAGTCCACCAGTTTAAGCGCTACGGTGCCACAGACAGACACACAGACACACACACACACATAGCGGTCAAACTTATAACACCCCTCTTTTTGCGTCGGGGGTTAAAAAGAGAAGTCCTGACTGACTGATTGACTGACTCATCAACGCCCAGCACAAACCGTTGGACCTAGAAAGCTGAAATTTTGCACAGAGGTTCCTTTTATAATGTAGAAAAAGAATAAGGAAAGAATTTCTTGATAGTACGTTCCTGTAGGATATTTTCCGACATCCACGCGGGCGAAGCCGCGGGCAAAAGCTAGTCTATTAAATTATTACATAAATTAAAGTCGCTTTTCGTGTCTGTCTATGTGGCCGCGTTGTTCTTCTAAACTACGACGCAATGGATTTTGATACGATTTTCACCATAATATAGAGAATTTATTCCGGAAGGTTTTTATGTATAATACATTAGTATCAAACATGCATTTAATAAAGAAATCTCGACGTTATGTCAAGTGGTAAAAAAACCGATGCGACGCAAGGCCGGGTCGCTAGACGTGACTAAATAAACAACACCCTTAGCAAATCCTTACATAACACGAAACACGCAGCACATAGGTGTTATCGAGTAGTATCGTCACACAAATTCACACAGTGGATTCAGTATGGATTGAATTATGGAAGACGCGGAACTGGGCCGTGTAGGGACAAGGGGGAAATGGAAAATGTGTGTCGCCAACTTGGGCCTAACAGCTCCTGGACAGAGTATAGCGGTAATGGATTGATCAGATACCACTTTGAGTACGCTGCGGCTATACCATTAGGTATATTGTAGATAGATGTTGGATCAATTTAGTTATTTTGTAGTTAGCTACGTCATTTTTCAGGGAACAGGTTTCCGCAAATTATTGTAAGTGAGATTCAATTTAAGATGGTACTTACTTAAATTGAATTTGGATTACCCTTGAAAAACCTGTGTGGTATATAGGGTGACTGGTAATTAGTGACCGATACCTTAACCCATGATTGTGCTCATGATAACAAACAACTTTTACTGTGGGACCAAACCTGAAATCGCGAAAAAAAAATCAGCTGCTCCCTACATTTTGACGAGTTATGCGAACATGAATGTATGGGGCAGGTGATTTTTTTTTCGCGATTTCAGGTTTGGTCCCATAGTAAAAGTTGTTTGTTATCATGAGCACAATCATGTGTTTAGGGATTGGTCACTAGGGACCAGTCACCCTATATATTATGATACGGTCTATATTATGTAATTACAATAGTGTTATAAAATTCCTTTTGAAAGTAAATAACAACATTTTTGTGTTCTTATTTATTCATTATGAATTGGACCTTTAAATTAAAGCTGTTAATATGGTTAATTGCTTTAAAAACAGAATGTATTTTTAATATGAACGTAAACATGTATTTACGGATGTTGAAAGTAGGTAGGTACAGTAAATGGGAACCTTAACTTTTCCACTTACCTACTTATTAAGGACAATAAAATACTTTTGGTGGTTTTAATTATGTCATTCAAGACAACATAAAATGCTATAAATGGCAAGGCTCTTACACGTAGGTATATTGATGCAAACAGATTTAAAAATATTAAATGTCAGTATTATTTAAATGAGAAATTATAAACGAGAATAAAACAACGTATCTTGATTGTGTGGTTAATCTTGACGTCAAATATTATGTTTCTTAAATACATAAATTAATTGTAGTTGCATAAAGTTGCTCCTTCGAGTAATTTCCTACCTAACACAGCTATTAAAATATTTTATTGATTTACTCAGAATACATATAGCTGGACAATTATATAGTCGTCATACCACAGAGTAATAAAATACAGTGGTTTGTCTGGGCATAGACGTGACCGTGCGTGCGTAAGTACCGCGCGCTCGAACTGTTGCGTAACTGAGACTGACTGAGATTTCGAACCGCGTCGTTTCGTATGAAGATAAACTACTGTATCATTATTATACTGTGGTCTTACTTCGGTACCATTAGCTGAATTGGCGCATGATTTACTTAATACTGTGATACTGTTATCAATAACTTTTGCAAAACGACGTCAACTTATATGCTTAATCAATCATTTACAAACATTGAACTTCTTCTATCTCAACATATACAATAAATAGTTAATATTAGTTATATGAAGGAGTGCACAATAAAAAGAACTCAGCGAGGCTACACAGTCGCTAGTTCATTATCCAAATGGACTACAGCTATTTGATCCACTTATGTGATTGCCTGCAAGCATTATCTCTCCTCCACTGAATGGAAGCCATAAGTCTACCTCGTAACTCTCTCGATTCTCTTACAATATTTCTAGGTAGGTACTTACTTACGTTAGCAATAAATATGTATGCACATAAATTAACTATTGAACTAAGAACGTGATATGTGTTGGTAGAAATCTTTCTCAGTGGTAAGTATTGGTTGTCGATTCATTGATTGATTTAGGGGATTGATTAATTAAAGTGCTCATATGACGTGCTTAAATGTCACGACAGGATCTACATATAAATTCGAAGAAAGCTCTAAAGATTACGTCTTACACATAAGGGTAAACTGAATACCTAGTTTAAACTTTAGAGTGAAGGTAAACTTAAACTCGGAATAAGGATATTAACACTATTTCATCAAAACATGGAAGAACTCAGTACCAAATTGTATAGGAACAAGTTAATATAATCCGAAGCAACGAGGGTATACCAGCATCGCCTTCAATATACCCATACCCAACCAATAGATAAGAGAACAATTTCATTATAACTGCTGACTATATCCTACATACGGTAGCCTTTATGCTCTTCTTAAAGATAAAACAGATAAATACCACACATTTACATTCATTGCTTAGAGTGAATCAAAAGAGTTGGAGTGCCCTGAAGAAATCAGCGGATACAAGATAATGGACCGATCCAATCACTTAGCGAGGTGGACCTCGGTTACTTATACACTAGCAGTACCTACTATACACTCATGTATAAATTTACAAGGCTCTATATACTCTCTGCAAGTTCGCCTTTGTTTATCGTTGACGTGCAATACCACACGAATCTTGAATCTTGATTCGGTTATAAGGGTTATAAGCTTGATTAATTTGCTTGTTAGGTAACAATGGATAACCAATTAATATTTTGACTAGACTTCCTATTGAATTGAGAACGTGTATACCGTCAATTATTTATGATACGAGTGAATTTCAACAACTATGATTTTTTACCTAATTTTGGTGGAAAATTTTGTTTCTGAATTTTTTTATAAAGTAAGATGTTGATAAGCAAGAAATACGTTTTCAGTTACATAAAATGTAAGAGAAATTTATTTAATCCTGAAAGCTTCTATTATATTGTCGACACCAGAATTGATAAGACACCAAAATTGATATCTGACACCAAAATTAGAAACATTGACACAAGAATTTATTTCTGTCACAGAAATTAGTTCTATAGAGAAAGACGGCCTCTTTATGATGAACTCCTTCTTCAGAAAACGTGAGCACAGAAAGTGGACCTGGCAGAGCCCCGATGGTGCAACTAAAAATGAGATTGTCTTCATTATGTCGAAGAAGCAGATTCAATGATGTATCTGTGATCAACGCAGTGAAAACAGGAAGTGATCACCACATGGTAAGAGGCACTTGAAAGATCTCGACTGATGTCTACGCTCCGCCCAGCACCGGTCCAAGTCGAAAACCCCGAGAGCTTTCAACTCGAACTTCAGAATCGTTTCGAGTGTCTAAGGAGCTCCGTGGACGATTATAACGATGGGTTCGTAAAAAATGTTTCATACTGTCAGGTCTAAGTTCTTCAAGACCCGTCGTACAAATAGAAATAAGAAGCTCTCTGATCCTACTTTACAGATCATGGAGGAGAGAGAGGTGCGAGATGATACTGCAGTGTTCAAATGATGTGCTCAAATACCGGCTGCTCAATTAACGGATCTCTAAGTCCTTAATGACCTTCGCTGCTATAATACAAGCCGTATTAAGGACGAGATAGATTGGAATAAAGGTCCATCCATGGGTTTTGCAAGAGATCTGTCTATTGAGCAGAGGCAATTTGCGAAACTGAAGACCGATAATGGCAGGAGTATCCACCAAACCTGAGCTGTTATAGGAGATCGACAGGTTCTATGGACAGTTATATACGTCAACAAGTAACCCCGTTACGAATCTGGCAAACGACCCAACAGCTAGATTGACCCGACACTATAGGTATCTACCAAAAAAATCCCAGACGTCAGCTTGTTCGAGATTAGGATGGCTCTGAAGCAACTCAAAAACAACAAAGCGCCGGATGATGACGGGATTACTCGCAGGTTTGACGATTTCCAGCCTCCTGAACAAGCCGGATTCCGTAAAGGCGTTCGCACTATAGACCTATGTGGTCTATTTGTGTATGTCATACGCTGCGGCTGGTTATACAGAAGTCCGAAGAGTATGACCTGCCTCTCTGCTTAGCGTTTGTGAACTACGAGGAAGCCTTTGATTCGATCAAGACATGCGCTGTACTGCAGTATCTTCAACGGTGCCAGATCAACTATTTACATTGAGGTGCTGAAGTGTCTGTACGAAAACGACACTATGTCAGTCTGACCTGACCTCGAAATCTATCCATCTGCAGCGACGTGTCCTACATGGAGTCATTATCTCGCCGAAGCTGTTCACCGCTTTACTGGAGGATGTCTTCAAGGTTCAGGACTGGAAAGGGCTAGGCATCAACATCAATGGTGAGTACGTCACTCACCTTCGGTGTTCCGACGATATAGTAGTCATGGTTGAGACTATGGAGGACATCAGTACAATGCTCGACGACCTCAGTAGAACTTCTCAAAGAGTGGGTCTTAAAGTCGTTTTTCTTTGAGGTACGTAACTTTAAAAACTAATTTTGGTGTAACTAAGCAGTTTTGGTGATTGGTAAAATACCACCAAAACCACCAAAATTAGAATCTTGCTTAATGTTTATTTAAAAAAAACTACTAAGAATATAATAATTATATTTGTATCATTTTGAAAGCATATCAAACCTTTTTATTATACATATATTTATTTATTTAATAGAACGTATTAAAACATTAACACCAAAATTGCTGGTTTTTTGTCCGGCTACTACGAAAAGACTTAAGTTACGTTTTTAGCGGGAAATCAAAACAGGATGGCACACTTCTATCACTGCTGCATGTGAGTCCCTGATTATACGAAGTAAACGATGGTAGTATCGTACTTCTGGGTTTATTCTATACGAGCCAATTAACGATTTAATTACGGCCACCAAAATTTACAATTTCGCGCGGACAGTCCTTTTCGATTTTCTCTACGATAAAGTATTGCACTAAATAATAGATTAAAACTGTCATCAGATAGAAAAACTAATAATGAATTAAAATAAAATTAGTAATTTCTATTAAACTAGTGTAGTTTCGTTTAAGCGGTTGTAATTCCCAGAAAAACAGATTGTGGACGCGCCACCAAACTTAGAATTATGCTAAATAACATTTTTTTTTTTCTCACTTCTAAAATGTATTCTAATAAAATATTTACGGCCTGATCAAGATACCTACGTCTACTTTCTTGAAAAAAAATGATATGATTTTCAGCCGCGCCGCCTAAAAATTACGTTTGAGAAAATCACTCATACCTACCATTGGAACATTGCAGGAGCTTGTGAACTCTCTTCAACGCTCATGCTTTAAGAAAAGAACCGGCCAAGTGCGTGTCGGACCACGCACAATTAAGGGTTCCGTAGTTGAAAACAATTTATCCCAAAAACTAACTTAACTTTTGATATAAAACAAAAAAAAATGTAGGTATGTCATAAAATTACAAATTCACAATTTTCGGACTTCTTCCTTAACTTGTGCTGGGAGACCTTGCTTCTTGCCAAATTTCATTATTCTAGGTCAACGGGAAGTACCTACCCTATAGGTTTTGATTTACTTGCGACAGTTGCGAGTATCGAAATGTGTCGCAAAATGGTCGTATTTTTTATTGCGATGACTTAGAAGCTTGAGTTTTATAGGGTGCGGACTCGTAGTCACACCAAGTTGTAACACCAGTGTGACTAACAGTAATTTATTTACTGTTAGTCACACTGCTAATATTTCTACACCATGTACCTACCACTTGTCATTATCAACTAGTGCGGTGGAATAAATGTTTGTTTCAATAGAAAACGATGGATTTTGTATTTCTTAAATATTTATTTATCCGATCGGTCCACCACTAGGCTAAACTCACGACCCAATGGCTCCTTTTAATGACAAGCGACATCGCAAAAATGGCAGGATGAACTGGTTTCTTTCAATAAGAACTTACTTGGGAAGTTTTGAAAAGAGAGAAGTGAAAAGAGATTAGAGAGACGTTTGCCCTGTAGTGGGACACCACAGCCTTTTAATAATAATAACCCCACAGGGTAGCTTGTGGCGAGCTGTTGGGCAGTAGTGACCTTACGGACCCAACCTCCCGGGAGAAGTCTTGTTTCTCATCTCTAGCTTGCCTTCATTGATCGACTGGAGTCAATACTGGCGAGAAACAAAGATCCTACTTCTTTCTTGCCTGAATTGGCCAGCAAACGTGCTTGAAGGTAGACGTGCTTGCTGGTAGGGACCATAACCGATCACCGCAATTGTCCTGGTAGCTGTGAAATACATCTGCACTCCTCAAACACCTCGGAATAAATCGCTACGTCAATAAGGGCTAGCGGCCGTTTTCCGGATCCGCTTGAGTGTGCCTTTTGATCCACGTTTAGTAACCTAGGTCAGGCAGGGGCCAGGGGCCATAGTCCATCTATAGCCCCAGGTCCAATATAGTCACCCAAACCCATAGCCCAATATCTTTTTGTTTTTATGTTCTGCAACAACTCTGCACTTTAACCTGGTGTTTATCTTTGGGTGCACTTGCATAGTGCATACAGTAATAATAGGCGTCGGTTGGTGTCTCATTTCATTTAAAGTTGTCTAAGGGGACACTGTGGGTTATCTTCAGCCCCTCGTATAAGTGCCAAAGATCCGAACCCAATGGTCACGAAATAAATAAAACCAAAAATATGAATAACACTTTGTTTATTATCTCCAGTGACAGTAAAACATGAACAATAAACAAAGACATTAAATATTTGACAAGAAACAAAGATAAATTTCATATAAAATCAAAATCAAATCAAAAGACATGCTTTTGATTTGATTGATTCAAATTAGGCTGATAATCAACACTTTTTTAACGTCGAAATTACATAAGACAGTCCCCACAAAACGCCCGCCCTTCACCACTTCCTAGTGCTTTAGCTGGGAAGAAGAAGTAGCGCAACAAACTCCCCAGCAGCACAGCTGTCTGTTCAGTTAGAAGAACTTGATTCTATTTCTATTTCATATTTCATACAGACTGAAAGTCCAATTATGTAACTGATTTTCTATTTTAATCGCAGCATTTAAAGGAAATGCCATAAAGATATTTCATAATTTAGGAGTTTTAACAGACAGAATACTTAGTACAAAGTTACTTTTTCAATTTGGTCGACCCTGAACTGTACCTACAAAATTTATTTTATTTTTATTTTCCTTTATTGGCCAACCAACAATTGTTTACACTGATAACATTTAAAGTAATTATATAATATCTAAGGTTAGTGTAACAATTAATTACAGGTTAGCACTACATGCCCCATAAACTAATAAGATGTGCCACAAGCACTGCATAATTATATCGATATTTTTTCACCGCACTAATGACAAGTGGTACATGGTGTAGAATTATTAGCAGTGTGACTAACAGTAAAAAAAATCCTGTTAGTCACACTGGTGTTACAACTTGGTGTGACTACGAGTCCGCACCCGTTTTTAGGGTTCCGTGCCAAAATGGTAAAAAAGGAACCCATAAGGTGTGACTCAGTCTGTCTGCCTGTCTGTCTGTCTGTCACAGCTGGATATCTCAAGAACTACTAATGCTATCAACTTGAAATTTGGAACAGTTTTAGATAATATTTACCCAACTATTTTGCAAATAAGAAAGAAATAAAAATATATGTATTTTTTTTTGCAACATGGGCTGAAAGGGGGTCTTAAAAATTCAAAGTGGGGCTACTAGGTCATGTGGGGTATCATATGAAAGAATGCTGTTTGCACATTCTCAAACATATTTTTATTTTTTTTTAGGCCGCACAGTGTTCGACTTTTGATGAAAAATGTAAAAAAAAATACCGTTCCCCCCCCTTATCTCCGAAGTTTGCAAAGATAAAAATCTGAAATTATTCTATGTGATAGAAGTTCATGAAAAGATTACAGGAAAAATAAAACGATGTCTCTAAATTGCACACTTTTTCAGACATCGGAACGGAACCCTCGGTGCGCGAGTCCGACTCGCTCTTGACCGGTTTTTTAGTACTTCAAGAGACTATAGACCTACGTATTTGATATTAATTTCAATTTGATACCTGTATGCGTTCCTCAGAAAAGGGTCTTGACATACTGACAACTTTGAAATTATTTTTTTATGTGATAGAATTACAAATTAACAATTTTCGGACTTTTTCCTATATTTGTGTTGTGAGACCTTGCTTCTTGCCAAATTTCATGATTCTAGGACGGGAAGTACCCTATAGGTTTTGATTTACTTGCGAGTATAAAAAAATGTCGCATAAATGGCCGTATTTTTTTCTAATGCGTTGACTTAGAAGTTTGATCTTTTTAGAACTCCAAGGGACCATAGACCTACGTATTTGGTATTAATTTCAGCTGGATACCTTCACGCGTTCCTAAGAAAAACGGTCTTGACAGACTGACAGACAGACAGACAGACGGACAAGCAAGTGATCCTATAAGGGTTCCGTTTTTTCCTTTTGAGGTACGGAACCCTAAAAATGACGTCCATCGCTCCATTACACGATAGATTCCAATCTAGCCGTTAGCTTTTGTTGGCAGGACTATATAGAGCGGAGCGTGTACTAGACACGACAATTTTTGCAAAAGTTGCAACATATTATTACAGTCTTCTCAATATTGGCAACACTTTTCTTTATTAAAAAATATTCATGAAAGGGGCTAAGATAACTGTAAACTCTGTATCTCCTCCCCTCCAGGGTTTTTTCAGTACGACGCCGAAGAGGCTCGCTCTATTTCCTACAATTATTCGTCGGAAATGAGATTTTGGATTAGACGCCCGGCCGTCTGATGAAGACGTCTACCAGAAGGACTGGGACGAAAAAACAATTAAATGTAGACAGAATTAATACTTTACATTGGTAGATTTAGGATTTAGGTATCTACCTATATCTGTAGAAATTATATTCATTGGTCTGGTGGTATGATGAAGAGTTTGCTGTCCACTTGGTTGTTATAGATACGCAAGGCTTCAGCTCAGGTGGTTAGCGGATTAGCACCGGACGGGGGAGATAAATCAAAAAGCAAGAAAAAACACACATTCGAAAATTTTGTGTCTGTTACAACAAGGCCTTTTTTTTTGTTTTTTAGGGTTCCGTACTTCAAAAGGAAAAAACGGAACCCTTATAGGATCACTCGTGTGTCTGTCTTTCTGTCTGTCTGTCTGTCCGTCTGTCACAGCCAATTTGCTCCGAATCTAATGGACCGATTAAGTTGAAATTTAGTACACATATGGATTTCTGTGACCCAAACACGTACGGCTAAAGTAAATAAATGAATTTTGAATATGGGCGTCACTTTTAGGGGTCAAATAAGAAAATTAACAAAAAAATTTTTGTAAACTGTACCGTGTGACATATCAAATGAAAGGACTTACTATGAAGGTCTCAAATATATTTTTTTTATAATTTTAAAACTTTTTTACAAAAAACAAAACCGACTTCCAAGAAAAACACTACAAAGTGAAAAATAACTTTAATTTCGGAAGTCGGTGTCTTTGGATCTGTAGTTTTAGGTTTTTGCCCCCGACTTCTGAAATTAAAGTTATTTTTCACTTTGTAGTGTTTTTTTTGGAAGTCGGTTTTGTTTTTTGTAAAAAAGTTTTTATTTTTCACTTTTTAGTGGGTCAGTTTGTAATTTATCTAAGTTACAATAACCCATTGTCAACTGCTCATCACGTTTTACAAAATATTGCTTTTCCCGATGCAGGGACGTTAATTGTTGAGGAGTTCTCCTAGTAAGAACCAGGAGAACTGGAGCTCATGGTGAAGTCACCATCACCATTATGCATTTTGATGAGCATAAACCATATTAAAGTAATCGAATCGCAACCTGTGATATACTGAGATATAATTGAGCATTTCCGATGGCCATCTGTGGTCTTCATCATCAGTTCCAGTTCACCAAATGGTACTTTCCGAGAGCAAATGCACCAGTTACTATAAAAAATACCGAAATCGATATACAGGGTGTCCCGTAAATAATGGATAATCTCTTAAGGGGTCATTGTACTCATCATTATGAACAACTTTTACTATGGGACCAAACCTGAAATCGCGAAAAAAAAATCAGCTGACCAGTACATTTATCTACATCAAACTCGTCAAAATGTAGGGAGCAGCTGATTTTTTTTTCGCGATTCCAGGTTTGGTCCCATAGTAAAAGTTGTTCATAATGATGAGTACGATGACCCCTTAAGAGATTATCCATTATTTACGGGACACCCTGTAAGTGTGCCCATAAAATTTGAGGGTTTCCCTCGATTTCCATGGGATCCCGTCATCAGACCCTGACTTGATGATCATGGGACCACTTAGGAAGTATACCCTTTCGAACAAAAAAAGAAAAATCCAAATCGGTCCAGCCATTTTCGAGTAATCGGGGAACATACATAAAAAAAAAAAAAAAAGGTTCCGACGAATTGAGAACCTCCTCCTTTTTGAAGTCGGTTAAAAATAAATAGTTTTAAAGTTATTTAAGAAAATAGACGAAAATTGACCATTCCCCCCCCCCTTTTCTCCGAAACTACTGAGCCTAAATTTTTGAAAAAAATACAGAAAATAGCTTAGGTCTATATCTGTAGATTATCGGAAAACCTATAAGAAGTTTGTGGTCTTAAAATAACATGGTAAATCTCTCAATATTGTGAGTACAAACTTGCATTTACTGTTGGAATGTATGGGAGACCATGTTTTTCAACTATAATGTTAAGTTTGTTCTTGGGATAATTTCATACCAACTACGGAACCCTTCATTGTGCATAGTCCGACACGCACTTTGGCCGGTATTTTTTGTGGATGGGAAATCATCAAATGACTTCTTGTTGAAACCTACTTTGTAATAATCATAACACTGGCCTGTTTAGAAAGATATTTTAAATATTATTTTGACTTTTCTATTCCCTATTGTTTTACTTACTGTCTTGTCAATTGTGGTTAATACATGTCTGTGCATCTGGGTTTACCTGTTTTTATCTCATTAAACCTACCTTAATACTTCTGCGACTCTGTGTGGGCTTCTAAATTCCCACAGGTTATGGGCCCAGATCGTAAGTTTTGAAGAAAGTAAAGACAACCGTATTCGTCATGGTGGGACACCAGTCATCAGTACATACACCACAGACTTTCATGATTGGAGACCAGTCGTCGGTGCCTCCACTACAGCCTTCCTCGGCATCCTCTTCAGGAGTAGTGGTCACCCACAGCACGCCAACTTTTGCTAAACTAGAAGGTAGCTGTAATTATGCGACTTGGAGCTTCGCGATGAAAATGTATCTTATTGACAACGAACTATGGGATTGCGTGAATGCGACTTCAGAAAATATTGGGAATTTTTCTCAGAAAGATGCGAAGGCCAGAGCCAAAATTTGCCTCAGCATCAGTGAAAATATTTATCCCGTAGTTATGACAGCCACAACCTCAAAAGAAACATGGAAACTTTTGCGAGATGCTTACGCGGATAGCAGCCTGGGGCGACGCCTAAAACTTATGAAGAAACTACTAACTACCAAGCTTGAAAATTACTCAAACGTGGAAGCCTACGTAAATGATATATGCCATTTGCAACAGCAGCTAATTGCCATCCAAGCGGGCCTGGACGATGAACTTGTTGGCGTCATTATGCTAGCAGGTCTTAGCGACAGCTACAGCCCTATGGTGATGGCAATAGAGCACTCCGGCACACGGATAAGCACAGACTCGATTGCATCGATCCTACTCAAGGGGGAAAGCCGAGATACACCTACTACATCAAGTTTTTTGTTATCCAATGCAAATAGTGTCCATGCATGTGATTCTAATAAGCTGTCGTGTACATATTGCAAAAAGTTAGGCCATGTAGTGTCTCAATGTAGGAAACATATAAACCGAAACAAGAATAATTCATCGTCATCTTCCTCTCATATATGCAACAATATATCAGACGTTACACTTTCATCTTGTTTTAATCATTGTCTTCCTACAGGCTTCACTAGGTTATGGGCCCAGGCCCAAAACCTTCAGGCTGCTCTATGAAAATCTCTTCCTCTAGGTCACCGTTCAGGAATGCTGTCTCAACGTCTAGATGGTCGATTTCCAAATCAAGTTTAGCAGCAAAAGCTAATAGCAGGCGAATTGACGATAGTCTCGCTACTGGAGCAAATGTTTCACCGTAGTCAACACCATGCACTTGTGTGAATCCTTTGGCAACAAGTCTTGCCTTATACAGGGTGTTCGGCGCATGGACCGACACAATTTTTTGGGGGATTGGGGGGGTCATTTGCTAGGTTTAACCTAAAGACCTCCATGTCCTAAGTGTGACGGTAATTGAGATATGTTTTTTTTTGGTTCTTTCTCTACAATGTATTATTATTCGAAATAAAATAAAAAAATATAATTACCGTAATAAGTCTTTTCTTAAAACACTCCATAACTGACTCTCTAACTAGTATTTTGACTACATTTGAATTGTTTTTCATAGCGTGTAGCATACCCTTAGAAAGGGTACAAGCTAAAGAACTTTTTGAGATAAAAATAAGGTCAAAATGGCTTCATTTAAAAAAAAAATGAATTTAAGAGTAGTCATTTTTCATACATTGAAACATTTTTAAGACTTTGGAAGCACATAAGTCATTTTCTACTGATCAATTACATCAAATAATAATTTATTTAGAATAAAAATACATTGCAGACTATTATAAAATTTATTTTGTTCTATTGCAACCATAAACAAAAAAAATATATCGATTCAAAGGCGAGATTTTGGGTAATTCAAAGAAAGAACAAAAAAAAACATATCTCAATTACCGTCACACTTAGGACATGTAGGTCTAGGTGAAACCTAGCAAATGACCCCCCCAATCCCCCAAAAAATTGTGTCGGTCCATGCGCCGAACACCCTGTATTTTACAATGTTCCCATTGGTATCCCTCTTGACTTTGTACACCCACTTACATTTAATGATTTTTCTACTTTCAGGTTTATTTACAAGTGTCCATGTTCCGTGCTTCTGCAAGGAATCGTGTTCAGACTGCATAGCATCCAGCCACTCTTGACAATTACTGTCTTCCAGAGCTTGCTTATAGGTCTGCGGCTCGCAGTCAACGCTGATTAGATTTACATAATCTGAATCTGAGTACCGATCCGGAGCACGATGTTCTCGAAGAGGGTATCTTCTGGCAGTGTTGTATTCGGAACTGTCATCTACTGATGGCACAGGAAGATCTTGAGCGTCGACGAAGACTTCGGGTTCCAATTGAGAGACAGAAGGTTCTCCAACAGGGGCCTCAGTAGGAGCCTCAATAGCAGGTTCAGTATTATGCTCAGCAGTTGGTACTTGTGTAGGTTGCAGATGGGGCGTAGGTGGGGAATTTTGGGTAACAGGGGTAAGAACTTCCAGATTATCAGGTTGAGGATCTGAAATCTGCGTTGTTTCGACACCAGGTTCGATGGATGGTGGTTTATCTTCCACAAAGTGGACGTCTCTCGCAATGATGATACTTCTCGGATTCTGGGGATCAATAAGACGATATCCTTTTGTATCTGTTGAGTAGCCAACAAAGATACAGGTTTGAGTCTTGCAGTCAAGTTTCTTACGCTTTTCCTTAGGGATCAGGGCGTGCGCTTCACAGCCAAAAACTCTTAGGTGATTGAGATTCACCTTCTTCCCAGTCCACATCTCTTCGGGAATTCTGTTGTTAAGTGCTTGCGTAGGCGAGAGGTTCTTGAGGTAGATAGCCGTGGAAACAGCTTCACCCCAGTATGCTCGTGGTAAGCCAGAATCTTGGAGCATAGATCTAGCTTTCTCGACAACGGTTCTGTTGACTCGCTCCGATACTCCGTTCTGGACAAACTTTCTTTCAAACGTTCTGAAAAAGAACACTGTATCTACTATAAACATGAAGATGCAAAGTTGCTAATTATAGCAATATTCGTTGATGATTTTTTCATCTTCAGTAACGACAAGAAGTTTAAAGAAGATTTCAAGGATCAACTTAAGAAGGTCTTCGTAATCAAAGATTTAGGTCCTCTTAAAGACTGCTTGGGAATGAGAGTTACGAGGAAAGACGGCACTCTATCACTGGATCAAACAAAATATATTGAGCAAGTGATAGCTAAGTTCGGAATGACAGATGCTATCTCTGTATCCACTCCTATCGAGACTGGAACAAAATATGTCTTACCAGATCCCAAGGATAAAAAGCCAGAATTACCGTACCAGCAGCTCATTGGATCGTTAATGTACATTGCCATTGGTACTAGACCAGATATTGCTCAGTCTGTATCAGCTCTGAGTCAATTCAATGCACATTACGGGGAGGTACACTGGAGAGCTGCCAAGCGTGTTCTCCGCTATCTGAAGGCCACGAAGGATAGAAAGCTAACATACAGCAACACTGGTGATGGAATTGGATACGCTGATGCCGATTACGCAAGTAATCTGGTAGACCGACGCTCCTAAACGGGGTATGTGTTCCAGATGTGTGGTTCATCAGTGTCGTGGCAGTCACGAAAACAGAGAACGGTCGCCCAATCCACAACCGAGGCTGAATATATGGCCCTCGGCGAAGCCTGTAAGGAGGCCATATACATCCGATCTCTCATTAGTGACATTTTTCAATCCTCATCACCATTAACCATCATGTGCGATAATCAAAGTGCCATCTCACTCACCAAAAATAACACGCATCATTCTCGCACCAAACATATCGACATTCGCCATCACTTTGTCCGCGAGTGCATCTCCACAAATCAAGTCGATGTCAAGTTCATCTCATCAACTCACCAAACGGCAGACATACTCACAAAACCATTGCCTAAATTGAGACACTACAAGTGCCTTACATCTTTAGGGCTAACTTAGGGCTTGGTTTGTTGTTGAGTTTGTTTCTGTGTACAGTTATGTTAATTTGTTGATATGTACAGGGTGGTTATTTTGTTGATATGTACAGGGTGTTTGTGTTTGAGTAGTTTAGGTACTTTGAATGTTTCTTTTTCTTTACGTGTTATTTTTATACAGATTGTTTAAATTGGGAATGTAGTACATACAGGGTGTTTTGATTACGGGGAGGTGTTGAAACCTACTTTGTAATAATCATAACACTGGCCTGTTTAGAAAGATATTTTAAATATTATTTTGACTTTTCTATTCCCTATTGTTTTACTTACTGTCTTGTCAATTGTGGTTAATACATGTCTGTGCATCTGGGTTTACCTGTTTTTATCTCATTAAACCTACCTTAATACTTCTGCGACTCTGTGTGGGCTTCTAAATTCCCACACTTCTCCCGCTCTGGGTGGAGCGGAAGGGCGTGTCAGACTTTTACTGACTAAAACCCACCCGTGTTCCTTCAGTTGCCTATGCCATGGGCCACGGTATCTTTTCCAAACAACCCGCGACCCCAGCGGCATCGGGCCTATTGGAGCCCTTCTTTTGCTGACATCTCTTTGAGGCGGGCGTGGAACACAACGCGCCGTCGACCCGGGCCTTGTCCTTGCCGGACGGCGAGCTACAGCCCACTACTCACCGTCCGCAAGCCCGCGCCTACGGTGGCCGGGAACCGGCTACCGATTCCCGCCGCCCAGGGCGTCTCCTGCGGCGACTGAGGGCGTGAGGCTGCCTCTCCCTCACGCGTTGCGCCTCCTCCTTCGCGAGCATTACTGCTTCACAGAAGGAGGTGACGGCCTCCCATGCACTCTCGCTCCGCACCGTGGCCTGGACCAGGCTCGGACGCGAGAGATCGCCGCCGCCTATCGCCTCCGTGAGAACACGGCGGTGCTCTGCCCAAGCCGGGCAGACCTCCACTGTATGCTCCACCGTGTCCTCCGGGCGATCCACACAATGATGACACCCGGGCGATTCCTCCCGCCTTATGCGAAACAGGAACCTCCCGAAACAACCGTGTCCGGTGAGGACCTGCGTCAGGCGGAAGGTGACGACGCCGTGGCGCCTCTCTAACCACTCCTCAAAGAGTGGACTTATCGCCGCGATTGTGGCGTGCCACCATCCATCCACCAACCAACCATCTTTAACAAGGTCTAAAGATGGTTTCAGAGATGGTGATATTGAACCCAGTGGCATTATATCAACTTCGGAAATTAGGCAAAAATATTAAGTTCGATCATTTGCCTGATTGTTCTCCGTAGATGTGCCGGACGGGCGTGATCGATGGACACGATGGGGTGAAAGGAGGGTATGTGCCTATCCAGGTGTACCCCTATGTGAGGTACCTCATAGTCCAAACGGCGCTGACGTCGGCTCAGATAATCTGCAGGCTGATGGCCGGCGGCTATGAATTGAAGTCTTGACGGGGTAGGGTTTCTTGTTGATGAAAATAATAACAGCAGATTGATAAGTCTTCAGGAAATTTCAGGAGACGACTTGCGTAACTCTTCAGGAACAGAAAGATCTTGCTTGTTCTACGTAACAAAACCTTATTTCCACCATCTACTGCAGTTATTTAGTTCACGGAACAAATTATAATTTAATGATTTATTATATGTCATTAGCATTACAAATAAATTAGGGTTTTAGCTACAACAGTATTCTAATAGCGTCAAGAGAGTAGTATAAGTTAGAAGCCCTGATAATACTTGGTAGTCATTTACTTTTAAGTAGGTACCTACCTACTGTAGGTACTTATTCTATACACAACTCCGTTAATTAAAAGTTAACAAAGCCGGCGTCTAATTGGATGGTTTATCTATACCTACATAGGTATAAGTCACTATACGTACACATTCACTGAGTTTATAATAATTACATTATTGTTTGCTTATACATCTTCAGATGTTATTACGTTACTGAACAAACTGAAAGATTGAGGATTTCGTTTTATATAACCTACCTACATAGAACAACTCATAAGTCCAGCTATTACCAGTAAACCATAAATCTCCAGTCCAGTATTCAACCGAAAAGCTACAAGCAAATGACCCGTTGAAATTTTTCTAAATTGCATACAAAATGTCTCTTACAGACTTGTGGGTTCTGACGGCTATTACTTACAACGCAATATCAAATTGCTTTCAATTTATTTCGCAATTGCCGTCTTTGAGTTTCGCTTTGTAGGGGCCTCTGACGTCGGTCCGAGGCAACAATAAAATGTATTCGTCTCCGGAATGTTTAATATGGGGAAAAGTTTAATAACGCGTCCGGGCGGGCGGCGGCGGCGAGCGGCCCTGCAGCGGACCGGCCGGCCGGGTGGTCAGCGCGCCTCACCAACCGACTACGATAAATCAAATCTTTTACCTTCTACGTCGCTGAGAAAAATCCCTATTACATTCACAAACATTTCTTCGACCACCAGTAAAAAATTACCGTCCAATTATATTTGTGACTATTCTGCCTCGTAGCAATTTTATATTTTGGGCTCTAGTTTTCTAATAAAAAGAATAAAATATAATTCTTTAATTTGAAAAAGTTACAGCTTTGTTACAGACATGACGTTCATCAATTTAGAATAATTAGGTATTTATACAAAAGTCTTTCCCCTGGCTCCAAAACTAGGTTTATATATCTGCCTATCCTTATCTCCGAAGTTTGCATAGAGAAAAAATTGAAATTATCCTATGTGATCATTGACTTATACTTTTTATATTAGGATGTGATAGAAGTTTATGTAAAGATTGCAGGAAAAATAAAACGATGTCTCTAAATAGCACACTTTTTCAGAAATTAGAACGGAACCCTCGGTGCGCGAGTCCGACTCGCTCTTGACCGGTTTTTTATCAACCCTCTAAACACGCACGCTGTAATTATAATTCAAACTTTGAAAAAAATAGAAGGGTTTAGGATATCAGTAGGGGTAGGTACTACTTTTATCTTTTCAACACCCAATATGAAAACACATAGGTCCTACCGTACTTAACTTCACACCCATATTGAAAACTTGTACTTACGTACCTACCTACATACCTAATTAAACACTGGTAACCTGCCTCCCTATAAAAAGTTTGTTTATTAAACTCTTGTAGTTAACGTTTAATAACGTCCCAGCATAAAAATCGACCCACCCATTGTTCCAACGGCTTAGTAAGGCGATGTGGCATTCTAAAAAAACTGTTGTAATTGGAAACATTGTGACTGCAGCTCATCAAGACATAGCAACGAAACCCGGCTCTGGTGTCTGCGCCGCCGCCGACACAATAGCTCCCTGACGTTAATTAAATGTTAACAAACGCCCTCGTCGTCTAATTGGAACTGTTGCCTATTATCCTTACCTTTCGACGCGGAGAATAACTCCCAACCTCGTGAATTGTACTTCAGACTTTTTACTCGGCTTTCTTCAAATTGACTGAGACTCATTGCTTTTGTTTTCAAAGATAAGTAGGCATCCACTCATTCAAACACAAAGCTTTTTTAATTGCTTGTACAGTCAAGTCGCAGTTATTTATTTATTTATAATAGGTAGGTTATACTTAGGTACTTTCTTCGGTCCTTGCTAGATACTCGTAAAATTAAGGGTTCGGTATCAGGTCATGGGTTTACAATATTAGATAAGTAGGTACCTAAAACTTGTTGACTGTCTTGAACTTCAGTTTATTATGTAATAGGTAGGTAAGTATACATCATCAGTACCTATACATCATCTACAAAATAAGGCTATTATCGCACCTATTCGAAAGATATTGCACCCTAATTGCGTAACACATTATCAATCGGAGTTAGAGTCATTTTGAAACAAATTGCTAATCCAATCAATCTGCCTAGCCTTTTCCCAACTATGTTGGGGTCGGCTTCCAGTCTAACCGGATGCAGCTGAATACCAGTATTTTACATGGAGCGACTGCCTATCTGACCTCCACAACCCAGTAACTGGGTAATACGATACCCCTTGATAAGACTGGTTGTCAGACTTTCGGGCTTCTGACGACCCGTAACGACTGTCAAAGATCCACGAATGACAGCCGGGACCAACGGCTTAACGTGCTTTCCGAGGCACGGAGGAGTCTCGGTATGTAAAGATGGTCACCCATCCACTGACCAACCCCGGCAAGCGTAGCTTAACCTGATGGATCGACCCGTGCGGCTGTTATTACTTAGCCACGAGCTCCAAAACAAATTGCAAATGCATTGCTTCATAATGTTCGAAAAAGTCTGCTCGAGAACGTAAATAACGCAATGAATGTTGTTGAACTGTCAAAATGAAACCAACTCCGATTGATAATTATCAAATGTGTTACGCAATTAGGGTGCTGATTTCCAAAAGGATTTTATCCTTTCAGAAAATCTGGGTGACTGCAGCTAAAAGAGGACTCTGTGATAATGTTATGGTATAAAAATATAGGTACGTTTATACCCACCTACTTAAATTGGATTACTGCAGTTAAAAGAGGACTCTGTAATAATGGTAACTTGGTAAGGTATAAATATAGGTACCTACCTGCTTAAATTGCTGGGAATTAATCGCAGCCTAGGTTTATGGAAGTATAAGAGCACAAAACAGCAAAGCTAACTATGTATGTATAAGAACCTAGGTATAGCTAACTTTTCGTCGCAGACTAATGTGTACTAAGTATGTAGGTACCTATTATTCTGAGATGCAGTAAAAATCAGCGTACAACAATGAGACTAACTTTATAGGGTTCCGTACCAAAATGGTAAAAAAGGAACCCTTTATGGTGTGACTCAGTCTGTCTGTCTGTCACAGCTGGATATCTCAAAAACTACTAATGCTATCAACTTGAAATTTGGAACAGTTTTAGATGACGTTTACCCAAGTATTTTTCAAATAAGAAAGTAATTTTTTTTTTTTGCAACAGGGACTGAAAGGGGGTCCTAAAAATTCAAAGTGAGGCTACTAGGGCCTGTGGGGTATCATATGAAAGATCGCTGTTTGCACATTCTTAGACTTTCGATGAAAAATGTAAAAAAAAGACACCACCCCCCCCCCCCCCCCCCCCCCTATATCTCCGAAGTTTGCAAAGAGACAAATATGATATTATTCTATCTGATAGAAGTTTATATAAAGATTACAGGAAAAATAAAACGATGTTTCTAAATTACACACTTTTTTCAGAAATCGGAACGGAACCCTCGGTGCGCGAGTACGACTCGCTCTTGACCGGTTTTTTTAAACTTATTAGTAGGTAGGTAAAAAAAGGGTGCTCAGACGGCGTTCTATAGCAACCTATAATTTTTTTACCAATATGGAAATATTGGTAAAAAAATTATCCATTATTATATCCATTTATAAAAAGCAACGTTTTCTTTGCCCTTGTATGATAATAGGCTACCTACTTATATAAAAAACAAAAAAAAAATAGGTAGGTACCTCCATCAAGGCGCGAATTCAAACAAATCCCGTGCGAAAGCAAAAACTGTTGGGTCTTCAGATGGTGAAACCACGGTGAAAAGGATGTTGAATGAAGACCTCTGGTTACGAACTGGCCGTAAAATAACAGCACACCTCCTGAATGTTCGTTTGACAAAAAAATTGGTTTCAATGATCACGCGTTTTGTTCAGACGGTATGCGGGAAAAAATACCGGGAAATCTTATTTTCAGATGAAACATTTTTACAGTCGAAGAGAGCTTCAATAAGCAAAATGGCAAGGTGTATACATATGCTCACAACAGTGATGAAGCGAGCAGGCGTATCCCGCGCGTTCAACGTGTTCATCATCCCTCATCGATAATGGTTTGGCTTGGAGTGTCGTATTTGGGTCCCTGCACTGAGATGTATTTTTGTGTGAAAACCAGTGCTCTGGTGTACCAAAATACGGTTCTTCAAAACCTTATGAAGTTTTGAAAATCAATTTCATCGGTGTCCAACCAGTTTTGCGTATCTAAACTCTTGACTTTAAAACCTTATTTGGTTTTGAAGAACCGTATTTCAATGTTTGCAAATCTCCACTGAGTAGGTATTTCAGCAAGATTCTGCACGGGCTCATAAAGTCAAGAGTAGGTAATATAGGATACCTACGCAAAACAGGTTGGACACCTATGAAATTGATTTCATCAGGCACGAAGATTGGCTGTCCTCCAGTCCGGACCTTAATCCCTAGGATTAAAGAACATGGCAGTATTTAGAGGAAAAAGCCTGCACAAAACCTCATAAAAATTTCGAGTCGCTGAAGCTATCCCTCATCAAAGCAGCAAAGGCCGAAATGGACCTCAATGTCGTGCGTGATTCTATCGATGACCGGTTTCGCAAATTACAGTGTTGTATCGAAAATCATGGAGGGTATTTCGAATAAACTAATAGGTATATAATTATGTTACTGTAAAAGCCCGAACTGCGGTAAATAAATCATAATCTTTAATTTCGGATTTTTCGTAAATTCGTAAATCAGTCGGTAAATCCTAGGTTTTACCGCAGACAACGGTAAATGTCCGAAATCAAAGATTGAATGAAATATGTATAACTAGCTTTTGCCCGCGGCTTCGCCCGCGTGGTTGTCGGAAAATATCCCAAGGGAACCTGCTACCGGGAATTCCTTCCTTATTCCTTGTCTACATTATAAAGGGTACCTCTGTGCAAAATTTCAGCTTTCTAGGTCCAAGGGTTTGGGCTGGGCGTTGGTGAGTCAGTCAATCAGTCAGTCAGTCAGGACTTCTCTTTTTAGTTACCTATATAGGGTGACTGGTAATTAGTGACCGATACCTAAACCCATGATTGTGCTCATGATAACAAACAACTTTTACTATGGGACCCAACCTGAAATCGCAAAAAAAAAAAACAGCTGCTCCCTACATTTTGACGAGTTATGCGAACATGAATGTATGGGGCAGGTGATTTTTTTTTCGCGATTTCAGGTTTGGTCCCATAGTAAAAGTTGTTTGTTATCATGAGCACAATCATTAGGTATCGGTCACTAATTAGCAGTCACCCTATATAGAAGATAGATAATAGTCGTGTCAACTATTAATAATAATAATGATTGTACCCAATAACGAAATGATTATAAAATAAAAAGAGTGTTTAGCTTACTTAGCCAAAGTAGTTGTTAAATATTGAGAAGTAATTTTTATTTGTTATTTTTCCTGCATTTTAGTTTTATAAAGCATGTTAAACATGTTTTAAGGCTTGACTAATAACAATAATAATGATAGTAATGTTAAATAAATAGTTTCTGTTGATGCGCCAGGGTAGGCCGCGAAATTCAAAATTTCTTACAGAATCAGCAATACAACTCCATAAGTTAGCATTTACCTCAAATCTAGCGATTTCATGAAATCATGAGGTTTGAGATAAATGCTAACTTATGGAGTTGTATTGCTGATTCTAATGATTATAATTCTGTAAAGCCATATTAGCTACGGCCGCGAATCATATTTTAATCAACATACAAGCTCACACTGACCTACAAATTGCAAAAAACGTAAAAAAAATTGAATTTCGCGGGATACCCTGGCGCATCAACCTTAACTGCACTATTTTGTACTCTAACTATCTGTGGTAGAAACCTAAAATTTACCGAATGAATGTGTAAAAGTCAGAAATTGATGATTAAAAAACAATTCAGACTTTTACTGGTGAGACTTGGTTGAAACTGCGGTAAATCTTAGGATTTACCGGTAAATCCTAAGATTTACCGCAATTTACAGGAACATAGACATGTAAAACTGTATATTTTTACCTGTCCAAAGAGTAAAGTAAGTGTACCTGTCTTCCCGTAAATAAATTATTATAAAATTGAAAATATGTCAATAGTTTCACACTTGATATGTGACAGAACTTAGGACTCGACCCGAGTTTGGGAACCACCGTCCTGAGGTCCAGACAAACAATATCAGATGTAAGGTCAGGTTTGTAACAATGAACAAAAAATTAATAATTAAAACGCAACACAACTTTTATAATTTGAACGCACTAATATTGCTATTGGCAACACTCCATAGTACTTGCCAAGTGTCAGTGTACTGTCATCTGTCACTAACCAAAAACTTTTGTTTTGAATTGGAAACCTAACCTATACGACCATAATAATTTAAATCAAAATTTATAAAAAAACGAGAAAGCATAATTTATTTTATGAATAATTTGGAGTAAAAAATATAATGGCTCAATATGTACCAGGCAGACCCGGCGGAGAGTCAGATTCGGACAGCGACGACGACTACGGTTTCTACGAAAAGCCGGTAACTATTGATCTTTTATTTGTTGATACATTTTAATCTTTTTGTGATAATCGTCAACATAATACAGCCGCGTATTCAGTAAGCTCATTTTTATTAACCCAAAACAAACCAAGTGTTTATATATTGTAAGAACTAGATCTGAGTCGATCTCAGGTTTATTTCCAGCGTCAGGTTTACCTACTAGACGTCGTGATATAGTATTCAACTGTTTAGCCCATAGGTACTGCGTATTATACACATAGCATGGTGCAATTAAGTCTTAGTTTATTCAATCATCTCAAGTACATAGACTTAATAAATTGAACCATTAGTATAAGCAATACCTAATATGTGTTTGTGTAAAACGTCACATCAAGATTGTTTACCTTTATTTAACTACTAGGTACCTAAACATTTCTAGTATAGGTTTAATTTTAATAGGTTAAAACCAAGTACTTGATATAATATACTTAGTAGTGCATATGTTACTTATGTCAAAATGTTCTTATGTATTTTGTCAACTAAAAATACCAAAATAAAACAAATCATTTTTGATATTTCAGCCTAGAAATTACTATCAACATCAACAGCAAAATGAGAAAAAAAAACTTGAAATGGACATACAGGATGCCATCATCAATGCAAATTTAAGGGAAGTTCAAGAAATTGTCACTACAAGTAAAACTAATTTTCCTATAATTTTTTCCTAATTTTTTTTTAAATTTGTTAGTCCACAGAAAACAATTAACAATGGGTGTGATAAGATTTCACAGTTAAGTAACACATTTTTTCTGGCAAATAAGGTCTATGAGCTGATGTGATGACAAATTACAAACAAAATGAAACCACATAAGAGTTAGTCTTGTTCACAAAAAAAAAAAACTTATGGAATTTTTTGGTAATAATAAATCAATCACAGCCTGATTTTCAACTCAAGTGAATTATATATTGAAACCCGAGTAATTGATGAGACACAATTGATTATCTATTGTCTCGCCCCTTATCACAACCTCGGGGCTCAAAGGGTCCAACTCTACTTCTATTCTAAGTCTTGATGACCTGTAATGGCTGTAAACCCATAAACCTGGTATTTTTTACAAGTAATGATAAAATCTTTGTTTTATTTCAGGATTAAATAACAATGTGAATGATAAGCTAGAAAGTGGCTGGTCTGCGCTAATGCATGCATGTTTCCACGCACAGGATAATATTGTTAAATACCTGTTGGAACAGGGAGCTGATCCCAACTATCGTGCTGGTACGTTTAATTTATATTAAGACTCAATAATTGATGTCCCAGAAAAGCTACATGTTTTAATGTCTGAAATGCCCCGATTTGTCAATGTTCATCTGGTTTGTGCAGTTTTGTGGCTTGTAGAACTTGGCGAGCTCTTTCCTATGTTTCAACTAATAGGAGTTGCGCAAGCCAAGTTTCCATTTCAGTCAGTCATTTCCATCATCAATTTTAAACTACAAGTACAGAATCCCACTAATGTTATAAACACGAAAGTTTGTGAATACGGATGGATGTGTTACTCTTTCACGCAAAAACTACTGAACGGATTTTGATGAAATTTGGCACACAACGGGTTGGAGACTTTCGCGGGTGAAACCGCGGGGCGCTGCTAGTATAATGTAAACATGTCAAAGTGGTAGTGGTACCTATAATTGATTTCATCAAATGTAATAAACATATGGTAAATAATGAAATAAACAACATTTTACAGATTCCATGACACCCATAATGAGTGCATGCTCAAACAGCAGTGCCAGCAATGAAGCCATATACAACATTGTGACAGACTTGATAGAAAAAGACTGCAAACTGAATTGTATTGATAACTATGGACAAACTCCTCTTATGAAAGCCATTGGATGTGGCAGAGTTGCCGTTGTGCAGAAACTGGTGGATCTGAAAGTAAATATTGAAATAAGAGATATGCAGGGATGGACAGTAAGTAAAGTTTAGTTTTCATTCAACACAAAAAGGCAAAATTATGATAACAATTACACAAAATTACAGCAGCAAAAATGTACCTACAACGGAAGGACTTATCACTCAGGAAAAATTCAGCCCATTAACATTGTCATTAAAATATTATTGTTAATTAGTAAAAAGAACGACAGGATACCATTGGGATGGATAGTTCTGTGGATAGTTCCATATTTGGCATCCTTGACTTTTGCACCAATTAGAAATGGGTAGGTAGGTACATTAATATCAATGAATTGGGATGCCTCTGGAACACAATATACAACATCTTTAGAATAAGCTGGCTGGAAGATTGATTAAAATTGAATTGCTACTGGTTGCAGATAAATGTTAGTGATAAGCAAAAATTATTGCACAATCTAGGAGTTATGAGCAGACTGCCTAACTTGCCAAACATCTTAAAAGCAAATTGTCTAAAATCAATGTCTAAGTTGTAAAATGTCTAAGAAGCAAAACGTCTAAAACGTAAATGCCATAACAGCATTATGTCTAATATGGTAAAATGTCTAAGAAGTAATATGTCTGAAATGTCCACTTTTTTTGTTATTTTATGTAGGTATATAAATATATATATTCTATTATTTTCGATTTTAGTGGCTAACCTATTTAAATTGCCTTCGTAAGGCAAAATATTATTTTTTAACTACACCCGCTTAAATTCTTTTTCAAAAATGTAAAATCAACTGAGACGAGTTATTACCTACCAATAACTACAGAATTCAATATAAGTAGCTACATTATACCTATAGCTAAGTTTTAGTTACAATAACAATGGAAAAAACCATTGTAGCGAGATATGGTCGTAAAATGATCGACGATTCGACTTATCTCGCTAGTGTGACACACAAAAGAACTCGCACATGCTATCTCACTCCTGCACTCCCTAAAAGAGCGAGATGTCTATATTTGGGTTTTTTACCAGCACTATAGATAAATCGCGTACGTTATGTACAACCCAGAGATTGAGAGCCGAAACGCTAGTCGGGAGTACTATTGTACATGCAATCATGGAAGAGGAACATAATAGCTCATGCCATGCTCATGCTCATCTCATGTCGTAAGTGAGTTTTATTACTTAGGGTGGGCTAGACATCGAGATGACTTCCAGCATCCCGCATTGGGTATGGACACTATACTTATAGTAATCATGATTTGATTTAAATATGTTAGTATTTATGATTTACAGATTTATGTACAATCGCGTTACTTCCCGGTGATACACTTGAAACAAAATGCTTTGAACGACTCTACGCTGCATAATTGCGCGCGTGTGCGTGTGGCTCTGCCCACATTTAGAGCACGAAAAATTATGCTATTTCAATCAGAACATATAGCAGTAAAAAAAACTTCCAAATTAAAAAATTACGTAAGTTGCTTCTTTTTTGACATGTATTCCCAAGTATAAACACATAGAAAAATAGTTATTTACTTTTCAATAGCACTGAACAAGTAAAAGGTCTCTCTCATGCCGATTAAACACAAAAAATGTCAATATAAACATTTTGTGTATTTATCACATTACCTACTCACATACTAAGATATAGAGAAACACAAAAAGATGTGAGGCGCTCAAAACAGCATGAATTATAAAAAATATTAATATTAAGATATATTTTCTTGAGAACACTACCCGTGCACACTGATTCTCAAGCGGAAATAGAAATTAACTCTTAATAGCTTACCAAGATTTCAACTAACGCGCATTATGTTTTACGTAAAAACCAGTCTCAAAGGGGCGGGGCGTGGTCTGCGTACGGACGCCACCTGCGCTGGCCATGCAAGCGATTTTAACCGTATGGGTGGTCGATCGGAAAGTAACGCCACTGTACTTACATGATTATAATATAATCATTTATAATCATAAACTATATTATAGTTTAAATAATAATAATAATAGTTTAATTATATAATTTCAACATCATGGACTCGTGGTGGGCCCTCGTCAAGTTGTACCATAATTTTTCGACCTTATTGTATTATTGTACCATATTGTAGGAATAAGGTTCATTATGATTTCATTGAAAATAAAAATATCTAAAGAAAAAGCCTTTGTTTAATTTCCAGAAAAACATTAGGTATGTTTTGTCATACACAGGAAATTTAACTAATCTAACTTAGTAAAAAACCCAAATATATAATTATATAATATAATAATACAATACATATAATATAATATAATACCCCCTCTTTTAGGGAGTACAGGAGTGATATAGCATGTGCGAGTTCTTTTGTATCTCACACTAGCGAGATAAGCTGAAATGCCGATCATTTTACGACCATTATCTCGCTACAATGGTACTTAACTTGGTTTTTCCATTGTAATTGTCTTTACTAAAACATAGCTATATAATGTTAAGCTTCTTATTTTGAATTCTGTCGTTATTGGTAGGTTTGATAAAAATAATATTTTGCCTTGTGAAGGCAATTTAAATAGGTTAGCCACTGAAATCGAAAAAAGAAATACCTGATAATTGATCTACTTAAAATAATGAAAAAACTAAAATATGTTCCGTTTGCGCCGGGCCTGGGTATATTTTGTATGGATCGTGACCCTTCTTCTTTGTCTGAATGTCTGGAAATTATTTAATATTATTATTATTTATATTTTTGTTATAACTAGCCCTTCCCGCGCGGCTTCGACCGCGTGGATGTCGGTAAATATCCCACGGGAATGTGCTACCGGGAAATCCTTCCTTATTCTTTGTCTACATTATAAAGGGAACCTCTGAGTAAAATTTCAGCTTTCTAGGTTCAAGGGTTTGGGCTGGGCGTTGATGAGTCAGTCAGTCAGGACTTCTCTCTTTTTTTTTATATATTATATAAGATAGATAGATAAAGGGGAACGACCTAAGCTCACTACATTTTGGACCTGAACGTTACACGCATCAAATTAGTGTCATTTGAAAACATGTATCAAATCAAACATTACCTAGAAATTCGGTTCAGATTGGTTAATTAAAGTCATTGTAAATGTTTTTCTGCAAGTTAGGCTGTCTGAATTTTAGTCACTAAGCAATGTAGACGTTTTGCTTTAAAGACGTTTCGCAAGTTAGGCAGGCCGCTCATAACTGCAATCAAGGGTATTTCCATGTAACACTTTGACTTTGATACCATCTTTATTTCTTAGCAGTGAGAACGATTTTATTGTGTTCAGTGTTAGTACCTACTGACAAGCAATTGACTGTGCTTGTGGTAGTTTCCCAATAGTGCAACAAGTGAAAGGCCATCATCAAATTCAAAATGCGGAACATAAAACAGTATTTATGATCCGATTACATAGACAGGGGCGCACTGGCGTATGCTTTTAGAAAATCTTGTGTTGTGGGTACTTATGTTCACCGTTTTGAGAGCAGTGGTAATGAAATAATTTACACACTTGTCTGGATTCGAAACTGCGACTTACAACTCGTAAGTCGGGGCCGTTACCACTGCCACCACTGATCTCTCTCAGTGACAGGCCATACTTGAAAATAATAGGCGTGTAATTAAATTACAGGCAATATTCTGGGCAGCTCACCACAATCAGCCAGAGATATTAGAACTCCTTATAGCACGAGGTGCCAGAATGACCGAAGTTGACAAATATAACCGCACAGCTTTAGACCTGGCAGAGTTACATGATTACAATAACATTATTGAAATATTAAAAAAACATCTTCAAATTCCGGAGGAACACGAAGACTCGTTTTATATGGATTTAACATCTTGGCATGATTTTTATCCAGGAATTAAGAAAGGACAAAGGTATTTATTTAATTGTAGTTAAAGTAAATGAGCGTTTATTGCAGCTTATTTTAGCGACGTGGATTGCTATAATAACAACCAGATTGGCTTGAATGTTTGTCTTGGAATAATTTATTTATTCTTGAACATAATAATTATTAGTATTTAAGAGACTTGTTAATATCTTAATTGTCAATTACTAAAACGACATAACCGTTTATTAAAATGCTGTTATGGTTCAGTAGTCAATGGGTGCAGTCACAGAGCCTAATTAAAATTTGATAGCAATATTTCAACTGTGAAATTCATTTTTCTGTCAAGAGCTCAGAGTAAACACTGTATTTACAGGCCAGATTACAAAAGCGAAATCCCGCATCTATTATACGGTATGCACCTTGAAAATTTCACGAGCACCATTATGAAGACTGGCATGGATTTGAGGACGTTCCTGTTGCTAGAAGAAAATGATATGATAGATCTGGGAATGGATTTACCGTACGAACGACAAAGATTAAGGAGTGGACTTCGAAGCTTTCACAAAAGGAACTGGAAAATTAAAGCTGTGGTCGGAATGAATGCTCAAAAGCCCGAAAATTTTAGGTAGCTATGAAATGTGTATGTTTGTTACTTCTTCACGCTCCAGAGGCTAAACCGATTTGGATGAAATTTGGTACGGAGATAGCTTATACCCTAGATCAACTCATGTGTTACTTTTCATCCCGGTCTACGCGGGTGAAACCGCGGCCGCGGCCGCGGTAATTATATGTACATAGTGGTTCAACTCTTGTTCAATGGAACTTGCTTAGTTATGGGGAATTGTATTGTTCAAAAGCTGCCTGCTTGGTTTTTTGGGAAATACGGGTGATATGACTGGTAATCTGAATCCACTAATGGACAACAGCTTAGTACAAAACGGAGGTAATGACTAGTTCACTGCAGTGCCACTGTTAACAACCGTTTCTCCTACATCGATTTTAGATATGTTGGATAGTTCAGCTTATCACAAAAGTATTGCCGATAAATTCATAGGTAATTAACGCTATCCCAATCTACAGCGAAACATAGGCTATTTAGTCATACGGTGTTCATTATTTGTAAAAAATTTCTACACAATATAACATCACGCCTGTTTTTCCCGAAGGGTTGGGCAGGGCTGTACCTAATCGTACACACCCACATTTCGGCAGTTATGTTTAACTCCCATGTAATGGGGGGCGAGCCTATTGCCATCAACCGGGCACAAACCAGACTCCGAGCTGCTCTTGAGAAATTCGAGATAAAAACCAATAACACTTTTAGTCCGGTCAAAATAAACATTTCAAATAACAGCGTTTACGAGAAAAATTCAAAAAACCGAAAATGTTGACCTTTGGCCTTGAATAACTTTTTTAGCAGACATGGGATCGATGGGGACTTTTGGTATTTTATTTCTAATGGTGTACCCAAGGTCTCTACCAAAATTCAGTATGTGCGAATTTTTATTATTTGACCACTATTTTTCTAGTTAACTTGACCGGACTATTTCTTCAACCTGGGAATCGAACCCAGGACCTCATGCTCAGCAGTATCACTTGCAACCACTAGACCAGTGAGGCAGTATCTAAGGCGTTAGAAAAAGAAACAAAAAGAATTTATTGAGACTCGCACAGGAAAATCACGATTACTTAAACCAAACACACTCTTAAAAAAAAAAACAAAAGTAAAATGTAAATAATAAAAACAAAAGTCCCGTACGAGGCCAAAAGACATTTAATAGTAAGTGTGGCAGCGCTGGTATTCTGATAGAGCCCGCTGTGATGTCGCGGACAGATACAGAAATAAGTATGTAATACATAGGTAATAGGTAATACGGGCTGGTATCCGCAACTCCACGACAATGCCCGTATTTTGCGTATGGGTGGGAAAATCTGTTATTCGATCCACCCCAACTCCTCAAAGAAGGCCAGCAGCGCCTTGACGTTACTGACAACCGCCCGGATGGTACCTGGGTTACCGAAGTACTTTGCCCTGTATGCGGCGACAACCGGGCAGTTTAGAAGCACATGAGCTGCTGTCTCGTCGTCCTCCATGTAGGCCCTGCACAGCGGACTGTCTGTGACTCCTATGACAAAGAGGTGTTTATTAAATGACCCATGGCCAGTTAAAGCAGCTGTAACTGTACGCAGCTGTTGTTTAGTTAGTCGAAGAAACTGTTTCGTGAGGCGGCCATCAATTGTAGGGAGTGCTTCCCTAGCCTGCCTACACTCACCCTGGTCCGACCATAGCTTGTGATGCTGGTCCCTGGTACGTTTCCTTACCAGAGTGCGCAAGTACCCGAAGGGGAGCGGCACTATGGGTTCAGGTCCCACTGGTGCCATGCTCGACCCCCTTCTGGCAAGTTCGTCGGCTGCGTCGTTGCCTAGCGAGCCGCTGTGTCCCTTGATCCGTTGAATGGTTATATTATTGAGTCTACCCACCTGGTTGAGACGCTGGTGGCACTCGTATCCGCCCAGAGTCCACTGTGTGACTACTTAGCGCTTGCAGAACAGTCATGCTATCTGAGAGTATGCGGATCGAGTGGTCCTTAACTTCCCTGGCCATGATGGCAGTAGCGGCCAGAGAAATGCCCATGCACTCGGCCTGGAACACCGTGTTATGGACCCCCAATGGTGTAGCTATGTATATGTTGAAGTCCTCCGAGAAGATTCCAGCACCTGTGCCACTACCTGTTTTAGATCCATCCGTGAAGATGCGCAGCTCTGCGGGGCACAACCCCTCGCATCGACGATCCTCGTGAAGCTGGATCTTGTATTTTTTATTAAAAATAAATTGTTTGGGTACCCGGTCATTTACAGCTTTCGTAATAGGGAACTCCTTGTTGAGTCCCTCAAGCAGCGCGGTGTGTGGTGAGTTAGTCTTACCCCAGAGATCTAGTGCATTAAGACGTACCGCCGCCATCGTTGCTTCCTGCTGTATGAACAGGTGGAGCGGTGGTAAACCCAGCATGGCTTCAACTGCTGCAGTCGGAGTAGTCCTCATGCAGCCCGTAGTCGCCGTGCAGGCTAGTCTTTGCATATGTTGTAGTTTATTGGAGTTTGGTGCGGGGCCACCAGACCACAGCCCCGTAGGTGATCATGGGGCGGATCACTGCGGTGTTCAGCCAAAGTATAATTTTCGGGGATAGGCCCCACTTCTTACCTATCATTTTCCTGCACTGCCAGAAGGTGATGCAGGCCCTGTTTAGTTTGTTGTCTAAATGACTACTCCAGTTTAACTTACTGGTATGTAATACATACAAGCGTTACTTTTTCTAATTAGATTAAAATGTTACTTTTCCAGCATGCTAAACTATTTAACGGCCCTGGGATCCCACCTCCATCAAATATACGTATTAGAAGCTACCTTGCAGTATATTCTGCGTGAATACAAGAAAATCCAGGAACAAATAAAATTTGAACCACCAGACTCATTTAATCGTGGGCAAATGAATAATGCGGCAAAGAAAATGGTCACAAATATCAACAGCATTAGAAGAGCGTCGGATAGAGTGAAAATTATACTGAAGAAGGTAAGGAAGGATGATTACTTCTTAGAGTTAGCACAGACCTAGTGGCGGCGAAGCGAGTATTTCTATAACAACTGAAAGTCGATTTTATTTACTAATGCATACGGGCGCAATTTGTGTTACGAATTAAAAACCACGGAGCAAATACAAAGAGGAGACGGCCTAAGCAACTGTGCACTGTGATTCTCAACTAGGCCCTGACGTCATCATGTTGGCGTCGCTTGTCAGTGTATTGGTGGCGTTCGTCCTGTGCACAACTCTGAGTGTGAGATTACAGTGGCGCGGGGCGGGCAGCGGGAGCGGGTGGTGGGTCAAGCGGAAAACGCACATTTCCATGGATGAACACAGTAGCAGCAGGACGATTGAGCATTTCGGACGTACCTACCTCGTGCGACACTTATTAAATCTTTAGTTTTCAGCGGCATGTCCGAACAAATCGAGCGGGAAACGCGAACTGACTTGCGTCCGCTCTTGACACCCGCTTGTCCCGCTGCGATTTCCGCTCATCCGCCCCGCCCGCACTTGGTGCACCTTAGTCAAAAAGTATGTGTTTGTGTTACCCGCCAGCGGATTCCGCTGCCCGCCGCGCTGCCACTGTAATTTCACACTAAACGTTCCTATTTTCCAAACATAATTCTACCTGACACTAGATGGCGACACTTGATGCCATAGCAACTAAAAATATTTAGGCACATACTCGGTACTAACATATTTTAATAATCTTAAGTACTGAAATTTTTTCAACATTCATTCCTAAAGACCCTTTAATGGCCAAATATTATTTTTGTAGTTTTTATATCATTTTATAAACATTTTCTGAATACGTCCCTGTTGCATCCTGTACTTAGTGACATCTAGTGTGAGATAGTTACGTTACTACGAAGTAAAATTGACAGAACGAGCAGATAGTTTTGCTATTGACCGGTAGATGGAAAATAAAGAAGTGGGTGGGATCTAATAGTTTGGCTATTGACCGGTAGATGGAAATGTTAGATCCCGCCCACTTCTGGGCGGATATAACACCCCCTCACCCCGCAAATTGTCACGCGTTGTTTCATAGGGAAATCTAATTGCAACATCTTCTCTTTGTATTTACTCCGTGGTAAAAACACATAAAGCGGCGCGAAGCGTAGAGCTATGTGCGGTGAAGGCGCTTGGAGGCGCTCCGAGTCGCACGGAGGCGTGGCAGCTTGGTATAAACCGCGCGTCGCACGGCGTGCCTGCAACCTATAAACTGCTCTACGCCACTGGTTAAGTGTTCGCCGGTCTGCGTTGACAATTCGTTCATCATCATCATCCACAGCCCGACTTTACCCACTGCTGGCCATGGGCTCTATATTCCTGTGCCTCCACGCTCCTGCGCCTGTCTCATCTAGGTTCTAATCCGATAACAACATGTCGACCGTCCATCTCGCCGCCGGAGGACTATGTTCCAACATCCATTATTGGACGACACTCAGTCGCAGCCCTACCTGTCTGCCGATGGAGGCAGACAGGTAGGGCTGCGACTGAGTGTCCACTTTTCTTTCTTAAAATAAATAAAAACATTAAAATAACCTTTATTTCCTTTATACCCTTCTTCGTACATAATGTATTCTAGTTGATACATAATATCATTAAAGGGCTGATTTTTTAATAGTCAGATAACTCTAGCTGAAAAATAAATATGACGATTTGACATATTTTACAAAAGCTGTCAAATATTAGGTCTTTACCTATGAAATTGCCGTTCTGCAGTACTGGCCATTTCAAATCAAAATAATTTTTGTTTGGCTAAGAATTCTAATTTCAAATTAATTTTATTTTAAAAACATGGATTTTTTTTTCCAAAAGTAGTCATTTGTTTATTGATTAGTGTTACATTTTCATCGCATTTCAATCTTTTTCGTCATCATGGATACGTTAAAAATTCGAGTAATTATGGAATATGAGTACCGTCGTGGCAGCAACGCGGCACAAGCGGCACGCAACATCAACGACGTTTACGGAGCTAACACTACAAACCAACGCGCCACCTGTTATTGGTTTGCTCGCTTCCGTTCTGGAAATTTCGACCTGAAAAATGAACCTCGCGGTCGTCCGAAGACTTTGGTCGACAATTACGAATTAAAGGCGATTGTGGAAGCTGATGATACACAATCTACGGCTGAATTAGCAGCAGCTTTCGACGTTAGCGTCAAAACAATATTGGTCCATTTGCGTCAAATTGGCAAGGTAAAAAAGCTTGACAAATGGGTGCCCCACGAACTCAATGATCGCCAGCGCGAAGTACGCGTCGAGACGTGCCTTGCACTGCTCAACAGACACACAAATGAAGGAATTTTGAACCGCATTGTTACCTGCGATGAAAAATGGATTCTGTTTGATAACCGCAAGCGCTCAGCAAGTTGGTTGGATCCTGGTTCAGCACCTAAACAATGCCCTAAACGAAAACTTACCCCTAGAAAAGTGATGGTCACTGTTTGGTGGTCTAGCGCCGGTGTGATTCATCACAGCTTCTTACCAAACGGGGTGAGCATTACTGCAGATGTGTACTGTGAAGAACTGAACACAATGATGGAGAAGCTGGCACATCTCCAACCAGCATTGGTCAATCGCTCGTCTCCGCTGCTCCTGCACGACAACGCGCGACCTTATACTGCACAGCAGACGGTCTCCAAGTTGCAAGAACTGGGGTTGGAAGCTCTCCGTCATCCGCCCTACTCACCAGACCTTGCGCCTACAGACTACTACTTTTTCCAGAATTTGGATAACTTCTTGGCGGGAAAAAAATTCAATACCCGAGAGGCAGTACAAAATGCCTTTGAAGAATTTGTTGCCTCCCGACCAGCTGATTTCTTTAAGAAGGGCATCAATAAACTGCCACTGCGTTGGCAAAGATGCATTGATTGCATGGGTGATTACTTCGATTAATACAAATAAAAAATACATGAAAAAAATTCGTTTAAATTTTTTCATACAAAACGGCAATTTCATAGGTAAAGACCTATTATTTATTATTCAGTTAAGAGTTATCTGACTATTGAAAAATTAGCCCTAAGTTTAGCAATTATCAGCAGCCTGTTTTTTAACAGGCATCATATTTTCAAAGAAACATTTATAACTATGTTTTGCTCCATAAGTTTAAAAAAACTGTATATTTTCATGTATTTCAGGTGGCTGACAGCAACCCGGAGCCCGCAGATCTCATCAAAGAGAAGACCTTGCAGGACATCGTCGCGGGATACGTCACCGAAGCTGCGTTCGTCGTCACTCTAGGTTTGCTGGTCTACAATCTTAAAAACTTATTCTCCTATATAGTGAAAAAATAATGTGTGATTCACATTTCTGTTATTTAGTATGTGTAAGGATTTGAATTCGGCTGGGCTGAAGTGTCTACCTTGTAATCTGATGACCGAAAATATAAATTCTGTGTTTATGTACAGACGCCAGCACATCAAGCTACTACAATATCTCAAATTTCTTTAATAGATTTTCATCTTTATCGCTAAAGCATTAGGTTCAAGATTGATTGGCAAAATTTGACAGTTTCGGGTGGCTTGACCTGCTGGCGTCTGTACCTACATATGTTGCTGAAGGTGCTCTGCATAAAATCTAAATGTAGCCATACCAGTTACTTACTGCATCATTAGGTTTTTAGAAAAATACTAATAGACTAGTTGACAGATTTTAGGAAACAGATTAAAAATGTTCCTTGTAGATTACAATTTTTTTTTTAAAACATGAATATTAAAAAAAACTATATACATATATAAAAGAAAGTCGTGTTAGTTACACTATTTATAACTCAAGAACGCCTGAACCGATTTGCCTGAAAATTGGTGGGGAGGTAGCTTAGAACCAGGAAACGGACATTGGATACTTTTATACAGGGTGAAATTGAATAGATGCGACAAAATTTAAGGGGGTGTTCTACGCATCAATATGAACAACTTTTACTATGGGACCAAACCTGAAATCGCGAAAAAAAAATCAGCTGTTCAGTACATTTTGACGAATTATGCGAACATTAAATGTACTGAAGAGCTGATTTTTTTTTCGCTATTTCAGGTTTGGTCCCATAGTAAAAGTTGTTCATATTGATGCGTAGAACACCCCCTTAAATTTTGTCGCATCTATTCAATTTCACCCTGTATATATAATTCTTCTGTGTGTGTTTGTCACCTAACTCCTCCTAAACCGCTGGACCGATTTGGATGAAAATTTGTGTGCATATTTCAATTGGTTCCTGGATGGTTTGAAAATACAGTTAGACCCGGTAGGTGGCGCTGCAGTCGGGTTCTAGGATCGTTCAGACAGGACAACGTCTGTCGGGTCCGCTAGTATAATGTAAATACGAGCCTATTACTGTCTCACTGCTGGGCAAAGGCCTCTTCTCATACAGAGAAGGCGCGAGCATTGATCACCACGCTTGCTCAAGACGGGTTGGCGATTTCAGACTTGTATTAAGTATAAGTCCAGGTTTCCTCACGATGTTTTCCTTCACCGATATGTCAGTAATGTCCAAGACAAACTCAGAAAGTGCAATCAACGGCCAGAAGTCCACTTACAACGCAATGACCATTATCGCCTGCGCTATACGGGCTGCGGCGCCGAAGAAAGTCATAAGTAAACTAATATTGCTATGCCATTGTTTTGTGAGATTGCTAATCGACTTCTGGCTGTTACCGCACATATGAATTGAAAAAGTCACATTGGTACTTGTCCGGATTTGAAACCACAATCAATACAACCTCGTGCATGAGAGGCGAGGCCTTAACCGCTGGGCCATGACGACACAAAACATGAAGATTTCATCAAAATATGAACAGTACAATACTATTTTTTTAAACTCAATCAAAACGGGGCACAAAGTAATGGCGGCTCGAGTGATGTCATCGTCTTCATAGGCCTGTGTTCACCAACATTCAAACCACCGCACCGGTTAGGTATTTAAACAGTTGGTTTGTGTCAAATTCCTAAGGAAAGAACCGATTAACTAAACAGACATTTTATAAAAGTCGGTGAAAGACCCTTATTCGTCAAATCTGTGACATTTGTGACAGGTTGTCAAACAAGTAAAAACAAATATACAGTGTATCCACCCTCTGCTTTTGGATTTCCCTATGACGTTCAATATCGATTCAAATAATCGATAATATTTATTTGTAAGTTTTTTTTACTAATTAAAGAATCTAAAAAAGAAATTAATAATCGATAATTACGAACAAATCGATTAATTGCGATTTCAAAATAAAAAAAAAGTTACCTAAATATCTAAAACGCAAGCGGAACGGACACTAGCTCGTTCATCAAAACGCATCTGACGTTTACGTTTTGATATTTCTATAAACTGTATACATTTCAATCATATTTTTTGTGACTATTCCAAAAAAAAAGATGTGAATGCAATTTACTTGTTTGAAAAATCCCCTAAATTTAGGGGCAAATATCCTGAGGTGGGAACCCTGAAACAATGTTATTTTGTCAAACTGACGTGACTGAAAGTGAGACTTGTGTCTCTGATTGGCGTTCAATGTTACGTGACCAATGGGTATATTTTTACGTAATTATTTCTCAAAAATATTAATTAATCTAAAATCATTTACAAAACTAAGTTGAATTTTGATACTTTTAGCTCAAAATCATTCTACATAATAACATTCATAAGATACTTTTCTTACTGTCAACTAGCCTATTGTGTTCTGGCTGGTGAAAGGATGTGTTCGTGTTTTTCTGAAACCATGGAGTTCTTCTTGGATATGAAAATTTATTTTTTAAGAATTTAATGATAAAGTTTTAGTTTCTGTATATTTTTTGTATTTTTCGCTATTTGTGATAGTTTCGGATTTTGGAAATTCACCCTGTATGCAAAAATATAGATACTCCAGCCCATCCCACATAAGTATTTTATTTACGGATTGAAACTCTAAAATGTATTAAGTAAGTGTATAACATATCTTGTGTTCAACACAAATGTTTTAAAGACTACAATGCTTCGGGATTACCAAAAGAATGTTTTTTAGTTTGAACTGCTCAAACAAGTGTTTTTTGGTATTTTGTGTACTTACATAATAAACTGGGTGGCAACATCGTTATGGCCGATTTACGTCTCTGTTTTAATTAATTAGATGTGACATTTCTTTTTTATCAATTCTATCATAGAACAATATTTTAGTGGACACAAATAATTTAAAAAAAAAAATGTGCAAAGTGGATAATGTATTCGCAGGCAAAAGGTACATTTAATGATGATTTATAGTGGCTGCTCAGTATTCTTCCAGCCCATGATTTGACATAATTTTTGGACTATTACTAATTCAGTCGACTCGCAACTACTCGCAAGTAAGAAGTGAGACGTTCCTAGGATTCGAACGATTCTTAAAATGAGAAAACCTAGTTAATTCCGGAACTTCTGAAACATGCACATCCCTCAACTCTACTGCGTGAGGATAGGAGACATCCCGCAATTAGACTACCACGACATTAGCTGAGTTTGACAACATGCCAAAAACAGTATGTTCCACCAAGGTGTTGGCGGACTTGATGGTTGATTGATTCGTGAGCGTAATCTCAATCTAATCCATAAAAAAAGAATTTATTATACTTTTCACTGCAAACCCAACGATGTATATAATGCGACCGAATATAGTTCTTTTTGTAATACATGCACTACCAAATCCCAAGACATTATAATTAAATGGTCACCCTGAATAATGCGTGACGTGATCGTATCCGTATCCACCGGTTGGCCGGTGGATACTAACCGTATCCACCGGCCAACCGGTCATGATTGAAGAAAATGCTATGTTCTTCGGTCTTTTTGTGTTTAGCAATATATCTGAATTTCTAAGAATTATACTTTTAGAAATGATAAATGTGAACACAATACATTCACGTTGCAGTTTTGCCAAAAACTTGTTATTGCTTTTTTTTTTCTAAAATGTGAAAAGAAAACAGCAGCATTGATTTCACTCGTGACGGGTTTATTTTCAAATGTCAAAATATGAAAGGCAAATTGTTACAAGCTTAGAGTAATTACAAGTATAATTATTTTCGTTCTTTCAAAAATTCTTATGGTCCGCAAATAACACTGTTATCCCGCGTTTCAAACATTTTAATTACGGTTTGTTTTTATCTTTGACGAGCTTTAATCAAGAAAGAATGTAAGACGGTACTGAGTCACAATTCACAATAACAATGAGACCACACACGTTTGAAATTTTATTTTTAACCTATATTTGATTGATGTTTTATGTGGTGGGCCTTGAAAGAGATAGGTTTGCCCGGGAAGTACGTAGAGTTAATTCGTGCTATGTACAGTCAATCTCGTACCTACGTCCGGTCGGCTGCTGGCAATACCGACGAGTTCAATGTGGCTGTTGGCTTGCACCAAGGGTCTGCTTTAAGTCCTTACCTCTTTCTGTTGATTATGGATGCTCTGACGTCGAATCTACAGGAAGAGGCTCCCTGGTGCATGCTGTTTGCCGATGACATTGTTCTTGTCGGTGAAGATGTACCTGAGATTCGGAGCAGATTGGAGAAATGGCAACAGAAGCTGGAGAATGTTGGCTTGAAAATCAGCAGAACCAGAACCGAATACATGTTCTGCGATTTCGGCGGTATCTCCAGTGCTGAAGCCATAGCGCTTGATGGCGCGCTTCTCCCAGTCTGCTCCGACTTTCGGTATCTCGGTACACTCGTCCAAAGCGATGGCGAAGTAGATCGGACGGTTAAGCACAGAATTAACACTGGATGGATGAAATGGCGGCAGGTCACGGGAACAATCTGCGACTCCTGCATTCCCCTTAAACTTAAGGGGAAGATATATAAAACAATGGTTAGACCTGCTGTCTTGTATGGATCAGAACGTTGGGCCACAAAAGCGATGAATGAAAAGCAACTGCATGCAGCTGAGATGAGAATGCTAAGAGGGATGTGTGGTGTTACAAGAATGGATAGAATAAGAAATGAGTACATAAGAGGAAGTTTGAAAGTGGCACCGGTGACTGAAAAGTTGTGCGGAAACCGGTTGTCATGGTATGGGCATGTGATGCGGAGGAATGAGGAAAATGTGGTGAGGAAAGTTTTGAGTATGAATGTCGATGGCTATAAGAGTAGGGGAAGACCAAAGAAACGATGGATGGACTGTGTGAAAGATGACATGGCTAGAAAGGGTGTGACTGCCGAGATGACGACTAATAGAGAAGTATGGAAAAAAAGTACATGTTGCGCCGACCCCAAATAAATTGGGATAAGGGCAGGAGAATGATGATTTGATTGATGTTTTAATTCTTTCAACGTAGGCGGATCTAGAGCAATTACTATCTTAACTCAAAATGAACGTTACTCTCAACTGCATAGCCGGCCCACTTTAGAATTATATATCACATTTATTCCTGTTATAATTCATTGGTTTCGACAGGCATCATGGCACATAACATGCGTACATTGAAAATTATGAGTGTCACTTGCCAGTCTGTTGACGGCCTTGTCACCTGCAGTTCGTTGCATTTGGCCGGGGATAATTAGAGCTCGTTTATAATTAATTGCACGTCATTTGTATCCATTATTCATGCTTTGGATGCGACGTGGGTGTGTTCGTTGGTGCATTCATGCGTTGCATGCAACTTTGTTTTGTCATTTTCTATCTTTATACTGTGTATCGTTACACTTTGATTGAGTTAAAGCACTTCCTTTTTAATAAAGCATGTTTGGGTTTGCTAGACTTGAGTTTTGTCTCTGCAAAATCCTGGAATGACACTTCTTTTATGCATTTTATTGTATTTTGACTGCCTCGTTGGTCTTGTGGATGTGTGGTCAAACGCTGCTGCTGAGTACGAAATCATGGGTTCGATTTCCAGGTCCGGCAACAGTGGCGGATTTGCAGTTTTGGCCGCCCTAGGCCCCAGGCCATGTAGTAAGTACCAGCCGCCCCTTTCTCAGCACCCATCATATAGACTACATAATTAAATTACTTTATTGCCAACTTTTATCGGAATCGATTCAGAAATTGAGTTAACTTTAATATCTGCTAGTTAGTTACTGATTCTTTTCGCGATTTCAGGTTTGGTCTCATAGTAAATATTGTTCATAATGATGAGTACAGTGACCCCTTAAGAGGATATTGGTCAATAACCAGTAACCCTGTATATTTAGATGTACGAAAGTGATTTAGGAAGATTATTGCTATACGATGTTGTGCAGTGCAGCCCGCCATAATGTGCGCGAGCCTTTACAATATTTAAGTACTTACTTTCAGTTATTTCTTGTTAACATCAGTGATTTTTTTGTCAGATTGGCCCCTAATGTCTGGCCAGCCTAGGCCCGGGCTTACTGGGCCTTAGGGCAAATCCGCCACTGTCCGGCAAAGTATTTTTCCATCAGAAATTTCTCATTAGCAGCTCGGAGCATGGATTTGTGCTCGGTCGATGGCAATAGGCTCACCCCTATTACAATGTTATATTATGTATGTTACATTTTCAACAAAAAAAACTTCAATAATAATACAGTTTCGTAAATGTAGCATAGCAACCGTCGCGCATAAAACGTTACTGACTTTGCACTTGACCTCAACGCAATCATGTCCCGAAATATTCTCTGCGTAAGCGCACAAAAATGTGTTGACATTTTCACACAGTCGCATAGCTAATAAAACACTTGATTAATTTCGTTGCAGTTCTTAAAACACTTTAGCTCCCGGCGTCAACATCAATAATTACCTTTCTGTTTTTATTCGTAATCTTTGTTGATACTGCACTTGCCAGCAGATTACAACAATGGGCCAACTTGGTCAATCTGATAATACTGGCTGCTGGCAATAAGACGCAGACTATCTCGTTAGTAAGAACGTTTCGTAGTAATTACTGGGGCAGTATTTTGGCGTTACACGAAGATAATTTGAATCGGAATTAAATTCCGGTAATTATTTTGTAAGACCTTAAGATTCAATTAATGTATTGACCTCGCAGTAGACCTTGTAGTATTTTTTAGAAAAACGATTATATACCCTTGGGAGCTAGTTTACCCATAATGGGAAAACCATGACTAATAAATGAATAATCAACATGAAGAAAAATTTACATTTACCGAATAACACCTTAAGTATAAAGAGAGATCCATAGGTATAACTTTTTTAATTTATTAATTTATTTAAAGGGCCTTGTTGGTTAGCGACCACATCGCCCAGTGCGGAAAAACACAAAATTGTTGATTACGATCTCCCTTACAACTAACTTGTACAAACTTTTTAGCCTTATCATCACTGCCATATCAGACACTGAAAAAGCAAAGATGTTATTACAAAAGCCAATATCATACCTTTTATATCGTCCATAAACATTAATTTTAGTTTCATTCTGGACACACTCGATCAGAATATGAAAGACATCATCAACCACTCCACAGTCATCACAATTTGGAGGCAAAGTTTTCCTCACTAAGTAAGCTCCGTTTCATTGGTCAGTGGATACGAAACGGGGCACTATGAAAAATCAGCAGGACGACGGAGGCCCGCTTCGCGGGGCTCCTATTTCTGTCTGCAGCGTTTAAAGGAACCTAACCAACCAAACCACGGGGTGCCCAAATTTTGACCTTGACCTCAAGGTCGATGACCCTGAGGTCAAGGTCAGTGAATTTAGGAGAATCACAGATCTTGACTTTCAGAATTTTGACCTTGACCTCAAGGTCAATGACCCTGAGGTCAAGGTCAGTGACCTTGAGGTGTCCCATGATGTTCCCCCACCCTATTACTGCCACATCCCACCCGATCCCGGTTTTTTCTAAGTCGTTTTTCAAAGTGCCCCGTTACCTACACTCCAACCGTTTCATTTGATGGAATATTTCCGGAACGAAGATCACAATTAATCCTCAGAACCCGAGAAATCTCTGGCTGGATAGTTCGTACCATATATCCCTTTATCTTTTGATCTTTCATCAAAATACTCCTGCCAAAGATCTAAACACTTTCTTTAAAACTTTCCAAAATAGTCCGTATACATTCATGGAAACTCCATCAACACACGCATAACTTCTACTTAAACACTTAGTAGGAATTAGTATGAATATGTTTCCATGCAATTCCATTAACCAATTGATTTGTATCTTGTTCTGAGAATAGCAGAAACAACTGATCATATCAGTGGTAGCACTCATGGTTTATGGGCTGCTAATCGAAACAAGTGGCGCCAATAGCATCTGGTCGAGGAACATGCCAATGAGTTTGTTAGACGATGACGCATGCGCTGTGGCGCTATCTTTTCACTGCCTCTCAGCTTTTCCAGACTTTAGCTACATTTTTTTTTTTTTAATTTATGCTTGATCTTTACTGAACCAAAAGCTGTCAGTACATTTTTAACTACGTTTCCGAGCCGGCTTAGTCATTTTGCAATAGTATTTTTATAGCAAAGCATATAGCAGTTTCAATATTTTTGAAGGCTAAAATTGTTTGTTAATTTTATTTGTCAAAAAGTTGCTCTTTTAAGCTTAACTTTCCGTTTCCATAAAGTTGTCACCTCAAAACCTACAAGTACTTTGCCAAAAGTGCCAGACCAATCATATTGTCTAAACAACAGCTTGGTCGTACCTGAATAAGTTTGATTGAGCCAAGTAGCTCTTCAATACCCAACTCTGCATGTCGGTCCTATGAGTCATATAAAAGCAAAGGCAGCAACATCCAGATAAACCAAAATGGCGGTAAACAATGTTTTTGTTTTCTAAGCAGTGCAATTACTATTGGATATTGCTGTTTTTGCTGCAAAACTATAATTTCAACGGTTATTTTCTAAGAGATGTTGCTGTTTTTGTTATGAACTTATTAAGTCAAACAATGAAGTCGATTTGACATTGATATTATACATTTAAAGTTGCTATAATTGAAAATATGGATGTTGCTGGCTTTGCTTTTATATGACTCCTATATTTAGGAAGGTTAATTTTTTAATCAGCATGCATTGCACCTCTTCTCTTAGCTTCAGACAGATGATTGAAGATCAGTCTACTCTAACACTCGTATTTAGTCAAGTATAAGTAATTACTTAAGCAAAAGTAATTACTCAAGCAATGATTTTCTTTCTATAGTTTAGTAATTGCTTGAAGTTAGAACTGTCAAAGCTTAGAATTCTTAGCCAAGTAATAGTCACCATTCTTCTTTACTTAAGAATTCTACCTATAAGTATGAAATTACTTAGTAGCCAGTAATTACTCAAGCAATTACTTTGATTATAAATACGAGCCTAAATAGTTATATACTTAAGCAAATGCTTACATAATGTTTATCATCTATCGGTATTATGGCAATAGGTACTGCAATCCTGAAGCGAAATCCAAGCAAAGCTCTGACGCAGATCATCTGAAAGGCCCCAATTAATTAATACACGCTGTATACAGTAACAGTTCCTCTAGTACAGATTGTATCTCTCCCTATATCGCTCCTCCACCGGTAATTAAAACTGTCATAAATGTTTTCACACTCTTTATGCCGTTTTGTCCACAGTCGACAGAAAGTGTGACAATGCCATTAATTCAAACTAATTGTAGGGATTGGTATGTTTATTTGGGTTAGTTTGAGGAATGACTAATAAAAACATAACATCACGCCTAGATTCCACGAAGGGGTAGGCAATGGACTGGTGTCCAGAACACTCACTTTTCGCCAGTAATAGCACAGAGTAATAAATATAATATCGTAGTTTATCTGGGCAGTGACCTTGAATTAATTACCTACGGCCGCTCGGTAGATAAATACGTGTCCGTCTGTGCATAACCGCCGCGCGCTCGAACTGTTGCGTAACTGAGACTGACTGAGATTTTGAAGAGCGTCGTTTCGGCCGTTTACTATGAAGATAAACTACTGTATCATTTATTACATTATTCTAGTACATAGCATGGTCGGACAAAGCATAGCCACTGTCCCTCTGACTAGGTTCACATACTGTGGTAATAGGTACCAGTAGAAGCCTGCCTAAATTAATTAGTAACAACAATATGTTATTTGCCTACTATAAATTATTGTGTCACATACCTATCAATGAAGAGAATAAACGTTACCGAACACGGCCTGCACTGCTGTGCAGGTAAGGGGACGAAAGAACCGAGCAATGTGTTTAGTCTCTATACAGTAACGAATAATACACAGGAAAATGTTTTGCAAGTGTTCTTGTAATTGTATGTACAGTTGTCAAGCGTGTTACATTAAACAATGACCTTTTCATTCGTTTGTGGCACGAATAGTTGCGCAATGACTGCTCACCTTAGTCATCGTCCGGTCTGCCCGAACATGTCATAGGATCTACGTCGACTGTTACTAATAACACTATCCGTTTCCTTTATTTTGCATGCGTTAAGCCATGTGGTTTCATAATGACTTCCCAATGTGTTGTAACGCTTGTCATATGCTCACGTGATCTGAATGTGTACTGCATTTCTTGTAGGTGTGATTTGAATTTATGTTTTCGTTTTTGGAAAGACAGACCCAGTTGGGTTTTGAGAACCAGTGAAATACACAGTTATAATTTCCACTGATTATTTATTATCTTTATTTGACATGAGAAGTGTGTGTGTACGATCTCGCTTGGTCCAGGCGGAACATTAGCGTCTAAACTATATTAAAGTTATGCACAATGAAATAGAAAGTCTCTCAAACTACTTAAGTGGGACGGATATATTTTGTTGTATTCCAACACCTCAAACTAAATCCAACTCTTCTCAAAATAAATCCTCTTTTTCAAAATAAATAATCAAATAATATCACACACCTTTCTTCTGTGGGAGCACAATTTTTATATGCTCTACCATTGCACAGGATTAGGAAAAACCTAGGAAAACCTAATCAGACCAATAGTAGGTACCTACTTATAATGTAAAAAGAAAAGTGAGTGAGAGAATGGGCGAAGCCGCGCGGAAGTGTTAGTTATTAATAAAAACACTGTTGATTATGAATAGAAGTGTAGGAAATAGAATTGTAGTACCTGACCTCGCCGCCGAGGTGCCTCGCGGCGACGACCCCTACGTAATCCCCGACCCTTGCTCGGCGAAGAAGTGCCAGTTGGTGGCGTAGCTGAGCCTGATTTTCCAGATAATAATCATTATACAGATATGATCTAGCCTGTCCCACCTTGGTCCTTGCTGTCCTCCCCCAACGACGCCCTAAGCCTAAGAGATGACCTACACAAAAAAAAAATAGTAGGGCATCACTGTTATTGCGTTGTTCCATAAGGAGACGGTAATGCACGCACTCTATTCGGTAGATACATTGAGACTTAAACATATCTGACGAAAACGGAGTGACCCATACCAATACACATATAGCCTAACCTTTCGAGAAATACAGTCGGGAAGTTTTGTTATGTGTTCTAATACATACAATTAAAATTATTATACAAGCACAACCACTATAGTCCCGCCTGCGGCTTCCAAGGGACCAAGTAAATAAATAGGCAGTCCCCATGGACTGCCGACAGAAACGAAAACTTAAGAGCGTAGACGGGCTGCATTTTTCCATACAAATGTATTCCCCTATTCTCTTCCTGGATAATGCCTCTAGAGTAATCGTTTTTATTTATAAAAATCCAGGTCTATTGAAGGCATGCCCCTGTCATTTTTTTTTTTCAAAAAATTTATTACAAAAATAAATATGACTTACCAAAAACCTAAAAAAATACCCCGTTTTTACCTACGTAATCAGACGACTACCAAAGAAAATTGAAAAGTTTTTAAAATAAAAACAAGTAATAGGGGCATAGATCTATTCTTCCTTTAAATTTTGATACCAAATATAATTTAATTGGCTTAGGTTTCGAGGAGAAAACAGGAGAATACGAAACGTCGATCGGTCAAGGTTTTGTATAGGTAAAATCGTTCTGAGCTGCAGTTGTCTCTATCGCACTCTACGGGGGGAGACGAGAGGTGAGGGAGGGTTAGACTAATACGTACACAATTAGGGAAGTGACTAGTGTCGAAATTTTTATCGAAATCATAGTGATGTCAGTCGATATCGACGTTTATCCTATACTGATTTACTGAATAGTGTTTGATGCTCATTTTGTTTTTTTTTAAGAGACAACGAAGTAACAATTCAATGACATTTTTAGGGTTTATAATTAACTAATAATTGAAATGAACTTTAGCGAAGTGTCTCTTACAAAAATACAAACCGTAAGCATTAGGTATAATACGTAACTAAAGTTTGCACTATACTGCTTGGTGTGATAATTCTGCTTTTGACTTGACATAAATATTTACAGGGGAGTTTAAAAACCGACTTCCAAAAAAAACACTACAAAGTGAAAAATAACTTTAATTTCGGAAGTCGGTGTCTTTGGATCTGTATTTTAGTTTTTTGCCACCGACTTCCGAAATTAAAGTTATTTTTCACTTTGTAGTGTTTTTTTTGGAAGTCGGTTTTTGTTTTTGTAAAAAAGTTTTTATTTTTCACTTTTTAGTGGTTCAGTTTGTAATTTATCTAAGTTACAATAACCCAATGTCAACTGCTCATCACGTTTTACAAAATGTTGCTTTTCCCGATGCAGGGACGTTAATTGTTGAGGAGTTCTCCTAGTAAGAACCAGTAGAAATGGAGCTCATGGTGAAATCACCATTACCATTATTTTGACGAGCATAAACCATATTAAAGTAATCGAATCGCAACCTAACCTGTTATATACTTAGATATAATTGAGTATTTCCGATGGCCCTCTGTGGTCTTCATCATCAGTTCCAGTTCACCGAATGGTACTTTCCGAGAGCAAATGCACGAGTTACTATAAAAAATACCGAAATCGATATAGGTGTGCCCATAAAATTTGAGGGTTTCCCTCGATTTCCATGGGATCCCATCATCAGATCCTGACTTGATGATCATGGGACCACTTGGAACGTATACCCTTTCGAACAAAAAAAGAAAAATCCAAATCGGTCTAGCCATTTTCGAGTAATCGGGGAACAAGGTTCCGACGAATTGAGAACCTCCTCCTTTTGGAAGTCGGTTAATAAAATAATGACTGCTCTTATCAAGTAAATCTATATATTAGGTCTTTACCTATGAAATTGCCGTTCTGCAGTACTGGCCATTTCAAATCAAAATAATTTTTGTTTGGCTAAGAATTCTAATTTCAAATTAATTTTATTTTAAAAACATGGATTTTTTTTTCCAAAAGTAGTCATTTGTTTATTGGTTAGTGTTACATTTTCATCGCATTTCAATCTTTTTCGTCATCATGGATACGTTAAAAATTCGAGTAATTATGGAATATGAGTACCGTCGTGGCAGCAACGCGGCACAAGCGGCACGCAACATCAACGACGTTTACGGAGCTAACACTACAAACCAACGCACCACCTGTTATTGGTTTGCTTGCTTCCGTTCTGGAAATTTCGACCTGAAAAATGAACCTCGCGGTCGTCCGAAGACTTTGGTCGACAATTACGAATTAAAGGCGATTGTGGAAGCTGATGATACACAATCTACGGCTGAATTAGCAGCAGCTTTCGACGTAAGGGTCAAAACAATCTTGGTCCATTTGCGTCAAATTGGCAAGGTAAAAAAGCTTGACAAATGGGTGCCCCACGAACTCAATGATCGCCAGCGCGAAGTACGCGTCGAGACGTGCCTTGCACTGCTCAACAGACACACAAATGAAGGAATTTTGAACCGCATTGTTACCTGCGATGAAAAATGGATTCTGTTCGATAACCGCAAGCGCTCAGCAAGTTGGTTGGATCCTGGTTCAGCACCTAAACAATGCCCTAAACGAAAACTTACCCCTAGAAAAGTGATGGTCACTGTTTGGTGGTCTAGCGCCGGTGTGATTCATCACAGCTTCTTACCAAACGGGGTGAGCATTACTGCAGATGTATACTGTGAAGAACTAAACACAATGATGGAGAAGCTGGCACATCTCCAACCAGCATTGGTCAATCGCTCGTCTCCGCTGCTCCTGCACGACAACGCGCGACCTCATACTGCACAGCAGACGGTCTCCAAGTTGCAAGAACTGGGGTTGGAAGCTCTCCGTCATCCGCCCTACTCACCAGACCTTGCGCCTACAGACTACTACTTTTTCCAGAATTTGGATAACTTCTTGGCGGGAAAAAAATTCAATACCCGAGAGGCAGTACAAAATGCCTTTGAAGAATTTGTTGCCTCCCGACCAGCTGATTTCTTTAAGAAGGGCATCAATAAACTGCCACTGCGTTGGCAAAGATGCATTGATTGCATGGGTGATTACTTCTATTAATACAAATAAAAAATACATGAAAAAAATTCGTTTAAATTTTTTCATACAAAACGGCAATTTCATAGGTAAAGACCTATTATATAATAGGAAGTCGACAATCGTGTTAATTACACCGATTTTTATATTTTTGCGTTTTTGGATTAGCCGTCGCCGTCGTCCGAAATAGGATGATAAGTTTTTTTTAATTATTTTTTTAGGTAAGTAGTCAGATGTCGGGAGCGAAGCCGTGGGCAAAAGCTAGTTCTTAATATTTATGCAGAAGAGGCAGAAAAGGTGCTTGTGGGTATATTAAATAATACAAAAGTTATATAATAATATAACTATAAGTTAAGTTATATAAAAATAAGTACATTTATTCTGTCGTCATTTCCATCCTTTCTCTTACAGGTGAATTTCTTGGTATCCGACCGTCAATTATTTCAGGGAGAAGGCATTCATGGAAAAATTTAGTATAAATAGCACGATCACACGAAACACTGCGCACGCCGATATTTTCAATCCGACTGAGACAGAAACGAACGTAACGTAGGTAGTTTGGTTGGCGCGAGCGGGCGGGAGATGCGCGCTACTGAGCTACGCACACAAATACAGACTTCACTCACATATTGATACCGCCCGGTTGCTAGAGCGCAGCGCGACGGCAATAGTTTCTTCAAATACCTATTTTTCAATTCCCGCGCAGCCCGTCTACGCTCTTAAACGCGGAGTCGTGGTGACGCGGTGACGCGAACCTGTAAAATTTCCTCTACCAAAATCGCTCACTGCGCCTAAAGAAGTTTTAGTGTGGCTGACACTGGCTTGGCCACCATCAGGGATTTTACTTTTGATAACACACAGATTTAGTCGTTAATTAGTCGAAATTTGTCGCCAAATATCAGAATTTGTCGGTCACTGGTTCAAAAGTTATAAGGGGTCATTGGTGGCCGATCTGGAGAGAGTCTCCCCAGCTTGGCCACCTTTATATCTCAAAAACTAGGGCACCTAGCGAAGATCTGTTTTCTCCCAGATTTAGTCGCTAATTAGTCGAAATTAGTCGCCAAGTCACAGATTTAGTCGGGTCTTAGTTTAGAAGATACAATGAGTTCAATTTTTAAGTATAGACCAAGAGCTAGATTGAAGAGTTTAAAATAAAATCTTTGATCTAGCTCTTGGTCTATACTTAAAAATTGAACTCATTATATCTTCTAAACTAAGACCCGACTAAATCTGTGACTTGGCGACTAATTTCGACTAATTAGCGACTAAATCTGGGAGAAAACAGATCTTCGCTAGGTGCCCTACTTTTTGAGATATAAAGGTGGCCAAGCTGGGGAGACTCTCTCCAGATCGGCCACCAATGACCCCTTATAACTTTTGAACCAGTGACCGACAAATTCTGATATTTGGCGACAAATTTCGACTAATTAACGACTAAATCTTTGTGTTATCAAAAGTAAAATCCCTGATGGTGGCCAAGCCAGTGTCAGCCACACGAAGTTTTAACTTCAAAGTTATCCCATTCCCAAGTCTCCTTAAATACTCGTAGCTGGCTTTGTGATTGTGATAGACGTGACTCATCATCAATCTAGGTATGTAGTTGTTAGATACAGCGTTAGGTACGTCAACGTTGTTGTAGTTGAATCGATTTGTTATTCTAACAATGGTTGTTTCCTTATATAGTGCAATTATAATCCTGATGAATTAAGTTATCATTGTGAATTTACCTTGTCCTACCCACTCATGATTCGATTCGTTCTGCATTGCATCAAGTTAGTTATACATTGTAGGTTTGAGTAGATTTTAGGTACCTATCGTGTTTTGTTTAACATAACCAGTACCTACCTATAAATTAAGACTCAAGCAGTCTTTGCTATATTATAAACAAAGTTATTTTTTGTTTTTGAGGTAAAAATAAAATTAAAATGAAGCTTTTTATATTTTATTGACATCTAAAACATTCGTAACAACTGTTTGTACTAAAATATAAATGTGTTTTATGTTAAAAGCTGTTAAATTGGTGTATTATAACGTGCTTGTTATAGCTGCTTATTGCAGGTAGTGTTAAGCAAAATGGACTTCTGTACATATAAGTTTAAGACACTTTATTAATCATCGTTGTTATAGCCTATTTGCCAAATAGCCTTTTATAATATCAAAGTACAAGTTGTAATCAATTCATTATTGGTGAACACGTTTAAGCTCAGTGAAATATTTCTTCTAGGCCATTTCTTTCCAATTGTTTAGTGATCCTAGAGCTACTTAATCATATAGGACACAAATAAAACTTCATCGTAATACCCAATATAAAAACAAAAGTAACAATTGCCTGAATACATCTCCTATCATCCATCGAGAAAGCTTAATGTCGCTAAAGCAACATTCAACATGCAAACTGTGCTCAACATATCGTTGGTTGGAATTTTCGAGAATACTAATTGACCAATAAAAATATTAAGGTGTTAATAAATTTTGAGATTCTCTAAAAGATTCTAAATAAACGCCAATTGCTCCTCTTAAATTTATAAAACGTAAATTAAAATAAATTATTAACAGTATTATGGAATAGCTGCTGTCATGTCGGACGGCTAGCGAGCGCACTCAGTGCTTCTGGATGGGGATGTTCCTGTCGGTGATGGCGAGCTGCGGCAGTGGAGCCTCCACGGTGAGCACGCCGTCCCGCGACAGCGACGACTTGATGGCCTCGGGGTTCGTGCCCTTCGGCAGCAGGAACTCCCTGTTGTACTCTCTGTACACCGACTTTGTGTCAGACTTCTCCTCGTGTTTGGCGTGGACCTGAAATACGACCAAACAACTCCAGTTAATCACTTAAACAGGAAACTTGAGAAATCTTGTTTTGGCTACACTGTACGACTCTGTTGACCCCGATAAAAAATAAAGAAATGCTTGTATTTTGTGTGCACAAAAACGATACTTTAATGTTGGCATGCTGCCTACTCTGAGAAGTTTCGGGCATTTTTTCACACTAAATACGTAAATAAACGCTTCATTATTTCACAGGTAATTTATCTTCATTAGACCGCGACAGAAAATAAAAGTAAAGGAGCGTTGATGTCTTGTCTATAAAGAAACCTATAAGCATAGTAGCGTCCTACTAATTAGGTATAATGTTGTACAGTGTCACATTTATATGCTGTCTGCATTAATCTGAGCCTGGAATTCATCTGCATTTAAATACATTTTACGTTCACCAAACAGTGGTTACTGGACTAGATGTTTCTTGGTTATTGTTTCTGGTGGAATCGGTCATTAAACGTGTCAGTGGCGCTGTGATCAATCTGCCTAAAATAAGTCAGGAATTCAGTGATGACGTCAGACGGCAACCGAACATTGTGTGGATATAAACCGCCCATTGCCAAATATTTGTGTAAACCTACACCGGTAGGTATATCTATGCTGTACAGTATACTGTGTAGTTGAGCAAATTGCGCGAACTGGTAATCATTTACCTAGTTGCCATAAATTTAACGAGCGTTGGCTCTGAATTTAGTTTGCAATATAACTGCCTAATGAAAACATTATATATCCACAAATCATGGTTAATTTCTTGCAAATCATTGCAATCTTGTAAAGTTAGCTACACTTGGGTACCCCAGTAGTATTAAAATTTTAATAAAACTGGGCTACCCAATTGATGCAGCCCACTGTAAGAATATTAATAAGGGCGCTCCCTCACCGAAGCATTCGCCTGTAATGTAACAATACATGATTCGATAAGATTCGCGGCCATATTACAAATTGTATCACGGGTGCTCCCACTCACCACTGTTATTACATTAATATCCCGGGTGAATGATCCCGGTGAATGTAATGTTACAAATTGTATTATTACAAGTTGCCCACTGTAATGCTTGGTTCTCCTCACTCACTCTCAACGTGAAAACTTAGGTGAAGTGAGCTGTCATTCCACTTTATGCTAGGGATTGACACTATAAACAGCTCACTTCACCTACATTTTCACGGTGATTTACAGAATAGACCGGCTGAACTATTACATTACAGGCGAATGCACTCGGCGAGGGAGTGCCATTAGATTGTGTTTGTTCCTAGCTGCAATCCACCTACGCCTAATCGAAGCAAACTTTAGCCTTAAATGGAGCGTAGCAAGCCTATTCTAATAAGATGAAGACATTATAAAGGAATCAAAATCAGATTACCTATATTTGACCTTCTGGTACAGACTACAGAGTAGGTAAGTAAGCACTTAGTTCTTACTTTTGAATTGTATTGAACAGCATGAATAAGACAATTTACAGAGATCGTTTAAACGGGAAGCATACAGTACGTAGGAGTAGTTTATGCTAAGCCTACAGAAAAGGATTGTCTTATTCATACCCTAGTTTAAGAAAAATGTAGATACTCACCAATAATTTGTTGTCTACAGTCTTAACGACGATTTCTTCTGGTGTGTACTGGCTAACATCGAAACGGAGCTTCAGTGACTTGCCGTCACCCTCATCCTGGATCAGCGGCGAGTTGAGGCTGTCCCAGTGGCTGGGCTCGGCCAACTGTCTGCTGTCACTGTGCTGTGATTGTGTGGTGCTGCTGCGAACATCACAACAATCAAATTACTTAACGCGTTCACTCATCCACACATCGGGGAGTCCATTACGTAACCGCTAAACACGGAAGTTTCGGATTTCGTTCTAATTTTCAAATGTGGATTTTACTGCCGTTTCAACACCGGCTGGTAAATATCTATTTCAAATCTAACGGGAAACTATCTGTTTGGCAGTTTGAATGCTGACTCCCGTATCCCAAACATACCACGAAAACTTCTAAATTCGTGCATCATATTCGAGTCGTTGTGTAGGACAAGTGTCTGCAAAGTTAGTAGTGGATTCAATTCTTAATACTGAATGGATCAATTATTAATACTTATGTATGATTTAAGTGGCGACATTGAGAGATAACCTTTGCGAAGTAGACGTTTATTGACAATCGTGTAGGTAGATGTGCATGCGAAGTGGGTGCTCTACTAGTCGGTTGTAAGCACATAATTTGATTAACGTTGACACTCGACGCCTCGAGTCTTTAACAAAGAAAATCTAAAGTTCAAGAGACTAGTGAAGGACTCATATGTGGGTAGATGTGAATTGTTCAAACACGACTAACTTTCAAATAGCTACATGGTTTTTAATTGCCATATGGCTTGTGTTTATGTAAATCAACTTAACTACATATATATACCTAAATGAAATGGAAGATATCTAAACGGAGCATCGTAACACTTACACGCAAAGAATACTAACTACGTCAGGGACTAGTTACAACTACAGTCAGTTTTACAACCTTACTACCCAGCTCTGAGGTCGTTGACGGTATTATATCGATTCTAATACTCAGTCACAAAACTGATAAAACTAGCGAAGTAATTTGAAAATGAATTTCATTTTGATAACATAAAAATACCTACCTATTTTTATTAAATTCAGTCTAGCAAAAGTGATTACTGGCATGCGAAATACTATCACGCTATTCTTTTAGGGCCTATGCACACGGCGTATTTTATACGCGCGTTCCATGTAACACTTCGCCCGCGCGTCGACGCGACGACGCGACGACGGCACGTTTTTTGCCTTGAAAAAGCAGCGCTGATAAATGGTAACGTCTGCAGCGTTAAAAATACGCCGTGTGAATAGGACCTTATAATCTAGTATCGACCACGTGGACTGCATGCAATTGTTATTACCTGTTAACTAGCTTAATGAAATGTGTTATTTCCTTAGTAGAGGTACCTACTTTATCTACGATACAATGCTGCCTTGGTAATTAATAAATAATAATGCATTCCAAAACAATTTCAAGAAGATGTAGTGTAGGTAGGTACTAGGTAGAACTCATTGCCTTACATGAGGTTTACAAAAATATCTTAAAGTGCTCATGATCGGATTACGTGCGAACACAGCATTTCTTTGCCATTTTTGTTCCAGTTTGTGAACATTTAAAAATTCCTTGTACCTAATTCGTACTCGGACGTCGAATCCATATATGGTGTCATGCTGTAGAGCTAGGTAAGTAGGTAGGTAACTATCTGACTCAGACACTGGGAGCAAGTAATAGACCCGTGAACAATTCAGCTAGTGCATAACATATTTTTCGTTTTTCAACAAAACAGCTGATGTCATTCTCAAGTCATCAGCGCAGATACAAGGTCACTGTCTACAAAATGAGCTCATCGATATTAGAGGGGGCACTTGTATCGACGTAATTTGCGATCAATTGTGCAAGTGGGCGGTATACATAAGTAGATACCTAAGTACTTATATCTACAAAAAAAAAATGTTTACTGGTCTAACTTGAATTTGCTTTGGGCTATGATGAGCTAGCGTTGAAGTTTAATCTCAAAATAAAATAAGCGAGGTGTCAAAGTGGTAGGTAAACCTCTAAATTTGTGTTGTGCACCGTACCGCAAGCTACCGACTTGTGTGTGGTGTACGGTTTACCACATGCCAATCGCATAACTTCAATGCTAAATGGATTAGGTTTCATTCGACACACAAAACAAATTCCTACAACGTTCAAGTACGGTTTACAGAATTAATTAGCAAAGTATCTATAGAATCTGTATAGTGTGAAATAAGTCAGATTCCTTTGACTCAGAATAAAAGTCCAAAACATTGGGTAGATACTTTAGTTTGTGTAACAATTAAGCGGTATACCTAGGTACCTACAATCCATATCTTACTCCAGTCTAGTTTTAGTTCACCTGAATGCAAATTTTACTTTCTATTCTGTATAGCCTTGGCTAAGTACCTAGGTACTTGTCTCGGTCGTAGTTCCTTGCCTCCCAGCGAACTGCCAATATTGCAGCTTCACAATGGCTGGCTTGTGAGGCTCAAATTAAACAATCACGGCTAGCTTCATTTGCACTTGCACCGTTTCTGAGTACCTACCTACCTACTCTATGTATGCAACCTACAATCTACATACGCGATGTAAATTCTATTGGAATACAGAACCTTTAATTGTCCGTACAATTACGAGCACAAATTTGCTTCCAAACGTTTAGTGTATGACTGCTAATGATAAAATGCGTCGTGAATCGTGATTTCAATATTAATCCATTTAACTCGTGGTATTCAATACTTTTTACACTGCAGTCGAGTCTGCGGTTACCAACGTTTCAATCACGTAGTCTTGTGGTAAATACGCAACTACCCACTTATTCTATCTTCTTTCTTATATATAAAAATCAATTATTGCTGTGCGTTGTCTCGCTAAAACTCAAAAACGGCTTGACCGATTTGAATGTATATTTTATTTTTGTTTTCTTTGCTTTATTAAGGGGGTGGTTTAAAAGAAAAAAAAAAGGAAAAAAAAGAAATTGATATTTTGACAGGACAACATCTGGCGGGTCAGCTAGTCTTTTGATAAAAGGAAATCCCACATGACTTACGATTTCTCGCCCGTAACACAGAAAATGTTTTTCCTTAACAACCTTGGAATAGTAAAGTTGACATAAATTAATGCGATACTTTGTCCTAATGTCAAGATTAATACATGCGAATGCGATATTATAGGTAGGTACACGTGATACATAAATACTAAGTAACTAAATGTTGTATGATGATTCCTTTACAGGTGCGAGACAAGCATAAGTGCATGATTAATTATATAAACAACCATTAATTAATGCGTACCTACGTACCATATTAGAGAATAAACGCTACTGTTACATACTATTAAGTACACTGATTACATACACCATATAGATAATTTTATGATAGTATTTTTACCTCTCTGATGACTTGGTTACTCCTCCGGAGGAAACAGATTCGAAATTGTAAGACATGCAAAAAGCAACGAATGTTGTTAGTTTTAAGCTCAAAACAGTTTTTTTTACGTAAGGTAGTGGTAGTGATGGCCAGTATTTTGGACGTACACCTAGATCATAATCTTTTACTCCACTGTAAATCCACTAATAGGTAGTTATTAGCTGCTGCTGAGTATGAGGTCCTGGGTTCGGTTCCCAGGTCGGGCTGTGTTATTGGGTTTTCCATCTGGAATTTCTCAGTAGCAGCCTAGAGTCTGGATTTGTGCTCGGTTGATAGCAATAGGCCCGCCCCCTATTAACATAGGACTTAAAACATAACTGGCGAAGTGTGGGTGTACCTACCAACTATAAGGTACTTACACCTCTGCCTACGCCTTCGGGGAATACAGGCCTGATGTTATGTTAGGTAGTTATTCCCCAAGTGCCATAAAGTTTACTTTACAATAAGTTTCACCACAAGGACACATTTTCTTTCCAATTCACAATGTAGGTCCTATAAGAAATCCATCACTACCAAGTATTTACAAAATTATTTTATATCGGGAAGTTAAAGGTCGTTTAGACAATTGGGGCAGAGGGGAATAAACGGCTGTTAATTTAATTGACCGTAGGGTTGTCAGTTTTAAGTATTGGTAAGGAACTGAAGGTCTTAACTACAACGGCGAAGGTAGGATATATAATTTGTACCATTTTTGAGCAGGTAATCAATAAAGGAACCACTGTTATTAGTCTGTTTCGTTGACTCTCTCTCTGCCCGAGTTGGAGCTACTCTAAGGTTTACAAAGAAACCATAATCTGTTGTTTACTAAACATTTATCTCGTAGTCTTGCAGATGAATGATACCAAAAGTGGCAACCCTTAGTCAATGTAAACGAGGGGTATCAAATCCACCGGATTTTTGTGATAGTATAATCAATAATAATAATAAGTATTAAACCAATAAACCTATAAGTCAACGATGCCCACTATTATAGTCATTGAGACGAAACAGGACCGTTATAGGTACAACTATGAAATATAGGCATGAGAAGCATCTTTAATATTAAGTTAAATATAATAATAACATATCATTATTCCATATAAGAAAGCAGATATAGGTAATATTAAAAATAAGTGTTTCAATAATGATAAAGCATACAGTAGGTAAACAATATAGGCATACATAGATTACATCGCAGCACACAGTAGGTATGGACATTGCAAACAGCAAGTGACGTCAACATCTCGGTGGCCAAAAGACAACCACACAGGTACCTACACAAAGTGAAAAATGGTCGCTCATTCTGATAATATGTAGGCATTTGTTAACAGCTGCTACCGCCAAATATGTCCAAACAGTTCTTACTGTAACGCAACCCACACGGAACCATTGAAACATGGGCGGACCAGTAAGCCCACACTTGAATGAAATTGAGCAAGATCCTAAAAATATTAGTGACGTGGCCGCGTGGTGTCAGCAAGTCCTGTCGTTGTTTATGTTGCTCGTTATGTCGTATACAAATCGTATTGCTGCCATACATATTTGACTACCCACATGTGTGAATATGAATTAAGGTTGACGAGCTCGAATCCTACGCAGCGTCGCGAGATGTCGAATGCTACTGAGTGAAGGCTGGTATTGCATCACGAGACTTGCGGCTGAAACAGAACCAACTCGCTCCAAGTGGGTCATGTATTCATGCCGTAAACATAATTTCAGCGCATTTGCGCCAACAAAACTATATAGCTTCAATGCCCGTGTTGATAAAACAATCGTAAACCGGTTTTCTCGGCGGTATGCAGGCGTTTTCCCTATAATCAAGGTGTTAGGTATATCAACATCGTGCATTTACTTAATTAAGTATTTAGGTAATTTTATTGTTCTGAATCTTTGAATTCTCCGATAATTTTTTGTGAGAAATTAAACACATGACATAATAATGTCGACTCCGACCTTGATATTCAAGATGAATGTAGGTACAGTTGACAAAAAAAACTGCAGCTCTATAAGAAACGATTGACAATGTAAAGTTTTTTTTTTGCAACACGCCTTTGAGATCCGTCGTGGCTCATTCGTAGCGCGCGTTAGCTTATATAACCCCTCGTTTTGCGCATATATTGTGTTTACAATTTAACGCGTTTCTGTATTTTAGCTACAAAATTTTCTGGTTTAGAGGCGCGCAACCGGCGCTATTTCTATTTATGACATCATCCCGCGTCGGGCTTACGTATCGCTGCACGCTTTAAATGGAGGCGACTGAGTTGTCTGCAGTTGATGCCGTTCCGCGGACTGATCCCGAATAATACCTTTTGAATATACTTTCTTGAAGCAGTCGACCCGGCCGAGGTGGGCGACTGTCTTGCGAAACTACCAAACTCATTAATTCAAGATTTCCTTTTAGGAAACATGCCCGGCAACGTAACTGTTACGGACGGAATAATATTATAGCCATGAGACAACTCGGTTTATTCACCCTCTTGTCTGTCTTGACAAACTATTGTCCGAATTCAAATTCCATGCGTTATTGACATGTTCAACTTGGTTATAAATTATTGTCTTGTAGGTAGGAACCAAAGTGAATATCGCAGACTTAAGTTGATGTTAAATTGTAATTAATTAAGTTACAAAATAAAAATAAATACCTAGTTGTGCTTTTGAAGAAGTTGTTGCTTTCTCTGTTCATGAGTTCCGATCTGAATTTGCTCATTTCTTCTTCCATCTTCCTCATTTCTGCGTCAAATCTCTCCCTAATGCTGGAGAATTCAGTGTCGATGACAGAAAAGTCACCAAGCTTGATGGGAATATTCCTTTTCAGACCACTGTCAGCCATTTTAGCGGTGTATGTTTTGTGGAATAGGTAAAACTAAACAAACACTGAAACGTTCTTATGTAAACACGGATCACAGTGTCGCTACGCACTCAACGGCAGACAAGGCAGTACTGATCATTAGTCGTCGCTCGACTCGGCGCCAGGGGGCCTGCGCACAGTTTTAAATAGCCTCACGTTCGAACGCTGCGCCGAGACTCGCTCGGCGTCACTCGGCCCACACTATGCTTCTCGCTCATTCCACGTCTGGCCATACCGTGGCTCACACTCGAGCATCTTCGCCATGATGCATAGGCGCTACCACCGACATCATCGTCCCCAAACACTACGTAACGTGATTGATGAATCATTCATTTGGATCCGTCTCTTCTGTTTAAGGCAATCAACACCATAAATATGTACCTACGATTATCTTATTCATCACGGTATTTCATGTTTACCCGCTTGTCATTACGTATCTTCAATACTGACAAACTACTGCAGAACTAAACGGTAGTTCTGTGATAAAAAAATCTAGAAAAACTAGTTGGTCACCTTCACCTTATGACGTGAATTTGACGTAACGGCGGAAATTACCTAACCGCTTCAAGATCCTCCCAGTTTGATACATTTGGAATTTCTGTATTGTTTTATATCAAAGAGCAACATTACGCTGACATTGTCTCGTTAAAAGATTTTAATCTTTAATTTCCCATTGGCAAGGATTGAGAACCTTAAAACAATGGCCAAATAAATAAAGTCCGTTTAGGGCGACAGCCGCATGAAAGCAGCCAGTAGACCTTGATGCCTAATATGAGTCAGAAGTTTGTCAGGTCTTGAGAGTGTTAAGACAAAAACATCCAATTATGTCCACGTTAACCAGTAGGCGAATATGTAAGTATCATTCATTACATATAGGAAACATTACTCATGCTCTAACTCCTACGTTAGTGTCAATCATTGCGAGATATTTACCAAGAATTCGGTTTGTACTGAATTTAACTAATCCAATCCCAAGAATTGGTCCAAGGTTGGATTGCACTTATGAATTCAATACCAGCCAAGCCAGTGTTCACAAAATTTTCTTAAGCTATAAATCAAATGATTCAGGAAAGTTCATAATTAACCTACATTCATCAGAAAGTTCAATTTTCCGCTCAGATTGCTCCAAATATGTAGGTAGGTATGTAGTTTTTCCTGCTACCATTGAAAAACAGATCCCTTAGCATGGAATTAATTAATAAGCTTCAGAGTTAAAGAACTTTGTGAATTTGATGACCCACCCTAAAGTCGACTCACAACAGCTCAATAAAAGCAACTATCAGACAAGTAGGTAAGTAATAATAATAATATAATATCCTCGGACATTTCACACAACGCCATCTAGTCCCAAGCTAAGCAACCTAATGCTTGTGTTATGGTAACGAGATGGCTGATAAACTACTTATATACATTTTTTTTTTGTAAATACATACATATTATAGATAGAAAAACACCCAGACTCGGAACAAATACTTGTAGGTCGTACAAATATTTGTTCCGTGCGGGAATCGAACCCGCGACATGCTGCGCAGCAGTCAATCGCTAAACCACTGCGCCAACCGTGTCGTCTAAAGTAGTTGTATGTTGCGTTTGGCTAATTTTGACCATATACATACGGCAGTTAAACATAATCCACATCATCAGTTACTGTCGCCAAGGTACTCGGACGGTTCTGAGCGGTATTTATAGATATGATTCCACATTTACCATAAGCCCCCGACTGCTCAACAATGTAAACACTAGTCATCCCTCGAAAAAGCTTCCACCCCAGACTTAATGCTCCATTTATAACCTCCGACAGCTTTTTAACCACAGGAAACTACTCTGCCGCCTGAAGGTTGGAATCCGTCAACATTATTTTTGGAAACAATGTTGTTTCAATATCTTTGAATGATTAAAAAACTTCTGGGATGTTATCTTTTGCTAGATGCGTGTCATAAATTGTAGTAAAATACGTTGTTTATGCCACTAATAAATTACTGAATAATACCAAACTTATATTTTAACTATCACACTCAAGCTTCAGTAAAACTTTCAGGAGAATTAATACCACATACTTTATTGTAACGTCAGGAGTTCAGGACGAAGATCTAGGTATATACCAAACAAACAACCAGATCCTGACCAACCGAAGGAGTGCTATACAACCAATAAATAAATAAATGTAAACATTCAAGTTTTCAATGCAAACGGAGAAGGAACAAGGAAGATGGATTGTTCCGACATCGAGCAACATGGGTCGACGTCGACGGCAAAGAAGAGGATGGCAATAATTATTATCTATCAATGCTGCTGTCTAAAACTCCGACTGAAACATCATGGGTCATTAACTCATTACAGTTTTTATAAAGCGACGGCGACGTAGTAGTACTACGCTGTAGTTTATGAACGAGGCCGAGTTTGCCTTTTAGAGGCATGAGGAACAGGGTGTAAAGTTCACTCATCCTCTATTGAAAAGGGAGGATCCTCCGACCAGACGGGTGTTGTGTCTGGTGGGCCACTGCCCGACGGTTGATGTCGGGACGTTGTATATATGCTAATCGCGTGGTAAACTCTAATTGCGCGATTCAGGTTTTGCGTGACGTCATGTCATTGATGCGTAGTTCATATGTGGCGATGTAGATGCCGCCACATCACTCCCCTCCGGAGACCGGAGGTCGATAGTGGGCTGAGTCGTGTATCTTGCGATGCTTGCCAGTGTCAGTTGTGGTTCCAGTGAGTCGGAACCGGGTGCCGCATAGTTCACGGTGAGTCGGAACTGTCTGCGGTGATACCCCAGTGAGTCGGGGTGGCGCTGCGTTATGCTCCAGTGAGTCGGAGTGTACAGCGCTGGGTTGAGGTTGAGGCTGAAGGTGATGACCAGGAATGCGCGTCCGCTGCATGCTGTGGTCAGGATACCCGTTGAAGCCGTGGATGCTGGCTGGCTGTGTGACTCGCCGCTCGAAAGCTTGAGGAAGTGATGCTGATGACGTCACGCTGATGTAGTTGCACGAAGGCTGCGCTGACGTTCATGCTCGGGGTCGCCAGTATAGAGGCATGAGGAACAGGGTGTAAAGTTCACTCATCCTCCATAGAAAAGGGAGGATCCTCCGACCAGACGGGTGTTGTGTCTGGTGGGCTACTGCCCGATCGTTGATGTCGGGTCGTTGTATATATGCTAATCGCGTGGTAAACTCTAATTGCGCGATGCAGGTTTGCGTGACGTCATGTCATTGATGCGTAGTTCTCATGTAGCGATGTAGATGCCGCCACATCACTCCCCTCCGGAGACCGGAGGTCGATAGTGGGCTGAGTCGTGTATCTTGCGATGCTTGCCAGTGCCAGTTGTGGTTCCAGTGAGTCGGAACCGGGTGCCGCATAGTTCACGGTGAGTCGGAACTGTCTGCGGTGATACCCCAGGGAGTCGGGGTGGCGCTGCGTTATGCTCCAGTGAGTCGGAGTGTACAGCGCTGGGTTGAGGCTGAAGGTGATGACCAGGAATGCGCGTCCGCTGCGTGCTGGTGGTCAGGATACCTGTTGAAGCCGTGGATGCTGGCTGGCTGTGTGACTCGCCGCTCGAAAGCTTGAGGAAGTGATGCTGATCACGTCGGGGTCACCAGTTTAGAGGCATGAGGAACAGGGTGTAAAGTTCACTCATCCTCTATTGAAAAGGGAGGATCCTCCGACCAGACGGGTGTTGTGTCTGGTGGGCCACTGCCCGACGGTTGATGTCGGGACGTTGTATATATGCTAATCGCGTGGTAAACTCTAATTGCGCGATTCAGGTTTTGCGTGACGTCATGTCATTGATGCGTAGTTCATATGTGGCGATGTAGATGCCGCCACAGCCTCAAGATCAGTGTTCCCATGACAAACTGAAAACAACCACTGCTGAAGTCCTCTCCCTAAGGTCGCTGCAATGGTCGAAGAAATTCATGCAATCATCCGAGTTCACTGTTTCGGAATTGGCAATGAGAAAGATTGCAGTCGTGTTGACCGTGGGATACCAATATGCTCAATGTACTCGTAGAGGACCATTGTAGGGAACCTCCTATACGGAAGACAAAATGGCTACAGTTCTACCTACCAATATTTTGGTTATGTACCTAAAACTTCCGGCGCCTAGCAGCGCCATGGCACGTCATGTCATGCCAAATTAAATTAACATTTGAGTATTTATACACAGCGTAGAACTCAATAAACAAGTCTAGGCTAGACGTGATATAATGCAATCGTGCTCCATTCATTAGCATAGCATGCTCTATTTATTGCGTTAAGTTAAGGACCGTATACGACTTTCGCACAGCGTCCCTACGGTCGCTATGTCCTAGAACTAGATCGAAGCTACCTTAAAAAAAACCGGTCAAGAGCGAGTCGGACTCGCGCACCGAGGGTCCCGTTTATATGCAATTTTTGTTGATGATTTCTGAAGAACTGTGCTATTTAGAGAAATTGTTTTATTTTTCCTGTAATCTATACCTATACTTCTATCAAATAGAATAATTTCAGATTTTTCTTTGCAAACTTCGGAGAGAAAAGGGGGGGAACGGTATTTTTTTTAACATTTTCCATCAAAAGTCGAAAACTATGCGGCCTAAAAAAAGGAAAAATGTTTGAGAATGTACAAACAGCGCTCTTTCATATGATACCCCACATGCCCTAGTAACCCCACTCCGAATTTTTAAGACTCCCTTTTAGTCCCTGTTGCAAAATAAACATATGTATTTTTGTTTCTTTCATAATTGCAAAATAGTTGGGCAAACGTCATCTAAAACTGTTCCAAATTTCAACTTGATAGCATTTGTAGTTCTTGAGATATCCAGCTGTGACAGACAGACAGAGACAGACTGAGTGACACCATAAGGGTTCCTTTTTCACCATTTTGGTACGGAACCCTAAAATTGAACTCACTGTATCTTCTGAACTAAGACCCGACTAAATCTGTGACTTGACGAAAAACTGCGACTAATTAGAAACAAAATTTGGGAGAAAACAGATCTTCGCTAGGTCCTAGTGTCAGTCACACGAATCAGACTGATCTGACTGATGTTGCTATTTACATCGTAGACGATAATAAATTAATTAATTAAGCATAAAATTATTTATATCAATGAAACATTAGCGTCAATCGTCAAAAACAATGATGCATAAGTATTTATATTTACAACGGTCAACAAAGAACCAACCAGTGAATTAGCGTATGTTTCACGTCATTTTCTTAAAATAGTTTTCATTATGATTTGAAGATGGTGGTTTAGAATTAATATTTATGAAAAGTTATGCCTAATTAATCGTAAAGTAACTGCTTTTAGTTAAGAACATATTTTTTATCATGATTGATGTTTTTTATTCAGAGCCGCGGGGTACCCATCTGTGATGATATGAAGTTATGTTGGGTTTGGGTCTCGATTCAAATTTCGACGTCTCATGTGCATAGTCTCGGTGAATAACATACTTAACAGATTGATCAGATTCAATACAACAATGATTCCTTCCGCTGCGTCGACTCTTTTATCTTTTATTGTCAGATTAGATAGGTACCTACATTATGCGCGTAAACTTTAGTTGTAAGAATTTAACTTACATAAAAAAGAGCCTGTTTAAAATAAATCTAAAACTTGTATTGACTAAGTACCTACCTAGTTGGTATTTATAAGACATATTTCAGGTTCTTATTAAGTAAGTAGGTAGATTGTTTCATAAGAACTGTAGGCCTACGTACCAAACATCTCTAATTCTTTTCAAAATTATTTTCGGAGATGCAGACACTTCAAAGGAATTTTCTGATGTTACGTTTACCTACCTCTATCTCGGAATATAGCCATCGTGGAAAATCCTAATAACGTGCCAACTACTGCTATTCTAGTACAGCACGATACTGTCTGGGCCGGAATGTTGATGAAAGCGATAAACCTAGAGGTCATTCACATCCCACCATAGTGAGAAGCAGGAACACAATATGAAATGGAATCATCCATTATTTTTTGTTATATTATGCAAAAAAAACACTGACAGTTCCTTTGATAAGCTCATCCAAAGGCGGCAACTACGTTGATTAAATTTTAATAAGCTCGGGTGAATGACCACACCGATTAGGAATAGAACGCGGGGCAAGATCGTGACGTAATGCTGCTACCTACCTAGTACCTACAGCTACAGTGCTAATAACTGGCTTTATAAGGACCTGATGCGATGCTACGTTGCACGGATCCACATGCTTTTAATTTCAAAAGAAACCCCTATAAGAGCAAATTGCATTCTTAGGATTTGTGTTTACTCGGACGGTAATAGCATGTACCTAATACTTAATACTTACAACCTGCCTACGTAGGAAGGTATTCTTCCCAGGAAATACCTACTATCAGTAATTCAATTAAAATCGAGCTAGACATAGGCCCATAACGTAATAGTCTTAGGAATTTAGGTACCTAATTTACATTTAAGCAAAACTGTAGGTCATACTATTTTATAGATCATAATTATTATAATTTTTGAATAAAAATAATATTAACCATTTAAGTAATCAATAAATTCACAGTCATGTGATCAAAAAAGGGCACCAACGCGAGATACCACTCAGCGTCACAACAATAGCTTGTACCTATTGTTGGCAGGGCTGATTTATATCACGATAAATCTCGTCCAAGACGGATTTTAGCTTTCAAAGCATTAGCAGCATGAAGTTGAACATGTAAACATTACAAAACAAGTTTGAAGCTAATATTGCGCTTTATAAACATTTCATAACATTTGCAAGCTAGCCAAATGCCATTTCCGTCTCAAGAATTAAATGGCATTTCCTAAAGGCGTCATATTTTATTAAAAACATTTTCATTCATCAAGAATGTATTATAATATCGTAACATCACGTCTGTTTTCCCCGAAGGGTTAGGCAGGGGTGTACCATAGTACCCCTACCTACACGTAATAGCTAGGGGGCGAGCCTATTACCATCAACCGGGCACAAGTCCAGACTCCGCGCTGCTACTGAGGATTCCTATAACAGTTCCTAACAATCTGGTCGACCTGGGAATCGAACCCAGGACCTCATGCTCAGCACTAGAGCTCGTGACTACTGGACCAACGAGGCAGTCCAATAATATGATATTTATTTTTTGAAAATTAGTTTAGTTTTAAACAAACATTTTTACACGTCAAATGAGATCCGAGTATCTTCCAACCAGCATCATTCGAAAAGGCAAAACACCAGCAGGCCTTTTCTCCCGTCAAGGTTGTTACAGTGTTGTATAACAAAGTGTGACGAATGGTCTAGGTAAGATCAAGGCTAGGTCCATTCTGTGACAGTGCACGCTCGCGGTGGGTGACAACCAGAGCGGAAAGCGGAACCCTGGTCAGATCGCCGCCTTCCGCATTTTTCCTCACAAGCCTATAAAGTTTCGATGATACTTGATATTATGTTCGTGTGATTTCACATTGACTGTCGTGGGTAGGTAACGTTATAACCTGCAACAATTTCATCATATCTTCATTGTTAATTTTAGATTGACTCGCCTCCCTCAATCGTACAATGCACTGGGAACTCACGGATGTAGCCCCGTCATCATTCTCCTCATCAACGCAGTCGGGTCGCGATGAAGCACTGGGTTTTTGCAGTTGCACCGCAACCAGTGGCGAAGCAGGCGTAATATGGCTACTCCGTAAATCAAGGTGTAGACGATCAAGTACGTCATCCAGCATAATAATTATGGTTACGTTGGATGACCCGCACCTTCCTACGTCCGTCCGGGGGCCTACTCCCTATGTTCGTTCGTCCATTCGTCCGTCCATCTGACATAACGATCCATCAAAACAAGTGTAAAGGCGAGCGCGCACTGCGGTGCGTTTCCGTTAGTTCTGCCGCACTGGGCGGGGCCTACAGTAACAAAACGCATGACCGCAGTGCGCGCACTTCAAAGACATTCCATACTTCACAGATTATTCGGCAGAAAAACGCACCGCAGTGCGCGCTCGCCCTAAAAGTTAAATTTTTCGGACAGGCAAAAACACATCGGGAGTAGGGACAACTGTCGTATCGTGTCGTCATACTTCGTTCGGGCTGCGAACCAATCATCTGTCCGTAGGCGATACGGAGTAGGAAACGCCCGTAACGAAGACCGAAACTATGGACTTCGTGCTTAGGGAGTAGACCCCCTGATCCGACAGTCGTTGTGCCGATACGTTGACAGCTGGCTCAAGCACCTGAAACAGGACCATCCAACCACTGTAGCTAGGTACGCAGTCAAGTGATTTCCCCTCTCCGTAGTCCCGAAGTATGAGCGCATGACATTTTGCCATTGTGCCCCAAAACATGCAGCCAAAGTGAACTCCGAACTGCCACGCCTGCCACCGATAACGCCGTGGAGTGGTGTAATTTTGGACCAACAAAAGACACGAAGAAGAAAAATAGCAGAATCACCACAACAATAATTGAATAATACCCACTTATTTTATTTAGGTATATTTACTTCAATAGTGTGGTACAGTCTGGTACAATGAGAAGAATCAATTTATTACCTAGCACTTGTTGGAACGGCATTTTAAAAGGATACCATGCATTGATAAAGGATAGGAGGAAGGAAAATTATTATCCTGTAGCTATATTTTTATAGCCCTAATACAGGGTGTAAGTGTAAACAGTGGCAATATTTTAAGGGGTCATTGTTCTCATTGTAGGAAGTAGTGCTCGGCGCTATGGTGACCTAACACACCTTTTTCGTATTGATAGGTATTATATGGTAAAAGTTAAAGTCTTGGATTATATGGGAAATAGCTATATTGAATCTACTACACTTAATCACAAGAAATGTTAAATGGTTAACTTTATAACTAACTAATTGGTAAAATGGTAATGGTAATGGTTTTTGAGTACGGTGTCTCTAATGAGATCTGAACGCGAACTGGCCCCTTGCGTTCGATGCAATTATGCATTTTCGCTGAGTGTTCGATTGAAACTCGAACAATTTCCCGATAGCGAGAAGAAATGCGGGATGATATTTAAAAGTAAGTTATCACTGTATATATGTCGTGGTGCCCCTTTTCTGGCTGCCATTCTGGTTAGAGTAAAGTCATGTTTAACATCACTCTAGGACTCTTAGGTGCCAAGCAAAAAGAAAAAAAGTCTGAAAGAACGCTAAGCATAGCGTAATATTAGCGCAGGCAGGTAATGCCATGCGCCGGGGTGGATCGGGGGAACAAGAAATTTCAAGCGGAAGAAGTCACGGGCAGAAACTATGTTAATATACAGGGTGTTTCTTTTAAGGTGTGCCAGTGCGAGCTGATAGCAGAGTAGCATACCTATCGTATTAACCCCCACGTATGTTCTACGATTTTTTGTAGTTTTCGAGTTGGTTAAATCGATAGGTATGGTACTCTGCTATCAGCTCGCACTGGCTTGACACCCAGTATAAAAATAAAGGTCCTGACTGACTGACTGACTCACTAATTAACACCCAGCCAGTGGCGTAACTATACCGTTCGAGGCCCGTGGCAAATTCATCGGTTTTTTTACTAAATGTGTAATAATAAATATTGGGAGTTGGGATTCTCCTCTGACTGGCATTTTGCCGACTTGCCACCCTGTAGTTACGCCACTGCACCCAGCCCAAACCTTTGGACCTATAAAGCTGAAATTTTGCACAGGGAACCTCCCTTTATAACGTTGACAAGGAATAAAGAAGGATTTATGTTCCCGTGGGATATTTTCGACATCCACGCGGGCGAAGCCGCGGGCAAAAGCTAGTGGCGTATATATTATGTGTGGTATGACTGGCCTGGATAAAACCAAAATTAATCAATCAATCAATCAATCAAATAATTTATTTGCAACGAATGTAGGTTACATTAAAATACAGGTGGAGTAGATAAGAGTGAGGAAGGCTAATGAAACTTAAATTAAAACAACAGCCGCTTAACTACTTTGGATATATGTAGGTGCTTCAGTTTCGGCCAAAACCACATATGTACCTAACCGATTGCCTCGGTGGATCAGTTTCATTTATTTCCTGCTGTGGAACAGTGCAATGACTGTTAGCGAAACGACATTCATAAAAACATACCCACAGAATAAATTATGACATTCACGAGACCTAAAGAAACAGTACCAGTCCTTATTTTAAAAACTGGAGCTCCCAATGTAACGCCCTCGGTATTGTTCGATAGGTAGGCAGGTAGTAAGTACCTGCGAATGCGATTGAAAACAACAGAGCCATGACGTAAGCTACCCTTATTGCTTAAGGCAGTTTGAATAGAGATGACGTCATCAACTTCATAACCAAAGCCTGGCTTTGATTCCTAGTGACGTTCGTTTGGTTTGAAATAATTGCAACATCACACCCATTGAGTTATTAGTACATTATAACTCAATGATCACTCACACCTAGGTTTATTTCACGAGTATTATATAGGGTGACTGGTAATTAGTGACCGATACCTAAACCAATGATTGTGCTCATGATAACAAACAACTTTTACTATGGGATCAAACCTGAAATCGCGAAAAAAAAATCACCTGCCCCATATATTTATGTTCGCATAACTCGTCAAAATGTAGGGAGCAGCTGATTTTTTTTTTCGCGATTTCAGGTTTGGTCCCATAGTAAAAGTTGTTTGTTTATTTTTTTTTAGAACTCCTTAGGGATCATAGATCTACGTATTTGATATTAATTTCAACTTGATACCTCAACACGTTCCTGAGAAATAGGGTCTTGACAGACTGACAACCTTGAAAATATTTTTTTATGTGACAGAATTACAAATTAACAATTTTCGGACTTTTTCCTTTGTTTGTGTTGTAATACCTTGCTTCTTACCAAATTTCATGATTCTAGGACAACGGGAAGTAGGTACCATATAGGTTTCAAATAGTAGTAGTATCAAAATATCTCGCATAAATGGCCGTATTTTTTTATTGCGTTGACGTATAAGCTTATTTTTTTTACAACTTCAAGGGACTATAGACTTACGCATTTGATATTAATTTCAACTTGATACCTCCACGCGTTCCTGAGAAAAAGGGTCTTGACAGACTGACCGACTGACAGACAGACAGACAGACAGACAGGCAGACGGACAAACAAGTGACCCTATAAGGGTTTTGTTTTTTCCTTTTGAGCTACGGAACCCTAAAAATGAACCCATAGGGTACCTACACGCTCAGTACGCTAGGTAGGTTTACACGATACGCACTTCCACTTTGAGGTTACACGCCTCGGCAGCCGCTACGCCCCACTATGCGCTACAAGCTACGCGCGACGGTCTACATGTTAGCACCACGATCTACTCACTACACGCTACGCGCTACACTCTACGAGCCCTACATGCTACGAGCGACACTACCTACTTGCGCTATTCGGAACTTGCTACACAGACTAACTGCAACTCACTACACTACACGCTACGCGCTACACTCTACGAGCTCTACATGCTACGAGCGACACTACCTACTTGCACTATTCGGAACTTGCTACACAGACTAACTGCAACTCACTACACTACACGCTACGCGCTACACTCTACGAGGCCTAACCGACACTACCTACTTGCACTATTCGGAACTTGCTACACAGACTAACTGCAACTCACTGCACTACACGCTACGCGCTACACTCTACGAGGCCTAACCGACACTACCTACTTGCACTATTCGGAACTTGCTACACAGACTAACTGCAACTCACTGCACTACACGCTACGCGCTACACTCTACGAGGCCTAACCGACACTACCTACTTGCACTATTCGGAACTTGCTACACAGACTAACTGCAACTCACTGCACTACACGCTACGCGCTACACTCTACGAGGCCTAACCGACACTACCTACTTGCACTATTCGGAACTTGCTACACAGACTAACTGCAACTCACTACCTACACGACACGCTACGCTTCCTGAAAAATAAAAACCTACTTAATTAAAATATTCTGTGGTATATATGTAAAGGTTACCGCAGACAGGCGCGACGTGACGCGGTGCGACACAATTTAAACCTATGAAAACTTCATTAAAATTGTTCTACTAGAGTCAAGTCGCGCCTGTCTGTGGGAGCCTTAAGTGTAAAGCAGTTTGTATGTATAGGTACCTTAGAAGTTTCGTCTGCCTGTAATTAAGTGACATCATGGTTGGTTCTTTGCTCACTTATGTGGGGCATCACCGCATCATATGTAAGTAAATGAAATTGTTCCCCATGCATTATTTATTCTGTGCCCATGCTGTTACATTATTATTATGATGTAGGTATCTGCGTGCAGTCATTTCATGCTATACCGGATGACTTTTTTTACCGTCTCGAAAAAAATTGGGCGTATTAGGTGAACAGAGTAGAAGCCTATGGCATAAGTACCTAGTTTTTTTTTTTAATAGCTTAGACAGAAAAAATTATCAAAGTACCAATAAATACTACAAATTCGATGTAAACTTTTCATTTTTGTACCATAAAAACAGAAATTTTGAAAAAAAATAATAAATCGTTTAAAAATATCGAAATTCAAATCAAATGCAACTTGCATATGATTAGAATGTTTTATTTTTTTTATTTATTAAAAAAAAAAAAAAAAAAGTTTGGTATGCCATGGCTTACTCCGTTCACCTAATATACCTACCCAATTTTTTTCGAGACGGTAGGTAAAAAAAGTCATCCGGTTTATGTAGGTAACTACGTTTCAATAAAAGCGCAATTTGTTGTATATAGGTGAAGTATTTTGCTAAGTAAATAATAATACCTACCTACTATACCTAAATGTAAGCTCCTTTTCCGCTTAGGTACAGGAACAGAATTTTATTATTGAACAAAACTAACTGGGAATTCTGTGTATTTATCAACTAAAATATTTTACCTATCTGTAAAATATCTCCACCCCTCTCCCCCTGGTATTTCAGTCCGAGTCTCGATCTTGCTAATACCTACTGCTGATACGATTGAAACGTTTTAGTAGGATAGGTAAACCTATTGTTCTTTCTTCCTTTCACTGGTTGGCCAAGTAGCCAATGTGGGCTTATAAGGCCTGCTTATTTCTAAAATTAGATACAATATTCTGCTTTTTAGGGTTCCGTACCAAAACGGTAATAAAAAGGAAAACTTATGGTGCGACTCAGTCTGTCTGTCACAGCTGGATATCTCAAGAATTACTAATGCTATCAACTCGAAATTTGGAACAGTTTTAGATGACGTTTACCCAACTATTTTGCAAATGTCAAACTGTATGTCGAACTCTGTATGTTTCTTCGATAAATAAAGATTTTTATTATTTTTTTTTTTTTTATTTTTAATTAAAAAAGAAATAAAACAATTTTTTTTTTTTGGAACAGGGACTGAAAGGGGTCTTAAAAATTCGAAGTGGGGTTATATTACTAGGGCATATGTGGGGTATCCTAAGAGAGAATGCTGTTTACACATTCTCAAACATTTTCTTTCTTTTTTTAGGTCGCATATTTTTTTACTTTTGATGACAAAAAAAATACCGCTCCCCCACCCCCCTAATCTCCGAAGATTTCAAAGAAAAAAATCTGAAATTATTCTATGTGATAGAAGTTTATGCAAAGATTACAGGAAAAATAAAACGGTATCTCTAAATAGCACACTTTTTCAGAAATCGCGAGTCCGACTCGCTCTTGACCGGTTTTTTAATAAGAAAAGTAGGTACTAGAGTTAGGTACCTAATAGGTTTTAAATTATTATACTTAAATGAGCAGCAGATGACATTAAGAAGAAGAACTTAGAGACATTGACTTTCCCGAGAAATTTTTAACATGTGCTGATAAAATGTGTAATAACACTGAGCATAGAAAAGAATTGGACAAGTTGTACAGTGACATTGTGTCTGTGTTATCGGAGTCAGCTATTCATACATGCGAGCAGAAAGAGGCGCGAATGAAAGGTCGAGTGGTTGGATGGAACAAACATGTGCACGAAGCTCACAGGGAGGCGCGGATAAGGCATCAGGTTTGGGTACAACTCAACAGGCCTCAGTTTGGTCGAGTATGGGATGAAATGCGCGAGAGCCGAGAGCCAAAGAGTTTTTAAAAGCAGGCTTAAATGGTGTCAGAAAAATCAAGATCAAATTAAAATGGACATTTTGGCTTCGCAAAGGTCATCGAAAAACTTTGCTCAGTTTTGGAAGTCAACCATTAAGCTTAACCTTAAGCCGAGCCTTCCTGTGACTGTCGGGGGCCTTGCTACTTCGGAGGATATAGCTAATATGTTCAAGGATCTTTTTGTAGTGTCTTCACCACTGGGACCATCGAACGAGAGTGTCAATGCGGAGGCCTGTCAGGGTAAGTCCCTCTAATTTTTCTGCCAAGCAGGTGGCTAATGTTATTATTAAAATGTGTAGAGGCAAGTCACCCAGGACATGACAGTCTCAGTATTGAGCACCTGAAACATGCAGGCGTGCATTTGCCTAGGTTACTGGCTATGCTTTTCACGCTCTGTATCAGTCACTCGTACTTGCCAACAAACATGATGAAAACAGTGGTGGTAAAGAACAAAACTGGTGATATCTCTGATCCATCCATCTACAGATCTATATCGCTTGCAACTGTAATAGCGAAAGTATTGGACAGTTTGCTTGATAAAGAGTTATTATAGGTAATATTTTACTGTTACATGACGCGCAGTTTGGGTTTATACCCAAGCTTTCCACTGAAAGCGCAATTCTTAGTCTCAAGCAAACTGTCCGATATTACACGGATAGAAACACCCCCATTTACGCCTGCTTCCTTGATCTTTCCAGAGCGTTTGACCTTGTGGCCTATGATGTCCTGTGGGAGAAGCTTAGGGAAGCGGGAATATCAATCGAACTCTTGAATATCTTTAAATATTGGTACTCTAATCAGCTCAATTGTGTTCGATGGGGAGGGTCTCTGTCCGAGGCGTACAGGTTGGAGTGTGGGGTGAGACAGGGTGGCTTGACCTCGCCAAAGCTCTTCAATCTGTACATGAACGGGCTGATCGCTGGGCTTAGCAGCATGCATGTCGGATGCTGGGTAGACAACGTTTGTGTAAACAACTTAAGTTATGCAGACTACATGGTGCTGCTGGGCCCAACGGCCGGCTCGATCAGGGAGCTGTTGCGCGTGTGTGAGGGATATGTCATGAGTCATGGGCTTGTTTACATTGTAAACAAGCCCATGACTCATGACATATCCCAAAAGTGTATACATGGTCTTTGAGGCCTCCGGTAGACGTGTACATAGCGACCCAGTGGCAATGCTGAATGGGCTGCCACTTAAAAGAGTAGATAAATTTAAATACCTGGGACTCTTTCTAACCGGACACCTCAAAGACGACGTAGATATTGATCGAGAGCGCAGGGCGCTAGCGGTCCGGGCCAACATGCTGATACACAGGTTCGCTCGTTGTAGTAATGAGGTAAAGGTTACGATGTTTAAGGCGTATTGCCAATCGTTCTACACGAGTGGCCTGTGGGTAAAGCATACCAAGAGATCGCTAGGCGCTCTGCGTATTCAATATAATAACTGCTTCAGGATGCTTTTGGGACTACCGCGCTATTGTAGTGCTTCCGGTATGTTCGCTTTTGCGCATACTGATGATTTTTACGCCATAATGCGCAAAAAAACAAATTTCATCTTAACAAGGGCGCGGTCTAGTTCTAACGGCATCCTAAGTATGTTCATTGAAAAGTGCGACGCACCTTGGTTGTCGCACGCTGTGGCGGTTCTGGTCAGAAGACCCCACAGCTAACCTTAAAGTTTTTTCTTTTGTATCTATTTCTGTGTTTACTAACAATAATTTTTAAGATTAATGTTACTAACAATTGGGGCTAGTTGCCATTAATAAACAAATATTTAATTTAATTTAATTAAGGTAACAATATGGGATGATAGTCGTTGGATAAACTAACAACTTCCTAAACAATAACAATAAGTTTTTTAGGAAGTTGTTAGTTTATCCAACGACTATCATCCCACCTAACTACTGGTTAAGTCACCCAGGAAACTTAAACGAGTGTACCTAGATAATGTTTATAACATTAAATTTTTTGAGAATGGAGACATTTACCGTTTTGTTCGGTAATTTCAATAAAATATACGCCAACCTGAAGCCACCTAGGAAGGTTTGTGGTGTGTTAACCTTACCTACTCACAGGAAAATATTCGGGCATTGTTGTGAATCGCAGTCCGTGCACACAATGTAGATATAGGGTACAAATAAGTACAAATACCTACAACCTATATCTAACGTAATGCAGAACTTCTGTTCATAATCATTAGTTCTTATAGGTAAGTACGTTCCATTGACCCATAGAAGTTTTAAAAAAATAAGTTCATACGTAGATAAGTAACTCTGGTTCAAAGGGCCCAAGCTAACAGAAATAATCAGAATAGGTACGAAGGTAGGTAAGTAAATATAAAAAAAATAGTAAATGAAAAGGAACTAGGACTATTCTTGCTTGCAGCGCTCGGCGGATACCTAAGTAGGTAGGTGGTATAGTAATTAAGCTAACACATTTTGTTTTCAGATTCAGATTTACTCGATAGTATGTAGTATAATATAAAAATATATAACTATAACTTATAACCAAAAATTAATACTTACCTATTTAAAATATAAATACCACAAAAGCAAATGAAACTATTCTAATGATACTATTTTAATATAATATTTATTTAACAAAAAGCGCCTTCATCCTCTCTCCTATTTAAAATTAACTTTGCTGTGCCCGACAGGGTCCATAATTGATTCGATGTTTAACATACCAACTATGTACACATTATGGAATGCAATAAAATATTGAGTATTGAGTATTAGTATCTATGACGACAGGTAATAGAGGTACTTACTTTTCCATTGTTGTTCTAGGTACCTACATAAATGCACATTAGTGTATTAATCACGACGGCCCAGTTACTATGTAATTACCTACTTACTTAGATGTGCGAGGATAAATTGATTGCGTACATATTTGCACGCTCGTAAGTATAAATCATTTGACTTGGGTGTTGCCTTGACGTGCTGGTTATTTTTAGAAATTAACATCACTGCATCCAGTGCTACGGAAAGTCAGACAGAAATGAGAAATAAGATTAAACATGATGCCACTGATCCGGACTCAAGTCAATAGATAATATCGAATGTTTGCACCTACAAATTAATCATCGATATTTTTAGGAGATCCACTTATTTACTTCATTCATTAAAATCATTATTAAGTATTTGTTAGATACGGGAACAAGTGAAACAACGGCTGCCTATAAACGCACTGACGCTTTATTCCAAAACAAACGTGCGCCAGCCCGCGGCTGGGCGCGGGGCGCGGGGCGCTGCGCGGCGTCGTCTGCGCACGCAGTACAAAGCCCGCGCATCGCTACGAACATACATGTTTGTTTATATACAACATCTCCCAACCTTATTTCGAAAGATACAATGAAATCAAACAACACATAACAATACATAATAATAAAATAAAACTAAAGTACATAAAGTTCCTTACAACTACATACAGGTACACATTATCCACTGGTCACTTGCCTAACGCAAAGCTTCTATAATCTACCTTTGGGAGCTGGCGCAACACCCTACCGGGACGGTCGGGCGACACCAGCGCGGGCGGCGAGGTCGGCGTACTTGCACCCTGCCCCCCACCCCCGCGGCGTCAGCTTGAGACGCGGGTTGGGGGCTCGGTGATGCTGCTGATGACATGTCATCGTCACCATCATACTCCATTTCGCCAGCATCCCAACTTTGTTCTACATTGCCATTGTCATTGCCCTTATATAACACAATCTGGTTTTTGTGTTTTTTAATTACTCTCCCAGTTGAATTATCTTGAACAAAATACACCACTTTACCAGTTTTATTTATAATTTTGCCTCTGCACCATGTGAACTTGTCTTTATTTTCAAATTTTTTGTACAAAATTTCGTCCCCGTTTTTAAAAATTTGTATGTTTTTGCCTCCATACGATTTACTCTGTAAACACTGGTTTGATTTTACTTTGCTGTCCAGTGACGCGTTTGAGGGTGACGACAGCGGTTTTGGCGACAACAGATCCAACCTTGACCTTAACTTGTGTCCAAAAACTAATTGAGCCGGAGAGAACCCTGTCACTGAATGCACCGAATTCCGATAATCAAACAGATATTTTAGCAGTTTTACCTTGGTGTCTTTTTGGCTGTTGCTGGATAAAATACACGATTTTATACCCTTTTTAGCGATCTTTACGTAACTTTCGGCCTGGCCATTGCTTGCAGGATTATAGGGCGGTGACGTCACGTGCTCAATCCCGTTAATTAAACAAAACCGTTTAAAATCTTGTGACGTAAAAGCCGTGCCGTTATCGCTCACAATTGTATTTGGTAACCCAAACCTTGAAACAAACTCGTATAATTTTTCTACTGCAGCTGTTGAGGTCATTGACCCACACATATCGTAAACTTCCACCCATTTCGTGTATGCGTCTACTACAATTAAATAATGTCTATTATCTAACGGACCCAAGAAATCTATGTGCAACCGGTAGAATGGTTGGGGTGGGAATTGCCAGGGCGCAAGCGGGGCGCGCGGAGGGGTAGGTCGTAAATGAATGCAAACGCTACACGAGTTGATCATAGTTTCGATTTCTTTATCAATACCCGGAAACCAGAAACGGGAACGAGCTTCGGCCTTTGTTTTCACAATTCCCAGGTGGGAAGTATGAAGTTCGTTTAACATTTTCATTTTTAGACTTTCTGGTACCTAATATCAATTTATGCCCTCTCATAACACAGCCGTCTTCATAAGATAATTGATTCCTGCATGCGTGGAACGGTTTTAAGTCGACATCAGACACGCTTCTAGGCCAACCCTTAAAAATAAAATCGATCACCTTTATTAACCTAGCATCTCGGCTGGTTTCCCTGCGCAACTCGTCCCGCGTAACTGGCATGTGTCCGTCTATTACAAAGTGTACATATGACGCGCGATCAATCGGGGCGGCCGCCGCGGCAGCGTGCTGAGCGCTGTCCCCGTGTTCACAGTCTGCGGTCATTGACCGCGACCGCTTATCGTCGTCGGGAAGACTTGCGCGAGACAAATAATCCGCGCTGTTATTTTCGCTGCGAACGTATTCTATCTTATAATTATATGCGCTGAGGAACAACGCGTATCTTTGTAAACGGTTTGCCGAAACCTCCGGTATACCTTTGTGCGGCCCAAAAATTGAAATTAAAGGCTTGTGATCGGTGCGAAGGATGAACGGATCGGACTTACCGTACAAGTACTGATGGAATCTTCGAACTCCAAAGATAATAGCCGTTGCCTCTTTCTGAATCTGAGAATAACGTTTTTCAGCTGTGTTTAGAGTGCGGGAAGCAAACGAAATAGGACGCTCGCATCCATCCCTATCTGTTTGCGATAATATCGCACCTAACCCATTAGGTGAAGCGTCCACCGTGAGGATTAACTTTGCATTTGGGTCGAAATGCGCTAACACCTGATCCGACGTTAAATGTTTTTTTATGTTAACGAACGCTCTTTGATGTTCGTCGGCCCAATGCCATTTAACACCCTTCCTTAAAAGATCGTATAAGGGACTTAAAATTTCGGACGCCTTAGGTACGAAATTACGGTAATAATTTACTAATCCTAAAAATGACTGAAGTTTGCCTACATCTGTGGGCACTGGGGATTTCTCAATTGCTATTACTTTATCTGATGATTTTTTTAACCCATTTTTGTTAATTACATACCCTAAGTAATTGATTTCATTCTTAAAAAATTCACATTTTTCTTTCTGTAAGGTTAGTCCTGCATCTTGCAGCCTCTGTAACACTGCCGTTAAACGTTGTAAATGTAATCCCGGTCCATCGGCTGTGATAAGGACATCGTCTAAAAGGCATAACACACCGTCCATACCAGATAATACGTTTTCCATTGCGCGCTGAAAAATAGACGGTGCGCTGGTTAAACCAAAAACCATACGTGTATACTGAAACAACCCGCGGTGAGTATTTATGCATGTAATCTTTTGCGAGTCTTCGTCTAAAACAAATTGATTATAGGCCATGGACAGGTCTAACTTTGAGAACTGTTGACCTCCATGCAATTTTGAAAACAGCTCGTGGACTGTAGGTAACGGGTATTGTTCTACAACTAATTGTTTATTTATGGTTACAGAATAGTCTGCACACAGCCTAACACTTCCATTGCGCTTTAATACTGGCACTACGGGCGATGCATACTCCGAATGATCAACCTGTTTAAGTATCCCTAAGTTTACAAGGCGGACTATCTCTTTATCTACCTTGTCCCGCAATGCAAAAGCGATGGGACGCGCTTTGAAAAATATTGGCACTGCATCATCTTTTAAACGTAATTTGACCTCGAACTTATTGAATTTTCCCAATTGATCTGAAAATACGTCTCTGAATCTATTATGCAAGTCATCGATTGTTTTTGCTTTATTATTTATGAAAGTACAGGGTGCTAGTTTTAACCTAAATAAAGATAAAAAATCTCTTCCGAGCAATGGCGGGCCTTCGCTGCGTACCACGTAAGCATCTAGTGTGTGTGTACTCAGCCTATACGTGACCGGGAGGCGAACTATACCGAGACAAACAATAGTACTGCCCGAGTAGGTAAATAGCCTTTTCTTAGGTGGTAACAAGGGTAACCTGCTAAAACATTTGTTGTATAGACTCTCGGAAATTACCGTTACTGCAGATCCACTATCAATCTCAAATTTGATTTGTGAGCCGTTTATGGACACGATTTCTGTCATGGGTTCTCCCCGCTCTGACGTGATGTTACAACATAAAAACTCACCATCGTCGTCCTCCTCACTCACGTCACCGGTCACAACACTCTTTACTTTGCACATTCTACGTAAGTGACCCTTTTTATTACACTTCCTACAAGAAAAATTCGCGAATCGGCACTGAGACGAGGCATGGTTCTTTCTGCCGCACACCGAACACTTCTCCGTAACCGGTTCCTTAACAGAACCCGCACTCTTGCCCTGCACCTTGAACACTGAATGTTCTTGCTGTGTGATCGACGCCGTCGTCGTGGAAGCGCCGGCGGCGGCGCCTGCCCGCGCGCACCGGACGCTCTGCGCCAACCGCACTGCCTTTGCCAGGGTCAAGGTATCGGTGTCCTGTGTGAACAGTTTGTCCCTCTCGGGACCCGCTAACATGCCCATCACGAAACGGTCTCGCAATGCCTCTTCTACGCTGGTGAACTTGCAATGTTTCGTGAGGCCACGCAGTCTTGCCGCCCACTGCGCATGCGTCTCACCCGTTTGCTGCGTTGCCGCGTAAAATGCGTACCGCTCTCCAAATCCACACTTTGTCGGGGAAAAGTGAGTGTCAAGAAGCTCATAGATGTCTTCTACTGGCACCTCCTCTAACTGTTTTGGCAAAGCCAAGTCTTCTGCGAGCTGGTAGGTGCCATCCGCGAGTGCGCTCAGTAGGATTGCTCGCCGTCTTGAACCCGTTGCGTCATTTTTTTCCGAGATATCGTTTGCCACGAACCATTGCCGCAGGCGACTTTTGTACGCCTGCCATTCGTGCACTGTGTGGTCGAAATTACTTAATATACCGAAACTAAACTGAGCCATAGTAATATAGATTATAGCGTGGGTCGCTCTCGTCGCCACTGTTAGATACGGGAACAAGTGAAACAACGGCTGCCTATAAACGCACTGACGCTTTATTCCAAAACAAACGTGCGCCAGCCCGCGGCTGGGCGCGGGGCGCGGGGCGCTGCGCGGCGTCGTCTGCGCACGCAGTACAAAGCCCGCGCATCGCTACGAACATACATGTTTGTTTATATACAACAGTATTTAAACTGTAGGTACCTATTGTTCGTAAAAAATGTTATACAAACACGTCACACATTCGTGTTTAATTTTACTCACATTATGACATTTAAGGCTATCAAGTCTGTTATCACAAAAAATAGAGTAGGTAACCTACCTAAGTTTAACCGATTTCAAAAAGAGCGAGTTGGAGCTCTTAATTCGACTTCCCCTTGACTAGGTACCAATACCTAGGTATCGTAGTCTGCATAAACTAAAAATGTTTTGTATACGCTCCCTAAGTGTAGGAAGCGAACCCGCGACCCGCTTGGAACACGCACACGGCCTTTCACTTTAGCCCCTGCGGTTATCGGCTGTTTCAAGTGAAAAGCAAAGGTTACCACTATTTCTCAGAGATTTCAATTTCGAATGCAAGCTTCTATCTAGGCTAGGTCAATAAAAACATAAGTATAATTATATAGGTTATCATCTGCGCCTAGCCTTTTCCCAACTATGTTGGGGTCGGCTTCCAGTCTAACCGGGTACAGCTGAATATCAGTATTTTACATGGAGCGACTGTGTATGACCTACACAACCTAGTTACTGTGTAATACGATACCCCTTAGTAAGACAACAAAAAGATATAGGTACGAACGAATAATCTACATACGATACGGTCACGTTTCTGACTGAGAAATATTGCTGGTTTCACGTGTCAGATTAAAGTAAAAATAGAAGATTATTAACCAAGGGGATAAAGCAGTGTCTTCTGTCGCGGGTGACGATTTAAATCACGAGCGAAACGAAGGACTCGAGGTTTACTCCCGAGCGTAGCGAGGGTGTTAAAAACTTGAATCACGAGCGAAGTGAGGGATTTAAGACGAGTCCTGAGTGTAGCGAGGGATTTAAGTTCACCCAAGACTAAGACAGCTTTATCACCGAGGAAAATACTCTACTTTTCGTACCATTTGCGAAAAAATTAACACAATAATATTAGGAGATAAGCATTTATTAAAAATAATGACAATTAAAAATAAATTAAAATAAACTTAACGTTTATGTATTTGAAGAAAACAAAAACGCGGCAAATTCCTAGACTAATTTTTTTTGTCGGAAAAGCAAAGGCATCAAGCTCATACGGCCTCGTCGGTTTTCGTAATTTTATTTAATAAACATAACTGCATAATAAATGCGTATTCCTTTTTCAAAAAGATGTATAATGCTTTATATACAAACTCAATGGTGTAAACACAGATGTAGTTCAGTATAAATTTCGGTAAGTATTCCTAAATCACATTCTCCCCAAGAGGATGAATGAAATTCAGTACAATTTTCTTTCCCTGTTTTTAACAGATTAAAAATGACTATTGTTATGGTTCGCTTTTTGTGGCATAGAATGTCACTTTTTTGAGCAAGTACATTAGTACGAAAATACATTTTACGTTCACAAAACAGTGGTTACATTTACTGGGCTAGATGTTTCTCGGCTATTGTTTCTGGTGGAATCGGTCATTAAATGTGTCGTGGCGCTGTGATAACACGCCTAGGTATAACACTGTATAATAACATCACATCACGCTTGCTTCTCCGAAGGGGATAGGTAGGGGAGGGTGATCCTGTTGTCATTAACATAGCTGCTGAGATACAAAGCTGGACCAGGAGCTGAGGACATATTATTTGGTTCAAAGCATGATAATTATACCTCTATGACGTAGGTAACTGTTGACTTCCTGATCGGCTTAGGTAGTAGCTAGGTAGGTACCTCTACCTTCGCCCTCCCGCTCTGGGTGGAGCGGAAGGGCGTGTCACACTTTTACTGACTAAAACCCACCCGTGTTCCTTCAGTTGCCTATGCCAGGGCCGCGGTATCTTCTTCAAACTACCCGCGACAGGTACCTCTACCTACCATTCAAAAAATGTAGGTATCTCCGCATGCTCAGTCAATACTTTCCTTTTATGGTAAGTTATGTAGGTATGTTCATATAATGATTAACTTAATAAAAAATATATGAGTAAGTAATCCAATTTGTAAGCACGCTGTTCGCAGGCCGGACAGAATTCCATAAAAGGACAACGCGTTATCATAATGTAGGTGTCAAGCTTAGTTTAAATACCGCCTACATTATTATTGAACTACATAACTGCTGTTTTATTCATTATCTTATCGTGAGCCAAAATTTGTTAGAATTAGCTCAACTAAAATTATATTATAAGTAAGTACTTATATTCATGTTTTCAGGTCTTTTCAAGAACTCTTAAACACAAGGACTTAAAAAAACCGCGGTCAACAGCGAGTCGGACTCGCGCACCGAGGGTTCCGTTCCGATTTCTGAAAAAGTGTGGTATGTACCTAGAGACATCGTTTTATTTTTCCTGTAATCTTTACGTAAACTTATATTATATAAAGCTTTAAATCAATGCAGTCGAAAAAAAACATTCTGTCCTTAAGGCTGCAGTCTTGCAAAATTCACTCGCGGCGAATTATTTGCGCAACTTTGTATTTTTTTTTAAACAAAATTAATGAACTAACATGAAATATTATTATAGTACGTGAATAACCATAATATAAGTAATAGCTGGTAATTTTTTTTAAGTTCATCTGGGTGGATTATGTTAGGTAAATCAAGCGTTAAATACAGCTCTTTCAAGCCAGCAACGATTCGAGTTGTTTGTGCACTTGCATTGGGCAATACATAATTGTTTCCATATTCTTGTCTTCAAAATGCGCTGATTACTTTTTTCTAATTATCTTTCATTTTCTTAATCCAGATGTCACAATGTCATCGAAATTCTCTGTTTTTTGCTCTTAATAAACGGTTTGTTTCATAATAACAAAGCAATAACAATGCGAGATCAGCTTATACTGGAAATCTATAGCTTGAAATGTAGCCGTGCGCACAAGTGAGAAATTACTTGACTGGATCTGTATTTTAGTTTTTTGCCACTGACGCACAGTGGAACGAGTGTATGAGAGAGGTTGGACTTAAGCATTTCCGAGAAAAAAAATCTATTTTTGAAAAACGAATAATGCATGCCTTCAAAACTTGTGCTGACAAATTACTTTATACCATTCCCCCTCTAAAAAGCTTATTTATACCATTCCCCCTCTAAAAAGCTTATTTTATTCACTGAAAACAGTGAATAAAAAGCACTTTTACTCACTGTTTTGATGTTTGAAAATGGAACACACCAATGTTTTCGACCACAGATTTAGAGTACGTAGGCTAGATACGGCATGTTATTAGATAGTATGAAAACCGAACGTGTCATCTTTTTTAAACCTACGATAACTTCACCCCAGCCATTTATTGATGTGCTCAACTTAAACAGAATTGTTTCAATCGCTAAGCGTCACTGAGCTAACAGACTTTTTTTAGTACGAACAGTCGAACATGCAGGGCACGCTTGGTCGTCGCTTGCCGTATCTAGTGTAAGTGTAATCTGTGTATTCGACCTATACTGATGTGTTCTAAATTCAATTTGATTGGTCGACATTTTCGACAAGAAGTTTAGCATTAGAATAAAAACTGTTTTGTGTTCTTTGCTGTCCTTAGTAAATTGTCGCTATTTTGAATACTGTAAGTTGTACGAACACAAAGTTTAGAGTTACTTTAATCTTTAATTTTGTGTTTGTTTAGTGTTGTTCTAATCGATTAAGAATGCATTCATTAGTGATGAAGATGTGTTAACACCTGAGTTTATGAAGGGCGGCCGATATTGTGGAAAACTTACTACCCAAAAAATCACGGCTGGTTTACATCAAAGCCAATTTAACTTTCCTTTTTCTTCATTATAATATGTCTATTTTCACTTAAATCTTTCTTTTTCTCGTAGTCATGGTATAAAGTATAGTATGCAACTCTTGAATAAAACGGATTTATATCGAGGGCCATGAATCACTCGCGTCGCTCAGGATTCTAACACTTGAATCACTCGTTTCGCTCGTGATTCAATCATCATGAATCACTCCCTACGGTCGTGATTCAATCGTTAGCATCCGTCACTAGCTCGTGATTCATCTATGGCCCTCGCTTTAAATCCGTCCTTTATTCACTAATTGCATAATATACTATTTATTTACTGAAAACAGTGAGTAAAAGCACTTTTACTCACTGTTTTGATGTTTGAATTTGGAACATGCCAATGTATTCGACCACAGATTTAGAGTACCTAGGCTAGATACGGCATGTTATTAGATAGTATGAAAACCGAGCGTGTCATCTTTTTAATACCTACGATAACTTCACCCCAGCCACTTAGTGATGTGTTCAGCTTAAACAGAATTGTTTCAATCGCTAAGCGTAACTGTGCTAACATACTTTTTTTAGTACAGCCATGGAGGGCACGCTTGGTCGGATGGCTTGCCGTATCTAGTGTAAGTGTAATCTGTGTATTCGACTTATGTTGGTGCCGGGTGCGTTCTAAATTCAATTTGATTGGTCGAAATTTTCGACAAGGATTTGTGTGGCTGACACTGGCTTGGCCACCATCAGGGATTTTACTTTTGATAACACAAATATTTAGTCGTTAATTAGTCGAAATTTGTCGCCAAATATCAGAATTTGTCGGTCACTGGTTCAAAAGTTATAAGGGGTCATTGGTGGCCGATCTGGAGAGAGTCTCCCCAGCTTGGCCACCTTTATTCTCAAAAACTAGGGCACCTAGCGAAGATCTGTTTTCTCCCAGAGTTAGTCGCTAATTAGTCGAAATTAGTCGCCAAGTCACAGATTTAGTCGGGTCTTAGTTTAGAAGATATAATGAGTTCAATTTTTAAGTATAGTTCAAGAGCTAGATTGAAGAGTTTACGATAAAATCTTTTGATCTAGCTCTTGGTCTATACTTAAAAATTGAACTCATTGTATCTTCTAAACTAAGACCCGACTAAATCTGTGACTTGGAGACTAATTTCGACTAATTAGCGACTAAATCTGGGAGAAAACAGATCTTCGCTAGGTGCCCTAGTTTTTGAGATATAAAGGTGGCCAAGCTGGGGAGACTCTCTCCAGATCGGCCACCAATGACCCCTTATAACTTTTGAACCAGTGACCGACAAATTCTGATATTTGGCGACAAATTTCGACTAATTAACAACTACATCTTTGTGTTATCAAAAGTAAAATCCCTGATGGTGGCCAAGCCAGTGTCAGCCACACCAAGGATTTTAGCATTAGAATAAAAACTGTTTTGTGTTCTTTGCTGTCCTTAGTAATTTGGCGATATTTTCAATACTGTAAGTTGTACGAACACAAGTAAGTATATTAGATATGAGTCTGGATTGAGGGCCCCTTTTTTGAACCCTTGCGAAACGAAATAAGACTTATAGGGGATTTAGTTAAAAATAGTAAAAACTTAAAGCAAAGGTCCATAAATTTCTTAAACGTGAATTAAAACTTTTACGATTAAATAACTTAGGCCCTCAATCCAGACGCTTGCATAAAGTAGCATAGTCTAAATCTCAGTAAGTACTATCTCTGGGTTAATAATTTTTATTTAAGAATTTAGTTATGAATTTCTTAAAAAATTTAAGAAATTCCCAAATCTGTAGAATATGACATTACAGATTTATGGCGATATATCTAGGGCCCTCAATTCATTATTGTATGTACTGAGGAATCTGCAACGCATGAATTTATCTGAAGAAATACGACTTTAACATATTTTACTTAGATATTAGGTGAATTAGTTAAAAAGAAATAGTGACACAAAACTTAATTATTTAGAAGTAAATGAAAGTCGTATTTTACTAAAACGACTGAACTGAGAGCCCAATATTTTCGGCTTTATTGACTAGGCTCGACCTCAAAGATGAACACAAATTAGAATAAGATTTTTAACTATTTCTTAATTAAATTGTAACATATCGTCCGTCCTTCTAAATATTATACTTTAAAAGAAAATTGATTTTTTACTTTTATTTGAGAAAAATTTGTAGGGTGACCATAATGTTCATAGTAAGTACCTGTACCTACATTTTGTAAAGCGCAGTCGAAAAGTTGCAGCTTATACAACGTGGCACTGCTTTGACGACATTAATTTGACGTACTTACGGTTTCGCGTCTTCGTTTTGTAAAAATATTTTAATTTTTATTTATGTCATATAGTTGCACTCTTAACTAAAAAACCGGCCAAGCACAATGAAGGGTTCCGTAGTTAGGAATAAATTAATTATCCCAAGAACAAACTTAACATTACTGTTGAAAAACATGTTCTCCCATACATTCCAACAGTAAATGTAAGTTTCAAGTCACAATATTGAGAGATTTACCATGTTATGTTAAGACCACAAACTTCTTATAGGTTTTCCTGTAATCTACAGGTATAGAACTATTTTCTGTATTTTTTTCAAAATTTTAGGCTCAGTATTTTCGGAGATAGGGGGGGGGGGAATTGGCCAATTTTTGTCTATTTTCTTAAATAGCTTTAAAACTGTTTATTTTTAAATTATAAAAAAAATATATTTGAGACCCTCATAGTAAGCCCTTTCATTTGATATGTCACACCGTCACACGGTACAGTGTGCAATTTTTTTTTTTTTAATTTTCTTATTTACCCCCTAAAAGTGACCCCCATATTCAAAATTAATTTATTTACTTTAACCGTACGTGTTTGGGTTACAGAAACCCTTAGGTGTACCAAATTTCAACTTAATCGGTCCATTAGATTCGGAGCAAATTGGCTGTGACAGACGGACAGACAGACAGATAGACACACGAGTGATCCTATAAGGGTTCCGTTTTTTCCTTTTGAGGTATGGAACCCTAAAAATAACTTCACTCACTCGCAATTTTGTATTTTTAGGATATAAGACTATTTTAAGGTTACATTTATGTGAAGTAAATGATTTTTTATAATTATACCGATCGTGTTTTATTTATCAGAATGAATTTGATTGATTTGCGCATTGCGACGTCTCCGGTGCTACAGTGATCCATAGATACGATGACTACTTATATTTATAACATACTACTGGTCGGTTAGTTTGCCTTTCATTTTATGCAAACACTGTTAAAGCTAAATAAATGTTTTTTTTTTATTTGATTTAGGCAACTAAAAAAAAGAAAATAAAATTTAAATAGTAGGTACCTATATAATACTTTTAGCTGCAAATATTATGACTTTTCGACTGCGCTTTACAAAATGTACAGGTACTTACTATGAACATTATGGTCACCCTACAATTTTTTCTCATATAAAAAGTTAAAAATCAATTTTCTGTTAAAGTATAATATTTAGAAGGACGGACGATATGTTACAATTTAATTAAGAAATAGTTAAAAATCTTATTCTAATTTGTGTTCATCTATGAGGTCGAGCCTAGCCAATAAAGCAGAAAATATTGGGCTCTCAGTTCAGACGTTTTAGTAAAATTCGACTTTCATTTACTTCTAAACAATTAACTTTTGTGTCATTATTTCTTTTTAACTAATTCACCTATATATCTAAGTAAAATATGTTAAAGTCGTATTTCTTCAGATAAATTCATGCTTTGCAGATTCCTCAGTACAGACAATAATGAATTGAGGGCCCTAGATATATCGCCATAAATCTGTAATGTCATATTCTACAGATTTGGGAATTTCTTAAATTTTTTAAGAAATTCATAACTTAATTCTTAAATAAAAATTATTAACCCACAGATAGTACTTACTGAGATTTAGACTATGCCACTTTATGCAAGCGTCTGGATTGAGGGCCTAAGTTATTTAATCGTAAAAGTTTTAATTCACGTTTAAGAAATTTATGGACCTTTGCTTTAAGTTTTTACTATTTTTAACTAAATCCCCTATAAGTCTTATTTCGTTTCGCAAGGGTTCAAAAAAGGGGCCCTCAATCAATATCGTCAGTGAAGTTCTAACAGTACGGAAGTCAAAAATGGCTACTTTACAGGAGAGTGAAAAAACTGTATGAGATTAATGGGGCTTGCGCTTGGGGCCATATTGTGTTTAATTATTAACACCTAACAAATTTGTATTAATAATTGAACACAATGTGGCCTTAAGCGTGAGTTACATTCATTTCATACAGTTTTTTCAACATCGGAGCACTTGATGCACGACGAATTTGTACGTGAATGGCTGACATATGCAGTGTTGGCGCCAACAACTGAGATACGCAGTGTAACTATTTTTCAAATAACGCATTCGTATTGGTCAGTTTACTGTGCTTTGATTGGTCGATACGATGCGCGCCATTAAGCTTTATCCAATGACATTCAAATCTCAAAACACTCATAAAATGACTTACGCACTGTTAGAACTTCACTGACGATATGCACATGTATATTAGTGATACTTAATGATAAATCGATTAAAAATGCATTCGAGTGATGAAGATGTGTCAACACCTGTACCTATTTCTGAAAGATAGGGCGGCCGATACAGTAGAAAACTTGCTACTCAACAAATCACGGCTGGTTTAAGTACATCAAAGCCAATTTAACCTTCCTTTTTCTTCATTGAATGTCTATTTTCGATTAAATCTTTCTTTTTCTCGTAGTCATGGTATAAAGTATAGTATGCAACTCTTGAATAAAACGGATTTATATCGAAGGCCATGAATCACTCGCATCGCTCAGGATTCTAACGTTTTGCGCGCCGTCGGCGTTGCCGCCGCCGCGCCGCCGAGTATTTGAAATTTAACGCCGATTCAGGCACTAATGAACCAATTAGTGACGATGATGACGTTTTACAGGACTTGCAAACGTTCAATGATGAGTTTATCGCTTTAAATCACTTGCTAAGCATCAAAACTGCAGCGCCGACCCGTTAGTATAGTGTGCTAAGCATGCTAGAGAGCTTGGCTCATTGTTGCAATAGGAATCCAGAAACACCATACTCACAAGGATTGGCCAGGAAGACTTGAAACTAGTACAATTAGAATGAAACCTGCTGGAAGACCTTATCAGATTTCTTCGAAAATTTCGCGAGGCTGTCGAAGTTAGTGCGCAAAAGTCTGTTTCCCTCTTGTCTTTCGCTCTGAATTAATAAATTCGATCTCAGACGAAGAAAGAGTCACAATGATAACGCTTAAAAATAGAATGCTAGAGAAATTTGATCACAGATTTCCTTTGACAAAAAATGTAGAAGTTGCATCTCTTTTAGATCCCCGATTCTCAGGGTTGAAAGAAATCGATTCTTCCCGTCAAAAGTTCCCGTTATCTATCAGAACCACAACCAAGCTCCTCTTCGACTCAGTCCTTGCTGACAGAATTGCAGTTTCAGCAATATTGACGAGGCAACAGGAACGGATTTTTCTCAAGAATGCTGGAGATACCTAGCTTCAGTCGATCCCAAAGAAGGGGATATTTTGAACGGGGATGTGCTTGCCTATTGGCGAGAGAAGAAAAATGTGTTTCCAGGACTTGCTGCGCTTGCCAGGACCATTCTTGCAATTCCTGCCACAAGCACGCCGAGTGAACGTGTTTTTTCAATAGCAGGATTGGTTTTGAACGCTAAAAGATCGCAGTTGAGCCCTACACGTGTCAACAAAATAATTGTCAGTAAAAACATTTAATTATGTATTTTCCTGATTTAAATTTTAATTTCTTCCTATAATAGCTCTAAAATACGCAATCCAATTTTTTTAAATAAAAAGACCCGCCCCGTGCCCACCAATTCCTACCGGCGCGCCGCCGCCGACAAATTTTTGGTCGGCGCCCACCTCTAGGGGGAATTATCAACCGAGCCGTAACTAGGTGAGGTTGTTTTTGAGCAGAGAACTGCAATAACAAATGTCCACTTGGTCCACGAGTATCAAACGACGTTTTTCAATACACTTTTGAAGAAATAAAATAAAATAACGGAAAATATTTTTGTCATGAATTATTAGGAAACTATAAATTTTCTTTTTTTTTTTCGCGGTTTGCTTTCGCCAGGTTCAAGGAGAAGCAAAGGTTTAAAGCCGAACAGCCTAATATGAAAAATAGAAAATTCAAATTAAGATTCAAATATTTTCGAGTTTAGAACACAAATAATTGTTAATTTGTTCTTAAACGTTTTTTTTATTGTAATCATTGAGGGTACTACGATATAACATCATTGATTGGTGTGCGTACGCGCAGCGGAATGTTGTTGAATTTAAAGATTTTAATTATGCAGATATTTAGTGTATGACGTCGTATAATTGTGTATGGTAAAAAAAAATTTGTGCACGCAACCATTGTGGAGAAATTCACCAAAAACTGATTCCGCTGGGCGAACGTTGTCCTGGCGGAACTTTTTTTAATCCATAGACTTTAGAAGAAAAGAGATGTGTCCAAAAATTAGTGTGTATTTGTGTGTAATTGTGTATGTATGAATAAAACTAGTGCATGCATAAACTTCGGAGAAATTCAAGTTTCCGCTACGCGAACGTTTGGCCATTAGCTAGTTTTCATATAAAGCGCTTACATAGAGAGCTGTAGATTTTTACATACGTTGTTTTGAATTTGTTTATATTTGTTTAAAAAACAGATTTAGAAAAAATCGTAGGGCTTAAAAGATAAAAATATAAACGTAAAATACGCTTATTAGGTCTTAGTTCTTAAAGTATGCACTTTGGGGTCTAGATTTTCACGTTTATACAAACCTTGTAAGTGTCTGCAACATGTTGCCAAGTATCAATGATGTTCCGTTAGTAACTAAAGAGTTATAGGACAAATTTACCATGAACAGATCACTGTTTACAAAGCAGTCAAATATCACGACGCTCTGAAGGAATTGCTTGGTAATATGTATGTCAATAATTAGTGTATTCATTCAACTATTCTTATGCAAAATTTCATGTCATTAAATTCAGTAATTAAAGAAAAACAATTATAATACTGACGAAGCATCGAAAACCTACATAACCCGACCAAGTTCGGATGGCTACAAAAAAGCGGCCGTGCAATATATTTAGGTAACATCCCAAAATTTACAGTATAATACCGGTATTGAATTGGTATAGGTGATAACACAATTGTTGTTTCGATATAATTTATAGGTCATTTATTTTTGTACACCTACTTTTTTAAATGTATTTGACTATGACAGAAAGTAGGTACTATTTACGTAGGTACTTTATTTAAGTATGCGCTTGAGACTTGAGATATAATCTAAATATATTATTTAAGACAAATAAAATTCATACAGCTAATTTCTATTGAAGATTTCACGGATCAGGATTCTAACTATAGACCCCTTAGGGAAATTAAATATTTACCACATGTAAGTATGTACTACTGTTTAGGTAAATATTTATCATATTGTAGCTTATTACACTATTTAACCAATAGACTAGGCATGCACGAGCGTTCCCCTTTGCAACTTTAGTGGATCAAACAATCTAATAACTTAAAAAAAACTACTTCTTGAATCGATTTTTTTTTCTTATGTATGTGAGCGTGTTCCCCCGCACCCCACCAAAATATGCAGAATTATTTTGTTCGAAGTTCGGTTTTTATACCAATGTTTTAGTTTATAAGCACTTTTTTAGTGTTGATCAAATCTAAACAACTGAATAGGTTAGTTATGTGATGTGATTTTAATTTTTATTGAAGCTCGAAATATTATACTTACCCTAAGTTTCGTCATCCACGCGAACGAAGTCGCGGGCAGAAGCTAGTTCATAATCTATTTTAGTTAAAACACATTTAAGTCTATTGCTGTCATTGCAAGCGTTTGTTAACGTTATTATAATTACGTAATTAAGTATAATATGTAATTAAAAATATTTTTGTACGCGGATATTTAAATAGAGAAGTACTTGTTAATTGAAGATTTGTTTTTATCGTAGATACTGGCGTTATTATTAAAAAAATATTTTTCATTCAAGAAATGCAATTGTTTTATTTTTTCCTAACGCTTGTGTACGCAACTGTACCATATTAATAAATACTATATTGGAAGGTTAAGAACGTTTCTAAGATATATGGCATGGCCGCTTTTTGGTAGCCATCCGAACTTGGTCGGGTTATGTAGGTTTTCGATGCTTCGTCAGTATTATAATTGTTTTTCTTTAATTACTGAATTTAATGACATGAAATTTTGCATAAGAATAGTTGAATGAATACACTAATTATTGACATACATATTACCATGCAATTCCTTCAGAACGTCGTGATATTTGACTGCTTTGTAAACAGTGATCTGTTCATGGTAAATTTGTCCTATAACTCTTTAGTTACTAACGGAACATCATTGATACTTGGCAACATGTTGCAGACACTTACAAGGTTTGTATAAACGTGAAAATCTAGACCCCAAAGTGCATACTTTAAGAACTAAGACCTAATAAGCGTATTTTACGTTTATATTTTTATCTTTTAAGCCCTACGATTTTTTCTAAATATGTTTTTTAAACAAATATAAACAAATTCAAAACAACGTATGTAAAAATCTACAGTTCTCTATGTAAGCGCTTTATATGAAAACTAGCTAATGGCCAAACGTTCGCGTAGCGGAAACTTGAATTTCTCCGAAGTTTATGCATGCACTAGTTTTATTCATACATGTTACACAATTACACACAAATACACACTAATTTTTGGACACATCTCTTTTCTTCTAAAGTCTATGGATTAAAAAAAGTTCCGCCAGGACAACGTTCGCCCAGCGGAATCAGTTTTTGGTGAATTTCTCCACAATGGTTGCGTGCACAAATTTTTTTTTACCATACACAATTATACGACGTCATACACTAAATATCTGCATAATTAAAATCTTTAAATTCAACAACATTCCGCTGCGCGTACGCACACCATTGATTGTAATAATCATAGTTTTTGATGATATTCTATTTATAAACATTATTTAAATATTTAAAAAATATTAACGCCGTAAAGACGCATACCTCTTTCCTGAGATTAAAAAAAACATTCACCTCAATCACTTCCGAATAGAGAGTTGTGAATAGAGGCATTGGACCAATTTGGACTAAGTATAGGTATAAGTTATCTGTGGCAATTTTTATTGCCGCACATGTGCGGGAAAATGAAAAATCGCACGCGTGTGAAATACATTGCATTGTGAACCTAATCGTAGTGCGATATGAACCAGTTTTCGAGGAAGTGTATTGAAAAATTCATTTCAATGTTAGCGTGACTAAGTATAAATCAAAAAAAGAGAGGTGAGGCGAGGCGAGGTGTAAATCAATAATAAAGCTACATAGGGTGACTTATAAAACTATAGCCAGGTACCCTCGTTGATGCCGCCGGGGTCGCAGGTTGTTCGAAAGAGATACCGTGGCTATGGCATAGGCAACTGAAGGAACACGGGTGGGTTTTAGTCAGTAAAAGTCTGACACGCGGGAAAAGTCGATGATGATTTCCCATCCAAAAAAAAAAGGTAAGTGGTACCTACCCTCATTCATTGATTAATATTACACGGTCAATTAGTTTATTACAAGCAGTTTGTTAGTGCTCATTACTGCATTACCTACTTATTCTGTGGTTTTCCCTAATCACTTTTCTTAATAACCCACATATATCAGATCTAATTGGGTTCTCAGAAAAGTTACTTAGTTATATTTTGTATCGATACTCTTAGTAGCTACCATTGCAAACAATAAAGTTCATGTCTGAATCATATTAACTAGGTACTATAAGCCTAACGAAACAAGTATATAAGGACAAAATATGTTTTTTGTGGGGGCTTACTATGAGCTCATAAAGCAGGGCAGAAGTTGAACGTTTCCAGTGAGAGAGAGTGACGTTGCTATAGGTCGTATATAGCTCCATCTCTCTCTCTCTTTCTCACTAGCAACGTTCAACTTCTGCCCTGGTAAGAGCTCATGGTAAGCCCCCTGTATGCTAGAAGGTGCACGTTTGGCGCACCGTGTGTCTTAGCACTAAATGCAGCTCTTGGTATGTGGGTAAAGACCACAACTTGAAACAGGACTAGATTCAGGAGGCAGAGTTGGATTCAGTCATTTTCAGAGTAAAATTTCACATTTTCTCAATTAACTCCCGAAACACGAGAGATAGAAAGAAATTTGTCAGTACCACAAGTTTTGAAGGCATTTGATAACTAAATACGATGGCATTATTCGTTATTAAAATTAAGACTTTTTTGTCTCGGAAATGCCTAAGTCCAACCTCTCCCATACACTCGTTCCACTGTGCGACGGCGACGACCGAAAATAAACTTCTTTTTCAATTTGTAGTATTTTTTTTGGAAGCCGGTTGTTTTTTTTTCACTTTTTAGTTAAGGTAGGTAGGTAGGTACCTACCTACTATATTATATAGCTACCCCACACTAATTCGTACCTATACCACCAATTGCTATGTAAACAACAGTGTCGCCGCCACGTCATCCGCGGCACCAGAACGCACGAGCTGGCCAGCCTCGCCCGTCCCGGCCCAGTCAGACAACGTAGCGACGAGATTTTATATGTGTTTTGTGGTTGTTTCATGATATCTGTACCTGGGTTTTGTTCCGAGAAGAATCTTCAATATTTTGGGAGGTTTGCTTCGCATAAATCGGTTTTTAGTTCTTACTGGCTCGCCCCATGGTTCAGCTCGCCATCTGTAGTTTAAGTTAAATTGATTCCCACCGTTCTATACATGATATACATACATTAACGTTTCTGGTGTCTTAGGTTTGAAATCATAGCACAGAAGTGTTACACACACATATCTGCCTATGATTAATTCGGTTACATGCTCTACGACGCATCGTAGTTGTCGGGTATTATAGAAGCAACCGCACGTCTGCCAATTAACTTCTCGCTTTAGCTATGTTCAACACAGAACTTTACGTCTTCACGTCTTTTATTAGGTATACCTGAGTTGTATGTACATAATACCCTCTCTTAGTACATACAACAATTGTCTTGGGGAGACTTCGTATTACAGCACCGACTCTCTCCCCCACATAAAACGGACTAATCATGGCCTTCCGCCTGTCCAACTCTCACGAGGTTTTCGCATTGCCGTATCGAAATACCTCTTAATGTAACCGACTTCTAAGAGCATCAGAAACATCTTATTATTGCGTACTAATTTGCACCTCTATAGGAAATCTAGAATCTAAGCATTTAGGCTGGGAACCACTACACTATTCTCTAGTGCTACCACTTAGCTTTATATCTTTCAGATGAGCAGCCACTAACTGGACGCCTTCATCACTTTTACTTTGCACTAGATATTGAATTAAATTATGTTACAATTTGGTGTATTCAAATGTACTGACAGACGCGCCATTGCGCTTTGTCTATGGTGATCTCTCTATGAGTTCGGTGTTCGGTGTTACCAGCCAGCATCACCTTATGCTATTAAGACTCGTTTGTTACACGTTTCGCCCTACTAATATTAATTTGACTTGTTTACCTTTTTACTTCGCGACCTACACGTCGCGACACTCCCGCCCGAATAGACTTAGAGCAGGGTTAGTAAGTTACGCGTCCACTCTGCAATTTTTTCCAGAGCTCTGGTGGCCGCGCCTCTTCTTTGTTTAACCTCGTTGTTTGCCTGAACTGACTTCTCAGGTTCATTATCTTTCTGACTCAATATTTTTTCTCTGTCCGTGCTCTCTGATACATTATCAAAGTCTTCCAACATACAGTTTTCCGCTGGTATGATTATCGACTCTCTATTTTCTTTCTCCTTTTCTAAACTATCTGATATGTCTTTTGTATTTATGACTTCCACTTCCATTGGTATAAATTCGTGTACAGTTATATTCTGTGGTACCTCACTTTCTCTTTCTAATGCGTTCTCGTCGTATTCTATTTCTTCATTGTCCTCCATTTCCAATGGATATAAATGAGTTAAAGATCTTACAAACTCCTTACTTCCAACTTCGACCTTCGCAACTCTGCTATGTCCGTCAGAACTTTTGACCAATGAAGTAATTTTTCCAACTTTCCATTCTTCTCGATTTTTACTATCTCCCTTTATCTGCACGATTTGTCCTACCTTTGGGATTAATTTTGCCGTGATTCTAGGTTCTTTGACAGAATGTCTATATCGTTCACGCAGACTTAGTAAATATCGATTTGTGAACATATCCTTAAATTCATTAAGTATAACTAAACCTCTTTTCCAAGCCTTGATAAGGTCGGATTTCGTCGTAGTGCCTTGTACTAAAAAGTCTTCGGTTGAACCTTCCATCGTTATGCATTTTCCCATAGTTAAGAAATCAGAAGGTTTTAAAATATGTACCAATTCAGAATCAACACAAGTTAATGGCCTTGTATTGACAGTTGCTTCAATTTCTTTTACTAATGTAACCAATTGACTATCCGTCAGCATGTGCTTCTCTAATGTTCTTCTCATACAATTCTTCACTATTCCAATTAATCGTTCATAAAACCCCCCGAACCAGGGAGCTAGTTGGGGTATGAACCTCCAACGAATTTCGTGTTTAATACAATAAGAATTTGTTAGTATTTCTGACATAAGCTTAAAATTTGTAGCATTATCTGATGTGATTATTTGTGGCACACCTCTTGTCGATATCATTCGCCTCAAAGCATGAAGTCCTTCTTCTGCTGTGAGATCTTGAACAACCTCTAAATGCACCGCCCTGACTGCTAGGCAAGTGAAAAGTGCTATCCAACGTTTACTTGTTTCATTTTTATGTTTAACTAATACAGGGCCCATGTAATCCAGGCCTGTAAATGTGAATGGTGACGTGTAATTCACTCTTTTAGTGGGTAACGCAGGGGTTGGTGGTAGCTTGAACGGTCCCCCTCCGTGTTTCTCACATCTAGGACATTTCCTTATAACTTTCTGGACTTGGCGTTTTCCATGTGGAATCCAAAAGGTTTGACGAATTATAGCGAGTGTATGGTTAACACCTACATGATGATTGTCGATGTGAGTTTGAGTTTGATCTTGTTAGTGTAATCACAATCCTTTGGAATAAGTAAGATAAGATAAGATAAGATAAGATAATATTTATTTTGTGAAACATGAGTACTTATACAGGTCTTATAATATTATTTTAGGTAGGCTACATGTTTTGCCATTTATGGCGTACAAAATTAGTCATATTGGACCAACAAATACAAAAAGAAAAAGCAGAGAAACAGATTACAACCATTTGAATTAAATTTTGATTAAATAATAATAATCAGCAGCTAATTAAAAGTCCGTAACAAATTATGAATTAAAATCATGTCAAAGCTCAATAGATAATGCTTAATACAATGTCAAAATAAATAAGTAATTGTAAATTGTAATAATAATACATAATGTCATAACCATTGATACTATTATAATGTCAAGTGTTGAGTAAAATTGTAACAATAATTAATTATCATTAAACCAATATTAATGTCAGTTTTCTTTATATGACATGTATTCGTTAAGGTCATAAAAGCATTTTTCTTTTAACCATTGTGTTACCTTTTTTTTAAACATCGTCAAAGGTAAATCTTTGAAAGCGTCAGGTAATTTATTATATACCTTTACAGCATTTAAATACGAGTTCCTTTTATGCAATTCGAGCCTGCATTGCGGTACACAGAGCTCATGTTTAAATTTATTTTTATTTCTAGGAACTACATTTCGTTTGGTTACATCTTTGCGTTTAGTAAAATATTCCGGATGTTGTTGCACAAATAGACATAATTCTCTAATGTACATACACGGTAATGGCAGAATATTGTAGTTTTTAAACAAGGGCTTACAACTTTCCGTATACCAGGCTCCACAGATTGCACGTACACATTTTTTTTGTACTCTAAACGCTTTTTGAATGTCCACCGAGTTACCCCACAACAAGAGACCATAGGCGAGTACTGATGAAACGTATCCGTGATATGCACAAAGAGCCGCTTCTACTAATACCGTGACTCTTAATCTTTTTATTGCGTAAACAAATCTGTCGAGCTTATCACAAACGTAATCTACGTGTGTTTTCCAGTTGCAATTCTGATCCAAATTTATACCCAAAAATTTAGTACTTGCAACTTGTTCAATGATGATATCATTATATTTAATATGGAGTGTCAAAGGCATTCTTTTATGGGTTTGGAATTGGATCATTTTAGTTTTCTCCATATTAATTTGCAAATTGTTAGAATGTAGCCAGTGTATGATGTTGTTTATAGCGTTGTTTATGTCTAGTTCATATGTGTCTGCATTTTCACATTTTACAATAAGGGTTGTGTCATCAGCAAACAAGATTGTGTTATGGTGAGTGATATTAGGGAGATCATTAATGTAAATGAGGAATAAGAAAGGTCCCACTACAGTGCCCTGTGGCACTCCAAAATTGTTTTGCCGATATTCACTTCTATGTAACATCTTTTTGCTGTTTTGTATTTTAGAAATTTCCACACATTGTTTTCTTTCATTTAGGTAGTCTCTCAACCAGTCGTTCGCTTTACCTCTTATTCCATATTTTTCTAGTTTGTGTAAGAGCAATTTATGGTCCACAAAATCGAACGCCTTACTCATGTCTAGGAAAATCGCAGCAATTGGTGAGCCATCATTTATAGCCTGGGTGACAATTTTCATCAAATTGAAACATGCCAATGAAGTGGTACTATTCTGTCTAAACCCAAATTGTTCATCTTTAAAAATGTGATGACGTGTTGTAAAGTCTTGAAGCCTTCTCAGCATAATTTTCTCAAACACTTTTGACATGATTGGTATCAGCGTCACTGGCCTATAATTATTCATGTCCGATTTTTCTCCTTTTTTAAAAAGTGGCTTGACTATAGATTTTTTCAATATATGTGGAAATGTACCTTCCTCAAATGACAAGTTTATTAAATAACACAGCGGTTGACATATGTATGGTGCGCATAATTTAATTACATTGGTTGTGATGTCATCCACTCCTGCTGCGTTTGTGTTATTCAGATTTTTTATTGTTCGAAATACTTCCATCGCATCAGTAGGTTTAAGAAATATTGTATGTTCGTTATTAATATCGATAGTTTTGTTTATCTCGTCTACGTTATATTTAAAATTCTTGCTATTTGTCAATTGTATATAATACTCATTAAATTTGTCACTTATCTCCTTAGGGTCTCCATATGTCCGATTATTATTAATTATTTTGTCAATTTTTGTTACCGAACTAATGTCACCAACATTTTCATTAATCACTGCCCAAGTGGCTTTACATTTATTTTTATTAGTGTCAATATATTTCTTACTTTGTAGTTGTCTAGATTTATATATGCACTTTTTGAGTAAGTAGCTGTATGATTTATATTGTTTATTTGACTGTTTTCTGTTTGTTTTATTGTGTTGTTGGTTAAGATAGAGATACCGTTTTCTTATACAGGATCTTCTTATGCCCTTCGTCAACCATTGATGGTTCGCTTTTTTAGTTGACCTCTTTATAGTGTTTATTGGGAAGCACAGATTGAAAAACAATTTAAATAGAGTATGAAATTCGGTAAACGCTTCTTGCAAGTTATCTTTTTCATATACGTCTGAGAAGGAAAGAGATGACATACAACTATTAAACTTGTCCTTGTTTTCTCTACTATAATCTCTGGCATTCTCATACCAGCTGTATATTTCGGATGATATAGTAGTTTTCAGAGATAGTGTTTGTCCTGTTTCGTGGTCAGACAAGCCTAGGTGATGCACCTCTGCTTTAACTTGCTTGATGTTGCTTGCCAGCTGATCAAGACATGACAATTGTCTCGTTGGTGTTTTGATATGCAATTCGATTTTAAAATATTTTAACATACTCTTTAACTCTTCGCTAGTCTTGTTTGACTTCAAGATGTCCATGTTCCAGTCACCACAAAGAATAATTTTTCTATGTTTCCTAGTCAGCCCTACTAGTAACTGTTCAAGCTTTCCAAGAAATATTTGTGGGTTGCTATTAGGAGTTCTATATAAACAAATAATCACAATTTTATTTATTTCTACGCCGCAACATTCAAAATTAAATTTACATGTCAAGTCATTAATATTAGTCAAAGTTTTATATTTTATATTATTATTTATCATTATGCATACTCCTCCTCGTTTAGTGTCACGTGAATATGATGCTACTAATCTGTAACCTGAAATTTTCAAAAGCATTTCTGTGCCTTTTTTCATGAAAGTTTCAGTCAAACACACTACATTTATTCTTGTACCATTTTGCGACAGCTCGTGTATTGCAAATGTTAATTCCTCAGTTTTATTTAAAGCGCCTGCAATGTTCTGGTGAAATATTCTAAAATTGAATTCCGGATTAGGGGCGAAAACACTTATTCGTTTGTGAAGGCAACGGTGTATCAGATTGTTTACGTATACATGGTGTAGATTTATTAAAATAATAAGGAATGGTTCCCTTCCTGTGAGTTCCGGTGGTCATCCCCTCCAGTTTGCTCAACGCGGTAGTACAATTATTATTAATCCCCGGATTTTGATTTTTAGCCGACATAAAATAGTACGGAATCGTGCCTTTTTTAGGAATGGTTGTTTCCAATTTAGCCTTGTTCCTTAATAACATTAGATTTTTACAACACAAAAATGTTTTGTCATAATACTTTGAGTCAACCCTGAAGTTAATTAATTTACATACATCTGCCAAGTAGTAGTATTTATCGTACGGGTAATTACATTTTAGATTAATAAATGAGCAATTTTTAAAATTGTCACATATAGTTTTTAAGCTGTTATTTAGCATACTTTGATTTAAATATCTGTTGTGTAAAACGCTAAACACTAATATGTTAATTTTTTGGAAGGATTTCAGCATGCTTACTGTTAGATACGGGAACAAGTGAAACAACGGCTGCCTATAAACGCACTAACGCTTTATTCCAAAACAACGTGCGCGCGCCCGCGGCCGGGCGCGGGGCGCGGGGCGCTGCGCGGCGTCGTCTGCGCACGCAGTACAAAGCCCGCGCATCGCTACGAACATACATGTTTGTTTATATACAACATCTCCCAACCTTATTTCGAAAGATACAATGAAATCAAACAACACATAACAATACATAATAATAAAACTAAAGTACATAAAGTTCCTTACAACTACATACATGTACACATTATCCACTGGTCACTTGCCTAACGCAAGGCTTCTATAATCTACCTTTGGGAGCTGGCGCAACACCCTACCGGGACGGCCGGGCGACACCAGCGCGGGCGGCGAGGTCGGCGTACTTGCACCCTGCCCTCCTACCCCCGCGGCGTCAGCTTGAGACGCGGGTTGTGGGCTCGGTGATGCTGCTGATGACATGTCATCGTCACCATCATACTCCATTTCGCCAGCATCCCAACTTTGTTCTACATTGCTATTGTCATTGCCCTTATATAACACAATCTGGTTTTTGTGTTTTTTGATTACTCTCCCAGTTGAATTATCTTGAACAAAATACACCACTTTACCAGTTTTATTTATAATTTTGCCTCTGCACCATGTGAACTTGTCTTTATTTTCAAATTTTTTGTACAAAACTTCGTCCCCGTTTTTAAAAATTTGTATGTTTTTGCCTCCATACGATTTACTCTGTAAACACTGGTTTGATTTTACTTTGCTGTCCAGTGACGCGTTTGAGGGTGACGACAGCGGTTTTGGCGACAACAGATCCAACCTTGACCTTAACTTGTGTCCAAAAACTAATTGAGCCGGAGAGAACCCTGTCACTGAATGCACCGAATTCCGATAATCAAACAGATATTTTAGCAGTTTTACCTTGGTGTCTTTTTGGCTGTTGCTGGATAAAATACACGATTTTATACCCTTTTTAGCGATCTTTACGTAACTTTCGGCCTGGCCATTGCTCGCAGGATTATAGGGCGGTGACGTCACGTGCTCAATCCCGTTAATTAAACAAAACCGTTTAAAATCTTGTGACGTAAAAGCCGTGCCGTTATCGCTCACAATTGTATTTGGTAACCCGAACCTTGCAACAAACTCGTATAATTTTTCTACTGCAGCTGATGAGGTCATTGACCCACACATATCGTAAACTTCCACCCATTTCGTGTATGCATCTACTACAATTAAATAATGTCTATTATCTAACGGACCCAAGAAATCTATGTGCAACCGGTAGAATGGTTGGGGTGGGAATTGCCAGGGCGCAAGCGGGGCGCGCGGAGGGGTAGGTCGTAAATGAATGCAAACACTACACGAGTTGATCATAGTTTCGATTTCTTTATCAATACCCGGAAACCAGAAACGGGAACGAGCTTCGGCCTTTGTTTTTACAATTCCCAGATGGGAAGTATGAAGTTCGTTTAACATTTTCATTTTTAGACTTTCTGGTAAAACCAATTTATGCCCTCTCATAACACAGCCGTCTTCATAAGATAGTTGATTCCTGCATGCGTGGAACGGTTTTAAGTCGACATCAGACACGCTTCTAGGCCAACCCTTAAAAATAAAATTGATTACCTTCATTAAAATAGCGTCTTGGCTAGTTTCCCTGCGCAACTCGTCCCGCGTAACTGGCATGTGTCCGTCTATTACAAAGTGTACATACGACGCGCGATCAATCGGGGCGGCCGCCGCGGCAGCGTGCTGAGCGCTGTCTCCGCGTTCGCTGTCTGCGGTCATTGACAACGATCGCTTATCGTCGTTGGGAAGACTTGCTCGAGACAAATAATCCGCGCTGTTATTTTCGCTGCGAACGTATTCTATCTTATAATTATATGCGCTGAGGAACAACGCGTATCTTTGTAAACGGTTTGCCGAAACCTCCGGTATACCTTTGTGCGGCCCAAAAATTGAAATTAAAGGCTTGTGATCGGTGCGAAGGATGAACGGATCGGACTTACCGTACAAGTACTGATGGAATCTTCGAACTCCAAAGATAATAGCCGTTGCCTCTTTCTGAATCTGAGAATAACGTTTTTCAGCTGTGTTTAGAGTGCGGGATGCAAACGAAATAGGACGCTCGCATCCATCCCTATCTGTTTGCGATAATATCGCACCTAACCCATTAGGTGAAGCGTCCACCGTGAGTATTAACTTTGCATTTGGGTCGAAATGCGCTAACACCTGATCCGACGTTAAATGTTTTTTTATGTTGACAAACGCTCTTTGATGTTCGTCGGTCCAATGCCATTTAACACCCTTCCTTAAAAGATCGTATAAGGGACTTAAAATTTCGGACGCCTTAGGTACGAAATTACGGTAATAATTTACTAATCCTAAAAATGACTGAAGTTTGCCTACATCTGTGGGCACTGGGGATTTCTCAATTGCTATTACTTTATCTGATGATTTTTTTAACCCATTCTTATTAATTACATACCCTAGGTAATTGATTTCATTCTTAAAAAATTCACATTTTTCTTTCTGTAAGGTTAGTCCTGCATCTTGCAGCCTCTGTAACACTGCCGTTAAACGTTGTAAATGTAATCCCGGTCCATCGGCTGTGATAAGGACATCGTCTAAAAGACATAACACACCGTCCATACCAGATAATACGTTTTCCATTGCGCGCTGAAAAATAGACGGTGCGCTGGTTAAACCAAAAACCATACGTGTATACTGAAACAAACCGCGGTGAGTATTTATGCATGTAATCTTTTGCGAGTCTTCGTCTAAAACAAATTGATTATAGGCCATGGACAGGTCTAACTTTGAGAACTGTTGACCTCCATGCAATTTTGAAAACAGCTCGTGGACTGTAGGTAACGGGTATTGTTCTACAACTAATTGTTTATTTATGGTTACAGAATAGTCTGCACACAGCCTTACACTTCCATTGCGCTTTAATACTGGCACTACGGGCGATGCATACTCCGAATGATCAACCTGTTTAAGTATCCCTAAGTTTACAAGGCGGACTATCTCTTTATCTACCTTGTCCCGCAATGCAAAAGCGATGGGACGCGCTTTGAAAAATATTGGCACTGCCTCATCTTTTAAACGTAATTTGACCTCGAACTTATTGAATTTTCCCAATTGATCTGAAAATACGTCTCTAAATCTATTATGCAAGTCATCGATTGTTTTTGCTTCATTATTTATGAAATTACAGGGTGCTAGTTTTAACCTAAATAAAGATAAAAAATCTCTTCCGAGCAATGGCGGGCCTTCGCTGCGTACCACGTAAGCATCTAGTGTGTGTGTACTCAGCCTATACGTGACCGGGAGGCGAACTATACCGAGACAAACAATAGTACTGCCCGTGTAGGTAAATAGCCTTTTCTTAGGTGGTAACAAGGGTAACCTGCCAAAACATTTGTTGTATAGACTCTCGGAAATTACCGTTACTGCAGATCCACTATCAATCTCAAATTTGATTTGTGAGCCGTTTATGGACACGATTTCTGTCATGGGTTCTCCCCGCTCTGAAGTGATGTTACAACATAAAAACTCACCATCGTCGTCCTCCTCACTCACGTCACCGGTCACAACACTCTTTACTTTGCACATTCTACGTAAGTGACCCTTTTTATTACACTTCCTACAAGAAAAATTCGCGAATCGGCACTGAGACGAGGCATGGTTCTTTCTGCCGCACACCGAACACTTCTCCGTAACCGGTTCCTTAACAGAACCCGCACTCTTGCCCTGCACCTGGAACACTGAATGTTCTTGCTGTGTGATCGACGCCGTCGTCGTGGAAGCGCCGGCGGCGGCGCCTGCCCGCGCGCACCGGACGCTCTGCGCCAACTGCACTGCCTTTGCCAGGGTCAAGGTATCGGTGTCCTGTGTGAACAGTTTGTCCCTCTCGGGACCCGCTAACATGCCCATCACAAAACGGTCTCGCAATGCCTCTTCTACGCTGGTGAACTTGCAATGTTTCGTGAGGCCACGCAGTCTTGCCGCCCACTGCGCATGCGTCTCACCCGTTTGCTGCGTTGCCGCGTAAAATGCGTACCGCTCTCCGAATCCACACTTTGTCGGGGAAAAGTGAGTGTCAAGAAGCTCATAGATGTCTTCTACTGGCACCTCCTCTAGCTGTTTTGGCAAAGCCAAGTCTGCTGCGAGCTGGTAGGTGCCATCCGCGAGTGCGCTCAGTAGGATTGCTCGCCGTCTTGAACCCGTTGCGTCGTTTTTTTCCGAGATATCGTTTGCCACGAACCATTGCCGCAGGCGACTTTTGTACGCCTGCCATTCGTGCACTGTGTGGTCGAAATTACTTAATATACCGAAACTAAACTGAGCCATAGTAATATAGATTATAGCGTGGGTCGCTCTCGTCGCCACTGTTAGATACGGGAACAAGTGAAACAACGGCTGCCTATAAACGCACTAACGCTTTATTCCAAAACAACGTGCGCGCGCCCGCGGCCGGGCGCGGGGCGCGGGGCGCTGCGCGGCGTCGTCTGCGCACGCAGTACAAAGCCCGCGCATCGCTACGAACATACATGTTTGTTTATATACAACACTTACTAACTCTATTATTACTTTATTTATTTTCAGCATGCTTACTAACTCTATTATTACTTTATTTATTTTATTTACTTTAGTATTGGATAACGTTGGTCATACGACCAATCCGTGTTCTTTAAACGTCCTTTGCAACGTAAAATTCCATTTACGTCCAGAAATAGTCCAAGATTAATTTTTAAGCTTGTTTCTTTCCCTTCTAGTTCTCTTGGAAAGTGTTCGGCTTATAGCTTCTCAAGCTGCTTAATTTTGTCATCCTTTTCTTCACTTAGGTCCACATTAATTTTAGTTTGGTTACTTGTACTATCTATATCTTGGTTTTCCACATCAAGTGTATTTTCTGTATCTATTGTATATTCTTGTGACTCTTTCGGGAGACCCTCCCCCGCACAAAGAGAAGAAATTTCTGTGATTCCTGACGGGCAGTAATCTGGATGTTGTAATATAAATTGGGGACCAGTCAGCCATCTTACTCTATCTTCTTTAGAGCTGAATGGTCTTGTGGCAACGTCCGCTGGATTTAGATCTGATGGAACATGTTGATTTATTAGGTTTTTATTATTTTTAATTTCTTCAACTCTCCTGGCCACGAACGGTGTGAGAGAGAGAGACGGAGCTATATACGACCTATAGCACCATCGTTTTTCTCAACGGATCCATGATATTTTTTCACATCATAGTACGGCCCCCCAGGCCAGGATACGGAGTACCTGTTATCTATACATTCACTAGTTTCATTGAACTTTTTTACAGCCTCATCTTCTCTATCTTCGCTTGGAGAATCGGTTATGTAGGTATACAATGTATATACATTAAAAAGTTAACTGGTATGGGTTCTATGTAGATAACAGTTACAGGTGCACACGACATTCACATAAAACAAAACAACCTTCGTAAATTATATAAAATTAAAAAGAATAATTATTGAATTTTAATTTTAATGAATTATTAATTGATTATTATCCTTGTTTTCAGTTGAGAATTTAACAGGGCATAAAGCACGATTATGACCTATTTTCTGGCAATGAAAGCATTCCCTTTTATTTCTACATTCTGCATAAGAATGTCCTATTCCAAGGCAACCGTAGCATCTGTTCTTTAATAGGGATTTTCTTTCTTTTATTTCCTTGAATTTAGTACATTCATCACTATAGTGCGACTCTTTACAGAAAATACACTGAAATTTAGATTTCTTCCTAGGTGGCCCTTCTTTTTCTTGGTTTTTTCCAGGATAACTTGTATATTTTTGCTTGAACCCATGGTTCTTCTGGGAAGTATATCGCTTATTCTGTGTCATGTGGTGTCGAGTTTTTTCCTTGTTGATTTCGTAGTCAGTTTTCTCTTGTCTCCTTTGGTACCCTTTTCTCTTTAGATTTGTGTGATCACTATTCTCAGTAGAGTGAAGTGTCTTTACTGTGTAATATTCTTTCTCATTTAGATTTTTCTCCTGCGTTAGTCTATTTGCATCTTCACGTGCTGAAATGATAATTTCCAAATATTTTCTTATCTCTTCGATCGATTCTTGTTTTATTTTCAATTTCATTTCATATATTATATCTTCTGGAAATTTCTCCATTACCATAAACCTCAAGTGGTTATGGTTGATATTTTCACCCATCGAATCCAAAACTCTTAAATGCTTTTCAATTTCAGTTAAAACTCTTCGACAATCTGAAATGGTTTTATTTGCGGGATTTATTTTGTAGAGTGAGGAATAGTGCGCATCAATCACTTGAGTTTGTTTCCCGTATCTGTCTTTCAAAGATTGGATGGCAATGGAATAATTTTTATTTGTAATCTCTAACCCGTCTATCACTCCCTTGGCTTCCCCTTTTAAAGAATTTTTTAGATATAATAACTTGTCAACGTCTGGCAAATTCCGATTGTGAATATTGGAACTAAATTGGTCCCAAAATTGGTACCATTCAAGAACGCTACCTTCAAACTGTGGTAACTCTAATTTTGGTAGCTTTCCGGATAAGAAACGTTCTTCGTTCTTGTTACTGTTTGTCGTTGAATTTTCACATTCTTCAATTTTCACTTTAAGTTCGCAGCAGTTTTCTTCAGCTTCCAGCTGTATTGCAGAAATGGTAGAAACCTCGTCCACTTGCGGTTCGTTAACGAGTCGAAAATAATTGTTTAGTTCCCTCTCCAATCGCTGGAGATAGGTATGAAGTTTAGAGGATACTACTCTTCCTTCTTGCAAGGTTAAGTCATTTATTTGATTAGTGAGTTTGTTAGTTGTATTTCGAGCACATTCGGACAGAGTTTTTATTTTATCACGCAAGCCGCGAAGAATGAGGAGCATGGCTTCCTCCATATTGACGGCTTCAGATATTGTTTTCAGTTGTAACCTGACTTTATTAGCTATTTCGCTGTAGGTATCCCCTTTTCGGATGTAAATTACTTCCAATGACTAACAATATTGGTCCTGTTGGAAGCATAAGTGCACAGGTTTTTATCACGTAGGGTGACCATCTTCACATACCGAGCCTCGGAAAGCACGTCAGAAGGCCGAAAGTCTGGTCTTACCAAAGGGTATCGCATTACCTAATTACGGGGTTGTGGAGGTCAGATAGGCAGTCGCTCCATTTAGAATACTGGTATTCAACTGCATCCGGTCAGACAGGAACCCGACCACAACATAGTTGGGAAAAGGCTAGACAGATTGAATTGTTTTTCGTAGGACGCTATACCTACCGATATTCATTTGTTATTAATGGTTGACCATATTATATTGGACGAACTGTTTTGATAGTTTTCTGATAATATCACGTTATACCGCCGAGAGAGAAGGAAGATTTACATGTAATCACTAGGTATATCAGGGAATAAATACAATTTCACAGACCTTAGGAGCTGTGAATATAATTTAGAAAAAATTTTAGTCAACACATCAACACACATCTAAATTGTACTGACCTTTTTGTTCATCTAGGCACACTTATTTTATTCCCGACGTGGGCTAAATCAAGGCCGTAGTTATTTTGTTCTCACAAACACAAATACTATTAAACTTTTTCAAAACAATAAAATTGAAATTGAATTTCGCAACAAAAGTCAGAGACCAGTCATAGAGCACAAAACTGCAAACAGTTTTGCCAATGTCATAATTATTTTTGTTTCCGGTTCTGTACTGCAGGTATAAATCTCAACTGCCAGCACTCATTTTATAATAAACCTCTTTTATTAATGTTTGCAAATTAATGTATACAAATGATCGAATCCCTGAGATAAGTCATAAAATGAATAAAAAACATCATCATTTAATTTATTTCACAAAACAATGACAATAAACATCATTAACTAAATTACCAGTAACGTTTGCGTTCCATCCTAGATGGCGTTATTTGTTTATAATTATTTATTTACTTATGATAGTTAATCTGAAGATAATTACATTGAGAAATATTTAATTTTATTAGAGTAAATATCAGCGAAACGTGTATCAAAACCTTTTCAACTTCAACTTTTTAGCATAGCTTCTTCAACCTTTGATACGATAGTTTCACAGATGGCAGCACCAGTAAGAACTGAATTTTATTTTAATCAATTAATTTTTTTTATATTATATTGTTATTGATTTTCCTTCTCGGATCCCAGCATCTCCACCATGTCGCCGCCACGTCATCCGCGGCACCAGAACGCACGAGCTGGCCAGCCTCGCCCGTCCCGGCCCAGTCAGACAACGTAGCGACGAGATTTTATATGTGTTTTGTGGTTGTTTCATGATATCTGTACCTGGGTTTTGTTCCGAGAAGAATCTTCAATATTTTGGGAGGTTTGCTTCGCATAAATCGGTTTTTAGTTCTTACTGGCTCGCCCCATGGTTCAGCTCGCCATCTGTAGTTTAAGTTAAATTGATTCCCACCGTTCTATACATGATATACATACATTAACGTTTCTGGTGTCTTAGGTTTGAAATCATAGCACAGAAGTGTTACACACACATATCTGCCTATGATTAATTCGGTTACATGCTCTACGACGCATCGTAGTTGTCGGGTATTATAGAAGCAACCGCACGTCTGCCAATTAACTTCTCGCTTTAGCTATGTTCAACACAGAACTTTACGTCTTCACGTCTTTTATTAGGTATACCTGAGTTGTATGTACATAATACCCTCTCTTAGTACATACAACAATTGTCTTGGGGAGACTTCGTATTACAGCACCGACTCTCTCCCCCACTTAAAACGGACTAATCATGGCCTTCCGCCTGTCCAACTCTCACGAGGTTTTCGCATTGCCGTATCGAAATACCTCTTAATGTAACCGACTTCTAAGAGCATCAGAAACATCTTATTATTGCGTACTAATTTGCACCTCTATAGGAAATCTAGAATCTAAGCATTTAGGCTGGGAACCACTACACTATTCTCTAGTGCTACCACTTAGCTTTATATCTTTCAGATGAGCAGCCACTAACTGGACGCCTTCATCACTTTTACTTTGCACTAGATATTGAATTAAATTATGTTACAATTTGGTGTATTCAAATGTACTGACAGACGCGCCATTGCGCTTTGTCTATGGTGATCTCTCTATGAGTTCGGTGTTCGGTGTTACCAGCCAGCATCACCTTATGCTATTAAGACTCGTTTGTTACACGTTTCGCCCTACTAATATTAATTTGACTTGTTTACCTTTTTACTTCGCGACCTACACGTCGCGACAAACAGTCAGGAAGTAATAAAACATCATTATCACCAAACTCATATTGATGATCAGAGGGGCAATTCTCGTATTTTTAACAACGTTCGCAATCTCATCTCAGTCTCAATCTGTCAAATCAAAAATTTTATAGCGTTTACAATGCGTTTCAACTAAGAATAGGAAAGTCAATGACCTCTAACTGTACACTGAAGCTAGAAATCTAAGGCTTGCAAAGTTTTGTAGTGTTATCCTTATCCATTTTAGTTCTGTTTTTGGAAATTGTTTTTGTTAAAATATGTCACTGACTTTGCAAATGTGTAAACGAGATGCTATTTTGCTAAATCTTCACAATATGGCGCAAGGTCATTCCTATTCTTAGTTGAAACGCACTGTACCTCAGAAGAACGACTAAGTCGTTCTTCTGAGGCGTTTACCTACATTTTTGACATTTGATTGACGCTGGCATGAGATTGTGAACGTTTTTAGGTACGAGAATCTGATCATACATAAACTCCTTTTGTGAAGTCTGTTAGAATGGAGGTTTTCAAGGAACCACTTTACAAACGCACCCGGCGATTTTATATACTAGCTATTTTTTTTTGGGTACAGACTACAGTACCGTGAAACCTGCTAACTTTGCCAACGGTTGCCGAGTTTGCCATAGCCAACTTCTGAGAGAAAAAGTGTAGTTATATCTTAATAACAGTTTTTTGTCATGTATTCATGACTTTATGGTAAAATTTATTAGTTAAATGGCAACATCGAATGAGATATGGCAACCCAGCTTGCTTTTGAGATGTAATTTTCGGCGGTTACTTTTTTCGAATGTTGGTGGCGGAAAACTTAGTGCCCCGGAACTTTTACAAAAACAAACGGGAAAGGCATTGCCTACGGAAGTACTTTTTTGATATTATGTTAGCATAATGCTCTTTATCTAAATAAAATTTGATTTACTGTGCTACAAGCTACCTGTAGTTCGCAATTGGTGTTGGTAAATTCAACAACCCCAAACACAACGTCTGTGATGGTGACTTTGCCATGTTTTGTTGGAGGTTAGGGCTGCCACAAAATTTCTTATGAATATTTTTATTAAATTATCGTTGTAAGTACCTAGTTATAATATAAGTAGGTAGGTACCCAGATATGAAATACACAGTGCATGTGCTTAAATGAAGGTTGTTTTACAAAAAGTACACAGGGTGGCTGGTAATTTCAAAAGCATTTTTTTGTTTTGGGTCAGGCTTCTCACCAGGCAAGATCGGAAGATTCTTCAAATTAAACATGTGAAGTGATTTAGTTATTTGCGCAAATACTGTATATTCTATTACATTTTTTTTATTTCCTTTTCCATCTATAATGTTGTTTCCATTGGAAATAGGTAATATTTAAGATCGTGGTAATTACTTCTTTTGACTTTCTTAAGTCCAGTAAATGGTCCAAAATGATTTTATGTTAATTTCATGAGCACCTTGTGTACAAAATATTAGGTACCTACCTACTTAACAACCTATATTAATGGATACCTAGTCCCAACAAATAATAGTGCGTGTTGATCGCATTACAACTGATTATATTTTTTTACTTTTATTTTTTTCTAACTACTATGAAAACATTTTTATTTGACAACCCTAACCCTAACTTCTTCTTACTATGAAATATTTTGGAAAGGTTGGTGAATTTGCCACCTTCTTAAGAGTTATATTGCCAGTGCTAAATAATATAAAGTTTGCACTTTTATTTTACTGGTTAAAGGAAGAGTGCAAATATATTATTTTTTAACCTCGTAAACTCCACTAATTTCATATGGCAAATTTACCAGAAGTGACAGCTGACTTTGCCATATTTGTTTTTATGCTTTTAATATTTTAATTTACAAAAATAAGATAGATATTTAGTAATAATATAAATTTTCATGAAATTTACTACGTCTAGGAGTAGGTTACTCATTATGTTTTCATATAATTATATTTTTTTAAAGTGAATCAAACTTTTTGACACATGAAAAAGTGGCAAAGTAAGCAGGTTTCACGGTAGACCCTTTCTAGTGTATCATTGAAAACAACAAAGTGCGCAATATAAAAGACGCCGAAAAAAAAAATTACATTACGAGTATTACTTTATATAGGTAGTGTATTATCTATGATTACGAGTACCATATTGACCTTGAAATCAAGGTCAATGATCCTGAGGCTTTCATCGTCTAATATATGAGACATTCACCGCCTCATCTAACCCAAATGATTCACCAAAAATAAGAGGGGATATGGCGCTCGGCGGCCGCTACCGGGGCACCGCTCGCTTCGCTCGCTCGCCGTCGCGCGTTAAGGGTCACTGTTCTAACCTAACCTAACCAAACCCAAATGATTCACCAGCAATAGAGGTAATGGTCACTATTCTAACCTAACCCAAATGATTCACCAATGTGAAGTTTCGGACGCGCGGGTGTGATAGTACAGTGAAGCCGGTTTTCAATTTGGCTGTTATTTTTTTTATCAGTCTTGTGGCCGGGTCGATCGATCAGGATAAGCTACGCTAGGCGCGGTTGGTCTGTGGATGGGTGACCATCTTTACGTACCAAGACCCTTCCGCCATTGGTCCCGGCTCTCAAATGTGGATCTTTGATAGTTGTTACGGGTTGCCAGAAGCCCATAAGTCTGACAACCAGTCTTACCACGGGGTATCATATTACATTACCCAGTAACTGGGTTTTGGAGATCACATAGGCAGTCACCCCATGTAAAATACTGTATTCACCTGCATCCGGTTAACCTGTCACATGCCAATTGGCAGACACAACAGATTTTTTATTGTTATCTGCACACCCGGGTGTCAATCGACGTTAGAGTTAAACTAGAAGCCGACCACAACATAGCTGGGGGAAAAACCTAGGCAGATGATGATGATTATAGTAATTTGTTGCAAAATCTATGTTTATTGAATTATAATATTTTGCACTGCAATTCTAATTATGTACAAACAACAAATGCACGAAACTGTTGAATTTATGAAATTATTATGTGAATCACAGGTTCCTTATCTACATCTACAATACTGATAAGTTTTAAGTAGGTGTACGCCTTTGATAAGGCAACACACAAAGTACTGTTTACTTATCTAAAAAGTGGTAAATCATAGAATATTGAAGAAATACATATATTTATTATTTCTTACAGAATACAAAACAACTAAGATTATGATATTACATACACTTTGCATACAACATCAAGCTGGTTTACTGTCAAGATCCAATTAGTAACTGGACCTTGGATGCCGTGCAACACAAGCGCAAAGTTGGTCCCAACTGCCGTTAAAATTAGTAATCTTTGAAAATGCATTATAAACATATTGTTAAGACATAAGTATCTAAATAATATAGTATGATCAATACCAACCAACAGAAAGTGCTAATTACATATTAAAATAAATTAAAAACTAAATGGTTTTGTGCCTTAGCACTTCTTTCACATTATGCATACTACAAAATCCAATCCTGAACTGTTTATGTAATTAATGATTAAACCAAACAGCAGCATAATGTGAAATATGTTTTGTAATAGTTTATACAAGTGCAACCAAATCTGGCTTTGAATAACATATTTTATCTAACTTAATATTATATTAATTTTGCAACAGGATTACATAGGGCCTTCCCTCATGAAGCAACAAGAACATTCACATTAAAGTTTCATTACACATTTAATTTGTGCAGTTAAATATCAGTTCTTTGTGTCAACACCCAAATCAGCTGTTAAAGTAGGCTTTACAATATTATAATAATCTTTTACATTTAATACTACCCATCACAAAGTGATTCTGTACAAAAGTTGGCCACTTTACAATTACATATTTAAAACTGATGTATAGTTAAAGATTTCTATTTATTTTCATTTTAGAAGTATAACAATTTGTAAAGAAGTCTTTTATGAGTGAATTAAATTCACTTAAACAGTATATCAACAGTTAGGTACTATTTTAATACAATTTATAGAAAAATATCAAAACATTTATCAAGGTGTAAATCTTATACTATGAATATGATGTGTGCGTTGGTTAATCGTTTCAAATACAAAATATAGATTTCTTACATACTGTTCAGTCGCATTTTACCATAAAACTCGCGGTTTTTAGTACAGAGCAGCATAAATAAGTATCCATATCAAAGGTTTACAAGTTTGCTTGATGATTATCGCCCTGCGGGTGGAGCTTCGGTGACAGGAGCGGGGGCGGGCGCAGGCGCGGGTGCGCTCGAACCGCCGGACGTTGCCCACACAATGATTATGATAAGTAGAACTGCCCCAATAGCACCGATAATTAACATCATCTTTAGATTCTGCCACCAATACTTTCGTTTCAGTTTGCCAGCCTGCTGTTCGAACTGCGCTGCTCCATGCTGTAAAGCATCTGCACGATTGTCTAGTTCGGACAACTTTTGGTCCCTCTCCAAAACTTTCTCGACATTAACGCGCATAATGCCAACCACTTCATCGACTTTGGCTTGAGTCTGAGCCAAACGCTTATCGCTTACTCTAGGCCCTGAGCTTCCTCCTTGGTCTTCCATTTTGAGAGATTGTTTTGAACTTTGTACAAATTACACTGAAAAGTTTCACACTTCAATAACTAGATTATATACTATCAAAACTGAGTCTGTGATTCAGTTCAATAACGTAAATATGGCGAAGGCACGGGGAATTAAAATTTTCGACTCGAATTGAATGACAGAAGAAAGAACAATCAGCGTGACACATTCATGACGACATAACATGATTACGTTTACAAATCAGATTGAATTGACTGGCCAATCAGCCAACGTTCATGATTTTTGTTTTGCTTGTGATTGGTCAGTTCTGTGCTGTTTTGTATTTTTCTGTATTTTTGTATCTCTATGTAGTCTGTGGCGGTCTACCAAGTTTACAACTTGTCTTCTCTATGAACATTAAAATTGTTTTTGTTTATGGTTTAAAAATGTGGTTGAAGTGTTGCCAGCAGAATTGACTAATGGGTTAACCCTGTTTAATGTTTTGTGTTTCGAACGAAGACCCTGATAAATATGTGTACGCACGGCTACAGATCAAGCTATACATTTCTAGTTGATCTCGCATTGTATAGCATTTCCTTACAATGAGAGGTCACTGTAAACTGGAAATGTATAGCTTGATGTGTAGCCGTGTGTACGACTTGGACTGTAGCAATAACAAAAGACAGGCTAAAGAAAAGGTAAGCGAGTACCACTGGTAAAAAAGGATCATCTTTTCTCATCTGCCTTTTTCCAACTGTGTTGAGGTCAGCACCCAGTCCAACCGGATGCAGCTGAATTCATACCATTTTGCATGGAGCGACTGCCTATCTGAAGGACAATTATCGTACATACCTAAAAACGTTCAAATTCAAGTCGCAATCTCATGCCAGTGACAATCAAATGTCAAAAATGTAGGTAAACGGAACTTTACAATTTTTGACAGATTGAGACTGACTTGAGAAGGCTCAGACCTCCACAACCACAACCCAGTTACTGGTTAATACGATACCCCTTGCCCCTTGGTAAGACTGGTTGTTGACTTTCGGGCGATCCGTAACGGGTTAATTCCTGAGAAATATCGACAAGTTTTTCGAAAAAAAAAGAGTTGTTTCAGAATTTTTTACGACTAGCTCTAGTAGAAACATAATATATTGTCTTAGAGCATTTAACTATGGAGATGGCAAGCAGCGAATCACCGAACAATATTTTCTGCCACTTTATGCGGGGGGCGAGGAAAACACATACAGCACACTACAAAAATTTGACAGTGCTAGTGATGTGACACAAACAATGAGTGATATTTCATTACATGAATGAATGAATAAATGTTCATTAATTTTAATTTCTTGTATGTATACGCACGGCTACAGATCACGCTATACAGGGTTATTGGTAAAACACCAGCAACCTCTTTAGGGGTCATTGTACTCATCATTATGAACAACTTTTAATGAGGGACCAAACCTGAAATCGCGAAAAAAAATCAGCTGCTCCCTACATTTTGACGAGTTTGATGTAGATAAAAATGTACTGAACAGCTGATTTCGTGTTTGGGCCCATAGTAAAACTTGTTCATAATGATGAATACAATGACCCTTTAAGAGGTTGCTGGTGTTTTACCAATAACCCTGTATATTTCCAGTATAAGCTGATCTCGCATTGTATAGGAATTCCTTATAATTAGAGATCAGTGTAAACTGGAAATGTATATAGCTTGATGTGTAGTCGTGTGTACCTACACAAAAATACGCAATATGATTAATGCCTGCGAAACTACGTAGGTAGCCAGTAATGACCAAAAAATTTATAGTGCTTTAGAAAAAGAACGATTGTATTTATTTATAGAGTCAAATATTTTTTCAAATAACATATTGCTGGACTGGTCGATTCAGTAAAAATCTCACCGTGAAAACTTAGGTGAAGTGAGTTTGTTTTTGCTAGGAATTGACACTATTGCCAGCTCACTCCACGCTCACTTCAACTAAGTTTTCACGGTGAGATGGTTACAGAATCGCACTGCAGTGCCTTTCCCTATCATTCTGCATTTAGGGTCGGCAATTCGGGATACATACTGAGCCCCGTTTTATAATGCGGGCTTATTGTAGGTATACGTGTCAAAAAAGTAGGAAGTGTAGACTATAAATAATAAAACAACACAGCCAATTTTATTATTTCATTAAAAATAACACTTTTATTTTTATTTATTTATTATTTATTAAAACTTTATGCACAAGTAAAAAAATACTGTACAAAGGCGAACTTAATGCCTGAGGCATTTTCTACCAGTCAACCTTAGGGTGATGCAGAGACAAAACATGGTAGGTGCAACACAAGGGATAGATAACTGGCAAAAGAATAAATACACGTCTTTTACCCGTTCGGTTTCTTTTTTTTTACAACTATTTGAGTTCGGTGTTTACTAGCTAACTAATTAAATAAACTAAATGAGGTGTTTGATATTTTAGTAGGAAAACATGCGGGTGTTTCATAGCCATAGTCTAGTTCATAGCGGCTTCATAGCCATGGGCTAGTTCATAGTGGCTTCATAGCCATAGCCTACTTCAATGACATTAAACATCTAGACGTTGCCATGATTACAGTGTGAAGCGTGGAAGTGAGACACATATATACGAAATTTTATTATTATCTCCTCACCGCTGTCACTGTGGCGAAGTTGTCAACAGCCTCGGACACCACGGCCTGTCTTGCAGCCGAATTGCGGGTCGCTAAGCGCGGCACGCTAACATCAATGACATCATCCGACGAGCCCTTGTCACCGTCGGCGTTCCAGCTGTATTAGAACCCAATGGCTTGGCACACGACGATGGCAAGAGACCGGACGGCATGTCATTATTTCCATGAAAGGTGGGTAGGCCTTTAGTGTGGGACGCTACGTGTGTCGATACTCTTGCGCCATCCCACCTTCATGGCTCGGCGTGCTGTGCTGACACTGCTGCTGCGGCTGCGGAAAACCTCAAGCGGCGGAAGTATAATAACCTTATCGGTAATTATATTTTTGAGCGGTTTGGGGTTTGAAAGCGGTGGAATAATTATTAAATTATTCCACCGCGGATAATTTTTTTTCAAATTTCATGAGCTGCAAAAACTCACATTCGAAACCAACTAACTGTTATTTTTTAATAGCCTAAGCCTACAAAAGAAAAGAATTTAAATCGACTCACAAAGAACTGAAATTAATATTTTACAAATAATATTTTTTTTAATTTCAACCTGACTTATCCAGATACATTCACAAAAAAAAAACTGAACTATGTTTACTGAACATACCTCAGAACAATAACAAAGCATAGAAGGAAGGCTAAAAACAGAATTCTGTAACTACCTTTGTTCCCGTTCTATTATTAGGTACGATAAAGGTACGATAAAGGATGTGGGAAAGAGATGAATGTTTTACTCTTTGTTTTACTTTCTTGGCATGGTCACAAGATCAATTGTCATTTGGTTAAAAAAGTTATAGTATGACGCTGCCAAATTTGATAGTACTTTGTTTCAATGTCTGACAGTTCGTTCATTGAACTACCTGACTTATTCGCGTGTTCATTGTTTACGTGTTTGTCGTAATCTTCCCTGGTTTTGCGATGTTTTAATAATATTTCTACTGTTAGATTGCATGAATTCTTTGTTTAACTACAAGCAGTGAGTGTGTGGACGCTGTGGAGCAATTTCTTGTGTGGTTGGGGGCTGCCAGTCCCATTCATAGCGAAAATAAAATGAACAATAAATATTGACCTTCCATCGGTAAGTTTTTGCTCAATTTCTTGTTGCATATGATCAGATAAACGAATATAAATACATAACAAATATTGCTGTGTCACTATATAGCTGAAACCAGTCGTAATATTTATTCCAATAGAAGTTATTAGCGAATATTCGGAAATTGTTTTGGGGTTATCTTGATCAGCCATAGTGACGTAAATAATGTTGTCGATACTTTTCTTTTACAGATTTCCTAGACGATGTGAAAAAAAAAATGGATAAATTGTATTGGTAGACGAAATTGGACTCAGCCACATAATATGCTCCAAGCATTTTACTTTGTATTCATTTGGTAATGAACCTATGAAATGGATGTAGCATGTTCTTTAAGTCGTCACTTAGAGAACATGCTGTTCCTACATTATTTGTTATGGATAGAACAGATGAAATAGTCTGATATACAGGATGAATTTTTTATCATGCACCAAATTGAAATGGGAGATTTTACTCATCATTATGAACAACTTTTACTATGGGACCAAACCTGAAATCGCGAAAAAAAAATCAGCTGTTCAGTACATTTTGACGAGTTTGATGTAGATAAATGTACTGAGCAGCTGATTTTTTTTCGCGATTTCAGGTTTGTTTCCATAGTAAAAGTTGTTCATAATGATGAGTACAATCTCCCATTTCGATTTGGTGCATGATAAAAAAATCATCCAGTATTATGATATAATTAAGGTATTTTATTGGCAATAAATAGTATCCCGTTCAAATTAAAACTTGATTTATTACATTACAGGAAATACTTATGGAAGTCTGCGAAGAAGGACATAGCGCAGTACTGCAAATTAAAAGAACCGCTCACCATCAACAGCACATGAAGATCTAACATGAAGACAGGTATAACATTTCAGAAATATGTTCACTTGATATATGCGATACAATGATATTATATTAAAAATATCATTGATGCGATATTATTCTTCTAATTATCCCAGTCGGAAATATAATCGTGTGCAAATTTATTTATTTATTTTTAGTAAAAAAATACGTAATTGTAGGATCCCGTAGCAATGGAAGTTGAAACAGGACCTAGTACATCGGTACAGATTAATGAATCGCCACTGATATTGACATCTCGTGAAATCATCTCACATCAGTCAGGTAAGACATACAAATAAAACTATTTACCTAAATAAAAATGACGATAAAAAATCTTACATAAATTTTATTGAGAACTGTTCGTTTTAGGAATCCTTGACACAGATGACAATAACAAATTCAGAAATAATTGGATTCCATCCCGATTCAAGAAGACTGCGCTTTTGGCGAGTTCCTGGTCGCCAGAGCCGACTCCAGAATCCTCAGGAAGTTCATCCGTATTATGGTGTGGGCTGGAATTCGCGTAACAGATTATTAAAGTTGCTAGGCATTTTATTTTTTTATTTAAAATATTATCTGGTCGTTATTTATTTTTTTATGTACGAAAAGTTTTTGTCGCTTTGGTACCATTTTGAATTTTCATAATAAATTTTATTTTTTCACTAACAACCATTTTATTTAATCAAATAATTCAAATCTCTGTTAAATTACGATTCTACTGATTTAAAATAATGTGTTACATAAAAAGTATTAAAATAAAAATTATTAGGTACTTTGAATACCCTTGTTCCCTAGACTTTGTTGAGTAGACTATGATGTAATCTGAAATTCAAATAAATATGAGAAAGTAAGTTGCTAAAAACATTTGCAAAACCGAATGTCTCCCACTTCTTTTCAATAAACTCATCAGTTATTATGGCAATTAAATACATTCTGGTTTAGCCGGGTCAGATTTAATACATGAAGAGCTGTCGGGAACCAAGGAAGACTTTGGTGATGATGATGACGAACTATTTAGTTCATACTTAAAGTATTGTTTCATTTTGAACGAATATATTAAGTATTGGGATCATAAGTATGCTTAGTTACTTCAAAATTTTTGGTACACACGGCTACAGATCAAGCTATACATTTCCAGTATAAGCTGATCTCGCATTGTAAAGGATTTCCTTACAATGAGCGGTCAGTGTAAACTGGAAATGTATAGCTTGATGTGTAGCCGTGCGTACCTATGGTTATTATTCTTGGCAGTATAAGAAAGAATGTTATTGTAAATTCTATCGACGTTGAAATTTAGTGGGTACATCACTAGTCGAAATAAAATGAATGACAACCTACAAAATTTCGAAACGTCTTCTGTATACGTGTCCTTCTTTAACATCATAGCGGCTCCATAAGTCAAAATGAAACAAATATATTGAGTTCAGTTGCTATTTAAACACTACTTCTATGCTTTGTTATTGTTCTGAGGAACATACTGACTGAAAAAATCTATCAATCATTCATTCACGTTGTCCCTGCACTATGCAAATTCCTTTAATTCCTTCCTGTACTACGTTTGCGCTACCAACGTACCACTGTATTTTTCTATCGTAATGTCAACAACGATTATTTCGACATTGTACTTAAATAAAAGTATTTGAATGTGTAGTGTATGTAGATATCACTATATCGCAATACGAGCCGATGACAGTATTGTGACGTTGCCTCAGACGCGTACGTCGCTCGGTTATAAATACCGGTCCGAGTGGTGGGGCGATCAGTCGTGTTCGGACTGTCCGCCTGAGCGGTGGTGCGTTGGTGAGTCAACTATTAGTGTTGTGATATGTGCATATTCTACATTGGCGACGAGGAGGAAACCGTGAGTTTTTATATTTTATTATACAAATTATAATATTATATAAATGTAATAATGACGATTATTCATGTTAAAAAAAATATATAAAAAAACTATTAAGAGGAACATGACGACTGTTATTTCCCTTTAATGGATGGAAAAAATATAATCTCCTACAGATAGATAATTAAATAATATATTTCGGAAGGAAATATACAAAATATTGTTACATTTCAAACAAAGACATTAAATATTACTTAACAATAGACGGGACAAAGCGAACAAAATCGTAATGCAATACTTATGTCCTAGTGGTCAAAAGTCGCTCAGTCTTGTGTGATACGCCTGCAGGTCACGTCATATTCGTGTCCACCAAATGAAAATTAGTTTTGAAGAAAATATGCCGAATTATACATTGTGGTATTGCAACCTTGTAGTTATGAAATGACTTGATTCAACTACGGTTTATTTTCGTTACTATTTTATAATTTATCGAGTATTGAGATAAATTAAATAATTTTCTATCTGACGGTTGCTAAATCAAAGGTTGGTGTCGGTAAAAGTGTACAAGTATTCATGTCATACCTGGCTATTATGTGATTTTGCCGTACGAGTATTATGCTAGATGGCGTCACTGAGACTTGGCATTAACAGTTTTTATGTGACATTTCTTCTGATAGCCTCTCTATAGTATCTTAAATCTCTTTGATTTCAAACGTCAAATTATGAATATAAATACGTTAGAGTTTTTCATTAGAAATGAAAGGAGGTAAATAAAAGGAGAAGACTGAAACAATAAATGGTTCATAACTATTTAAATACTATCTTGTTTATTGAGGAAAAAAATTGTGGTTTAATTATTTAAACATAAGATCACGCTTATGTGCCCTAAAGGGATAGGCAGAGATGTGTGATGCAACCACGTTTCACCAGTAACGTTGGGCATGTCTGTTGCCATTAAACGGACTACAGTTCAGACTCCGGTATGTTATTGGGAGGTTCGTGATGGAGAAACTAAGTGACGCTGCCCGACCTGAGAGTCGAACCCGGGACCACATGCTTAGTTATTTGAAATATGCTATATGATTAGTTGAAGAAACACATACTAAAGTTCTCTCCATAGTATCAACCATAGCTAAAAAGCAGAGATGAAGACAACAGTAAACACGACACATCTTCAAGTAAAACAGAACCCATTAGAGGTATTTCCAAGTCTGGAAAGTTTTGGAAATCTAAAAAAGAAAAGTTTAAAACTAAGGAACTCAAGCATACTTTTGAAAAGGAAAAAAAAAGCATTACGCCAAAAGTTATAGTAAACAAACGAGCTATCTAAACAAATGTTAGCTGAATTGAAACAAAAATAAGGAAACGCGGCGACAGTATTTACAACGTGCAGAAGAAAACAAACATAAAACTGAACTATTACAAGTTATTAAAAATATAACTAAACTGAAAAAAATAAGGAAGAAACAGTTGAGATTTATTAAGAAAAGAGATAACCAAACAAATGTAATACGACGCGAAGGATACCTTGCTTATGCACTCCACACTACGTCAATCCTGTCTCGTTGTCCTTGGGTGGTATTACCATATGAAAATGTGCAAAATGCGCGCAATGCGAAATAGCAGTAGAACATTTCTACTGGTCATTAAATTGACAGTTGTCGGGAAATGACAGTGGTAGCAGTAGAACCTAGCTACTGGTCATTAAATTGACAAGTCATCTAGAATGACGGTAACTGCAGTAGAATAAATCTACTGGTCATTAAATTGACAAGTCATCTAGAATGACGGTAACTGCAGTAGAATATATCTACTGGTCATTAAATTGACAAGTCATCAGAGTATGACGCTAACGGCAGTAGAATATATCTACTGGTCATTAAATTGACAAGTCATCAGAGAACGACGGTATTAACAGTAGAATATACCTACTGGTCATTAATTGACAGTTATCAAAAAGAAAAATAGGTAAATAATTGACAGTTATCAAAAAGAAAAATAGGTAAAATAGTGGTACTCTTTAAGTACATACTGGTCATTAAACAGTGAGGAGCTCGTGGCTAGGTAATAATAGCCGCAAGGGTCGATGTATCAGGTTAAGCTACGCTTGCCGGGGTTGATCCGTGGATGGGTGACCATCTAGACATACCGAGACTCCACCGTGCCTCGGAAAGCATGTGATGGCATCTACATCGCCACATATGAACTACGCATCAATGACATGACGTCACGCAAACCTGCATCGCGCAATTAGAGTTTACCACGCGATTAGCATATATACAACGTCCCGACATCAACCGTCGGGCAGCAGCCCACCAAGACACAACATCCGTCTGGTCGGAGGATCCTACCTTTTCTATGGAGAATGAGTGAACTTTACACCCTGTTCCTCATGCCTCCAAACTGGTGACCCCGACGTGATTTGAACACGCAACCTTCTGATCTCCCTTTTCAATGGAGGATGAGTGAACTTTACACCCTGTTCCTCATACCTCTAAATTGGTGACCCCGAGCATGAACGTCAGCGCAGCCTTCGTGCAACTACATCAGCGTGACGTCATCAGCATCACTTCTTCAAACTTTCGAGCGGCGAGTCACACAGCCAGCCAGCATCCACGGCTTCAACAGGTATCCTGACCACCAGCATGCAGCGGAAGCGCATTCTTGGTCATCACCTTCAGCCTCAACCCAGAGCTGTACACTCCGACTCACTGGAGCATAACGCAGCGCAGCGTTAAGCCGTTGGTCCCGGCTGTCATTCATGGATCTTTGACAGTCGTTACGGGTCGTCCGTCAGAAGCCCGAAAGTCTGACAACCAGTCTTACCAATGGGTATCGTATTACCCAGTAACTGGGTTGTGGAGGTCAGATAGGCGGCTGCTCCATGTAAAATACTGATATTCAGCTGCATCCAGTTAGACTGCAAGCCGATTCCAACATACTTGGGAAAAGGCTAGGCAGATTATCAGTCATTTAAGGAACCATTTAACAGAACCATTTAAGTTTTGCAGACGACATTGTCTTATTGAAAAAAGACCCACATAATCTAAGGAAAATGATGGAAGACCTAAAGCAACAAAGTGAGAAAATCGGATTCTACATGAACATAAACAAGACCAAATTACTTGCTAACCGCGAAGTGCGTAGAAGAGTATATTTACCTAAGACAAATCATGTCTCACAGAGACCAATCTACCAACGAAATAAACAAAAGAATAGCCAATAAGCTGGAAAAAATACTGGTCTCTAAAGGAAGTAATGAAATCCACTGAAACAAGCACATAGATTAAACAGAAAGTTTTACCTGCATTCTCCCCTACCTGACCTGAAACCTGGTCCCTCACTAAACTTCACAGGGACAGTCTAGTACACTGCCAAAGAGCCATGGAGAAGATTTGAGTTAAAAAGCAGGACAGGAAAAGAAACACCTGCATAAGATCAAAAGCTAGAGTAACAGACGTGCTAGTAAAGATAGATCAACTAAAGTGGACATGGACAGGCCATATACTGCGAAGTAGTCAAGAAAAATAGAGTAAAATAATCACTGAATGGTACCATGAAATGGCAAAAGGAATAGAGGAAGGCAATGGGAGGATGAGTTAAGATTAACAGCCGGTCCTAACTGGAGAAGAGCGGTTAGGTATAGAAAGCAATGGCAGATGTTAGAGGAAGCCTATGCCAAGAGGCACACTGAACTGAGAGACAATCTGTAAAGCACTACAATATTTTTAGATTAGTCTTAAAAGTTCAGGATGAAAGGCTTGTTGATTGATTGATTGATTTAATTAACAAATGTTTTAACTTTGTAGGCAAATAATTAATTTATTGGTAAGGCTAATGGACCAGCAGCAATATTATTTAGCCAATGAACTGGCTACTAACAATGTGTGGTGCAGTGTGTGAAGGGTGAAAATACCACCTTATGGTTAAAGTGATTTTCTTTGTAAGCAAGCGCCTTTACAAAGAAAATCTAAACTATAAGCGAAGCTATGAAAACCCTCATGATTGTGTGAGTATCCCTGATCACCAAGTCCCTTGAGAATTAGATGTTATAGTTGAGAACAGTGGTATTAAACCACTTCTACTTAGAATGGCTGGGCCACTCATACTCAAAATTTTCGACCACACCTCATGTACAGTAAGCACATGGGCGAAGGGTCTCTCTTGACTGTACCTCATGAGCAATGTTGGCCGTGTTATAACACGTACAGAACAACATAGTTATCATCAATAATCAAGATATAATATCAATTAGCTTGCATGAACATTGTAGTCAGACTATCATTCACAAGAAAGAAAAGAAAGAAGGAAGGAAATATATTAAACAAAGTACACAGGAAATTATATTGATTACAATGGGGTAAAAATATAAAGCAATTACTTGTATTAATTGATTAAAAAACTGATTTGATAAAGATGCCTAAATTGGGTAAGTAAATGCCTAATTTAGTTACTAAATAGATAAGTGATCCACTACAGAAAAGTATAAGTAATATCATGCAGACTGAACCAATGTTGAATGTATATGCTGTTGGTGTTCTTTAATAAATAAAGACTAGGTACTTGTAACTTAATACATACTATGTAGGTGATAAATATAAAAACGTATCACTTCTTCCTAAAGGTCCTTATTATTTAATGCAGGGGAGATTTAATACAGAAATAAAATAAATTAAAATAAGGAAGGGATGTAGTGTATGTAGATATCACTATATCGCAATACGAGCCGATGACAGTATTGTGACGTTGCCTCAGACGCGTACGTCGCTCGGTTATAAATACCGGTCCGAGTGGTGGGGCGATCAGTCGTGTTCGGACTGTCCGCCTGAGCGGTGGTGCGTTGGTGAGTCAACTATTAGTGTTGTGATATGTGCATATTCTACAGAATGTATTATTTATACTAACATGTGGTAAGAAACACCATGGTTTCGCAAATTTGAAGTGGCAGATCGCTTTTCGCACGAGGAAACTGCACAATTCACCATTTTTTGGGAGCACTTTCTTGCGACACAATACGATACACAATGACAGCTGTCGCCAAATGAATTAGTTTTATATAACGTGCATGGCCAAGTTTGACAGTTGCTAGTTAAAATATCTGGAATGATAATTTAGTACGGCAACATTAATTGTCGTGATAAAATTTTTTTCTTGCGCTGTCAGTTCTGGTTTCAGGTGTTGAATTTTTGTCGCCGGTATTATATTTTAGTGTTTCAAATAAACAGCCTAAAGAAAAGCCAAAATGGTAAGAAGTAATGTATTATTTACGATAGTACCAACAGTTTTTAGTATTTCAGTTACCGAGAACTTCAAAGAATAGTGATTAATCTAGAAATGTTCGAGCCGTTGTTCTTGTCGCACGTGTGTCTTGATCACATGAAATTATTGTGCAGGTGTCACTGAATCCCATCAGAATTTTGAAAAATGAAGCTGAAGAAGAAAAGGCCGAAGTGGCTCGTATGTCCAGCTTCATCGGTGCCATCGCCATTGGAGATTTGGTGAAAAGTACTTTGGGACCTAAGGGAATGGACAAAATTCTGGTTTCTTGTGGGAGAAATGCTGGACAGGTAAATGTTTCATATTCTTACTTATTTAACAATACTTTATTGAAATTGAAAAAGCTTGTTGAGTGTGAGCTTGAAGTTCTAATAGATTGGCTATATTTTGTAGGTTGAGGTTACAAATGACGGCGCTACTATTTTGAAATCCATTGGTGTTGATAACCCAGCAGCAAAAATTTTAGTGGACATGTCAAAAGTACAAGATGAGGAAGTTGGAGATGGAACCACATCTGTAACTGTATTGGGTAGGTAACACATTTTTGTTTTAGTATATATAGTATAGTAGTAGACGAAAGAAGTTATTCTTAAACAGAGTACAAAAGTTTGCATGAACCATAGTTACCTGAATTCTTGTCAAATATTCAGCATCACATGAAGTGATAGCAATAAAAAAATACAGACATTTATGTGACATATTTTGATTCTTGCAATTAAATCAAAACCATACTTCCGTATTTCCGTAATTCGGGTACTTTCCATTGACCTAGAATCATGAAATTTGGCAAGAAGCAAGGTACAATTATAGGAAACAGTCAGAAAAAACGTTAACTTGTAATTTTATACATATAAAATATTTTTTTGGGATTACAAACTTAAATTTGCAGGAGAATTGACCATGATGTATATCAATATACTTATATGTAGTTTGTTTTTGCGAAAAATTCTTATTGGAACCCTTCATTGTGCGTGATCCATCACACACTTGGACGGTTTAATTTTTTTTATTATAATAGGTATACTTTTAAATAGTTTGTGAGTTAATTTAGTATTTATAAGAAGTTTATCCATTGTATATTTATTATTATCACCTTAATTAAACAATTAACATGTAACATGTTATATGTTCAGCAATAAACAAATTATTTACATCCATTTTAGCGGCTGAACTGCTTCGTGAAGCTGAGAAGCTTGTTGAACAGAAGCTTCACCCACAGACAATCATTGCTGGATGGCGTATTGCTGTAGATGCTGCTAAAAAAGCTCTCTCCGATTCTAGCTTTGACCATGAGAAGAGTTTCAATGAGGCTGCCCTGCGTGAGGACCTTGAGAACATTGCTCGCACAACATTGAGCTCTAAAATTCTTTCTAACCACAAAGAGTGAGTAAATTATGAAACAATTAGTTATGAAGTAAATAAAAAAAGTCTAATACAAAAGCAGACAAGCAGACAGTGGAGATCTTTCATGAACCATGGTTTTTTTATAAAAAAAAAAATAATAATTTCAGGCACTTCACAAAGTTGGCGGTAGATGCAGTACTCCGTCTCAAAGGCTCCGGCAACTTGAAGGCTATCCAGATTATCAAAATCTCTGGTGGTCTGCTGGAGGAGTCTTTCCTGGATGAAGGTTTCCTCTTAAATAAGAAGGTAGATAACTACAATGAGTCCTAATAACTTATTTCATTGTCTGTCCTTGCATAAACTTCATAAAGGAAAATTGAGAAAACTAGTGTCCAGACTAGTCTCATTTTGGTGACACCTTTCTGTCCTGCCAAATGTGTGTCAGCTACTCATTGCAGCTTTGGCCATTGTGAGTCCATCTCTTGATCTTTCTTTCGCTTCCTCCCTGGTCAGTAAGTAGCGATCCGAGTTATATAAACTTGCTGACAAATTGTAGATCTGCGAGCTCTCCTATTCTGGAGAGTTGACCGGTTCTGTTGATGAGCATGACTTTTGTATTGACTTGTTGATGTGACAACCCTAACACAGTTTTTTAAAAATCGTTTTTTTCGAAATTTACGCCTGAGTAGAATCCAGTATTTTAGTGGGTGTTATACCGTAGCTAAGGGCATATTTTAGTCCTGGATAAAGGTTCTACTTCGGTGTAGAAAAATTATAAAAGAATAAATATGCAATTAGATAAAACATTTTTTTTTGCGAATTTTGTTATCATTATTGATTAACTAAAAACTGAATAAAATACGCCTAGAAGTGCTTCATATACCTGCGAAACATCAACATTCAACTGTGTACCTATAGATTTTTTTGAGCAAATTAATTTCAGTCATTTTACCACTAAGGTCACAAACTACTTTGTAAAGTATTACTTATACTATTTTTAATTATTGTGAATGTGAAGACTACGTGGATCATTGTTTTTTATTTATTTTATCCTTTTCTCAGTTTTAGTTATAGTCTGACAGTTTGAGTAATTTATGCGGCCTACCCAAATGTCTTTTCTTTGGTATTGTTCGTCGAATCGTTAAGCTCCTTAAGTTTTGAGTTGAGCTGCACGATTACTGACAAATGCGTGCACTGACTGGACAGGTCCACTCAATCTGTGTGGTTCTTTCATCAAAAGACCATTTCAGACTGCAATCTACATGGTCTTCACATGATCTGACCAAGATTATGTCTGGACTTTAAAAGAGACTGTGACCTCTGAGTTTGTTTCGGCGTTTCTTCTCAGAGTAGTCAGATAGGAAACGTCGAACTCATCTAGTTTAAAAAAAATATGTTTGACGTGTAAAAGTGTTTGTACAAACCTACTTACAGAAAATAAATCATTTATCATTTATCATTTAACTGTATTTAGCAAAACAAAAAAAAAAACATTCGAAATTGACACATGGGTATTCTACTCGTGCATTTGTAGTGAAAATTCCAGCAGAATTATTCAATAAAAATAGGATGTCTTTTTTTGAGCTATAAAATACTGTGTGTGAGCGTCAACGTTTCGGCTCTGTAAGTCATAACAGGCAGGACGCGAAGACTGGGCTCTATGGAATACGCAATGAAAAGATTCAACAAAGATTTCCAAAAGCTGCCGAACCCACCTGAATTCTTCTGAAAAATAGATTCCCAAAACAAAAAAAAAAATTAAATGTGTGTAATTTATGTACTATGTGTATTGTGTGTAATTTAGTTGGATGCTTTCAAAGTTTCTTTTATCTAGAACATTCCATTTGACCCAGACACTTGTTAAATCATAATTTTTAACTTATCAGGTGGGAGTGCACCAACCTAAGCGCATTGAGAACGCCAGCATCCTGATTGCCAACACACCCATGGACACAGACAAGATCAAAGTGTTTGGATCTACCATCAAAGTGGACTCTATGGCCAAGATTGCAGAACTCGAAGTTGCTGAGAAGGAAAAGATGAAGGACAAAGTCAACAAGATCATGGCTCACAAATGCAATGTCTTTATCAACAGGTAATTGGTGATTCTTAATAGTCTTTAGTCCGTTTCGTATGGGGTCGCGGCATTATGCTGAGCGGTAGCCGTTTTGCATAGATGTGACGCATATTCTCCCCAAACTTGTTTTATAATTTGTTATTTTATTTTGTTGTTCTTTGCGTCATGTTTACCGCAAATAAACGTATTTTCTTTCTTTCTTTATTATGTTATGCTGCATTTTTCTAAAGGGCCATTTAGATGGAGAGAGTTTCTCGACTCGAAGATACTATTATCGAAAGAACATTTAAAACGTCTCTTTGTATAAACATTCACGATTGCCGCCCTGCCCCTTTGTTCGACAATTGCCTCGCAACAGAATATATCTGTCTCCGTGTAACTACAAAGCGAGAATTGTATTTCGAGTTTTTGTGCCAGTCGCTACCATGAGTGCAGTGCGCGAGAGTGTTTTAATTATAGGTATCTGCTCTTTTAAGACAAGAATTAATAAAACGAAAAGGGGAAAAAGATGTTGGGTTAAAAAATGGATAGCGAGAAGAAACACTTTTGGAGCATCTAATATTTTGTGTCTTGAATTACAATAATTGGAAGATGAAGAGACATTCAAAAATATTTCAATGAACTTAACATTATCAGCAGTACCAAATTTAAATGATTTTTGTGTCATTTTGAGAACAATACCGTAGTAATCACTGAACTCGTATGGCAAATCTCGCACTCAAAAGAGGTTCAAACTGATTTGTATGATACTCGTATGAACTTGATAAAATGTCATACGAGATCGTGTATAGACCAAGTCGAGAACTCGTAAGCAACAATCTTCTTACTTTAAATTTCGCTGTGTAAACAGTCGCAGTAATTTATCGCCAGCGATAAATTACTTGCGAATCTCGTATGACATAATCGTAGGCGAGAATTTAGTTCTTGCCTGTATGTAAACATACGATACATACGATAGTCTTTTGGCGATTATTGCTTGCGATAGTAGCGTACGATTTTTCGCCAAGAAACGTTCGAGAAACTCTTTCCATCTAAATGGCCCTTAAGCCTAAAAATATTTCATGGAACAATGATAAGTAAATTTTTTCAACAAATCTATTATGACTCCCGCGAAGGTAACAACACACTTACGACGTGTTTCATTATCTCAAAAAGTTCGGATCAATTTGATAAAGGAACAGCCTTTGTCCTGTTCTGGTTGCACATCACACTGTGTGAAACATTATGTCACAGACCAGTCACAGTATGCCAATATGAAACAGAACTTGTCCTTTTTTGTGTTCTTTCTTTGTTTACCGCAAATAAACGTATTTTATTTCATAATTCTTTCAAACAATAGTGCGGCATTACAGAAATGAATGCCTTACTATCAGTATTCCCACTATAACATTCATATTTTTACCAGGCAACTTATCTACAACTACCCTGAGCAGCTGTTTGCTGATGCCGGCGTCATGGCGATTGAGCACGCTGATTTCGACGGTATTGAGCGACTGGCCCTCGTGACCGGAGGCGAAATAGCATCCACATTCGATTCACCTGACAGAGTCAAACTGGGACACTGCAAAGTTATTGAACAGGTAATATTTGTGTTTGTATGCAGTTGCATAATTACTTGCAAAACTATCACTTACCTGATAATATATCATAATCAGACCCTAATGTTCCTACTGCTGGGACACAGGCCTCCCCACGGTCAGAGGGAGTGGGCTGTAATACACCACGCGGGCCCAGTGCGGGTGGGCAGATGTCACAAATGTCTTCGATTTTTTTTTGTTCTAGGACATGCTGCTTTCCTCACGATGATTTCCTTCGGCATTTTTGAGAGCAGTGTTGATGAAATAATTTACACTATGTAAAGCTCCTGTCTGGGTTCGAACCTACGACCTACAACTCATAAGTACTGTTACCACTGAGCCACCACTGCTCCGCTGCTGACTATACAGTATGCAACAGTTAGGGTGCGTTTCTACTGACGCGGAGCTGGGTGGAGCGGAGCGGAGACGTGCAGGAATCGACTAATCATAATGGTTGAAATCCTCATCACGTCTCTTGTCTCGTCTGTGATTGGACTCTCCGCCCAGCTCCGCGTCAGTGGAAACGCACCCTTAAGCCCAGGTTCGCACGTGCGATTTTTTTTCGCGCACTGGGTTTTCAACGCACTGCTTAGCACCAAAAGTTTAAAATCCAACAGTGTGTTTTCGACGCTCTGGGTTGCGCTGTTGGATTCTCAATGCTCGGCTCAACACCGAGAGTTGAAAATCCAGCGAGCGATAAAATCCCGCGGCGATATTTTTACGCCCGTGTGAACGTGGGCGAATATTGCAGCCAAATCGAGTTGTAGAAAAAGTTGTAGAGTGTCGCCTCTGTGTTATGCTTATATGTGTGTTGTGTCTCTTCCAAAATATGTATGTGCCATATTAACTCTCGGGTACTGTATATTGGTTTCGAAATGCAGTTCATGATAGTATTTTCTAGCAACTTTCTCCAACAGTTAGCACAGAAGGCCTGTTGCTGCAGTGGCTGGAATTATAATGGTTAATTTAGTTTGGCATAGCTAAGCTACCATTTGATTTAAAATTCAACCTGTATTTACAAGAAAAGAGTAGTTTGAATACAAAGCAGATATGTGACACCTGGAAGATGCCCAAAACCTGCACAGCTTGCTGAAGGAAACATTATAAGTAACTAGGTTTTGCTCGAGGCTTTGCTCGCATGGAGGTGGGAAATTATTCCATGGGAACTTATAGTCCTTGCCCAGGTCATGGTGCTGTGTGCCAGTTTTGACAGACACGAGATAATTTCGCATTTATAATATTAGTATAGATATAAAAAATTATTGCCTTATCCAGGTGTTGATTGGTGACGAGTGCCTCATCCGATTCTCTGGCGTGGAACTCGGCTCCGCCTGCACAGTCGTCATTCGCGGCGCCACGCAGCAAGTCATCGACGAGGCTGAGCGCTCCCTGCACGACGCGCTCTGCGTACTCGCCGCTACCGTCAAGGAACCTAAAATTATTTATGGTGGAGGTGAGCAATATTCTTGGAATAACTACTTACATAAATATTTACAGAGTTTAATTCGGCATTGATTTTTATATTTTTTGTTTGGGAACTTGTAATGGATTCCGTGAATGGCGTTGTTCATGAAGAAGACAAGATCGCCACCAAAGTTGCGAAATTATAAGTCGAATTGTGTTGTTTCTTAGATTATTTTATTATGTATGACTCCGAAGCCATGCGATAGTTTATTAATAGTTTCACACAAGCCATTCTGAATATATTAGAATTTTGCTGGTAAGAAGGTTTTGGCGAATAACCTGGGTAACATTTTTAAACAATTTTATGTTATAATATAAAATGATACACCCATCTCTTAGGTGCCAGCGAGATGCTGATGGCCGAGGCCGTATCCCGGGTAGCTGCGCGCACGGCCGGCAAGGAGTCGGCTGCCGCCGAAGCGTTCGCCATCGCCCTGCGCCGTCTGCCCTCCGCCGTGGCCGACAACGCGGGCTACGACTCTGCCGACCTCATCTCACGCCTGCGCGCGAATCACGCACAGGGAGAGATCACTATGGGACTTGGTGAGTTGCTGTTTATAATCCTTCTAACCATTTATTTTACTTTAGCGTCCATGAAGTATTTCATTTTTTCGTCTATGGTTGTCTCTCAATAAATAAGGCGTACTTGTCAACAGTACAATAAATGGTTGGAAAGAGTATTGTTTGTTACTAATGTATTTAAATGTGAAGCTTGTTCAGTCACAAGCATAAATACCTTACACTTGCATAACATTCAAAAGCGATTTTTTACCTGCTGTGTTTTAGTGAGTGTATAATCCAAATACTTATAATATTTCCGTCACAATTAAACGGAGAGTATAATTCGTCGTGAGCACAAATTCCATCTTAACTTTAACTGCCCTCGTCAGCGCGTTCTTATATTCTGTTTTCTATCTGTATATAGGTATGCTTGATAATTCAATGATTTCACTGCTCCATCCTACGAATAAGTAATAAGGCTCCAGCCCGTGTGCCGTGTAAATAAAATTCGTTAAGTTTAAGAGTAGAGTTTGCTCACGACTCCAGCCGGAAACTATACCTACCAAACGATAAGTACAAGGGTTGTTAACTTCAATTTATGTTGGACTAAAATTCGTTGGAGAAAGTAAATTTTTTAATTTCACATACACCAAAATACCTCAATGCCATGTAGACTATAAACAACAGTGTATCAATGAGTACAATTTGTAAAACAATTCAATTCTCAATTCTCAATTTCTTTATTGCGTACCATAATGTATACAGTTCAATGTAAAAATAACCATTTTTGTTCACAGACATGCAGAACGGCCGCGTAGGTGACATGAAGAAACTTGGCATCACAGAGTCTTACGTAGTGAAGCGTCAGGTGCTGCTATCTGCCGCCGAGGCCGCTGAGATGATCCTCCGCGTTGACAACATTCTCAAGGCGGCGCCGCGTCGTCGCGGACCCGACCGTCGTCCCTGCTAGAACATTCTAGAAACTCAAGCACGAACATAAGTAGAAGTGGGCTACCTACCATCCAACATTGATTAGTTTCAAATGAAATGTGTCGCAGATTTTGCATATATTTTGTACAAAACTATCAGATAGTTTTACTGGAGCTTTTATCAACTATGCAGTTTGATTTCCAGTGACTTAAGCGGATTGGCCACTTCTGTTTATTTTTATTGTATTAATATTGCACTTTAGTGCAGTGTGAGAATGCTTATGTCTGTACCAACTTATCTAATAACTTTAAAAATAAGTTTAGCTTTACCAGTTTAGCCTTATTAGTCACAGAAGAGTGCATTTTTATAACAAAATCTCTTCCTTTGTGACTACACAAAGTTCTATTTAATAACTAAAAATGCAAACATACCGTATTTCCTTTATATGTATGTTTTATAAAAGTATTTTGAGTTACAAAAGTGTAATTCTATGAATGACACGGTCACATTAATTTGATTTTGAATTTATAATGCATCCATTCTAGTTATGCTAGAAACATTGAGCTGCGCTAGCTTCATAATTTACTTATAGCTTTTAGAGTGGCCGTTAATGCATTGGTATTAATGTATTAACTATTAAATTAATAAAATTTTAACAAACAGATTTTTGTTTTCCATTTTATAATTCACTAGCGACCCACCCCTGCTTCGCACAGTTTTAACGACTGGATATAAAATATATGTATATATAAATATGTCAGTATTATACACCTAAAACTTGTGGAATAAATAAAGAGGCAGTTAGAACACCAACGCTTTGTTACTATGAAACAAACCGTTTCATAAGAGATAAAAACAATTTCGGAGACATTGTAACATCCGAATTAAGAAAATGAAAGATAATTAGAAAAAAACGAATCGGCGCATTTTGAAGACGAGAATGTTGAGATAATTGAGCTGAACAGATTTTGTAGTGTGACTGACACTGGCATGGCCACCATCAGGGATTTTAATTTTGATAAAAAAAAATTTTGAAAGTTGCCAAATATTGTCGGTCACTGGTTCAAAAGTTATAGGGTTCATAGGGTGCCGATCTGGAGAGCATCTGCCCAGCTTGGCCACAAAACTACGCCATCTAGCGAAGATCTGTTTTCTCCCAAATTTAGTCGCTAGTTAGTCGTAATTCACCAAGTCACAGATTTAGTTGGGTCTTAGTTGAGAAGATATAATGAGTTCCATTTTTAAGAATAGTCCGAGCTAGATCAAAGATTTTATCGTAAATTCTTCGATCTAGCTCTTGGGCCTCTTGGACTATAAACGCGAATCGCGAAGCGAGTTACACAATCTTACAGCATGGACAGAGAAGGAATAAGAATAGTAGCTAGTTTTATGAGGATGAAATTTAAGGTGTGATCTATACGGTGCATCGCTTGGGCGAGCGTAAGAAAAACGCTCACGCAGGTAGGTAAGACGGGTTGTGCAAGATGTTGAAGAGGAAACATAAAATCCGAGTTTTCCTGCGAAGGCGGTTTGGGAGCCACTTGAGTTCCTTGCGAAGATGAGAAACATGGTCATACTTTCGAAGATCGAAAACAAAGCGAATGCACAAGTTTTACAAGCACTCAAGCTTGTTTAATAGCTCCTCAGTACTTAGAGCATTTAACTATGGAGATGGCAAGCAGCGAATCACCGAACAACATTTTCTGCCACTTTATGCGGGGGGCGAGGAAAACACATACAGCACACTACGAAAAGAACATCGGTCATATTTCTATAGAAGCTGGACCTGAGTTTTATTTTCAGTGTACAGAAGCAAATTATAGTGAGATTTGATTGTTTTATGTAGTAAACACCATCCCTTTCGAAAATAATATCTAAATAGCCAAGATATTTCAATAATGCAAAAAATACTTTTGAGGTTATCGGTGTCCGGAAATCAAAAGCACAGAATAATCGTCACAAGCGGTACCTAGTTATCAGTCTGTAAAACAATGCCAAGGTCAAACAACAGAAGGAAATCCAAAACAGTACAGTACGTATCACAATATTCACACTAACAACAACAACACAACAACAATGCGAGATCGCCGGGTGCAAAGACTACACACTCACTACAGTATATTAGTGTCAAATTGACACCCGTTGTAATTGACAGTATTGACACTGTCAATCCATGGCGCGCGTCGATGACATATTATGACGTTTCGTTGTACACAATTGAACAAAATGCTGATACTTACTATGAACCCACATAATTATTTTTATGACAAGAATCCAATAAATAATAAAAACAGCACTAGTTGGTTTGATACACAAGTATATAGAATTGAATTACATCTAATAACGTGAATAATTATAATCTTTGAGTACTAAATCATTTCTTAAGCAAAATGAATCGTCAAAGGTGCGTTCTGAACATGTTATTCTAAATAATTTGCAAATTATGCTATTAAAAAAAAATGTGTTTGTGCTTTTTTTTCTGGCGACTTAAATATCTATTTCTTATGTTTTTTAAGACCTTAAAAAATACTAGATTTTTACATATATATGGCATATCTGTACACCACCGCCTCGTAGTCAGGTACGATTTGACCGTCCTCCTTTGACAGTGCTAGTGATGTGACACAAACAATGAGTGATATTTCATTACATGAATGAATGAATAAATGTTCATTCATTTTAATTTCTTGTATGTATACGCACGGCTACAGATCACGCTATACAGGGTTATTGGTAAAACACCAGCAACCTCTTCAGGGGTCATTGTACTCATCATTATGAACAACTTTTAATGAGGGACCAAACCTGAAATCGCGAAAAAAAATCAGCTGCTCCCTACATTTTGACGAGTTTGATGTAGATAAAAATGTACTGGACAGCTGATTTTTTTTTCGCGATTTCGTGTTTGGGCCCATAGTAAAACTTGTTCATAATGATGAATACAATGACCCTTTAAGAGGTTGCTGGTGTTTTACCAATAACCCTGTATATTTCCAGTATAAGCTGATCTCGCATTGTATAGGATTTCCTTATAATTAGAGATCAGTGTAAACTGGAAATGTATATAGCTTGGTGTGTAGTCGTGTGTACCTACACAAAAATACGCAATATGATTAATGCCTGCGAAACTACGTAGGTAGCCAGTAATGACCAAAAAATTTATAGTGCTTTAGAAAAAGAACGATTGTATTTATTTATAGAGTCAAATATTTTTTCAAATAACATATTGCTGGACCAGCCGGTCGATTCAGTAAAATCTCACCGTGAAAACTTAGGTGAAGTGAGTTTGTTTTTGCTAGGAATTGACACTATTGACAGCTCACTCCACGCTCACTTCACCTAAGTTTTCACGGTGAGATGGGTACAGAATCGCACTGCAGTGCCTTTCCCTATCATTCTGCATTTAGGGTCGGCAATTCGGGATACATACTGAGCCCCGTTTTATAATGCGGGCTTATTGTAGGTATACGTGTCAAAAAAGTAGGAAGTGTAGAATATAAATAGTAAAACAACACAGCCAATTTTATTATTTCGTTAAAAATAACACTTTTATTTTTATTTATTTATTATTTATTAAAACTTTATGCACAAGTAAAAAAATACTGTACAAAGCATTTTCTACCAGTCAACCTTAGGGTGATGCAGAGACAAAACATGGTAGGTGCAACACAAGGGATAGATAACTGGCAAAAGAATAAATACTAATAAATACACGTCTTTTACCCGTTCGGTTTCTTTTTTTTACAACTATTTGAGTTCGGTGTTTACTAGCTAACTAATCAAATAAACTAAATGAGGTGTTTGATATTTTAGTAGGAAAACATGCGGGTGTTTCATAGCCATAGTCTAGTTCATAGCGGCTTCATAGCCATGGGCTAGTTCATAGTGGCTTCATAGCCATAGTCTACTTCAATGACATTAAACATCTAGACGTTGCCATGATTACAGTGTGAAGCGTGGAAGTGAGACACATATATACGAAATTTTATTATTATCTCCTCACCGCTGTCACTGTGGCGAAGTTGTCAACAGCCTCGGACACCACGGCCTGTCTTGCAGCCGAATTGCGGGTCGCTAAGCGCGGCACGCTAACATCAATGACATCATCCGACGAGCCCTTGTCACCGTCGGCGTTCCAGCTGTATTAGAACCCAATGGCTTGGCACGCGACGATGGCAAGAGACCGGACGGCATGTCATTATTTCCATGGAAGGTGGGTAGGCCTTTAGTGTGGGACGCTACGTGTGTCGATACCTACTCTTGCGCCATCCCACCTTCATGGCTCGGCGTGCTGTGCTGACACTGCTGCTGCGGCTGCGGAAAACCTCAAGCGGCGGAAGTATAATAACCTTATCGGTAATTATATTTTTGAGCGGTTTGGGGTTTGAAAGCGGTGGAATAATTATTAAATTATTCCACCGCGGATTAATTTTTTTTCAAATTGCATGAGCTGCAAAAACTCACATTCGAAACGAACTAGGTAACTGTTATTTTTTAATAGCCTAAGCCTACAAAAGAAAAGAATTTAAATCGACTCACAAAGAACTGAAATTAATATTTTATAAATAATATTTTTTTTAATTTCAACCTGACTTATCCAGATACATTCACAAAAAAAAACTAAACTATGTTTACTGAACATACTGACTGAAAAAATCATTTATTGTATCAATCATTCATTCACGTTGTCCCTGCACTATGCAAATTCCTTTAATTCCTTCCTGTACTACGTTTGCGCTACCAACGTACCACTGTATTTTTCTATCGTAATGTCAACAACGATTATTTCGACATTGTACTTAAATAAAAGTATTTGAATGTATTATTTATACTAACATGTGGTAAGACACACCATGGTTTCGCAAATTTGAAGTGGCAGATCGCTTTTCGCACGAGGAAACTGCACAATTCACCATTTTTTGGGAGCACTTTTTTGCGACACAATACGATACACAATGACAGCTGTCGCCAAATGAATTAGTTTTATATAACGTGCATGGCCATATGGCCAGTCGACTTTGGCAGAGGGGTTCGCTCAGCTATGCCATCTCCATACGTTAAATGCTCTAAGCCTCAGTAGCATCCAGGTAGCATGCGTCGGCTTAAGCTATAATCGACTAAATAAGCGTTTGCGCCAAAGAAATTTTAGTCTTCAAGGGCAGGAGACTGAAGGCTACCTTTCGACTGACCTCACTGACTTTAGCACGCCAAGAAAGATTGGAGTCAATGGCAGTTTGGCGGTTTCGGTATAGTCAATGCGAACACGATTGAGATATAAAGGCATCAGAGATGTAACATCAGCCGCACTGCGAACGAATCTGCTGCCTATGATCATGGCCTGAGATTTAGTTGGATTAATTTGCAAACCAAACGACTTAAGCCCAAACGCTGATGCAAGCCAGGTCATTCGTAGCAGCAATTGCAGAACCCGCGTCAGCTACAGTAAAATGTCGGTAAAGCTGAAAGTCATCTGCGTAGAGATGAAAACTAGAGGAGATTAAGTACTCGGCTAACAAAGTTGATGAAAATTTAAAAAAGAAGAGGAGAGAGAACGCTACCCTGAGGAACACCCTCAGTGAGGCTACACCAATCAGAGAAAGAATCCTCCTGGCGAACACACTGAGAGCGACCCCGAAGATAAGAACTAAACCAAGCTAAAGCTAGAAGAATGATTGATTGATTAGAGGATACCAAGCAAAATGTCGAAGTCCACCGAGTTGAAGGCGCTACTAAAATCAAGTAATACAAGAACAGTAAGCGACTAGCGAAAATTCAACTTTTTTAACTGGGTAATGGAGTACCTTTGCTTAGCTAAAAAAGAACTGTCAACTAGCCTATTGACCACAGCGATCACAGCGAACTCGAATATCATTATATTTCATGAGCCAATGAACCCCCCCCCCCTCTCCTCCTCGCGTGGTGGCATCACCTCTGAGATCGAACTCAGACTGCTTGAAAAGTGATCTTGTTTCGAACTTTTTACTTAAGCCTCCTCTGCACTACTCGCGAAGTTGGTCGAAGTTAGGCGAATACGGTAGTGTGGACGGCCACTTCGCTTCGCTTCGTGCAACCTTGGCTCGCCTCGCGTGACTTCCGATCGTTGTCGGTTTTTGCGCCCGAGTCAAAGGGCCCGAAGTGCACCGACGAAGCGTCTGACTACACTACTCGATTCACTTCAAATTGTCGCGTGATAAATTCGCACGTAATTATAATAAGCGAGAGTGCACATTGCAACGGCAGCTGCCACTTCAACATTATCCATGGTGCAAAGAATACTACTTAGTCTGTGGTGCAAAGCGCGCGGGTGCCATCGGGCAACTGACCTCCTCGCGAAGTTGCACGAGTGTGTAGTCACGTACTTCTGACTTCGGTCAACTTCGACGAGTACTTCGTCGAAGCAACTTCGCGAGTAGTGTAGTGGAGGCTTTACAGTCGGGTTTTAAAAAAAAAAAATATAAATCAGATATCTTTCACCTGTGGCATGCGTAGATGCTCCACCATAAACCTTGTAACGGTAGCTACTAGCAGTTAGTAGACCATCTTCGACAACTAGAAAAATAACCATTAATTTCAAAATACAAATAGCAATTTAAAAATGAAAAAGGTTTCACGTGGGTTTCACAGAAGTTGAACATCGAATGAATTATAGATATAAATCCGTTTAACTAATATTACGGCCTACTTAGCTGTGTGTTCAGCTGAAACCAATTTGTTACTAAGTTGACATGCGATGCTTGAACGGTAATATCCAAGCACCATACAAGTAGCTTTGAATAACTTACCTGCAGTCATTTTAAAGAAAATCAATGCAACAGCTACCTATTACCTATTGGGTACCCACCTACTTGTTTAATGCTTTACGCTTTAGGGTTCCGTAGTCAACAAGGAAGCCTTATAGTTTCGCTATGTCCGTCCGCACCTTAGCTCGGAGACTCTAAATACTAGAAAGCTATAATTTGGCATGGATATATTATATACCTATTCATTACGCCGACAAAGTGCTAAAATTTTTTTACGTATCTAAGTAAAGTTTTTTTAACGTAAAGTGGGGATGTTTTTTTTTTCTCGTCTACACCATGGTGCGGGGTGTCGTTGGATGAGTCTTAAAAAGCTTAATATAAGCTTTATATTAAGCTTAATATTTCTGAAACGGAGGATTTCAGAAATATTAAGCTTTAAAGTGCTAATTTTTGTTACAGTCAAGTGACACCCACGCCCCCCTGTCAGATAAACGGTTAGTTTTTGATGGGTGAAAAAATTAACTTTAGTAGTTTATACAGGGTGATTGGAAGATGGGTGCAAAGCTTTAAGGCGAAGATAGTACAGACAATTTAGAACCATTTAAGCCATGGTTGTCTCAGGCGAGGTCTTACCATTTTTTTTAAACCAAATTTTATGTTTTTTTTTCCAAAACTCCTAAAATTTTAACTAAACAGCCCAGTATGGTTCTGTAACTATCTGTAGACTACTTACAGTGGCGTAACTATACCCTTCGAGGCCCGTGGCAAATTCGTCGGATGGGACCCTCCCCATATAAAGAAGCTGAACCATAGTATTTTTAGGGTTCCGTACCAAAATGGTGAAAAGGAAACTATGGTGCGACTCTGTCTGTCACAGCTGGATATCTCAAGAACTACTAATGCTATCAACTTGAAAATTTGGATCAGTTTTAGATGACGTTTGCCCAACTATTTTGCAAATAAGAAAAAAAAATTAAAAATATAATGTTTTTTTGCAACAGGTACTCTGAAAGGGGGTCTTAAAAATTCGAAGTGGGACATGTGGGGTATCATCTGAAAGAGCGCTGTTTGCACATTCTCAAACATTTTTTTTCTTTTTTTTTTAGGCCGCATAGTTTTCGACTTTTAATGAAAAATGTTAAAAAAAATACCGTTCCCCCCTTATCTCCGAAGTTTGCATAGACAAAAATCTGAAATTATTCTATGTGATAGAAGTATATGTATAGATTACAAGAAAAATAAAACGATGTCGAACGCAGAGGCCTGCGAGTTGGCTTCGGCCCCTCGTACGCCTTCCAAGGTCCAGGACCCCAGGATTCGAGATATGTCAAAAAAAAAAAAACAATAATAAGTAATAATAAATGTTGGGAGTTGGGATTCTCCTCTGACCGGGGGCCCCTTCCAGCTGGGGGCCCGTGGCATTTTGCCGACTTGCCACCCTGTAGTTACGCCACTGACTACTTAACTGTAGGTACATAGATTAAAGGTGTAATGTTATGTTTTGTCTAATTGGGGTGTCTGAGTTCGTGCGCTTATTCTATTGGGTAAAAAAAAAATAAATAGGTAAGTACTTAATTAATAAAATAAAACGTTTATTTCGGACCGTTTATACGGTCCTTTTCATAGGCACTGGATCGCACTCCATGTGTCTTAATGTGTTTTATTATTGTTACTATTTTTTTTTTTTTGTCGTATGCTAACATAGATCCTAAGTCCTCACTAACACAATTAGGGATGTATTTTATTTATCTGAAATAAAGTTATAATTAAATTAAATTAATTTTCTCCACCATTTATTGAAATGTTTGTTCAATAGGAGTACCTATATAATTGTGTATACAAAAATACATTGATGTTGTGGAGACGAGTTTGTACTCAGTATTACGAATACCTACCTGTGTTACAGGCCTACAGGCCTCCCAAACTACGCAGACAAGTCACAGTAATACAAACATCTAATAATAGATGATAATATTGGGATGGAAGATAAAAAAAACAATTTAAAACAAGGAAAAACAAATAATTAATTAGACAGCAAAATAAATTGTGTTGGTGTGGGTGTTTGGGTGTGTAGTGATCGAGTATTTGACATTCAAAACTGGTCTTCTATTTCTATAAAATACCTTCCTAGCAAATTGAACCCAGTTTTCTTTTAAAATTACTTAGGTGGGTCGGTAGTAGGTATGATTACTTACAGTACTTACATAATTCTTCACAAACGAAATCATGTTTCAATATCCCTATAGAATACCGTCTCTGATTGAATATCTACTTTCTATTTACTACTTTTAAACTTCCTTACAAACGAAATGAAATTCTTTTTCGCGAGAAATCTTCGGCTATCTGACCTGGGACAGTAATGGAATTTTCCTTTATTATTTGATTTACCTGGTCCTTCAATTTTATGTCGGTGCAATAGTGTTATCCTCTGTACTGAACCTATACCTTTTTATATTACAGGCGATAGGCGTTTAAAAGAATTATATAGGTCCTTTATTATGTAGGCAGGTACTTAGGTACCTTTACGAAATAGAATAGTCAAATATTTTTGAGTTTAGAACACAAATAAATGTTAATTTGTTCATAAACGTTTTTTTTATTGTAATAATCATGGTTTTTGATGATATTCTATTTATAAACGTTATTTAAATATTCTAAAAATATTAACGCCGTAAAGACTAATATCTCTTTTTCGAGATTAACAAAAAAAACATTCACCTCCGAATAGAGAGGACCGTCTCGCGACAGTTTCATTTTGGCACTTGGCACAGGCAAGTGCCAAAGTGAAATTTGCGCGAGACGCTTGTTGTGAATAGAGGCATCGAACCAATTTGAACTAAGTATGGGTATAAGTTATCTATGGCAATTTTTATTCCCGCACACGTGTTGGAAAATGAAAAATCGCACGCGTGTGAAATACATTGCATTGTGAACCTAATCGTAGTGCGATAGGAACCAGTTTTCGAGGAAGTGTATTGAAAAATACATTTTGGATAGATAGGTAGGTACCTACGCAGAGTTACCTAGGTACATAAAATACCAACTGACAGTAACAATACCTACAAGTTTTTAGTCCTGATTAAACATAAATTACCTACCTACCAGAGGTAGGCTACCTCTACCTAATCTTGATTGCATCTGTTGAATAAAACTTCTTGGCATTTACGAGACTATTAAAGCTGTGACTTTACACCGTTCTATTTCAACTTGTGTAGAAATAGACACCGAAATAAGTAATAATTTTGCCGCATTCGAATAGTTTCTAAACATGCGATTGTAGTTTATGGAAAAGCCAATTCAAATATTGCTATAATTATGAGCCATTTCGTTTCCACAGAAACTAATAAAGCTCACGTATCCCTGCATTACAAGAAGGCTTTTAATTCTATATAGGCTGTCGTTAGAAGTTAAATTACTATCTAGATATTTACAATAAAGTAGTTCGTCGTTCAGGTATGCTTAGCTATTAGCTTTACAGAGCGGCAGTTAAATTCACTAGCAGTGATGAAGATGAAGAGAAATTCTCCTAAACTTAAGACTTCTGACAGAGATCTTATACGAGCACATAAACAGGATTGCTTACAAATTGACTCTGAAAACGGCAAACATAAATAGTACCCTTCTCTGCTGTTACAAATTTTTCTGGAGCAAATCGGTGTGAGCGCGACGCGAAACTGACAGCTCGTTCATTTTTAACTCTCGCCCCTGCTTCACGTCGGAGACGACAATTTGGATAAATGGTACATCCGCCGCCGACCGACTAAATTATTCAGGCTCCTCCTAGCTTCGCTTCTTCACATGACAAGGAGAGGATTGCACAATAAAGTGGAATATTTAGAGGGTAATCACGTACGCAACATAGGAACTTAGAGTGGCTCCGACCCTATCTGACGCCTGTTCTACAATGGCATTTCTATTCGCCTCATAAGGTCTCGACACCATGAATATTGCCGACACAAATATATGTATAAAAGGTACCGACGAATTGAGAACTTCCTCCTTTTTGAAGTCGGTTAAAAAGCGGCGAGGTCGCATGAAAATTAGATGTGTCAAATTGCATTGTTTTTATGTTTTGTTTGAACAAAGTTCTTGCTTCTAATTTTCTTGAAGAGACAATCAATTTAAGACAACGCGGCAACGTCCACTTTGCATTTGAATGGAGCAAGGTTCCTTCAAACAATAGTTGCCTAAATAAGTTCAATGGCATTTCATTAAAAGGCAGACGTTGAAAAACAAGGCATCCGAATGAATAATGTTAACTAATGACGAATGTTTGCAGTTGTTGAAATGTTCGCGAATGCCACACAGGCCGCTCGGCAAAAAATAAACTGCAATGTAATTGCGGCCCGGAATGAAGTTATAAGCCTCTCCCCACTTCGGACAGAAAATATATTTTATGAGAGCGATACTTAAATTTTAAAAACTTCGGCCTCATATATCATTGTTGTTAATTGAATGGATGTGTATTCACGCACGTTGTCCCAGAAGGGTGAGTATAAAACCATACATGGTACTTATATCTTTTAAATGTGTAGGTACCTATACCTATATACTGGATGACTTTTTTACCGTCTCGAAAAAAATTGGGTATATTAGGTGAACAGAGTAGAAGCCTATGGCATACCTAGTTTTTTTTTTTTTTAATAGCTTAGACAGAAAAAATTATCTAAGTACCAATAAATACTACAAATTCGATGTAAACTTTTAATTTTTGTACCATAAAAACAGAAATTTTGAAAAAAAAAAAATAAATCGTTAAGAAATATCGAAATTCAAATCATATACAGCCTGCATATGATTTGAATTTTTGATTTTTTTTGATTTTTTTTTTTGAAAAAAAAAAAAAGTTAGGTATGCCATAGGCTTCTACTCCGTTCACTTAATATAATTACCCAATTTTTTTCGAGACGGTAAAAAAAGTCATCCGGTTTAATTAAGTACATTTCTCTCAAATTTCTCTATGGTATGGTAAAGTTATTATACTTTGGGTGGAAGATTATCTATGCGCATTAGTATCAGTCAACAGCTTTATTCAACTGCCTGGGTTACCTGGGTTACCTATCGGTAATTACGCGTGTCGAATTCGAAAAGTATTCGAGCTGATGATGATCGCTAAAAATCCGTTTTGGTTCATGAGACCGTTTTCTTGGGAATAAACCGTCAATGTAACCCAACACGGCCGGTCAATCATTATTATAGTCACTGGCTGACTGAAATGTGAATTGGATCTCAATTTCTGTCAGTTTCTGATACTTATGAGAATTTATAACAACAGTTCCATTATGTTTCGTTAAGGTAAACAAAACCTATTAATCCTTTTAATTATCCCAACATTCTAAAACACTGGGCTATTGTCGAAACTAAACGATTTCCGATTATTATAGTCACTGGCTGACTGAAATGTGAATTGGATCTCAATTTCTGTCAGTTTCTGATACTTATGAGAATTTATAACAACAGTTCCATTATGTTTCGTTAAGGTAAACAAAACCTATTAATCCTTTTAATTATCCCAACATTCTAAAACACTGGGCTATTGTCGAAACTAAACGATTTCCGATCGCCCCTCGCTCCGATGCCCAAAATGAGATACCGCTATAATAATCAGCTTACATCATAAGCCAAAACGAACGCAAAGATTAAGCCTTAATAGGATGATAACTATCTAAATTAAAGTTAAATCCAATAACCCCATTCATCAGGTAGTAGTTAAGTAATTCAGCCCCAGTTGGGGTGAGTTACAAGTTTTGTTAGAACAGTTTCCTTTCCTTCTCGTTTATCTTTCTTAAACACTGGAATTGGCCCGGGATTCGGGGGATAATTACGTTGCCTATTTAGTTGGTAAATAACGTACTACCTTATTTTTCTTTTTGCTTTTGCTTTTTCTGTTCATCTGTTTGTATGGCGGACTTGTGTTGTTTTGTGGAAATGATAGCTTATTTGGCTTGTAGGTAAGTTAATGGAAATACAACTACAATACGCAGGTTGATTGTGATTGCTGAAGCAAGGCGTTGATTTTAATGTGCCGTTATATTGTTTCCGTTTAGTTTCTAAACAGACTAAATCTTGTTGCTCCTTGAAATTCTGTTCTCGTGACTGCTCAGCGAAGTTCTGTAAATTCGATAACGTTTCAGTTCGCTGTTACGGCTGTGTTCCGTAATTTTTCTAAGCCATTAATTTTACGACTTGGTTTTATTTTGGTGACGTAAGTATTTGTGTCGAGGTGTTTACAGAACTTTGGTGCAAGCGGGTATCAAAAATTTTCTTTTGGAATCATCTCGTTTAGATACTGAGCATCTTTGGGCCCGAAAGAAAAATCATATACCTACCTACCTAATGTCTTGTGCTCAACCTATACCAGCTGCTACGTCTTAAATTTAGTTTTGATAAGATAAGTCGAGAAAAAAGATAAAAACTGAAAACAGTGATATTAATTCTTTATCAATCGGCATTATAATATCACGAGAACTAAAATCCACGATGAATCCACGTTGGTATAACGTATTACGTATTCAACATTCACAAAACGATTACGAGCGACACGTGAATTATCCAAGTGCCATGTTTAACTGAGACACACAACACAAGAGCCGAATTCGCACAACCAAGGAAATATAGCGCCATCGATATTCTGATTAGTACGAGTAAGCTCTAATTGGCCCAGTTTGGGTGAGCACAGATCGCGCCACTAAAATAGAGATTTGCGTGGGATTAATCCCTGTTGATACCACGGAATCCCACCGAAATGTATACCTTTACATAAATGGGTCAATGGCGCTGGCTCCGCTGTTGTCTGCCTTAGGGACCGTGCACATGCCAACGTTTTAATGCAACAGTAAACGAACTGTTGCATGCAAACTGCCACTAAGTACATAATGAATTTTAGGTAAGGCTGGTTATTGCATTGGGCAGAATAGAGTTCGTAAATCTAAAGTGTGATTTCATGGTACTATCTTGTTGCTGGCTGAAAGTTCAGCGACTTCAATAGCTTTACATTTCATGGTACTATCTTGTTGCTGGCTGAAAGTTCAGCGACTTCAATAGGTTTACATTTCATGGTACTATCTTGTTGCTGGCTGAAAGTTCAGCGACTTCAATAGGTTTACATTTCATGGTACTATCTTGTTGCTGGCTGAAAGTTCATCGACTTCAATAGGTTTACATTTCATGGTACTATCTTGTTGCTGGCTGAAAGTTCAGCGACTTCAATAGGTTTACATTTCATGGTACTATCTTGTTGCTGGCTGAAAGTTCAGCGACTTCAATCGGTTTACATTTCATGGTACTATCTAGTTGCTGGCTGAAAGTTCAGCGACTTCAATAGGTTTACATTTCATGGTACTATCTTGTTGCTGGCTGAAAGTTCAGCGACTTCAATAGGTTTACATTTCATGGTACTATCTTGTTGCTGGCTGAAAGTTCAGCGACTTCAATCGGTTTACATTTCATGGTACTATCTAGTTGCTGGCTGAAAGTTCAGCGACTTCAATAGGTTTACATTTCATGGTACTATCTTGTTGCTGGCTGAAAGTTCAGCGACTTCAATAGGTTTACATTTCATGGTACTATCTTGTTGCTGGCTGAAAGTTCAGCGACTTCAATATGTTTACATTTCATGGTACTATCTTGTTGCTGGCTGAAAGTTCAGCGACTTCAATAGGTTTACATTTCATGGTACTATCTTGTTGCTGGCTGAAAGTTCAGCGACTTCAATATGTTTACATTTCATGGTACTATCTTGTTGCTGGCTGAAAGTTCAGCGACTTCAATAGGTTTACATTTCATGGTACTATCTTGTTGCTGGCTGAAAGTTCAGCGACTTCAATAGGTTTACATTTCATGGTACTATCTTGTTGCTGGCTGAAAGTTCAGCGACTTCAATATGTTTACATTTCATGGTACTATCTTGTTGCTGGCTGCTGAAAGTTCAGCGACTTCAATAGGTTTACATTGTGAAAGTGCTGTAACGCTTATACAGGGTGTAATTGTAAACAGTGGCAATCTTTTAAGGGGTCATTGCACTCATCATTATGAATAACTTTTACTAAAGGACCAAACTACTGAAGAGCTGATTATTTTTCGCGATTTCAGGTTTGGTCCCATCGTAAAAGTTGTTCATAATGATGAGTACAATGACCTTAACTGTATAATCGAAATATATCATGCCGATTCCTTACTTCAAAAAGAACATGCAGCCATCAACGCGTCGAGAAAAAACCGCAATGTTAACAGAATCGCCGTGTAAAAATGAGTTGGCTGGAAAGGCTACGCTATCAGTTATTAATAGTATATTATGCAATTAGTGAATAAAGGACGGATTTAAAGCGAGGGCCATAGATGAATCACGAGCGTAGCGAGTGATTCAAGTGTTAGAATCCTGAGCGACGCGAGTGATTCATGGCCCTCGATATAAATCCGTTTTATTCAAGAGTTGCATACTATACTTTATACCATGACTACGAGAAAAAGAAAGATTTAAGTGAAAATATACATATAATGAAGAAAAAGGAAAGTTAAATGGGCTTTGATGTAAACCAGCCGTGATTTTTTGGGTAGCAAGCTTTCCACTATATCAGCCGCCCTCTCTTTCACAAATTCAGGTGTTAACACATCTTCATCACTAGAATGCATTTTTAAACGATTAGAACAACACTAAACAAACACAAAATTAAAGATTAAAGTAACACTAAACTTTCTGTTCTTATACAACTTACAGTATTCAAAATAGCGCCAATTTACTAAGGACAGCAAAGAACACAAAACAGTTTTTATTCTAATGCTAAAAACTCCTTGTCGAAAATGTCGACCAATCAAATTGAATTTAGAACACATCAATATAGGTCGAATACACAGATTACACTTACACTAGATACGGCAAGCCACGACCAAGCGTGCCCTGCATGTTCGACTGTTCGTACTAAAAAAAGTCTGTTAGCTCAGTGACGCTTAGTGATTGAAACAATTCTGTTTACTTTGAGCACATCACTAAATGGCTGGCGTGAAGTTATCGTAGGTATAAAAAAGATGACACGTTCGGTTTTCATACTATCTAATAACATGCCGCATCTAGCCTAGGTTCTCTAAATCTGTGGTCGAATACATTGGTGTGTTCCGTTTTCAGACATCAAAACAAAAAGACGAATAAAGAAAACAACCAAGAGGATTCGTAGTGTTTGGTTTGTGTCGAAAAGTACCTACAGTCAAACTAATTCCACAGATAAATTTTAACTATGCACTTGTCATAAATGGGCTCACAAAAGTTGCATTGTTTGTTCTGAGCAAGAATTATTACTTTTTATATGCAAAACCTGCTTATAATTTAAATATTTTGTTAGTATCTGTATTCACGCCTTTTTAACATAAAATGCCTATCCGGTTTGACCTATAGGTATGGAGTGAATTCGTATTTATAATTTTTGATTAAAATTGTTCTACTTTATAGATAGTAAGAATGATCTCAAACTTTTTTACGGCAAGTTATGCCTAAGGTATGCTTAAACATTTATGATATGGATTATCGCAATAAACAACACAGTGATTTATTTATTGTGTCTTTATCTTAACTATCCGGTGTACCCCACCTTCCCCTACACCCTGTATGTACTTTCATGTTTCACTCTTGATATAGCTGCAGGAGCTAACTTGGTATCTATATTTTTATGTTAAAAGCGTAGCTTAGTGTCCAATTAGGTTAAAATTTCCTTTTCAGACCAAGACTTATTGTAACATTCGTAACGATCGCCTCTTTTCAGTTTACTCTCGTAGGAAACACCAACCTAATTCTTGCTGTACAGCAATCAGTATAATTAACTATTTCAATTTCAAATAACAAAGGTGGGGGTGCACGTAGCAGGTCGCGGTCTTGTCGCACAGAAGTCAGCAGTTGGGACTTGGGTGCGGGAACTCCAGCGATGCACCAGAATAACTCGGCTAAGTAATATTGTTTTAGTTAGTAAGTAGTGCGGAGCGAGACCTCTGGCAGACAGTTTTGGCAGCTGTTCTGCACATGATGTATGTTAATGTCACGTAAGAGATTATTTCTTGGCACTGAAACATGGTGCCTGCGCATACAATTGTTTGCTCTCCTATTTTGCATTCGACGAATTCTTGTATTATACTCGTACGTCGGCTAGTGCGGAATAAGTGACTATATAACGGTTTTATTGTCCTTTTGTATGCGAATAGAATTGAAATAGGTGGGGGAAATATACAGATGGGGCTTATTTTATACAGATAATAATAGCAGCTACAGATTTAAGTCTTAGCACCTACAATCAAACTAGCTTTAAGGAAACAGATAACACTTTGAACACACTTATAGGTATCATCTGCATAGCCTTTTCCCAACTATTTTGAGGTCGGCTTCCAGTCTAACCGGATGCAGCTGAATATCAGTATTTTACATGAAGCGACTGCACCTATCTGACCTCCACAACCGAGTTACTGGTTAATACGATACCCCTTGTGGTAAGACTGGTTGTCAGACTTTCGGGCTTCTGACGACCCGTACCGACTGTGAAAGATCCACGAATGACAGCTGGGACCAACAGCTTAACGTGCTTTCCGAGGCACGGAGGGGTCTTGGTATGGAAAGATGGTCAGCCATCCACGGACCAGCCGCGGCAAGCGTAGCCTAACCTGATCGATCGACCCTTGTGGCTGTTATTACTTAGCCACGAGCCCCTCCTCCTGAACAAACCTATATATCATGCAGTAAAATGTAGCTTACACAATTGCCAATACTAGTTCAGAGATGAAACAGAAACTTAAAGGTAAAACATACTAGTAGCTTGTTGTTTATCATCCTCGCAACTTGTTCGACTAGCGTGAACCGAGGTTACCTAATGGTTAACTTAAATGGTGCTTGTAAGCGATAGACAGGCTTCAAACTAACTCGCAAGTGGAATAAGCGCGGGGAAATGGTGTTTAAGTAACAGCATATCGTACTTAAGTTATTATGTCTTGGATGATACAAATTTCAAGACTTTAAACTGAAACCCTGGAAGATAAACATTTAAAGTAGAAAACTGACAAAGGCTGATGAGACTGTGAAACTGAATACGTAGGTATCTACTAGCTAGACTTATCCGAATTTCTACCTGTTTTTTATTCAGACTTGGATCTTATCTGAGTCATACAACCACAGTAACCAAACATTCTCAGATCTTCAGTCTCTTGTGTAATCCAAACTTGCCTTAAAGCAACAGAGCCAAGTATTGTTAGCAAACTGTACTCGTAAACTAAACTCTAAGCCATCGAAGGTAGTATTTCGTACAAGAATTACTACAGCAATCCATTTGAGGTAGTTTTTGCAACAGAGCGGCAGGAGTGAGTCGATACACAGTATCTCTACAAATTCGTCTAAGTGCAACACTTTGAGAAAGAAAACAATTGTACGAAGTTACCGTCTTCCAGCGATTGAATTCACTAACTTTAAAGTGTGTTATTTCTTTCAGGCGTAACTTTGTTGTTGAACGGAACTGACAGTTGCGTAAGTATTGACTTCTCGATACTTGTTATTTGTTATAAACACTTACAACAAGACATAACTGAATAAAACAAAATGGGACAAATGTCACAACTTGTTACCGTTTTTATTGCTGTTTGTTAGATACCAGACACGTATTTCGGTTTTTTTATACTGATTTTATAAAGCTAAAATGGCGAATGGAAAAGTAAACAGATTTTTACTAATCGGACACTATCAAACATTCTCGAAGATAATTCAGCCAAAGTTCAGGGATCATTTCGTCGCTAATCTAACTAAGTGAACTAGGTAACTTATTCGAAGAAAATTTTACAGAGCAAGCTATTTTTCTTTTTTTTTTTGTAAACTAGATATATCGGTCTCGATTTTTGCATTATCATGGGGACCGTGTAAGGCATACCTAGGTACAGATACGCCGATTAGACAGATCGATTCGACTTGGAAAATGTATCAAATTACTATAAGTAGTTAGGTCGGCTATCGGCTTAGTCCAAAATGTCAGATACCTACCTACTCGTACGTCAGTTAGTTAAATTAGCGACGGTTTGACCTACAAAGGTGCCAAAGAAAGGCCGTTGTTTTATTTAAGAAAGCATTTTGTTCAGCACATATATACGTTCAGCCTTTCCTCAACTAGGATGGGAGACAATTCCTCCGAAAATACGATGAAAATAAATAAATGATTTTATGGTTATTGTTATAACAAAAGAGTTTGGCCACAAAGCTTTTCCTAACATTACCTATTAGACAAAAAGGTTATTTATTTTCGCCACAATGATTTGGTACGGGGGAATCAAAAGTTTCTTACATTTTCCCCAACTTTCTTCGGGTAGCGAACGAGCAGGTCGTCATAAACCAAATAACACAATGGTTTTATTGACCGCATTAAGTAAATGGATGAGAAGCTGACATACGGAGCCATTTGACTAAGTTTTGACAAGACATGTAGTCTGGGAATAAAATTTGAAAGACGTATTTTTCGTGAACTCAGTTAAAAAGTTTTGAATTTTCTATTTGTTCTATAGACTACTTTACTAACAAATTACTAAAGTCTCACCGTCAAAAGCTATAAGTACCTACTTAGTACGAATTTATTTCCAAAATGAAAATGATCAAAGTTCAAATAAAGGCAAGGTGAGGCTTAGAATTCAGCCATATTTATTCAATAATATTAAAATTCGCCGCGATTATATGCGGCCACATTCAATTTCGACTTTGCCACTGCGACCATCGTAACGACTAACTTTTGTGAGGCCCTTTTTACCATAAATTAAGCAGGGCCAAAAATCAATCAAATCTCGTCTCGCGTGGTGTTCCGGGAAGTTGTCCGTGCCGCCCGCCCTAAAGCCGCCCCCATGGTGGAAGCAACTTGCTTGAAATATTACATGGTAGCTATTGATGGTACCTCTCAACATCAGCTTCCTTTGTTTTTATGTTTGTTACTTCATTTCCAACAAAATCAAACATTTAAACAAACCTTTTTTACAGTCCGTTCAACCGATTTTCTAACCCGGCTTAAGGATGGATTAAAGACAATAAATTATAGTTAAAAAAAAAAACTAAAAAACACGCTTTAATACCATTAAACTGAACTAAAAAGTAAAAAATAAATTTTTCAATATAATTAACGAGAAAATTAAAAAAAGCGTGGGGTGCTTTGTACGACATTCTTACACTAACTCTGTAATTCGAAAGCACCCCACGCTTTTTTTACAATTACATTAATTTTCTCGTTATATAAAAAAATATTATTTACTTTTTAGTTCAGTTTAATGGTATTAAAGCGTGTGTTTTAGTTTTTTTTAAACTATGATTCATTTTTCAATTTTTTAAATAAAATTTATTTTATGTAATTATTATATTTATGTAGGTATTATATAATTATATAAGTATATATTTTTTAAAGTATATTTTATTATTTTAATTTTAAATTATTGTATTGTCACCGGGCCTTGATAAGTGTGCATTTCGAATTAATCTGACCATTTCATGTGGGCAAAAATCGAGTTTAAAGAGTCCGTTAGGACATACATACATACCGGTGAAGCTAATAAAAAGCGTGTTAAAAAGTGGTTACAATACCAACTGTTTACTGCAGCTGCCATTTGTCATGCCACTAACGCAATAGAAGTCAAAATCGGTTGACCGGTCTGTAAAAAAGGTTTGTTTAAATGTCTAATCTTATTGTAAATGGAGTAGGTATACTTATAGAACACATATTTTGAAGATGAAGCAATGATAATTAAAATCGATACCAGTCAGTCTGTCACGCATTTCTTGTTAAATATTGTTGATATGAGAATAAAGTCGTTGAAAAAAATCTAACTGAGCTACGGACTAATAAAAGAGATCATATCCAAACATTTCTTATCATACACAAAACACTAGCACACTTGAACACTAACACACAAAGCGCTGTTCGACTTGTTAAAGCCACGGGCGTGGGCGTGCGGCGACCAAGCGGCTGAGCGGGAGCGTGCACCCCAGCCGACGCGTCACAGGCCCTGCGTCCATGAAATTGAATTAGCAACTCATTAGTAACGCCAATAAAACCGGCCGACTGCTCGCCACCCCTGCCGGACTTACCCCAAGCCTTCCGATAAACGCATACGCGAACGTACACGCTTTGACAAGAGGTGAGCGCATTTACGGTCACTGATGGGTTTAAAATGGAAGGCTGGTAGGTGAGTTGTTAATTGAGATTTTTAAAGGCGACAATTACCTCAAGTTATTTTAGATCTGTAAAACAAACACGCAAAGAAACATTTTAATAGCACACAAACAACGGGCGGCTTACGAAAAAAGCGACCCGGGCCGTGACTTCGTCACTTGCCCGGGAACGCTCTGCAAAGAATCTTTTTATATGAATAAATTGGCCTTTGATATTTTATAAGAAAGAAGAATGTGTAATGCCTTGCCATGTTAGAGCTTAACGAAACCAGAAGTTAGTTTGGAACAGTTTTAATAATGAAACTTACTAAGATTCCTTGTCTGGCTTTACGATGTAATTTATTGAAAGAGTATCTAATCACAGTAGGTGCCTAGTGCCTACAAAGTCAACGACCAAAAGCGAACGGCAAAAAATCTTATAGGTGTAGAATATTTACTCTTTTACATGTAGAATACCTAATGTGCTCTCGAGTTTTAGTAGGTATATTTTACAAAAATATATATAAACTAGCTTCTGCCCGCGACTTCGTCTGCGTGAAATTTCTTGTTCCCCCGACCCACCGCGTCGAATCGCATCGCCTGCCCGTGCTGTTACTTCGTTTACCACTTGTTTTTATTTTTACTCATCTCCTAAGCGTCATAGCGTGATGTTAAATAGCCCATAACCTTCCTCAAGAATTGGGCTATCAAATGCAAAAAGAATTTTTCAAATCAGACTGGTAGTTGCAGAGATTATCCCCTACATACAAACTTACAAACAAATTTTACCTCTTTATAATATTAGTATAGAAGTATAGATTTAAATGAGTAACCAGGCGAAAATTACATGTCTACAAACTTTGTAGCATTGAGGAGCACAGATGTAGAATACGTTGGTATAATACCTATAATCTATTCCGGCTCGCCACTTAAAATATTTCTTATGCAGGCAGACCCGGGGCAAAGCAGATGTTAGAAAAAATTAGAATAAGGTGAGGGATTACTATTATGTACCTTTATGTGTAAGAAATAATTCAGAGCGCTGGAGCGCGATCCCCTACGGCCGGGGCGGCACAGGGCAAACTCCTGCGAATTATAGGCACTTAGTTTAAACGATAGCCCGTCGGGACACGACTGTTTCGTTACACACACTAATCTTAACGTATCGCCTATTTTAAAATTACCTTTAATACCTGTGAGCCTGTTGAAATTAAATTCTGCCACGATCCACGTTATTGTAGGTACTTAGCGATAGTATCGACGTTATAATTACGTTTTCATAATGATGAAATATTCCAGAATAAATTTTAATAGTGTGAGCAATTTAGTTTCTTCTATAACAACATTTTTACGATAGCTTTTGCTGTTATTGAAATGGTTATAATCACACAGCAATGGTTCCTACATACAGATCTAAAGATAGTTACATCAAGGATATCCTCTCGTAGCGATCAGACGTTTTTGACTTAGGTGGGTACCTACCTACTGAACATTTTCCAAACCTCCCCAAAACATAGAACTCAACAAACATAGAATTAATTCCTTCTATTTTTATAGCACACACGATAATCAAATTTTTGTAACGTAAGCAGGCCAATCAAGAATTCCGTGTCAAAAGAGAGAACTGAGTCAAACGTTAATTTTCTTAATGTATCTTGTTAGGGTCGGATCGTGTTCTGCCTGTGAATAAATTACGGCAATATTACCAGTAAAGACGATCGCTCCTGTACATGTAACGAACTTAGACATGAATTATACGAGTTAATGTGTAAAATCGTATGTCTCTAATAATATTCATGAAACTTTATGTTCCAAGTCTACGAAAGTAGGTTTATAAAATGTTCGTCTTCACAATAATCCTTGTGTGTTACAAATGTCCATGTATTTCATTTAGGTAGGTAATGACTATGTAAAACAATGTTGTCGTTAATACAAAACCTTTTCAACTGAAAACTTTTACATTTTCGTGTTTTGACATATTAAGTAGGTGGTATATTAACTACCCTCGTTGATTTTCAAATAGAAGGTTCTTCTAGATATATATCTAATTTTATTAGACACGTAAATCAATCAATAGATTAATTAAGTTAACTGATAATATTGTAAGAACCTACTGTGCTGAGATTGCTGACGCTTAGCACACCAAATTCAATTACCTACAGGCAACTAGTTGTGAGGCCATGTTCTCTCGAATAACATTATTTAGAACGTGTCTGAACTCTGACCTAATCATATATGAAGATAAGAAACGTTAATAATCTAAAACAAAGAGCAATTTCTCAGCAAAGCTTTATTCAAAGAGAATATAACAAACATTCCATTTGAAACAGGCATGTAGGTATGAACACAGACACAGATTAAAAAGAGCAGTCTTATCCAGTGGAACAATGCCTAGTTCCCATTAGAGCTCGTGTCGCGACTGCGTCCCAACTTAATGTTGCGTGTAAAGTTATAGCCCACTCCCACAACTGCATGCGCTAACTTCGCGGTCGCTCTATGACCTCCTACAGAAATTCATGACACGCGGCATTAATTCGGCTAGCGCACACTACTGTTAAAAAACCCACAAGAAAAAATTAACGAAAATATTTAGGTGAAAAACAGAGCCAAAAGTTACGACCAAGTCGTAATGAGGTTACACGTTTATTTTCATACCTTGAGCGGAAAAACATTTGGAAACAACAAAATAATGGCTAAGACCACATTACTGTTTTTCTTTGCTTCCTTTTTGAGGTTCAAGAGCAACCCTTCAACTTGGACGTTAATTGCTTCGTGAGAATACTTACACCTGCACAGCCTTTATGGAGAGAGTGTAATAAACAAAATAAGTAAACAGGAATTAAAACATTAGATGTTTTACGACAGAACGTGCTCGCCTTTTATGTTTCTTGTAATAATAATAACTATAGCTGCCGGTTATTATCTATTATAGTGTTAATTACTGCCTGCAATTATTAATAGTATACCCACCCATTACAAGTTAATCAACTACTGGCTGGAGCCACAGAATAATCAAGTTACAGTAGTTTATATGGGCAGTGCCTTGAATTAAATAAATACGCCATGCGTAACTGCCGTGCACTCGAACTGTTGCGCACTGGTATATACTGAGATTTCGGAGCGCGTCCCTTCGGCCGTTTTCTGTGAAGATAAACTACTATAACAATATTATTCTGTGCTACATCAGCTTACAAACACTGTGATTATTCAATTATATTGCTGTCTGTACAATAAACAACACCTGTGAATAATAAATATGTAGATATCTCAACTCGCTTTATATTGCAGCATAAATATGATGTACGCGTTTAATTTGGTTAAGTAGCTATCAGAAAAGAAACTCAGTTCGAAAGTAAATGAAAATTCGTATCTAATTTAAAAAGATTAGTAGCCCATGGGCGTTCATTTTAGATTAAAAACTGAGGCCATGTTTACTGAGCTGCTTATTTTTAATTGAACTTTGCGTTGCTCATAGATATTTTGTAAAGTGATGAACTGATCAGCATTTTCATTGCTATCTATCTATATAAATAATACATAAATAAAATAAAAAGAGAAGTCCTGACTGACTGATTGACTGACTCATCAACGCCCAGCCCAAACTCTTGTACCTAGGAAGCTGAAACTTTGCACAGAGGTTTCCTTTATAATGTAGACAAGGAATAAGGAAGGAATTCCCGGTAGTACGTTCCCGTGGGATATTTTCCGACATCTACGCGGCAGAAGTTGCTGTTGCAAAAGCTAGTCAGAAAAATAAATAATTCTATAAAATAAATATTAGAGATACTTGAGTCTCAATAAAAAGGATTACGTAAGTTTTAATTAAAGGGTCAAAGCGTTTGGTTATATAACCACAGTTCAGACTAATAAAAAAATAATGCTGACGAAATCCCTATTCTATTCCCAAAAACACAGGACCATGAAACAAAGGAATGCAAATTGGACAGCCATAAAATAAAATATGTATTTAAAGCATCGGGCCGTAGAATTCAGAAATGGAAGCGACAATAAAATTAAAATAAAAAATTCACGCGTTCACTCATATTACCCGGTCGACATTTTGTAATGTGGCCTACGGGGCGCATAAAGTGAAAAATTTAAAGCAGATATGACAATATTTTAGAAGGAATAGCTTTATTTTTAAAATGAGCACCGTCATAAATCCCACCCCGCTGCAATAACGCACGCTCGTGTACATGTGCCCTGAATATAAAACGTACATCGTATTAAAATGTTCGGCTTACCTATTGACAAATATATGTACTTACCACTTACAACGTTTTAGCTTGATGAAAAAAAAGCGTATCACTCCACTTTCTCTCTGAAAATATAAATTCCATCGAAAACTTGTGTGTTATAGGGAAGTTAAATAATAAAATCCGAATCTACCCGAAGAATTTCAGGATTTATTTTTTCTCATGTTTGCTGGAACCTTCGCAGATACATCCAGAAAATGAACGGCAGAACCTAAAAATAACTTCTTGTATGTAAGCTAGACGATCATTATTTATTTTCAAAATTCTTTAAGAAAATAATCTCTTTAGGTTCGTTATTTATTTATTATTTTAATAATGTAATTTAATAACATTCGTGAACAAATAGGTGAACATTGAAAAAATAAAACCTTCCATAATTTCGAAACGCATCTTTGCGTGAAAACTAACAAACAAAATTAGCAGTTATTCATCATTCTCCTGCCCTTATCCCAATGGCACGAGAAGAAAATGCTGCTCTAAAATTAGCAGTTATTATTAATACAAAATAAGAAAATTATCGAGAAAACCTATTTAGAAATTATGCAGCAATGAGCAATATTGTAACTGACTTCAGTTAGGTAGGTACGTACATGGTAAATAACTGCTCACACTACGCGACATTTTCGTTCCAGTAGCAGCGCTAGTATTTAAATTCTTTTGTAATTAGAACGAGTGCGTCGTACAATTCTGTTAAGTTCAGAATAAAAATGTGAGAGGTAGACGTGTGAAAACATTACCAGGAGCGTACCACTAGAGTTTCATACGGACGCGGAATTCCGTCGTAAAAAGTACGGATTTGTATTAAGACAGATTTATGTTCTAATTAGTCGCTCGGCGAACGTAGCAGAGCTGCGTAAAACAAATTTATGCGACCGCGTCTTTGTTTGTACAAATTGTTTCATATGATTTAAAAGCGACAGGTAACTGCGGCGTCTGTACGAGGATTGATGGCGCGGCTCGCGATACGATATTGGAACAGTTTATTACGCAAATGGTGTATTGCAGCCAGCTTGTCTGATTATAGAACCACAGTTAAGTTTAGTTACGATTACTCATGCTCCGTTAATATAAGATTCACTTTTATTTGAAAATCGCTCCTAAGGTGGTTTTGGAGTAATAAAATATCAACATTTTTTTCGAGTAAAAACAATCTGTGTTTTTTTAGCCAAATGTAATTGAATGAGGTAGGCTCCTATTATCTACCTGTGTATCCCACAGCACAATGTGTGCACACACTGGGATCAACAGCACAAAACACAACAAATACTATACAACCATTATCAATTCACAGTCTGTGGGTTATGACAAAAGGTTCGTCCATGTCGCCGCTTTTACTCTCTGCACCCAAAGCGTCGCAACAAAAGCCCTTGCCGTACTAACTTGAAAAACTTTACCGAACTCCGTCACAGGGCAACCAAACAAAAAGGCTCCGGTTAGGGTACATCTTGTACAATAAACAACAGGTTAGTTCAAAATAAACATTTAAGTAGTTACTTAGGTACAGATTTTTTATGGATTGGATTATAAGCTTTTCCAATCATTGCAAATATGCTAATGTATGTAATGATTTCGCTTGAAACTATGAATTTACATTTCATCTAAGTGTAAATTAATACAGGTTGAAATTTTAATGGTGGTTGTCCTCTTAAAGGGTTATTGTACTCATCATTATGAACAACTTTTACTATGGGACCAAACCTGAAATCGCGAAAAAAAAATCAGCTGCTCCCTACATTTTGACGAGTTTGATGTAGATAAATGTACTGAACAGCAGATTTTTTTTTCGCGATTTCAGGTTTGGTCCCATAGTAAAAGTTGTTCATAATAATGAGTACAATAACCCTTTAAGAGGAAAACAACCATTAAAATTTCACCTTGTATATTATTTGTTCGCGACGAAGCGTCACCAAACAATAGATACATAGGTTTTTTATTTTGTTTTAACTTAACGTAGATTCATAGTAGGCGACGAGACCCTATCTGTGCACATAGGCGCAAGTAGCGGGGGACCGTCATAGTTCACGTACAGTGTAATCGCGAATCAAACGGTGTTTCTAAGTTAGGAAATCAAAGACTTTTGTTTTTATCATTTTATTTAGTGAATTTAAAGTAAATTCAACGCGTTAAAGTGTAATTTAAAGTTAATTCAAAACGCTAAAGTGTTCTAAAACTCTGTGATAGTGAAATAGTGAAGTTTCCTAAGGAAAACTGTAAGTACAACCTCTATAAATAGCAACTGAGTGGGCTATATAGCCGTTTTATAGTTTTTGTTGGTGCGCCCAGGTACCTTAGCTTAAGACCTAGGTCTGGGCGTAGTATTAGACTTGTAGTTTACCTACAAAACCCACTTAGTTGAGTTTACAGAGGCTGAAACTGTGAACGCCACCCTATAAACTACCATTGAGTGGGTTATATAGCTGTGTTTTATAGTTTTGATAGTGTGCCCAGGTACCCTAGATTAAGACCTAGCCCTGGGCATAAAAATTAGACCTGTGGTTTAACTGCAGAACCCACTTAATTGTGTTTATAGAAGTTGCAACCGTACTTTTGTTAATAGATTTTATTGTTTTAGGTTTTCAGGGCGCGTCACGCCCTGAAAAACATAGTGCCGATATTTAAACTATTGTATTGTTCTAGGTCATTAGACCGGCTTCAGATATCTGTATAGACCATTGAAATAGCTTCAGTAGTTTTCGAGTAATTTAACTTGCAAAATATTTTTTGATCAAAATAATCGAATTTTCAGTGTTTACACACTAATATCTTTTCAGAACATAGACTTACAGGAATAACAGATATCTCAATCGATGCGCGGTCTAATGACGATTCTAACAACATGTCACATGTTATATTTAATGAAATATTTAAGATAGAAATAAGCAATTTTGTGAAATTTTTTAAATAAAAAATAGTCGAAAATAAAACCAAAATCAGGAGACGATTCGCGGTCCTCAGTAAGGTAAAGTTTTGAGGTACCTAAGCACACAAGAAAAAATAGCAAATCGTAGCCATCGGCATGGTACCATCTATCTTCCTGAAGAGTGCGCCAATCGTCTCCTGAACTCCGCTGAAGACTTATCAAGATGCTGTTTCATTGAAAATAACCCTTCAGAACCTCACACGAACATAGCTGCTGGTCATCGGTTGCAGACAATCCGAGCCTATAGAAACCGGACGTCAGCGCCGTTTGGACTGGGAGGCCTAACCTCACACATAGGCATTCACCTGGATAGGCTTACACACTCCCTTCACTTCACCGTGTCCAACGATCACGCCCGTCCGGCACATTTGCTGGTCCTTGCGAGCCGGATGTTTGCGGCCGGGACGGTTCCTGTGGGATCCCTGAAGAATAAGAAGATTGAAGATTTATTTTGAAAAATTATTATAGAAGACTGAAGCCTTGTTCCTGTAACCTTTTTTCTGAAGATTTATTATAGAAGACTGAAGAAACGTTCCTGAAGCCTTATTCCTGAAGATTTATCAACAGAAGATTTATCATAGAAGAACTGTTCCTGTAACCTTTTCCCTGAAGATTTATTTCTGAAGATTCATTATAGAAGCACCATTTCTGAAGCCTTATCTCTGAAGATTTATCACAGAAGATTTGTCATAGAAGAATTGTTCCTGAAGCCTTTTCCCTGAAGATTTATTTCTGAAGATTCACTATTCCTGAAGCCTTATCTCTGAAGATTTGTCACAGAAGAATTGTTCCTGAATCTTTTTCCCTGAAGATTTATCTCTGAAGATTTATTATAGAAGACTGAAGAAACGTTCCTGAAGCCTTATTCCTGAAGATTTATCAACAGAAGATTTATCATAGAAGAACTGTTCCTGTAACCTTTTCCCTGAAGATTTATTTCTGAAGATTCATTATAGAAGAACCATTCCTGAAGCCTTATCTCTGAAGATTTATCATAGAAGATTTATCACAGAAGATTTGTCATAGAAGAATTGTTCCTGAAGCTTTTTCCCTGAAGATTTATTTCTGAAGATTCACTATTCCTGAAGCCTTATCTCTGAAGATTTATCACAGAAGATTTGTCATAGAAGAATTGTTCCTGAAGCTTTTTCCCTGAAGATTTATTTCTGAAGATTCACTATTCCTGAAGCCTTATCTCTGAAGATTTATCACAGAAGATTTGTCATAGAAGAATTGTTCCTGAAGCTTTTTCCCTGAAGATTTATTTCTGAAGATTCATTATAGAAGAAACATTCCTGAAGCCTTATCTCTGAAGATTTATCATAGAAGATTTATCACAGAAGATTTGTCATAGAAGAATTGTTCCTGAAGCTTTTTCCCTGAAGATTTATTTCTGAAGATTCATTATAGAAGAAACATTCCTGAAGCCTTATCTCTGAAGATTTATCATAGAAGATTTATCACAGAAGATTTGTCATAGAAGAATTGTTCCTGAAGCTTTTCCCTGAAGATTTATTTCTGAAGATTCACTATTGAAGAACAATTACTGAAGCCTCAACTCTGAAAATTTATTCTTGAAGAATTATTATAGAAGATTGAAGATAGAAAATAATTCTGAAGTTGAAAACTCGTTTCGGAGATTGAAGACTAACATAGAAGATGACACTAACAAGATCACAAAGCAGAGACCGTAGTGCTCCAGGCATTCGTCACGAGCGACCACCACGATCGCCGTCCACCGTTGAAGGAACAGTACAGAACCCTGCCCCGAAGAAAGACCTACCTGTACGAGCTCGATCTGAGGGACAACCATGCACTTCAAAACACAGCCAGAGAACTCAGTCAGAAGAAACTTCAGACGATTCAATGAAGTCTGTAGACCAGACGATACAGCCAATAGAAAAGGAAACCGAAGAAAACCATAGCCGAACCATGCCGATGACTACCCGGGGTGACGCCCGTAACGAACATAACAAGCCGCCGTCGACTACAAATAGAACGACGCGGTCCCATAGAAAAATTTCAAGAGCACGTGAAGACTTATTGAAGATTAAGTTGGAACTTGCTCAAATAGCACTTCAAAGAGCCGAGGAAGAAGACTCCGACGGCGAATATATGGATAATAGAACCTCAAACAATGAGTACGTGCGTTCCTGGCTAGAAGAGGCACCAGAACCAGAGCCGCCGAAAGGGGCCAACTCCACTAAGGGGGACAATAGAAATAGAAGCCGTGTGCAACGTCCCCCCCCTGTGGATGCCGATGTTATAGTGGGCCTCCAGACGCAAGTAACTCTGCCGAATCCTATAGAAAAAGAAGTGAACAACATAGCACCTTCGAAAGAAGAGAACACCGGGGGAGATTTCCGTCCTTTCATAACGGAATTGACGTCCGCTATAGCATCGTTAGCCGACAGGAAAACAGAACAGTGGACACAGCAGCCCTCGGCGTCAAAGGCCATCATGACCTTACCGAGCTTCAATGGAGCTCATACAGAATGGCTTTCATACCGTGCCATCTATGAAACCACAAGAAAATACTTCAATGATGTTGAAAACACAGCAAGACTTCGAAGAAGCCTGCACGGACGTGCGCTAGAGACAGTGAGCTCGGAACTCATCGGAAATGCAAGACCAGATGACATCATGAGAGAACTCGAGCTGCAATTCGGCCGCCCAGACTCAATAGCTCAAGCCGAAACAGATAGACTACGTGGGTTGCCGCGCTGCAGCGAATCTCCAAAAGACATCTGCAATTTCGCAAGCCGAGTTAGAAGCGGCATAGTCACTCTGCGCGCACTGAAGAAAGAACATTATCTTATCAATGCCGAGCTGATGCGAACACTTACCGAGAAGCTGCCGAACTCGCTGCGTGTACAGTGGTACCGAACATATACCGAGAAGTACCAGTCGCTACCAGACCTCTCACTCTTTAGCGACTTTATCACTGAACAAGCTCGATTCTGCAGCGCCTTCGCTCCACCGGAGAACATCAGCTCTGAAGCAACAGCAACCAAGCGTGTCGTGCAGAGAACTCACACTGCTACAGACAAGTCAACTAGCAAGTGTCACGTCTGCGATAAGGAGGGTCACAGCACTACTGACTGCAAGAAATTTAAAGAAGGATCCAGTGACAAGAGATGGGAACTCGCCAAGAAACTCAATCTCTGTTTCCGTTGCCTGCGAAGCCGTCGCAATGGTCACACATGCAAAGCGAAGAAGTGTGACGCCAAGGGGTGTACAGCCACGCACCATCGGCTTCTTCACTACAACAAGAAGTCTAAAGCAACGGAAGTTGAGAAGCCCGATGTTCCAGTAGAGAAGAAGGAAGCTCAAGAAACGGTGGCCAGCTCACGAACAGCTGCGAGTCATGCCTACCTCAAGATAGTCCCGGTTCGAGTCATTGGACCGGCGGGAGAAGCTTCCACATTCGCTCTTCTCGACGATGGATCCACCGTTTCTTTGATCGACGAAGAAATCTCAAACCAAATTGGAGCAGAGGGCCATATCGACCCGTTGAAGATAGGTGCGATCGGAAACACCACGATCGACACTCCTTGCTCCCGAAGAATAACCGTCACTCTTGCAAGCCAGCTGAAAGATAGGGTGCCATTCAGAGCGCGCACCATACCGAAGCTCAATCTCGCACCGCAAACAGTCAGCGAAGAAGACGTCGCACAGTGCAAACATCTCGATGACCTGAGGCAACAGCTGATTTACGACACAGGCGCACCGAAGATACTCATCGGTCAAGACAACTGGCACCTACTACTGGCCAGTGAAATTCGAAGAGGACCGAAACACCAGCCTGTTGCGTCGCTAACCACACTGGGCTGGACACTTCACGGTGCGCACACAAGAATCCTGGGTCAGCAGGTGCACTACGTCAACCGACTAGTAGACAGCGACGAAGATCTTAATGAACAGCTTCGTGAATTCTTCGCCATAGAATCACTGGTTATTAATCCTAGAAGACCAGACTCCGATCCCGAGAAGAAAGCAGAAGACATATTGACTCGTCACACTCAACAGTTAGAAGATGGCCACATAGAAACGGCTATGCTGTGGAAAAATGAAAACACAGAAATGCCAGATAGTTACGGGACAGCACTCAAAAGGCTCGTCTCAATAGAGAAGAAACTCGATAGCAAACCGGCTCTTCGAGATAGATATACAGAACAGATGGATGCACTTATCCAGAAAGGTTACGCGGAGAAGGCGCCCAAGACGAGCACACCGGGTAGAACTTGGTACCTACCTCATTTCGACGTGTTCAATCCAATGAAGCCTGAAAAACTCCGTATAGTACATGACGCCGCTGCCAAATCAGGAGGTCTATCGCTCAACGACTTCCTCCTAACTGGACCGGACTTGCTGCAGTCGCTGCCCGGCGTCATGATGAGGTTCCGACGTCACCGAATAGCCATTTCCGGTGACATAGCAGAGATGTTCATGCAAGTGAAGGTGCGGCCGCAAGACAGAGACGCCCTACGATATCTGTGGAGAGGCGACAGAAGAGACGGAGCACCCGAACAGTACCGCATGACGTCCATCATATTCGGCGCGGCAAGTTCGCCGTGCACAGCCATTTTCGCGAAGAATTGGAACGCGAAAAGGCATACAGAAGAGCATCCAGAAGCAGTGGAAGCCATTATACAGAATCATTATATGGATGACTATCTCGATAGCTACAGATCTGTAGAAGAAGCGACTCGTATCGCAACAGCGGTGAAGACAATACACCAACAGGCGAAGTTTGAACTAAGAAAATGGGTATCAAACAGCTCGCAACTTATAGAAAACATAGATCCATCACAGATCCGTGCTGAAGTCGTCAACATCGGAGACATAGATGGTACAGAGAAAATCCTCGGCCTGATATGGAGACCAGGGGAAGACACGCTGGGCTTCAACCTGACACTCGCACGTCTACCAAAAGGCGTAATAGAAAAGGAGGTGCCAACTAAACGGGAGGCGCTGAAGATAGTCATGTCACTATATGACCCGCTCGGACTCGCTTCACCAGTAACCATTAGAGCCAAGCAGATATTGCAAGAGGCATGGAGGCGAGGAATCGACTGGGATCAGCCGCTAGACGAAGACCTAGCGATTAAATGGAAGGGCTGGACGCAGCACCTACAGCAGCTCAAAAATGTCAGCATACCACGGTGTTATCCAGGTTACAGTGAAGCTAAAGAAACACAGGTCCATGTGTTCACCGACGCGAGCGAAATGGCATACGCAGCAGCAGTGTATTGGCGGGCCACGACAGAAGACGGCAAGCAACACGTCAGCCTCGTCATGGCAAAGGCGAAGGTGGCGCCACTGAAACTGCAGTCAATACCGCGCCTCGAGCTGCAGGCGGCGGTGATGGGAACCCGTGTGGCTGCAGCTGTGATGCGCGAGCACAACATCAAGCCCGCATCGGTGACATACTGGTCAGACAGCAAAACCGTTCTGACCTGGATAAGAAGAGGGGCACGAGTATACAAGTCGTTCGTCGCCCATAGAATAGCTGCCATTGAAGAAAACAGCAAAGTTGAAGACTGGCGATGGGTGCCCACGAAATTGAATATCGCTGACATCGCTACCCGTGACGTACCACAGCACTTTGACTCACAGCATGAGTGGTACTGTGGTCCCAAGTTCTTATATGAAGAACCGTCGTCGTGGCCGTCTGAGAAACCTCCAATTACAGAAGAGACTGGGGAAGAGAGAACGTTAGTCGCCGTCGAAAACGTCATAAAGTTGACCGAAGCCATTCCAGATCCATCCAAGTTTTCTAAGTGGGAACGACTACTCCGCGCAACAGCAAGCGTTCTACGTTTCATATTTCTTTGTCGAAGAAAAACCGAGAAGACGTTCTACAAAAGAACGAAACAGAATACAGAAAAGGATCCTGTCTGGAAAACACAGAAAAAGGCGGCACCTCTCCCACTGAAACGAGCGTCGAAGCCATCAGAAAACGACAAAAAACAGATAATAGAAGCCGAATTTCTCCAGCAAGCGGAGAAGATACTGGTCCAGGTCGTACAGCAACAGTCTTTTGCAGAAGATATAGCCAGGCTGCGAGAGCAGAAATCAATAGAAAAAGACAGTCGACTGTGGCCGCTACAAATAGAAGTCGTAGACAGCGTGATACGGCTAAGAAGCCGTATAGCAGCGACCGACGAGGTCACCGATGATGTGAAGCGTCCACCGATACTACACGGCGACCATCACATCACACAGTTATACATAGATTGGACGCATCGGAGTCTACAGCATAGTGGGACAGAGCTCACAATCAACGAAGTAAGGCAGCATTACTGGGTCGTCAAGATGCGACCAACAGCTAAGAAGGTGATAGCGCAGTGTCTACAGTGCCGCATTCGAAAAGCACAGGCACCCGTCCCTGCGACCGGCGACCATCCGAAGACGCGCCTCGCACATCATCAGAGGCCGTTCACATACACCGGGTTAGACTACTTTGGCCCGTTGTCCGTCACCGTGGGCCGCCAACATCAGAAGAGATACGTAGCCCTATTTACGTGTCTCACCACCAGAGCTGTTCATCTAGAAATCGCCGCTAGCCTCAGCGCAGACTCCGCTATACAAGCCCTGCGCCGCTTCGCTGCTCGTCGAGGCTGCCCAACAGAGATATACTCCGACAACGGTACCAACATGCACGGTGCCGACAAGGAGCTCCGAGACGCCTTACAAGAAGAAGCCAGTCGTCGTGGCATCGTGTGGCGCTTCATAACGCCATCAGCGCCATTCATGGGAGGCGCCTGGGAGCGCCTAGTTCGATGCGTGAAGTCGGCGCTATACACTGTGCTCATAGAAAAGCACCCACACGAAGAGGTGCTGTCCACATTGCTATGTGAGGCAGAGTACACAGTAAACAGCCGACCGCTGACACACGTTTCTGTGGACAGCGAAGACGACGAGTCGATCACACCAAACCATTTTTTACTCGGCGGGTCGGCACGACTCCCATCACCTGGTGTGTTCTCCGAGCAAGATATAGACGGCAAGAGACTATGGCGGCGAACACAAATACTCGCCGACATGTTCTGGCGTCGCTGGGTCCGAGAGTACCTGCCGGAGCTTCAAAACCGGCGGGAGCCGCATAGCCGCGGGCCCGGACTACAGGTGGGCGATCCCGTGCTCATCGCAGACGGCCAGCTGCCTCGCAACACGTGGCCGCGAGGCCGCATAATCGCCGTATTCCCCGGAGCCGACGGAGAAGTCCGGACCGCTGAGGTGCGCACTGCCGGCGGCACCTTGAAGCGTCCGGTGAAGAAACTCGTCCCATTACCAAAGTAATAGCAGAGCGTCGCGGCGACGAGCGTCGCGGCGACGAGCGTCGCGGCGGCGAGCGTCGCGGCGACGAGCGTCGCGGCGGCGAGCGTCGAGACTACGAGCGTCGCGGCGGCGAGCGTCGCAGTATAGCTACGAGCGTCGCGCCTACAGACGTCGCTCACCGGAGAGAATGCAGCGCCGCGCCGACATCGCTACGAGTCATCACTGCACTGCACGGCGGGAGAAATGTTCGCGACGAAGCGTCACCAAACAATAGATACATAGGTTTTTTATTTTGTTTTAACTTAACGTAGATTCATAGTAGGCGACGAGACCCTATCTGTGCACATAGGCGCAAGTAGCGGGGGACCGTCATAGTTCACGTACAGTGTAATCGCGAATCAAACGGTGTTTCTAAGTTAGGAAATCAAAGACTTTTGTTTTTATCATTTTATTTAGTGAATTTAAAGTAAATTCAACGCGTTAAAGTGTAATTTAAAGTTAATTCAAAACGCTAAAGTGTTCTAAAACTCTGTGATAGTGAAATAGTGAAGTTTCCTAAGGAAAACTGTAAGTACAACCTCTATAAATAGCAACTGAGTGGGCTATATAGCCGTTTTATAGTTTTTGTTGGTGCGCCCAGGTACCCTAGCTTAAGACCTAGGTCTGGGCGTAGTATTAGACTTGTAGTTTACCTACAAAACCCACTTAGTTGAGTTTACAGAGGCTGAAACTGTGAACGCCACCCTATAAACTACCATTGAGTGGGTTATATAGCTGTGTTTTATAGTTTTGATAGTGTGCCCAGGTACCCTAGATTAAGACCTAGCCCTGGGCATAAAAATTAGACCTGTGGTTTAACTGCAGAACCCACTTAATTGTGTTTATAGAAGTTGCAACCGTACTTTTGTTAATAGATTTTATTGTTTTAGGTTTTCAGGGCGCGTCACGCCCTGAAAAACATAGTGCCGATATTTAAACTATTGTATTGTTCTAGGTCATTAGACCGGCTTCAGATATCTGTATAGACCATTGAAATAGCTTCAGTAGTTTTCGAGTAATTTAACTTGCAAAATATTTTTTGATCAAAATAATCGAATTTTCAGTGTTTACACACTAATATCTTTTCAGAACATAGACTTACAGGAATAACAGATATCTCAATCGATGCGCGGTCTAATGACGATTCTAACAACATGTCACATGTTACATTTAATGAAATATTTAAGATAGAAATAAGCAATTTTGTGAAATTTTTTAAATAAAAAATAGTCGAAAATAAAACCAAAATCAGGAGACGATTCGCGGTCCTCAGTAAGGTAAAGTTTTGAGGTACCTAAGCACACAAGAAAAAATAGCAAATCGTAGCCATCGGCATGGTACCATCTATCTTCCTGAAGAGTGCGCCAATCGTCTCCTGAACTCCGCTGAAGACTTATCAAGATGCTGTTTCATTGAAAATAACCCTTCAGAACCTCACACGAACATAGCTGCTGGTCATCGGTTGCAGACAATCCGAGCCTATAGAAACCGGACGTCAGCGCCGTTTGGACTGGGAGGCCTAACCTCACACATAGGCATTCACCTGGATAGGCTTACACACTCCCTTCACTTCACCGTGTCCAACGATCACGCCCGTCCGGCACATTATTCTTTAACCTGCAAAATAACACAATGTAAAAAAAATACACAAAATAGTGCAAAGATAAGACTATCCCTAACTCGTAAGCCTTATCACACTGACGATTTGCGAGCGTATTTGCAGCAAAGCGATCGGACAACGCGTTCGTAGCAGGCTCGTAGCGCGTGCGTAGCAGGCTCGTAACGTGTGCGTAGCAGGCTCGTAGCGTGTGTGTAGCAGGCTCGTAGCGCATGCGTATCAGATCGTAGTGTGTGCGTAGCAGGCTCATAGCTTGTGCGTAGCAGGCTCGTGGCGTGTGTGTAGCAGGCTCGTAGCGCGTGCGTATCAGATCGTAGCGTGTGCGTAGCAGGCTCGTAGCGTGTGCGTAGAAGGCTCGTAGCGTGTGTGTAGCAGGCTCCTAGCGTGTGCGTAGTATGCTATTGCTCACCGCAGGAGCGTAGCAGGTTCACGCGTGAGTGTAGCAAAATCGTAGCGTGTCTGTAGCACGGTAGCCGCGGTTAGCCGCGTATGCGCAGTAATTGACGCAAGTGTTCAAGAGAAAGTGAAAAACGACTGTACAATATTGTGCACCATGTTTTCTTCTCCCACTGTATTCTACAGGGTCTCTCTTAATTTTTTTTTTTTGTATTTTCTGCGTCATTATTTTATTATGTATTATCGTGACGTTACCGCATATATCTTACTCATACGAATCCATTTGCAAATCCTTTTTCCAACTCTGTCTGGGTCGGCTTCCAGCCATTCTCATACGCATACCTAATATAATAAAATTGTTATATGTTACTGTAATACTGTGTATTTCTGTGCAGTCACAAATCTACTCGGTATTACCGCTTTGTTGGAAACAAAGGAAAATTAAATTAGAACTTGTGCTTTAGTGTTTTTGTTTATTAGGTCTATTACAACTGTGGAATTTATTTTCTATTTTATTGTTACACGTGTAAAATAAATCTTCTTTACATTACAGAAAAATATAAATTACTTAGCTTTAAAAAGATATTTTTCAAAAATAAAAGCTCTAAATGTTTCTACTAACTTGATCTATATAGAAAGGATGTGGATAAGTTTTCAAATAGATTCATAAAACCTGTAAGGGGTAGTAAGGGTCAACCGCTGGATAAAGATTGTTACAGCACTTGTGATATATAAATCCACTAGACTTGAGATACTGTCGGGACAAAAAGTTTAACAAGCACTGGTAAGTAGCTACTATATATAAATATATTATGTTCAAACTCACACATTTTACGGTGTGTGATTCTCCGATACCTACCGATTTGTGATCATTTAATTTAATTTTCGTACCACTTGCTCAAAAAAGTGACATTCTATGCCACAAAAAGCGAACATAACAATAGTCATTTTTAATCTGTTAAAAACAGGGAAAGAAAATTTGGAATACTTACCGAAATTTATACTGAACTTCATCTGTGTTTACACCATTGAGTTTGTATATAAAGCATTGTACATCTTTTTGAAAAAGGAATACGCATTTATTATGCAGGTATGATTATTAAAACTATATTAAGCAGTCAAATTAACAAAAATATAAAACTTAGTCCATCAGAGCCACAACCATCAACTTCCGGCATCTTATCTTCGTCCGTAACTCACGATGCACCACCACCACTATCTCCGACGTATACTATCTACAATGAAACGCAAGTTCCTCAGACGCAAGAACAGAGAAATACTCAAATCAACTCATCAACAATAAATGTACCAAACAAAAATGTAACTCTCTCTATCAATAATTGGACCAATGTTTCGAATTTTAACTTTTACTTTTAATTGTTATTATTTTTAATAAATGCTTATCTCATATTGTTATTGTGTTAATTTTTTCGCAAATGGTACGAAATGTAGAGTGATAAAGCTGTCTTAGTCTTGGGTGAACTTAAATCCCTCGCTACACTCAGGACTCGTCTTAAATCCCTCGCTTCGCTCGTGATTTAAGTTTTTATCACCCTCGCTACGCTCGGGAGTAAACCTCGAGTCCTTCGTTACGCTCGCGATTTAAATCGTCACCCGCGACAGAAGACACTGCTTTATCCCATTGGTTAATAATCTGCTATTTAACTTCTGCTACGCGAGCTACGTCTATAAAAGAACGCGATATAAAAGTTATTTGAAGCGTAAGCGCTCAAACTGTACTCAATATTTTCAATCGAAGTGTCTTTGATGTTATTGTCATAGAGCCAGGCTAAACCCCAAACGCGGTGGAACAAATGTTCGGCCCTGGTACACCGACAGGAACCTGTTTTGAAGTTAAATTACCAAAGTTTGACAAGCGGTCCGACTCACTAAACTACGCTAGCAATAATTCTGCAGAGCGTGGTCGGAAGACAATCACCCTCGAGGTACTTATCTACTATTAGTGCAGCTAGAAATGCATTTTGATATAAAAAGATTTTTATTACTAATAATTTTTTACCGTTACTTCCAGACATGGAATTAAAAGTTTGGATTAATTTTATTTCAAAAGTTTAACGTGACCAGCGAGCAGGGAGTCGCCGGCTGCTGGAAGCACAGGTGCTCGCTGCGACCGGCCGCGACGTCTAATGAAATACGTCTCCCAAGACACCCTACCACGTTTCCCCTCAAATTGATTCCGCAGATTATCTCATTCCGGTGATTTCGTCGTGGCTTTATACTTTTCATTAAATTGAACAGACGTTCTCCACAAATCGCCCTAAGAGTTATGTCTGTCGGAGGTTTTCATGTTCGGATCGCGCACCTCGCGCCATTAGAACGGTGTTGCGAATGTGGTCGGAGCGGGGCACGTCAGCGGGCCGACCCACATGATATTAATTCCGAGCCGAGCTCTGGGCCACCGACAGGCTTATAAGATTAGAATAATTTTCTCATTCCGAGGACTCCCCGCGAGCGCAACCAGCAGTTTAATTAAAACTAACAGTTGTCTCACACAGTCTTATCCGGCAATTTGCGAGGTATTACAGGCCGAACTTCGTCCACAAATTATCTTGACTCCATTTAACAAAGCGGTTATGTTAATACAATCTCGCCGGATTTAGAAGAATGTTTTTGTTATAAGAGGCGTGCACCGAATTACGGCATTAAGGTAAAATATGATATTTAATTTGAGGTTCTTAATAATATAGCAGCAACCGCTCTGTGTTGCGGTACACAACGTGTTGGAGATGTGATCATTAAACCGGGACCCAAATGAGCTTTTTATAGGCGCCATAACACTTACAGACGTTGGGACCAACTATTGAATTAGTAATATCGTTTAATACGCTCACTTTAATGTTGTCCTGATGGCGTCTCTAAACTTGACGCTACTATCAAATATTAAATGTGTTCCAACTCATAAAATTATAAAGTAAAACGTGACAGTCTCGCGAACTAGATAACTTATTAAGTTCTTTCTGTAGCGCTGCGAGCGTAATGTCTGCGTGATAAAACGATATCGCTACAACATTGGAATATTACAATAACATATTTATAGGCACGTATATAAGTGCATATGGCTTCAATAAAATAAACTGCCTCCATATGTCCGAATAAAATCCGGTTGTCTTCATGCATATAAAATTTTGTCGCTCCCGCCGTGAAATATTATGTGACACAAATGTTAGGGAATGAATCTGGAGGAGGCTGACGCGGAGTCAGTTAGCTCCCTCGTATCGGCTGGTACCCTTTATCTTCACTATGAAATAAAGAAAAAAGCACCACTCTCTCTCTCTGTAATATCTTATGCGTATGAGTGCTTATGAAATATGAATTCTATCTCGCAAAACATATTATTTCGTTATTACTGAATATATTGCTACATGTTTCAGAGTTATATGGGATAATACGCTTTTCTTTATAAGCAAAAATAAATATCGTTGAGCGCATCGCATTCGCCATTGTGACTGTGGGCCCGCTGTTAAAATGTAAATTTGTCTGAAACCGATAGGAAGAGCTGACGGGGACATATTTCATTGTATAATAAACTGACACACGAGGTAACATAAAACGATCTATTTATCATTGTGGCTGTTAAGATAAAATAGAAAACTGTATTACGTTTTAAAAATATATGAGCCGACTTAATTCCACTTAAAATGAAAATATGATACTTTATGTTATGATCATAATTATTCTGTTTAAATAATAATGAGTCATTTGAGATAATAATAGTGTAGGCAGCGGTAAGGTCATATATAATGGCGGCTGGTGACCGCAGTTTTATGTTTCCCATTTCTGACATAATCCTGATTGCGTTCTCCCTCCCTAAAATGAACTACTGAACAATGATAATTTTGAAAGTTCATTAATTAATTACGAGGCTATAAACACGGGGTCAATAAAAGGGCAGCGGTATTGTAAAGTGTGTAAAGATTTAGCTGAGGGGTGCTGCGGGTCGGTTTGCCGGTAACCGGCCCGTGACGGCGACGGCGAGACGCCGGCGACCGCGTCGCACAGTGCGCTGTGTTCGGCTGCGGGGAAAAAATAGCACGAAGTATTTTGCTGTGGTTTACAACCGTCTGAGTAAGGTCTGTGTTAGTAGCTGGCGAAAATAATACCTAGATGTACTCGTAGCTCTGCTTTATTTAAAGAGACAATTGACTCATTGTGTTTATTAAATAACTAAGTAAACTAAAGTTCAATTATCTAAAATAGTAGGTAAGTATGGGTTTTAGAAATAAATAACTTCATTGCATCAGTCCAATTTTCGTACCTAAAAACGTTCAAATTCAAGTCGCAATCCCAGCGACAGTCAAATGTCAAAAACGCTATACCATTTTTCACAGATTGAGACTGAGATTGCGAACGTTGTTAAAAATACGGGAATAGGGTATTACACTCCTTTTGAAAAGTGTCTCAATTAGATTCTATAGTGCTAATAAGCCTCTAAAAAAAAACAAAATTTTTATTCAATCGATATTGCATTTAAATTTTACATTTACAAATTTCGCGCAAAAACGCTGGACGCAGTGGACGCCATATTGCTTTGTAGTCATGACGATAGTTGGCTGACTAAACAAACACTTTATAAACACGTTTTATCCGCTGAACAGTTGACAGTTGACACTTTTCAATTTACACAGCACTATGACGTAATAACATGGCGGCTACTTTCATGGTGTTAGAAAACAGATTAAAGAAACTTAAAACTTTGAATTGAATTTTAAAATTTATATTGTTATTTTACTAAAACTAACATTTTCCAACTGCTTTTTGGCTAAACTATTTAAATAATATAAGTATGTATTTTTAGATTTTTTCTCATATAGAGTAAAATACCGTATTGCCCCTCTGTTATAATCGCAAACAGCTCTTCACCGTAATGCTCTTAAATTAAACCACTAACTTTTTACTATATAAAAACACAACCTTAAAACCACAAAAAAAAAAAAAACAAACAAAATAAGCAGTCAATGTTGTTACTACAAAAAAACCGAATCTGTCTCACAGTGCTGATCCCCAGCAATCTGTCCCGAACAATAAGTCTCTCTCGAACAAAAGCTGGCTATTTGAACAAGTCGGAAAGTTTTGTAAGTTTAGCTCTTTCTCCGCGGGGTCTTGGCAACGTCCTGCCGCTCACAATGGGACGAATAATCGTTAGGGCCAGTCATAAGAAAAGGCATTACAAAAACAACGACGCACTTTAACCCGTATTACTCAACATTTTGTCAGTGCCAACTACTTAATTTCGTCACTTTTTTTGCAGGCAGTGTAGTTTTTAAAGAAAATTTTCTTTTTTGTTCTTAGACGATACACCTGCTAATTAAAAAAATATTATGAGTGCGTCTTTGTGAAAAATGCTCGCGACGCTCGTGGCTAAGTAATAACAGACGCACGGGACATTCGATCAGGTTAAGCTACGCTTGCCGCGCTTCGTCCGTGGATGGGTGAGCATCTTTACATACCGAGACCCATCCATGCCTCGAAAAGCACGGTTCGTCCCGGCTATCATTCGTGGAACTTTGACAGTCGTTACGGGACGTCAGAAGCCCGAAAGTCTAACAACCAGTCTTAAGGGCTATCGTATTCCCCAGTAACTACAACACAGTTGCAGAGGTCAGGTAGGCAGTCGCTCCATGGAAAATACTGGTATTCAGCTGCATCCGGTTAGACTGGAAACTGACCCCAATATATGTAGTTGGGAAAAGGACACAAAGTCAAGACATCTACCTGGGTAGATGCAGATGCGTCTTTGTGAAATCTATACACACTACAGAAATAAAATAATACCAGCCATTTTTTTTCTTGCAAGTAAGTATCGCGCGTTATCTCAACGTACTGAATAATCATCTTTATGATAAAAACATTTAAGCTTGACACCGAAATATATTCTCCGTGAAAAATAGCATATTTTTGCAACACTGACAGTCACATATTTTCTGATGAAATCCCTGATGTCTCTACGTCTTAGTGTAATTGAAACGGCTATCTAAGAAATTGCTTCAGCCATTACATGAAAATGCGCATTCATTTAGGATAAGAAATTGGTATTAATTATTTTTCTTATCAAGAATTGCAACAGACTTATGAAAGTTTCATCTATAAATAAAAAGAGAAGTCCTGATTGACTGATTGACTGACTCATCAACGCCCAGCCCAAACCCTTGGACCTAGAAAGCTGAAATTTTTCACAAAGGTTCCCTTTATAATGTAGACAAGGAATAAAGAAGAAATTCCCGGTAGTACGTTCCCGTGGGATATTTTCCGACATCCACGCGGGCGGAGCCGCTGGCAAAAGCTAGTTTTCTATATAAACACACCGTAATCTTCCTGATAGCAACACACATCAAATACAAATGTAATACCTCAATTTACCTCTGTTTCCCAGATACAAGTATGGCATCTATTGAATACGGGCTCGGATAAAAGGCTCTAGAGAGTGATGCTAAGACGACATAACGAAGGAACGCGATCCGGCGCGCGCCGTCACTTCCGGCGTCCGTCACGTGGGAACGACTTCCGGCCAGGCGCCAGAACTCGCCTCCACTTACAATCACTTAGCTCTCGGACAACACCCGATCTTCTGCAAACATACTGGAACTTACTCGCACCAAATATTCATTTATTCCTCCCATACATTTTATTATTAAAATAAATATAAAGTATTTGGTATTAAATTATTCCTGCTGTCAGACACATAGTTATTTGATAAACATCTCGCTAATGGCTTTCAGCAAATTAATATTGCTACGTTTTTCTGATAAACGGCTCAATGAACGATTACCGTTCAATATCCATCGAATAACAATTCCAAAACTGATTAAATCCATACAAATTCAAAACCTAAAAACATAAATCTGCGTCCATTTGAAGATTTCAGTTATTTTCATACATCGGTTTAATTTCCGTTTCGGCATTGTTTTCAGAGGGAAATTCGATTGGAACAAGAGACGGCGTTGATATGAACCCGTGTAATTTCCTCTCATATTCAATTTAATTCTTTGAGGGATGCATGTCAGGCGACCCTTACTTTAGGAGAATGAACTCGTTATATCGGATCGTAAAAAGGAGAATTTATTTACGAAAATTGTTTTCCGAACAGAAACATGTATTAACTTTGCGAAAATACGAACATTTACGTAGCGTTTTACGGGATTTGTTTACATACGCTCTTTATTCTATTTGCTTTTAAATAAGAACATAAACAGGCTGGAGGTTCATGATGATATTTGTGATTGTACAGATACTTTGCTTGTGTGTTTTATGAGCAATACGGAAAATAATATTTTATTTATTTTATTTATTTTATTTATTTATTTTTCCAACTTACATATAAAAATAAACACTTAACACTTGCGGTTGTAACTTATATATAAAAGGTTTTTAGTTTTTAGGTAGGCTACACGAGTCATCTTGCTTGTTTCAAACTTTCAATACAATCACACACTACCGACTCAACATTCTTGCAATAAATAAACCTTCGTAAAGACACATACAAAACAAGCGGCTTATAACGAGCAATTAGGCGCGTGCGTATTAATTGTATCAAATATTTATAAAGAACAAGTGTAGGGCTTTGTAAGTGATGTCTATATATTGGTGCGTGCCGCCTCACGGGCTCGCGGCACGCCACATCGCCTGTCCCGCTATCGACTTACACCCTGTTAAATCTGGCCCAATATTAGTACAGCCTATTCATTACCTTCGCGTTTTATTTTATTGTTTCTTCTTGTAACGACGCCTTTTCATTTTCGTGTACCCCTTAAAATTTGTTCAATGAAAATTTATAGCCAATTACAATACAAACAATATACATGTATGAATTTCATTTTGTGCTAGTATTTTTGCTTGTTAGTCATGTTTCTGGCTTAATGGTTGAATTTATTGTGTTAGGGACTTGTTTTAGTTAATTAATTGTTCATTTCATCTTATTAATTAGGCGGGCTTTCCTCTCTTTAGTCCTTAGACTGAAATATTGCAACGTAGCGTTAACAATGAAGTATCTACTGCAGCGTGACCTCTGCGGTTGTAACCTATTCAAACTATTTTTTCTAGGTCATCAACTATTTACTATTCTTATTTTTTTAAATTTTCAATGTCTGGTTTTGGTTACCAATTTTTTATTGGATAATTTGAAGTGCTAAAAAGGCTGAACTAAATCGAGTACATTTTTTATAAACTTTCTCCAGTAAATTTTATTGATATTTCACCTTTATTCCTTTACCTTTATTCCTAATTAAATTTTCAAGGTTTTTATGTTCAGTTATCTTTAGTAAACCAAGTTTTATTGCTCAGAATACACAGAAAGAACCTGTATTCTGAGTTTTATTGTTAAGTTCTGCAAAAATGGTGTAAGATTTTTTCCGAATTTGGTATGCACTTTCCCTCAGCGGAAGTTTTAGCATTTTCTCTGCTGTAGGTAATACCCTATTTTATTTGTCGTAGGTATAGAACCAGTTAAAAAGGGCTGCTTCCGGCCCTTTTTAGGGTTCCATACCTCAAAAGGAAAAAACGGAACCCTTATAGGATCACTTGTTTGTCCGTCTGTCTGTCTGTCAGTCTGTCAAGACCTTTTTTCTCAGGAACGCGTGGAGGTATCAAGTTTAAATTAATATCACATACGTAGGTCTGTGGCCCCTTGGAGTCCTAAAAAACTCAAGCAATAAAAACATACGGCCATTTATGCGACATATTTTGATACTCGCAAGTAAATCAAAACCTATAGGGTACTTCCCGTTGACCTAGAATAATGAAATTTGGCAAGGTCTCCCAGCACAAGTAAAGGAAAAAGTCCGAAAATTGGGAATTTGTAATTTTTTGGCATAAAAAATACTTTTGGGATTCAATGCTAAGCTTCTTTTTGGGATAGGTAAATTCTTTTCAACTACGGAACCCTTCCTTGTGCGTGGTCCGACACGCACTTGGCCGGTTTTATTTTTTCTTTTGGTTCCGAACTATTCACCAGGCTTGCCTGCTTTTGGTATGCTCAGCAGCTTATAATCTGTGGACTTCGAGACCCGCACGTCTGTTATTTAGGTACGCGCGACGCACAAGACCACCGGGCCACCTGCAACGCTGTCGACGCATGCTGCGCTTCGAGGTTGCGTTTCGTCAGGATCGACATGTTATTGGGCCATTTTAGTTGTTAGTATGTTTAGCCTTAATATTTGAATAGTAGTTGATTCTTAACCGATACTGTTTCTATCGGTATTACTAAGGTTCATCTTTATAAAATAATTTTCATTTGAAAGTTTACGTAATTTAGTAGTTACGAACCTAAAAACCGATTGCAATCGATTCTCTAGGTCCGAAACCAAAAGTGTGGTTAATATTTACCATCCGATGCATCTAAAGTTTTCTCGTGGTCTCTTTCCATTCAGGCCAAATTGCCTGCTCCGTAACCTTTTTTTATGATATTCAGTATTAGATTTTTATATTTTGTTTGGTGCGATTATTTTTATACATTAATAAATTATTGTAGAGTCAGCAGCAAAAGTCGATTAACACTTGTGTTTTCTAAAACTTAACTGACCGTACGTGTTATAGTGGTGAATTTTCATTTTTATTTCGCTACACTACGTACCTACCAATTAGTTAAGAAAGGACCAGCATTGGTGCCGATTCTGTTGTGCACAAACTACCTAAACTTAATTTAGGCTATTGCTAACTTTTTCTTTCTATTAAAACAAGAAAGAGACGGACGTAAATTAGAGCTGTCAAATTTAGTTTAACTACTATTTCCATAGAGATTTAGACGACACGTAAAAACATGTCGACTAAAAACACGATGAAGCGCAAGGCGGAAACTAGTTTGACATTTCTAACTTAGTTCATAGCTATAGCCGTCCTTTTCTCGCGCTGCCTGTTAGTAAAAGATAGCAATTCTCTAATTTTGGTTTAGTTATTGAACAAGAGAATCGGCACCATTGTTTCTTAATTTTATTAAAATGACGCTGCTAAATCAATAATTGTTTCTAAACCCCAATCAGTTTGAAAACAATGCAGCCAATCCGACACTATCAACTTAATTTGTAAAATGTCGTTTACGTTTTTCCAATTAGTCGCAAGTCGCAGTCTTACGGAAGTATGGTAAGGATAAAAGTTAAGCCGAGCGTCGAGACACGGAGCACAAGCCCCGATGCCGGAAACCTGTCAATAGTGAGAGGCAGTGAAAGAAAATCTAATTTGGATTTGAGGGATTACACCCAGACTTGTTTCGGCCTAGTAGTTGCCCCCGAGCCTCGCCGTCTTCGCTTCAAATTGAATAAGAAACGCGAAGGCTTCGTCGACACGGCCATTTGATTTCAGAAAATCCCGCACTCCCATTCTCCAGTAAATTATTTTGTTTCAAGTACGTTCCCCGTTTTAATGGATCCAAAGATTTAGTAGATGACAAAGATGAGGTGTAGGTTTTAAATAAATGGGACAATAGTTTATTTTGTGTTTAGGAGGACTTAGAGAATTTATTTTCGGTAGCAAAATACATGCATGAATTTTATTAACCGACTTCAAGAAAGGAGAATGTTCTCAATTCGACTGTTTTTTTTTTTGTACGTTTGTTACGTGATTATTGCGCCAATTATGACTTGATTGTGATGATATTTTTTTTGTTTGGTAGGTTATACTTCAGACGTGGTCCCATATAAATTGTAGTAACTTTGTTTAGGTAGTTTTTGAATTAGCTTCTATAATACATATTAATCCACTTTGTCTATCTTGATGATGTCCTAAATAGTTCCTGATACTGTTGCTTACACAGCAAGTAGTGGTATACGAATTGATGTGGGGTAAGTACCATAACTAACAAGTGAAAATAAAAAAAAATTAGAAAAAATAATAAACAACCGACTTCCAAAAAAAAAACAACACTTTTTTGGAAGTCGGTTGGTTTTTATGTACAAAAGTTTTTTTTGAAGTTCATGATCATGAATTTTATAGGTAAAAAGCGTGTTATATGTCATCAGTGCAAAATTAGCTTTAGGGATTACAGCGAAAATGTCATGAAAAAAACACTTAATTCAAACGCCAACGTTCGTTCGATTAAATTGTCAGCTTCCATACACAAAAGCTCATTGAACGTTCTAACACATTGGTGCACCACACGATCAGTAATTAACGAGATGACGAGGTGAAATCAAAATACACGAGTCACAGTTATTGTCCCCTGTGACCCTGGGCTGAACGATGACCACCAAAACACGACGTAACTGTCAGTAGAACAAAATTAAATTAAAAAATAAAACCTTGGCCTGTGACATGGGCTTCCATGCTTACAAAGCAGCATATTATGTAACAGGACTGATCAGCTTTGAAAACATTCTGCATTTATATAAAAACATCGATTAACATCGACTTCTTTTTAGGGTTCCGTACCAACATGGTAAAAAGGAACCCCTATGATGCGACTCAGTCTGTCTGTCTGTCACAGCTGGATATCTCAAGAACTACTAATGCTACCAACTTGAAATTTGGAACAGTGTAGATGACGTTTGCCCAACTATTTTGCAAATAAGAAAGAAATAAAAATATGTATGTTTTTACTGCAACAGGAACTGAAAGGGGGTCTTAAAAATTCAAAGTGGGGCTAATAGGGCATGTGGGGTATCATATGAAAAAGCGCTGTTTGCACATTCTCAAGCTGTTTTTTATTTTTTTTAGGCCGCATAGTTTTCGACTTTTGATGAAAAATGTTTAAAAACATACCGTTCCCTTATCTCCGAAGTTTGCATATAGAAAAATCTGAAATTATTATATGTGATAGAAATTTATGTAAAGACTACAGGAAAAATAACACGATGTCTCTAAATATCACACTTTTTCAGAAATCGGAACGGAACCCTCGGTGCGCGAGTCCGACTCGCACTTGACCGGTTTTTCTTTTTCGACTTTTGTTGCTGACTGTACCTATCTATCTATATAAATAAATATCAATTGCCGAATGTACCTATGTACGCGCATCACTTCAGAACTGTTGCACCTATTTGCCTAATTCTTTTCAATACACTTCCTCGAAAACTGTTTCATATCGCACTACGATTAGGTTCACAATGCAATGTATGTCGCACGCGTGCTATTTTTTATTTTCCCACCCGCGTGCGGGAATAAAAATTGCCACAGATAACTTATACCTATACTTAGTCCAAATTGGTTCAATGCCTCTATTCACAACTCTCTATTCGGAGGTGAATGTTTTTTTTTATCTCGGCTAAGAGATATGCGTCTGTAAGGCGTTTATATTGTTTGAATAATTAAATAATGTTTCTATAAAGAATATTATCAAAAACCATGAACAATAAAAGAGACGTTTATGAACAAATTGACATTTATTTGTGTTCTAAACTCAAAAATATTTGAATTTTAGGCTGTTTATCGGCTTTATACCTTTGCTTCTCTTTCAACCTGGCGAAAGCAAAGCGCGGAAAAAAAAGAAAATTTAAATCATAGTTTCCTATTCAATCAATCAACTCAGCCTATCGCAGTCCACTGCTGGACATAGGCCTCTCCCAGTCTGCGCCACAACACCCTGTCCTCCGCCTTCCGCATCCAGTCTGTCCCAGCCACTTTCTTCAGGTCGTCGGTCCATCTAGCTGGGGGGCGTCCCACACTACGCTTACCGATACGCGGTCTCCACTCCAGGACCCGTCTGCTCCACCGGCCATCGATCCTTCGACAAACATGTCAGTGTGTGTTCAGTTTCCTATTAATTCATGACAAAAATATTTTCCGTTATTTTATTTTATTTCTTCAAAAGTGTATTGAAAAACGTCGTTTGATACTCGTGGACATTTGTTATTGCAGTTCTCGGCTCAAAAACAACCTCGCCTACGGCTCGGGTGTTAATTCCGCCTCGAATGCAATAACAAACGTTCTCCACTTGTATCAAAATGTACTATTTTTATTGTGTTTGTAATTGTCAGGACAAAGTTTTTAAAAAAGAAAATGTTTGAAAAAGTGTATAGAACGATATAAAGTAAAAATTTTGGTTATAAAATCTCCCAATAAAAAAGTGAGTGAGACAGAAGACAGTAGAGAGATCTTCAAAAATTTTGACAGAATTGACAGATTGACGTTTAGTTGTTTAGTTTCTTACATTGTTTTATCCGAAAAAAAAAATACTGTTTTGATTGTTTTGTGAAAAAAGTTGTAGAAAGTTATAATAAAAAGGTAATATGCTATTTTTTTTAATTCTAGCTGTAGTAGTTTTTCGAATTCTGTGTGTTATCGTTGTGTTACTCAATTGCCTTCAGTCTTGGTTTGTTGAAAATGTCACCAGTGAGGCGTCAAAATATTGGAAAGAAAAATTAGAAAAGTTGCCGGGAAAATTGGAAAATTCGGGAAAACTGAAAGTGCATAAGAATGTGTATGAATATGCATGTGTCTAAGAATTTTGTACGAATTATTGAAATTTGGACAAAACAACGTCTGTCGGGAACCTACCAAAATCATGTGTACGCGTAAATTGTAAGATTACCTAAGGATACCCCGAATTGTTATAAAGTTTTGCAGTTGAATGTTGCTCGAAGATGAGTAAGAGTCGCCTAGCGTCCAAGTCTGAACGCAGTTAGCTTCATATTTCATATTGGCAGTAGAACAAGCTCTTTTATTTCTGTCTGCTCGCTGACATGTGGCTTTTTCAATCGTTCAAAAGTTTTATTAAATTTCATTTTGTATGTTTTAGTATGCAAATATTTCTGCATTTAACCAAAAGCGTGACTAAGATCCTGTAAACGTCTTTGGAATGTTCATCTGCAATTTTAATTAAGCCCTTTTTAAGAGCCTCTTATGTTTCACAAGGCTTGTTGACTGAAGCAAGCCTCCGCCCGGTAAAACAATTTTGCTTTTTCGATACAAAACCTTTACACGACCTTCCGTCTAATACTCATAAAAATGCAAGTAAGCATGTAAACCCATTTAGAAAAACAATACAACAGAAAAATTACCAACGAAAAAAACAGGAAAGAAAAATACGCGATATGAAAATATTCCAATGAAATAATTCATCGGCAGAATAGACATGTTTGTGTGTAGGTGGAAGGGAAAAGTCGCGTTTCATCACCTAACAATTCTTTGTGGAAGCATATTGTGAGCGAGATGACGAGGGGAGCCAAGATTGAATTAAGTTATCGACGAGAACCGTCCGACGCACGTTATTTATTAGAGAAAAGAAAACGTAACTAGCGCTGTTATCTGCTAACTATTAATTTCGGCAATAATTAAAGCTGACCAACTCATTTATATCTGCCTCGCTGGATCCGCGGTAGAATCCGATTTCTTTTGTTACGTGGAATGAAAGTTTTGTATAAAGAATTTTGAAGTTAACTTTTTCGCTTAATTTTAGTTCATTGTCCGTTTCTTTTTAAATTAGTATCTCTACCCTTTTACTGTGTTTATCGTTTTACGTGACCTGAAAATAAATCTTTTATGATTTTCTCAAAAGATCACGCAAACCGTGAGAGATGATTGAGCAGTAGAACGTGACTTTTTTGTCACGGGCGATAGGCTATAATAATCGTAACCTAAAGTATTGGGTCGCGTCTTGCTTTGACTGACGTTCGTTGCAGAGAAACTAGGGTTCTTGATGAAGTTACTCGCGTTAAGCCTGATTTGAAAATGAATTGGGGTAGGTACCTACATACATACATAATAATATCATAAAATTAAATTAAAATTATATCTGCCTTAATTTGGTTTACATACCTGTACAAGTCACTTGAAATGTATACTTTGAAAAAAAAAACATAGTATAAATAAATACGTCTTCAAATCCAGCCCCAATTATCCCTAATGGAAAGTTAATGGAATCGGTAATTTGCAAAATGTCGTCCTGTGTAAATATCATATACACGACATTTTTCATATTATTTTTATCGCTCGGCACAATTTGCCACCCTAAGGATCAGGTAGGTAGGTAGACAATCGATCATATTCGAGCCTCATTAGCCCTACAGATAAAATATCCGAAGGCCTGTTACATAATCGAAACCTGAATCTAGATAAGGGCTTTCCGTCGAATTTGGGGATTTTCAAAGTTTGGTTTAGTAATATTTCTTTTCAACTTTGGCTGATATTGAATTTAGACAGATTATTAATTTCTAGCTTTTTATAATCTTTTTTTTTTCATATTAGCTGTTTTCAAAGTGATTTATAGTTTGATTAATTACTACAGAAGCTGCATCAAGCGGACGACATTGTTTTTTTTAACTACTACCACGTATCTTAGTTACTCATAATACAGTGAAGCGAATGTAAAATAGCCAAATTATTTTTACATCGCACAGGCAACCTATCGAATAGGCACACGTGCAAATAAATCCACATTAGTGACTCAAAGTAAACACTGAAACAAAAGACGAAACAAAATTAGGAACAGTAGCAGTCATTGACGCTGCACCATTTAACATCTTATCCTGTGTAATACATTTGGTGCACATGTTCGCTTCCCGGGCCCGTCGACTGCGGAGATAGATAACTTCCCGATGATTTAGTTTTATTGTTATCCGCCATCGGAATGTCTCTTCGAACCAAGCCCCGCCATGCGTAGCTCCACAATTATTACCAACCAACTTCCAGCTTTATTTTATCCCGAGCTTCGTGGCTCAGAATCAAAGGTTTTCCTTAAAATACGATTGGAGAAATAAATTCGTTTCGTTTCTTTGTAATGTATACCTACTACATTGATGTCTAGATTGTTTATGATAACTCCACAGATTCGTTATCTTGTTTTCTTTATTTCATTTATTTTAGTTTACCTAGGCATATCACACAAAGCTTATTCGCATCGAAAGAAAATAAAGAAAAACACGGAAACTCGTTTCCGTATCAGCATTCCAGTTAGCGGCGCCGGGGCAGGTCGGCGGAGGATCAACGGTTCGTCTTTGTCACGTCCGACAATTTTTACAACATAGGACCAGCTAGCGTTTCGGAAAGATTTTATTGGCCCGTTCGGTCACGTCTCTCCCAAAGATCGTCCCCCGATGGAGTGGTGGCCGTTTCGCGCGATATGGGTTAACAGCCTCGATTCATCGACGGAGAAGATCGTTTTATGATTTCGGCGGAACAATTTTTATGACGGTCCCGATACATCTAAGTACCCGTTTTCGTATGAAAATTTTTGAATGGTGTTATTGTAAAACGCTCACTTTTTAATAGAGCTCAGGCTCTATTCAGCAGCAAGCTCAAATATTATTAACACAGTATCGCAGTAGAGATAAAAGGATCGCTGACAAAATAGCACATGCAGTCGCTCACGAAACGACTGCAATGCACAAAGCATCTAATTTAAAGGTTCTCTTCGTCTGTTTAACCCGCTGAGACGGCGACTAGCAGTCGGGTTTATACTACCCTTAATAATAGGGGTGGCGTCTATGAAATTACTATTCAAAGGAGTTGGCCAGCGCGGAGGGCACATTACAATGCGAGGTAAACCGCTTGTACTCACGTGAAGGTTGTGCCATGACCCTTTTATCATCCCTCGTCACGGATGAGTGCCAGGGACATCGTTACAAGTTTATCAAACGTCACCTTTACGACTAAATAGATTTCATACAGCAATGACCCCAATTTGGGACGCTTTGCATATTATGTAGATATTCTAAGTTGACTTAGGGATTAGAAGACTGATATTAAAACAACAATATCACCTTCTCGTGAATAATCTGGATGCATATCGCAGCGAATGGAGGGTGCATGACAATAAAACTAAATCACTGAAGGCTCTGTGTATTGTGCCCGTGCGGCGCCGGCGGAAAGCGAGCGTATGTGAGGGGACAACTTGTTTCTCTCCGGATATAAAATAAACTATATTATGGAACCTATAGCCAGGTCATTGGTAAGCAGAACTTGCATTGAACAATTCAATCACAAACTTTTCGCATTTATTGTGATTCCCGAGAGAGGCAAACAACGCTATAGGTTACCTAGAAAAGCGTGTTTTCCGGAAACGGACAAAGCTGTAAAAAAGGACAAACTTTAAAATAAATAAAATGTACCTACTTACTCTACATTAAATAGTTTTGTCCTATGACGCTTATTTTACGAATCTCTCTATTTGTCCTGTTTGATTTAAGTACCTGTTTTGAAAATGTAATTTTTTTCTTACACCGAGCTACTTTACAGCTCTTTTTTCTGCTTCTTTTTAGGGATCCGTAGTCAACAAGGAACCCTGATGTTTTCGCCATATCCGTCCGTCAGTCTGTCCGCGGCTTACCTCAAAGACTCTTATTACTAGAAAGCTGTAATTTGGCATGGGTAGGTATACACATCACGCCGACAAAGTGGTAAAACGTACGGTACGTGGTGGTTGTACGTATTTTAAATCGTTAAATAAATAAATAACAAAAATAAAATCTTGAAAAAATTAATGTTTGTACTCCCTTGCACGTAAAGTGGGTATGATTTTTTTTTTCATTCCTCATACTCGGAAAGTAGTGTTTGTTTGATCCGAGTAGTGGGTCGAAGACGCTGCTCCCCACCCTTGGTCGGGAAAGACTCATAGTAATTGCTTCCCTCTCTAGGGCGGGAATGAATTTTAAAAATACAATTAAATTTGGTTAGGTAGTCGGACTGCGATCTTGTGAGTGTACAAACAGCCAGTGTGAATAAAAAAATAATAACTAGTAAGCGGGACGGCCTGCTGCGGTGACGCGGTGTGTTCCATCTTTAAAATTTAAAAAAGAGTATAATTTGGCAGGATACTAACTCTGTAAGCTGTACCTACTTCGTTCAAATAAATAGGCACACATGTATTTTTATCAATAAATATTTTAGAGAAACTGCTATTTTTACTTTCCTTATATTCGAAATGAAAAGTAGAGTGTTTAACTCGGGTGAAAGTCACCAATTCCTACTCGGACTATAGCCGCCCTCGCTGCGCTCGGGCGTCTAAATACCTCGTATAGGAATTGATTCCCTTCCACCCTTGTATAACAATCTACTATTTCATCTATCCCATAGTGTGGGGTATCGTTGGATAGGTCGTTCAAAATTATTGTCGGTCTGTAATAACCATTTTTCGATTCAGGGTTCCGTTTGCAATTACTAGCTATTTAGCTTTAAAGTGATAATTTTTGTAAGAGTCAAGTGTCCCCCCCCCTAGGTAAATGGTTGTGTTGGAATATGTGAAAAAATTTACGTCAGAAGTATATAAAACAAAGTTAAAAGGAAAACTATCACAGCTAAGTAGGCTTTACAAGTTAACGAGTAACAGTCGACTTACTTACATTTGCAGTTGGCATTTATGGGAGAACATATTTTTCAACTTCAAATATGTTATGTTTGTTCTTGGGACAAATTCATCCCAACTACGGAACCTTTCATTGTGTGTGGTCCAACACGCACTTGGCCGGTTTTTCATATTTCAATAATTCATGGAAAAAAAATACCTACATATTTAGAGGTAGTTACATATTATGTAGGTACAATCTATCTTCCTTGTTCAGCCCGTGATCTTTTATTTCTTGTACACATTATCCTGTGTAAAAGAAAACAATATGATTTGTCTACGAGCATGATTGAGTTTAGTTATTGTCTATACTCAATAGGCACACGTAAGAGACTAAGAACACGGCCACGCGTGTAACAACTAAACATAATAAAAATCTGTCCTTACAGAACTAGAAAAATTGTTAGAGTTTCCGCCGTTTGTGACCGGAATATCGAAACAATCAATGGAGTTTGTCGCGGGCCGGACTAAATTGAATCGTCGGAGGGACGGCGCCGGAAACCGGACGCGCTCCTCGAAGCCTCTCTATCTTAAACATTAACCGACTGCCGACCATTTCCAAATGCGTTGTTTTTGTCAAATATAGTTTTTGGTTGTATAATGGTACTTCTGTCCGGAAATTAAAAATTTAATGGATTGTGAAATACCTTTGAGTGGGCCTGAAATGTTAGAAAATGTTTTAATTTAATTCTATTAATTCACTAGCTGTTGCCCGCGACTTCGTCTGCGCTCCAGGATTAAAAGTAGCTTATGCCCTTTTCTAGGTCATGGTCTACTCATGTGTCAAATTTCATCCAAATCTGTTCAGCCGTTTTAGCGTGGAAGCGTAACAAACAAACAAACTCACTTTTGCATGGTCATATTTAAGCACAGTTTTATTATGTTAGCACAGATTAGGCCCCTAAACTATCGTTTACAATCCCCGAGGGTGTCAAAATCAAAATCAAAATCAAAAGTCCTTTATTCAAATTAGGCTGAGAATCAGCACTTTTTGAACGTCAAAATTACAGTAAGACAGTCCCCACAAAACGCCCGCCCTTCACCACTTCCTAGTGCTTTAGCTGGGAAGAAGAAGTAGCGGAACAAACTCCCCAGCAGCACAGCTGTCTGTTCAGTTGGAAGAACTAGATTCTATACAATAGTACCTATGCAAAATAATTTACGCAACACAATACATTAAATTATATTTTTGTCCAATAAAATAAAATAAACAATTTTAGTACTTAACTCATGTAACCTGTCATTATGTAAGCTGATCCTGGAGAAAGAACATAACATAAACATTGTCTTGAATTAATCACAGCGACCAACTATTCTTATCGTTTAAGTAATCGTTGATAGAATAGTATGCCTTTGAACAAAGATTGGATTTAACTTTAATTTTAAACGCGTTAAAAGGCAAATCTAGCAAAGAAGAAGGTAGCTTGTTATAAAAAGTTATACCAAGACCAACAAATGAGTTATGAACCTTATGAAGCCGATGAAATGGAGCACGTAATTTGTCCTTATTTCTGGTGTTAATATTGTGAATATCACTGTTTTTACTGTACAAATGTATATTTTGCCTAATGTATAAGATGTTGGCGAAGATGAACTGTGATGCCACTGTGAGAATACCAATATCCTTAAAAAATTCCCTCAGAGAAACTCTAGCACCTAGCTGGTAAATTGCTCGAACAGCTCGTTTTTGAAGAACAAAAATATTTTGAATATCAGCCGCTTTGCCCCATAGCAGAATACCGTAGGACATAACGCTATGGAAATAACTAAAATAGACTAAACGAGCTGTATCAACGTCAGTGTATTGTCTTACTTTCCTGACGGCGTAGGCGGCTGAACTGAGTCTTCCCGCTAGGCTTGATATATGTGGGCCCCACTGAAGTTTAGCATCTACTGTTATACCCAGAAAAACTGCTGATTCTGCAGTCTTAAGCACCTCTTCATCTAAGACGATGTTGGGTCCCAGATTTCTAACATTCGGTAAGGCAAACTTTATACATTTAGTTTTCTTGGCATTGAGAACTAAGTTATTTGTCGTAAACCAATCCGTAACCATTGAGAGTGCACTGTTTACGTCATCAAAATCATGTCTGTTTCTGTCTACTTTAAAAATAAGAGAGGTGTCATCTGCAAACAGTACAACGTCACAGATACCCTTTAAATAGAATGGTAAGTCATTGATATACACTAGGAATAAGAATGGACCCAGTATTGAGCCTTGAGGTACACCTAACTGAACTGGTAGCCCGGAAGATTTCACACCATTAACATCTACACATTGGAACCTATTATGTAAATAAGAATTTATCACTTTGAGAGCTTCGTTTTGGACACCATAATGACGTAATTTACGCAAAAGCGTGTCATGGTGCACGCAATCAAAGGCTTTGGAGAGATCACAAAAAACTCCAATAGCATTTTGCGAGTTTTCCCAAGCGTTAAATATGTGTTTCAGCAGAGCAACACCCGCATCCGTAGTCGAACGACCTTTAGTGAAGCCATATTGTTCATCGTGAAGGAGTCTGTTTAAATTAAAATGTTTTAGCAACTGCTTGAGTATTAACTTTTCAAATATTTTGCTAAATGCAGGTAAGATAGAAATAGGCCTGAAATTTCCAACGTCATTTTTATTACCGGATTTAAATAATGGTATGACTTTGCTACTTTTCATGAGGTCAGGAAAAGTTCCTAAATCAACACATTTATTAAAAGTAACAGCTAGATAGGGGGCTACGATGTGTATTATATTACTTAATAGTTTAATGGAGATGCCCCAGTAATCACCAGTGTTTTTAGACTTAAGTGTGTTAAAAACATTAACTACATCACGAGGTGTTACATGTTCGAAGCTAAATAAGCGACTACATTTGGGCACACTACTATGCAAAAGGTTTTCAGCTTTAGATGGGGACGAATCTAAGGAGCGAGTCGTAGTTATAGGTATGTTGGCGAAAAACTCATTAAATGCCTCAGCTACGTCAGCTGCTTTACTAATTAATTTATTGTCAACCATAATCTCAAGTTGTTCTTCTTGTTTCACCGACTTACCCGTTTCATTGTTAATAATTTTCCAGGTTGTTTTTACTTTATTATTGGATTTTTTAATTGTATCGCTTAAAAATTTGGATTTAGCAAAAACACAAATGTTTTTAAATAATTTTGAATAATTTTTGACATACTCTAGGAAAGAAGTATCAAACCTGTATTTTTTCAAACCGTATAACTCGTATAGTCTCGCTCTACTTTTATAAATACCTGGAGTAGCCCATTGGTTAAAGCCAACGGAGGTGCCATTAATGTTAATGGTTTTGGTCTTAAAAGTAGATTGGTATTCTTTTTGCACAACATCAAAAAGGGCTCCATAGATTTCATTAGGATTCTCGTGTTCTGCTAGAGATGGTGTAATTCTACGAGCTATATTATTTTTAAACTTGTTGCAACGACTAGCTGTATATGGCCTGCATTCTCTTTTATGTGGCTTTTTATGTAATGGCATAGGGAAGCTAGCTAGTAAACCACAGTGGTCAGATGTTAGGTCACTTAGCACTAATTTATTTTTGACCTCACAATCACTAAATATATTATCAAGACATGTTGACGAAGTTGCCGTGATCCTAGTAGGTTCGAAAAACAAGTTAATTAAATTATAAGACCTGAACAGATTGAGAAGTCTAATACTCAATGGAGTAACATCTAAAATATTAATATTAAAATCTCCACATAAAATTATGCTTTTATTACTTGATTTTAACCTATTGAGTGTATCCTCCATAACCAACTCGAAACGAATAAAATCCCCAGAGGGGGGTCGATAAACGCAAATTATAAAGTATCGCTCGAGTTCAACACAAGACAACTCAACAATGCGCTCAATAGAAAGATTAACTATATCTAAACGTTGTTTACATTTCAACTTGTTTGAAACAAGAACTAAAGACCCACCGCGAATAGCACTTTTTCTCACAAATGCACTTTGTACAGTAAAATAATCATCATTCATAAAGACTACTTCATGTTCTTTCAACCAGTGTTCAGTCAAACATAACACCTGAACATCATAGTTCTCCATAAATAAACTTAACTCTAACTCTTTGCCGGACAGACCCTGCATGTTTTGATGTACAACATTCAACTTATGCGGCCTACCCATTGTCACACCTAATAGTTTAAACTACAAGGCGTATCAAAAATGATATTAGTACTACTACTAACAGTATTCGATGGTACACTACAAGTACCGGTGTCACTATGTATATTGTATGCTAAAAGATTAGCAATAAGTCTCCTACAACTAGGTGGCAAATACATTTCATAATTAGTCAGTTTGTAATCAGTAATAAATTGATTACAATCAAAATATAAAATAGCGTCACTATGATGACAAGTTCTATTATAAATATTTCATAAACCTGGTTAACACAAATCCTACTAAATATAATATATAAACTAACACAGATTAAAATAATAATATGTACATTGTATAAAAAAAAAGGAGGGGAAAGGATCATAGGGCATCAAAAAATTCGTCCGCATCGCTGTCAACAGGAAAAGTGCCCAAAAGGCTGGCAGCATTGCCACGTTGTATGGCAATGCTGATTCTTTGGCCAAAAAATAGGCCAGCCCTCTGGTCACGTGAAGAGTCGACCAATCGCTTAGCGATGTCTTGGAAAACTAAGTGGGCACTCGGACCCCATGGCCCTAGTGTTTCAACCCCAAACGGCTCGAAAATATAACTCCCAAAAATATTTGAATATTTTCGCCGTTTGAGGTTTTCCGCACCTGCAGCAGCCGCACCAGCACAGCCCACTGTGCTAGGAAGGTGGGATGGCGCAAGGGTATCGACACACGTTGCGTCCCATACCAAAGGCCGACCTAACTTCCAAGGCATTATAGTCATTCCGTCAGGTCTCTTTCCATCGTCGCGTGCCAAACCGTTGGGTTCTAAAACAGCTGGCACCCCGGCGGTGACATAAATTAACATATTTAAATTATAAATGTGACTATTTTGCTCATCAGACAAATATGTTGAATAAGGCAATGCACAGAAAATAAATTTACAGTTCTTGGTCTCATTGAGATGTAACATCAAATGGACACATTCAATTATGTCCTTTTTTCTTACAGATAAGCTATCCCCATATAATAGTATAACAGTGGAACTGGGGTTTATTTTTGTCAATTTAATATTTTTAATTAAATGGCTAATACTGGCACCGGGTAAACAATTATTAATTACATAATGTTGCAAACACTGATTAAATATACTACCAAAACCTTGACCAAATTTGTCAGAAAAAACATAAGTTGTCAAACTATTCATAATATTGATATCTTTATCCATACAGCTACCTACTGGCTGAGCCACTAAGGGTGCGGGTGTAACAAGTTGAGGCTGGGGCTCCTGGGAGCAGACACAGCTAAAAGAGAGGGTATTAGTTAAAGACTCATACCTCTCAGCATTACACTTCACCAAATCCAGTAGTTCCCCAGCCTCAAATAAGCGGTCACTAAGTTGTCGTTGTGAATTCTCATATTTTTCAAAAATATCCTTCAGCAAGTGTTCCTTGTGTTGTATATCATTATAGAGGAGCTGGATATCTGTGTCATATTTTTCCCTACATTTATTTAACTCAATATTACAAGTAATTAAACTTTGAGATAAGACAACACGTTCCTTTCTAAGCGAAAGATTTAATTTTAAGAGATTTTGTTTTTTAATTGCTCTCTGTGACCGTTTAATTATTTTCTTTATATTAATATATTTCTTTAATTTATTGTGACTCATAACAATAGGAGATAATGGTATAGTATCATCACCAGTCAAATCTATGACAGCTGGCTCATACAGTGATTTTGAGTTACTACCTACCAACTCATCAAATAGATTACTAGTCCTAGCAACCTGTTCGCCAACTTTAATACACTCTGATAGAGATAGTGCCTTTTGGGCTTCACACAATTTCTGTTCAAGTTCTGAAATTCGATTCAAAGCTAGTTCATGGGTCTCACTACACTCTTGAAATGTTGACACTAGCTGTTGAAGTTGAATGTGCTGGTCGGCTAAGTCCATGTGTTGTAGGTGTAATTGAGACAGCTCATTCTTAAGGGAGGTGTTCTTTAAATTAATGTTTTCCACTTCCACTTCACTGTCGTCCCTTTCCTGGAGCAACTGTTTGCACATAGCGTTAGAAGCCTTAAGCTCCGTCAAGGTAGCTCTTAATTTTGCTTCCATCTCCTTTACTGTAGCACTGCGGGTCATCATTTTCGACATGTTAGTCTCCTGCAATGTGTGAAGTTATGCAGCTAAATAATAGTGTAAGAAAAGTTGTTCAAATATTTAGATTAGTAGGAGGTAGTAAGAGAAAAAAAAAATAAAAAATAAGTTAAAAAAAATAAGTAAGTAATGAATTGATAACAAATAGATATTACAATTAGATGAAGTTAATATGGAATTAGATGGGAATGTTAAACAGAAGTAAAGTTACAAGGAATGCACTGCTTTTAATATTAGACACAAATAAACTTGATTGACAATAACAAGTTTAAGACACATTACAAGTTTTATACCATACTTAAATAAATAATAATTAATAAGCTATAGGTAATGAGCCTATTTTTGTGAAGTAAATTATGTAGTGTTTATTGTCTGAGCGAATGTTTTCGTCATCGATTCTGCTTCCACTAGTTGTCAAGCAAAAGGAGACATAAACCGTGCCAATGTGTGATGGACGTAGCTCAGAGGCTGAGCAGTATTTGTGTTGTTCAGTGGTCTGTTATTATTATGTGCTCTTAAATTAAAACAAAATACTCCCCGGGATTGATGATATTTTGAAATCCGCCACCGTTCGAGTTGACAGCCGGTATCGAGCCGGTTTAATATCCTTTTTGTGTGAAGTTCTCGCGACAAAAAACACTGTATAATAACTAGTTAAACTACATAATAACTAGGAACGACTATATAACACTATTTCAACATAATTATAACACTTTTTAAGAATTTTCTAAAATAATTAACCTAAGATCGTTTTTTTGACGACCGGCTGCCAGTGTTGCCAGTACAAAAAAAAAAGTCAATACGAACATATCATTCCATCCCCCGAGATTCATGAGCGGCCAATCGGCACAAAGAAGGTTACGTGCTATAAATCATGCAAGTAATCCTGTTACAGAATGTGGCAGAAAAATAGCAACAACTATAATAATATTACTTAATGTTACCTCGCTTGAGTTGGAATAGTTGGCAACTTTGGCAACAGGTGAAGTTTGCAAGTTAGGACCGTTGACTTCGCACTGACTTCTCTTTATCCGACACGTTAAGACTTAAGATACTCTCTATTCAAACGTTTAAGGATTCAGGTAGAAATCTTAAGGATTATAATGTGAAATACTCTACTGGTATTTCTTAGAAGTAGGAAAACTATCTGAAGCTGGTAGCAAACCTAAATGTGTTACCTCATCGTTCGGCTGAATTTTGAAATTTCTAACGTGTAATTATGCTATCTATACTTATTATAAAATAAAGTCGCTTTTCGTGTCTGTCTGTGTGGCCGCGTTGTTCTTCTTAACCCCCATGTATGTTCTACGATTTTTTGTAGTTTTCCGAGTTATTTTGGATCCCCCATTTCATATCAATGGTAGTGGTTAAGGATGGTAGTAGGTATAAAATGTATGTTTTTATTATCAACTGAGCTCTGCTTAAACGTAGAGGGATTTATAGTAAACATCTATATCATTGACAAAAATATGCAAAGATAATAATAAATTATAAAATATGAAATTCACAAGATTTCAGATACACCTGCACTTTCAACGACCGATTTCAGCAAATAATAATACCCTATTTAGTACATTTTAAAAAGGAAAGTCTACCCAGATCCAAAGAAAATGCAGACAAGCCTACCTGCCTACCTGCGTCGTATATGTGAGGAGAACGAAGCCCATGCCGGTAGATATGAATCCTGAGACCTGCATCATAAAATTCAGTGCATTACCAAAATGCTATCGTCCAAGAACTGGGCCATTGAAGACGGTAATGGTCATGTGTCACAAAATCGGAAAGAACTCGGCATCAAACAGTTTCTATCAGTATTAGTACAGTCTGGAATACTGAAGTTCTTTGGCCATGTCTCCAGGCTGAATTATGACTCCATAGAGAGCAGAGCTGAAGGTGAATAGGCCACGCGGAAGTTCACCGATGAAGTGGACTGTCAACTAACAGAACCAGATGGAGAGAGATTGTGAGGCGAGCAACGACTACACCTGCGATTGGACACAATTCATTGTGACCATGACCACAACCGCTTTCAAGAGCGAGGCGTAGAAGAAAAATCAATCTGCCTAGCCTTTTCCCAACTACGTTGGGGTCGGCAGTCTAACCGGATGCAGCTGAATACCAGTATTTTATATGGAGCGACTGCCTATCTGACCTCCACAACCCAGTAACTGGGTAATACGATACCTTAGTAAGACTGGTTGTCAGACTTTCGGGCTTCTGACGACCCATAACGACTGTCAAAGATCCACGAATGACAGCCGGGACCAACGGCTTAACGTGCTTTCCGAGACGGAAAGCACGTTAAGCCGTTGGTCCCGCACAAAGCACAAAGCACGTTAAGACGGAGGAGTCGCGGTATGTAAAGATGGTCACCCATCCACTGACCAACCCCGGCAAGCGTAGCTTAACCTGATGGATCGACCCATGCGGCTGTTATTATATAGCCACGAGCTCCACGAGGCGTAGAAGAAAAAGATCTAAATAAATAATCTCAAACGATATCCAACTTGAAGACCTCTGTGTATTATCTAACAGCACGCGCATTGTATCGCTGTTTACACGACAGTTCACATTAATATAACCACATTATATTCACAACGATATCTAAATGCGAATAGAAATGGTCGGTAAGTTTCCCCTGGGTGTAGTTTCCTGTGTCCTCCGTGAACCAGGTAAGGCGGCCCATTAAATTTGGTTGAGCGTGTAAATGCCATTACGATAACACCATTGTGTAATTAGGTTTTCATAAAGTGGTACTTAATTAGGTACATATTTTTGAAAATAGGAGTGTGGATAGGTTATATGCTATTTAATATATAATCCGGGTTGCAGGACTAAAATAACATTGCCTATTTTGCAGGTTAAAGCAGTGGTATCGGCCCCGACTTACGAGTTGTGGTCGTGATTTCAAACTCAGGCAAGCACTATACTTTGTGTATTTGATTTCATCACCATTGCTCTCAAAAAGGTGAAGGAAAACATCGTGAGGAAACCGGCATGTCCTAGAACCAAAAATTCAGAGACATGTGACATCCACCAACCCGCACTTGGCCCGCGAGGTGGATTATGGCCCACTCCCTCTCACAGAGAGGAGGGCTGTGTCCCAGCTGTGGGAACGTTATAGGCTGATTATGATTATTATGATTCCTAGCTAATTTGGGGAAATTAAGATGATAATGACTTATGTGGTCATCCCACCGGGATGGCGACTTATGACAAGTCGCTGGAACGACATGGGGCAGAGTGGCCAGAGAGAGACAGGAATGGAGAAGGTTGGAGGAGGCCTTTGCCGACTGGCAAACGGACATACAACAAATAAAATAACGCCAAATACGAGACTGAAAACTATAATTTGTTTGTCTGAATAATAATAATAAGATGATAATGATTTTGCCAATTGCTTTTTGTTCAAGTGTTAAGTCGTGTTGTTCATCGGGTGAACTTCATCCATTCTAGTAGCTATATCAAATTAAACTCATGTTTCTCCATTTGGTCATCCAACGTGAAGTAAAAGCACTAACATAATTTAAACCTAATGTATTAACAAATAAACATTAATGTTAAATAATTAAACAACTGGTCACCTACGTGATTCGGACAAAATCAGTTTTATTATAATTAACAAACACAGAGCCATACAAAATACTAATTAGTTTAAGCGATAACACAAAGCTATTGAAATAAAGCATTTAATGAGCTCACAGGTACTTACATTCATTACAATTGTCCCATAATTTGTTGTCCAAAATGTGCATCACACAGTAAATTGGACAATTTACTTATTTAAGTTCTTAAATTAATTACTTATTGGTGTTAAGATAAACTTAGCATCATTAATTGACAGTGACGAAGGTCTACCAAAAAGAGCCAATAAAGCTTGGTTTTTTCGCGTCGAAAAAAGATTCAGAAGCCAAAACTGTCTGATTGCTTATAAGGGGATACCGGTTTTTCCTCAAGATTCGACGGTACATACCTGTAACACGTTATTAAAAGCTTCAGGCTTTATTGCCGGTTCACAGATAAGATACAGAAGCAATTACATTTTAATCTTGACTGGTATTCCGCATGTTTCTTTTGTGGGTTTGTAATATATGCCTACCTACCGCTCTCTAATTTAAGGCGTTACTATAAACAGTTACGAGCGACATCGAGGGTTACGACGCGGCGAACCCTTAATGACGCAGCACCCGAAAATAAAGTCATTTTATTGCACACGCATGTTTATATCTATGCGCATGACATTACGTCGGCGTCGGTTACCATCATTTATTTGACAATTTAATATTCATTGCATTTTCTCGCGTATTGCGTAAAGTGGCTAATCGAGTGTGTTGATATGAATGTGGCAGTCGTGTGACTTCCGAATTGCTTTTCTTATTACTGTTTTGACCATTTCTTATAAACATTGATATGATTTACGACAGTAATAAATAAATATTCTATGAAAAATATCAACAATTTCCCTAAACATCTAATTGATTGCCATGATTCTCAAAAGACTCATAAATATCCATCCAAAAAACCATCACACCTTGTAATTCTTTATAATTAATTAACGAAAATATATTTGTCCATTATGGCCTAATAAAATGCCGAGTAATTAGTGGTGTTCCATGATTTAATTGTCGCGTCTCGGCGCGGCCGGCTACATAAGTCGCCCTGCACGGATTTATGGGCTCAATTATACGCGGTCTGCCCGGCGCACACCTGGAAGCATTCGCGTCTTTTGCACTTAACCGGATTATGCTCGACTGGCACACATTATATCTTCGAGCTATCTCTTTCATGGAACACAAAATGGAACTGTGTTTTGAGATAAGGTTCTGGAACTATTTTCTTTGGTATAACTAGGTTTTTTGTAGAATTTTCAGTGGGTGGTGGAGCCGGAATATTTACTTTATTATCCTGTTCTTTTTTCAGTCAATTCATTTTGGCCTATATTAAAGTCCACTGCTCAGTAAAAACGTTCTCAAAGTTTCGTGTTTAACCCTTTGTAAACTATACCTACACAGTTAACTTTTCCAGTGATTTTTTTGCCGTTACCGTAAATTGAACATTTTCCGTAGCAATTTTTCCCAAATATCGCCGCGCCAAGCATTCTTTACGAATAGCTATATTAGCTCGTGAATCGGGACTATTCGAGACAGTGGTCAGGTGTGACCTACTTAGAATAGCGTTAGATCAATTTGACGTGCCTTTACAGCTTGATTTAATTGTCGTCTCTGCGGGAAGTGGAGGCAATAAGTCGTGATTTGCTCACTCCCCCGGGATTTATTACTTCAATTACCTATAGATGGTATTCGCAGGTGTAGCCATAACTATTTGGAATGTCCCATGTATGTAATAGTGCGGCATCTGTAGCACATTAGTAGGTAGATGGTTGCTAGGTGTGCGGATAACGATGTTTAACTAGATGGAATGCATAATTTTAGTTGATTGTATCGTGATATCTACATGTTCTGTTTACTAGCTGTGACGTCAGGGAATCGGTTGCTTTGGCTTTAGTGATCTTGTGAAACGTTTCAGTAGACATAAAATATTTATTGATGCAGCTATTTGCCTAGATTACCGGGGTTTAATTGTTTCCTAAACATTGTGGTTTAGTCTTAAAAGTAAATAAAAGAGAACAGCTTCATTTAATCTAAAGAAGAATACGTTTCTGCTGTGATTCATCACAATTTTATGAGAAAAATAGCCGAATTATTTCAATGTAGGAAGAAAGCAAACTATATACGCACACATAACCTCTTTGTGATGTCTTGAATGTTCATAGTGGTTGTTCGGTGCCAAGACATAATCTGTTATGGTGACATTATCTGGATCCCCTGCCAACAGCACATCCGGCCAAAAAGTTAAAACATTCTGCTTTCAAGACTGCCTACATCTCCGCTATGTCACGCTCCCAAAGTGCGCTCATTTTACACCGATTTTTATAAAGGAAGTGTTTTGCTATTCCTATTCCGAGAATGTTGGGTTTGTTGTTATTTTAATCTCAAAACTCCAGATCCTGTTTTAACAAATGAGATAATTAAGAATACGTTTCCCGAAATTATTTACTTCATCAAGATATACATTTCAGGTGTTACAATAATTTTTCCGTGAATCGGTCGCTGTATGTAAGTAACATAATGTTTATGAAAGCATATTAATAAATAATAAATAAATATCCTTGGACATTTCACACAACGCCATCTAGTCCCAGGCTAAGCAACCTAATGCTTGTGTTATGGTAACGACATGGCTGATAAACTACTTATATACATATTTTTTTTGTAAATACATACATATTATAGATAGAAAAACACCCAGACTCGGAACAAATACTTGTAGGTCGTACAAATATTATTTCGCGAACGCGGTTTATAACGTAATATTATTTCCCTGGAGTGACATTACGGGCTGGCTAATGAAGATGTGTCGGTGAGGTGGCCGGGGTCGCAGTGTCGATGCCGGCTAACTTTGTCCTAATAGAAAATTAACATTTTACAACATTGTAAGCTCATTTGCCAGAGGTTTTGTCTGCTCCGCTGTATAATGAAATGGAATTGTTTCTGAATATTTAATAGTACCTAATCTCACAAAAAGGAAAATGGTATACGGACAGAGGAAAAGCATATTTTATTCATAATTTCTTTCTTAAAATAATATAAAGAGTCGGAATTTGTTTCTTTATGTAAAATGTACGCTCAAATCTCCCGTGCCGATTTAGCAAAACATTTACACTGTGAGGGAACTAAACTAAGTAATGCAGTTTCATTTCTAGGACAGGCAATTTGAAAATATCTCGACGAACTTTTAGGAATATAAAATGTTAATCTTTTATTTTTCTGGACTGTGAATATACTTTTTAGACCGAAAATGAAACTTAAAGAACATCTCTGGCCGAAAAAATGTTCACGACAAACGTTTTTACTTTACCTATACCTAACAGTAATTTAATTATTCACGAAATAATTTATTTGTTTTGTCTTTATCCCAATTTTATCATCATAACAATAAAAATAACAAACAAGCTCAGTTAAAAGTTAGTAAAGTTGATAAGGTACAGTCAAGTCTTTAATATCTTCGTCAGTTTTCAAATTTTTCCTTTAACAAGTCAGACATTAATACCTTTTGAAGCTTAGCCCTGAGCAGACTATTGCATAGAAACGATATTAAATTACTTGGTAACAAAGATCAAAATAGCAACCTTTGACCAATATCGAGTTGACATCAACCTGAAACTTTTTAATGGCCTTATTTGATGACAAAATATCTTTTCTATACAGGGTGGTCCAAATAGTGACGTCAAAAAGAAAAATCTGAATTACTCACACCCAGAGGTATTCGAAAATACCCCTTGTATGTTCCGCGACTTTTTGTAGTTTTCGAGTTATTTTTGTTTTTGTAATTATTTGCAGTGTTCCGCCGGTGTAGCTTCAAAAATGTATTTATCTTTTTTTGTCGTGCGTATTTTTCAGATTTTTTTTTGTGACATGAAAGTAACATTCAAGACGATAATGTCATAAAAAAAAATCTGAAAAATACCCACTAAAAAAAATACAATAATTTTTCGAGCTCCACCGGCAGAAAAACTGTAAACAATTACAAAAACAAAAATAACTCGAAAACTACAAAAAATCCGGAACATAAATTAATGGCGTATTTTCAAATACCCCTGGGTGTGAGGAATTCAGATTTTTCTTTTTGACATCACTATTTGGACCACCCTGTATTTAAAAATCAATTGCCGAGCGTTAGTTTCGCAAAAAGTCGTTTTACAAAAATAATAAAAAAAACATTGCAACGCATTAGCATTAGCTAGTATTATATATATTTAGATATATATATTTTTAATATAAGTAACTGTAAAGGTCTGTCAATGTCACATTTTTATTTCGGTCTGACTTGTAAAGAATATGGGTGAATGAGTTCTGCAGTATTGACATTAGGACGCTATATAAAATGCTGAGTCGGTAAAGCAGATTCTATCGTGCATTGACCAGACAAATATAGCCCATACGGTGTCGAACATTTTTTGCCTGTGACTGTACTTCGGTTGTTGTGAAATACGGTGGTGGGCGGGCCGGTCCGCCCAGCCGAGCCAGCGCGCGTGATCCTGACAGTTTTGACTTACTGAACAAGTCCCGGACGCCGGACGCTGCCGGACGAGTACATCGACACAGTGTTGACCTCAACTGATCCGGTATTTAGAATTTTATGAAAAATAAAAGTTTATTTTCGTTCTGTCTAAAAAATGCGTACTACGTTTTTTTTTTGGTTTTGACAGGAAAATACGTATAATAAGTCATGTAACTTTACATGACTTATTATGGTAATTTCGAAAATATACTTGAACAGAAGCATAAAAGTAACTGTCCTGCACAAATACCAAGATTAGACAGCAAACATTTACCCAACGGCAGTAACTGCGTTTTCTCAAACGCACTCAATTTACCTATAACTTCATTTCTAAGACCCATGTCTTATTGCCCTTACCTTACCTTATCTCCATTTTAATTAAGCCCATTAAAATATTAAAAACTCCTGAAGCGAAACTTTAAACATATGACAGTATAAATCATCGCGCTAACTTGGCGTACTAGACTAAAAATTGTTCCCATTTATTCATAAGAGAATATGAGAACCATATATATTTCTAGCTCTGTAATAACTTGTCGTGCGAATTACCTTTGTGATTTTTTTTATTAAAGCACGCACTCGACTGGCGCCCTATAAATCTGTTGTTGGCTCTCCCACTTTACTGCTGTATGTACCTATCAATTGGCGGGAAATATTTAGGGGTTTCTCTTTTTATGTTGTCTTTTATTGGGAGCTACGATTCCTGGAAAATCGTTTCGGAAAAATCACCCGTCGAGATTTTTGGTGCTTCGACTTAGTGGGTATTACGGCGTTTATGTTTTTCATGGAATCAGGAATTGCTTGCTGCTAATGATATTGTGGCCTTGTGACATGTGAGGTATGTTTGGAATTGACGGCTTTGATTTTAGTACATTAGGGGGTGAGTGTTTAAAAAGAACTACATTATTGTAAAGTAAATTGTTGATTGTACATTTGCTCAGTACCAGAGCCAGTGTTTACCAAGAACTTCAAAAATGTTAGAATTATTTTTTTAAATTATTTTTGCACAAAGCTAAAAAACACCATATTTCTTAATTCTCAAAGTTTTTATTAATCTGTGTGCCCAAACCAAAATAAAGACACATAGGTGGCTTTTTTATTTTCTTCCCTCCACTGCTCTATCCAGCCGAGCGAGTGAAAAGGTTAATTTAGAAAGTTAATTTCATCGTCTGGCTGCCTTCTTCAATTCGCGTGATGTCCCATAAAGTTAAAAGCAGCTTCACCACCGGTCGGTGTAGAATATTAATGTCGTTTTTGTAAGAAGTAGTGGCTTGCCCTTGGGGGGCATTGTTGTCATCTTTCTGCTGTCTCGTCTTGGACAGGCTCCATTAGTTACAAATTCTTAGGATATAAATATTCGCACCCGGCAAGACACCGGCTAGATACAAAAATCCATCTGTTTAATGAAATTAGAAAAATTGCACTTACTGGCAGCTCTGATGAAAGTGCAGATTACATCGGGATCCGTAGTAAGGACTCCGCAGCAGATTACTAATATAGGTGGTGGTATAATCGACTTTCAGGATTTTTGATGCGATCTAGCGACATCGGTGCTGAGTCTTGCGTCATTCGTTATTGCAAAAAAAAATTGTTTTTTCTTATGTTTTGTTAGACAGACAACAGTAGAACTATAGTAACTGTAGCATCCACTTATTTGTGAGCAAAATTAATTTATGTAAATCGTAAACAGGACGATGAAATTGGAGGAGAGCGTCCAGGAATAAATTGGTTTCTTTTCTGAGTTAATCAAATTGTAGAACTTTACATAAGGATCGGTACACAACACTGAAAGCGGCAGGATTTCACTAGATCTGTGACGTAGCATTTCATATCAATTGATTAGTGAGTCATACAGTCATTTTCCAGCTATAGAAAATAACTTTTTTGAATAAAGCAAACTACAAAATTCCAAGCCTGTCATTTGAGGTTCTCAAACTGCAGCTTCTTTTCTAATTTCGGACCCCAGTCTAACACATCCTCTGACTAAAAGCAATCCATTAGCTATTACTAGATTTTCATTAGACTAGATTATCCGACTCAGCCGTTCCAGACTACTTTTCACGCTAACTGACCCTTTCTTTGTATACGACATCACAATTCAATTAAACATTTCCTAGCCAGCTTGATTGTGGGATCCATTTTATTTGTTCCTCCCATGAATTATTCAAGCAAACCCATTTCTTTTGCCATCCTGTTTTGCCAACTATTCGTATTTCTGTAACAGTAACCGTTAACGGTTCGTTCTCATTAAGGTTTATAGTTATCTTTGCAGTGTAATTAATTTTTGATAGAATCATATGAACGATATTAATGCCATGTAATACATTATACGTAGGTACAGTAAAGAAAGGAAGTGGTTTTAGTGATTAGCTTTGCAGACTAATGGAAGTTGACTTTAGGCTGATAGGTGCCCTAGTAAAAGAGTTACGTGGTTGTGTTGACTTGTCAGAGATTCAGTATCTAAGCCACTGTCTTAATGACCGATTTCAAACTCGGGACCCGTCGTGTTTGTTCACTTCAGAGCGATGGATATGACCTTCAAAGAGTAATATCATCGTGAGCTTACTTGCTAATGGATAACTGGCTTTATAACTCCAAAGCAACTAGTTAGAGGTACACGTAGTTTCGACGTAAGTAATAAATCGAGAGACGACTAAAATCTACATCTCTATGGCGCTTACATTTTGTTTGCACATCACCTACGGATATCGACTCATGGTTTATTTTGCGAAGCCGTGTAGAATACATGAGTTTTCGAACGTTTGTTGATTTATTATTCACGAAACAACAGAAACATCGTTTTTTAGATCCGTTTCTATCTCCGCAAACACGCGTTCACATTCAATTAACACTTTTTCGTAGCGGATGCTTCCAGGCCACCGGAAATTAAAAAACTGTCTAGTTTAATGTAGCAATATAGAAAGTCTGTGCCTACTTTATATGCAATGGGAATCATATATCATACGATACATAAATGGATTTGAAATTGAACGTTGTTACTCGGACAGAGTTCACACTCATTGGAGAGCAACGCGGATGCTCAGTTACCTGACAAAACGACTTTTCTTTTTATACGCAGTTAAAACCAGCTTATGGACATGCCTCTAATTAAGTAACAGTGAACAGGTGTTCCTGAAGAGCAAACAACTACAACAACAGAACCCCTAGAGATCACTAGTTGAATATAGAATTAATTTTACCTTTCACAAACTCGTGGAGGGTCGCTGTGACAAACAGAATGTTCATACAATAATTACGTGGCCGCAATAAAAGGCTCGCAAACTAGGGTTTGTCCTGTTAGGCTTGTTATCATTACATATAAATAAGGAGGTAGTTAATGTGGTCCACTGAGTATCCAATCCCGGTTACATTGTTACCCTGGAGATTAGATAGGCGCGATGATTGCCAAAGTTTGATTGAGCCCCGTCCGAACCCTTTCGCGAATCTACTTGATTATGGGATAGGTAATTGGCGACTACGGATTGGGTACACAGTTCACGGATCGGGTATAATGGGAGATAACGGTTGCTTTGTTGCTATTTCTATGTTGTAATGTGAGCAGGACTTTAATGTTTTAAGGTGTGGTACTGATTTGTGGTTTCAGTTTACGACTGTCCCTTTATCAGTGGAGATTCGATTTGAATTCCCCGGCTCCGTTGCGATATGCGACAGTGAGAATCGGTTTATTTGTATTGTACGATTATTTTTTATTTTAAAATAGACAAAAGGACAGAAGTAAGTTTACCTACATTGAAGCGTCTGTACCTAACCTATACTGTGTAGAGAAATCCCGCAACACAAAGAGAAAAATCCAGCATACTTGAATAAAGAAGCCATTGTGTTAGAGTATTTATAGTGCAAATCAATATTATTTGCATTTCTCACATGCAGATCGGGGCGGTCTACACGCACCATTAAGCCAAAGTGCGGCACGACGACATCCGTGCTGTTGGACCAAGGTGCAGTGAGTACCGGCCTTATTTGTTCTCCACTAGAGATGCTGTGGCCGTGTTCCGCCGATGTTTATTGGTTATTGCTTTACTTATTCAAGTATTTCTGTTCACTTTATTTTTCTATTGAGATTCTAATTCTGCATTTTTATTCAACGTTGTTTTTCCTACATTATCAAACTTAAAACTTGCCATTCTCGATTATTAATATGGCAAAACTGTAACATAATGTAACTAGTTGCTAAGCTGCCTTTCGTGTTGACCTTCGCAGCCCTAAGGGTAGCGGTCATCTGCCTATGCGACCAACCTTTTGCCGCGTTTTATGACACCCAAGGGTTACAGAGACAGGATAGTTATTCTTACGCTTAGATAATACGTTTTCTTTCTTTAATTTTTAAAGATCAGATTCCAACAAATTTTCCTGAAACATCAGACGGATTTTTTTTCATTACTTTTCATAATATCCTTATTTCCATTACCAGACAAATCTAACTTATTAGATGGTGTTTATGTAACAAAACAAATAGAAAAGAATCCGATGAATAAACATGGTATAACTGCCATGTTTTCTTACACGTCATAATCTTGTGTTTGCCAGCATCGAGTTCCGGCGGTGAGAGATCGAAATTGCTTTGTTTTGCTCCTTTTTACATAAATGTATTTGTGTTTACACAGCACTGTTTACACTTTTGAAATGTTTGCCTTTTAGTTAATTAGTTTAGACTTTGTTGGTGTTCATAATCACAGTACCTACCATGCAAAGGAGGTCATGTTTCGTAAAGTAAAAGTAAAGAACATAAAGAATTAAGTAAGTATTGGCATCAAATAGATAACTTTTTCAAACTGTCTTTGAAACAAGAACAAGAAAACAAAAGAAAACTTTTCTTCACCTAATCTTTTGCAAATTGATTTGGGAGTTAGAGATAACCGCTACATTTTACGGTCAAAATATTACAGTTTAACAAAGTAACAACAGTGCTTATTGGCTGTTGGCTTTATTGGGATGCTGCAGCCTGTTCAACTGTTCCATTATTATTTATGCGGGGCGACTTCGGATGTTCAGTTTACTTTGTAAAGATTTAACTTACTGTGTTAAAAAGGGAAGAAAGTTGAATATTTTTTATTATTCCCTTTTGAGCACCACGTTAAAATATTGATTGGTGCTCAGATGGGAATACCTTCGGTGCTCAAAAAATAGGTGCTCAAACGGGAATGCCTCCTCCCAGAAAACAGGTTTCCAATGACTGGTCCGTGCTATAACAACACCTGTACCCTAATTGCGTAACACATTATCAATCGGAGTTTGAATCATTTTGAAACAAATTGCTAACCCATTGCTTCATATGTTCGAAAAATTTGTCTGCTCGGCAACGTAAATAACACAATGAATGTTGTTGAACTGTCAAAATGAAACCAACTCCAATTGATAATGTGTTACGCAATTAGGGTGCTGGTTAAGATAGGCAGAGAGAATGGCAATCACAATTGCTTTTATTAGTAGACGTCATCCAGCTCATGGCTAAGCAATAACAGCCGCTCGGGTCGATCCATCACGTTAAGCTACGCTTGCCGAGGTTAGTCCGTGTATGGGTGACCATCTTTACAAACCGAGACTCCTCCGTGCCTCGGAAAGCACGTTAAGCCGTTGGCGCCGGCTGTCATTCGTGGGCTTTGACAGTCGTTACGGGTCGTCAGAAGCCTGAAAGTCTGACAAGCAGTCTTACCAAGGGGTATCGTATTGCCTAGTAACTGGGTTGTGGAGGTCAGATAGGCAATCGCTCCATGTAAAATACTGGTATTCAGCTGTCTCCGGTTAGACTCGAAGCCGACCCCAACATAGTTGGGAAAAGGCTAGGCAGATTGATTAGTAGTCGTCATCCTGGGATAAGGGCAGGAGAATGATTATCCTGTCTCGACGTCTCGTCCTGGATTCTGCCCTCTTCTTGACGTCATCTTATACTCTCTGTTACACTCACGATTGAAAAAATGGTGTTCTAACCTTCGCAAGGAATCACATGGATTATACTTGCGACACGATTCTTTCAAAGTGATAAACAAGGTAAAACTAAATTAGATAGTGAAACTCCACGAACGTGATGGGTATCAATATGTTTTTTTTTGGGGTCAACGACCTCGTGTACCTACTGTAGTTACTTGAGGTATGAAATAGCGCTTGAAATATCAGTATTTAAAAAATATGTTTTTTTTGTTTAGACACCTATCGATCACGTCTGTGAAGTTTACACAAATAAAAGTGACTTTTATGTACTCATAATTCAAGTTATTACATCCTGTCATTGTTGAACCCAAAAAATATTTTTTTTCTTTTAAAGTGCATAATTATCGAAACACATCACGTCTGACGAAACACATCACGTCTGACGAAACACATCACGTCTGACGAAACACATCACGTCTGACGGAACACATCTTGTCTGACGAAACATAATGTCTGACGAAACACATCACGTCTGATGAGTTTCACTAGCTTTTTTAACTTGACTCCGTACTTTCCTGTTGACTAGTATGCAGCCTGTATTTCTAATCAAGTTATTAACCGCATAGTTCCCTACATCGGGTTTCCCATTTGATTTCGATCACTTGTTTATCGAAAACAGATAGCGGCATTGCAGAGTCCGTTGTGGTCTTGCCAATTGCAGTTAAGTGCAACTGATAGCCAAATATTAGCTCAGTTGTTAGACATTAAGTGATATGATGCATATCTACATGGGTTCTAACTGTAGTTGTAGTCGTTCCATTGATAGAGAGAACCTTTACTATTGGACTCACCTCATAAATTGCCTGTATTCTGGGTTGGAACTGTTTGCAAGAAGATTCTGCTCATCATTAACAAACATTGTGCGTTGGTAGAGCCTGTAATGATTTTTTCAGGCATGCTTTCCGGAAAAAGAATAGGCCACCTCATGTCATTCTGGGAATTCTTGTTTTTAGGGTTCCGTACATCAAAAGAAAAAAACGGAACCCTTATCGGTCTGTCTGCCAGTCTGTTTTTTTCTCAGGAACGCGTGAAGGTATCAAGTTGAAATTAATATTAAATACGTAGGCCTACGTACCTTTGGAGCTCTAAAAAATCAAGCTTCTAAGTCTAGGCAACAAGAAAATACTGCCATTGCTGCGACATATTTTGAGACTCGCAAATAAATCAATAAATCAATGCATTGGTAAGCTTTATAGAATTTACCAAATTAAGAATCGGGTAGGTATATTTTGACATTTGTGCCAAATCGATAATTTGGTATTTTGTGCTTAAACCATTATATTATGCTGCTTTATTTTTTTGTCGAAACCAGCCCATAATCATCGTCATCACTGGAAAATGAAGCTAGTTTTTTTTTATGTCGAAGTTGCTTCAAGGTAGCAAAAAAACGCGTAGCAGTCGCGCTCCGTCTGAACCGTGAAAGATTCCATACGGAATAACGAATGTAACTATGTAGATGTGCGCTTGGAAGTGACTTTATAGAAATAGATCGTAACCAAGGACCAGCGCACAATATTGATTTACTCGTAATTCAATTCGCTCAATGGAATATTGGTTTGTACTCCACTCTGATGTTAGAATCGTCCAATTAGCCACACAACTAGTATTCATTCATTATGCGTACTAAAATCCACTAGCATCTAACATTATACACAAAAGCCACGACATGAGCCCATAGCAGGGGCTAATCCGCCGAAATTCGCACTAATATGCCTGGAAAGCATAGTGAGTCAATTTCTGGTATGAATTTGCATTCGTGACTGGATTCAGTCCAAGCTGCCTGCGGCGATGACAGCTACATCACTCATCCTATCTCCGTACTTAGTCTAGTCGTCCACACATACGCACTTACTTCACATACATATAGACCACGTACGGCACCTGAGGTCACAGAATATAGTCATCTGTGTAGCCGTACACGAGTAATCAGTTACTTACGTATACCTGCCATATTATTGCGGTCTGATTACATAACAGCCATGAATTTATACTGCTGAGTTATTGTCATTGTTATAGATGATGTCATGGATCAGTCCCCATTATAAATTGCAGATAAATAGTGGTGATTTTAATGAGTAAAAGCGTACTATACTCATTATTTTTACAGCATATCAAGAAACGCTAAAAGCGATACCAAATCAAGTCGGTCTCAGCATTTGAAATAGAAAATCGAGAAAGCGGCGGAATTTATTAAAATGGATATAAACTTACCTACAGAAGATCGTTGCTGGAGCAAGTTGTAATCTAGTCGAGACAAAGCAAGCGTAGCGGGGGGTTACGATACACGAGCCAAATGCAAAGCTTTATTTAGTTTAAGGCGCCATTACACGGCTCATATAAACTGTCAAAGTTCGAGGACGCCGAGGGTCGTCGGAGCCACCGCTTTCCTATCCTCCTTCCAACTTTACGCAACCGATCGAGATTTTTACCCGTTTTATTTTTACTACTCATTCTTACGCGCGATCAATTTAATGGTAGCTTCTTCAGATGCTTTCATTTTAAAATTGTTATTGTTTATGAACGTAATCTCTACGCTTATACGATTTGTATATTTGGATGTGTGGTGATCTTAAAATATAGGCCAATCAACTTCTTCTCTTGAAACTTTGTTGTGGTATTTGCTCTACAGGTTATAAGTAGGTAAATCATGTATACCTACTTATTTTTTCATAATATCTGACCATCGCAAGCTTGTAACTCTTTAAACGTCGATTGACACCCAGGTGTGCAGATAACAATAAAAAATCAATTGTGTCTGCTAATTGGCGTGCGACGGGTAACGTTGAAGATGAAATACATCATCACTATCACTATCACTATCATCATCACTATCACTATCACTTCACTACATCACTATCACTATCACTATCACTATCACTATCACTACATATTATAAAACAAAGTCGCTCCGCTGTCTGTCTGTCCCTATGTATGCTTAGATCTTTAAAACTAACAACGGGTTTTGATGCGGTTTTTTTTAATAGATAGAGAGGTACAAGAGGAAGGTTTATATGTATAATTCATGCATAATATAAAAGAGAAACACTGATAATTTTAGAGGTTTCTAATGTGATGTCGTAAATAAACACATTTTGTTTGCGCTTACATTGCAAACGCTGGCTAAACCCTACGAGATAGATCAAAATAATGTACACCTTAAAAAGGTCTGCAAAAAAGTCCGCGATGGTGTATGTCTATCTCTTAGGGATAACCCACAATAACCATTATTAATCCTTTACTTTTTACGAGAAATAATGGCTTATTTACGAAGCGATTTTAAGCAATACAGCATTAATCCTTATCCAATTAAGTACCTTAAATAAATTGTGCATTTACTATAGATCAATATGGCCCTTTACAGCATGTAATTTAAATGAATGTTTTCGAAGATATTACAGATTTAAAATGCAGGAACATAGCGGGCGGGGGTACATAAATAGCGCTTCGCCCTGCGATCGCACGCGTTTATCGGAGCTCTCTAGCGAGGAAAATAAACAATTTTATTATACATACTTAATATTATAAATTCGAAAGTAACTCTGTCTGTCTGTAACCTTTTCACGCCTAAACCACCGAACTTGATTTTGGTAAAATTTGGCAAGGCTATAAGGTGGTATCCTAGCAAGGACTTAAGCTACTTTTTGTCTCAAAAATAACCCTACAGGGGGTGATATAGGGGATGAAAGTTTGTATGGGAAACCCAGCATTTCTTAAGTTAGGTATATGACAATTAAAATTCGGTTTTGGAAAATCATCCCATAAGGGGGTAAAATAGGGGTTATTTTAAAATCTAAAAAACTGCACGGATATCGATACAATTTGGCAAGGCTACAGATGGCATCGTGGGGAAGGACACAGCTTATTTTTTATCTTAAACAATTATCGTACAGGAGGTGACATGGGGGATGAAAGTTTGTAAGGGAAACCTAGCATTTCTTCGAGTTGGGGCTATGATAATACTTTATGCTTTTGGTAGAAAATAAAGAAATGTGTGGTCCAGCGATTTTGAAAAATCATCCCCTAAGGGGGTAAAGAAGGGGATGATTTTAAAATTCACAAAACTGCACAGGTACTTATCGCTAAAATTTGGCAAGACTATAGTTGGCATCCTGGGGAAGGACATAACCTATTTTCCTACGGGGGGTGAAAGTTTTATGAGAATCCCAGCATTTCTTATGTTAGGGATAGGAAAATTCAAATTTATGGTTTTGATTTATGAAAAAATCATCCCCTAAGGGGGTAAACGGGGTTGATTTTAAAATTTACAAACACTATTAAAATGTTTGTGTAAGTACCTACCTCTTTTTAAGAGATTTAAGGGATTGGGTAGTTTGTATCTTGAAGTAACATTTAGCCGACATTCCCACGGACGTAAAAGAATCGCGGCGGGATTGAACGTGGGCTTAGTCTTAATATTTTTTTAATTCCCACAGGATAGGGAATAAAGAGGATTTATACTTTCGCTTTAAAGTTGCTTTCAAAGGCATGCAAGTGGGTAATTTTCCGTTTACTATTGTTTGGTTTTAAGATTTATTATCCTCCAGCAATCTTAAATCAATCTGCGTGCCGCTCCTCGAGTACTATATAAGCAGTGCGAGACGATATTGTCTAGCCGACGTTCGCACGGCCGTAAAAATATCGCGGCGATATTTTTTCGCGCACTGCATTTTCAACGCTCTGCTTAGCCCCGAGAGTTAAAAATCCAACAGTGTGTTTTTTCTTCGCGCTGGGATGCACTCTGTTGTTGTTACTGTTAGGTTGGATTCTCGGAGCTCGGCTCAAAACCAAGAGTTGAAAATCCAGTGCGCGATAACATCCCGCCGCGATATTTTTACGTCCGTGCGAACGTCGGCTTACTTGGATTAACATTTAGGGTACTTTTTATTCCGGTAGTACACACGGCTACACATCAAGCTAGGATAACCGGAAATGTATCATTTCCAGTTTACTCTGACCTCTCATTGTAAGGAAATCCTACACAATGCGAGATCAGCTTATACTGGAAATGTATAGCTTGATCTGCAGCCGTGCGTACGTTCCCGTGGGATATTTTCCGACATCCACGCGGGCGAACCCGCGGGCAAAAGCTGGTAAATTAATAAATAACATGTGTCTAGATTATGAAAGAAAAACTTTGTTACATGCAATCAACGTAATACGACATCTACAGAGAGCTATCTAACAATACAACACAGGAAGTCGTCCCTGCATTCGTAATGTAATATTTCGAGCCGCAAAATAAAATGTCACCCGCTAAAAAATGGCGCTGGAGAAATGAAAGATTAGTTATTGCGGGCACATATACAGGTGTGGTGCAATTACTGCGTCTGTCGTACAGACGTCGCGCCGCCGCCGCCGCCGTGCCGCGCGACTACCCTCATGTTTGTCTCACCTCACGACACCTGACACACAATTTAGGTAATTTGTTTTACTCGTACGTTCTCTTATTGTAAAATATGCCTCTATCTGGGTGACAATCTCGTTCTATTTATCAAATAAGTCGTATCGTATTCGTATCCCCTTTCAACAATGTATTTATTCGCTGTATTTGAGTAAGTACCAGTGCAAACGGCTTCTTCTCCCTTGATTTTTCTTTCGTTGTTTGTTGTTTCTTTCAATCCCCTAATCAAGTTTACAGCTTGTCTATGTATTCGGCTGCCTCCAGCTCCATCGATCTGAAACAACAAATCTAAAGGAGGTGTTTGAGAGGTGAAATATAACAGAAATTCGATACACAACGCGACCTTTTCGAGTTACACAGGTTCAATATATACGTGAATAGATTATAGAGGGATTTTGACCAGCGATACGAGAAATTTAATATATAAAAAATACCGTTGAGAATGGGTAAAAATAAAGGTAGAAACAATCTTGGTAAAAAAATTGGGCAAACTTTTACTAAGATCATTGTTATCATTGTGGGGAAAATAAATATTTGGTTTTCTCATTGATTTTCCAGCTCTATTCGAAGACAAATGTATTTATAACTATACTCTTGGTTCAAATGTTTGACGTATTATTTCACAAGAAATAAGGCAGAAACCTACGCACCACCAACAGCCAGTTTTGTACTCCTTTTGTGTCTTTACTCAGCTCAGACAAATTGAGCTGAGATAAATAAGTAACAGTATTTACTAACGAGCGTAGGCTCTACATTATTACATGTCTGGGACTTAATTACTCAATATTTCTGCAGCGTTATTAAAATAGTTAGGTACATTAGAACTTCTTCATTAAGTCCATGAAATATGAAAATAGAATGCCTAAAGTAGGTAGGTTACCTATACATACAAGAATCGTCAAGATAATTGTCGAGATATTATACAGGGTGAATTTTTCAAGGGGGCGTGGATGGCCAAATTCGAAACTATGAGGAATATTGTAATGCTGAATGCAAAAGCAATCCTTGAGATGTCGAATCCACCAAGTATTGAAAACAATGGTCATAATTTTGAACAATTAATCAGTTAAGGTTTACTAAGTAACATATGAAAAATAAAAAAGTATTTTGTTAAAAATAAGCTCTTTCCTTTATTTTGCTGTGTCATTACTTCCCAGAATTCGATACTTATTAGCGACACTATCGAAAGGTGTAACAATACAGTGTGTGTGTTTTTTTTTTCAAAATCAACGGGTTCGATTCCTGGCTAGAAATATAGATTTTTCTTAAATCCAATGATGCAATTTTAGTTTTCATCAAAATCGAACCCGAGACTCATTTGAGTACTTTTCGCTATTCCTCATAGTTTCAGTTTTGGCCATCCACGCAAACTTGAAAAATTCACCCTGTATACTTAGTCTGATTTCTTCACAGCAATATGCTAGTAACAGGCATTTAAAGCTACAGTGAAAAAAACTGCCCTGAGCCTGAAAAGCACCATTTTACGTAACGAGACGTAAGTTTGAATCCAGCATAAGTACTTTACAGCAAAAATATTTACTTTGTTTCTGACCAAACTCAAAGCATTAATTTGAATTAAACCATTTACAGGCACTTTTGGACTGACAAGGGGTCGGGCAGTCAGAAACATGAAGCTATTGCTCATTGCAAAGCGTAGTGAACCTGTGGAGAAGAATGGGCAAGAAAATCCATGGACACTCTTCTAAATCAACCTATATTATTAGTTCTATCTAACCAATCAATCAATTTGCCTAGCCTTTTCCCAACTAGGTATGTTGGGGTCGGCTTCCAGTCTAACCGGATGCAAGTGAATACCAGTAGGTATTTTACATGGAACGACTGCCTATCTGACCTCCACAACCCAGTAACTGGGTAATACGATATACCTTGGTACGACTGGCTATCAGACTTTCGGGCTTCTGACGACCCGTAACGACTGTCAACGATCCACGAATGACAGCCGGTCAGCTGGGACCAATTGCTTAACGTGCTTTCTGAGGCACGGAGGAGTCTCGGTATGTAAAGATGGTCACCCATCCACTGACCAACCCCGGCAAGCGTAGCTTAACCTGATGGATCGACCCGTGCGGCTGTTATTACTTAGCCACGAGCTCCTAGTTCTATCTAACCCATGCAGGAGAAATCTAAGTGTAACGGATGTATTAATTATTTTACTACAATGAAAATCTTATAAATTTGTAGAATTGTAAGAATAATAATATTGTTAACGAGGCAAGTAGACCCGTGCCGCGAGCGTGCCCTGAAAGTTATGTTTTAATAAAGTATTACATACGTTTGAAAATTGGATAGCGCACTGAAATATGGTGCAGGACGTCGCTTATAACTTTACTGTGATAGAACAATGGCTCGCTTTAGAATAGAGTTGAAATAATTATTTATGCGTTTGGTAACTAAAATGATGTAACTAGTAGCATCTTATCTATAAAAATTAAAATTAGTGGCAAAAATGTGTTGCTAATCGCAAAACTCGAGAACGGCTGGACCAATTCGGCAATTTTTTTTTTTTTCAAATATTCGTTGAAGTCCGAGGAAGGCTCATAAGAAGAGAAAAAATTTAAAAGTTGCCGGGAAAATTCAAGAAAACTGAAAGTGCATTTTCTATGGGAATTGGGTATGAATTATTGAAATTTGGAAATGACAACGTCTGGCGGGTCATCTAGTACCTACTTAATAGGCTTTTGCTGTGTCCGAATAAACGTTTTTCTTTCTTTTCTTTCTTTTTGTTTCCTTCATAGACCGCTTTATGTTGCTTAGGTAGGTGTCTACTCTTAAGCTTGGTTGTGGCTTTAATCTATTGGGAAATGCTTTTCACATTGTTTCCCAGAATCAAGCATAAGATATAAAGTTTTTTTTTCATAAAATTAAGTACCAATATTTTACCTTTATTTTCTATACTAATATTATAAAGAGGTAAAATTTGTATGTAAGTTTGTATGTAGGGGGTAATCTCCGGAACTAATGATCCAATTCTAAAAATGTTTTCACTGGTAGAAAGCTACATTATTCCTGAGTGCTATAGGCTATAAATTATATTTATATCATGCATATTAGCCGAGCTATCACAATTTTTGTCTAACAAGTCGGAAAGAAAGAATTCATTAAACAGACTTTTTTGCATGCGCTGCCTAAACGGTTGTTTAAAATTGAGAACAATGTATGGCAGTCTGGTCCGTCTTAAATAATTCTACAAAAAAGTCCGCGACACCATATGTCTATATTTTATATTTTATCTTTTATACATCTTTTATTGCTTTAAAAAAGTATTTTTTAGACATACTTACGTTTGGATGATTATTTAAACAACAAAACATTAATCCTTATCAAAATAAGTTATTTTACGATCACAAGGACATCATGGAGATAAAATTTGGCCTTTACAGTATGGCAATTGGTCATATAGTTTCGGAGATAATATAAAATTACTAAAACGCAAAATAACTTTAATTCATACCGGTCGCTCTTGAGCAAACATGTTTAGTGCGGACGTTTTATCAATTTACCCATAGATGGCGTTGTGCAAATAAGTAATTTTTCTGAATTGCGAGATTTATTATTTCAATAATGTCGGTGGAATACAGCGGAAGAGTTTGTTTTTTTGTTAGTTTGTTTGAACGCGCATCTCTGGAACTACCACCCTCGGATTTGAAAAAATCTTTTTGCATTTTATATTCCAGTTCTTGAGGAGGGCTATAGGCTATTTAACATCACGCTAGGGCCCTTATGAGCCGAATGCGAAGTAATAGCGCGGGCAGGCGATGCGGATGGATATGGGCTATTTAACATCACGCTAAGGCCCTTACGAGCCGAGCGCGAAGTAATAGCGCGGGCAGGCGATGCGGAAGGATATAGGCTATTTAACATCACGCTAGGGCCCTTAGGAGCCGATCGCGAAGTAATAGCGCGGGCAGGCGATGCGGAAGGATATAGGCTATTTAACATCACGCTAGGGGCCTTAGGAGCCGATCGCGAAGTAATAGCGCGGGCAGGCGATGCGGAAGGATATAGGCTATTTAACATCACGCTAGGGTCCTTAGGAGCCGAGCGCGAAGTAATAGCGCGGGCAGGCGATGCGGAAGGATATAGGCTATTTAACATCACGCTAGGGCCCTTAGGAGCCGAGCGTGAAGTAATAGCGCGGGCAGGCGATGCTGATGGATATAGTCTATTTAACATCATGCTAGGGCCCTTAGAAGCCGATCGCGAAGTAATAGCGCGGGCAGGCGATGCGGAAGGATATAGTCTATTTAACATCACGCTAGGGCCCTTAGAAACCGATCGCGAAGTAATAGCGCGGGCAGGCGATGCGGAAGGATATAGGCTATTTAACATCACACTAGGGACCTTAGGAGCCGAGCAAAAAGAAAAAATGTCAGCAAGGATGCTATTAAGCGCAAACGAAGTCATAGCGCGGGCAGGCGTTGCGATGCGATGCGTCGGGGTTGGTGGGGGGGACAAGAAATTTCACGCGGACGAAGTCGCGGGCAGAAGCTAGTATATTATAAAATCAAAATAAAAACATCACTTAATTCAATGGCTCAATTCCTAACACTTCGTAAAGTCGAAATTCAGAGAAATCACAAACGAGCTCGATGCCAAACTACCAACAATTAATACTGCCTGGAGCCTCTTCTCTGTGTACAGCAATAGATTGTGACTAACACCTCCTCCAGCTTTGCTCAGGTAGTTAACCTTTGGTTGAAAACAATCAACTGTGCCGTTTAAGGGCTCCGACGACGTCGCCTAAATAGTTTGTCACTGCTACACTACAGGGGTGAATAACAATAAGACCCCTTTGTTCCGGCATTCAATCTGGTCGAGACATAATCAAGACGTTGCGGGGGACTCCTTGACTCCTTCTACATATATAACTTTAGCTCAGTATCGCAGCTCCTTAACTTTTTCTATTTACTGTCTTATTTAATACTAGAAGCAGGTAAATTCTGAGCAGAACTTTTAAACAAGTTTTGTGAAAGTCTCGTTGAAGATTATGAAGTCGCAATGTGAAGTTAACATTTTATTTTCTGGTTCTGCATTCTTTGCTATAGCAATTACGAGCTATTCTAAAGGCAGTTCTTGGATTTTAAATAGCTTTAAATTATTCGTAGATTAATAAAGAATAAAGAGTAGAATTTTCATAAGTACCTACGCCAACAATCTATAAAAATTTTCTCGATGTCAAAACGGCAAGTCAGTATAAAAAATCAATTACGTTTTATCCAGATTACCTGACTCCCACACAACCGCCTCTTCAGCTGCAGACGTATAACAAATCGCTACATATTTATTAAAAACGATAACATCAGAATAAAGAGCATAAAATATGAGGAGAAGGTAATAAACCACAGCTGGAATAATAGCACTAGCAATAATTAACAGTCGTCGAGTGAAAGCCGCAAGCATCAATTTTGAAATGATTGGCATCGGCCGAGAGTGATCCAAATGGGTGGCTTAAACACTCATTTGATATTCACATTTGGTCCGAAACGGGAACGTTGCGGCGCAAATTGCTACTAATTTGTCCATATTCAACCCGTCGCGTCCTGGAGACGCGCTCGCTATAATTTACCTTTACTTTTACTGTATACTTCCCTTATTTATTTAGTTTTCCGTAACTCATTAGGGAAATCAAAACAAATTGATTGATTACGCAATTTTCCCGATCCGCTTGTAATTAGGCTAATCAAGTAGATGTTCATTGTATGATACATCACACAATCAGCACACGTATTCAATTACTAAAATCAATTCATATTTATTTGTATACTAGAATTATAAATTGAGTTAATTAATCTATACATCAGCTTGCGGAACGCAGTTATTTAATCAAAAACTTTTAATTGGAAGAAAACTGAAATGCGAGAATCCATGTTGTAGGTTTGTGTTTCTCTTAATGCAGGAAAAAGTATGAAAAACTACTACTATTTCAGTAGTTCATTATTTCGCGTCAGAAAACGAAACCGGCCAAGTGCGTCTCGGACCACGCACAATGAAGGGTTCCGTAGTTGGGATGAATTTATTCCAAGAACACACTTAACATTGTAGTTGAGAAACGTGTTCTCCCAACACTCCCACATTCCAACTGCAAATGTAAGTTTGTACGCATAATATTGAGAGATTGACCATGTTATTTTAAGACCATAGACTTCACAAAGGTTTTCTGTAATCTATAGGTATAGAACAATTTTCTGTAAGTATGTTTTTCAAAATTTTAGGGTCAGTTTCGGAAATAAAATTTTCTTAAATAACTTTAAAACAATTTATTTTAAAATTACTTATAAAAAAAAAAAACTATTTGAGACCCTCACAGTAAGCCCTTTCATTTCTTAGGTCACACGGTACAGTTTGTAAAACTTTTTGTTTTAAATTTTCTTATTTATAATTTTATGAGTTTATTTATTTCGTAATCAAATTATTTGCCCCCAAATGTGACGTTCAAATTCAAAATTCGTTTATTTACGTTACACATCCGTGTTTGGGTCACGGAAATGCATATGTGTACCAAATTTCAACTAGATTCGGAGAAAATTGGCTGTGACAGACGGACAGGCAGACTCGAGTGATCCTCTATGGGTTCCGTTTTTTCCTTTTGAGGTGCGGAACCCTAAAAATCAGAATAAACTGTACAGCTGTTCTGAATTGCTGCAAAAGTACTTTTTATACGATTATCGCAGTCTTTTGCCAAAGCAATAGACTGCAATAATACTATACGACTATGGGGGCGTCTATTGGAGGGCTAAGGGAAAACCATAGATCTCCCTTATACGCCTTTTTATTAGCAATAGCTTCGAATATAAATAATACAGACAAAAAGTATAATAGTCTCTCAAAAACTAGCAAAACTTGTATCGGTCTTAAAATCATGCCTTTCTAGATCGCACCTGCAGCAGCAATTGGGAGGCAGGTTGGCAGCCAACTCCTGAGTGTGACCTACTTGCACCCTGGGCCAGGACAGTTGGCTCCGTCTCCGCATAAATTGTGTATATCTCTGCCCTGGTGTCATCGAGATGTTTAACATTGTGTGTTATTGTCAATAGAGCTATTGAATTTACTGCAGTGCTGGGTATTTTCCTTTGCCAAAAGATGGAGTAAGTAGAAACTCAGTTAGCCAAGGTAGAATAATTATGGACATCATTAAACTACTTACAAAATTGATGAGATAAGGTTGGAGAAGGGGACACGTAATCAGCCTGTAACGTTCCCACTGCTGGGACACAGGCCTCCTCTCAGTGAGAGGGAGTGGTGGAGTACGGGTGTCACATGTCTTCGAAGTTTTGGTTCCAGGACATACCGGTTTCCTCACGATGTTTTCCTTCACCATTTGAGATCAGTGGTGATGAAATAAATTACACAAAGTAATATGCCTGCCGGGGTTCGAACCCACGACTTACGAGTTACGACACCTAAGTCGGGGCCATTACCAGAGAAAGGGACGATGGTAAAATATTATTCAAGCTCCCATTCTCTTTTATTTTGTAATTGTTATTTCGTTAGTCGTTTACCGTTAGATATTGTCTAAATTATCTCGCGGCAATCGTTAATTATTTTCACGCAACGTCCCTAAACTTGTTAATTAAAACTCATTAAAAGCTTAATTTCAACATTGCTGGTAATTAAGAAGATTCACGATCTGCGAACCCTATTATCTTAACGGAGCACTTTTACGAATTATTAAGATAGAAAGCAACAATATTAAAATCGTTTTTTCGGAGTACTTTCTTCCTATACTTAACTATTCTGTAATTAGTTGGAGTCTGAACATTCGTAAAATTGTGATTTTCTTTCTTTGACCCCTGAGATCATTTAGATAGCTGTAAAGGTCGAAGAACTTTTAAAAATATTTTGTGGCTTTTACTAAACTTATTCAGACAACCCAAATTCTATTAAATTTTCGCAGAACGCCACTATCCCCACTCTAAAACGGAGCACTTGTAACGGAACTATTCAGTAAACACTTGAATACACTCAAACGTATAATGTCTACAGGAAATTAAAGTTTGCATTAGTCTGAAAAGCAAGGCATTTGGGATAAAGGAAATTATGAAAAATTTAACTCTTCTGCTTAGTATCTTTATCAATATCGCTTTCATAAAATTATCTCCTTAGAAAAGTTCGGTTTAAGATGCGTCTGACAAGTGAGAAGCCACGAAATTATTAATTAGCTCCCAAAAGTTAATTTCAGAAGAGTCAAAGAACTTAATGCTGAGAAGTTTATTCGTTTCTCCGATTGTTGAGAGTCATTTTCCTTAATACAAAGGGAGTGCATATGTTTATTGCCAGTCTGTGCCGCACAAGCTCAGTAACATAAAATTGTCTGGCTAATTAAAATTTTGCCTTGAAAAGAGCAAAATAAAGGCAACAATTAATTGAAAACCAGGTTAATTTTATTATTTCAATAAAACAGCGAAGAAACCATGAATACTTCGCAGAAACGAAACCTAATCCAGTCTCTGATTCTTGTATTCCCTCGTCTCATAACAAAGCACCTTACCTATACCTGAACCGCAGTAGCTCCGTAACATATTATCTCAGTGGAAAATTAAAGTTTTGAATGTGTCTGAAATGCGGGAAGCCACTTAGTGTTTAATTAAACGTCGCGACGTCGACGTCTGAACATCTAACGGTCCTGCGGAGGGCGGCGTACGTCGCCGTCGACTCGACGAAACACTGCGACCATTGGAACGTCGCAACATCCGCTGCCACGACCTCTGACGTCGACTTATTCTGTGTCATAGCCTTATTGTATCGGAACTATATCGTGAACTATCTCTACGTAATAAAAATCTTAAATTCATTAATTAACTGACAGACAACGCGTCTAGAAGCGTGAAATTTCGTAATACAGTTCTTAAATTGAATTCATGGGCATCCTTTTAAGGCGTCATTGTAATAATCATTATGAAGAACTTTTACTATGGGACCAAACCTGGAATCACGAAAAAAAATCAGATCCGAGGTTTTTTTTACAACTCGTAAGTTGCGGCCGGTACCACTGGCTCTCACCACTGCTCTGCAGCACAGACTAAGCTTTGTCTTAAATAAAGTAATTTACATACATGAAGTTAATTGCGGGTTACAGTTTCATTCAAGACTGCCTTCCATATTACTGAGAACAAGCGTATGAGATTCAACGTGAAAGTATTCCGCAGTAGCCTGGATTCTATAAAAAGAATATGTCTCGGAAGCTCGCTATCCTATTTTTGGAAACAGACTTACCACATTAGTCTGAGCACTGAATAGAATACTTGTAGTTGCTATATTCTTGAGGTTGCGATACAATAAACAATCTCGCATCGACATGAAAGCTGCGACAAAGTTCTCTGTTGGAATAGTCGCGTCCTCCCCCGTAGGTTCGCTCCTAATTACGTACATGTCACGGACACACCCGTGATTGATTGTAACTCTAATATCTTAGACAATGGATGACATGTGTGACATTGTGCTTGCGATATTTTGCCTCTTGTCTCCTATTATTAGGGACCTCAGCAACAATACACCAATTCTAGTCAGATTCCCTTTGTTCTCTGAAACAGCTTTTGTACAAAGATACCAAGTTGTGCGTAATCTTGTTTTAGATTTTATTTTCTTTACTATCTGCGGAGAAGTCCTAATCTTAGATGTAGGAGTAAAAGTAAATGGAGTTATATTTTTGTACCATAAATACTTTAAATACAACGATCATAACTGTTAAAAGCTCTATTCCAGTTAGTCGGGGAGTTTTCGGAAAACATGATGTAAGAACCTTTTAGTGTCCATTTTCTGAGACTTAAATATCAGTGTTAACATACATGATCTAACAAAAATATAGTGTTTATAGGGTGAATGCGTACACATGATTATACTCATGACAGCAAACAACTTTTTAGAATTAACAACTTTTATAAAAATTTGCGGTTCCCTACATGTTGACGAGTTGTGCGAACATAAATGTAGGGACCAGCTGATTTTATTTCGCAACTCAGGTTCATCCTATAGTAAAAGTGGTTTGTTATAATGAGTACAATCATGTGTTTGACTGTTTATGTATCGGTCACTAATATAAGGTGTTAAAAAATTAACTATATTTTTTTTTTACTATTACTATGGGACCAACTTTGAAATCGCGAAAAAAAACCGCTATCCCATACAGTTACAGTAGGTATTAAACTTTAGTATGTAACAGTTTAGTATGCAACAGCTGATTTTTTTTTTGTTTTGATGAGTGGGTTGTTCGTGATCGCTCCAATACTTCCAATCACGTTAATAGATAAAAACAAAATAGTAATCAATAGTACGCTTGATACTCATTCAATATAGCTAACCATAAGCCCATCATGAAGCTAATTGAGTAAGACAAAACTGTGACAGATAAATTAAACGTTCTTCACTGCGAAACATGGGTACTTACGAATAAGATCTTTAGTTATCCGACCATGAACCTGGCTAGTAAGTCAACAATCACTGCTGATCCACGACTGGGTAACTAAGTATCAAGGCAACGACACAGGATCCATAAAAGGCGCGAACGTAGATATTTTGTAGCAGAACTGAAGCCACTACCAAGCGAAATAGAAAGATAATGTCATTTCAAATTATTACGTCCCATTTTCTACGTTGCCAACTTTAATGTGTTATAGAACTAAAATAATGTAGCATCTGTTTCAGGACAAATTGTATTCCTAATACCACAGAATAGAACTACTCATGTGTTTATGCAACGTGTCGTTTTGCATCCTCGTCAAATTTAAGAGTGTGGTATACACCATCAAACAGAACAACTTTCTCCATGGCACCAACATCGTAATCGCGAAAAAATAATCAGCCGTCCCATACATTTGCATCGAGGAGGTATTGAAGTTTTCTATGGGACAGTTGAAATTTTTTTCGTGAATACGATGTTGGTCCCATGGAGAAAGTTATTCGGTTTGATGTTCTGTACCACACCCTGAAATTTGACGAAGATGCAAAATTACACATTGTTTATTGTTCCAGCTTATATTGGTAGGTATTCATTGCAAAGATTTCACGAACTCTAGAAATAGGTAGGTTTTAGTCGGTAGGAGTTCGATATAACGCTCCGTTCTCTCCAGACGGAGGGTATGATGATATTCAGATAGCTGATGTGTCTCAGAAGGCCAGGACATGTGTGCCGCATGCCGGACAAAGTGTAGGCGCAGAGAGCTGGTGCCCTGGAACAGTGAGGCGGGCCGTGGCAGTCCAAGTAGGAGATGACGGGATGAACTGGACAGATTCCGCCAAAACTGAAAGGAGGACGCGCGGGCTGGCGACCGGTGGAAGCAGTGGAGGAAGGCCTTTGCCCAGAAGTGGGACAGCGAAGACTAACAAAAAAAAATAAAACTATTCAGATTTGTTGCTATTCGGCCATACGGCATTTTCACGAAGATATTACGTAAAAATTCTTCAGAATATTCCAACAGCAGCGTTGAAGAGTAATAAATCCAATCCTATTTTTTAAATCTACCTATCAATCAATCTGCCTAGTCTTTTCCCAACTATGTTGAGGTCGGCTTCCAGTCTAACCGGATGCAGCTGAATTTTACATGGAGCGACTGCCTATCTGACCTCCACAATCGAATTACTGGGTAACACGATACCTCTTGGAAAGACTGGTTGTCTGACTTTTTGGGCTTCTAAGTACTCATAAAGATTGTCAAAGATCCTGTTTAAAATTCATTTTTTAAATCTATAGGTAGTTAATCTTGTAAACTCCGAATAATAATAGTTATTTATGCAACTGACGTATAATAAAGGGTATTAAAACACGAATGTGTCACATGAGTGTTTTAATACCTAATTTTGTACAGTTGCATACAAGACTTTATCTACATCCATGTTATGAATCCTCTATAAAAGGTTCTGAAACAGTTTTTTGCAATACTAATACTCGTATCGAACATGGCGGCCGGCGTCATGGTATACGACGTCAATTCGAATAAGTTCTTTTTTTAAATTACGGCGCTGTTGTAGTGAAACGCGCGTGCATTACAATGTTCTTTTTTTTTAAAACGAGTTGCATTATGAAATTCAGTACAACATTATAACACCCGTTTGAATGCTATTATGGTTAATATGACACTGGCTGTTTTAATGTTGGCAATAAGCTAACTGTTTCAGAAACTTTTATAGAGGATTAATAGCATGGGTGTAGATAAATAGTTTAACAGATCAGAAACTTATTGCAAACGAACAACTTAGCGGCCTATTACTTTAATTAGAGTTTTGCAACTTGAGAGAGAAAGCAATCAGTAGACGTTACTGTTAAGTAAAGTTTTAACTTGAACTTCAGCTCGGACTTGTACTGAAACTTTCATAGTTTACATACACAATCTACGTTTGTTATTATTGCAATAGGTACATAATGTTTAAACGTTAACATAAACGAAACAGTTAATTGCATAGTGAAAGTAAACACTGAAAACTTTCAGTTAACTGTCAGAATCAAAAACTGTTTTGTGCTTTTTACAAAACACGATACTTTTTGACCTGGTAACATTTTTAGTATTTCATATGACCCAGAAACTCACCTGAATTTATTTACGATTGATTATGTTTTCAAATCACTTTAGGCCCCTCGCCCACGGCGACTTTTTGCAGCGATGCAGTAGCGATGTCGTCGCGCGTTTGCATCGATACAGTCGCGATGCGGTGCTAACTGTTTGCCTTCGCCTACACCACGATTCGATTCGAGTAGCGATGCTGTCGCGCGTTTACGAAACGCGCGACAGCATCGCTACAAAAAGTCACCGTGGGCGAGGGGCCTTATGCATCAACTTTATTTCTCGGGGCCTAAATTGAATTCTTTGTATTGTACTAAAATGGACAAATTCTTAAAAGCTTTCAAATATTCTTTACTAGTTCTTAATTAGGCGTAAATTGCTAACTCGAAGCAATTTAGCAATAACTTTTTACTTGGAATTGTTTAAATTTATAAATTCTTCTGTCGTCAGCAATTAACGTGAACTCGGGAATGATTCACCTTGCGCCTTGGCACGAAGAAATACAAGAATTCTGATGTGCCAGTTCTGTCCTTAACGTATGTGTACGTTCTTTCTTTCTTATTGTATTTTTAGTCGTGTTTTTTATATTATAAAAGAAACAAACAAAGACATATTGAGAACTCATTTTTTAATATAAGATTTGCTAAATATCTTTAATACCTATCTCACTGTGTCCTTCCCCATTCGTTCATAACACTCAATCACAGCAAACGCACGCACGGATCAAATCACTCATTACACGAAATTCAATATATCGCCGGAATGCAATCTTCACAATACAATTTATCTTGTTAAGGGCAAGCCACAACTGAGAACAGATTAATTAAGGCAAACGGCGTTCATAAATCGTTCGTTAAAGGGTTCGAATTCGAACTCTAAGGTTAATCATTACAGCTTTTCAGCACGAGTTGATCCACTGAGGTTTGGTATAAGACGTAGGTATATTATTATCCTACATGTGTACACCCATAGTTGACGTTTTTGACATGATGGAAATCTAAAGAACCTAACTAAAGAAATTTTAAAACTATTCATCACAATAACTACCCGAGCCCCAATGGCTCCAAGTCGGTTGAAGTATTTATGTGAACACATTGACTAGGTAATCGCTTCAGCTGCATACTATATCTGTCACGTGCCATACGAATGACCTGCAGTCTGCTCTCCCGACAAATAGAGCTGTCGGTCAAATAGCGTCGGTAAACCTTTCACCCAACATATCGGACCAAACGCGTTTGCTGTTAAAATTTATCTGAGTCCGGATTTGAAAGGTAGATTAAATTTTTGGCCGTCGATGGCAGCCGGGTTACAGCTGGGGATTGTAACCCATAGTCACATAGCTACTGCATACGTGCGTTAGTTTTAAGTGCGTAATAGAATAAAAGTAAAAATGCCTCTCAATTCAATAGCTTAGTGCACACATGTGGCACGTTGGGGATGTAAATAATTTACAAACTCTACAGTAGACTTTTAATTTGTATGTTGTTGACAACTTTATGTTGTTCGTGATAAGCTTCTGCTTTCTTATAACTAATGATGAAAATGATGTGAATATTATGCTTAAGGAAAGAGAAGTACGGTTACTATCTATCGTCCGAACAGCGAAGAGTACAGTAGTTTCAGATTTCCTCTAGATATCATCGCGACAACTTGACACAGCTATCGTCCCTGTAGAGATAACAGCGTACCCTCGTAGGATAGGTACAGTGGAGCACTATTAAATTTTAGCCGGACGGGGTGGGTGAACCGCAGTCGGCGGTTTGACGTATTATCGTCGCGCCACACCACTTAGTGCCCGCGCCCGGCGCCCGGCGCGGCCGGCACGCGAGCTCCAGCCGCGCCCGCGCCGCCCCGCGCTCGCACTGCACACCCAAACTGAATAATATATCTAACTCATCACGTACTCAACTCTAACCTTTCAACTGTAACTTTTACTACGTATTTGTATCGTCATTCCCGAAAGGGTCGTCCGCTATTTCATATAGCCAGCCAAAATATCTAAACCGCAAAAAGTTCTCGCCGCAATATATTACCATTCCTGAGCGAAAAAGATAAACTAAGTCCTTACTATACCGAAACGACGTCGAAAATATTCATAGATGTAACTTTTTTGCGTAAACAAAAAGCGGAGAAGTACAGAGGTCCGTGCGGTCCGTACTTATATTTAGTGATTGCATGGGAAACAGTGTAAAGGTGTAGGTATATAAAGCTCCTGATACAGGCTCGGAATCTGGAGGATCTAGCGGACGCGCGTGCTGCTACAATATTCATGAGCGCGGCGGCTATCGGGCGGCACAGCCCGCGAACACTATCTCACATTCGGACCCGTTCCATCAATATAACGAGTCGCTGACCTGAATTGTTTAGTGACCACCTTTATACATATTTTGTCCGCTAAAGTAGAAAATACGATTATTGCCAGCAAAACCTATTTCTACTTACGTATGAGCGAATAATTCACTCTGATAATTCACAGCTTCAATAAATTCCATGCTCTCCGTGACTTAATCCGGTGATGCAACTTCTCTCGAGTTTTATTGAGCAATCAATGCAGACATTAAGGCTTATTTTCCTGATGTAGCTATAGGTACCTTGTTGATTCCGATGTGCATGTACCTAAGTTTATTTTAAAGCTGGAAACAAATTGAATTCTCACGCCCAACAAGAGATACGAGAATAAGATATTTTATTTGGTATTACGAAACGAGTAAAGTTGTAAGTTTATTGGTAGTTCGTTACGTTCGTCGTGGTAAGTGCCTCTAAACTGACTTGGATTATATTTTTAGCGAACAGTTTTGTCTCACGTAATATTGCTGTTTTAATTGCAGATGCGAAGTTGGTGCTTGTTGGCTGTAAAACTTTGTCGACGAACACTGACAACAATGACAGTGGGATAGGATAGCTCTATTAACTTTGCTCGAAGCTATACCTACGTGGTATACTCTGCGCGCAACTTGTTAGTGTTTTGGTGTTAGGTGAGGTGTATAACTGAAATTAGATTTTCATTACGCTAAGCTTTTTAAATCCCCGACTTGATCGGCTATTTGCAGAGCACTATCCGTTTCTTCCTCTTCAGAATTTCATGTTAGGTACTCGGGACTTGGTTGCTGTAAAGTCTACCCTCAGAAAAACCTGCCAGATAAATTTTCTCTCGTAACAAAAGTGTGATCCTGCTTTTGAATTTTTAAAGTTGCTATTGAAGATTTTTTCGTAGAAAATTACTGCAGGCTATTTTAGCGGAAAAAATTAAAGTTGAAACAATGTTTCATTGTTCTTGACATCTTTTTCTCTTGCAACGAAATATTAATATTTTAAATGATTTTCTAGGTACTTTAAGTAACTTATGTAAACTTAGTAATACGACGTCATCATGAGATTCAAGAACTAAATGCCTATTGTTTTCTGTGTAATTACTTAAATGGTTAAAGTAGCCTTATTTGACTCTAAAATAGGCTAAAGAAAACCATAGGCATGTCAGAAAATTAATAGAACATTGTAATCGTTTTATATTCACTTTTAACACGCGATTATAGTCGTGTATACTAGTTATAAATAAAATAATACTTAATTGCCGTCAACAATTGAATTAATCGCCTTTCGGGAATGTTAGAAATGTATAATTTATCTGCGTAATTACGAATACACAATGGGACATGGTCACCATGCTGGACAAACAATGTCCAATAATAGTGCTATTATTACGTAGATATCATACCTTGCACCTGCTGATTCATGTCTAATCAGTTGTCAGCGCTTTTGTTAAAAAAGGAACAGGTTTCTGGACATATCCGGACTTCAGCAATCTCTTAACTAATTCGCATGTAAAGCTAAGTGCATATAAGCGAGCTCTGAAAGCGCCAACCCACAAATTTGAAAGTTGGCCAAGTTGTATCGACAGGGGGTGTTTGTGGTCGCGGCCCGCTCCGCTCGTCGCTCCGCCCGCCGCGCCCGCCCGTCTACACCAGCTTTAAAACATTGTACGTTAATAAATTACTACTAACAATAAAAAACAAATCACGTAACGATATGGCTCTTATAGCTGCAAGATTTTATACTTCACTATTAACGCTGAGCTGGTTGCATAATTAATTTTCTGTGACATCGTACCTATTTGTTTTCATTTTTGTTCTACTTAATATTTTCTACGTAATAATTAAGAAAACTGAAGATTTTGGTACAGACTAGGTACTTAGTTGCCCTTTTTGGTAGGTGTCGTAAAATGTGACGAAGGGTACAAGGGATTACATCGCCAGACTGGCACAGTATCCTCTTGTAGGCTAATAACACGTAAGATCTTTGGATGTAGAGTCGAAATCATTAATTGCAGTTTTCTGACTGCGTAGCTTTACTACAATGTTCTTTTTAGGGTTCCATACCAAAATGGTAAAAAGGAACCCTTCTGTTGCGACTCAGTCTGTCTGTCTGTCTGTCACAGCTGTATATCTCAAGAACTACTACTAATGCTATCAACTTGAAATTTGGAACAGTTTTAGATGACGTTTACCCAACTATTTTGCAAATAAGAAAGAAATAAAAATATACATATATATTGTTTTTTGCAACAGGGACTGAAAGGGGGTCTTAAAAATTCATGGTGAGGATACTAGGGCATGTGTGGTATGATATTATGAAAGAGCGCTGTTTGCACATTCTCAGACATTTTATTTCTTTTTAGGCCGCATAGTTTTCAACTTTTGATGAAAAATGTAAAAATCTAAAATTATTCTATGTGATAAAGTTTATGAAAAGATTACCTACAAGAAAAATATAATGATGTCTCTAAATAGCACACCTTTTCAGAAATCGGAACGGAACCCTCGGTGCTCCTCAAACTACATACATACGCTCATTACGCACCTATGTTTAAACAATATAACGGTAAACATCCGCATCTAACATGGTGCTATCAAAACATTGACGATCTCCAAAAAGATTGGCACAATGCCTTAATTCTTGTAAAAAAGCCAAGTTTATTCTGCAACAACAAAGCGTTGCTAATTTAGGTTTGTACATTAACATCGTTGCAAAAAAGAAAAAACCGGCCAAGTGCATGGCGGACTTCGCACATTTAGGGTTCCCTACCAAATCTGATTTAACAATATATTATAAAAAAGTTAGTAAAATATACGTAATATAATAATAAACATTAGCTATCACAAAATTTCAAGTTCATAGGTCAATGGGAAGTTAAAAAATTGTTCAGAGCAAAATTTTGTAAAAAAAAAACGCTAACTTTGGTGGCTTCTCATTCCTTTGTTTTCCAATATTTTTAACCGATTTCAAAAAAGTAGGAGGTTCTCAATTCGATTGTATTTTTTTTTTTGTTAATAAAAAATAGGACATTTATCTACTTAACGAGTTCTAAACAACGATACCCCACTCGCTGGTGTAGGTAATTTTTTTTTCCATCCAGCCATCTTAAAAACATTTTAAAATATTTTGTGTATGGCTTTGGATCAACAAGATGCTTAGTATGTGAAAATTGTAAGTCTGTAGCTCCAACCGTTTGTATGTAAAACCTGTGTGACAGACGACGTACAGATGGACAGACGGAAACATGAGTGACAGCATAGAGCTCCGTTTGGACCCTTCGGGTACGGAACCCTAAAAAAGGTGAACATAGAATGTGATGCAACCTGAGCAAAATTTAGTTGTTGGCGTCTGCGCTCAAGCAAGCGAAACGGCTCCGAACAGGGCCTGGGTAATTGAACTAATAAATCTAGCTGTGGAACTGCGCGCTCCCAACTCGCTCAGGATCAAGGCGAAACCATTAAACCTACGCTCAGATTTCGCCTTGACTCGACTTGCATTTAGTCACACGATACATACGTGACGGTTCACTCCGGCTCCACATTTTTTTAATAGAATTCTATCCTTCTTTCGATAATGGAAATTTCAACACTAGCTATAAATTTTTGCGACAAATATTGAAAATAAAAGATTGTAAATGTATAAAAAGAAAGATTAGCACCGATCGTAAAGTCGCAGCAGGAAATAACATCTTATCAAGAAGAAGAAAACGAGTTTGGTGTAAGGTTGTAGGTACTAGTTTCAATGCTACATGTTGTTCAGTTCGACTGTTTTCATGAGCTGGACGTTCCGTGGTCAGTGGATTAGTGTGGTTCTCATATTCATATTAAGTTTAGTTGCCTCAAATTCACAGGTACCTATATACAGTTCTATTACGTTATATGTATAAGTAAGTATTACCTCAACATTAATATTAATAACTACAACTATTTAACGCAGATCCCTAAAGATAATGTGCCGAATTTCGATAGTAATTTTGGCAACTTCCTAAGAGACTTGAGATCAATGGTATACAAAATTAAGAGAACAGATGTGAGTCAACATGAAGTACGTTCCACCCGCAGTACACTCACAACGCCGACGATCAAGAATTATCGGAGAAATCAGGTTAGTGTTAGTGTGAATAGGTACCTATACTTTCAATAAAAACGAAACTGTTGATAATGATCAAACTAACAATGGATCAACAAACATTTTAGTCGTATAAATAGAAATTACGCGACTCTAAATGCTATAAAAATCGTATTAAAGTAATTTCAGCGTGTCATACGACTTAGTGCATCTTATCTTTACACAACTTGTAGTCATATATAGACGTCGTATAAACTTCTATACGACTGTCTTGCACGACTTTTACACAATTTTCAGTAGTATAACCAGTGATGTCGTCTTAGTAATGTCTAAACAACTTTTACATCGGCATTAATCGTATTAAAGTCGCGAGAACTACTTTTACGTGATAATCATGTTAGAGTGATAAATGGCACTCTTATACAATTTTCAGTCAATTTGAACACTTTTAAACTACTATTTAATGACTGGATGACCTATAAGTATATAAGAATTTAGCAATATTACAACCACAGCCATTTTTTTCTCTCTGTAAAAATAGATTTTACGGTATTAAAATGAATAGAAAAAGCTGGGCACATGTGAAAAAACTGGTGCTTTTAAAAGAAAAGTAAAAAAAAAACTACATTGCGCTTCTTACGTCCAATTTATATTATTTCGAATACTTCTACACGACAAGTCAACTGTAATCAAACTGGAGTTGGTTCCGCACAAAATTTAATTTTCAAGTCACCATCATTTTCAGGTTTTAACGGTTGCTCAAACGATATTGATACATTTTGTTGAGCATTACGGAGATTATTACCATAATAGAGAATATATCACAAGTAACGTCCATAACTTGATTCATCAGGTTAATGAAGTTAAGAGATTTGGTAAATTACAAACGTGCAATATGCATTGAACGTTTGTAATTTACCAAATCTCTCTCCCTTCAAAAATAAATTAAGTTCTATTAAACGTACAATAAGAAAAGGAAACAAACCTCTGGAGGAAATTGCCAACCGACTAATTCAAAGAAATACCATATAAATAGAAGAATTAAGTAATAATAGTAACTATGATAACATTCCTGTCATTAAAACATATGTTTATAAAAAAACTTTATAAAAGTGATTCATCTGGAATCATTTATTCTCTTCACAGACAACCAAAATAAATGGTTTATGCCTAATAATCTTAATATATTCGAGCGTATATCTATAAAAAATTACGACGTTTGTATAAGTTTAATTGGGAATATTATTGAAAATGTCACCGATGTTTTTGACAAGCCAGTTAGGTCTTCATTCTTGAATATTTTTATGATAAATTGTAACAATATAAGATCTAAAGCGATAGTTCATACTACTGTCATAAAGTGTAAGTTAGTACCCGTAGAATATAGTTCAAATACTTATTTTGTACCGCTCATTCATACCCTGAAGTGAAAAGGTGTAAATAAAAAAGAAAAATTTCAGTGGTTGGTTTTATTTATTAATTGTAAATGAACCAAAATACAATCACAAGTGAATCATTCATAATCATTTAAAATATAACAACAAAAATATTAAGAAGGTTCTCGATTAGGTAGATTATCTTTGGCGCATGGCTTACAACTAACGAAAATATAACAATCATAATGATCGCTATTTCTCGATTTTAAATAAATTTATTAACAGGAGTTAATAAATTTATTTAACCCTTAATCGGGCACAGGGAACTATTTTAGCGAAATCAAAGTTTTTTTAAATTAATTAATTACTTGACCCATTATTTTTCTACAGAATTAGATTAATTTAACATGTATTTAACATTTTCCTCAGTCACTATAAAATGTGTAGGTTTGGTTTCATTGCCAGTTATCGGAAATCCGCAACCAAAACAACGATTCGAAAAAGTGTGTGGATGTCCATGGCCATCTCAAAAACATACTGTTTTGGTTAAAAACTTATCGATGTCCATAAAAAATGATATGTAATCATTTTTCATTATAACCGAGACCACCAATAAATAAACCACTTGTTTATGTATGTATTTAAAATGGTTTTTTCACACGCGATTGAATCCAAATGAACCCTTATTTCGTTAATATGGCTGATAATATACAGATAAAAATAAGTGCACGGAATGAAAAGTCGTTTAGATGTTATGTTACGGTTGTGTCGTTAATCCTAAGTCGTATTAAGGTAACTGTTTACACTTTCGTCAAAATATAGGGTAAAAATATTGCTTTATTTAAAGAATTTAGAAAGCGCGTCCATTATATTAAGAAAACTATCTAATATTACTCGATAAAATTAATTTCCCAACAGATTAATGCACTCAAACATGAGTTTCGAAGATAAAATAATTAATAAATAAAATGGCTGTACTCCCCTTTCAATGATAAAAAAATATTACTATATTCTAACACAGTACAAAAGTTGTTCGGTTATAAAGTTTCAATTCACTACATTAATGTAATCACTTTACATCAAAATCCCTTATAAAAGTCGTGATGAATACTAGTTACTCGATAAAATGTCGCAAAGCAGTGCTAATAGACATCATAACTCGACGAAAAGAGGATCTTACGACGTCTGTACGACCACTACTCAACCAGATAGTGATTAATACGACTGCTACGTAACTCTATTACGACACTGATTCGTATAAAATGGGCCTATTCTCGGTCATATCAACGTGATAGCGATGTATTTACGACCAGCGTATAGAACCAAAAGTTAAAATCAGCACGTCGTGGCGACCTATCAAATGTTTGTTGGATACCTACATACCTACCTTTTTTTTTTTTTTTTGACGGTGGGAAATCATCAAATAACTTCTCCCGCTCTGGGTGGAGCGGAAGGGCGTGTCAGACTTTTACTGACCCGCGACCCCAGCGGCGTCGGCCCTATTGGACCCCATCATTTGCTGACATCTCTTTGAGGCGCGCGTGGAACACAACGCGCCGTCGACTCGGGCCTGGTCCTTACCGGACGGCGAGCTACCCGCTGCTCACCGTCCGCAGGCCCGCGATTCCCGCCGCCCAGGGCGTCTCCTGCGGCGACTGAGGGCGTGAGGCTGCCTCTCCCTCACGCGTTCCGCCTCCTCCTTCGCGAGCATCACTGCTTCGCAGAAGGAGGTGACGGCCTCCCATGCACTCTCGCTCCGCACCATGGCCTGAACCAGGCTCGGACGCGAGAGATCGCCGTCGCCGTAACTTAAGTTTTCATTACTTTGAGTAGGTTTGCAACTTTGTACCTAGTATTAATTGCACTATTGCTAATTTATTGGCATTGGTTAAGCCTCGATTGATGACCAGATTTTTTGTCTTCAGTCAAAGGCATTTTGGGCATTGTCCTTTTTTATTTATCTTTTTCAATTGCTAGTATCAATTTGATTTTTTTTTTAATTTTAGATTTCTTTCAATACGCAAAAAGCTGTTCTTGAAGATGTCCTCATGATGAAGCTGGTATCATATTATGAAGACAAATATAAATTGTCGCATCTGGAGTCGACTACAACCGAGAGGATTACTACAGCAAAAACATTTGCGAATGTCTCAACAAAAACTCGTTTAAATAATTCATATACTCGTACATATGTTATGGACAAGGACGAAGTGCTTAATACTGATCCCAAAACAACAAAGCAAGTGCACTCTGACTTGAATAGAAGAATGCAGAGAGACATGAGAAAGGTATGTTAATATAATAATTAATTTCTTTAATAAAATATTCTAGCTGGCTTTTTGTTTTACATTGAACTGTGAGCTTTTATAATTCCCAAAATCCCAATGTGACGATTTTATCGTGGACGTCCATGTCCACGTCCATAAGATGTGTAGAAATACGTGCGCGATTTAAGGATATCAATCAACTCAGCCTATCGCAGGACATAGGCCTCTCCCAGGCTGCGCCACAACACCCTGTCCTCCGTCTTCCGCATCCAGTCTGTCCCAGCCACTTTCTTCAGGTCGTCGGTCCATCTATCCCCCCAGCCTCCCACACTACGCTTACCGATACGCGGTCTCCACTCCAGGACTCGTCTGCTCCACCGGCCATCGGTCCTTCGACAAACATCAAGACAACCAGGATATCGTGGACGGAAATTTTGTGTTATAGTGATGATGATTGTGACGTGGGCGAGGACGTCCATGATAATATCGCCACGTTGTACCACGTTTTAGAAATTATAAAAACGCACAGGGTGGGTAGGTAAATCAGTAACGAGGTAAATGATTGACACTGGAATATTCAATATTCTTCTTTTAATCACAAATGAGATATGAAATGAGTTAATTTTTGTTTTTCTTTGCAGATAGATGAATACCAAGTACCTGAAGTAGTTATTTTTTAATGATTTAATTCAACAATTCTACAAACAACTGAAAATTAAATAGTATCCCCGGTGATGTAACTTTTTCAAAAAATAAATAAATCAAGAAAATACGCGTTTGTTTAGATCGGCTTGACACACAAAAATAAAATAAGAAACCAGTTGAAATGCTTAAATGTCTGCTGAATTATTTACTCAAATTATAAATAAAATAATAAAAAGAAAACTTCTTAATTGGAGTCATGAGTGTTCCTCTAGGGATTCGGGTATCCGTAGCACGAACTCATTTCTAGTCGATTTCAGCTTATTTTTGCAAATTATCCCGGAGATTGGTCCTCATTGGCACTTGTTCAACGGCGTGGAGCGAAACGTACTCCGGGGAACAACTCTGTCTGCACTAAATGTCATCTATCAGCGGCGTATGCCGCCGGATTTTAGCAAAGACACCGTGTCCAACGCAACTCCTGGGACTGAACGATACGGATGATAACTATTAAAATTGAACAGCGGCAGCGCTTCAATTTGAACGTAAGACAGTTTAGGGAGTATAGGACTCAATGTGTTTGTGCTGAATTAATCTTCAACAGATTGTATAATTTGGTGTTCAAAAATGGTAGGTACGAGCGGATAAGTGTTCATAATAAATAATAGGTATTTACCTATGAAATTGCAGATTTTGATACCTTCTATTGTGGAGATCAATATCTTTCATTACCTATATTAACGGCCGGTTTCTCGACGGCTATTCAAATCTAAAATTAACTAATCATGTGTAAAATCTCTTGTTAGGTCGAAAACGAGTTGCACGAACGTTGATTAAGTACTTTGATTTGAATCTTTGATCACTTGACACAACAATCAAATTAGTACAAAAATCTCTTGTTAATTCAGAATTTGGGTTTCTGAACAACCGATTAAGCTCGAATGTCATGTCAAGCCACCGTCAAATGTTGTGTTAGCTAATCTGTCGAGCTTGGGCGATTATCTTTGCGTTCCCTGTGATTTTCTGTTTTCTTTGGATATTTTCTAGTTAAAATTAATAAAACAACTTCTGCACGGAGGCACGGAGGAGTCTCGATATGTAAAGATGGTCAACCATCCACTGACCAACCCCGGCAAGTGTAGCTTAACCTGATAGATCGACTCGTGCGGCTGTTATTACTTAGCCACGAGCTCCTCCTGAAAATCTAAAACCAAACAATAAAAATTCTATAAGTAGGTACTATAACTACAGTAGGTACATATTTTTGTTATAGATATAGATTTTTTTTTTTTTGATACCTACGTGTTGAGGTTGAGGGGTTTAAGAGTTTTAAAAAGGGGGGCCAAATTTTCATTATTTTTGCGATTGGACACACCGTTTTCGAGATATAAGGAAAAGAAAAAAAAAAACCAAACATTCAAATTTTCAATAAAATGGCGCCTTGGTCAACACGTCAACACACAACTTGACATTCAATTGAACGAATTATTTGTCAAAATGAATGAAGAATACGATGTTGCCATACACATAATCTATTTTCTTTAATCGTTGACATTGATCGTTGATTAATTAATTTTGTCGTAATCGCCAATTCAGCAACCCAATTTGATTTGACTGGTCTGTTAATTTAACCAGTTTGTTAGTTGATTTTAGATTTGAATAGCCGTCGAGAAACCGGGCGGAATACCAAATTCAAATTAATTTTAAAATATAGCATGATATTTAAAAAAACAGATGTCAATTGTTTTCCCGCCGTTCGATTTTTCTTTGACATCGATGTTTCTGAAAAAACGAGTTCCGTCATGGCACCAACGCAGCATAGACAGCACGCAAGATACCGCAAGTGAACGCACGGTGCGTTTTTGGTTTGATCGCTTCCGTTCTGGAAATTTTGATCTCAACAATGAGCCCGGGGAAGAAGTTCAAGTACGACGAGAAGGTGAAAAACGCCTTTAAAGAATTTATCAATTCTCATCCCCAGGATTTCTATTGCAGATACATCAACGAACTTCATTAAAATGGCAAAATTGACCCGACAATGATTCTTTTAAAAAAATTGTTTGATTTTTTCAATGTAAAACGGCAATTTCATAGGCAAAGACCTAATATTTACTGACCACTAGCTTTTGTCAGTGTCTTCGCCCGCGTGGATGTCGAAAATTATTCCACGGGAACCGTAGAACATTTTTCCGGGATAAAATGGAGCCTATGTGCTATTCCAGATTATAATCTACCTGTATCTGTGCCAAATTTAATCCAGATCCGTTCAGCCGTTCTGGCGTGATTGAGTAGGTATCAAACAACCATCCATCCATCCAAACTTTCGCATATAAAATATTAACAAGATAGTACCTAAGATTAAAAAAGAAAAGTAAGAAGAAAAAGAAGAAATAAGTTTTAAGTAGAAGCTTCAAGTTCCTAAAGAAGACTTCATTTACCTATATTCCACTGGCATCGCGCCTCCTGAAATTCGCAGAACTATATAGCCAGTCGCATTGAGAGGGCGAAGCTAATACAGGATGATCCACGCCACCCAATGCACAACTTTAACCCAGTCTTAAAAGGCGCACGAGTCTTAAAAGGCGCAAAAAATATCTTGGGTGTGTGAGTCCAACCCTTCCAAAGAAAGATGTGATCTTTGGCAAGAACTGCGAGTCACAGCGCTTTTACCAAGTAGAAAGATGTATGTATATACTTTTGGATACACAATGACCAGACAACGTGTGACAAAAAGATACACATGGTGCCGAAGGTGTTAAACCTCCTGATTTCTTTTTTGAACCATCAGTGAGCCTCTGAACCTCCCATCCGGGCACAAGTTGCCGTGGCCTACTTGGAAAACCTTAAAATTCGTACATAAATAGGCCGCAGCAAGGACAACCTCCACAAGTGGGATGGATGGCTCAGATCTCTGCTGTGTATGCGGCGTCTCTCCACAGACAATGTCTCATCTCTCATATTGCACCGCATGCCCGGTCACCTGCACACGTGAGGATCTAATGACTGCGTCAGCGAACGGTATTCGCGTTGCTGAATTTTGGGCCAAACAAATAAAAAAAAATATAAAAAAACTATTTATATTTTTTTTCTAGTTTTTTTTTGCCATCGACACTCTAAGAAGAGGAAGATTTAGATATATATCTAGATTTAGCACACTAACGCCCGGTTTCTCGACGGCTATTCAAATCTAAAATCAACTAACAAACTGGTTAAATTAACAGAGCAGTCAAATCAAATTGGGTTGCTGAATTGGCGATTACGACAAAATTAATTAATCAACGATCAATGTCAACGATTCAAGAAAATAGATTATGTGTATGGCAACATCGTATTCTTCATTCATTTTGACAAATAATTCGTTCAATTGAATGTCAAGTTGACACTGTTGACCAAGGCGCCATTTTATTGAAAATTTGAATGTTTGGTATTTTTTTTTCTTTTCCTTATATCTCGAAAACGGTGTGTCCTATCGCAAAAATAATGAAAATTTGGCCCCCCTTTATAAAACCCTTAAACCCCTAAACCTCAACACGTAGGTATCAAAAAAAAAAAATGTACCGCAGTTAAAGTACCTACCTATAGAATTTTTATTGTTTGGTTTTAGATTTTTAGGAGGAGCTCGTGGCTAAGTAATGACAGCCGCACGAGTCGATCTATCAGGTTAAGCTACGCTTGCCGGGGTTGGTGAGTGGATGGGTGACCATATTTACATACCGAGACTCCTCCGTGCCTCCGTGCAGAAGTTGTTTTATTAATTATAACTAGAAAATATCCAAAGAAAACAAAAAAAACACAGGGAACGCAAAGATAATCGCCCAAGCTCGACAGATTAGCTAACACAACATTTGACAGTGGCTTGACATGACCTTCGAGCTTAATCGTTTGTTCAGAAACCCAAATTCTGAATTAACAAGAGATTTTTGTACTAATTTGATTGTTGTGTCAAGTGATCAAAGATTCAAATCAAAGTACTTAATCAACGTTCGTGCAACTCGTTTTCGACTTAACAAGAGATTTTACACATGGTTAGTTAATTTTAGATTTGAATAGCCGTCGAGAAACCGGGCGTAGTAAGATACTTATAGAATGACTATAGACACACATTTGTTTGCTTAACATTAAACGTCAGCTCACACCAAGAGCAGAGCAGGGCAGAGCATTTTCTGACACTATTGAAAAATTAATCTTATGACAATTCCATACATTACAAAACTTGATGCTCGACTATGCTCGAGCATGCATGAGTTTGGACGTGTATTTAATTTTGCAATGTATGGAATTGTCATAACATACATTTTTCAATAGCCTCAGAAAATGCTCTGCTCTGCTCTGTTCTTGGTGTGCGCTGACCCTTATAGGTAATCACTTCTTAAATATCGTTATAGTATAATGTACAGAAGAGAGCAGTGGTGGCCCTGTGGAAACGGCCCTGACTTACGAGTTGTAGGTCGTGGGTTCGAAACTTCGAACCCAGACAGCCTAGGCGCTTTACTTTGTGTAAGTAATTTCTTCACCACTGCTCTCAAAAACGGTGAAAACATCGTGAGGAAACCGGCATGTCCTAGAACCAAAAATTCTAAGACATGTGACATCTACCAACCCGCACTGGGTCCGCGTGGCAGATTACAACCCACACCCTCTCGAAGAGAGCTTAGGAGGAATGTGTCCGAGCAGTGGGAACATTATAGGCTGATTATATTATGTATTAGCTATGTATATTGTACAGAATACTATCTTTAATATATCTGAAACGCATGAAAACCTCACGTACCTACCAAATGCTTGTTTCAAACTTTTAATCGTAATGGCGACAAAGTGTAATTTTCTGAATCCTTACAAAAATTAACAACATGTGACAGTTTTAATTAAATTCGGTCGCTTGTGTTGGCAACATCGTCAAGCTTGTGTTGGCAACATCGTCACGCTTGTGTTGGCAACATCGTCACGCAAAACATTACATCTACAACTTTGTCCACAAATTATGTTTACACCATTCAAATAGACGTTCCTTGCGTAAATACTTTTGTAACTAAGTCCATTAAAGAAACTCTACACAAGTAATTACCATAACACAAAGTGGTTTGTTTAATGTTCCCCTTTATGTCGAACTGGATGAAAATATGTATCAGTACATGGCGTGGCAATAAAACAAAACTTAATTGTGTACCCTGCTCATCATTACGGCATTTTATTTTGAGTTTTTGTCAGTAATAACCTTTATTTTAGTCATGTTATAAACTCTGCGTGAGTACTAAACCTTAGCAGTCGCGTGTTTGACCGAGAGGCCATCGTAAAATGCATCATAAACTTGCGCACATAAATTTAGATAATCGAAGGAAAATGAATAGAAATTGTGTGCTGGATACAAGGCATGTATAAAATAGGAATGCGGAATAATCTAAATAGAATATACAAGAACAAAATCGTTCCAAGTTCATAAAATAATAATTTGAAAAATAAACATGTCTTTCCTTCCTCCAAGAAAAAGAAAAGTCTCATAATAATCATCCAGTTCAGCTTTGGCAGTGTGCCGGCATTGCAATAAAGTTAAATCTCGGTGGGCAACAGGCCCAACGCGGAAAATAAGGCGAGGAACTTGTTATGACGCTCGTGCTGCTCCCAAGAACAATACCCGAAACATGCCGATCATATAGGGACATAATAAGACCCCACCAATAATAAATGTCGTCCATTGAAACAAAATATTATACAGGGTGCCCCGTAATTAATGGATAACCTCTTAAGGGGTCATTTTACTCATCACTATGAACAACTTTTACTATGGGACCAAACCAGAAATAGCGAAAAGGGATCAGCAGTTCCCTACTCTTATGTTCACATAACTCGTCAAAATGTAGGGAACAGCAGATTTTTTTTTTCGCATTTCAGGTTTGGTTCCATAGTAAAAGTTGTTCATAATGATAAGTGCAATGCCCCTTTATCAGGTTATCCATAAATTACGGGACACCCTGTGGACACACAGGTACCCACAGCCTTGTTTTTTATAAATTACGAGTTATACGTAGGTATAGTGTTTTTGGGTATGATATAAAAGGCCACAGATTTAACCCTTTCAAAACAAAAATGGACATAAACCGGTATATCGGCACCCCTCCCTGTACCAGTCGCGTACACTTTGTTCCAATCGCATTTCCCTTCGGAACGATCTCACGGCGGAAATTAATCCATTCGACAAATGAATAGACTGCACTTGTGCGTGAGGGTGACCTACGTGTGACTGATGTATTTTAACTTTAAGGATGATGCGCAGTGGTAGCCCGCGAAATTCTTTTTTTTTTAGTTTTTTGCAATTTGCAGGTCCGTGTCAGGTTGTATCTTGATCAAAGTATGATACGCGGCTATAAAACTTATGTATTTATATAATTTTAACCATCAAAATCGTCAATACATCTCTCTAAGTTAGATTTCGTGCAGATACGTTAGATTTCGTTCGTTTGAGGAATACCTATGCACGAAATCTAACTTAGAGAGATGTATTGATGATTTTTATGGTTAAAATTATGTAAATACATATGTTTTATTGCCGCGTATCATACTTTGATCAAGATACAACCTGACACGGACCTGCAAATTGCAAAAAACCCAAAAAAAAATTGAATTTCGCGGGTTACACAGCGCAATCACCGTAAACTGCAAATATCTTTTAAAAGGACCACCATCCTTTTATAACAGGACTTCTCGGTTCCTACAACCTCCTGAAAAATTGTTCATAGCTTCAGCAACTTCGTCAGTAACAAAAGTTTGTCTTTTATTATGGGCAATAATCATATGTTTTATTCCCATTATTACATCATAATCAAATTTTGACTGTTTGAATGCGACACGCAAGTTCGCATGATGCGTATTATACTGTACAGTAACAATACGCCTATACCTGCCCAGTTTTATGTCCCTCTTTAGTTAGTATATGAAAACTGAAAGTATACGAAATTCTCATGCGTATCAAAAACCGGTCAAGTGCGAGTCGGACTCACGCACGAAGGGTTCCGTACCATATTATATGTTTAACAATCGCAAAGATAACTTTTTACTTATTTTATAATGATACTGTTAATTACAAGGTTATTTTTGCAGTTGCAGAAAATCACCCATGTTTAAACAAAATACCTCATGAATCGCCGTTTTCGGTATTGTTGCTTAAATACAGTATTTATGGTACCAACATGGTATAAAGAAGTTTCAAATTCCTAATTTGTTTAATTGTTGCGCTAGAGAGCTCGTACAAAAATGGTCTAAAATTTACAACTTTTGCGGCCCCCTATTTCTTAATTTTAGAAGATAAAAAAAAATATGTTTGTACTCTACTCAATGAGTTCTAGACGATGACACCCCACATGCTAGATTAAAAATTTTATTTTTTTTTCAAAATGAAAAGTTTATTGTATGGGGACCGACCCCTTAAATTTTGCTTTATTTTTATTATTTGTTGTTATAGCCGTAATAGACAGCGGAGGCTTAGTAAGTTTGTACTGGACTGTACGTGGTTGTCTGATTTCATGGATTTTAATTTTCTTGCGCGGAACCGTAATTATTTTTCTAAAATAAAAATAGCCTAAGTTACTCCTTAAAACATCAGCTATATGCCGTCAAAATTGGTGAAAATTCGTTTGGCAAGTTTCCTAACTTGACTCAAAGTACCATTTTTTTAATCGGACTGCGCTTTAAAATTCTTCTATACAAACTTTAACATCCCTAAACCTCATTATTACTTACTTATGCAAGTATGTGTGCTAAGTTTCAAGTTCATTAACCGAATTAATAAGATTTTTCATATAAACTGTATCTCTGTTTTCACGAACACAGATAAAGAATTTCTAAAATCGTCTGGTATGTTTCCATAACTTGACTCAAACATTATTTACACCAATTTTAGAGTTAATCAAGCCCGCAATAAAATCCTCCGCTATAAAATTAAGTTTTCACCCCTTAGGGGTAGATTTTTGGAAAACCCTGATACGCGTTAGTTTTCATTTTTGGTCTCAAGTATAAAAACTGAGTTTTGAGTTAATCGGACCGCGTGTTAAAATTCCTCCATACAAACTTTGACTCCTCCAATTTCTCTTTAGGGGGTAGTTTAGGAAAACTCAAAATGATAAACTTTATAATTTACTAAGATGAATATTCGTGCTAAGTTTCAAGTCTATTAACTCAAGGGATAGGATTTTTCATACAAACCTTCATCCCCTATTTTGCCCCCTTAGGGATGGAATTTCCAAAAATCCGTCCTTAGTGGATGTTTACACTATATAAGGTATCTATGTGCAAAATTTCAAGTCTCTAGGTCCATTGGTTTGGGCTGTACATTGATATATTAGTCAGTGACTCAGTCAGGACTTTGATTTTTTTATATATATAGATTTACCATGTTATTTTAAGACCACAGACTTCTTATAGGTTTTCCTGTAATCTACAGGTATAGAACTATTTTCTATATTTTTTTCAAAATTTTAGGCTTAGTAGTTTCGGAGATAAGGGGGGGGGAAAGGTCAATTTTCGTCTATTTTCTTAAATAACTTTAAAACAATATATTTTAAAATTATAAAAAATATATATTTGAGACTCTCATAGTAAGCCCTTTCATTTGATATGTCACACGGTACAGTTTACAAAACTTTTTTTTTAAATTTTCTTATTTTCCCCCTAAAAGTGACTCTCATATTCAAAATTCATATATTTATTTTAGCTGTACGTGTTTGGGTCACAGAAATCCATATGTGTACCAAATTTTAACTTAATCGGTCCATTCGATTCGGAGCAAATTGGCTGTGACAGACGGACAGACGGTCAGACAGACAGACAGACAGACACACGAGTGATCCTATAAGGGTTCCGTTTTTTCCTTTTGAGGTACGGAACCCTAAAAATCAGTAAGTTCCTACATGCCTGTTACGTGGAAGTTTTTAAATTAAATTTCTTGCTTACCAGGTCGATATGATACGCAATGTACGGTGTGTTGTTGTCGTAACTCTATCGATTATAGACCGACTCGATTCTTTCAATCTCCAAAATCGAAATCGAATTTTCTTTTTCTTTCTTTATGAAATCAGCCAATTCAAAAGTAATAATCAAATTGCTTTTTAATTTTCGGTTTTGTCTGGCTTCCTCCGACTGCTTGGCAAAATAGATTTGGCAAAATGGTTGAAATGCTAGTGTGGAGTAAGGGGAACTTGCGATATTTGTCCGCTGCATTAGTGGAATTAGCAATCTCATATCCGTGGAGCTAATATTTCTGGAGTTCGCACAGCGGCCGAGAATTAATCAGTTTGCGCTGGCCACTAGCCGCATGAACAATTTCTCTTTGCTAATACCTACACTTTTTTATGTTAAGTACCTACCATTAAGTTTATAAGCAATATTTTTTTTTATAACTAAGTATAAGTAATGAAATTTTAATGTTAGAAATAATTTTAACATCGTATAATTCTATCGCTTTCGTTAAAGTCAGAACTATGACTTTCGAGATCAAGTGAGCCTACTTTACCTACTTAAGCAAAAAATATTAATTATTTGGAGTTACATATGAAGCTGTTCTTCCTATAATTTAATATAGGCCACAGTTAACGAAGACTCATTAGATTACACGGGTGACAGTTGATTCGAGACGCGTAATTAGGTCACCTTGAAACGTGGACTTGCTTCCATATTTTATTTTTACTCCGAGCAAATTTTATTGCCCCCAACTTTTTCGCAGTGGGATTAAAAATCTTATTATATTTACATCTTCCATTTACTGTCCCAGGAAATAACCTCTTATTTTAATTATACCCCCAAAAAAATATCTTCATAAGTGTTAAGAAAAAGGCAAAAAAAAATCTTTAAATTATCTGTGAACGATCTAACCTAAAATAAAACCCATAAAAATTATCAAGACTGAACTGAATATTAACAGCCAATGCAGCTACGTTAAGTACATGCACATTATATTCCATAGCTCATGCAAAATTGACATTTATAACAGGTTGTCCAAGGTCTACATATGCATAACAGATTTATTGAGCATAAAACTCATTTCCTACACGCAAAGTTTATAAAACAAAAGGTGGTAACAGCAAGAAGGGACGTGAAAACTTCGTATGTAACTGTTTTATGTCGTTCATATCAATTATTGACGTGTAGTAGGAAACATGTGTTCCGCTGCGTCTATTGGGAAACGTTAAGGCGAGTATAGCTGCTAACAGCGCCACCATTGAGAAAAAAAAAATAAACCTGGAGATATGGAACATTTTGAAATTTCCTATATATGCCCACATTTTTAGTCAGGTGAGGTAGAATTTTTTGTATCAAAAATATTAACACTAAACCTCCTAGGTTTGAAGTTATAGCAGTTAACCAGTTAACGACAAAAACTGCTGTTTTTCATCTGACTAAAAATGTTAGCATACGAAATTTCAAAATGTTCCATATTTCCAGACTTATTAATTTTTCAATGGTGGCGCTGCCTGTTAGCAGCTATACTCGCCTTAACTAGGTAGGCAGCACATAACACAGTATAACATCGTCATTCAATATATATTTCCGTGTAAACTTTTGCTGTAACGATGCAACTAAAGGTGCCAACAACATTGCATCGGGTAACAACTTTTTTGTGAATACCTGCGAACGTGTATTCCGTTATAAAAACGTTCCATTTCAATTTGAATATTATTCTGTTTTCAAACGCAGCCAATCAGAATCATTGCTATGCTTTCAGCGCATAGTACAAGATGTAAAGTGAACAGAAGGGAACGCGTTAGTGAGATTAGGTATGTTATTGCGTCCTAGTTTTGTCTTTAACGACGCAATTAGAACCGAACGTGCTCAAACGCAATACGGGGTGATACGCAATAATATACGCAATTAAATATCACTGAGAAGGCTTGTTCGCGCCTGATCAAAATGAAAATAGGAAAGACGAGCATGGAATACTGGAGACTAATCATGATTATTTGGCATCAGAAAACGAGATTTTTGTGTATCTACGTCTCTGCCGTGAAATGATAAGATTATTTTTTTTTGTTTAAAAATGGACTAGGCATGTATTTAGAACACGGTATTTATAACATCTGAAGCTCGCGTTCTTTTGGGATTGTTATGACAAAATACTGTTTTCATAGAAAGCGGTCGACTAAAACAGGAGTTAGTAATTGAAAATACAGTGTTTTGACAAAACAGAACCTTACTTTTTTGGAGATTTTCCTATAGTTTTTCCGTACGCAAAATACGCGCATTGACGTGGAGATGCGGATACCCGCCCGTATTACCTATTACCTTAGTGTTTCCGCAGTATTTTTAAGACTAAATCGAAATTTTGATAAGCTATCATAAGTAACCATGAGCAAGGATCTAATTTTGACAAAACACTATATCTTCAGATACAATATATTGACATTGAACAGCAAGTCTTAGTCTGCTTTTACTAAAAACATTATTATAAAAACACAAACTTCCTGAAATAACTCCTGTGGCAACTACAAACACATAATATTATTATAACAGAAGGGGATTACAAAAAGATTATCTCAATATAAGCACACTAATGAGCCGCTATAAAACAGCTAAGTACTGATTTCGCACCGTCGACGCTTGGTAATGCTGAATAATCCCTAATGAAAACACAGCTTAACAGAGTTATTGATTCATGGCGCAAACGAAGCCCGGCGCGATCCGATATTCAGATGTGATACACATCGCATGCTAAATCATGAACTCATTTGTTCCCATTCAGTTAACGAACAATACAAAATGATGTCCTGTCGTGTCGTTCGTCCGATGGATTCAGCCAGCTTACTGGGATTTCACTCAATCTATTGTTCCAGCTCGCGATCCAACTAAATCTAGCTAAACTCAAGCTATTTTGACAATGCGATCGATTGTTATTTCAGAACTTTGTTATATTTCCAGATTGTAGAGCGGATTCTGGCGACTGTATGTTTCTGTATAAGGAACCTTGCTTAAGCCGCTACCCCGACCAAAACCATGGGATAGAGCGTTATTCAGAGGCTATTAACTCATAAATTAAGAGTTAAAACTACATCTTATAGCACATTCTTAATGGGGATTAAATATAATGACTACCAAAAAAATTAAATGCTCACCAAAATGGATAAAAGCTCACCAAATCTGCGTCGAAAACCCTAACCCGTCTGGTCGACGTCAGGCACCCCGAGGTTTGGTTGGTTAGGTTCCTTTAAACCCTACAGACAGAAATAGGAGCCCCACGAAGCGGGGCTCCGTCGACCTGCTGTCAGTTTTCTAAAGTTATAATTTCACAATAAAATGGTTTTAATTTTGGTGAGCATTTACCTATCCATTTTGGTGAGCATATATCCATTCTGACAGGTATTTCGAATTTTTTGGTAATAAAATAGGTACTTTCTGGAAGGCGTTTAAACACAAGCCTTCTGATATCTTATCATCACATTGCACGTTCTTATTGTTTTTAGGGTTCCGTACCTCAAAAGGAAAAAAACCGGTCAAGAGCGAGTCGGACTCGCGCACCAAGGGTTTCGTTCCGATTTCTGAAAAAGTGTGCTATTTAGAGACATCGTTTTATTTTTCCTGTAATCTTTACATAAACTTCTATCACATAGAATAATTTCAGATTTTGCTCTTTGCAAACTTCGGAGATAAGAGGGGGGGGGGGGGGAACGGTGTTTTTTTTTACATTTTTCATCAGAAGTCGAAAACTAGTGTGCCTCACCACACAATCCTCATATTTGAAAACTTCAAGAAAATCAATTTTGAGAACGCCAAAAAATAGTACTGAAATAGTCATAAATAGTACCATTGGTCAAATAAATAGTACCATTATGCTTCCGGAGTTATAGCTATCAGTTGGTGAGGATTGTGTGGAGAGGTTCACCACACAAGCCTCACCTCTAGTGCAAGCAAACGGCTGGGAGTATCGACTTGGTTTCAATTCCAAAAAATACTACTGAAATACTACTGACGCTATGCCAAATCTCGAAAATAGTCATTAAGTGATTCCAGAGATATATAGGTGTCTTGGTGAGGATTGTGTGGGGAGCTTTTATGATTACCTGATTACTGCGGAACGCTTACGTTTTTGAATTTGAATTTAGTGTCAAAAAATAGTCAAGAAATACTACTCTCCAACCATGATAATTTCGACCTGGTTTACTATGTAGAAGTATGTTAAACTTCCACGTAAACTTCTACATACATTTTTCGAGTCGAGTACAGTCGAGCAAAAAGTGATTAAGTACGTATTTTTAGTGGTCACCTTATTTTGTGGTTGTATTAAAAAGGGTATTTTTTGGTTGCATTGTTAGTTATGTAGCTATTTTAAGTAGGTATTTCAAGTATGTGTTTAACGCGAACTGTCTGAACCAAGTCTGAACGCAATAAAATCAAAAACTACCGAACGGATTTTCATACGGTTTTCACCAATTTGACGGAGTGATTTATGAGGAAGGTTTAAGTGTAAGTATAGAAATATGCTTCCTGTGCGAAGCCGGGTTGCGATTGGTTTGAATTTACAGAATATCATAACCTACATTATAATGTTGAATTTTCCTTACAAAACTATTCGGTCGTAACAGATTAATTAAAGTAGAGATAAATAAAAACAAGATATTTTATTATTATTATGCCATGAATAATGATTTAGCTGAATACCAAATACTCAGTCACGCTATCTGCCGAAGCGCTGAATATTCGGCGTCCGAAAATTTGGCATTTTGACTTTCTCATTGCTACTGCAGTGCGTGGGAGAGTGTCGGGTTTCGGCCAGACGGATTTCTGCCTTTATCCAAAAATGAATATTTACCAAATTACCAAACAAGATTAATTAATGTTGAGTGTAGGGGTTGTGATCAGAAAAAGACAATCTAAGAAGAAACAAAGTAAAGTTTAATTTAAAAGTTGAATAAAAACTTACAAACTAACAGCACAGTTAATCACAAAGTTGGTTTCTGATAATAGTTAACAACAAGACATTTCCGCGACTGGACTATTGCGCGAATGGACTTTTGCGCGCATGGACGTTTGCCCGTAAGTCTCTTGCGCGAAAGGACGGTTGCGCGAAAAAGTTGCGGAAATGAGATCTTCATAACATTACACCTGTATTCTTTCAAGGGGTTGGGCAGGAATGTACAGTACATTAATTATACAGAAAAATACATTTGAGTGCCTACTCATTTGTTAAGTTTTTTTTTTCTAATATCAAAAAAAATATCTTTTTATTTTTTTATTTTAATTTTTTTTTTCGACATGGGTGTCATTTTCATGATTTTTGAGGTCACTGAAAACGATAGTGGGGTCGAAATGAACATCCGAGATGGCGGCTGCGAAAATTTTCAAATTTTTCGTCATGGTTGTCATTTTCATGGTTATGAGGTCGCTGAAAACGTCAAATTTTTGTCATGGGTGTCATTTTCATGGTTCTTGAGGTCGTTGAAAACGATATTGAGGTCAAAATGAAAATCCAAGATGGCGGCTGCGAAAATTTTCAAATTTTTCGTCATTGATGTCGCTTCCGTTGTGTTCGACGACGCTAAAGCCGATAATGAAGTCAAAATCAAAATGAATTTTAAAAAGAAAAACTTGTTCGCAGTCGCCATCGTGGATCGGTCATCGTGTCATCGTGAATTGAGAATTGAGAATTGAATTGAATTGGATTTTCATTTTGATCTCATTATCGTTTTCAGCGACCTCAAGAGCCATGAAAATGACAACCATGACAAAAAATTTGAAAATTTTCGCAACCACCATCTTGGATTTTCATTTTGACCTCATTATTGTTTTCAGCGATCTCAAAAACCCATGAAAATTACACCCAGGACAAAAATTTTAAAATTTTTGCAGCCGCCATCTTGGATTTTTATTTTAACCTCATTATCGTTTTCAGCAACCTCGAAAACCATGAAAATGACACCCATGACGAAAAATTTGAAAATTTTCACAGCCGCCGTCTTGAATTTTCATTTTGACTTCATTACCGTTTTCAGCGATCTCAAAAACTATGAAAATGACACCAATGACGAAAATTTTGAAAATTTACGGACCCGCCATCTTGGATTTTCATTTTAACCTCATTATCATTTTCAGCAACCTCAAAAACCATGGAAATGGCACCCATGTCGAAAAAAAAAACTAAAAGAAATAACAATAATAAGATACCTATAACTATATCATGACGAATAATTATCGAAAATACATTGTCAAGGACGGTATGGTTGACATCTGTCGGGCATGCCACCGTCCCGGTGAATCAATCCGACATATTGTTTCCGGTTGTTCTCGTCTTGCTAACGGCGAATACTTGCACAGACACAATCTAGTGGCTAGGATTATCCACCAGCAACTTGCCTTGCAGTACAACCTTGTGGAGTCCGAAGTGCCATATTACAGGTATGTGGCCGACCCAGTTCTCGAGAATGGCCAAGCCACATTGTACTGAGATCGATCTATCATCACAGACAGGACTATTGTAGCCAATAAGCCTGATATTATGGTGATAGATCGACGAGAGCGCCGATTGTTGATATCGCTGTCCCTCATGACGAGAATCTCGTGAAAGCTGAGAAAGATAAAAAAATCAAGTATCTTGACTTAGCACACGAGGTTGTCGACATGTGGGACGTAGACTCTGCAATCATTGTACCGATAATTGTTACGGTTAATGGCCTAATAGCACAGAGCCTCGATCAACACCTCAGGAGGCTCTCATTGCGCGGCTGGATCAAGGGCTTGATTCAGAAAGCAGTACTCCTGGACACGGCACGCATAGTGAGGAGGTTCCGAGGTTCTCTAGAGCCCTGACCACCGGTAGCTTGGACCCTGTTCCCGATATTGGTGGGCTACTATTTTTATATTTTTAAATGTTTTTTTTTATTTTTGTTTTTATAAAAATATTTAAAAATGTAAATGATATGTACATAAATGAAATAAAGGAGATAACTATATTATTAGAATTTTTCTGTACTTTTACTTACTTAAATAAGAAAAAAAAATGTACTGTACATCCCTGCCCAATCCTTTGAAATAATAATGGCGTGATGTTATGAAGAACTTGTCCTTTCGCGCAAGTGGATTCGCGCAAGAGTCTTTCGCGCAAGTGTCTTTCGCGCAAGTGTCTTGCGCGCAAACGCCCATGTGCGCAAAAGTCCAGTCGCGGAAATGTCTTGTCGCACAAGTGTCTTTCGCGCAAGTGTCCCTTCGCGCAAAAATCCCTTCGTGCAAAAGTCCATGCGCGGAAATGTCTTTTCGTGCAAGTGGGTTCGCGCAAGTATCTTTCGCGCAAGAGTCCTGCTATCGAGATTTAATCGTTATGTTTATGATTCCGGGATTTTATAGGAGGTATTATCCACTCTTGTGACTTCTTTGCTCAAAGTTTACGTAATTATACTGTACCTATTCGACCTCTGTACAAATATGAAACGTATATTTTGATCAATGGGTGCCGCCAAAAACTATAAAAGTCATATTTTTATGAATAGGTGCCGAAAATTTTGTTTACATTATTAGTAACAAAACATTTTGAGAATAAAAATCCCACGATGCCGGGATGTTGAGCCACACTGGGTATTTGTTCATTGGTTTTCCCAAAACTGATAATCATTGTTTTGTTTTATTATTCTCAAAATGTTTTGTTACTAATAATGTAAACAAAATTGTCGGCACCGTAAGTACAGTAAGTAGGTATTTTAGTAATAGGTAAGTAGGCAGATAGTCTTAATATTACTCATACTACGAAAAAAATATTTGAAATAAAGACTTACCTACTCCCTTATTCATAAAAAAACTAAAACGCATAATCAACCTATAGTTAAAAAGTGTTTTGTCTTTTGACAAGACAGTTTTTAACTAAAACATGTTTATAACTAGGCGTTTGAGTTTTTTTTTATGAATAATACGGTTAGTCTTTTATATTATATCAAATTATCAGTTAAGTCATAAAGCCAACCGGAAGGAAATGTCTAGAACTGAAATCGTAGTGAACATTATAAATATTACCTAAACTTTGACAGAAAAAAATATATTAAGTAACTGCAATATTTCATTACTGTTTTAAATTAATATATAACAATATAAAAATTGATTTGTAATTTTAGTGTTCGCGACTGTACCAAAACAAAATGTATGTAGAAGTTTACGTGGAAGTTTAGGTTGGAGAGTAGTATTTCTTGACTATTTTTTGACACTAAATTCAAATTCAAAAACGTAAGCGTTCCGCAGTAATCAGGTAATCATAAAAGCTCCCCACACAATCCTCACCAAGACACCTATATATCTCTGGAATCACTTAATGACTATTTTCGAGATTTGGCATAGCGTCAGTAGTATTTCAGTAGTATTTTTTGGAATTGAAACCAAGTCGATACTCCCAGCCGTTTGCTTGCACTAGAGGTGAGGCTTGTGTGGTGAACCTCTCCACACAATCCTCACCAACTGATAGCTATAACTCCGGAAGCATAATGGTACTATTTATTTGACCAATGGTACTATTTATGACTATTTCAGTACTATTTTTTGGCGTTCGCAAAATTGATTTTCTTGAAGTTTTCAAATATGAGGATTGTGTGGTGAGGCACACGAAAACTATGCGGCCTAAAAAAAAGAAAAAAAATGTTTGATAATGTGTAAACAGGGTTCTTTCATATGATACCCCACATGCCCTAGTAGCCCCACTTTGATTTTTTAAGACATGGCTTTCAGTCCCTGTTGCAAACAAATTATAAATATTTCAAATTATTTCTTATTTGCAAAATAGTTGGGTGAACGTCATCTAAAACTGTTCCAAATTTCAAGTTGATAGCATTAGTAGTTCTTGAGATATCCAGCTGTGACAGACAGACAGACAGACAGACAGACAGACCGACAGACAGACAGACAGACAGACAGACAGACAGACACACAGACAGACAGACTGAGTGACACCATAAGGGTTCCTTTTTTTACCATTTTGGTACGGAACCCTAAAAACGGAACTCTTTTATGATCACTTCGTTGTCCGTCTGTCTGTCTGTCTGTCTGTCAGTCTGTCAAGAGCCTTTTTCTCAGGAATGCGTTAAGGTATCAAGTTGAAATTAATATCAAATACGTAAGTATATGGTCTCTTGGAGTCCTAAAAAACTCAAGCTTCTAAGTCAACGCTATAAAAACATACGGCCATTTATGCGACATATTTTGACACTCGCAAGTAAATCAAAACCTATAGGGTACTTCCCGTTGTCTTAGAATCATGAAATTTGGCAAGAAGCAAGGTCTCACAGCAAAAATAAGGAAAAAAGTCCGAAAAATGTTAATTTGTAATTCTATCACATAGAAAAAAATTTCAAGTCTGTCAATCTGTCAAGACCCTTTTTCTCAGGGACGGCTGCAGATATCAAGTTCAAATTAATATCAAATACGAAGGTCTATGGTCATTTAGAGTTCTAAAAAAATCAAGCTGCTAAGTCAACGCAATAAAAAAATACGGCCATTTTGCGACACATTTTGATACTCGCAACTGTCGCAAGTAAATCAAAACCTATAGGATACTTCCCGTTGACCTAGAATAATGAAATTTGGCAAGAAGCAAGGTGTCACAGCACAAATAAAGGAAAAAGTCCGAAAAATGTTAATTTGTAATTCTATCACATAAAAAAAAAACTCAAGTCTGTGAGTCTGTCAAGACCCTTTTTCTCAGGAACGCGTAGAGTTAACAAGTAAAAATTAATATCAAATACATAGGTTTATGGTCCCTTAGAGTTCTAAAAAAATAAAAGTCCGAAAATTGTTAATTTGTAATTTTATGACATAAAAAAATATTTTTGGGATCCAATGTTAAGTTTGTTTTTGGGATAAATTCTTTTCAACTTCCGTAGTTGAAAATTGTGCGTGCTCCGATATGCACTTGGCCGGTTTTTTTTTTTAGTTTTTATCTCCTTGAAAAAAGTGACTAAAATGATTGCTTGCATGCATCTTTTGCTAAAGGTGACGTTCTAATTATTTGAGGATTACACTTAATGGATAGATAATTTAAAAATCTAAATAACCCACTTTTTATTTTATTTCAAAAGTTCGCTAATGCGATATATTTTGATACTCGCAAGTAAATCAAAACCTATAGGGGTAGAATCATGAAATTTGGTATGAAGCAAGGTCTCACAGCACAAGTAAAGGGAAAAGTCCGAAAATCGTTAATTTGTAATTTTATCACATAAAAAAATATTTTTTTGTTATTACAAACTTAAATTTTCAGTTGGAGAGTTGAACATGACGTAGGTAAAGGTACATGATGGTGTCGTAATAGGTATGATGTTTTTCAACTACAATGTTAAGTTTGTTTTTGGGGTAAATTCTTTTCAACACGTAAACCTTCATAGTGCGTGGTCCGACATGCACTTGGCCGGTTTTTTTTTTAAATTAGTATATAATGTCCCATGCATGCCATGAGGCAAGGGCCTCCCCCAAGTACTGCTGGGAACTCTATTCCCGCGCTACCTGGAACCAGCCCTCACGCTTGTGTTCACGGTACGCGTTCAGGTCATCCCGCCATTTCTTTCTAGGCCGGCCTCGGCGGCGTCATCCATCTTCAGGTACCCATTGTGTGGAGACTTTTAGAGCCATAAAATACTTAATACATTGAAAGAGCTAAAATAGTTATAATAGTTTTATTTTGCAATAAATAAGAACCTCCAGGAAAAGCTTTTCAGAAAATTCAGGAGCATGCTTATCTTAGATCTCTTATTTATTGTGTATCTCTCAAATTCGTTTATGATCGTAGTCACGATAAGAACATGCAATGCATAGAACCACCCTATCATTTTCCATGAACCCCGTTAGAGGCCATTAAGGGATTCAGTTAAGGGAATTAATGATCCACTCTATACTAATGGCAACAAAGTACAATCACGATTTTTGCCAAATAACCAGACTTTCTTTAATAAAAAGGAAGCAATTCATTAATTACTTCGAAAGAACTCGCCAATCACTTGACAAACGGCAATTCTAATCGGTTACTGGAGCCAGCCAATCGGATTCAATTCGTCATTCTCACAAAATCTTTAATTCCTGTAAAGTCCGGCTATAATCCCCCAAGTTCCCAATTATTTCTGTTGAGGGCTGTAATTAAGCAGTATAAAGTGCTTGGCTGCCGTAATCCAACCACTTTTGTGATATTTAAACGAGTTTCATTACGGTTCGGTTATAAAAGCGTGCTATTACGAGAAGTGTAGTGGAAACATCACGCTCAAGTTTCAATGACCGTAATTGTCGAGTCCGGAAATAAATATGACCTGTGCGACGTTTGTCCAATTTAAAAAACTTATGGTCATTGTGAGTTATTAAATGTATTGTATTTCATGTCAGTAGGTGCGTCGATTCTGTAAAATTCAAACAACAACTCGCTATTCACTCTCACTTCGCATCACTTCTGCTCACTTGTTTTTAGGGTTCCGTACCTCAAAAAGGAAAAAACGGAACCCTTATAGGATCACTCGTGTGTCTGTCTGTCTGTCTGTCCGTCTGTCCGTCTGTCACAGCCAATTTGCTCCGAATCTAATGAGCCGATTAAGTTGAAACTTGGTACACATACAGGGTGTCCCGTAAATAATGGATAATCTCTTAAGGGGTCATCGTACTCATCATTATGAACAACTTTTACTATGGGACCAAACCTGGAATCGCGAAAAAAAAATCAGCTGCTCCCTACATTTTGACGAGTTTGATGTAGATAAATGTACTGGTCAGCTGATTTTTTTTCGCGATTTCAGGTTTGGTCCCATAGTAAAAGTTGTTCATAATGATGAGTACAATGACCCCTTAAGAGATTATCCATTATTTACGGGACACCCTGTATGTATTTTGGTAACACAAACACGGACATTTAACGTAAATAAATGAATTTTGAAAATAAGTACAATTAAAAAAAAAGTTTTGCAAACTGTACCGTCTGACACATCAAATGAAAGGTCTTACTGTGAGGGTCTCAAATATTTTTTTTTTAATAATTTTAAAATAAATTGTTTTGAAGTTATTTAAGAAAAAAGACGAAAATTGACCCCTTATCTCCGAAACTACTAAGCCTAAAATTTTGAAAAAAATACAGAAAATAGTTCTTTACCTATAGATTACAGGAAAACCTGTAAGAAGTTTATGGTCTTGTAAATCTATATATATAAAATTCAATGTCCTGACTGACTCATTGACTGATAATAATCAACGCACAGTCCAAACCACTGGACCTAGAGACATGAAATTTTGCACATAGATACCTTATATAGTGTAAACATCCATTAAGGACGAATTTTTGGATATTCCATCCCTAAGGGAATAAAATAGGGGATGAAAGTTTGTATGAAAAATCTTATCTCTTGAGTTATTAGACTTGAAACTTAGCACGAATATTCATCTAAGTTAATTATAAAATTAATCATTTTTAGTTTTCCTAAACTACCCCTTTCTTTTGTGGATGGGAAATCATCAAATGACTTCTCCCGCTCTTGTCGGAGCGGAAGGTCGTGTCATACTTTTACTGACTAAAACCCACCCGTGTTCCTTCAGTTGCCTATGGCAGGGCCACGGAATCTCTTTCGAACAACCCGCGACCCCAGAAGACGGGATTGGTATGTATCAAAGTTTGTATGGAGGAATTTTAACACGCCATCCGATTTACTCCAAACTCAGTTTTTGTACTTGAGACCAAAAATGAAAACTAACTCGTATCAGGGTTTTCCAAAAATGTACCCATAAGTGGTGAAAAGGGGTAGTAAATTTTACAGCGAAGGAGTTTTATTGGGGATTGATTAAATCGAAAATTTGTGTAAATAATGTTTGAGCCAAGTTATGGAAACATCCCAGACGATTTTTGAAATTCTACCCCCGAGGGCGTGAAAACAGTTTATATGAGAAATCTTATTAATTTGGTTAATGAACTTGAAACTTAGCACAAATACTTCCTTATGTAAGTAATAAAGTTTGTCATTATTAGTTTTACAAAACTACCCCCCAAAGGGGGTTTAGGGATGTTAAAGTTTGTATGGAAGAATTTTAAAGCGCAGTCCGATTAACTTGAAACTCAGTATTTATACTTTTGATGTAAAATAAACAACAATAAGAAAATAAACCCCATGAAATCAGACATCCACGCGGGACAATAATAAGAAAATTAAAACCCATGAAATCAGACATCCACGCGGGCGAAGCCGCGTCAAGTCTAGTCTAGTATATCAATATTCTGCGTACGAACTTACTAAGCCTCCGCTGTCCGCCCTGTGACAGACGGACGCGTCCGTCTGTCACAGGGCTGTATCTCATGAACCTTAATAGGTAGACAGTTGAAATTTTCACAGATCGTGTATTTCTATTAGGACTATAATGTACCTTATACTGTACTTAGTCAAGAAATACTAAAACGGCGATTCATAAGGTATTTTGTTAAATATAGGCGACTTTCTACAGCTGCAAAAAATAACTTTGTACTTCACAGTATCATTATGAAATACAAAGTTATATTTGCGATTGTTTAACATATAATATGGTACCCTTTGTGTGCGAGTCCGTCTCGCACTTGGCCGGTTTTTTATTTGACACTTTGAATTTAGAATGCCAATCAAGAAACTCCCAGCGGATTCCGCAATTCTATTCTATAAACATCTCACTGTGATAACTTAAGTGAAGTGAGCTGTCATTCCACCCAATGCTAGGGATTGACACTATTGACAGCTCACTTTAAGATCACTTCACATAAGTTTTCACGGTGAGATATTTACAGAATAGCACTACCGATTCGAAGTTTAGAATGAGGTCTTACAGAATCACACGGCTGATGTATTCTCTCTATTGAAAATGTGAACAAATTCACAATAAAACTGTGTGGTTCAGATTGGAAATGGTTTAACTGCTAGTCGTTTTATGGTTAAACCCCTGCGTTTGAAACATGTTTTATTAACAAACTGTGGAACAGCCAGTGGTTTTTTTTTGTGAATTGGAATGAATCATATTTTGTAAGAGGCTAGAAGGCCAAGGCGAAGCGTGATCAATAACTAAAAAAGCATCAATAGTATCAACTTTGAAATTATTAGCCTATCGTATTTCATAACTGGACACAGCCTCCAACTACATGCTATTAGAATGATATTAATTATTTAACTTTGTTTTCCCACTCATCTATCAATAATTTATTTGAACGACCTGTAATCGTGGAAGTGCGTACATTAATGCTATAGATACATTAAGTGCAACTCGTGGAGCGGTCCGTGTGCGGTCTCATTCCGGCATTAGCCCCGACAATAAACATAAATATTTTTGCGTCGTTATGGCTGGGCCGCTAGCGAGTAATTAAATTCCATTGAATCGCACAAATCTTCGCCCTACGTCCGCGCCCAACTTCCCTGCTCACCAAAAATACATACGCAGCCAAGCTAAAAAGTTATTTGTTTTCCTGTACACCCGTGGTTTAGCAACAAAAAGCTTTGCTGATAGTAAAAATTCCAACTAGAACCATGGCACAATAAACCAGGAAAATGTCACAAACATGAAAACAAAAAAGATCCACATTAATCTAGCTTCAAACATAAAAAATGCAAAGTTATTTTTACCTTTTTCAGGCACTCGCGCGGAATACCTGAAAATAATAATACTTATAAAATTTAATCACTCTCAACAAGCATCTTGCCTCCCCACACGTTTTCTTTTTAAAACTTGCCGTCCCCGGCTCGTTAGCAGGGTCTTCCTTATTATTTCCTCCACGACTGTAATCTGGCCTTTCAGCTACTTCAAACGACTTGTTCTTTTTCTTATGTGTAATTGAAATATATTGCCGTAATATCCGCCGGACTGGAGTACCAGCACTCGAGCGCATCAGCTCGAGTTTTCATTACTTGGGGAAGTGATTTTTTTCCCTGAGACAGTATAATAATTCATTTTGTACCCTTAGCCATGAGACGACACTCAGAAAGTTCGTGCCTACGAAAACTTGGGCTCTCATTTCGATTACCTGCAACGTGGACACTTGAAAAATAGATCCTATTTATTTTATATGGGTATATAAGTGCTTGGAAGACGCGGTAATATTTTAGGAAGATATAGTATACTCGTATAAGTATAGCATTTTTGTGCGCGAGTATGTAAATGCGCGCGCTGTGGGCACGGAGCGTATCGCCGCCGCCGATGCCCACTTGCAGACCGCATCTTCCGCTTTAACTATTTTCCCACACTCATGAGGTGATTTATAGCGGGAAACGCTCCCAGATACACACAAACATTCGCCTCGCAGCCTCTGCTAGTCAAAGTATTGGCTTCTTTACGACCAACCCTATATTTTATTGCCGGTCGATACGTTAAGTTTTCAGCTGTATTACAAATACGAGTATAAAAGTAATGGACCGGTATATTCGTATATTTTGCGAGGAGAAATAGCATTAGCGTGTTAAATTGGTTCCAACGAACGAAATCACAAATGTCGTGTGTTCGTGAGTCAAAGTTGGTCGGTATCTAGTAATTACAGTAAAAGGGGTTGTTTTAAATGCGGCTGCAGGTTTGACGCAGACTCGGAGCCACGTAGACATTTATAACATAGCGTAACTTAATGGCAGGGTAAAACATACTGTTATTGGCAGTTATCCACGGACGAGTGCACGGCACGTCACGTGACTGACAACCCTACTCAGCTCGCGTAAGCGTATTCATTACCATATAAAAGTTCCCTAACAGCTGAAGTATGCTTAAAACAATAATGTTATGAGGTAAACGGGGACTTTTGTTGCACGTCATAGTTTTTTTAACTAAACGCTGTATTTACTAGGATAATACTTAATGCGAGATTACTCTGAATTATATCCACAAATATGTGCAATTGCCTCACGACATTGCTGAATCTAGTAGGTCATGTAAAGGTATACAGCTGCTTAGTAGGTCATGCCTAAAGTGACAATTAACGGCCGCCACCGGCGTCTTTAGGGACGACGTAGATGTAGGTACATACATACCCAAATACACATAGATATAAACAGTTATTCAGGCATCTAATAGGCAATGCTCATTGCTCTGGGATTTGGTTTCCACGTAGGTAGGAATTATCTTAAATCATTATGAAGCAGTAAAACTATTTTAAATAGGTATGAAAAAGGCTGAATGAGATACAAACTTATTTGATGATACACGATTTTCTTGACTCAATTGTGCTGTTGACGTTTCCGAACGGAACTAATCTTGGTGTAGTCGAATATAACCCAATATCACCAATATGCAATATACATGGTCCGAAAGAAATGTGTCAAGTCAGCAGGGGACCGCCCGCCGTCCCGCCCTCGACATTGTACAGTCACGAGCATAAATACCTTGCAGTTATGCAAAAAACAAAAGCGATTTTCTCGTATTTGATAATACTATGGTTTCAATAATACTATGTTCGTAACACTATAAAATATCTATCAATTAACCAAAGTGATTTTCTCATAATGAGAAAACATCAACACACACATGAGAAAACACAACAACACATCACACACACATACATCATCACATGCAACACATCACACACAAGATAAAACAAACAAACACACACACTCACCCCGACGACACACCCTCACACAGACACACGCCGCGTTCTCACACTCTACATTATGAGAAAATCACTTTTGAATCTTACGTAAGTGTAAGGTATTTATGCTCGCCACTGTACCTCACTGAAGGCCCACTGGAATTAAGTGTGGTGATATAAAGCATCAACTTTAAGTACGGGTTACCCTTACATTTCCTTTATTAAAGTTAAACAGCGGCTAATTACGGTAACTACATGGAGATTTTTGGGGTAGGCGAAGTTAAAATGTTTAAAACTCTTTGTTTTATTAGAAAGAATAAAGTAAAAGTTGATAATTTAGCTTTGCAGCTGTTATTTGACATTATTGATACTGTGAACATGTATGTTGTTAGGGCAGGGCGCAGTTGTGCGACCGCACAAGACCGCCACTCGTTATTCTGTAAGAATGGCCAAAAAAAAACCTAAGCTTTCCGTGACGGGGTGTTAAAATTTTCGATTTCGCTTTGTATCCTACAGTATCCTGCGTGTTCGTAATTCTCAAACGTTAAAAAAAAAAAAATTAAGTATCCGAGAGGTCCAAAATTTTTCGAGCTCGCTTCGTTCGGCCTTGCATCCTGCATTTTGTCTGCACAAGTTGACAAAGATCTCTTATTAAACTACTAGCTTTAGCCCGCGGCTTCGCCCGCGTGGATGTCGGAAAATATCCCACGGGAACAAAAATCCTTCCTTATTCCTTGTCTACATTAAATACTCTGTGCAAAATTTCAGCTTTGTCGGTCTAAGGGTTTGGGCTGGGCGTTGATGAGTCAGTCAGTCAGGACTTTTCTTTTTAAATTGAGATAGATTCTGCCCGTGACTTCGTCCGCGTGAAATTTCTTGGTCCCCCGACCCAACCCCTTCGCATCGCATTGCCTGCCCGCGCTAATACTTCGTTTTCGCTTAGCGTTCTTTATGACTTTTTTCTTTTTGCTCGTCACTTATGAGTCCTAGAGTGATGTTAAATATGCATATAGCCTTCCTTATGAATTGGGGTATCAAATGCAACTATAATTATTAAAGTTCGGCTGGTAGTTCCAGCGATTAGCGCGTTCAAATAAACAGTAAAAGTGTGTGTGTCAGCTTCAACGCACGACTGTGCCGTTCCGAGACTTTCTATTTTTCTGTAGTTTCTGTCGGGCTGGATTTCTTCAATGAATCAGTGCTATACAAAAAGCAACTTTAAGGTGTAAAGGCACTCTTCCTACCTTTCACCCCTCCCACTCTCCCTTTAACCCGTAACCCCTCCCACCCCTCACCACCCCTTCTCACCCTCCCCATCCCTCTCTCCCTCTCTTCTCCCTCACCACATCCCCTTCCCGCTAATCTCCCCCTCTCACCCCCTCTCACACACCCTTCACCACTTTCCCCTCACCCTCTACCCTCACTAACTCCTCCCTTCCCAATGTCCCCCCTCCACCCCTCCTTCCTCACTACACCCCGATATCCCTCTTCCTCCTCACCACCCCTTCCTTCCCTCTCCCCTTCATCACACCTCCTCCTTTCCCTTCTCACCACCCCTCTCTTTCCCTTCCTTCCTCACCACCCTCTCCCCTTCCCCATTCTCCTCTACCCTTCCCCCTCCCCCTCTACCCTTCCCTCTGGAGGAAAAACTGTTGATGACAAACTTTATTACTTGCTTAGGTAAGTGTTTGTGCCAAGTTTCAAGTTAATTTTCCGAATGAATAAGATTTTCCATTTAAACTACTTATATTCCCTGTTTTTAGCCCCATAGGGATGGAATTTTAAAAAATCGTTTTGGATATTTCCGTAACTTGATTGAAATATTATTTTCAATACACTTCCTCGAAAACTGGTTCATATCGCACTACGATTAGGTTCACAATGCAATGTATTTCACACGCGTGCGATTTTTTATCTTCCCGCACGTGTGCGGAAATAAAAATTGCCACAGATAACTTATATCTATGCTTAGTCCAAATTGGTTCAATTCACAACTCTCTATTCGGAGGTGAATGTTTTTTTTTAAGGCGGGGTGAAAGCAAGCGCCGTAGGTATTAAATGCTTACCGCAGCCCCCGCAAGGAGTAGCGATACGTAATAAATTACGATGCGCGGGAAACGCGCGCCAAGCGCACCGCTCATGAGTTCATGAACTCGAGTAGGTACTATGTTGCGTCACAGAATAGAGCAATGCAGTAGATAAACTTGAACTGATTAGTATACAAGTTTATTTTGTTTTATTTTTCTAGTAAGTATTTTTGAAAGTTGTAGACAGATTAGACATTTTAGACAGATTTTAGACATTTTAGACATTTTAGACAGATCCAAGATGGCGGCTGCGAAAATTCCCTAACTGTTCGTCATGGGTGTCATTTTCGTGATATTTTAGGTCGCTGAAAACGATAGTGGGGTCAAAATGAAAATCCAAGATGGCGGCTGCGAAAATTTCCTAATTTTTCGTCATGGGTGTCATTTTCGTGACATTTTAGGTCGCTGAAAACGATAGTGGGGTCAAAATGAAAATCCAAGATGGCGGCTGCGAAAATTTCCTAATTTTTCGTCATGGGTGTCATTTTCGTGACATTTTAGGTCGCTGAAAACGATAGTGGGGTCAAAATGAAAATCCAAGATGGCGGCTGCGAAAATTTCCTAATTTTTCGTCATGGGTGTCATTTTCGTGTTATTTTAGGTCGCTGAAAACGATAGTGGGGTCAAAATGAAAATCCAAGATGGCGGCTGCGAAAATTTCCTAACTTTTCGTCATGGGTGTCATTTTCGTGATATTTGGGGTCGCTGAAAACGATAGTGGGGTCAAAATGAAAATCCAAGATGGCGGCTGCGAAAATTTCCTAATTTTTCGTCATGGGTGTCATTTTCGTGTTATTTTAGGTCGCTGAAAACGATAGTGGGGTCAAAATGAAAATCCAAGATGGCGGCTGCGAAAATTTCCTAACTTTTCGTCATGGGTGTCATTTTCGTGATATTTGGGGTCGCTGAAAACGATAGTGGGGTCAAAATGAAAATCCAAGATGGCAGCTACGAAAATTTCCAAATTTTTCGTCATGGGTGTCATTTTCGTGATATTTGGGGTCGCTGAAAACGATAGTGGGGTCAAAATGAAAATCCAAGATGGCAGCTACGAAAATTTCCAAATTTTTCGTCATGGGTGTCATTTTCGTGTTATTTTAGGTCGCTGAAAACGATAGTGGGGTCAAAATGAAAATCCAAGATGGCGGCTGCGAAAATTTCCTAACTTTTCGTCATGGGTGTCATTTTCGTGATATTTTAGGTCGCTGAAAACGATAGTCGGGTAAAAAGGAAAATCCAAGATGGCGGCTGCGAAAATTTCCTAATTTTTCGTCATGGGTGTCATTTTCGTGATATTTTAGGTCGCTGAAAACGATAGTGGGGTCAAAATGAAAATCCAAGATGGCGGCTGCGAAAATTCCCTAACTTTTCGTCATGGGTGTCATTTTCGTGATATTTTAGGTCGCAGAAAACGATTGTGGGGTCAAAATGAAAATCCAAGATAGCGGCTACGAAAATTTCCAAATTTTTCGTCATGGGTGTCATTTTCGTGTTATTTTAGGTCGCTGAAAACGATAGTGGGGTCAAAATGAAAATCCAAGATGGCGGCTATGAAAATTTCCTAACTTTTCGTCATGGGTGTCATTTTCGTGATATTTTAGGTCGCTGAAAACGATAGTCATTCATTTTGACCCCATTATCGTTTGCAGCGACCTCAAATATCACGAAAATGACACCCATGTCAAAAAATTTGGAAATTTTCGCAGCCGCCATCTTGGATTTTCATTTTGACCCCACTATCGTTTTCAGCGACCCCAAATATCACGAAAATGACACCCATGACGAAAAGTTAGGTAATTTTCGCAGCCGCCATCTTGGATTTTCATTTTGACCCCACTATCGGTTTCAGCGACCTCAAATATCACGAAAATGACACCCATGTCGAAAAATTTGAAAATTTTCGCAGCCGCCATCTTGGATTTTCATTTTGACCCCACTATCGTTTTCAGCGACCTAAAACATTACGAAAATGACACCCATGACGAAAAATTAGGAAATTTTTGCAGCCGCCATCTTGGATTTTCATTTTGACCCCACTATCGTTTTCAGCGACCTTAAATATCACGAAAACGACACCCATGACGAAAAATTAGGAAATTTTTGCAGCCGCCATCTTGGATTTTCATTTTGACCCCACTATCGTTTTCAGCGGCCTAAAATATCACGAAAATGACACCCATGACAAAAAATTAGGAAATTTTCGCAGCCGCCATCTTGGATTTTCATTTTGACCCCACTATCGTTTTCAGCGACCTAAAATATCACGAAAACGACACCCATGACGAAAAATTAGGAAATTTTTGCAGCCGCCATCTTGGATTTTCATTTTGACCCCACTATCGTTTTTAGCGACCTAAAATATCACGAAAATGACACCCATGACGAAAAACTTGGAAATTTTCGCAGCCGCCATCTTGGATTTTCATTTTGACCCTACTATCGGTTTCAGCGACCTCAAATATCACGAAAATGACACCCATGTCAAAAAATTTGGAAATTTTCGCAGCCGCCATCTTGGATTTTCATTTTGACCCCACTATCGTTTTCAGCGACCTAAAATATCACGAAAATGACATCCATGACGAAAAATTAGGAAATTTTCGCAGCCGCCATCTTGGATTTTCATTTTGACCCCACTATCGTTTTCAGCGACCTAAAATATCACGAAAATGACACCCATGACGAAAAATTAGGAAATTTTCGCAGCCGCCATCTTGGATTTTCATTTTGACCCCACTATCGGTTTCAGCGACCTCAAATATCACGAAAATGACACCCATGTCGAAAAATTTGGAAATTTTCGCAGCCGCCATCTTGGATTTTCATTTTGACCCCACTATCGTTTTCAGCGACCTAAAATATCACGAAAATGACACCCATGACGAAAAATTAGGAAATTTTCGCAGCCGCCATCTTGGATTTTCATTTTGACCCCACTATCGTTTCCAGCGACCTAAAATATCACGAAAATGACACCCATGACGAAAAATTAGGAAATTTTCGCAGCCGCCATCTTGGATTTTCATTTTGACCCCACTATCGTTTTCAGCGACCTAAAATATCACGAAAATGACACCCACGACGAAAAATTAGGAAATTTTCGCAGCCGCCATCTTGGATTTTCATTTTGACCCCACTATCATTTTCAGCGACCTAAAATATCACGAAAACGACACCCATGACGAAAAATTGGAAATTTTTGCAGCCGCCATCTTGGATTTTCATTTTGACCTTGAAATACAAAAAAAATAAGAAGATACCTATTTAGAAAACTTAATTTAAAAAAAAATCTTATTTATGTAGGTATACAGAAAAATACATTTGAGGGCCTACTTATTTTCTGAACATCCCTGCCCAACCCTTTGAAAGAATTCAGGCGTGATGTTATGAAGAAATCTCATTTCCTATCCGATATTCATTATAAAACCACCCGTACTAACTTTATTCTGTGGCACCTACCTATTTGAGATTTGAAAATAGTGAACCAAAAATTTGCGCGTCAGGCGGCTTTATAAGCTCCAGTGTAGGGTTCAAATTCAACTGTTTTACACACTTGATGCGATTGGTAAACATAGGCCGTGATAAAAATAAATACCAATAAAGCTTTTGCGCGCGTGACGTCTTTATTTACATAGGCATAGCGTTCAAATTCAACTGTTTTCAACACATGCTAATTTGTGCCGGTCGCAGCCGGTGACAGAAGTTAGCGGGGTGGCGGGTTCGAAAAATTGGCACACGTCCGACCTCCGTCACGTTCCGCTCGGGACTAAACGGCTCAGGGCGAGCGTTTGCGAAGTTGAAAACACTTGACATTGGAATTAGTGATATAAATATTTTGATATTTCAAATTATGATAGCCGTTATAAATTACATTTTTTACGACCTTTATTATGGCATAAGTTTTATTGTTCAAAGCCTAATATAAATCAAATGAAATAAGATATAGATCATAATTTAGACTTGTCTTTGCGATTTAATTGGATGCAGTAAAGTGCAAGTAATCGTGTATCGGACGGCCGAAATTTCTAGATCGAAGTCTGAACTAAGTAATATATTTTTTTCAAAATTTAAATACGTGTTATCTACGAATAAAACACTAAACAAAACGACGTTTTTACGGCTCTCACCGCCTTAATCTCGGCAAGGAGATATGCGTCTTTAGGGCGTTAATATTTTTTGAATATTTCTATATTGAATATCATTTTAAACTATGATTATTACAATAAAAGAAACGTTTATGAACAAATTAACATTTATTTGTGTTCTAAACTCAAAAATATTTGAATTTTCTATTTTTCATATTAGGCTGTTTATCGGCTTTATTTCCTTCTTACCTTTATTACCTTTGCTTCCTTCCTTCAACCTGGCGAAAGCAAAGCGCGGAAAAAAAAGAAAATTTAAATCATAGTTTCATAATAATTGATGACAAAAATATTGTTCGTTATTTTATTTTATTTCTTCAAAAGTGTATTGAAAAACATCGTTTGATACTCGTGGACATTTGTTATTGCAGTTCTCGGCTCAAAAACAACCTCGCCTACGGCTCGGGTGTTAATTCCGCTATAACACTTTATAAAACTTTATAGTTTACTTAGATAAATATTCAAACTAAGTTTCAAGTCTATTAACTGATGGAATAAGATTTTTCATACAAACTTGGGGCCCCCGTTTCACACCGTTAGGGGTTGAATTTTCAAAAATCCTGTCTTAGTGTACCCTTAGTCTTCTTAAGGAACCTACGTGCCAAATTTGGAATCTCTAGACCCAGCGATTTGGGCTGTGCGTTGACCAGTGAGTGAGTCAGTCAGTTTACCATTTTATATATATAATAGATAATAGATACATTGATATAGTTTAATACACAGGAACAAAGCAAAGACTAAACACTTCAGCCCTTCTATTATACTCTCCAGTATTGTATGGGCGCCGCAGAAATCTTGCCCAGGGCACCGGTAGGTCACCGGTAGTGCTGAAACCGGCACGGATAATACCTAAGGGCAGGAATACTCATGCCTGTAGCTTGCACAAAACTATGCAAGCAGCTGTTATGACACACGGCATACAAGCTACTTGCATACTTTTGTGCAAGTTACAGGCATGTGTATTCTCTACGTTAGGTAACGTCTTCCCTTAGTTGGAAGTTCGAAACCCTGAAAATTAAGTCTAACTTCAATATTCGATGACACTTGAGCATTTTTCAAAATCAGTAAACGCTTCCATTTTGTTCTGCAGTAAAAATACAATATGTTGTCGTGTGTAAAATACACACGACAACATATTGTTAACTTATAATACTTTGACAAAAGTTGTGCCCGCAGTACCTACTTATTATAGGTAGTAAATGTAAACATAGACCAAGCCGCTGAAGTCAGCTGTTTACGTGACTGTATATAAACGAAGTTTTTACTACTTTTTACCCGTAGTGAGAAAGGGTTGATAGATGAGGTCGTCGTTGACAGGTCCAGCCGACCAGGGTCCGTGACACGCATCCTTAATCTTACTATCCGGAGATGCTGCGATACCCGACAATCTGTCGGTTGACGTTTGCGACGAAACACGAAAACAACTTTCGGTCAGCTTCCCCATTTCAGTCCGGTCCAATTTTATGAAATGTTTTGTGATTTAAATGCAAGATTGGTCTTACTTCATTTAAAATTCTTATTCACTTAATTTTTTTAACTTTTTGTTAGGTTTTAAAAAACCTCATCATGTCAAAACATGAAAGCAAAGCAAAAAATGAGCTTTTTTCTTTTTCTTTTCCTAGTAAAAAGAAAAATACAGTCACCACGTTACATAAAAAATACTTTACTTGATATACTTCATCCTAACTAATATTACAAATTAATGCGAAAGTGAGTTTGTTTGTTTGTTACGCTTTCACGCTAAAACGGCTCAACAGATTTGGATGAAATTTGGCACACGGGTAGACCATGACCTCCACCCTAATTCGTAATACACTATCAATCGGAATCTGAATCATTTTGAAGCAAATTGTTAATCCATTGCTTCATACGTTCGAAAAAGTCTGCTTGACAACATAATCGCAATGAATGTTGTTGAACTGTCAAAATAAAACCGATTCCGATTGATAGTGTGATACTTTTTATCTCGGTAGTACTTTCCCGTGGGATAATATCCGACATGCACGCGGGCGAAGCCGCTGGTGAAAACTAGTAGTGTATAATTTCATAAAGGTAACTTAGATAGGGAGAGTGCATATAACATTCTAATTAATCATTTATATTCTAGATATTACAGGTGTAGTACTTACTACTTAGAACTAGAATGATATCCATATCTGAATTAATATCTTCTACACACGTAGACGTTTATTACATTGGTAAACGGAAACGAAATACCGGGGATTCTGAGACAATTCATGGTCTGCGTAAAGGTATTTAATTAGATCTATAAATCAAGGCAACACAAACGGAGATTGCCCACTTACCTGCAGTCTTACAAATACATATATCTACAGAGCGAGTCGGTAACGTATAGCGGCTGCTGAATCTCATTATTGTTCCCCAACTATCTACACAGACTACACTAAACTTACGTAGAGTCTTCTAACAAAAAAGAAACTTATCGCTTGTAAAATAAGTCTTCATTACACAAAACAAAATAAAGCTACTCAAAAGTAAAGCCGACGCCAACTTTTATTGTCTTCGCAACTTGGAAAGTAAATTACCCGAACAAATTCGCTCAGCGCTAAATCTGGGGCTTATCAGAGGGTTTGGCCGAGATCCTTAAATTGAGAAAGAGCTATCTCGATGAGGCCGAGTGGCCTCGAGGCGTCGACACCTTGCTGCCGCTGCTCAGATTAAAAAAGTTTAATTAGTAGGCCTTACATATCCATTAGAAATGAAAGCGCTCAACTTCGCACCGAAATAAATATCTGTTTACATCTTTCTTTCCAACATCTGCTCGATTATTCGGTTTTACTCGGCCCTTTCTTACTATCAAAAGTGACCCAATTAAAATCGTAGTCATTTGAATAATTGTCGGCATATTGTAATACAGGCCTATCGTTAACGACAAGTCGGACTAATAGGATTAAAGAACTCAATCCTCTGCTAATCCAAGATGATGTATTAATTTACATTTCATTATTATAGGCCTTGCTAACGACGGGGCCTACCCGGGAGGGTTTGGAGCTTGTGGACCGAATGTTTTCTTGTTTATTAGAGGCCTTGATGGCAGTTATCCGATTATTCTGGATAAACTAACTATAACCAGCATGTTAGCTGGAATATTGTTAATTCCTAATATATGTGCCTTCTTAGTATAATTAACTTACATCATCAAAGCAAGCAATATCTTATTCGTGGAAGAACATTAAGTTAGAATTACTTAGTAAGTAGTTACGCCTGTTGATGGCGTCAGTTCAAAGTACCTAATCGAACATTAAGCGCAGTTTGTAACGGTTCAAGCTAGCTTTGAGCTCATAGCAACAATATTTTATCGAAGCATATAATAATGTCGAGTTTTCAGAAAGCCAATATTTTCGTGTCTCGGCTTTTAACTTAGTTTGAGAGAAAACAATTTCACAAACTGTGTTCTATGTTTGGCAGACTACGATAGACATTGTTATAAAGTTTCTTACATAAACTTTACTTTGAGGTTCTGAAAAACGCCTAAGTAATAGAGAACTGAAATAGTGCTAGGAAAATAGGTAAAATGAACACAGGCCAATTGCCGATGTTGGTGATAAGACCGCGAGGCTGAAATGGGACTGGGCGGGCCACATCTACAGATGCATCAGGACAAATGGGCTAGGGTCGTCACGCACTGGGTGCCTGAAGGTGGGCGTCGTCACCGAGGTAGGCCTAAGAAACGCTAGCGTGACGACCTAAACTCGTTCTCTTGACTGATTGGCCGGAAAATGCAGCAGATAAATACGAAAGGAAAAGTATGGTATGGCTTTGCCCAGCAGTGGGACAGTGAAGGTTAAAAAAAATAAAGAAAGATTGTCCATAATCGTAGGTACGTGATGGTGCAATGTAAGCCATACTTAGCAGTTGAAATACAATCGAGTAAACTCGGGCAGCATGTGATATCGTGACACGGCCGAGGCTGCGCGTCGCCTCTCCCGGATTATTAACAGTTATTAGGCTCCGCGGTATAGTCCGGATTAAATCTGTGTGAATTTGCATTTTATTATGATGACACAGCCTTCGAGTCGTAACTCCTAAGACGGCTTTGTAAAGGTTTATTTTGATATTGTGACGATACTTTCCAACAGAACATTTTCTTAGCAAGATATTCTACAGTGCTATAAATTAAGTTGCAAAAAAATAAAGCAACATTCAAAGAGTCGCAGGAAAGCGGTAATTTATGCGGTTCGTTGGGTGCTGAGAGAAATAAGAAAGCAATGTGTTTGTAGTACACATGTTGTCGATACTTACTGAAACCGTTTCAAACTACCCACTTGGGACACTTCGATAAATTTTGTGTTTTTAAATTCCTATAAAACCAAATGGTTAAATCATTTGGATTTTCCATATGTGTTATTTGACTATATTGTCTACTGCTTTATTACTAAAACTGAAACATGATAACTTGAATTTTATTCCATAGAAAAAAATTCCAAAGTAGCACCGTCTATTTTCTGTTTCATACGATTATACGTAAACGGTAAAACGAAGGTATTTAAATACGTTAAGAAATTGCTAAATAAAAAAATTATACAAGTATAGCATTTTGTCATAAAAAGCGCGTTTAGTTCCGGTGCGCGTAAGAGTCTTCTATCTCGAGCGTCAAACCAGACAGCCATAACGCTATTTCACTTACACACCGAGCTAAGCCACGCTTCGAAGTATACTCTTAAGCTTAATGTGAGCGAGCTTTTTAAGTTTATGGTATTAGAAGTAAGTTTGATTAGCAATTGTGTTCAAACAAAAACATCACCCAGATTTTGGGCTCCACCGCAGTCGGTTATAACAAAATTACTTTTTCAGATTAGGTACTAAATCTATTTACAAAAACTCTAACTAAAGCACTCAAAGACATTGTTCAAAAAGAGTTAAGTCTAACTACTGCTATCGACGGAACTGGTTCAAGCAAGACAGAGAAAGTTCAAGTAAAGCACAGGAAACCTTTGTAGTGTGCAGCTCGCCCAACCTTATATTTGTAACTGCACATACTAATTATCGGCATTATTATACGAATAATTTATTTATTATTTATTTATTTATTTTTTTTTTTTTAATTGAATTGAACAGTTCTCTTTTATTTTATCTCCCCCTTACAAGCAACTAAAATTTTGCAACTTACGTGAAAGTGAAGACGTCTGTAGTTGAAGAAACCATGAAAATTTTTACTGATACACGTTTGTGAAGACGGAAAATTAGAAGAAAGAAAGTGAAGAATATTTTAAAAGTTACAGAGGAATCAGAATCGGAATCCTTATAGAAGAATTTGTTTAAAGAGTTGAAAACATTCGGTGAAGTCAGTTCGAAACCCAGTCAGTAGAAGTAAATGTGGCTTCTAGTAGGTAAATAGACAGATTAGCGATATATCAATAAGAATAATTCCCTACAGTTAGTCGAAGCTTATGAAACGGATCATAGCGGAATGATTGATATTATTAACGGATTAAGAGCACAAGAGCAAGTTATGGGAAACTACTCGAATGTCGATTACCGAGAACCCAGTAGCTTCGAGTTCTGTTCAGCGATATTATGAATATATTATTGTTTATTTATGAAACAATATTTACAAATAAAATATCAGTAATGTAATATAACCGTGTGTTTATTTGAACACATGTAGGTAAGTAATATCATTTTCCATATAAATAAATAGTAAAAATGTAAGTATATTGTCAGCAATTTCAGCAAAGTTAATAAAATAACTAAACAAACTTAACCAGTTAGTAGATAATAGGAACCGTATCATGTCGGCTAAACATAAAGGTAGTAAATAAGGAAAGTTCCTGATTACTACACTGGTACAGATTAACTATAAACACTGGTTTCCTCGTAAAGCTGTTACAAGTTTCACACGCTGCCGATGCTTGAAACTTGTGGGAATGAACTGTTTTTGTCTCATGATTAATAAATTGTCCTAGTTCAAGAAGTGACGTCAAGCCTTCAGTTCATGTTGTACAAACTTAGAGTAGGTAGTCTTATAAGTTCACTTCGATTTCTTAGTTGTACCTACCATCGTGTGTATGTTCTCAATTTACCTAATCTTTAATAGGATTTCAATTTAACCTTTTAAAATTTCCAATTTAAAAAGGTTAAATTGAAATATCTACCTTATCTTATGACTGAATAGGAACCCCTTAGCATGATGAAGTACCTACCAACTAAACGTAGCTATATCTTCTAGACTTTAAAGTTATGAAAACGTCAACGCTGTATACCTCGGAGGATACAGCTCCATGAACTAATCGTTCCAAAGGGTCCTTTTCAAAGAAAACAGAGGTAGGCAAGGAAGTCCTTTTGCTTTCAGTGAAGCATTCAAGGGAAGCAATAAATAATGACAATAAATTAGAAAATCCTGTAAGAAAAAGTGAAGAAATGCTAAAAGTGTAAGGGGCTGCTTAAGGCTGCAGTCTTGCAAAATTCACTCGCGGCGAATTATTTGCGCAACTTTGTGTTTTTTTTTAAACAAAAGTAATGAAATAACATGAAATATTATTATAGTACGTGAATAACCATAATATAAGTAATAGATGGTAGTTTTTTTTAAGTTCATCTGGGTGGATTATGTTAGGTAAATCAAGCGTTAAATACAGCTCTTTCGCGCCAACAACGATTCGAGTTATGTTTGTGCACTTGCATTGGGCAATACAAATTTTATTTAGAAAATCTGTTCAGCGCATAATTGTTTCCATATTCTTGTCTTCAAAATGCGCTGATTACTTTTTTTTGATTACCTTTCATTTTCTTAATTCAGATGTCACAATGTCATCGAAATTCTCTGTTTTTATCTCTTAATAAACGGTTTGTTTCATAATAACAAAGCATCGTATGCATGTAAGATTTGGTTGGTTTAATGCCAAGAGTTCAATAAAGCAAATACTAAAAAAAATAGCATCTAAATCACCTTAGTCTAACAATAATAATAATCTCAAAAGACCTCCAAAACGCTCCGACCCACTAAGAAATTTCCCTCGCAATTCTTGTTCATAAACTCTGTTTTGGAGGTCTTTTGAGATTATTATTATTGTTAGAGTAAGGTGATTTAGGTGCATTTTTTTTTAGTGTTTGCTTTAATGAACTCTTGGCATTAAATTAACCAACTTTTACATGCATACGATGCTTTGTTATTATGAAACAAACCGTTTATTAAGAGATAAAAACAGAGAATTTCGATGACATTGTGACATCTGAATTAAGAAAATGAAAGATAATTAAAAAAAAGTAATCAGCGCATTTTGAAGACAAGAATATGGAAACAATTATGCGCTGAACAGATTTTCTAAATAAAATTTGTATTGCCCAATGCAAGTGCACAAACATAACTCGAATCGTTGTTGGCGCGAAAGAGCTGTATTTAACGGTTGATTTACCTAACATAATCCACCCAGATGAACTTAAAAAAAACTACCATCTATTACTTATGTTATGGTTATTCACGTACTATAATAATATTTCATGTTATTTCATTACTTTTGTTTAAAAAAAAATACAAAGTTGCGCAAATAATTCGCCGCGAGTGAATTTTGCAAGACTGCAGCCTTAAGCCACAGGTGACAAAATCACGAAATCTTATGCTGAACAAAAGGAAAACGGAAAAAATTGTAAAGCAGCACTCCTTTCTCTTCATATCTTTCTTTTTGGTCTCTTGCCATCTTGCCATAGTCCGTTAGAACAATTAAATATTAAATTAGAACAAAAACGATACCTAATTCAAAAAGAGAAACTTCCTTCAACTTTTTTTTAAACTCGCGACACAGCTCACGCAGTAGGCGTTCGTTTAGTTTGCATACTGCATCAAACCAAAACATACAGAAAGGGAATTAATTATACTACATTAAAACGAAAACTTTGAAATGAGTTCGACATGCCTTGCCTTGTTTTAATTTAATAGTTCAAGCTGTTGTTAGACGGGGTTATTTAAATAGTTTTTACACATGTACATATTATTATTGCAGATTTTAAATTGCTTTTCGTGGGACCTACCCATAATTCCTTTTCTACCATTCGTATATTTTTTGTAACACCACAACTGTGATAGACTTTTTACTGATTGCCTAACCCCCTTTTTTGGTCATGCAGCAAATAAGGGTAGCATGGAATTGTAACTCACAAACTCTACAACACCGTACTTAGTTGCCTAGATACTGTAGAGGTTGTAACCTGAGTTTAAGTATTGATTACTAGATTACGAGGCAAACAGTTTATCCGGCTGACAAGCAGGTGTCATGATGAAAAGATTGAATAGAACCGATTGTAGGAATAATTAACTAAGTTACGAGTACATCACCAAACAATAGTCTTTTTATTGAACAGCATCCCCCCGATGCTTACAGAGCCTACTACTAAACGCTTAGCACGGTCTAAGTAGGTACGGTACTTCGACATAAACCTACATATGTAAACTCACGCCTTCTTCCCATGGGGGAAGGCAGGAACTACAGAACGCCACCTGCTACGATCCTTACATACTCCTTTTGCCTCGTTCCTTCGTGGCTTTATTTATGTTATCTTCCACTTCGTTCGGTTCTTCGCTTCTCTCAGGGCGGTTGTAACAGACAGTCCAGTGAGCAGAGGCGGCGTAAGGCGTGGGCGACGTGGGCCACCGTCTACGGCCTCGCGCCTCGAAGCTAGCATTACTTAAAAGTCATGAACACAACGAAAAAATTTACTCGTCATAGAACGATAAATATCACACTGACAAAACACGTTCAGTAACAATGTGGCAGTTTCTAGTTGGAGGCCCCCCTACGTATGCAAAATAATATTAGAAACGTAGCATGCAAAAATTTTCGAGCTCGCTTCGCTCGCTCTTCCATCATAATCTTTCTTCGTTTTCAAAGTTTTCTGCATAGGTCGACCAAATAACTACTATTTTCTTAATAATGTTCAAAAGAAGAATATCTGAGACGGGGAGCTAAAATTTTCGAGCTTGCTTCGCTCGCTCTATATTCTTCTCGTACTCAAACCCAGCAAATTATAAGTCATCCTAAAGTAAAGTAAAGTAAAGTATTTCCTATTTAAGTATAGGTATAATATGGTCAAAAGAAAACCTTACCTTTCCGAGGCGGGGTGCTAAAATTTTCGAGCTGGCTACGCTCGCTCTGACGTCCTGCATTCTCCTAATTCTCAAACTTTTCTGTATAAGTAACTTAATAAAATATCTCCTATTTCTGTAAGAATGTGGAAAAGACAACCTTATTTTAACCATCCGAGGCGGCGTGATAAAATTTTTGAGCTCGCTTCGCTCGCTCTTGTATCCTACACCACATTATTTTTTTAATTTTAATTTGAAATAGCGGCTGGTGTTAGATATAATATGACATAATCTTGAAAAAATTCTGTGAGGCTAAAAGCCGAAAAGGTCTTCCATATTAATAATTGTGTTTATTTATGTATTTTTGTCTTCATTTGATTGCCATAAAGCTCATAAACCTACTGATACATTTGTGTATAATTCAGTTCACTCAAATTAACGTTTTACTTTCGACTGGGAAATTAAAGAGGCATCGCAAAGCTGATGTCGCCCATGCCCACGTTTGGTCTAGCGCCGCGGCTAGCGCCTGCCAGTGAGGGTGGTTACTTGGTCTGACCAGCGGTTACGTGACCGGTCGCGAGGTCTTTTTCCATCTGCCTGGCCCATCACCACCAGCTTTTCAAGGTTATCTGGCTCCCGACGGGCAATGTGACTAAAGTAACCGAGAATCCTTTGATAACAGATCGTGGAGTCTATCTCTAATGCGTAGTTGTTCGAGAATGGATTTGTTCGTTGGCTGGCGGTCCATGGTATGCGGAGCATTCTTCGCCAACACCACATCTCTCTCTGCCTTGTGAATACCTACCTTTTGTTAGTAGCCTTTCATTCATTCCTCTCAACATGACCAAACTATCTAAACTTTTTTCACTACATCTAACGACTTCGATTAACGATATACATGAATTAGGTAATCACTGGTTTAATATTATTAATTCTAGTCTGGTATTATTCAATTTATCATTATTGATATTAAACGTAAAGGTACACACGTTCCCTTTGATAAATTCAAGTCAGTCAGTTGTCATAATTGTTCTGTTTACCCGAGCGTGGCTCGTGTAATTAATTAACTTTCCGATATCCACAGATTTGTACGTACGAGTACCTACATAATATGTTCGACAAAGTCGCGGCATACTGGCGCCAATTGTCCCATCAATACAATTATTTATAGGCCGTGGCTGCTATGTGAGACTCCGACCTAGATTTGTTCTATGCGTAGTAAAATATCGAGAGCAATAATAATTAATCTTATATCAACGGTTGGACATCGCTATCCTTCGATTCAATAACCACTAAACCAGTACCATCGGGACAATTTATAATTAATTGACCATTTCAATTATTAAAGTATATTAGTGGGCTGATTTTAGGTCAGCAATTAATATCAAAATGAGTTCAGTGGAGGTTCAGCGGGTCCCGCTGCGGAAATCTATTAATTTGGCCGTAAAGCGCGGCCATTACAGGCGAGTCGCAATTATTCCAGTCTCCCTCAGTAATTAAATTCTATGATGTTCGCCAATCTAAGACAGGCGCCGTTTACGATACCCAAATTACGGTTTCATTGCCCGTAAAAAGATATAAGAATAGCTTATTATTGAGAATTCCAGTTATAATCGCGCATATTTTTTTCGGGTAGCCTTAATTAGGAATTTACATTTAAGTTTTGACATTATCCATATTAATTAAAATTAATTTTATCTTTAAAGTTGTCTCGTTTGTAATTTAAATGGTATTATGAAGTATTGAACACACTTGGTGCCGCCCGCGCCGATGCTGTAAGCCCTCTTGTCATCACCGTCCCGGCTGTAGACACAGACGCGCCGAAACTGATTTATTAAATTGAATGGAGAATGTTCAACGTATTTTTTGTTCTTGTTCCTAGAATTATTCCAGCTTATTGCCAATGTCCGCTTTTCAAACAAGTCTACCATTTCACTCGATCTTATGCATTGTCAGCGGTTTGATTGTTGATTCTTTGATCGAGTTTTTTTAATATCTAGATCTACAATGTCCAAGATTTTTGAGGGTCCCAGGCTGCTTTTTTATGGAATTAGTAGACACTCCATGGGTAGACAGAAATAAAAGACTGTCAAAAAATAGAAGAAGTCGAACGTTTTTCTTCCTTTAGCGTACCGAATGGCGCACTTATAAAGTAAGCGTTAATTATTAAGGTTGATGCGCCAGGGTAGCCCGCGAAATTCAAAATTTCTTACGTTTTTTGCAATTTGAAGGTCAGTGTGAGCTTGTATGTTGATTAAAATATGATTCGCGGCCGTAGCTAATACGGCTTTACAGAATTATAATCATTAGAATCAGCAATACAACTCCATAAGTTAGCATTTATCTCAAATCTAGCGATTTCATGAAATCATGAGGTTTGAGGTAAATGCTAACTTATGGAGTTGTATTGCTGATTCTAATGATTATAATTCTGTGAAGCTGTATTAGCTACGGCCGCGAATCATATTTTAATCAACATACAAGCTCACACTGACCTACAAATTGCAAAAAACGTAAGAAATTTTGAATTTCGCGGGCTACCCTGGAGCTTTCGCCTTAAGTTAATTTGCAATACGATCTTGCAAGTAACCTTAGTCTGGTAAATCTATTTAACCTGATTTAAGAGCATTGAACCAGATACTTGTTGCAGAGGTAATTAATGTAGTTACAGTATCCAAAGGTGTTGGTTTAGGAACCACTTTTGCATTCCCTTTCATATTAGGGTTCCGCACCAAAATGGTAAAAAAGGAACCCTTATGGTGTCACTCAGTCTGTCTGTCTGTCTGTCTGTCACAGCTGGATATCTCAACAACTACTAATGCTATCAACTTGAAATTTAGAATGGTTTTAGATGACGTTTACCCAACTATTTTGGAAATAAGAAACAAATTTAAATATTTATATTTTTTTTGCAACAGGGACTGAAAGGGGGTCTTAAAAAATAAAAGTGGGGCTACTAGGGCATGTAGGGTATCATATGAAAGAGCGCTATTTGTACATCCTCAAACCTTTTTTTTTTTTAGGCCGCATTCGACTTCTGATGAAAAATGTAAAAAAAAAATACCGTTATTTCCGAATTTTGCAAGGCGAAAAATCTGAAATTATTCTATATGATAGAAGTTTATGTAAAGATTACAGGAAAAATAAAACGAACGGAACCCTCGGTGCGCGAGTCCAACTCGCTCTTGACCGGTTTTTTTTAGTATCTATTTAGTTCCCAACGGCTGAAGGACTTTTAAGAAACTCACAGGATGATAAGAAAATACCGCGGCCCTGGCATAGGCAACTGAAGGAACACGGGTGGGTTTTAGTCAGTATAAGTCTGACACGCCCTTCCGCTCCACCCAGAGCGGGAGAAGTTATTTGATGATTTCCCAACCTCAAAAAAAAAAAAAAAAAAGGATAATACCTACTGTTGTGGCACTGTATCATTGTATTGCGTAGGTAAAGCTAAATTGAAGTTTATATAGTTCAGCTGCAGCATGACTTAGACATCCACTGTACATTGACACAATCTGTGGCTTTCGGAAAAGAAAGGAAGGTGTCGAAGGCCTACAAAAGGTAAAACAGGGAAAATTGATAATGAAAAAATATTTTACTAAAAGTAATCACAACTTTAAAACTGCCTAGGCTTTCAGCCCCAGTATATATTAATGCAATAATAAAGAAGAAGATTAAAAACACTTGTTTAGATCTAAAATAATTTATTTTCTTGTTTCTTTTATAAAACAATTGCTTACAATCTAACTTATTTATATATTTTACAATAAACATATTTCATAGCGTTTCTTCTACATTTATAATTATTTACAATATCTATACATTAACATTTGAGTAATGGGAATTACTGTTAATTTTTAACAAAATGTAATGAATAAATAAAAATGCAAAGATCTCTGATGCCACATTGTATAATTTGAATTGCAGTAACAACATCATATACCTACATGTGATAGATATTTTGTACAAGGCAGCATTAGAATACAAGAATAAGTATAATTAATTATTATAGTACCTAGGTATTATCTGGCTAACTAATCCACATGCCTTTTTTTCACTGCTCCAACAAAACCCAATCATCATTGGCTAGCACAACAATAAATAACAAGTCAGAGGACAAACTAAGCGAGGCTCAGTACAGCTGTAACATCGACGTATATCGTACGTCTTCATTGTCTTAAACACTAGTTTTTTCTCGAATACAATCACTATCTACTCTCTGCAGATCATTATAATATTACAATAATACTGGTGACTATTAATTCAGTGGAACGTTATTGCTTTATTTTACGAATGAATCACTTAACAACTATCTTCATTAATTTCTCTTTACACAGTACACAAAAATATTATCTACTCAATAAATTTTAATAAGTTTTTCAATATAATGTAAGCATGCTTCACAAGGCACTATTCTAGCGAGATTATTATAAACTCAACCAAAAACACGACCAACTATTAAATTCGGTTTCAAAGTCCGAAGTCGGGCCTAAAATTACATTTTATGGCAACTAATCAATAACAACTTTTGAAACATAAACCGCAATAACTACAATGTGGAACAGTTCTTCAACACGCAACAGTCAGCCGCTACTCCAACACAACTCGTACAAACAATAATGATAAAACTACAAATCTACGCATCAACGCTTGATACGGTACAAATAAGCATGTCATCATTATAATTTACATAATAACTTACATCTAAGTTGGCGTTTGTATTGCTCTTTATTTTAAACACTCCCAAAGTTAGGGAACAGGACCTCCTATAAATAAGTTTAGGTACTTCACTTGTCTAGTACGGGCTTTCTCATCAACTGCACCAAACTTAAACGTTATTTATGAACTTAGTTAACACAAGGAAATGTCACATTTTTCATTGCTGTTAAATAAACTGGTGTGTAAAGTTTGTAAATATCTTGGTTGAAAATTGGTGCAATCTAATTTTGTGCTTATGTTATTAAACTAAGACTTTATATCGTCTAATACTTTTGTTTGCAAATAATTTTATCACAACGTACAATTTCATGCGCCAGCACAATGATCCAATGAGAACTGATATCACAGCATTTTATATAGGTGGCATCACACCTTTATAATCTGACATATTTTCGACATATTTACAGTAGATTTTCGTAGCGAAGGCGAACGGTACAACTTACTCGTTCATTGAAGCGCTAAACATTTTCGACGAGACCATTGTCTTCACTATATTATACTCAGTCGCTTTCGTTTATATTTTATTTTATTCTCGATTACTTATAACTAATATAAACTATACGATACTTTATTTGATAACAAAGAAAAAGTTGTGGGCGAAAGTTGAACAGAAGTCAGTCATCCATCAGTGCGCAGTCTTCGGAACGGACAACAAATCTATTTTAACAGATCATCCCCTCACTACATTACCGTTCCCCTTTTAGTTCGGTTCCCTCACTACGGAATCTCGTCTGTCATCTCATGCTGAATGAATGTTGCTTACTTGCTGACAGTTCTAATTAATGCGATCAATATTTTGTAAACTTTAAATCTTACATTCTTACAGGAAATTTCTAAAAATCTGTTTACAATATTAGTCATTAAGTAACTTTCGTGTTTATGGAATATACGGACGAAATACAAGAAAACATAAAACCTTAAACGTAATCTTATACATTCAGATAGTTTCACATTTAATACCATTTGCGAGAACGGTACCGTAGTAAGGGCATGAGGGTTGCGTCTGCGAAATATCGGCTAGTTTACGTTAGCGTGGCTCGGTGTGTGTAATCGTTCATTAATCACTAGCGAGCTGTGCCCTATCACCGCAGCGAAGCCACGATCTCGTTGGACATACTGTTTTGCTGGCTCGATGCATTCAGGCTTTTGGAGCACTGCTGAAATACACAATATCTATCAATAAATTTTCTTGGAAAGGGAACGTCTTGAGTGAGAGATTGGATACAAATCGTTGCCAATAAGGAAATTGTATATGTAGATGCTGAACTGGGAAGAAACTTGAAATTGGAATATTGCAACCCGTTACTGAGTTCTTTACTGTTGTAGAGACAGATTTTGTAATTTACTTATAAATAACACAATTGAAAAGACAAGAAAAGTCGATATGTTTCAAACAAAAACTGTCTACCGAAATTCTTGCAAAAGCTAAGCTACTTTTGTGATTACATCACCCTCAAAAACATAAGCAGAAACGCAGTTTGTCTTCCATAAGCGATAAGAAACTTTTCCGCGCTATAGATACGGCTCTAGACCATTTTGCTTTTAAGTTTAACGCCTACTTTGCAGTGCAGGATCGAGGTCAAGTTAGGTATTTAAATATCTACATAGGTAACCTTAAAGTCTACTATTACATACTTTGTTTAGAGCCGGCACGAATGTAAGTAATTACGCACCATAATGTTATTAACTATTCATTCCAAGAGTTGTTAAGTTAAAACTAGCAAATTAGCCGTAATAAAGCAAGTTTTGGAAATAAAACACGTGCTATTTGATTGGTGATTTGATAACAGTTGTTAGCAACAACTGGATTCTGAACTGTGATTAAATATTTTCAACAGTAACGCTTACAAAAATGACGAAGAAGCTTTAAACGTCTTTCGTATTTAGCTGAATTACCTATATTGAATGGAAAAGAAATGTTAACCAGTTCAACTTAATTTTTAAAGTGAAGAAGTTTGAAGTAGAACTTTAACTTAGAACTTTTGAACATTTAGAAACTCTATCTACTTATAGAGTTTCAAAACGTTCATCGACTAAATTGTCCTAGCTGTAGGTACCTACATCGATTGAAATTTTACTGGTTTTCCAAAGTATTTTTTGGCCGACATAGAGACAGTTATTTCAAGTTAGCATGAATTGATTAATGGGCAGTTCGTTTCATTATCAACTATGTATGTTCGATGTCCTACTATTCAAAACCCTTGAAATTAATAACGTCAATTAATACTATCGTCAAAATCCGCTTCTAATTGATTTTTGAGGAGCAATTACAAATCGTCGCGCCATATCGATTTCAATTGTTTGTACAAAACATTCGAGTGAATTAGGATTTGAATGAGTTAAATGAAGAGTTTATATTCAGTCACGTAAGGTCTGAAGTGCAACTAGCCATACAACGCTGTGTGCTGAACCCTGTAAGAGCCTGAAAACAAGATTAACGAGGTCGGGATGCGAGCGTTCGATATAACATGGACATGTTCCATTAGTCTGGATATGTTAAAAATGGCAGGAGGAACGTTTGCTGTACGAGTGCCCTTATAGAATGACCAATGATCCGTTTAGAAATACCGACTAGATTTTGCCAAAAATTGCGATCTTTTTGGATGGATATTTTACGGATCACGTTCGTTATTCAAAACTTCCGAATTCAAAATCTAGTTCTATTATACAGAATAATGCATTAATATCTGTTTCAACCTTCATGTTTCATGAGTGTACTAGTAAAGGTGAACAGCTGTTGACCGTCTTACCATTTGCCGCGACTCCCAAGCCTTCATGGCGCTCTTGTACTTCTCGAACTCGTGGCACCAGTCTGAATAGACTTGCTTGTATTCCTGCGACTTACTTGGTTGCGTACATCTGTAAAGACATCCATATTATAAAATGTCACCTTGATACTTTATTTAGACCTTCAATTACTACTTAAGTGTTATTTTACTCCTGTAACTTTCGTAGCCTCTGATGGTTCGTGATTTAGTATAATTTTGATAGGTTATTCAGAAAATAAATCAGATCAAAGCGGGTTTCTTCTCCGTATGAGAAGCACTATTTATCTTGCAGTGGGTTGTGAAAACAAAGCAAAAAATTTAATGAAAATAAATACCAGATAGTCTACAATGGATCTTTATGGTAGTACAAACAAAAATGTAGACAAACTTTGGTTACCTATGAATATCGATGTCCAAATTATAAGACGCGATCAATGTGGGTCCGAAATAACATTCGTACCGCCCTCGATCTGATTCTGTCACCGACAGTAACACCAAACCACGCTCTGATGTCTGCAGAACTCGCTCCCAACTAAAGAAACACGAAAACATTGTATATGAATGAAAATTAAAAAAAAGTAAATTTAAAAATCAAAAATCCGACTGTGCTAAAAGTGAACTTTAAATACATATAAACAATCTCATGCAGTCGGAGGCATACTTTTTAAATTTAATAATAAAGGCCTCCGATTGCATGAGATTGATTTTGTTTCCAACTTTCTTAAAGTTCACTTTTTACGCACTCAGGTTTTTAGATTTTTTAAATTTACTACTTTATTTATTTTAGCCTATCCATGTCAAGCCCACAATTAAGACACCTTATAATTATGTTAAAAAATCAATCAAGCCGTTAAGGGTACAGAGCGCATACAGACACACATCACTCGAAAAACATTACCATCCTTCTGGGGCAGTCGCGTAAAAACACAACACTGTTGGATAAATTCAATGAAGAAGTGAAGACAACTTACTTATAACTAATTTTGTACCGTCCCTTCTCTCTTGAATGATGATACCAGATAACGTGCTGGTCTTTTAGCGCTTCTGGCGTCTTCCCATACGCAGCCAAATGTACACTTTGTCCATAACCTGCTCTGACGGTCTTCAGAGGCGCACTGGCCTCGCATATTGAAGGCGTGGAGTTGGTCGCGTCGTGGAGTAACCCTGGGCTGTATGGACGGCAGGCCCCCACTTCTTTGTCCCAACCGCAGTAGGGATCCAGGACACAGCGAACACAACTGTCGTAGCTATTAAAAAAACAATTAACTACTTAGTATTTTAAAACATTTTCTTGCTAGTTTTTCAGGGATCGTTTTGAGTTGTGGCGGAGACATAAAACATTCGAGATTATAATAAAAACCATTTAGCACTTTACTTGAAAAATTGGATCGTTCACAGACCAGTGAAAAGAGTTTATTATTTTTAAACTGGCTCACTCCACATTGCAGAACAGCCGGTCGATTCTGTAAAAATCTCACCGTGAAAACTTAGGTGAAGTGAGTTTGTTTTTGCTAGGAATTGACACTACTGACAGCTCACCCCACGCTCACTTCACCTTTGTTTTCACGGTGAGATGGTTACAGAATCGCACTGCTGTGTTATTATTTCGAATCGATACAAAACGTAGCCTTAGGGCCAACAATGATCAATACAAGACCAACTACATATAACACAGACCTATATTATTTTATTTTTGGAGTATCTAGCTGTCATGTATCACCAATAAAACGTATGAACACTGTAGGGTACCTACATATCGTATGCACACCTACATTAAGATTTCTGTAATTGTTTTATCGATGCGCGTATGTGCACGCACGCAGCAGCAGATGTCGCATGCGATTACAAGAAGGCGAATTAGAATGCAACCGGCGCAAGAGTAGTCACGCCCACCACATGTTCCCTAAGCCGACGTTCGCACGGACGTACAAATATCGCGGCGGGATTTTATCGCGCACTGGATTTTCAACTGTCTGTGTTGAGCCGAGCTTCGAGAATCCAACCTAACAACAACAGAGTGCATCCCAGCACCTCGAAAAAACACACTGTTGGATTTTCAACTCTCGGCGCTAAGCAGAGCGTTAAAAATTCAGTGCGCGAAAAAAATCGCCGCTATATTTTTACGTCCGTGCGAACGTCGGCTAACGACCCCGAACACACTTCTGATAAGATTTTTGTAATTACCGTGATTATCTGTGGGTGGGAAGCAACAGCATGGAAAGTGTATACGTCAAGAGAACCCCTCCCCCCCGCCCCCATAACAACACATTTCTTTTGCCTTTAATTTAAGGACCAGAAATTTAAATGAAATGATCATGGACAAAATCATGCAAGTGGCCCCTATAGGTACAGCTGTTGAACACATTATCAGTACCTACGAGGCTACAACGCGAACAAACAACACGCCCGCACACGCAGCGGCATTCATTGCCCGCAGAACTCGCCATAATCTAGTACGAAGCGTGCTTATCTTTTATGATAAGAAGAACGATAACTCACCGGTGTGCACAAGCTCTTAATGGCAGCTGTCGAATGCGATTATCAGTGGCCAGGTACAACGCATGTAACCGGCGCGAGATCGCGAGCGCTCGTACGGGTTCGTCTCCGGCCGCGCGCCACACGTCCGCTACGCGTGAGCCACCTCCTCCGCCCCCCGCCCACTGCACTATTTTGTACACCTCGCCTGCGCCTGCGACACAAATCAGTTATAAGCAAATGCCGCTAGTTGCTGTCTGATAAACGAAAATAGCGTCATAATGTCAGTCGGGAGACACCTGCGTTAGATTTCAAAGACACGTTTGAATGTCCACAATAAGCTTGCACTAAACATTGAAGTATCCCAATGACTTTAACATGAACCATATCAAAATCTAGTTTTACTACCAAATCAAGCTTTAAGTTGAATTAGCATTGCTCTCAATAAATCAAACCTATAGGTAAAAGCAGTGATTGAGTTAAGCTCTCAAAAATGATGGCATCTCCCATCTTCATTAGATTATTTAGAATTACAGTCATATTTCAAGATGTATTTCAAGACTTACTGGTGCCAGCATAGAAGACTGTGTAAGTGATGTCGTCCCCCAGCATGTCGACGAACTGTCTGTCGACCACGATGGTGGTTAGGACCAGGTCCCTTTTGTAAAAGGCAGGAGCATCGCCCTCATGACGAACAGCGGAGTCCATCAATGGGTGCGACCTATGAATGAACAACTTAAATGTTCAAGCCCTGCTAGGGTCAGCGCACACCAAGAGCAGAGCAGAGCATTTTCTGAGACTATTGAAAAATTAATCTTATGACAATTCCACACATTGCAAAATTAGATACACGTCCAAACTCATGCATGCTCGAGCATAGTCGAGCATCAAGTTAGATTAATTTTTCAATAGTCTCAGAAAATGCTCTGCTCTTGGTGTGCGCTGCACTCTAAAGCGTATAAGTCCTATCCGCCAAATGTATTTTTTACAAGGATGGCAAAAGACGTTTTTCGTTGAATGACGATTATTTATGTTTTTAAAAATAAACCCTATATTATTTGTTAGATATTACTTTAATCTTTTGTAACAGGGTGCTAAACGGCAGATAGGACAAACTGGAGACAAGATTTTGAGTAAGTAATTTTAATTTGTAGGCTCAATAGTGTTGCCATTAAGGAAACAAGTAAAAATTCCTAAAGATGTCAGATAAGACCTTTACGTTTAACAAGATGACAGATGCCGGTAGTATAATATCGCTATGGTAACAAATGTTAAGCTTAGAAAGTTGTTAAGCTGCTGATTGAGAACGAGTTTCGCGTCTAACTTAATGGGCTTAATGCAAAACCATGTAACGGAGCTACGGTTGCGAACACTAGACAGATGGGAAGACCGACATAATACATAAATAACTTGACTCATATCAACACTAGGATTTCCTGTCCATTAGCGCACGACCTAGGCAATTAATGCAGACACATCGGTCATAGCCCCATCCTAGGATAGGCGCAGACGCGGTAATTATCACGTCTGAAATGTTATGTATTCTTCTCTCACTTATTCAGTGAAACAGCAAAACACTGCAAAAAATTACGTGCAATTTGAGCGTGCAATCTACTTTTAGGTAACAGTCCTTTTTCTCTCGTATACCGGCAGGGCAGGAATGACCTCATCTTTACAAATAAATAAAATTGAAGTGTCTACTTGTAATATCAAATTAAAAACCTTTTACTAAATGCATATGAAAGTATTATACGGTAGTTACGGTACATAAATCATAAAACTATTTTTAAAATTGCCTGTCTGTTTATTCCGGCTAAACAGCAGTGCGATTCTGTAACCATCTCACCGTGAAAACTTAGGTGAAGTGAGCGAACTCAATAGTGTCAATTCCTAGCAAAAACAAACTCACTTCACCTAAGTTTTCACGGTGAGATTTTTACAGAATCGACCGGCTGGACTTTCACTGGCAGATAACTGATGTTATAAGGAGTATTTATTTATTTATTTTAGAAAAAAAAATTGTGATCCGCGCAAAAAAATTAAAACCCATGAAATTGTGAACAAAATCCGATTAAAATAGGGAAGTACCTATTGACATCCACGCGAGCGAAGCCGCGGGCAACAGCTAGTCAAAGATAAAAATATGTATATTCTAGTCAGCTAGCTGGTAGCGGCCTCCAGACGTAGCTTAATTTATTTAACTATCACCACTCGTGGCTATTCCAATGCACCCACCCCAGTGAACAGTCCCTGAGGTCCATATTCGGTAGTTTTGTCAATTACCAAATATCCGAAAGCTATTTAAGTTCCCCAAATTAGAATAGAGTAGGAATCTCGCAGCGTGCCATCAATTAGTGTGTGACCCAATTAAAGGATACGCGTCGAACTACACCCTCTAACCTTGCACAGATTAGTCTCCTGAGAGCAAGATTAAACTCCAACATTACCAATATCTTGAAAGTGTGCACAAGACTTTAATACATCTAGTTACTCGTGCAGACTTGTAAATTACTGCTATTTATTTTTAGTATAGTTTGCAAAGATATGAGACTGAAAGCGCAGGTATATAAAGTATCACATAAATCTTTATAACAGAAATAGATGAGGTTTGATTTTAGTAATAAAATAGGAACATGCACGAATAAAATTAACACAACATACCTGATGAAGTTGAGGACATTGTCAGGAAGTGCCTCGGTGTTGTTGACGCATGTGCCTGGTCTGGGGACGGGCACACGGGCCCTGAGCACCGGCAACCATGCTGAACTAGATGACGCCTGAGTAAGACACGGAATTATTAAAGTATATTCCCGTAATCATGAACGTCTTGCCAATGACACACATTTAATCTTTTTTTTTTTAACAAATAATCTTTGCTTTATTTGATTAATATTATATTACTTCAACTAACTTTAACTTATTTACAAAATGGTGTCACTTTTAAGTAAAACCAGACAGAAAAGTCTTTGAAATAAATGCATATGAGAAGGCTGAAGTTAAGAGCAAAATATTATAGTATAATTATTCATAACTAGCGCACTCATAAGCTTAATTCCAGTGCGCAGAGCTGGCAAGAAATTACAGCTGTTACTCATTTTAATCACCTATATTATTATACAACATTAAACTGCAGGTTTCTACGAAATATCCTATTTATATCTTCGCAGATCATTCAATTAAACGCGAAAGCGATATTGGCCATCCTTTTACGACATTTGATATGTCACTCACATGGCAAGTCCGTGGGACATGGAATTATCCCACGAACTTGCCATGGAGCAAACCTCCTTGTACCCTGGGTTTCCAATAGTGGTTTAGTAATTATTAGGTAACATCTGTCAAAAAGCAACTTAACAATGTTCTTATGAATTTAGGAGGTCTAGTACGTATCTATATCTGAATTAATTACTCACTAAATGAGCATTTCATTGTTTCCTAGAACACACAAAGACGCTCAGTATTTAAAAGAACAGTAAGACAGTTTAGTTATCGTACCTGTTCCTTGAATCTCCCAGCAAATGCCTCCTGTATGTCGTCCATGGAGTAAGTGCAAATAGCAGAGCCAACCAGTCCATCGCTGGCTCCCGTCGTGAAAGCCGCGTAGAACCTCGTCGTGTCGCCCGGCATTTGATACACGCTCTCTGGATCACCCATTTTAAGTATAAGTTTAAAAATAAAGTCACCATTAGTCCAGTATACATCCCACATGCATTCAACCTTTATAAATACGAGTAGTGCTTAACTTGCAGCGAAACTAAAGAACCATAAAGGTGTAGCAAAATAGGCATTCGCCAGTCTTTCAGAGAATTTAATGTTGGTACTTAAATGTGACTACAAACTTGCGTCCTAAATAAAATCCGACTTTACAACGTTGCAATGAAATGAAAGCCTGGAATGTTGAATTCTATAAAGACTGTGAATTACAAAACGACTATTAAAAAGCATACAATTAAAAGATTCATAAAGTTATACAATACGAAGTCATACTTACGAATTTCATCAAAATAGAAGGGGAATTCGCCCGGTATACTACAATTGAGTCTCGCTTTCAAATATGTGGCCCAGTTTTGGCTTAATATATGTTTTCCACCGGTATCGTGTTTACAGACTCTCGCCACTCTCGAGTAGACCGCTTTCCCGCAGTTCATAAACTCCACAGCAGTTTCTCGAAAGAAGAATAGCACGTACTCTCCGACATCGAAAGAGCCCACAAAATTTGTTTCTGCGACAAAATAAAAACATTGCAGAGTTTCGAAACAAATCAATCTGCCTAGCCTTTTCCCAACTAAGTTGGGGTCGGCTTCCAGTCTAACCGGATGCAGCTGAATACCAGTATTTTACATGGAGCGACTGCCTGTCTGACCTCCACAACCCAGTAACTGGGTAATACGATACCCCTTGGTAAGACTGGTTGTCAGACTTTCGGGCTTCTGACGACCCGTAACGACTGTCAAAGATCCACGAATGACAGCCGGGACCAACGGCTTAACGTGCTTTCCGAGGCACGGAGGAGTCTCGGTATGTAAAGATGGTCACCCATCCACTGACCAACCCCGGCAAGCGTAGCTTAACCTCATGGATCGACCCGTGCGGCTGTTATTGAGAGTTTCGAAACGTATTTTATTTACACACTCAATAAAAAAACGGCACAATTATATCGTTTCCAGACGTCGATGTCATTAGCAAATGTGTGTTTCGTGAAAATCCATGAAAATGCTCTCGAATAAAATTCCTTACTTTAACATTTCCAATAACTAATAAAAATGTAGGCTTTTATTTGGGGTCGTTTAGCTGACAGGTCAGACATTGTACAAGGTTCTTCTTTATTTCCTTTTATGTTCCTACGATAAAGAGTAAGCACCTATTGGTTTTAGTAGTCTCGTAAAAGAAAGTACGGAATAAGGGACAAAGACCCAATATCCCGATTAATATAATGAACGTCCCTAGGTTCAATAAAGCTGAAGTTTTGCATAGGTATTCTGAATTTCATCAACAGATACAAAACCTGGAATTTTGTTTAGTTATTTTATTCTCCTGTTTCTATTATACTATGCTTTCTATGATACCAAATAGCAGGAAACGACTACGCGGCAGGCCTAGAAAGAGATGGTGGGATGAGCTGCACGCATAGCATGACGACGTTTTGTCGACGGAAGAATAGACAAAACTACGCATTGCCATGTTTAGACGCGTAGAATGCGTACAAATATTTCTACTATCTGCCATTTTGTCTATTCTTCCGTCGACAAAACTCGTTTCTACGGCGGTCATGCTAAGTGTGCTGGACTCCTTAAAGGATTGGCCCGTAATCGCAGTAAACCGGGAAAAGTGGAAAGAGGGAAGGGAGGCCTTTGCTCTGCAGTGGTATAATAAAATAATAACATATTTTATTAGCTCCATAGGTCTTACTTCGGAATGACAATAGAGATAAAAATGTTTAATTCGCAGAAAGTCACATAATTGAATGGATAGCTATAGCATCTACATAGAGCTCTCGGTTATCTACTACAAAATGATGACCCAACAGAACATGGCAACTGAATGTAGGTAATTGTTTGCACAACCGTGCAAACAATTACCTGCATTCAGTTAAACATTCTTGGTCATAATTATGTCGTATTAATCATTGTTATTGCTGGAAAAGTTCGGAGAGAATTTAGATTTGTTCGTTACGGACCTGCGGTCATAATTTCGCTAAGTAATGTACCTTATAGCTCCAGCAGACAATGGATAACTATTTCGAATATTTGATTTACATTGACAGTTTAATAATAAGTTGTAGACTACAAAGTTTGAAAATGAAACATTGGACATCGAATTCTAGCATTCACAACTAAGGGCCTATTTCAAGATTTCCGAATAGCCACTACTCACCGAATAAATTTAAAAATGGAACAGAATTTATATGAAATTATCTGCCAAGTTAAATAGGAACTTAATCGTAGGTGGTGAAACAGGCCCTTAGGGCCTATTTCACGATGTCCGAATAGCCACTACTCACCGAATAAATTCAAAAATGGAACAGAATTTGTATGAAATGATGTGCCAAGTAAGTTAATAGGAACTTAATCGAAGGTGGTGAAACAGGCCTATAATAAAATAAGTTGGTATTCCTGCTTAGAAGCTACAAATACAAAATAAACTTACTGTCGAGCCATTTTGAATCATACTTCAGCGTTCTTTTGAAGTTATACTTCTTCTGTCCCGTCCGGAAATCATACAAATCGTTGCGAAATATAACAGGATCTGCTTTCGTAAACTCTGCGTTGGTTCCCGCGTAAAGTGTGGGAAGGCTGCCAGGGTTACCATCCGTCACCCAGACGGCTGTGCTGTTGTCTGCCGGGTCGTAAGGACACTTCGCCACCCCTAGCCCTACGCCCGGCACGTACTCATGTCGGGGCAAATGTGTGAGGTTCAGCTAAATGATACAATAAACAAGAAATTAGCTATAAATTGAGGAAGTAGTCGGTTTTAGCATATCTAATGTATTCAAAATCGATATGTGCTCAAAAAGCTCTCAAATATAAAACAAGGAAATCCATCATGTTCTCACACATTACAAATTCAGTTCCTAAACTCCCCGATCTTAGTTATAAACTGAGCCTTTTAGATAATATGGATGAAGACTTAATGACGGATTAAATGCGGTAACTTAGACTTCTCCGTTAACGGTAAAGATAAATGAGCATGAGAATAGATAGATCAATCTTACATTTCGGAGTAACTAGTTGGGGCTAGTAACTACTAACTACCCGACTGATCGAACTACTTAATGATGATCGAAGCTATTAACCGTTTTACGGGTTATCGTTAAGAGAATGTTGTGTTACTGATAGTCTTTAGAATTAAAGACTAAATTACTGACGGAATCTTTGTTAATCACAACTAAAACCTTTAATTACTAAAGTAATTAGGATTATCTTATCAACACTTTTATAAATTAGGGATGATAATCTCGACTCTTTGAATCCACTTAATTGTACCTATAGGGTGAAATTGAATTCATGGGCATTCTTATAAGGGTCATTGTACTCATAATTATGAACAACTTTTAATATGGAACCAAACATGAAATCGCGAAAAAAATCTGATGTTCCCTACATTTTGACAAGTTATGTGAACATAAATGTAGGGAACATCTGATTTCTTTTCGTGATTTCAGGTTTGGTCCATAGTAAAAGTTGTTCATAATGATGAGAACCATGCCCCTTTAAAAGGATGCCCATGAATTCAATTTCACCCTGTATATAAAATGAATGAAATAAATCTAAGAAGGGTACAAACAAAATAATTGTTTAACATTATAAAAATACAGCAACCATTTTAAAAACAGAGGCAAATTTTCTTAAATTAATATTATTTTATCTTGTTATAAAAGGCCGTAAATGTTTGATTTTTTTATAAAATTTAACATACAGCGATGTTTATTTAAAATATTAAAAAAATATATGTAGTTATATACTTACATAGACAACCCAATCCTTCGGACTGTGCGCATTAGTCCCACACACATACAGCCGCTCTCCGTCTCCTAAAGGCTGCAGCACACGGATGTGGTTCCTGCACTCGAAGGGCTCCGACTTGCCCTTGCTCACACACCTGGCCACGTTGCTCGCCTCCAACAGCAACGCGTCCCTCTGCAAAATATGCACGTGTCTAAGATAAATTGTGGCAAACACATGCTTCACGTTCGTGTGATGGTGAGAACATGAGTGTTTGCTAATTTAGTAATCGTGTTCAGTTAGCACATGTTGTGGTGTGTGTCGAAGATATCATTGTGGATTTTAAAATTTTGTTAGGTGTTTTGTGTTAATTGCAATATTAAACTGGGTACTTTAGCAATACAAATACAATTTCAACGTTGTAATAAAATTAAAACACAATATAAATGTCTCGACAGAAACGAAAACAATGTAAACTACATTATAGCTTTTCCCCGCCCCGTCGAGCAAGGATTCAGTAGTTGACGTGGAATACAGAAATAATCCAATTCCACATATTAAGCACATTTGGAATACTCGTCTGCTCTGATTCAACGCCCTGAAAATAGTCTAGAACTCTGTCTTTATACAGACTAGGAATAACGCTTTATTTTTATTTATGGGTAGATACCTAATACTCGTTCACGTACCTAAGTAGCGAATAAAACGCACACGTCCTCTTTTACAAAAGAATACAAGGGTTTAACGTCAAAAGAGTATGACACTTACGTGTGAAAATGTAGAAAAAGCTTATATGAAAGCAAGATGCATTAAAAATCCAGTGTAATGCCGTAAAAGTGTTCTTTAGTATTCAGCAACCGTAAGCAAGTGGTACATTTTACTTTATAAAGAAGCTTTACAACTTAGTTTTAGGGTGATATTTTTTGAGTGTTTGTGTTACTGTGATAGTCTGAATTGCAGTCAAAGGCGAAATGGGTCCCAAAGAAGATATTTTGACGCACTTCGGCTGCACGCAAAACTACAAATTTGCCTTATTATTTTTCATGATTATAAAAATTGAAGATTTTCTTTAGTAAATTATAAGGGCCAAAACATGACTGATACAATTTGGCTCGATACAAAAAACTCGCAGTTTCCCCAAAATTAGCATTTTTATGAGAAAAAACTGTTTTATTCTATTGTAATTAAAGCAATTTCAATAAAATTACGTCTACACATTCACCACTAAAGACATAAGGGGATTATGGGTTTATTTTAATGTAACCGAGCACATAGAATTTAAAAAATAGATATTTTTTAAATTCTACATGTTCCCGACCCCGTTACGATACCATTTCGCCTTAACTGAGCAAACCCGAGTTGCCCAAAATCTTGAATGCTTTTTTTTGGTAACCCGGGTTTTCTGTAGGTAAATCTGGAGAATTATTTATCGGTTGAAGCAACGTTAAGGTGGAAAATGTACCTACAAAATAATAAATGTTTTTATTACACTTACCTCGCAATGTGATTGACTAATATCAGTCATATTTAATCTGAATACACGATCCCTGTAACAAAGATGGCCACTTAAGTGAAATTGTTTATGGTAATAACCGTAATGCAGTAGTGAAGCACAAGATAATAATAGTTTCTTAGCTGCATTACGTATTCAAATAACAAAAGTAAGACAATCCACGTTGGAATTGAATGAGCTCGGTCCTAGTGGGCGGGTAGCATATACACAGACAACTTCCTTTTTTCTCGTTTTTTTTTTGCGTCCACTATCTGCTCAACGAATCGTATAAATTATGCAGAATTGTTAGCTGTTTAACATTAATGCTTTGTTAGTAAAATGGACGTCTAGTTTTAGTGCCATTTTAATCCAAGTCTTCCTGTACAAAGCAATTAATTTATTAACCCTTTGATTAAAGTTTATTACAAATGTAAGTTGTACCTTGTGGTGTTTCTTACATACGTCTTAATTTATAGCAACTAGTATTTGTTGCTTGTTAACAAAATAAATGGAACTTCACATCGTATTTGTTAAAGTTAGTGTGAGAATTTGAGAATGTATCGTAGTTGAGAGGCAAGATTTATAGATGTTCTTGTATTAGTACTTACGTGAATCGGTTACGAGTTTCGTAATATACAACATTATGTGTTAACGTTGGATATAAAATAATGTTAAGTAAGTATTACATTTTCTCAATCAAATCAATGTAAAAGTATCTATAAAATGAAACATTGGCGAATGAATAAAATACAGCCCTTGGCCAAATTGCTAAACTAAGTAGCACTAAAATTACTTATTTATAAACACAATAAAAGCAAAAAAAAAAGCCTTATATTATTGTTTCTCTGTCTTTTTTACAGTAGGTATAAATCACAATTTTTTAAATTTAAACTGGAATTGGAAAATCACTTATCTACTTAATACTTAATTCATTATTAAACCTACGCTTTGAAAATAACACATACGCTTTTACGTTATTCAAATCGTTAAAAAGAAAATAAAACACTTTTTGTCATGAATATTTCAAAGGGGGCCATTAAGCTATTAAATTAATAATTAATAATTCATTGTTTGCTGTAAATTGCACTTTACAAAACTTAACTACCTACACCATGTATAAAGTTAGCAAAATTCTCCGTAAAGTTAGCATTCAGATATTTTAAATACCATAATGTTAAAACTACACTCTAGTTGATGAGGTAAGCAAAAAGTTCACGCGTATCTATGGAAAGGAAATATGCATTGGACGAGGGAATTACATAAAAAAAATATCATAAATGTGCATTATTTTATTAGCGGCCACATTTGGATGAAGTAAAAAGCATTCCCGGGGGAAATGAGAAAGAATTGCGAAGTTTCGGACACGTGACGGATAGCTGTCAAAACAGAAGCGAACGGACAGACAGACAAACAAACATACATAAACGAGAAGAGCATCTACAGATCATTTCAGGCGGTAACGGAGTCTTAACGTGAATTAGTAATCGGTCGAACTCGCTTATTGATGCAGGGCATCCAGACCAACTTGAACTCCTGGATTAAACATTTAAAGATTCAGAAACAAGTCACGTCTAATAAGATTTCTTAATTATCACAACAAATTGCATTAAATTTTACCCCACCGGAACGGAATACGAAAAGTATCTTATGTCCTAACCCAGGTCATGGTCTATCCGTATGCCTTTCATCCAAATCCGATCATCCGTTACGGGAAAAGGTAATGGACAGAGATACTTTCGCATTTATAATATTAGTGTGAATGCTATGGTTGGAAATATGGATAGTATGGAAGTAAGTAAATTCGTGTTGTAATCCATAAGTATAGAAATGAAAATGTTGTTTACAAAACATTTTCATACCCATTGTAAAAACATTTAGATGCCCACGAAATTTTCATGTTCTAGCAAAAGCTAGAACATAAAATTTTTTTGCACACATATGAAAGTCACTCCTGCTGAAAACGGGAACAACAACGCCGCGTTGCCCTTAAGGTGATTGCGCTGTGTAGCCCGCGAAATTCATTTTTTTGTTTTTTTTTGCAATTTGCAGGTCCGTGTCAGGTTGTATCTTGATCAAAGTATGATACGCGGTAATAAAACACATGTATTTACATAATTTTAACCATAAAAATCATCAATCTGTCTAAGTTAGATTTCGTGCAGATTCGTCAAACGAACGAAATCTAACGAATCTGCAAACTGCAAAAAACCCAAAATAAATTGAATTTCGCGGGCTACCACTGCGCATCATCCTTAAAATCGCGTCATTTACACAACGCTACGAATCAAAGACACTGTTTAGTATTTTCAAATAATCTTTTTTTTATGTACCTACCTACTTAAATATAAAAAGTCGAGAAATTTTAGTGGTTCTTAAAGTGGCTCTCACAGTCGCCTGATACTAACCTGATTAAAGGGTTAGCATCAGGCGACTGTAAGGGCCAGTCAAAGAACCTCGATGATTTCCCAGCCAGTTTCTTTTTCGTGTTTTATTGTCTTGGAAAGGAACGGTTTCTTGATGATACTTCTATATTTAAGATCGACTTCCACTAACCATTTCCTAATAGTATATTGAGGCATTATATTAGTACCCTTTTTCATCAATAGACCTGGGAACTTAACGTACGTACGTATAACTTATAGGTAGATAACCGTGGTAAGTATCTGTTTTGAAGTTGTATGTTGCTTTTTTCATCAACGAAAAACATCCTACTCAATTTACCGGTTATAGACATTTTTAGTTTGCATATATCGATTTGTACCTATCATGCGATATTTTAGGCCCTTTTACTTAGATGCAAACACAAGAATACGCTGCACGTGGAGCGCCGCATCCGCGACACTCCAGAAAGAAGTGCTTTTTCTGAAAACCTACTGTCTAAATAAACAAACTATGATGTCACGATGCATTCTAGGCAAAGAGTCCCTCTAATACTTGCTAGTTGCTACAATAATTTATTTTTCGATATAATAATCGAAAATTACAATTATGCCGATTACGCTATTGTTGTGCACACTACCTACATGTTTGCCAATTAAAGGCTCCTATAAATCCTCCTACGACTCGCCGACTCGCAACGCGAATCGCACGTGACACAAGCTCGTCGCGCGACTCGCGGTGCCTTTGTGTCGCGTCGCGTATCGCGCCTGCTTGCAGCTGTTTGTACTTTTGACCGAGTGGACCGATTTTAATGAAAAAAATACTAAATGGTACCTGAAGATACGGACTATGACTATATTTTCCATCCCTTAAATCTCTTAAAAAGAGTACATACAAATTTCAATAGAAAATGTGAATTTTAAAATCATCCCCTATTTTACGCCCTCAGGGGATAATTTTACAGAAACACTGAAATACGTCATCACCACTTTAACGATTATTTTTCAAATAAATAATACTTAATAATAATAATAAAACCTTGCCTATGTGCTTCTCCAGAATGCCATCTATCTCCTTACCAAATTTTATCGAAATCCGATCAGTGGTTTAGGCGTGAAAAGATAACATACAGACAGAGTCACCTACTTTCGAACTTATAATATTAGTATATGATGTGGTGCAAGCGGCCCTTATAATATCTAATAGGTAGATAAATATATTAACAAAAATGAGTGCCACAACTTTAATGCACACACAAACGTCACGTGACGTAGATGAACGTACTGACAAGAAAAATGAGCCAGCAAGAACAAATAAAAGTTGACAGAAATTGGTGGATAATACGGTTTCATGTCTCAAGCCCATTTCCCTTGCCATCATTACAGTGACGGCGAGTGGTTGTGGCAATAGCACTAATCAGGCACAATTGTAACCTCGTATTTATATTGTGCTTTCTGATAACATTTTCAGTGTATTTTTAGGAATAATTAGTAGTGAAACAACATAATATGCAAGGTATTTTTGGTAACTGCGAGTAATTATACACACAGGTATTGTAGGTTTCGAATTAATTGGTTTAAAGGTAGCATGATTTCAGATTGAAATCTTTTAATCCTCGTTCATAAGATTTCTGTTTAATTCTAGGTCCTGTTAGGCACCTCTAAAATAGGTTTTCTTGATTCAGAGTTGGTATCAATGTATACAGACAAGACAAGGCCACATTAAGTTTTATACTACTTTTCCTTCATTTTACTTATCTTATGTTGGTTGTATTTATTTATTTTATTTTGTAAAATAAAGCAAAACTTCACACACCGAGCTCGCAGCTTACATTTCTCATTTATGTATATTACAGCCACGTTCAGAAGTTATGTTATAAAATTGCATTGTAGTGTAGCATATTACTTACATAGCACCAACGTAAAGTGTATTTCTCTCCTCATTCAAATACAAAGTGCGGTAGAAGAGACTGCCGCATGAGAATTCTCTTATATGATCTGAAACAAAGAAAAGCATATTTAGTACAATGCGGCATTTCTCTTGATAATCTTACACTTTTGTGACAAAAGACTTTATTCGCGTTAAAAATTGATTAGACGTTATTTTTTACGTTGTCTCTAGTTTACAAAACTAAAATAATTTCGTGACTTCGTTTAAAATTATAATACTTAGTACTTAAATCAAACGTATTTTTTTGGTAGGTATTTTTTCATAAATAGTGATTTACGAACAACAGACAGAAATCCATAAAACTTTTAAAGCCGATTCATTGCTGGTTTATGCAATGGATTTTTAAGTATTCTATCATTTGCATAAGAATTGGCTATTGAAATATAATAACAGTATTTCATATAGACAAACTGTGCAGTAATAATGTGTATCTATACGATAATATTATAATATAATAAATCTGAAGTGTTTTTTTTTATTTGAACGCGCTAGTCTCTTGAAGTACTTACCAGTGGATTTGAAAAATTATATTTGCATTTGATAGCCTAATTATTGAGGATTGTTATTTAACATCACGCTGATAATAAAAATGTGTCTGGTATTTTAGTAAGTATATTGTGTATTTTAAAACTTCTAGCTAGTGATAACATAAAATGTGTGTTAACGAGAGATTTGATTTTTAAGTGAACGTTGACTTGTAAACAAACATACTTATTGTTTACAAGTCAACGTTCACTTAAAGGCAATTAAAACACATAAAAGCGTTACTTATAAAAATATAAAAGTAACCCTAGTGTGTCGTGACATTATTAGGAAGTAATAAATTCGGAACCATTGGTGTTTGTTTACATCGGTTTACATTATGATAAATTCTAAATGACCGGAAGCTATGCGTCAATTAAATAAGTATTCTGATATTTACAACAAATTGGTACCTACAACAACCCACAATCATGGTTCTCAGTTCAAAACTGACAGATTTAATACTTTCTGAATTCAAAAAATCTAGTTTCAAATCGTGATGGAAACGTTTTCGAATACATTTAAATAATATTCCTAACTACAAAACAATGTATTCCGTATGCAATTTGAGAAGGTAGGTACGAGTAAGTAATTATAAGTGAGGGTAAGAAGGCCGTGATTATTGGCAGGTGGTGGTACCGGCGCGCACGCAAGCTCACGTGACAGAGCGCCCGCTCCATCGTCACGTTTACAACGACCTCTACTTAACTATAATTAAACTTTAAGGTACATAGGTGTATACAGAATACTGTCTGTAATATGTAAGTGAATTTACATTACATTTTATTATACCGCAAAGTATTCACATATTATTTTGGTCGTCGTGCCTCTCCACATTTACTTGGAAGTACTTGGTGGCTATAAAGTCCAAAGATCAGCTCAAACTTGGCACTGACCATGATCAATAATTAGGTATGTTAATCCTAAGCCAATGGCTCATGAAGTACTTGTTCAGCAGCGGTTTTGTGTTTAGACAAGACTTGGCGACCTCTCATTTCCTTGTTGTGGTTGTAGAAAGGAAGAAAGAGATTATATTGAGACTGAAATTCCGTCAGTCAGCATCCTCCTGTTCGTTTAAAATAATTCGATAACCATTATTATACAGGGTGAGTAAGTAATAGATCATATCTAACGGGTAGCTAGCTCACCTGATTTCCAAACACTAATTTGAATACTTAAAAAAAACACTCTGGTATATTTTTTTTATTAAAGACATTTTTTTTCGAATTTTAATGCAGAATTCATGCTGTCGCTGCAAATGATAACATTTTTAGTTACCTAAGATTTTTGTTAAACGTTTCTGAACAGCTTATTAATGTAATAAGATACCATATTTGTAAATAAAGTTTTATTTGCCTTATAAAAAAAATCAGCAATGAAAAGATTTTTATTTACGATGAAAAGACTAAAATTTAACAAAAATAAAATAATATTCAAATTATTTGTTGGAAATCAGGTGAGCTACCCGTTACGTTTGATCCATTATTAAAGGGACACCCTGGACAAGTATCATTACTCTAACCCGCACTGGATTACTGCCCACTACCTGCATGGAAGTGGGAACATTAAAGGCTAATCACGCTTGTATCACGCAATTGGCAAAATCCCTTATCAGTCGTTCACAGTCGTCATTGAATTTACCATTTTCAGTAATGGAAGTTTATCAGCTGATAAGACTTGTTATCAGGTCATCGATCCGCTGCCACTGCTCTGAAATTGATCCTTGTTTAGGTCTGCGATCTAATTTAGTTTTGGCAAATGTGGCGCCCAGAACAAATATTAAGCTTTATAATTTACTAGCTGTGTCACGCGGTTACACCTGGCGTAGATCGGGACAAAAAGTAGCCTATGTGTTAATCCAGGGTATAAGCTATCTACATACCAAATTTCATCCAAATCGGTCCAGCCGTTTGAGCGTGAAGAAGTAACAAACATACAAACAAACACAAACTTTCGCCTTTATAATATTAGTATTAGTGTTTGTGGGTGTATGTGTGTGTGTTGGGGTGTGAGTGTGTGTGTTGGGGTGTATTAGTAATAAGACCGTAGGTGACTGCCTCGTTGGTCTAGTGGTTGCAACCGTTACTGCTGAGCATGAGGTCCTGGGTTCGATTCCCGGGTCGGGCAAAGTTTTATTGGGTTTTTCCATTTGGAATTTTTAGTAGTAGTCCAGAGGCTTGATTTAAGCCCGGTTAATGGCAATAGGTTCGCCCCCTATTACAGTAACTGTCGAAATGTGGGTGTAAGTACTAAAAGGTTCACCTGAAAACAAAGCGTGACGCTATATTATGAAATTATTGTTTTTATAAAGTTACAATCGATAAATCAATTAGAATTTATACAAGAAGGAATAAATATAATACAAGAATCACATCAAATCCTAATTTCACACTCAATTTGCAGGGTCGATGTTCGTCGAATCAAAGTTAAGTAAGTGTTGACGGCTATTTCCTCCATCAAAAGGCTTATAGTCCGATCCTCCCTCAATTACTTATTCGTCCTGCTAGTTGATTATAAAGGAGGCGTATGCCGCCTACCTAAAGAATCGGTGAAACCGGGTACGGACAAATTACGGACGCGGCTCTGGGGCCCTACTCCCTAAGTCCATCCGTCCATCCGTCCGTCCGTTCATCCGTCCGTCTGACATAAAGATCCATCAAAACAAGTGTAAAAGTTAAATTATTCGGACGGGCAAAAACACATTGGAATTAGGGACAACTGTGAAATTGTGTTGTCATTCATACTTCGTTTGGACGCCGAACCAATCATCTATCCGTAAGTGATACGGAGTAGGAAACGCCTGTGACGAAGGCCGAAACTACGGACTTCGTGCTTAGGGAGTAGACCCCCTGGACACGGACAGCTTGCGGACAGAAGTCGTTGAAACCAACGCGGACAGCCTACAGAAAAGTGCGTCTACTACGCGCTGAACGTAGGCGTTGACGTAGCGTAGAACCTGACATACGTCGCGACGTCGCGTAGGCGTATCGGAACTACGCTGCGTGGATGCGACAATTGGGCAGCGTCTTCGCTGTGTATACGTTCCACGATCTCTTACACTACTGGACTAATGCAGGATTTGGATAGCCAAGTGGTCGGTTATAAATTCCATCGTGAACAAATGAAGGCTAATTACCACATTGTGATGATTTGCTCAGTCAATCACGTGATAAGCATGGATATGTTGACACCACCGGACACCGCGCCAATTACAGCACTAATGAACTCATTGTTTGCTCGTCTAATGAACCGTATGCTCCGCCATTGCAGTGTGCAAACACATGATCTTCTTATAATTAAGTTTTATCGGGAACCGTGTATGCAGAGCTTAACGCCCTTAACCTTCAGAGTTTCCTTACACGGTATCGGCGGGAGTACAAGGGATTTATTTTGTAAACGTATTTTGCCTGGAAGAAAAAGCAATTTCCTTAGGTATTATAAATAGGGACTTGAACCTTAAATAAATTTTATCAAAATATAATTATATTTTGAAATAGTAGATCAGTAAACGTAAACATTTGTATACCTGACGATGATGACAAATTATATAATTTTAATCAGGTAAGTACCTACACTGTGAACTGCTTGTTTGTGGCTAAGTAATTAATAGCCGCTCGGGTCGATCGATCAGGTTAAGCTACGCTTGCCGTGGTTGGTCCGTGGATGGGTGACAATCTTTACATACCAAGACCCCTCCGTGCCTCGAAATTCGGAAAGCATGATAAGCCGCTGGTCCCGGCTGTCATTCGTGGATTTTTGACAGTCGTTAAATCGCCAGAAGCCCGAAAGTCTGACAATCAGTTTTACCAAGGGGGGGCGGGGGGGTATTACCCAGTAACTGAATTGTGGAAGTCAAATAGGCATTCGCTCCTTGTAAAATTCTTTTATTCAGCTGCATCTGGTTACAATGAAAGCCGAGCCCAACATATTTGGAAAAAGGCTAGGCAGATAATGAATCAGGTACCTACCGAATAATTTACAAGCATCAAACTCTCTCACACTTGATCCCACCCTAAAATATCCATAACAAGTGACGTAATAATGTTAATAAATTAATTTACAGCAAATAGGCAATACGGGTGAGTGCGGTTAAAATGTAAATCCATAATAACGAGGTGAGGTATCGCACGACGGCAGCAATGACGACCGCATTATGCTGATACCATCGCATCGGAGGGTTAAATACCGCAACAAGTAAACGGGCGGACGACTGTTTGCTGAAACGTGACTGGTTAACAACTCGTGTTCCTGCTGAAATTCGTGCTGTTGTTTTTAGGTTGAAATGTTGTTTCAATAATTGACGGTGTTGACGGTGTTGTTGCATATAACGGGATCAATCAATCTGCCTAGCCTTTTCCCAACATGTTGGAGTCGGCTTCCATTCTAACCGAATGCAGCTGAGTATCAGTATTTTACATGGAGCAACTGCATAACTGACCTCCACAATCTAGTTACCAACTGAAATACTGACACAATACAACAACGTTTATCTTCAGAAAAATCGAAATATAGGTAGCGTATAAAATGTGACTTTCATAGTCACATTTTATTCGCTATACTTCATTCAGTTTTTTTTTTCAATAGAAATTGATTTAAATTCCTACCTAAATTATAAAGCACGGTCACTGTCGGACTGCATAGAAAAGAAAGAGAAGCGCGATGACACAACGCTTGCAAAATATGAAGTAATTATCGATTTACAAAAAATCTAGGGATTGGACTAAAAAAGTAATCATATGAAATCATTTCTTATTATTTTGTAAAGGACTGTATAAATTTATGAACACTTTTAATGAAAGCTGTAGGAGTAATATGGTAAAAACTCGAAAAAGTTGACAGAAATAGACCTGGGTTTAGCGTTTTTTTTCTTTAGTTCTACAAACTAAAATAGATTTCAGGACACATGAAATCACTTCTTATGTATTCTAGATTATTGTGTATTTTTTCTATCAAAAAATTGCTATTGTTACTGTAAAAAATGGAAACAAAGTTACTTATTTTCGCCGTATTTTAAGGAGGACAAGCCTGAAGCACTAATTCCGTCACTCCATTATTAGACCAGTCACATTTAATTCGACAAAGTTCGGTTTTTCCGAAAATAAAACTTTTATAGATAGAACCTTTTAACGTTGTCTTACTGTACCTAAGTGTCTAAAAACTGTCAATTTAATGTCCAATGACAATAATTTGGGTAGCAATATACCCAAATGAATACAGCTACCATTAACTGATATCCTCTAGTCTACCTTACTCAACTCCCACGCATAAAAGGATAGACTGTTCTATTTTCAGCCAAAGTACCTACTTAGTCACGGGAAAAGTAATACAGGTATATCTACAAATGCTCTCATAAGCCAAGCCTTTATATAGTCGATGCAGTGTTTCTATTTACCTAGGTACTGATTATAGTGGGCGTAAGATTGAAACTTAGAAAGCAATTCGTGGGCAGTGAAAGAGCAACTGTCAGTAACTGAGTTGGATTATAATAATATTCCCTTTTAATGTAACCGGTAGGTACTCTATTCAAAGCTTATCGAAAACGTTCGTAAGCTTATGAGTCGTATAGAGACAAAAGGATATTTAAATTATTATTTTTAGGGTTCCGTACCTCAAAAGGAAAAAAACGGAACCCTTATAGGATCACTTCGTTGTCCGTCGGTCTGTCTGTATGTCTGTCAAGATCCTCTTTGTAAGGAACGCGTGGAGGTATCAAGTTGAAATTAATACCAAATACAAATCAATCAATCAATCTGGTCTATAGTCAAGTTTCTTAGTCATAAAATCAAGCTTCTAAGTCAACGCTATAAAAAAATATGGCCACCTAAGCGACATATTTTGATACTCGCAAGTAAATCAAAACCTATAGGGTACTTCCCGTTGACCTAGAATCATGAAATTTGGCAAGAAGCAAGGTCTCACAACACAAGTAGAGGAAAATTTAAAAAAATTGATATTTTGGAATATTATCATATAAACATTTTTTTTTGGGATTACAATGTTAAGTTTGTTTTTGGGATAAATTCTTTTGAACTACGGAACCCTTCATTGTGCGTGGTCCGACACGCACTAGGCCGGTTTTTTTATTATTATTTACTAGCTTTTGCCCGCGAGGATGTCGGAAAATATCCCACGGGAACATACTACACGGGAAATCCTTCCTTATTCCTTATGTCTTTTGTTATAAAATAAAGGGCCCCTTTTTGTAAAATTTCAGCTTTTGGGCTGAGCGTTTATGAGTCAGTTAGTCACTCAGGATTTCTCTATTTATTTTTAAAGATTTAATTAAACTTAATTCGCTCTAAATTACAATCGACAAAATAATACATTGGTACCTACTAATAATTAGGTTTGTCTACTTGCAATGATTAATTCTGCAGACTGAAATGACCACGAAATAATTAATTTCTTCACGGATAATATTCTTATTAAGTTGTTAACAACTTAGCATGACTCCGTAAATTAGCATAAACAAGCAAAACGTTTTAAAATAAGAAAATGAACTTAATATGTTGTTGCAGACCGCAGCAGCTGTGCTGGAATATGTTTCCTTTTTTATTCCGACACAATTGTAACGGGTGTGCACCGGCCCTACATTCACGTCAGTGTATTAATATCCTTGCATGTATTCGAAAATGAGAGAATTAGCGCTTTAAGCGTATTATGCATGCGTGCTGGCATTAAACTAAATAGCTTTTGCCCGCAGCGTCACTACCCGTTGTTTGGCTATATTTTAAGTGCCAGTAAATATGCTCTTCTATTTCTATTTATTTCCGGATATTAAAAGAAAAATATTGGAACAATAAGTTTTAAAATAATATTCAGTAAAGTTTCGGAAACATGAAAGCGTATAATAATACTCTTTTTTGAGAAAAAGGTGCCTTGTAAGCATGTTCGAAGCTTCAAAACAACCAACAAAGAAGAATGCAGAGCAAATATCAGAAAATCTAGTCGGAATGTTGGAAGAGTCATGATGCTACCTCCTTCCACAAACTTCGTTAAAGGTGTCATTAAGAATTTTAAAAAACATTTTGCTCTTAAAAAAGCAATGGTATTTATCAATGAATATTTAAACGTATACGTACGCAGCAAAAATTTACATAGGTAATAAAACAGTCCCATAACTCCTGGTTAACGTCCCAGTACACGAAACCCGAAAGTAAATCAGACACCAGCAGTTCAAATAAAGTCTACGTATTTACAAAGAGCTCACACGAATGTCGGCGACTTGCAGAGAGAGTTGTCTGTGTACTTAAAAAGAACAATTCTCTAGTAAACGTTTTACTAAGCGTCTGGTATAGTGTCCCCTATCATTGTTTAAAGTTTTAAACTCGAAGGTAATGCGCGTCAGGCGCAGAGCGCAGGTGGTTATGTTTGCGGTGGGAGTCAGTGCGGTTCTCACTTCTCTACTTATTCCGCTGCTTGTGATTTCAATGGTTAGGGATGTGTTGCATTCTTTTTGCGTGTTTCAGTTGCGCGTTCGTCCGGTCGGAGATGCGGTTCGAGATAACGGCAGTCTTCGTAAATCTACGCTGTCCGAGTGGCCGCTGTGTAGCCGTGTTTGGCTCTCTACTCCACATTGATATCTAAAAGAAAATACTCTAGAGAAACCGCACTGACGTGTTTTGCTAAAACACTGTGATTTATTTTCGTCTTACAATTTTTAAGTTACTTAGATTTTTCAGAAATGTATTAAACCTTACCTGCCTAATACGACTTTTGGGAAATAATGTCTTATCTCAAACAGTCATGCTTATAATCTGTAGCTAGGTATAAAACTTTCTATGCGTATCTCCGAAACTGGGCCACAATCCTCAAAGGATTGGTATGAAAATTGGCACATTTATAGCTACGGTCTAAATCTCAGTTACATTTGGAGACGGGTAAAATCCTAAGGGTATGTTGATGGGACGTATGGTTTTAAAGTAGCTCCGGCTTAAAAATAAATTGTACGTAATAGTAGGACTGTACGTTCAAAGAAATTTGGCAAATATTTTACAAATGATTAAGTATAGTTTTAAATACAACATCACAAACTAAGACCCTTTGTACACGGCACAGTTTCTTTCTTTCTTTTCGGCGTATAAAACAAACCGCTCCGTTGGAAAAACGTGTCTGTCAAGAAGCTTACATAGTGATCCATACAACACTGACGACCGTGCTTACACACGGCGAATAAACTGTACTTTTTCACGCCAAGAAAAACGTGTATGAAGAGCCCTAAACAAAGTAAAAAATCCTGAACCAAAGTAATCAGCATTCAAATTAATTCCAACAAAAACAATGTAATGAGAAAACATTACTGCGCATTCGATTCAATGTTTCAATTGAGTATTTTACATAAAGGGGAGAAGCAAAAAATACAGATATATGGCGCCAGAAGTGTCGAGCGGACGCCCGGGGCGCTCATTAAGGCTGGGAGAGGCGCCCGCGCCCAAGCACGTGTTGTTTTTACACGGATTTCGCTGTTACAATTACCACGGTAAGGTGACGATGCTTCGCTTAATTCAGTTACAAATGTTCATGTCTCAGTACATTATGCTGCACAACAAAGGCTTGTTGTTTTAGGCGTAGTAAAACAGCAGTAACTCATTGTACGGGTTTAGTTCTGCGCCACATTACAACTTCGCCTCTTATGTGCCAGGTGAGTGGCAGCTACCATTTACTATTAGATGAGCCGTGGACTTATTTGGGAACTTGTCATATAAAAGCCTTCAGGCTGTTTTATAGTGCCAGAAATTATCTATATCTATGTAACGTACACATTATCTTCTTTTCATACTTTTTTATCTCTTACATCTCCGCAGGGTTGAATAATATTTGTACCTTTATGCTAAAAAAAAGTTTATTTAAATTAACATGAATGTGTAAGCTTTCCCTTAAGCCCCGAAAGTAATAATTGGGTCACCAATGGAATTTACACCCAAACGAAATCGGAATACTACGCACGACCAGTTTCTTTACCCAGATAGGAGCTAACAATAGGCCTGGAAAGTTTAGGGACAACAAAAAGATGGAATACAACGAGTATTCATTTATCTCATTCCACTTTACAAACATTCCACGACACGTTCTCATTCCCACTGCATGTAATGTAGTAGGTACGTTCACTACTAACTAGCTAGCTAGATAATGGCATAGAAAAATCTAATTAAGGTTAGCACAAGTATGTCGGGTGCCCGATAACAAGGATCGTAACCGCAAGTCACCACAACTAGCGACGTGCACTTTATCTATTAAGAAGATGTCTGTGCCTTTCAACTAATAGAATTTTTAATCAAGTTGGTTGCGGCGCCGCCTCGGCACAAGTCGCCAGATTAATGTAATTCGACGACGCCATCACAAAGGCAAATTGTAATCCTCCCTCTTTTCATTGTATATTCCCTTAACGTGGCACTCACACAGTGTGTCGTATTTTTACTTTATTCGACAGGACCATGAATTATGTAGATACACATGCCACTGCAGTGTTATTTTACTATCGTGAAAGGAACAAGTGTTTTGTTAACAAACGTACAATTGCAACAAAGGTATGATTTGCATAACGTCATCTCCAATGCGGCCTTTGACTCGGTGTCGGATGGATGTCGCCGGCCCGGGCGGGCTGCAGGCGCAGTATTCAGAACGCCCCTTAAATCGGCCGATTGCGGCACAGTCGTTAGGAAGGCCAAAGTGTCGGGACAATTAAGTTGAAGCGGCGATTGCGAACGGTGCCAAAGCGGATGTAGGTCAGTGAGTGCGGAGTGGACCCGTACCACTAAGGTGACAGCGGATTCAACTACGCCATGTCATGACCTCCACAATCCTGCCCGCTTTGGCAACGCACCTCGCGCCCCAAATACTAAACTTTTGTTATTGTTACATTGTCATCCCCATTTCTACATATGCAATGAAACGACCCTTGAACTTGCAGTTAATAGTCTTTGCAATATAATACGACACAGCACCCTCCCCATCTGAGCTGATCTACATTATTTTCGACATAAAATCTTATCTTTGAACTTCTTAAAGATGCATTCTACGGAAGAAGCCGGCCATCTATCTAAACAAGAAGGGGAGATAAGGAGGTTTAGTGCACTCATATATACAGCGTGGCCCCTGATGCAAGATTTCCAAGACTTTGAGTCTGTCGTTATGTCGAAGCCCTCCATCCGAGCTCTTTATGTGCATCATATTATAGGTTTACTGACTACTTAATCCGATAAGAAAGATACACTACCCGTCACAATACTTGAAAAGAATATTTTCACGATGATTTTATAATTAGAATTACATATAATGTTCGTTACAATCTTGAATTCGATTGACATATCGGAAAAAATTATAGATTGAAAATATCAATCCAGTGGTATTTTTGAAATGAAAAACTAAAGTTGTCAGGATTAAGATAGTGCCTCATGAATAGCAAATTAGCAATTGAGTTTCCCCTTATCACATGGAGATTAAATATCGTAACCAGCGATATGTGAGACAGAACACCTGCCTAATCCCTTGGGATCAGAAGCGATTACGTTGTGTAACTAAATAAATTACTTAATTAATTCAATCTCGTATAACACTTACGCCGCGTGGTCTCTATTAATTTAAACACAGCATTATCTATGTAACACCCAGTTTATGCCTCCAAGCTCGTGTAGCAGTACCAAGTAATTCTTTGTAGCTTCTGCCACGAATCCTAACATGTTTACTAGCGAGCAAACATTATAACCGAACTAGTTCGCCGTGTGATACCACTAAAAGCTCCCGACCGATGTGACCCTTTTCGAGCAAAATTATTGTACTTCAGAATGGAGCTACAAAGAATGTTTAAAATAGGTACACGAAAGCAAACAAGATTTTTCTCGCTATTTAGAATGCCTCTTTTGGATAGTGTAAAATATGAGTGCGGCCGCCGTGAAATGAGCTTTGGGCTCCTGTCAGCGCGCGACGCCGGCTGCCGTCTGAATTTTGTACAAAGCAATTTTCGTCAACTCGGGAAAACATCGAATTAATCCACTAAAGATAATGAGGACGGAGGCGAGTGTTATTCCCTCATTAATGGCGTTGATTGGCGTAAAAAACATACGCATTCATATTACTGTCAGTTTATTTAATTTATCGATAACTGATTTGCTCATTCGTTATTTCAACGCTGTTTCCCGGAAAAGTCAGTAAAATTACAGCGTGACGGACGTGGGATATTTTGGCATTATCCACAGTAATAACATTGCAGGCACGTGAAAAAATAACACTGAAAATATCGTAAAATACATTCATCATTTTATTTCGCGAGTGTCCTGTCAACACTTTTATTCCCATCAAAATGCAATTTAAAACAAAGACTTTTTTAAAACTGGTATAAAGGCTTGAAAATTTTTGACCAGACAAAGACCTAAATCCAAAACTGAAAATGTAAAATATCAAAATAAAAGGCTATACAATTCACCTTGCATAATTTTTTTTACTGTGTATTTTGTTTGAAACATTTTTAACGCGAGAAACGAGATATTTTTTAGTTATAGGTAACGAGTTTTTCCCATTTTCCAAGAGAAAGTTAACTGCTTGGAACTCGACAGTGATATGACACAACAAGAGGTTCCATGAAAAACTGACTGTCTACGTGTCTAGTTGAATGATGGATTCATTTACACTAGCATAGGATCGGAAATAGTAACTTGAAAAATTAAAAACCATAGGTAAGTACTTTTCTTTTGGAATTTACTTCACGCAAAGATGCCGTAAACAGCCGGCCTATTCTGTAAAAATCTCACCGTGAAAACTTGGGTGAAGTGAGCTTAAAATGAACTGTCATTCCATCTGATGCTAGAAACTGTTACTAATGACAGCTCACTTCGCTCACTGTGCGAGTGCGAATGTTGTATTCGCTCGATCATTCAAAACTGGTTGATACAATTCATGTGCGAGACAATCATTCGCTTGCAAACTTATTTCAGTGCTTCTTGGAACGTCCTCACCAAAATCTTCGTGCATGCGTGCGAGCTATGTATTGCTTAGGATGTATGTACAGTAAAGGTGCTAACCTTTACTGTTTTTAAAGTCATTTCAAACTCATGGGGGTAGGCAAAAACTACAGAACGCCACCCACCGGCTAATACGATCCTTACATACTAAAATCCTTACATAAAATCGTTTAGGTATAATAAAAAACGAAACCTTAACTCAAGATGTTTATGAAATTTTCCCAATACCAGAAAATGGTTTATTGTGACTCTATACCTACACCTAAACCCCAAAATTATCAAAACGTCCAAGTGTAGTTCGGAGGGGAATTAAATATGGCATGTGCGGATGCGGGCGACGACACGTGGTTAGCGAAGCGTGTCACTGATAGCTCCAGTCCCCTGTGCCCCGGCCGCGTCACGCTCGCGTTGCTTTCGTGCCAACAAACACCGAGGACCGCACGGAGAGAGCTAAACAAGGAAGAATAGGGATGATGACTAAACATTTTTTTATCAAACTCAAACTCGAAGCATTTATTTCAATTAACCAATTACAGGCACAGGTCAGTTAGTCAGAAAGTTGAAGCTAGATGCACATTCCAAAACGTAGATGTCTATGGAGAAGAACGGGCAAGAAACTCCACGGACATTTTTTTTATCTTTGTCATCAAATATAATACCATAAAACTATTTTTCAATATTTGAACTCTCGATTCCCGAATTAGATGAAAAAACAAAAACAGTTGATTCGACTGTTAGAGAGATGGTTGTACGGTGTATACCATACATTATCTAAGGTCTCCTACTCGTCGCAGTAGACATTTACGAAATAATATCTTTAAAAAAAACCGGTCAAGGGCGAGTCGGACTCGCGCACCGAGGGTTCACCGTTCCGATTTCTGAAAAAGTGTGCTATTTAGTGACATCGTTTTATTTTTCCTGTAATCTTTACATAAACTTCTATCACATAGAATAATTTCAGATTTTGCTCTTTGCAAACTTCGGAGATAAGGGGGGGACGGTATTTTTTTTTTAATTTTTCATCAAAACGCGAAAACTGTGCGGCCTAAAAAAAATTAAAAAATGTTTTAGAATGTGCAAACAGCGTTCTTTCATATGATACCCAACATGCCCTTGTAGATCCACTTTGAATTTTTAAGACCCCCTTTCAGTCTCTGTTGCAAAAAAAATACATATATTTTTATTTCTTTCTTATTTGCAAAATAGTTGGGTAAACATCATCTAAAACTTTTCCAAATTTTAAGTTGATAGCATTAGTAGTTCTTGAGATATCCAGCTGTGACAGACAGACAGACAGACTGAGTCACACCATAAGGGTTCCTTTTTTACCATTTTGGTACGGAACCCTAATAAAAGGGACATCAAAAATCACGCTGACTCATAACAATACCATTCGTTAATGATCATTACTAAGTCCCCCGTCTAGTTGTGTTCCCCTGGGGGAAGGGTGATGACACTGGGATTAAAGGTCGATAAGAATTCATTAAGTGGTGGGCAGACAACTTCTTTTAAATTACTTGGTAACTTTTTTTTTTGTTGCCTCCTTGGACTGCCTCATTGGTGGTGGACTCCAATGGTCGCTGCTGAGGGCGAGGTCATGGATGTGATACCCGGGTGGCGGGGAGGGGGTGTTTTGGGTTCTTCCAGTAGTAAATTTTCTTAGCGGCCCGGATTCTGAATTTGTGCCAGGTTTGTGCCAATACACTCGCCTCCATCGCGAAATAGGGACAATTAACTCACCTTTGCCTGCATCTTCGGGAAACATTGGCGTGATATTACCTATGTATATTTTCTTGTTTATCCATCTATACTAATATTATAAAGAGGTAAAGTTTGTTGGAAAGTCTATATGTAGGGTGTAATCTTAGGTACTACTCATCCGATCCCGAAAATTCGTTCACTAATGGGAAGCTATAGTATTGTCGAATGCCGAGTGTCATAGAAGAAATTTTCCGCGAACAAAGTCACGGGCAGAAGTTACTTTAAAATAAATATATTAAAACACGATACGCAAAATAAATACGTTTTGTACATTTCACTTGTCTACAATATCTTTTTCATTTCCGTCGTATGTCTAAATAACAGAAGTGTTGAGGCAAAGCGGGAACAATGAGCCGCCAAGCGGATGCGTAGCACGCGTCCCACACGTATGTATGTAATTTAATTCAACTCATTCAAAAGCGCACACGTACTATATGCAGCCTACAATCAGCGACTGCTACGTGCGTAGCAAGGTCTACGCTTTTCGTAGCGATCGTTGACTTTAGTTAGGCGTCCAATAGCAGCTAGGGGAAAATAAAATACACGTATTATTTAAATTACTTTTAGTACTTAAAAAAAAACTATTATTAAAATCAATTAAAACGGACTGCTACGTGCGTAGCAAAAGGTCTACGCTTTTCGTAGCGATTATTGACTTTTAGTTAGTGTCATTTGCACTGACTTTGAGTTTTTCAAAATTGTGCTCATATTTCTTTCTATATTATTTAATGTTTGTATCCACTATCAGGTAGTGGTATCTTCTCTTTATCGTTATATTACTTTGCCTGGGATGGGATGGAATGAGATGATAATAACTTCACTGACTGGGTAACAACGTTCGTGTTTTTTTTTAGAGTTATTTAACCGATGCTGTAGCCCAAATATTTTTTTCTTTATTAGGAAGAATTACTTTATAGTGCAGTTTTGCATTAGAAGAAGTGCATCGGTGCTTTGTAGTTGTACAAGGTGGCTTTTACTTCACATAATCCAGAACATTACAACCCAGCACGTTAAACATGACATTTTTGTCACGATTTGTCACTAATTGCAACTCTAGTTAGCGCGTTAAAGATCATAACTACGATCATTAAAACTTTTACCTTGGGTTCTGTGAACCTAATCTCAAGAATTGCTATTAACTGAATCTTTTCCACTTTGCTCGTCCTTCTGCAAACTACGCTTAATCGTATCAATATTTTTTACAGGCGCTTGGCCAATTTCATATCTCAGTACATTCAGCAAATATACGTACACCCACAGTAAAATTCAAGTAACACAGTCTGATACACGCAGGGCTACACAAATTACTTCAATAAGCACGCATGATGGAGGACGAGGTTCCCACGAAATGGCGAAATTCCATCCGCCGTGGATGCGCCACTGAATACAAATTCACATGTACTCCAATTATAGGAAAACGATTTGGTACGAATATTCTTGGCAGACTTGCAAATTTCGTCTCGAATCAGCAAAATATACTTATTTTGTTGGGAGTTAGAATGGTCCCGTCATGAATTCGTGACTTTCCTTTTCTGGATGAGCCAAACTGGCCTCCCGAGGGACCGAGATGGTAGATCTGTTACGTCGCCACTGACGAAAATTGATTGATATTACTGACCACTTTTGTGGTGACTTCAGTGAACTGTCAACTATTATTATCATCCTCCGTGGACTTACTAAAGTATTTAATAACTACGAGTTTATAATACTGTACGAAGTTTTTATTTACCTTCCCACGTCAAGTTTCTCAATACTTATTTATAAATATTTTTAAATTACAATAGATACAATAACGTGTGTTAATTAACTACATCCCCTACAATTTACCGTTATTTTAAAGTTAACTATGTTAATTAAACAAATGCGTCCTATTCAAACCTTTCCTAATTAAAATTAAATCATAATAATTATCCATGTTATTCGTGATATTAACAAATTATATTACTTCCTTGCAGTAGGTCACACAAGTCAGCTACAATGGATGTCACGTTCACAGGACACGTACGATAGACGGACACAAAACGAGTTGTAATTTTAATTAAAATGTCACAACTTTTGAACCCATAATACAATTAGATACTTTAGCATAAAGTTAACATAATACGTTCTAATTCAAAGCGCGGCGGATTTCAAATTTCCACCTTTATTTAAGAAATGAATTTAATATTTCATTTACATGAGCACTTTGTTGAATAATTTCGAGTTTAACTTGAAAGTTCGTACCTGTATTTCAGTTTTATCCGTAAAGAACAAGATTTTGGTAAGTGAAACATTAAGGTCAGGATTTCAGACTCCCACGCCTGTCTACGAGCATATTGTTAATCTTAGAATAAGTTGTCTGTATACTGCGCGGAGTTTGAACAAGTTTAGTCACGGAAATGAATTTGAAGTAGAATAAAGACGATCGTATTGTAGAGCTATTTCGGGACCGAAGTTAATGTTCGTGACATTGTATTTCATTTTCTAAAGGCCCGTTGATACAGAATATCTATAAAGTTTGAAATTAACCAAATATAGATACCTATATCTATAACCTCAATGTTTATGAAGCGAGTTTTATATAGGTACTGGCAGCACTTTACACATAAGTACCTAAACCTGTAGGTACCTCAAGTTACAGATACCTATGAAAAACTACGCATGGCGTTGTACATCACAACTGAATTTGCCATCTTCTTGTCCAAAGAACGAATTTGACAGATCCCAAGTAAATATTGTCCCGGAACACATATTTGACTAAACAACAAAGCAAACTAGCACACACTACCTATCTACCTACATACCGTAAGCTGTTTGTGCGTCCTATTACTAGCTGCACAAAAGGCAAGCTGGTTCAAAGTTCAAAACCGAGTACTAGAACATTGTAGGAGCCGACTAAGGGCTGAAAAGGGCAATAAGAGAGGGCAAACAGCTCTCGGAGGCGTCTCGCGTCGTCGCGTGGGCCCGCCGACGTCCCGGCCATGCCACGTGCGCCTTTCTAATTATCCCTGCAGTCAGCTTGCCGCAAATGAATACCTAACATTCAATATGATTTTGAGGTGAAAACGTCTTTTCGCTCGGTGTAATGTTTCTGACCGACCAAAAACATGTAAGATTTCAACCGCAAATAACTACGAGACTTTTAGGCTCGTATTTATAATCAACTTATTACTTATTATTAGTGATCCTTTCCCCTCCTTTTTTATATACCATGTACATATTATTATTTTAAATCTGTTAGTTTATTTATGTAAATTATAATAAAATAAAATAATAATAAAATATTACAGTAATTACTTGAGTAATTATTTGCTAATAGTAAATTCTTAATGAAGTCATTACTTGGTAGAATTCTTAAGTAAAGAAAATGGTGACTTGGCTAAGAATTCTAAGCTTTGACAGTTCTAACTTCAAGCAATTACTAAACTATAGAATGAAAATCATTACTTGAGCAATTACTTGTACTGAAGTAATTACTTTTACTCGACTACGGGTGTAATGGTTGAGCATTCAATTTCAAAAGATTGGTTATTTATTTATTTATTTATTTACTTCAGACACAGAGATCCATATTTATGTCAGTGGGTATACTTAGAAAACTATGTTAGTAACCACATACAAAAAGACACAAACACTTAAACAAAAATATTGAAGTAGGGGTCCTGTAGCTATATAATATGCACGTCTTTCATTGTTAAGAGTTTATTGTACATATTTTTAGAACTATACCACATTGTCGGCACTATAGGTGTTTTGTAAGGAACCAATTCTTTCATAAATAATATTGTTTATAAGTACATAAATAAATAATAATTAAATAAATAAATTAAAATTGTAAACTAAATTTAAAGAATATTAAAGTTCATTCCAATTAACAATTATACTGTCTTAAAACAATTTTAAAGCCGGATATAACTTGCGAGTGACGTCACACTGCGATTGCACCATGCGTGAATTAAGTAAACTAAGATCGGATAGTTTAAAAAAAATAACTTTATTTAACCGACGGAGTGACAGCCAAGATAATAATAATAATTATCTTAATACTAGATACAAGGTAGGTACAGCTAAATAACGCTGAGATGACAAATTGTTACGTGACTATGATTAACAACATTATATTTACTTGCTCACTAGATTTGGAGGAAGCTGCACTGCTGACAAAGCTAATTGTAATAGCTAGAGCTATTACAATTAGCTTTGGCAAAATATCAATCCGTATAGCGCAAAAACGTCTTTAGCTATATCAGTTATTCTGGTGTCTTTGTTAAGAGTTGACAAAGCACTACCAGGAACTAAAGAGAAATAACAGAAATATTGGAAAAAATAGGGTTAAAAATTAATATGAAGTTGACAATAACAAAATAATGTCACATGTCGTCTCATATCTGCTCAGAAATGGAAAAAAAAACCGCAATCGAAGAAATCTTGCAGCAAAAGGAATGCAATGAGCCTAAAAAGTCTAGTGTCGAGCAAATACAGTGGCTACGACACTATCGGAAACCGTAGTAAAATTTCAATCTGTTTTCATGAAACAGATTGAAATTTTACTACAGACGATTAGACTGAAATTTCATTTGAGAGTACTTAGGTGCTTATTAGAAACTCTTGATAATAAAGTGATACATACCACAGTTTAATTTCCATGTAATTTCGAAGGGACATTTCAAAGTGATTAGACAGACATTTCAACCTTTTAACACCTTGAAATTTAATTCTAGAGTTACTTACCTATATTAGCGCAAAATATTGTTTAGTTGACACAAAAGAAAATAGAGTACTTACCTACCTACATAATTTCAACAAAATTACAAGCTCTTGACTACGTAGAAAATAAAAAAGCCTTTTAACAATACCTACATTTCTTTATATTCAATTTCCTTCAGATTTCGGGGAAATTAAATATTTTTCTTTAAAAGTTTTCCATTTTATTTGTCCTTGTTGAAAGAAGGTTGTCTGTGAAAAATAATACTAATAGAAATTGTGCCTACGAAATTAAGAAATAAAAATAATAGGTATCTCTTATCTATACAATAACACTCAAGGCCATAACTCGCTTTTCTTTTATTTATCTTAGTATTTTACTTACACATCAACCGATTTATATAAATAACTAAATGTGTTTGCCTATCTTAGCAATCTCGGTAATGTAGGTTACAGTGGTACTTATAACCGGTATATCCTTTCTCACAAGGTACCTCTAACATGACTTTCACCTTAAAGCGAGATTAAATCCATCTATCTATAGCGCAAGGAAAATATTTTATTAAATCTGTTACAAGTTGTCTTATTAGGATACAATAAGCGTACTTGATGCTTTTATAATCCTAACAAATATTATAAATGCGAAAGTGAGTTTGTTTGTTTTTTTCGCCTCCACGCGAAAACGGCAGAACGGATTTGTATAAAATTTGGCACACTGGTAGACCATGATCTGGATTAGGACATAGGATACTTTTTATCTCGATAGTACGTTCCTGGGGGATAATTTCCGACATGCACGCGTGCGAAGTCGCGGTCAAAAGCTAAATGATTATAAATTTTTAATTCGGTCCATGGATTCGGTCTACAATAGGTAAACCAAACTAGATTTAGTTAAGTATTTTTTATAAACATCAGAGGAATCGGTCAAATATACGAGAGAAGATATAATGTAGAAATGAATAAAGAAATATTGGAAAAGATCTTTTACATACCTACACTGGTCATCAAAAAAATCGGCCCACCTGCGTTTTTACCGCACATCACGTTTTTCTTAGGCAAAACCAAACAAAATGTTCTAGTACTGAAATGTTTTATTTAACTTGTTTATTTACACCAATTTAATCACAATTTAAACTTCAAAATGTTTTTTTTTTAATAATTTTGATTTAAAAATCAAAATCCATAATTTTACACCATTTTTTGATTAATTTAAAAACGCTGTAGTTTTTTTGCCATAAGTGTTATGTACACAATTGTTTCAAATTAATATTGCGTATTCCCTCCTCTTGCTCGAATGACGACCTGCATTCGCCGTTTTAACGACCTTATCAAGATTTTGATAGTCTCTTGAGGGATTCGGGATCATTCTTCCGAAATGTCGGTTTCCAGGTCTCCTAATGTTGTCGGGGCTGGATTACGGGCTCTAACCTTTTGTTTTAGGGTGTCCCACATATGCTCTATCGGGTTAAGATCGGGGCTTCTTGCTGGCCAGGACATAACCCGAATGCCGACCTCTTCAAGGTAATCGGTGGTGATGTGCGCTACGTGTGGTCGTGCATTATCATGTATTAATTCAAAGTTCTCACCAATATAGCCGGCATATGGCGCCACATGGTCTTCTAAGATCTCTGTGATGTAGCGTGCGGCAGTTAAAGCACCTCTTCGTATGAAAACCAGCTCCGTGCGTCCAGTCAAAGATATCCCAGCCCAAAACATTACAGAGCCCCCACCATAACTGACAGTTTCTCTTATGCAACACTGAGTATAACGTTCACCTGGCCTTCGCATCACATTACGGCGTCCATCAGAACCGTATAAAGTCATTCGACTCTCATCACTAAAAAGAACTGGCTCCCATTGACCTATAGTCCAGTTGATGAGATTACGGGCAAATTGAAGTCTGGCTTGTTGATGAGCTGTGGTCAATTGTGGTCCTGTTGCAGGCTTGTGTGGTCTTAAATTTTGCTCACGAAGTCTTCTTCTTACAGTACTATCACTTATAGCCACACCCCGAACTTCACGTAAGCGTCGCTGGAGATCAACACCCGACTGATGTCGATTTCGTAGAGCTGATACCACTATAAAGCGATCATCCCTTTGAGATGTCACCCTATGCCTTCCAGATCCAGATCTTCTTCGATACTGCCCAGTTTCCAGGAACCTTTGGTAAACTCGCCGCACTGCAGAACGGCTCAGTTGTAACCTCCTGGCCACGACACGTTGACTTAAGCCTTGTTGGAGCAAAGCCACCACTTGGGCCGCCTCAGCCTCAGTAGTGTCCATTATTTTTAAGTAAAGTAATCAAATCTACAGCCTCGGTAAATAAACTTAACGTTATTAACAAGAAATCCCTACAAAAGTCTGTTTCGGACTGAAAGAACAGTTCGAATTTGTTTCGACGTAAAACCACCAAATCAGCACTCGACAGTATTTCAGTATAAAAAATTGTTAAGTACCTTCAAGTGCAATAAGATTTACGACAAACAAGATGTCAAACATCATATCCGACCCTCAAAATAAAAAACAAACGTGTTAAACAGCTTATCTGTGAAACAATCGATAAATATTAAACAAAAAGTGGGTGGGTCGATTTTTTTGATGACCAGTGTACTTTAAAATATTTTGTGAAAAATCAAATGTTGAAATGAAGAATATCTACCCGTTAAACCTTCACCCACATTTCGGAAAATTCTTCACTTTAAGATGAACGGGAAGCCGGGAAGTGAGTAAAGCGTGGCTTGCGGAGGAAGCCGTGACTCCGTGAGGCGTGAGGCGGGACTCGCCTCGTACTCGCTTGCATTGCGGACTCGCGGCACGTACCAAATCCGACACTTGGCACAGTTCACATTCCCGCCGCGCTTTCCCCATAATACAAGTTTTAAGTTTTAATTACGCCTCTGCAAACTTACGCCCCGACATGCGACATAACGCGGTATTTATAAAAAGTTAAAACCCTAATGATGGCCCGCCCTCGCAGAAATGTCGACGACATTGTAATGTAAATTAGTTCTGATTTTCCTCACTCTCAACCTTGTAATAAGTATTCTTTATTATTTTTATTAGTTCCCATCTCACTAAAGTTTCTCTACTTTCGACAGATTTTATTTTCAATTTCTCTCGAACGGAACACTTACAATAGCTACAATGTTAATAATTTCGATCGGATCATTGTATTGTCAAATGAATTATGGATCAGGAGATTTAAAGAAGATTTAGTATTATTTACAATAATAAATAATGTAGCTAATGTAAAGACAACCTTCAAAGTTGAACATAATCGGACCCTACCAGCAACAAGAACAAAACTGACAAATAAATAAAACAACGAGGTCCAACTCAGGCAATTTCTACAGCGATAAAACGCGAAAGGAGCGGTATTTAAATTGAATACGCCGTAAATAAATGCTAAATGAGACAAAGGACTGGGAGAGAATTTGCAATCTAAACAAGAATAAAAGGAGTAATGTATCTTTAATGAAAGTAAGGAAGGGCCGTCAACGGTCCGCGGTGATTACGACCGCGCACAATGTCCCACACCTCGGGCGTTTGCTTAAGCTGTTGCCACAATTAGCTTTATGTGCTTTTCGCATTGACGAACACACAGCAGAATGAATTCTTATAACTTGTGTGATGAATGTTGCTTTATCGTGGCCAGTTAGCAAATACGACCAACATTTCAGCAAGTTTGTTTGAATAAGCTGCGCATCTCATATTTCAAACACAAAACAAGATACGCTTACAGATTAATGATCACCAAACAAATTATATTAATTTTGTAAATGAGGTAACATGAATAGCATTCAAACATTAACGTAATAAACTTGATTTTGTAGTTATTATGTAAACGAGGTGGCCGCGGTATGCTGTGTAGCTAGATATTCTCGTAATTTCTCATTTATTATTCGTGGTAATCCTATACGTTACCCAGTGAGACGTCCAGTGGATAGTGTTTCGGGGAAAATCAGACAGCTTTGAGAAAATAATCCTATTTTTACAAGAAATACTATGTTTACGTTGCTTAATTCATGAAATTAATACTGCTGATCTTACTGACATGGCTAATAGATGTGTATTCGTTTTAGCACCTTTTTTTTAAATAGTCACCTCTACGTTACAGTTGGACAGAGAAAAAGATGTAAGAGTTTATGAAACGTCGTCGGTTATTGTAGATCTAACGAATTAGGTGATATACAAAGAAAAATATTTTATTTGGGACACGCACAGGAAATACGGTAAAATAGGAGCGTATAAAACTAACAAAATTAACATTAAAAAAACAAAACAAAAGTACGTAAGAAATAAATTTAAACAAAAAAAAGACCGGTGCGGGTCCAAAAAGGCTCCTATCTCAGCATAAATAAATATAATAAAACCAATCCATTCATCAATGAGTATTTGTCACCACATAAAGGCAAATTATATTTTAAATATTATTAACTAGCTTTTGCCCGCGGCTTCGCCCGCGTGGATATCGGAAAATATCCCATACGGGAACAAAAATCCTTCCTTATTTCTTGTCTACCTTAGGGAACCTCTGTTCAAAATGTCAGTTTTATAAGTCCAAGGGCTGGACAAGCTGGGCTGGCAAGGGCTGGGCGTTGATGAGTCATTCAATCAGTCAGGACTTTTCTTTTTATCCACCCACGCGCCTATAGCCTTCCGCAAAAATAATTATTAAACTGGACTGGGCTGGGACTGGTAGTTCCAGAGATTAACGCGTTCAAACAAACAAAAAAAGTGTGTGTCAGCACCGACGCACGACTGGAGATTACTACTGTTTTTATGCCCTACCTCACTTCCCCGCTAACCTCCTCCTCCCCCTCTAACCCCCTCTCACACCCCTTCACCGCTTTCCAATCCCCCTCCACCCTCACTAACTCCTCCCTTCCCCCTCTTTCCTTCTCCACACCCTCCCCCTCACTGCACCCTCATATCCCTCTCCAGCCTCCCACCATCATCCACCCCCTTTCCCTCCTCACCACCCGTCCCCTCCCTCTACCTCTCACCACACCCTCCCCTTCCCGCTTTCTCTCCTAACCACCCCTACTCTTCCCCCCTCCCCTCTACCCTTCCCTCTAGGGGAAAAAACTTTAGAGGCATGAGGAACAGGGTGTAAAGTTCACTCATCCTCCATAGAAAAGGGAGGATCCTCCGACCAGACGGGTGTTGTGTCTGGTGGGCCACTGCCCGACGGTTGATGTCGGGACGTTGTATATATGCTAATCGCGTGGTAAACTCTAATTGCGCGATGCAGGTTTGCGTGACGTCATGTCATTGATGCGTAGTTCATATGTGGCGATGTAGATGCCGCCACATCACTCCCCTCCGGAGACCAGAGGTCGATAGTGGGCTGAGTCGTGTATCTTGCGATGCTTGCCAGTGCCAGTTGTGGTTCCAGTGAGTCGAAACCGGGTGCCGCATAGTTCACGGTGAGTCGGAACTGTCTGCGGTGATACCCCAGTGAGTCGGGGTGGCGCTGCGTTATGCTCCAGTGAGTCGGAGTGTACAGCGCTGGGTTGAGGTCGAGGCTGAAGGTGATGACCAGGAATGCGCGTCGGCTGCATGCTGGTGGTCAGGATACCCGTTGAAGCCGTGGGTTTTGGCTGGCTGTGTGACTCGCCGCTGGAAAGCTTGAGGAAGTGATGCTGATGACGTCACGCTGATGTAGTTGCACGAAGGCTGCGCTGACGTTCATGATCGGGGTCACCAATTTAGAGGCATGAGGAACAGGGTGTAAAGTTCACTCATCCTCCATAGAAAAGGGAGGATCCTCCGACCAGACGGGTGTTGTGTCTGGTGGGCCACTGCCCGACGGTTGATGTCGGGACGTTGTATATATGCTAATCGCGTGGTAAACTCTAATTGCGCGATGCAGGTTTGCGTGACGTCATGTCATTGATGCGTAGTTCATATGTGGCGATGTAGATGCCGCCACAAAACTATTACTGACAAACTTTATTACTTGCTTAGGCAAGTATTTGTGCCAAGTTTCAAGTTAATTAACCAAATGAATAATTCCCTGTTTTCACCCCCCCAAGGGATGGAATTTTAAAAAATCGTTTGGGATATTTCCGTAACTTGACTGAAAGATTATTTACACCAATTTTCGAATTAATCAAGCCCCGCAGTAAAACCTGCCCAGTAGAATTTACTATCACTTTTCAACCCTTTAGGGGTAAATTTTCGAAAAACCCTGATACATAAATACTGAGTTTCAAGTTAATCGGAACGCGCGTTAAAATTCCTCCTTACAAACTTTGACAACCCCCAATCCCTCCCGAGGGGGTAGTTTTAAAAAACTAAAAATGATAAACTTTATATTTTTTTTAGATAAATATTCATGCGAAGTTTCAAGTCTATTAATTCAAGGAATAAGATTTTTCATACAAACTTTCATCCCCAATTTGTCCCCCTTAGGGATGGAATTTAAAAAAATCCTTCCTTAGTGGATGCCTACACTGTATAAGGTATCTATGTGCAAAATTTCAAGTTTGTAGGTTCAGCGGTTTGGGCTGTGCGTTGATATATCAGTCAGTCAATCAGTCAGTCAGGACTTTGAATTTTATATATATAGATAATGAGATATCTGTGCTCATTAGTATGTGAAAATGATAAGGCTTCATGCACACGACGCCGAAGCCGCACCGGGGCTGGATGGCATGTTTGTGTATCAAATGAATTTCGCCCGAGCGCCGCACAACCGCCGCCGGAGCCGCGCAGGATCCGCACAGGAGCCGCGTGTACACCGCATTTATATCGAGCTATATAATAAAACAACGAGCACCGTGGTCGCCGGACCACGTGCTCGTTGTTGTCGTGTACATGAAGCCTTATAGATTTCATAAAATAGGTTAGTATTACGAACTTGTGAAAACATCTCAAGAGTTCTCTCTGTACCTATATTTTGTTTACGCGACAGTAACGCTTCAAGGCTGAAAAGGATAAATTAATTTCAAAATGGATATGTACCTACTTCAGGCTCACATAGACTTTAATAAAATAAGTTCGGTTATTCGTCTGTCTTGTTTTTACCTAAGCAGCCTAGTACCTATCTACAATTTTTACCAGCGTGAAAATTGTTTTTAACTGATATCACCACCATTACCTATATCTACAACCTTCCCATACAAATTAGGTTACTTAGGAACGTTTTCTATGTATCTGGGAAACCTTTAATTTTAACATAGCTACAAAGTTGACTACTTTATAAAAATGCACTAAGAAAATCTTTTTCATAATGCCGTAAAACACAACAAGTTTTATGTTGTACCCAGTGTGTTCATGTCTTAAAGTTTTTGTAGGCGCTGTAAACCTACTTAAACTTTCCACAATAAACAAAGTACTTAATTCTGTAAGCCATATGAAAACCCGTTAAGTTGAAGTGAAGCTTTAAGCAAATAAGCGGACAGACCGCAATGATATATTATACACGTACTAAGGCAAAGAAGAAAATATTACTTGAAAGCAGCCAACAATACTCTGCTCAAGCGACGCGTGTGTGTTTTGTTTCTAAACCAGTTGGCTAATTAACATAACAATTGAATACAATAAAGTAACCACAGGTGCTTTTACTATTCACTTGTAAATACTACACATAAATCAATCTGCAACTTTTATTCAAACTCCTTTTACTAACGCAGCTTGAATAAATGTATCGGAGGCCGAAGCCTGTATTGAGTACGCCTTGCTGTAAATAAATAGTTACAGATATAATATCTGGTTGGAGTTAACTGTTCTGTAAACATTCAAGCATTTTATTTGAACAAGCATTTTATTTGAACATTTATTTCAAATGAATGATTGAAGGACGAAGTTTGTTTAGTATAAATCTTTTTAAAGTGAAGAACGTAAACAGGGTTACTTGTAATTCGACGTATTCCTTGCAGGTTGTCATAGTAGGGTTAAAATACACCAAACTAAGCCACCAAATGTTCTACCGGAATTCAATATGTTTTTTGTAATTTTTGTCTAAGAAACATACAAATTACGAAAAATTAAATGGTTAAATTAGTGATCTTTGCTAAAGTTTTAGGCATTTTTCAAACTTCAATTTTTAACAAAGATCTGCTACGCCATCAGCTATGATAACAACTTAAAGTCCAGTAAAGTCACGCCATAAATCATTTTTTTTAATTGTATTTTTCATAATCAAAAATAAAAATCTAACTAACTCAAAAACTATTGAATTTCGGTAGGTCATTTGTTGGCTTAATTTGTTGCATTTTAACTTTACTATGACGTCCTGCAAGGAATACGTCGAATTACAAGTAACCCTGTATAATAGAGAATTACAAAGCCACGAAATCAATTCTCTTCGTAGATACAGGGGATGCTTATCATTCCCAGGACTCCATACATATGTAGCTTATCCAAACACATACTTATAGCCCCTATCTATAAATTAACAGCTCACCAGTTTTGTCAACATTCAGACTCCAATCAAGTAAACAAAATATCGGGCGACAAAGCCACGTGTGGGCGCACTATCATTAAAATGCATGCTACAGTATTACTATTTCATACGCCACGGTATGAAGTCATTCCAATGATTTATTACACCCACTAGATACGCAGCCCAGTACTGATTACCTACAGGATCATTTTTCACCTTTTAAATAAATCACCTTACAGTTATCACGAACTGACGTTTTGATCGACATTAAATTAAATTTTATTGATGTCCGTATCTATTACTTTAAATCCATTTCTTTCCCATGCTATCTCGCTTATGTCTGGAGTAATAAAAATAAATAATCAATCAAGTAGACGTAGCTATAACGAGATGGGAATTATTTTGGTTGTAGAAATATTTGTTATGGTCACCGGTTATGAATAATCATGGCCGGAACAATAAAAAAGAAAAGTTGAGACAAGAACTAAACACAAAGGAGTTTTTGAAGGACTTTTGCAAGAAAATGCACCAATTGTTATTTTAGAATTGCTAGCACGTGGGGCTCGTGGCTAAGTAATAACAGCCGTACGAGTCGATCGATCAGGATCCGGGGGGTGGTATCAACGCTTGTCGTGGTTGGTCCGAGGATAGGTGACCATCTTTACATACCGAGATGGCTCGGTCGCGGCTGTTCTTCTTGCATCTTTGACAGTCGTTACGGGTTGTCAGAAGCCCGAAAGTCTGATAACCAGTCTTACCAAGGGCTATGTTACCCAGTAAGTGGGTTGTGGAGGTCAAAAAGGCAGTCGATCCATGTAAAGTACTGGTATTCAGCTGCATCCGGTTAGACTGGAAGCCAACCCGAGCATAGTTGGGAAAAGGCTATAGGTAGATTGATTGATTGTTACTTTAGAATTGTAAAAAAGTGTGTATTATTTTACATTTATAACTGTAATTTGTATGGTTGTACATAATAAAGAGTATTCTATTCTATTCTAATTTCAAAAGAACCGATAAATAAAAGTTTCTCACAATTTCAGAGTAGTCTCTAATCTGGACAGCGGGCAGTCAGTTTCGCATCGGGAAGTCCCGCTTGTACGAATGGCGCAACTTGTCCAGAATCATTCGCGAAACTTTTGACAAGTTCCCAAACAACAGCCACTGTTAATGCCAGTTATGATTTTAGTAAATGTTTGCTATGGAAATCGAATCAATTTCTAATGTAGGAGTATTCTTTTTATATTATTTTGTTTAAATAACAAAACAAAATTAGAACTTTTCGTACTTCAGTCGAGTTTTTCAGACCTAATTTATATGTTGTCTGCATCATAATTACTGTACTTTCCGAACTGTCACATCTGTGCCGACTGTGCCCGAACAAGCAAATAGTAGTCGTGAGTTGTGTAGTAATCCTTGCCAATATTATTTCAACACACAGAATGGGAAGCGTAAAACGCAGTGGGAGTTTAGAAGGCTTTCAGCGGAGCTGGCCGTTTAGCAAAGTTTAAGTAGGAACCACTACCGCCGCGCTCACTACTCGAGCTCGGTTCACGTTTAATCCTTACAAATAAATAAACAACCCTCGTATCACTGCAAATACCAAAAGCAAAATGTTAAATAATGTTTGCTGAACGTTGGCACACGTTACTAGCACAACGGAATACACGGCTTTATTAAAAAAATATAGGTATATACAAGGTGTTTCTTTTAAGGTGTCAAGCCAGTGCAAGCTGATAGCAGAGTACAATATCTATCGATTTAACCCTAAGTTTTCGAGTTGTAATTTTTTTGACAAGATGATGGCTTTCAAAAATTATATCTTTTTTTTAGGTCTACTTTGAACAAGAATGTACTAAATAGGGCATTATTTGCTGAAATCGGTCGTTGAAAGTGGTGTATCTGAAATCTTGTGATTTTCATATTTTATAATTTATTATTATCTTTGCATATTTTTTCAATCCTGATATTCCTCTACGTTTAAGCAGAGCTCAGTTGATAACATAAATGTTATACCTACTACTATACTTAACCACTACCATTGATATGAAATGAGGAATCCAAAATAACTCGAAAACTACAAAAAATCGTAGAACATACATGTGGGTTAAATCGATAGGTATGGTACTCTGCTATCAGCTCGCACTGGCTTGACACCTTAAAAGAAACACCCTATATATAATTATACCCTAACTACTTTGCGCTTGGCAACGAATAAAATAAATGGTTTTATTTCATCATAAATATTTAAGTTAATACTCTCACTCTTCCTAAGAAAATATTTGCAAATTGAATGCGAAGTAATAAATGGATCCCTTGCATATCAATGAGCGTTCAAGGCACACCTAGCTTTGATTGATTCCGTCGCATTGGAAATTATTTCGAGCCTGTTTCCGATTCACCAAAGGATCACTCGGGCTGTTAGCGTTTACTGTTTCTGTGTGAGCATTTGCTCTTATTGTTTTGTTAATGGAATCCATTGCTATCAGATTCACAAAGGGTCTAATCGTAAGGGCTTTTACCACAAAACACACGAGAGTATTCTGGATAAATAAAGTATTTTTATATTGCGGGGATTCCAAAATTTATTGTAAGCTTTAAAAGAATTTCGAAGGTTAATACCGTGTAAAATAAATTGCCACCATATAAGACGAAACTCGGTTCAGGTGGTTCAATAGAGCTACATAGTGGTCTAGTATTTTGATTCGAAAGTTTTGCGGTTGAGAAACGAAACGGTCTGTAAAGAAATTTAGTGTAAAAGCTTTAATGAACTAATGTATTCTTAATGAAGAGGCTGCGGCAGCGTCGCGTCGGAATTGTGGACCCGTGAGCCCGTTTAATGCCATGAAATATACATAACTCTCGGGTACATTTCAATTAGCACTTGAAGTGAGCACAGGCGCCACCCTGGCGTCAGTGAAGTCAGTGCCGTCCCCAACAACTTCAACGATCACAATGTCGTCGTCATCTAAATTTAGAAGAACTGTCACTCTTCTAAAATTGGCGCCGACGTGACCTGGATGACAAGTTTAACGTCAATTTATATTGATGAAGCTTAAGTTCAGATTAAAAGTTGGCGGACGAGAATTTCGCCGTCTTGTTACATTAAAATTCCAAGGTAAGATGAGCAATTTTCTTCTTGATGTTACCTTTTAGGCTGGCTGTGTAAAAATTACAAATATTCTAGTATCAAAGTTTAAGGGCCTTAGCACATCTATGCCGCGAAACGGCGAAACAGCGAAACCGCATGATGTTTCGTTGAAGTTCCGCTGATGTTCCGCTACTCGAGTAACGAAACATGAATGCGAGTCAGTTGAAATAAACTACTGCGGTTTCGCTGATATGGTTTCGCGGCGGAGGTGTGATAAGGGCCTAAGAGTGTGTCCCATCTGTATGGAGGGCGAGACCCATCGGGTTCCTTTCACACAGAATCGTAAACTATGGATGGCCAATTTATGGTTTCGATGCTGTAACCCATTCCGGTCCAGGCAGATTTACGATAGCAGTTCCTCACGAATACGAGCATCTACGCGGTCACATCTAATAAACAAGTCACGAGTTTTACTTGCTTGTACAAAGTATGTACCTACCTACAGGTAAATGTCATAATTTATTGCTTTGATACGATTTGAGACAACGGTTAAGTTCTGTAATTTATCAAACATGTCAACTGAATGTTAGAATATCAATTTAATGTCGCAGGTTCCTTTATAATAAAATATGGATTTAAACTAGTCCTTATAAAATACTGATGTTTTGTTTACAGCTGTGCGGTGTGGCGCATAAGCTCCAAACGTCGATGGGCTGGTGATCGCTATGGTAGTCTTATTACGTTGAGGGTAGGCAGCTTTCATCTTTAGTCAGCTGATAAAAATTAATCACAATTAATCTGTCAAAGTTAAACTTATTTATTATGTATGACCATCATCCTCAGCAGTAGAATTTTACGGGTTGTTATGATAAAATTGTTACCGCTGAGAGTAATCCCTCTAAGAACACCGCAGCTGTCGTAAAATGTGACTACGGGACAAATGCGGCTTATGTAACCGAAACCCTCCGATTAACCACAAGCTTGGTTCACCTACTCACGAAATTTTGCACCTTCATCGGGTGTACCATTTCTACTAAATACACACAATAACATATTCAACTCGCTACGGTAATAAATAAAAAATATAGCGACACCTTTACTTGAAATATTACCAACATTGCTTATTGAAATACCTCAAAATGTACTTCCCATCACCCGGCAGTATATTAATGTTAGAATTATACGCTACATATAAATTCATAATACAATCAAAGCGAAGCCCATTATGGTAATTCTTAAATAAGTCATTATCCCGTTGAGTATTGCAATTAGAAAACATAATGATAGCTATAAGCGATCTTGGGGTATAACAATATATCACGCCTACGCCATCTAACTAATTGCTCTATAATGTTATTTCATTGGGTACAAACAAATTCAATCGTAGGCACGTACTCATGTAGGCAGTGCATCTTACTGGCTCAATAACCGTTATAATATCGAAGGTACCTACAATCTACATCTTATATAGAGTGGCGATTAGGTTATCAGATTCATTGAAACCACGTATTCAGTACCTACACGATTCTGGATGGACCGCCTGCGTTGAAATTTTTTATTGGTTATTAAACAAAATCAGCTGTTCCATACATTTTGACCGTGTTGCACTTTTGTAGGAAACAGCTGATATTTTTTTAATACCTGACGAAAAATAATTTCAACGCATTGGGATTCAGAACCATGTATGTTGAATAGCATATATAGCATAATCAGACTATAACGTTCCCACTGCTGGGCCAGAGGCCTCATCTCGGTGAGAGGAAGTGGGCTGTAACTGTAATCCACCACGCGCGGTCCCGTCCGGGTTGGTAGATGTCACATGTCTTGGAATTTTTGGTTCTAGAACATAGGTTTCCTCACGATGTATTCCTTCACCGTTTTGAGATCAGTGGTGATGAAATAATTTACACAAAGTAAAGCGCTTGTCACGGTCCGAACCTACGACCTACAATTCGTAAGTCGCGACCGATACCACTGGGCCACCACTGCTCTCTATATACAACATGTGTGTGAATATTTAAGGGCCTAGTTTCATCACTTACGATTACTAAGTTCCTATTAACCTACTTTACAAATTCTGTTCCATTTTTGAATTTATTCGTAAGTAGTGGCTATTCGGTAATCGTGAAATAGACCCTTAATGTGATAACCTAATCGCTAAACTGTATGTATAGTCAGTATATACATAACAACACGCCTGTTGTCCCCGAAGGGTTAGGCAGAGGTGACCTACAGTAGCAGCTACACCCACACTTCGCCAGTTATGTTTCCAAGTCCCATGTAATAGGGAGCGAGCCTATTGCCATCAACCGGGCACAGATCTAGACTCCGGAACTGACAAATTCCTAATGGAAAATCCAATAACACTGCCCGACCTGGGAATCGATCCCAGTACCTCATGCTCGCTTGCGACTACTGGGTAGTTCTTCGAGGTCCCTCAAAACGCGGTCACACGGTCTTAATTCCTAACCTATTAAATATTCAGTCTTAGGACCAAATACAGATTACTCTTTGTTTATTTATGTGTACAATTTCAACAATAAACATCTAAAATTATTTATAATATTTATTTAAAAAAATATCTAGTGTCCAAAACGGGAGCAAAATCGGTGTTCTTCGCGCGTCACACTCTGTTCGCGCTCACGGAAAACTTTGATAACTTTTGTATTCTATTCATAAGCATATAATGTAATACATCAAATTAATCGTATTTAATTAGGCATCATAATGATCAAAGACTATTAATTGTATCTCTTAATGTACAATAGTTAATAGGCATTATGTCTCTGTCACACGATTTACCTACTTTCGCGAGGGCGAAACAAAACTGCACCTATCTTCCAAGAGGGGCAACTTGTCGCTACACTTTTTAGTTGCGCGGACGCTCAGTAGTGTCTCGGCATCAGTGGGGGAGACAAATACATTAATTGCTTATACACAAAAAAAATATGAGATAAGTTAACCTTTGAATATTTTCAAGTAGCCTTGGGCAAGAAACTTGCATGCGCAAATTTTGAAGGATAATGTTTACAATTTTCCAACTCATTTTGCATGAAGGAATAAGATAGATCTTCAAGATTATTCCCAAGTACTTTGTTCGTTAATTTACCTGTAACTTTAATAGTAATTCTCAAAAATGTGAAATTTTCGTAACTATCGTGGCACAACTTTCGTGGTTATTTGTCCACGAAAGTCAGCTAGCGCACCATGAAAGTTTTATATCTCCATTAAATAATGGCTTCAGATATTTTGTGACGCCGCTGATGCATTTACTCGATTGACGCGAATCTCAAAATAAAGGTGTTATGTATTTGTATAAGTATTTATGCGTGTACGAGTATGTGCTTCAATTTTTTTCTTGTAACGACTCGTAGTATGTGTTTCTGTTTGTATGCTTTCTCGTAGCCAAATTAACAGCTTACTTCACCTCAACCTGTGCTGTTTAGCCAATGGGCTAATTGACAGTAAGAAAATACCTTATGAATTTTATTATGTAGAGTGCTTGTCAGACAAAAGTATAAAAAACCCGTTCTTAAGGCCCTCCAGAAGCTGTTTGATTCCGTCATACTCGAGGGCAAAACGCCGCAGGCATGGTACAGAGCTGTGGTGGTATTATTCTTTAAGAAGGGCGATAATTTTCTTCTTAAGAATTACAGACCCGTCTCACTTCTGAGCCATGTCTACAAGCTGCTTTCAAGAGTCATCACGATCTGTTTCGCACGCAGGTTTGATGACTTCCAGCCTCCCGAACAAGCCGGATTCCGTAAAGGCTATAGCACCATAGACTACATACGTATACGCTGCGACATGTTATACAGAAGACTGAAGCCTTCGATTCGATTAAAGCATGGGCTGTACTGCAGTCTCGACTATCGGTATATTGAGGTGCTGAAGTGCCCGTACGAAAACGCCACTATGTCAGGCCGACTCCAGGAACGGACCTCGAAACCTATCCTTCTGGCGGGGGGGGGGAGACAGAGAGAGGTTATCTCTCCGAAATTGTTCACCGCTGCACTGGAGGATGTCTTCAAGGTTCTGGACTGGAAAGGGCTAGGTATCAATGGCGAGTACGTCACTCACCTTCAGTTTGCAGACGATATAGTAGTCATGGCTGAGACTATGGAGGGACTCAGTACACTGCTCGATGACCTCAGTAGAGCTTCCGAAAGAGTCGGTCTTAAAATGAAAATGGATAAGACAAATAACATCTCAAATGCCCATGTAGCACCCACTCTCATGAAGATCGGAGACACTACACTGTAGGTTGTGGACGAGTATCTAGGACAAACTATCCAGTTAGGTTATTCAACGATTGACCTCTTTCTTCAAGTTGGAGGTCCAACTTGAAGAAAGAGGTCAATCGTTGAATCCGACTCGGCTGGGCAGCGTTCAGGAAGCTTCGCAATATTTTCTCGTCTCACATACCATAGTATCTCAAGATGAAAGTCTTCGACCAGTACGTGTTGCCAGTAAAGACCTAAGGCACTGAAACGTAGTCGCTCACAATGGGCCTTATGAGAAGGCTGAAAGTCACCCAAAGGGCAATGGCGAGGGCTATGCTTGGAATTTTCCTATGTGATCAAATCAGAAATGAAGAGAGCCGCAGTAGAACGAAGGTTACCGACATAGCCCGAAGGATTGCTTAACTTAAGTGGCAGTAGGCAGGGCACATTGCTCGAAGAACAGATGGCCGATGGGGCCAAAATGTTCTGGAGTGGCGGCCGCGTACTGGAAGACGTAACGTTGGAAGGCTTCCCACAAGTTGGACAGATGACCTTGTAAAGGCCGCAGGAATCTGCTGGATTCGGGAAGCATAGAACCGGTCGAAATGGCGGTGCTTAGGGGAGGCCTATGTCCAGCAGTGGACGTCTTTCGGATGAAATGATGATGATGATAATGATGTAAATTTTACAGTTTAATTACTGGACCAAAGCTAAATTAGCAACCAAAGTTACTAATAAGTAATAATAAGCTGATCTCAAAACACTATGTTGATCTCAAATACAAGTAGATTCATAAATAATAAGTATTTCATTTTTTAAACTTCAATCCACAGCAAATTTATGAAAAAATAAGGATTTAAAACTGTATTTTGCTTACAGAAAATACGTTTGTAACTTTTGTGGCGTCTTTCGTAACTACTAACTATACTTTTTGAAGAACTACTCTACTACAATATTCGTAGCATAATTATAGTTTTCAAGTAAAGAGCCTTGACACGGCGAAATAATGCTTCATTTATAGATACCTACCTAGTTAAACGGTGTCTGTCGCCTAAATGAGGCTGAAATATTGATCCTTAAATCATTTAATTGAACGATAAGTGGACATAATTTTCATTATTTTAAAAGGCTTGAAAAACGAGTTTATTTTTAAATAAATGTTTTAATGTAAATGCAATCACGAATTAATATAGAGAAATCTAGTATCCTTTATGTTGATATTGAATTGATGATTGGCTAGAGTGAGTCCAAAAACTCTACAACTATACAATGATATTCCACCCGTGCAGAAATTATGAAACCCTGGTCAAATTACAGTCACCTGTACGGTTGTGGACGATAGTAAATCCTAATCCTAAGTAAGTAAGTCATAAGTCATTTAATAATTTGTTGACATAGGTACAATAAATAGTTGTTAAAAATATACCAGCGCCTAAGTAATATTATAAATGGGAGAGTGTCTGTTTGTTTGTTTGTTTGTTACCTTTTCACGCCTAAACCACTGAACCGATCATCCTGAAATTTTGCATAATTATTATTATACGTTGTCAGGTGTACTGAAACGGACATAGGGTACCTTTCATCCCGAAAAAAAGTAGGTACTGTTCTTATGGTAATAGACGGCACCACGTGTCTTTAGAATCATGATTGAATTATATTATTACAAGCAGAGTACAATGCGGTTTGATTGTTAAATTCTAAATGAACGCGAGCGAAGCCGCGGGCAAAAGTTAGTATAAATATAACAGGGTTGACGTGGAAATCGTTGTTTTTCCAAATTTCCACAACCCTAACGAATTAGTGGACTGTACTAACAAAACTCTTTACCTCTTAACTACCTATTAATTTAAACCACTGACGGATAGCTAATCTTAACCAACAGTTAAATTTTTATCTGAAGTTTAATCAAAAACATTGAACAGAGCCAGCTACTTGTTTATCGCTCAATTTATAAAAAACCAATTGAGGAAAATGGGATATTGTGGTTTTCTCTGGCGATTGGCTAGCCAGCGCCAGCGATACATAGGTACGGCTTCGACTGTTCTGTATGTTTTATAAAACGCTTGAAGTTATGCTACTCACCTTATTAAAAAGCTGAAACTTGGAAAACCTTACCTTCAAAAAGAAAAGTAGGCTGGAATAACTTTCAAATATTTTGAGACATAATATATGTCTTCAGTCAGAACATCAGAAAGAATGTCGGTTGTTATATTACGAGCATTCGGATTTTGGTAGTTATAACAATGTTGTGTATCCTCTAGCTAGTTTCTAACTTGTTCAAATTTAAGTATTAAAACTAGTTGAAAACCAAATCTACACGTAAAGCTCCATTTACACTTGTTTCTGGAACGTTCAAGAGCAATAATTACATGCCATAAAGCACGTTTAATTCTATTGCCATTAAAGAATTGCATGCAAGTGTTTACACGATTTCCATAAAATGGCATATAATAATTAAATGCAAGTTTTGCCATTCAATAAAATTGTATGCGACTTACACCAATCTGGCAATCAAATTGCAAGGCGATTATTGCATGCAAGTTTTGCCTAAACGTCTTGCTTCGTTCGCTCATGTTTGAATGATAGAAAAATTTCATGCCATAATTAAATGCAATTTTATTGTACGTGCTGTTTACACCTATACCAGTTTTGAACTGCAACTAACTTGCCCGTATAGTGCAACAATATTGTACGTATTGTTTAGACGGTGCCAGTTAATTGCCCTTTAATTGTATGGTATGGTATCAATAAACTTGCAACGTGTAAATGGAGCCTTAGTTTCCACAGCATAAAGTAATCATACATCCCGATTTCCGAACTATTCGGCGCTGACAAATTCACAAAGCCACAGTGCAGATAGATTAGGTTTTGTTGTACGACCGCCATCAGAAACTCTGAGGATACCGCTAGTTTGCCCGCCACAACCACCCACTACCTACTCATGCTGGAAACCAATTTCCCACCTTATTGTTCTAAAATTGCGTCCTGCTCTATTCTACGTTCCGACGGCCAATCGATTCGCACATTGACAAACATCGAAAAATAAAATTGATATTGGAAAGGAATTGTTGTCTAAAATATAGGAAAGTCGACCAATTTCTGTTAGAAGCTATCGATATATTTGTCCATAAGTAATTTTTTTCCAGAATTTTAAGATTTCTCTTTCATACAAATGATGCTTGAATAACAACTTGAGAGAAAATTTAAGAATGTTTAATGTCACTACACTATTTTGAAAGAGATAAAACTGAATATAAACGATCAACAGAAATGTTAACTGCATTCTAAAAATAAATGACATACATTTTTCTTATTCTATGTATAATGGATGTCCCAAAATAATCATAAGGTACCAAAGTTTATGTGAGAACTGAAACCCTTGGATATTTCTGTAGTTTTACTTTTTCTGACATTACTAACAAAGTTCTAAAAATATTAAAACATACCGTGAGCTGCTAAGCACGTCTATTTTAGGGAGTATACAACATCAGTTTTTGTTTACCCTAAACCCGAAAAGGGGTCATTGTACCTACTCATCATTTTGAACAATTTTTTCTATAGGACCAACATTGAAATCGCGAAAAAAAATCAGCTGTTCCATACATTTGTGTTCACTTAAATCGACAAAATGTATGGAACAGCTGATTTTTTTTTCGCGATTTCAAGGTTGGTCCCACAGAAAAAGTTGTTCATAATGATGAGTAGGTACAATGACCCCTTTTCGGATTTAGGCTAAACAAAAACTAATGTTGTATATCTTTGTAGGTTAACCACAAAAATATACTCCCTAAAATAGACGTAATTATACGATTCAATTAATTTTAATTAGTATCACATCTGTCTACAAAAAGCCAAATCTTTTGATGGATTTTTCATCCACTTCCTGTAATCCGATTGAACCGAAATTTTGAATAACCATGTCGTTTTGATGACAATGCAATGTTTTGGTATTATAAAGCTAATCATAAAATGCGCATGGCCTAAGTTAGGCTTAGGTCAATGCGGTAGGTATCATTATGATGAAAATATTTATGAGTCAATTGTTAAGGTATACCATATGTAAAGCAACGTTATCCAAATAAACCAAATACGTTTACTGTTGTAGGTGGTTGAGCGGTATCTGTGCGACAGTGCAGCGAGGCATCGCCGGCCCGAGGCAGTCGCGATGCCTTTGTTCGTCAGCACGAATGGAAATCAATTTTACAGATCAACTGCACTGGAGCCGAGTTCGACAGGCTGACAGCCCTAGTCCGGCCATGAATACCGGATCACTATCTGACGGCCGGACTCAAAATATAACTCTATGCCTATATTTCTGGCATATTTAGAAATAACTCAAACAAAACTCTGGAATCGGTATGCTTTATTTTTATTTTATTTTTTTGGACTTTATTTGTTCAGAAATAATGAATTCATTTATATGAGCTGCATATTTGGAAATATTTGGAATCGTGGTTTTCACTGCTATATAGTTAATAAATCTTATCGTATACAGAAATTGATAAGTGAGGCCACCGCTGCACCGCAATTAATGCCGGTACCCCTCACAGACCTGGTCACCCCGCATGTGAAAACGAGCGTAAAGATACAGATACACAGTTGATATATCACAGCATATAGCGTAGCCACCCGCCTTATACGTAAATTAATTTTGTGCTGTGATCAGCGGAGCGTGAGCCTCACGATAATCATTCCGATCTCGGCCTCGGCTCCACACATTCGCCGAATAATGCCACTATTAATCATTAGCAACGTTATGGCTTATACAAATAATAACTGAATTAGTATCCTTATCAACTGATTCAGCGCTACCCAAGTATATATTTTATCTACATCGTTATAACGTAACTTTTATCCTCCCCATTTATCTTAGCGAAGCGTAATAGACCTTGAAAGTTACATATCTACTTTTTGATAGTACATTAACATCTCCCTTACGTAGTTTCACGAAGGGAAAAGGTCGACAGGCAGCATATATAAGTCAATGGTAAGCAGTTTGAAAGTAGCCTTCGCGGAAAATTTACTAAACCGTCAATTACGAATAGAGCGGCGGAATACTCGAACAGCTCGCTAGAGATTTACGATTGCAATCAAACGTCAAATGGCATAATTTTTCAACATCAATATCATAGGGCGATACAGTTCGTGACACATTAATTTGGCAACGGGTGCGGAGCGCGCCAAGCTCCCGCCGCTGGTGATCGCTTTTTCATAACACGCTCACGAGTCATTCTCACAAGCTCACTCGCGATATGCACTTAATAAATTATAAAACAGTTTCGTTCAATTTTCATTTCGTATTACCCCTGCGATAAAGCTATTAAGACATCTGAGTGTCAAACGTGCGAATTGGTAACGATATAAAACATAATAAAAATACGACGAGCAGTACTGATTTATTACCGTACGTTTTGATCGCTTTTTGTGATAAAACAAATGTGTCTTCATAAATTAACTGTGACAAGAGAAACAGCCACATATTCGCCGAGAAAAATGTAAGTACTGCGAAAGGAAGTTCAGTTTAAACCGGTTATGATTAACGATTTGCGTTATTCATTTGTCTTTGTTTATTTTATCAAAAACAATCAAAAATAAGCTTGTGTTCCGGCGTCGGTCGGCGACGGAAGCACGGCCAACGCGCAACTCAGTGATTAACGAGCGAACCTCGCCGACTTGAAAATGAACCCTATTACTTAACTAACTTATCGTCCATCCAAGAAAAGTAAGCTCTCTAATTGCTGACCTTTACCCGGCCAGAGAGAATTTAGCGCCTAATTATGAACAACAGTTATATAGCTAGGGAGATGGATGCGGTACGTCAAACATTTTTGTCTGCGTACTCATTTGGGCAGGTACACGACCTTGGATGCTTTCTATTTAATTTTCGGGTAAAGAGCTATAAACCAGGTTCAGAGAGCAGTTTAGAAAGTTCATAATTAGAGCTTATTAGGTAGGCCTTACACTCTTATGGTTATGACTTTGATACCTAAGGCAGTAACGAACCTATACAACAAGGAATTCTACTCTACCTGTCCCAGAAAATTCGACTTATAGAAAAATATAAGAGAGCTTTAAAGTTAGCAAAATGCGACGCTATTTTCATAACAGATATTTACGGACATGATAATAAATACAGATATACGTGTATAAACGACCCACTTTGTAGGTATAATAATTAAGTTCGCAGATATTCGCGTAGAAACATGGGCGGCCCAGCAGGGGCCGACACAGATAATATCAGTCAATGCTTGCACGTGATTCATTACACCTGCATGACCGTAGCCACTTCACAAAATAACTTTCAATGTATTTATTTGAGTATGAAAGCGCCGAGCTTCGGAAACACAATACCTTTATTGCGCAAGATAAATCTTTGTTACAATCGGATTTGTTTAATATGAATATCGAATGAACAGCGCGGGGTGAGTCAGCGCCCGGTGAAACAGCAGTATTACTGCACTCAGCAAACTGGAGTTCCAGCAAGCGATTACACACCACAATTTTGTTGTCAGCCACAATACAAAAGTTTCATTGTGAAACTTAATTGAGTGGGTCAAAGCAAAAATACGTACGTAAGTGTACATGTGTCAAGAAGACAAAAGCAGTACCTACCTTGTTAGGTACTGTGAACAATGAAGCGGAGATCCTGGCTAAACATATATTATCAGATTGTTCACTTTCTTCTATTTTCATTCAATTGTGTTTACCTGACAATCTTTCATGTAAGTACTCAACTAATTTATTTTAACAGAAGAGCTTAAAATTCGTTCGTTAACTATGGAACATTTATATGAATGCCTCCTTATTGTTAAGTAGGCTTTTAAATTCCAGACCATTTTAGGTCGTTCCAGATGAATACACAATTCACTATATAGTTTATATTTCTTTTACATGGAGCAAAAAAGGCAAAAATATTGTTCCTGGTTTGGACAATGTAATAAAAAGTGAGGTGCGGTTCAAATAAAAGCAAATGTTATTTCGCGATGCACAGGTCGAGTGGATCGCGGGCCGGCCGATGCACCGCTCTTGGCTCCTTACCAAAATGTATCAAAGCTAGATTTATGTGGGGCTGCGACGAAGGCTGCGATGGTATCGGCGGGCCGCTGCTGCGACCACGCTGCGCTCCCGCGGCGTGCCCGCTATACCTACGTGCCACGCCGCTACCTCGCTGCGCGGCACACGGCTATCACACAATACTCACGGAATATTCCTGAAGCCTGAGGGTTCAGAAATATTCTGCACAAGTTTTTGTGGTGTTGTAATATTTGATATCATGCTTGTTTCAACAGCTTCTCTTTTTTACTTTTAAAGGCTCACTGTTTATTGTGGAATGATGCGGTATGTTTTCGAGTTTTAACTTAAGTACCTCATCGTTCTCCATTATATTGCTTTACCGGTTTTAAGGGCAACCGCCTCTCATTAAACCAAACTTCAATTAACCGTTACACTGTGAGTAATAAAATATTCCTTACTGCATTCAACTCCCTTTAATAATCTTAAAAATCTTTACATCTCTCTTTGGATTAATAAACTTTTTAACTGCTTATAAAAAAACTTCATAAAGGCGGGTAATAACTGCTGCTGTCAGGTTTTATTGGCTCAGTAATCAAGGCTTGACGTTCCAAACAGCGTTAATAATCCATTTCTAACAACATAAAATGTGAACTGTGGTAAAGGGCAAGTTAAAAATATAATCAAAGTATAATATTAATACAGAATAACATATTGTTTCTATTATGTCGGAGCGTGGAATCATAAATTTCAAATATGAACGTCTTCACGCTCCTATGATCGAGAAAATAAATGGATGCACAATTTTTCGTGTTTCGTTGGGGCGTTAAATTATGCGTTTATCATTTAGGGATGTTTACAGTGCGGGGCGGCCGCGGGATCAAATTGAAACGACTGGAGCCGTGCCAGACTCCAGCCCGACACTACACGCGCGCCTTCAGTTCAAGCGGATGTAGGAATCTAGTATACGAATTTAGTATGACGCATGTTTTTCAATTAAATTAATTCTTCCATATTTTTTTATTATTATTTTTTTTACCAGCATAGCAAGTACTTTTTTTTAATAATATTTATAGTTAAGTATATAATGCATTTTCTCGTGAGAAATAATTTATTGTATAGTTAATTTTAACGAAGATGTGTAGGTAAATATAATTAACGTCACGTCATGAGTATAAAAACTAGTTGGTCCTGCAACAAGCCGTGAGAACAAGAACAGCATCAAAGATAACTAGCGGTTGCAGACACGTGATAAAGCTATTAATAACCATAAAACAAGCCAGACAATTGATGCCAATTATATAACTATTCAGTTCGGGATTCCAGACAATTCATCCTCAATAGACATGTGACACAAACACAATATTACACTTAATGGCACCGCTAAGTACTTTCATTTGAACTCTTCATTAGTGGAATGTCAGGACAATTTTATTCATCCCCTTTTGTAAATGAAAGGGGAACTGAACTCGGCTTTAATTGGCGAAAGTAGAATGATTGAAATCTCAGTATCTTTAAGTTACTAATTGGAAATCTTGAACAAAATCCCCAGTTATCAACTATAGCAGTTATTTCTCAGGTAACAAGATGTCGTCAAGCTGCAGCCGTCCTACCATTTCCGTCAGATTGCCCCTATCGCACCGCGAACAAGCAACGAGACCCGATGCGGAATGGCACATTGATACATGACATACTTACATACACAAACCCGTTCTCAGAATAAAGGACGGCGGCGCAACAGAAATAACTCAGTGATCGTTCCTCGAACTTGTGTTGTCACATCCACTTACAGAGAAAAAACGCAATGAATTACCATCCATAACAATATTTTATCTTACATCGAAACTCAAGTACAGTGGCTATTAGCGGTGTTCCAAAGAATGTATCGGGCACGCGTCTATGATTCATATCGATATTTCATCACGGTCCAATAAAACACTCGATACTGCAATTGCAGCGGGCGCGGAGCACCCGTTCTGCTTGGCTCACTTATTTGACTTTATTTGTGGCGTTTGTTCCTCGCGGCGCACCCGCGTGCTCCGCGCCCGCTCGTTGGAGCCCGTCCAACAGTTTTACACAATCATTCCACTCAACTAAGCGTTCCCATAAACACAACCCGGCCGGGTATGAATTGCACAAAAAATTGGATATAATTGCCAATTTATTGTTCGTGTTGCTTTTAAGCATATTGAAATTTAATACGTTTGGCTGAAATGTTAAATGTGTGCCCGTAGTGCGTACACGCAGCGCGAATACAGAATGCGTGCGTCGCCCGCCGGAACTGAAGTCTATGTTTGTGGTACGGAAATTCAGCCATTTAATTTTCATCCGCCGCCGACACTCCGGGAATTTGTAACATCACTTAAACGATAAATAAGTTAAACGCCTATCCATTTGTTTTATTCATTGCAATCATATTTATTATCTTCTAGATCTTTTGAATGATTGTCTAACTAAGAGACTGTGTTTCTAATCTATAGAAATTATCCTTTGAATTTAATTCAAATATTCCTGTTTTATCGGTCACTTAGCTTGTTAAATTATAATAATATTATTGTAACGACCAAACCACTAACCTGTGCATCTACATTTTAACAGCAATTTTAGTAATAACGTAGGTACAACAAACTATCGAAGATGAATAAAAGTTCAACGACTTTCAAATTATTATTCAAAAAGAATGACGAGACTTTGTGTACACAATATTTATTGGCGTTAGACTATGAATAATGAGGTGTAGACTATCAGAAAAAAAACAAATTGGTAAAACATAGTCAGTGATACCACGTTTGACGTTTCTGTTTGTACCAAAGTGTCAATTTATCACTAGTTCCAAACAGTAAATAAAGATGGAAATACACTGCTTAGAATCACGTTGAACCAAATGAGCCCGTCATCGCCTATCTTCTTTTAATGAATACATAAGCCTCGTCTTAGTAGCTTCATATCCCTCGGTTGTTCATCTAGTCTCACTTTATCAAGCGTCGGAACATATAAGCTCATAGTTAACTTGAACGAGTACCGAGTTACCGACGAGTATAATACCTCGGGAATACGCGATAAGTATCGCTACCTGACGTTAGGTACAGCCTAAAGGCGCGAAGGCGCGACAGGAACATGTCCAGAGTGCCAAGAGAATAAGAACAAAATATTATCACGCTTTTTTCTCTCACAAATATACATACAATGAAAGCATAAAAGACATTTACTTTTATTTTGTTTCTCATGGATATAGACTTCTACACAGTACGCTTATTTTTATATTTTTCTAAATCCAGTTTCGAATTCAACATTTCTGATATCAAGCTGTAAAAGATCCTACATTTCAACACTTACATGACCATCAACCATCGAACAACATAAGTGTAGCAACCAACCCATAACGCGTAGATAAGCAACCTCAGCTTACCACAAAACACGAACACTACTTACATGTAAAGCGATTTAGATAAGTCCCGACTCAACCATGGAGAATGTTAGTATTGACAGTAACAGATAGTGTCTATTGAATATCTTAGTAATAAAAGCGTTCCTGCTGGTGCGGTGTCGGGCCCGGATTGTGTGGAGGTCTCGAGCTCGACGTCGACCGACGCTCTCAGTCGGTACTGTCCCTCGAATAGCGGTAAGGTGTCATGTTACCAGCCTTATCGCTTAGACAGCGGACCAATATTTGAATAGCACACTCAATACTCAACCGTCCTTGTAAATAAACGCTATCGCTTCCATTAGGGTCAATAATAAAGTGAAAGTAAATACATTTGGATTGTAATTTGTAACGTTGATAAACATCTTTGTGACAATGTAAAAAAATCGATATGGTTTTTATTTCGGTATGTTGATACCCAATTACGATCGGTTTTATGGCGCGGAGGCGTTTTAGATTAACTCGATTTGGTTTCGGTATCAAAATCGATAGATACGCATCTATTATTGCGACATCATATTTTTATAGAAATAATTATAAAGTTACGATAAAAGAGATTAGGTGTTTAAAGTTACACCGAAATTAGATGATAGGTAGTTGTTATCAGCGGAACTAGCACTACTTATGGGCTAGCAGTATTTAGCATGATCTTAGAGTGCCTTCACATTGGGCTGTGGTCCAGCCTAGGCGTTGTATGTACCTACAATCGTCGCGGAAATAATTATGATAGCACAAAACGTACAATTCATTCAGTTTACGGGAAGATACAGTTGGTCCCACAGATCATAAAAACACATCGTCTACGATGCGCTACGCCGCGCCTACGATCGATGGCTACGAAGCGCTACGCCACGGCTACGACGCGCTACTCCGCGGCTACGGCGCGCTACTCCGCGGCTCTGACGCACTACGCCGCGGCTGCGACGAGCTACGCCGCGTCTAAAAGGCGTCTACGCCAGCCGCCTACGATGTACTTATACCGTGCCTACGATGCGTCTACGCAGCTCCGACGCCGCGTCTACGAACCATCAAATGGACGAAAGTCTTATGAAAACACTCTTCTGACAAATCCATTAGAAAGAAAGAAAAGAAAGAAAAATGCGTTTAATTTTAAAATTACATTACATAAACAGACGGATTATTAAAAGCAATGTTATGTACACGGCTACACATCAAGCTATACATTTCCAGTTTACACTGACCTCTCATTGTAAGGAAATCCTATACAATGCGAGATCAGCTTATACTGGAAATGTATAGCTTGATCTGTAGCCGTGCGTACTCAACGCCCGGCTGGACGCTGCTTTATCTTAAGTCGGCTTCTTAGGTGTCGGTGTCTTGGCCGGGGATCACATAGCACTAAAAGCTTATACATAATTCCATTAGATATAATACTAAAACCGGCTTTAACGTCTAAATAAAGCATAAAATTGATATTGTCACTCTATCGGCCCCAAGATGGCAATATGTCCGTCCGTCAAGTTTTACGCCTCGCGCGGGAAACGCCACCTGCCCGCCGCGCCGCCTCCATACAATTTAGATGAGTTCTAAAACTTTAAATACAACGTATAATCGCATAACCTCCGATATGATGGCATTGGCACTATATTTAAACAACCATTATAAAAGAGTTGTGTGGTCTTTAGTATCCATTAAGGGGATACATTGATAAATTTTGTGTTTTTAAAATTCCTATAAAACCAAAAGTAATGTATGTGTTATCCTACTAATATTTTATATGTGAAAGTTTGTATGTTTAGATGTTTGTTACTCAATCACGCAAAAACGGCTGAACGGATTTAGATGAAATTTGGTATACAGATAGTTTATAACCTGGATTAAGACATAGGATACTTTTTATTCCTGTAGAAGGTTCCCGTGGGATAATTTCCGACATACAGTAGCAGTAGACAATATAGTCAAACTAGCCGTTGCCGGACAACGGCTAGTTTGACTATATTGTCTACTGCTGTAATTTTATTTTCGATTCTTTATTAAATTTTTTCGATGGAATAATATTCCAAAATAGCACCGCCTATTTTCTGTTATATCGTCGCTAATCTAACTAAGTGACGTAACTGATTCGAAGAAAATTTTACAGGGCAAGCTATTTTTATTTTTAGGGTTCCGTACCAAAATGGTAAAAAAGGAACCCATATGGTGTGACTCAGTCAGTTTGTCTGTCTGTCTGTTTGTCACAGCTGGATATCTCAAGAAAGTAGTTCTTGCTATCAACTTAAAATTTGGGACAGTTTTAGATGACGTTTACCCAACTATTTTGCTTATAAGAAAGAAATAAAAATATTTATATTTTTCTTGCAACAGGTGTTGAAAGGGTGTCTTAAAAATTGAAAGTGGGGCTACTAGGGCATGTGGGGTATCATATGAAAGAGCGCTGTTTGCACATTCTCAAACATTTTTTTATTTTTTTTAGGCCGCATAGTTTTTGACTTTTGATGAAAAATGTAAAAAAAAATACCGTCCCCCCCCCTTATTTCCGAAGTTTGCAAAGAGAAAAATCTGAAATTATTCTATGTGATAGAAGTTTATGTAAAGATTACAGGAAAAATAAAACGGTGTCTCTAAATAGCATACTTTTTCAGAAATCGGAACGGAACGCTCGGTGCGCGAGTCCGACTCTTGACCGTTTTTTTTTTTTATTTGTAAACTGTACATATTTGCATTATCATGGGGACCGTAAGGCATAGGTACAGATCTTCAGATTCGCCGATTAGACAGATCGATTCGACTTGGAAAATGTATCAAATTACTATTGTCAGGTCGGCTATCGGCTTAGACCAAAATGTCAGATAAGTCATTTAGTTAAATTAGCGACGTTAGGTATATGTCCTCGTGTCTAGTGTTATTGGATAATGCCGAGGCCACACCAACGGGATATGCCGTTGATAATCGCGATGAAGGACGTAGGCCGTAGGTATAGCCACAACTTATTGAGATAATTTGACCGAATCTTGACCGAATTCAACTACCGCGATGTTTATGGCGATGATGAGCATTGACACTGACATTGGTGTGGCCCGGGCATATCAGATATTGTTTATTAAGGTACACATAGGTACTTTACTTTATAAATTTTAAACTCAATAGGTAGGTCACGCTCGGATTCACTCACGTTGATACTGTTTTCATGACAGATTGTAAATTCTGTCATATATTGCTTCCGGGTTCAGCAGTTGGCAAAAACGCGCGACGACGATGATCTTTTTTCCTCGACTCAGAAAAAATCTCAGCCACATCACATGATAGTAATAGTATGTACCTATTTAATACCACACTCCGCTTTAAAAAAGTGATGAATGTGTAACTTGGCGGTAAGTATAACATCAAAGTACAATCAGTACTTTTCGAGATCACCTTTTACAAAACCTACTTGTCTAGTGACGACCTAAATCTCTAAATCGTTCTGTTGGAGGCTATTCATACACCTAATGAAATATCAAAAGGATTTGATAAATAAGTTTTCATATTCAAAGCCATTTCTATTCGTTTCCTACTAAATGCTACTTCTATTGCAATTTACACGGACATAGTAATCTTCCCTTTTAAATGCACAAAAGCGAACGGGACCAGAATGTACTCTTATTTTATACGGGCAGCCATAAATCCTAAAAAGCTATAGATTATCCATACAGGCAGAGTGCACCTGTTCTCGGTGCACTTTATATACGAAGCTATGTGGCAGATTAGGAAAAATACTATTAAAAGAATAGTGATAAAGTGTCCTTTGTATTCTGATTTGGAAAATACAAACAAATATTTATAACGTAACATAAAAGCGAAGCAGTTCACGAAAATAAAGAAATTATAAACCAGAATTTTAAGTTTAGGCAATTGATGGCCTTCTTATGAAATAAAATAAAATAAAATAATTTATTCTGTAAATAGGATATCGGAATCATTTTTACAAGTGATGTTAAAAAAATATAATAAAATAAGCTATGGTCTGTTTTGTAACCGACGATAAAAAGGAGGAGGTTATCAATTCCACACGTATTTTTTTTAAAATCTCGGAGACTAAATTGACAAGTGGAAATGTTTAAATAACCTATATGATAATGTAAGCCAGTTTGACTTTTGCACTTGTCAATTTATCTCCGAGATAAAAAAATGCACTTTAGATGGAATCGAAATTTCCTAGCTGACTACTCCTGAGAAGAAATAGCGAAACAAACTTGGGGATCAAAGTCTCTTTTAAATTCCAGACATAATCTTGGTTACCATGACCATGTAGATCCGTGTCTGAAATGGTCTTTTATGGAAATAACCACACAAATTTGAGTGGACCTGTAAAATCAGTGCAAGCATTTGTGAATAATCGTGTTGAACTACGCGATTATTCACAAATGCTTGCACTGATTTTACAGGTCCACTCAACATACTTTTTAAACATCGCTCTTTAAACACAGCTTGACTGCCACGTAGCAATAAATCAAAAGCTAACTATTTACTCATAAGTCATCATAACTCACAAATAAAAAGAAAACCTCTACAAAAAAAAATCCAATGAATACCAATTTCAAATTAGAGTTGTATATACCTACGATAACATACCTTGAACAGCGCAGTTAAAGCAACGTCAGTCAATCTGAGACAGGTCTGTCAGTTCGATTTACACAAGCCCGGCTTGCCAGCGACGCTACACGCCCAATAAACCTCGCTTAACACTGCAGGGAAATCCCTACACGACTCCGTACGATATTGGCAAGACTTTACTTGGAACATTACAGATATACGATAGTATAAAGATAACAAAGCTATAACGTACACTACTATACGACTTTCACCAACGGTTTTAAAGTGTCCTGTTTATTCTATCCTGTGTTCAGCTTGCTTTAACGTGAAAAGGTATTCCTAGAACATGTGAGGAATTTTCTGAAAATTAATTTAAAAACATCGTCATCATCATCAATCTCCTGCTACTATACCAATTAGTTTCTGGTCGGCGCAACATGTCTTTTTCTTCCATACTTCTCTATTAGTCGTCACTTCCTTTCTATACATGTCATCTTTCACACAGTCCATCCATCATGCAATTAAAAAACATCATATAATATGCCACCGATGAAGTCGTAAAAAAGATCTGAGAAGGTAAATTCGAAAAGCTTTCATTGTTATCATGCACTAGCACTTCCCGCGCGGCTACGACCGCGTGGATGTTCGGAAAATATCCGACGGGAACGTACTACCGGGGATTCCTTCCTTATTACTTGTCTACATTATAAAGGGAACCTCTGTGCAAAATTTCAGCTTTCTAGGTCCAAGGGTTAGGGCTGGGCGTCAGTCAATCAGGATTCAGGACTTCTCTTTTTACTATATAGAAGATAGACAATAAGCTCCTTTGGGAACTAGTGATGGGGCTAGACAATAACTCAGCATAACAAACTGAAAATTTGGCTAAAAAAAAATAACAAGTTGATACTTAAGCATCAATATAAAATCGGAAAAGTAACGAACTCCGAAAGGAAAATGTTACAGAAATCTACATCATGCAGAGTAGAATTATTAATTCCAAACTAATGCTGTGTGCAGCTCGGGAATGGCAACTTAATATAAATTAGGTAAATGGATGTTCGGATGGAGCTGCATGTAATAGAAGTAAGTGTTATAAGGGCCTGTTTCACCACCTACGATTATGTTCCTATTAACTTACATGGCAGATAATTTCATACAAATTCTGTTCCATTTTTGAATTTATTCGGTAAGTAGGTAGTGGCTATTCAGACATCGTGAAATAGGCCCTAAATCTTACTTCTATCTATACTATACAGCTTTAAAACTTGTTCTATTTTTTAAATAGAACAAGTCCTAAAGTGTACAGCGATTAATATCGCCTTTATCGTGAAACTCGTTAAATCCTAGGTAAAACCGTGTTGTCTAGATAACTTAATTAGAGTGATTATAACGCCCGGCGGCGACGTGATCATTACAGGTTTGCTGAAAAGCGTCAGGTTTTCAATTCAACGCAATTGTCGGCGTTTTTAAGAGGAAATGCTGAAACTGGGTTAGTAGTAGCCTAGATTCTGGTGTTTATTACTTACTTACAGTTATCAGCGTAGATTTTACTTAATGTAAGTGTTACTTGTGTCTTATACAATACAATTCTTTTGGTTTACAAGGTTTGTACTACATAGCTAGTGATAGCGCAACATTTTACTGTACATCCACATACAAAAATTATGTATTAATTAATAAGTACAATATAGTTATAATTTTGACCAAATAAATTAAATGAATACAAAAGAGAACTGCAGAAGACTAATATTTTATATCAGCACGCTTAGCATGACCGCCATAGAAACGGGTTTTGTCGACGGAAGAATAGACAAAATGTTACGATTGTAGAAATATTTCTACGCATTCTACGCGTCTAAGTATGGCAATGTCATGCTACGTGTGCAGCTTAATCAAATGATTGTGTGTTTTGTGTGTTATAATTATGTGAGTTGGGTAGGTATGTGTGATTTTTGTGTGTATAGGGTTTATGTGTGTGTGAGTTGGGTCTTTGTGTATGTGTGGTGTGTACGTGTACATGTTGTAGATGTGAGTAAGTGTACACGTGAATAAGATGAATTACGTATATGTGTGCTGCATGCATCACACACATAGGGCCTCCGTGTCCTCATATTCGAATGGTTATATCAATTTAGTTGTAAGTTTTTTACAATCAGAATATTGTTTGGTGTAAGTATACCTACATATATATGTATCTCTTTATTTAATTTATTGTAAAGTTGATATGACCGTATCCCGTATTGCCACTACAAAACCTAGTTTTTGTTTGTGGAATCGGTACTATAATATCTTTCCTTCTTTTTGATAAGATAGTGGTATCGTAAGGTAGCTCTTAAATATCATAAGGTTGGTTTTCATTTGTGTTCACTAGGTAGGTACAGTAGTACCCAACTAATATGGCTTATCGATGTACCTGCGCAGAAGATAAATTTTCAAAGCGCGGGAAATGTTATTGACCAATCGGCACCCTCCACGCTTTTTCCTGTACCGGTATTGGTCGGTAGCTGCCGCCATGTTAGCGCGCGCCGCTTGACAGCCGCAATACTTGCGAGTGAGACGGAACTAACAGCTGCAGTGTATTATGAACCTTATAGTAGTGATCTAAGGTTGATTGTAAATTTTAAGCATTCTCGTTAATCTTCGGGGTCATACTTTCTTTTCTGTGCGAACGAAGATTCACGACGCGCCTTATCACTTGAGTACTACTGTATCATCGGACCTTTTCAGAAAATATCTAAATTGGAAAATGAAAAACGCTCTTTTCAGACGACGCGACGTGTTTGTTTTGCTCTTACTTTAAATTAATATCCAATTTAAACCACTTAATTAAGTACGCAATATAAAAAAAATACCCAATCCTTCGGACCCAAACAAATACCTAATGTATTAACTATATAACAAATAAGAAACGTTGTTTATAAAAAAAATAAACTCAAATAATAATCCTGCTATTGACAGATGCTTTGTATTCAGGCGTATTCTGGGTACCGCAAACACTTTACGAGTTCAAAGCTAAACCTTCACACTTCCGGAATACATTAATCCCTATTTTTAGTTGAAGTACTTATTCGTCCGTTTTACGATAACAAAATCAACAACTTCTGTTTATGACATAAAACAATCTCAAATATATTGTTTTACAGTTTTGTTGGGAAGTGTGATGGGATTTATGTAGATGCTAATACTGTAAAGGATGAAAAGTGAAATATCTGCAGTGTCCTGTGAGGCGATGCTAAGTTTTTGATTATCCTATTGTTTAGCAGTTTACCAGAGAAATATTTACGTATGTAATTTTAATCACCGTTATCATCTTAAGGGGTGATTGTACTCATCATTACGAACAACTTTTACAATGGGCCAAACCTGAAATCGTGAAAAAAAATCAGCTGAGCATAACTCGTCAAAATGTCGGGAACAACTGTTTTTTTTTTTTCGTTATTTTAGGTTGGTCCTATAGTAAATGATGTAAATTTCATAATGATGAGTACAATGACCTTAAGAGAAAAACGGTGATTAAAATTACACCCCGTATATACCTAGTGCGGTAGTATCATCTACACCGGTATTGGCACACTAAAGCTGAAGAAGCTTTTAGTTATCTTGGCAGAAGCGATCGAGTTATTCAGAAATCTACATTAACAGAGAAGTAGTTTCTTCCAACACAACCAATGCTTTTAAGACTTTTAACCCAACCTCGACTACATTAAACTCACTTCACTTACAACGAAAACTGTCAGTCAACCAGCAAACCGTGAGAACAAATCATCCAGATACGTTCCAAGCAGCGAGCATGATCCGCTATCCAAAGATAATTCGGTAAGCGATACCTGTGGGTGTTTCTAAGAGGTACAGCGGTATAGCGGTAATGCGGTACGGTCGAATGCGGGCTAGTAAATAGGTTTATATTAAATAGCGATAACATCGCTCGCTGTCAGAACGATTGCTGGGCTCTCGGCGATGAGACCACACGCCAGGCGAGGGCGACCGACTAACGCGCACATTTATTGTTGTTGCCGCGCTCTGTTTAGCTAAAATCGCCCTTAGAACGACGTGTAATGCTGCGTAAAGTAATTGTGGGTTACAAACAAGTACCTGTTTATGCTTCTAAAATAAAAGTAAAGGGGCGAATGTTTGTTCTAGTGGAAAACAGCAATAATGTTAACCAGCTTTCAGTTTTCAGCACAAAATGAAATACGGGAGTAGTAATTTGAGGGTTGTAGTTTCAAAATAAAAATCAAATCAAAATATTTTATTTGACATAAACCTACATGGGCATTTATGAAATGTCAGCTGCTAGGTGCACGGTTCCAATTGGTCGGTTTCTTATGGAAAAGAGCCGGCAAGAAACTTCACGGTTACTCTTTTAAAACTAATTGGCTTTTACAATAAAATAAAAAATATTTCGGAACAATAACACAAGAAGAAGGTACAAAAGTAAAACGATGATAGCTGCAAAAGTAATAAACAAAGTAATATTTTCAAATAACAGTCTACTAGGCCTACAACATTCTAACATTCACAAAATAGAAAAGAATCTATCTAAGTATAAGATAAATAAAATAATAAGAATAAAAACCTGTTTAAACCAAATGACGTGATTGCCATTACAACTACAGTAACAAATCTGAATAAATATCATGTCCACAAAAGCCGCTAAATAAACGACGATATTGTTTCACTTGGAGATAGACAATTATCAAGCTACCAGATTTCATATCGATCTGTTCCTACATAGAGTCAGTCATTAGGGCGAAAGCTCCAGGAAGCCCGCGAAATTGTCATTTTATTGTTTTTTGCAATTTGCAGGTCAATATCAGGTTGTATGTCAATCTGAATATTATGATTCTCGACCGTAAAAAAAAACTATTTATAGAATTATAATGATTAAAATCATCAATACAACTCTCTAAGTTCATATAATCCTAATGAATGACTTTTTCATGAAATCTTCACATTTAGTTGTATTACTGATTCTAATGATTATAATTTTGTAAATAGGTCTAAGTTACGGTCTCGAATCATACTTTAAATCAACATACAACCTAATAGTAACTTGCAAATTGCAAAACACGTAAGAAAATTTCGCGGGCTATCTGGAGCTTCCCCCTTAAACCAACATTAATCAACATCATGTTAGTTCATTAAGGGCACTACAGGACCTAAACGCAACTAAACGCAAGTTTTTTAATGCCTAAAGGTATATGATCTACTGCAGTAAACAAAATCAGAAAAATATATGATATTCTTCAGGATTTATGCTAGTTAGATAGTGTGTTGAAAACATAAGACAACTAATTTGATACGATAGAAAAAAATCACGAAGATACTTCTAAATTTTTTTTTAACGAATAAAAACCATACTAATATACATGCAATCATTCTGATTTTTTGTCAGATTATTCTACAAGCAACATATTAACGTAATAGTGTTTTATTTTTTTAGTCCAATCAATAGATTTTTTGTAAATAGATAATTGATTCATATTTTGCAATAAATTACCAGGGTTGTGTCATCGCGCTTTTCTTTCTTTTATATGCAGTCTGACAGTGACCGCGATTTAGGTCCTGTAGTCCCCTTAAGCAAACTTTCAAACCACTTAGTTTTTCTAAACATCATTACAAGTATAGTTGTAAGTATAGTAGAGCACACATTATTACTAAGCTTAGCTCGCTAACCAGGAACAAGAGGAAATTGTGCTACAAAATTTTGTAACAATACTTTACCGTTAAAATTCTAGCAGCAGGTACTCTAAGCATGCGCTCCACGCTTAACTTTCCCGATAAACGATAAATTAAGTTAGGTGTCAGCGCACTACATTTTACTTCTAACAAATTTCGCTACACTATCTTCATCGAACCACTACATAATAATCTTCGTAGCATGTAAATTAAGCCATAAATAAAGAAAAAAAACGGCGAGTTCAGACATGCGTGCCTGGCCTAATAGTTACGACCATTAAGATTCATTCTATTGGAATGATGTAGCATGTTATAATAAAAACTGTTGGGCACAGCTTATGCTTCGATTATGTTGGCTCGTTTATTACTTAATTTAGCCAAGAGTAGGGTTGCCAACTGTTAAGTGGTGAGCCAAATTAAAAAGGTCACGATGCACTAACGAGCATTTTGATTTCAAAACCGGACAAAAGTGACAATTACAAATTTCTGTAAATGTCATTTAAGTTGTCATTTTATTGCACCTGAGTAATGGTACTATCATAAACCGGTCCTACCTCGGACCATTCCCCTCCGCCCGCCCCGTTCAGTTAGTCGGAAACTAGTCATTGTTTAGTACGCACGTCTACTTTCACGATACGCGCTATTGTTTTCAAACTTGCATTTGGTTTAAAAAGTGGTTAGAAGTGGATAGTGGAAAGTTTTAACAATGGAGTCTGAAGCACAAGGTATGTACTTAATTTTAACGTTTGTTATCTTTAATACGATTGACTATTTTATATTTTTAGAACCAGCTTCTATAGATGGGGAAAAAAAAGTGAAAATCGTGTTTTTTTTTTTACTAATTAATACATTTGTAATAGTACCGAGTTAGATCGAGCTATTAGTATACCTCTGTGGTAAAATAAAGAGTTTTATCTCATCAAAACAGTAATAACATTTACCACATCATTCCACCACTCCAAAAAATTTTACTTTTAAAGTGATATTAGGATTTTTTTTATCGTTTAGCACTTTGTCGTTTTTTTTGCAGATTCGACATCAAATGTGATTGAGATGACACGGAAATCGTTGTATATGCTTTTTAAAGAAAGCCCAGCAAGAAGATTAGATGACAAGTTATCATTTATGGAAAACAAGGTCCGAGAAATTACGGAATGTCCCCAAAACGAGTATCGAACCTTAAGTCATGATTTACGACATTTCAAATCAGATTTAAAGAAAAGATGGGCATCGTGCAATTATATTGAAGATAGATTCATGAAAAAAAACGAAAGTTGGCTTAATGTTTCGATACTAATACATATATGGACGCCAAACACTAAGCCGGGGCGCCCAAGCAAGGACTTCCAAGAATTGACTGATCGCAGTAAAAGACGAAAAACTAAAGAACTCCGTGAGGAGGTACCAGTGGAAGTGCTTACCTTCGCAGCTAGCGTCAGTCAACATATGTCGGGAAATGCTGCGGCTTCAAAGCTTATAAAAGATGCAACTTCTACACCAACAAGAGCCAAACGGTACAGAAAAGCAATAAATACCGCTCAGGAGCCAAAAATAAAGAAGCACACACCTGAAGAAGCTTTGCGCATCTTTATAGAAGGTGGCTTTACAAGGAAGCAGTGGGAGTTACTGCATGATGCAACTAAGGGTATATTCCCTTGTTATACTCTTATTAGAGAAGTAAAAAAACTCTGTTATCCAAAACCAGAGGCAGTTCGAGTTACGGAGACTTGTGTGGAAGTTGTGCTCCAAGACTTACTGGATCACACAGCTAAAAGACTCTGTCTTTATCTTGAGGATGTACTCCAAAACTGTACAATAGAAGAATTGGAAAATCTGGAACTCATTTCAAAATGGGGATGTGATGGCTCTCACCAAACTGCCTACCAACAAAAGTTTTTAGACAGCTCTCATGATGACTCAAACATTTTTCAAAGTTCATTGGTTCCCTTGAGATTACAATCACGAGTTGGAGAAAAAATTAAGACTTTATGGCAAAATCCAACACCTTCATCTACTCGTTTTTGTCGACCAATCCGCATTCGATTTCTTCACGAAACAGTAGACATAACAAATGATGAAATAAACTATATAGAAGACCAAATAAATCATTTGTTAAAGACTGAATTAGAAAATTGTAATAGAGCCACTTTTGTGCGACATACATTGCTCCCAACCATGGTTGATGCGAAAGTTTGTAACGCAGCTACTGGCACATCATCTACTATGAGATGTTACATATGTGGCAAAACGTCCAAAGCCTTCAATGACTTCGAAAATTTAAATGTGGAGGATCCTCAATCCTTAAAATTCGGATTGTCAATTCTTCACGCAAGAATCCGTTTCTTTGAAACGATTTTACATATAGCCTACAAACTTCCTCTGCAAAAATGGCAAGCTCGAACTGTAGAAGAAAAAACTGTGGTCAAGAAAACAAAAGAAAATATACAAAAGAAATACAGAGAAAAGACTGGCCTTGTTATAGATATGCCGAAACCTGGTTTCGGCAATTCCAATTCAGGCAACACGTCTAGAAGATTCTTCGCCGATCCTGATCTAGCTGCTGAAATCACTGGCATAAATAAAGAGTTCATAATTAAACTTAAGGTGATTCTGGAAGCAATGTCATCTGGACTCAAAATTAATGCAGAGAAGTTCGGAAAATACTGCAAAGATACTGCAAAAATGTATGTCGAACTGTACGGTTGGCATCCAATGACGCCGACTCTTCACAAAATCCTAGTGCACGGTACAACTGTGATCAAATATGCCATCCTGCCTATCGGGCAGTTATCCGAAGAGGCCGCAGAAGCCCGTAATAAGCACTACCGTTCATACCGGCAAAATTATGCCCGAAAATTTTCGAGGATTCAATGTAACCACGATGTCCTCAACAGGCTGCTTCTCACATCAGATCCTTACATAAGTTGTGTACGGAAACGTAAACCAAGCAAAAGCCAGCCTTTCATGAGTGAAACCATAGAGTTGTTCGAGGCAGAAGAACTGGACACAGAGGTAGACCAATCATCGAGACATGTTTACTCAGATGATTCAGAATAAGGTCCATCAGAATTTATTAATTTGTGTTTTTTTAATATTTTTAGTCATGTTCATAAAAATATACGATTTTCTGTATTCACTTACGTATTTTTATTCATTTCCAATAAAATAAAAATGCTAATTAATTTTGTCCGGTTTAAAAAGCAAAATGCTCGTTAGTGCGATGCCGCGTTTTTCATGTTTTGACTTTGTTGTTTTCCTGCTTTTCAGGACTCTTTACAATGTTTTTTATGATAAACTTTCACGCTTTTACGGTGGCATTAACTCTTTCTTTTGACAATAACATTTTCATTAAATATTACCCTCAATAGCCCTAACTAAATGAACAATAAAAAAGCCTTCAATGTAAACAACGAAGCAGAAGCACTTCTGCATTAACATCTGGAACAAAACCCAACAAGACATCAGTGAGTAGTGAGCAGCCCTAGTCAAAAGGAACGCGAGTCGATTACCTGCGCGGGCGCACGCAGGACCGGTTCGCATGATCCTCCGCCCCTCACCTTCGCACCGCGGCCACTGGCACCCATCTTGCATATTTTTTGCTCCACAATCCACATAAAGGGGCCCCTTCGTTAACTGTTAGAAGTAAGCCCCTCACAATAAGATACAACACATATTACAATACCTGCCCTTTGTAAAGATAAATGCTTAAAGACTAAGACGCATTGCGATTTGTAAGACCTTATTAACTTTATAATCTTATTTCTTGTACTAAAACTTTAATCACGTAAATCTACGATCCAGTAACTCAAACATTATAAAATCATTAAGACCGAATGTAATTAACATTTCGTTTAAAAATAAGCATGTATTTAACCAACAAACAACTTCGGATTATTATGATAATCGCTCGAACGGATTATAATTGGAAAATTATCTTAATCATTCTCAATGAATACGAGTTTATTGCCAATTAACACTGTGAGTTAAATGTATTATAATATACAGCTATTTAAATTATTCTCAACGTGATTACATTTTTTGCTGCATTATTTTTGTTATAGCTGTTACAGCTTTAGCTGGTAAAAATGATCAACCAGATAGAAGAGGCTAGACTACTAGTCTAGCCTCTTCTATCTGGTTGATCATTTTTTCCGTTGAGGTGTATTCTTTAATTATCTCCAAAGAAATAAATAGGAAGTAGTTAAGATAAATATCTTAGTGGCCAGTCCCAAAGTCCGTTACAAAAAATTTGAAAACACATTGTAGGTATGTAACGGCTTTCGAACCAATTTCATTGATCGCAGCCTTTTGCTCTTGCTGCTCAAATTCTTGAATGAAATTGTACAATGCAATGTTCTTTGTTATTTTCGATAGATTCAGCTTTTAAGCTACAGAAGAACAAATTTTTGAAGCAGGAAAATAGACGAAATACTATTTAGATGAGAAAAAGCATTTTAATATAGTACGTTCTTTACGTTGACGTGTCACTGAGGAATGCTTGCTCCATGCTAATGACACCAATAAGTCCTTCTCTCAATGTCCGAAAAGAATTCGGAAATGACTGTGCCCGCAAAAAATTAAATATTTACTGATCATGAAAGAGCGCTCACAATAATATGTTGAATTAAACCTATTATTACTTTGTGTATTTGAATTAACATTGATGTGTATTGAGTGAACTGAAATGACTGACACAGTTCCACAGTTTAAACTAGAGAAACTATCTTTAGACTCGCAAATGTTTAAAATTTACTCTATTGTATTTCAACTTTGATTAAATTTAGAATTTTAAGTTATAGTACGTAAGGTAGGCTACAAGATACTTCAAGACTTATCGAAGACAAAAAGTAAAGAAAAAGGAAAGGTGCGATAAATACCGCAATAACTAACCAAAGAAACATCTTTACATGAAATTTAGATAAGAAATCCACTGCGATGTCCGTGAAAGATAATTTGACTAAATTCCTCATTTTATTCTTATTTATTCCAAGAATTTCGATAGATAAAAAAACTGATATACCTACTTATATAAAGAATTCCAGCTGGATTTCCTTGGAATAGGTTTGTTTACAGTTTTTCGTATCTTTTTATTCATTTATGGTGTTTTTACGAGTGTCGGAGAGGGTAAATGTTCTATTTGAGTGTTCGTGTGTGCGTCCGGTTTGGTGCCGGCGGGCGGCCAAGCGGGCCCTCGGCGCATCGACAGCGCATAAACACAAGTTTGCGTGTGACTCTATCGTGCACAGAACACCGTACAACTTCTATGTTACCGGCTCGCATTTACTGATGAGCTTATTGTCAATTATCTCTTCAATTCATATGCGACATAAATTGTGGACTGCCGATTAAGTAGTTGTTTATTTTATACTGTTAGTAGTATTATATCTAATCCTTCTTCCTAGCTCGACCATGACCGGGCCTGCCTTTAGCGGATATAATTTTTTTAAAGCATTACTTGGTTTTTAATAATACACACTGTGTTAATAAACAGTTTAATGAGTTATAGGCACTTTATGCTGCTTATGTGACTCAAATACGTAAATAGTTACTACAGTTATCTTCAGAATAGTCCAAACAACATAAGTAAATATTTGAAGTTCTACTGATGCCGTATCTGTCCGTCCTACATAATGCTGTGACTAATAGTCTCGGCCGATGAACTGCTTTGTGTCTAACTTACCTGTACAAAAACATTTGGACTGTTTGCTAAAGTTGTGTGAGTATGACAGATGACTCACCTCTGTGGTGCCTCACGCGGTGATGCGACACGGGCCGGCAGCACGGCTGCTCCTGATACGCTGTCCAGGAGTCCGCCAGCACGCAGGCCACCGCCGCACACAGCACCCCAGCGGTCCATTGTCCACCAGCGCCCATGGTCCACGCAGGCCACATCCAACCCGCACACACTGCTACACCTTACTCTCCCACTCCAACATTATCCCTCGTATCAGTCCATACAATGCACCTACGACTATTGTAATCCTCAAGTCAACTAACGATTCCGGAAAACTTTAACAATGTTTATCTGTTTACATTACGCGCACCTAAACCGAAATCGGAGAGATTATGCTTCCGTTCAGATCATTCGAGTTGAACGGACTTCTGTGATTAATCACCGCAGTCGTGCCGCGAGCCTGTTATCTCATATCGAGTTATAATCTGTTCGTGAGGGTTTACTTCGTTCGGTTCGCTTGATTTATTAGTTGGTAAAGAAGTACGCCACGATCGTGGTAACGCAGCGTCGTCGACGGGCGACAGGCGTGACGTGCGCCACCGGCATCGCAGCGACGAGAACTGAAAATGTTTCGCGCGGCGACACGGACCGGCGACCGGCCCGGCGGGAACCGGCACGCGAGACAACAGCCGAGCCGAGGCTTGCCGCCGCCTCTGCCTGCGCCGGCTTCCACCGCGAGCGACAAGGACGGCACGATCACGGAACAGCTAGACCCGCGAAAGCTCCAAACGAATGAAAAAGCCCGCTCCACTCGTTTAAAGAAAAGTTGTAAGTTAAAAAGTTTTGATAATTTCGCCGATCCGGAGCTGCTTGAATTCTTGCGAGGGAGATCTGACTGCGCATTGACCCTCGGTGTCGTTACGAACATATTGTAACGGAGGGATGACCCCTTATATAAATTTACCTAATTTATGTTTTTGTTAGGATACGCACGAATAACTTTTATGTCTGTAGGCACGCGAAAGGAAGTCGGCAGTTTATTTTTTGTATGTTTATTAATAAGTAGCCTAGTGGAGCGTATGAGTCACGACGTCTCGCGTGACATAAATAATAGAGAACTGTAAACTAAGTCATCACGAAATCTTCAGAGATTCGAAACTCGCGTAATTTATGTAATTAGCCAGTTATTTATGTTCAACTGCAGATAAAGTTTAAATCCAAACCAAATAGATCATTCAAATTAATTGTTCACTATAACTCCATTCGAAACCATAATACGTTGTAAATCACGAATATTAAGTTTTCAAAAAGATAAACCAGAAGATAAACAACATAATTTAAGATCAGTGAAATAGCATAACGCTATACTTATAAACTTCAAGCGCAGACTTAGTAATAAGTTTTCAGACAACTTAATAAATAACTATTTATCGAGTTTAACTTTGAGCTGACCGTGATTAAGGCTGGTAGGGTTAGCTTTATCAATTACTCAGGCTCTCTGCGGAGGCTGTGAGCCCTCCGCTCGCCTGAGAGTGCTGCCCGACTCGCCTTTAATTAATCTTAAATAACTTAATTATACCAGAAACCCTTTAACATAACTCGATTAATGTTTTATTAGTCTCACCAAACTACTGCAACCGCCGACCGCGCATTATTTACCACTTAGACCTCACAAAGCACAGTGGCCCGCCCGCCAATATAAAAGTAAGTTATGCAAAAGTAAGAACATTTGGGATTCAGCGGGTACATTCATAAGATGAACGGAGATATCTTAAACGTCGCGGCCCCATTTTCATCAGTTCTTCAAGTTTTTCAATAAAAACTTTCGAAGGCGTCCGATTTACATACGGTATGGATTCATTTATTTTCCAAAAAGATTTTTCGCGTAAAAGTGAAGAAGGTTTTCGGTATCCATTAGAGGAGAAAGGTCGCACTCGAGTCGCTCCCACCAAGTGCCCCACACCGGCCCATCGGCCACTCCAATTACAATATTTTAAATGCCATTTTTGTTAAAACCTTCAGCTCCCTCCTCAACGCCTGAATCAATAGTTCCAATTTTATAAATTACGCTGTCGCCTACCTGACACAAATTGGAGTAGGTAGGTAGTATCTATACTGAAATCTCAATCTTACGATTGCTATTGGCTTACTTTTCCCGAAAAACCTGCAAAAATTTCGATCCTGCCATTTTCAAATTAAGACTAAAAGGTTTCAGATACTCTAATTTTCATCCAGACACGGAATTAAAAATTGAAATTGTAATAAATGTGTCATAAAAGAGCGCTGAACTTAAAATGATTCCATGATCTCAATGCCATCGCCCGCTTTCGAAAGAAGTTGCGATATGCATTAAATTGTTGCTGCATCATGAGTTCATGACTATCGGTAATGAGAATACGTGAGTAGTTACCGCGACCCGGGTTCACAAGTCACACCTTTGTAACGCACGGCTGGTCAGTAAGAAGCAAAGCAACACAAACACAAAATCCCCTGGTATTACTTTGACTACGTTGAAGTAATTAAAACAAATAGTTCTGCGAACAGTAGACCTCGCGAGTACAAACTTTTTTGCAACAATCAATATATTTAGCACTAAAGTTATTTAAAACGGAATAATATTTACGGTATTTTTTCTTCATCAGATCTTCACCAAAAGTCCTCACAAATAAAAAATAACCATCGAAATCAGATATCATAAGGAGATATCCAGCAGCCCCCTTTTTACCTATTTCTTGGAGGAAGCAAAAAGTTCTATAAAGTCGTGAAATACCAAACAAGTTACCAAGTTTCGTCCAGATCGGTTGTAAAATACGACCTGTAGAGGAGTAGCAACAAACTGACTGACGTAAGCAAATTTTGCCAGACTTGAAGCAGAGACGCTTCACTCGCTACGCTCGTTCGGTCAATCAGAAAGACATTCATCACCCAAAAACTTATCTCCCTCCGAGTCTTCACAAACCCATTGCCATACAAAAATAATAGTTTTTGTATGCTAAAGTGCTGCCATAAATAGTAACTATCGACAGTGTACTGGCGACTAGTGAACTCACAAGTCGTTGTCCTTACGCGTTCGTTATTTTGTCACGTCTACGTAAGTACAACATAATACGAACATAAAGCAAAATAACACGCGTATATCGTAAAACCGGCTGTATAAACTGTGTATAAAGTTGTACTGCGAGTTTAATACATTCAATTTGTTTTCAGCGGTGGTTTGAACGCCAATACCGACATAATTGTGCAACCATAAACAATGGAACAATGATCACTGCTGCCGGTTGCATATGCGTCTGTTAGATATACGATGTTGTTAAATAGCGCACATTATCCACTGCTGTATGCACTGGTTCAGCTTTATCTGTGAGTAAAGGTTAGTCGTACTACAAATACTGATATTCATTCTGTAGTGGAGTCATGAAAATTGTGAAAAGTTTAATGCACGGACTTCGTTAACGTTATGAAGGGGAACAGCTAGGGCTGACTCGAGCTCAGTAGATCATAAACGTACCATGATGAAAGTATGCACATTATCTTTTGACATATCTTGCCACAAAAAGCCGGAAGAAAGCCAAGTAAGCAGTTTTTACTAATAGCCAACATTTGTCTAAAGATACGTGACTATTTATTGTGCAGAGATCAATCATTCACAAACTGCAAACGGTCTCATCACGAGGCAGATTCGAGGAGGCGTGCCTTCGGTTCTGGACGAGCCAGCAGGGATCGAGGGGAGTCGGGGGGCGGGACATAATTGATGAAGTCGACGCAAGACCTCGCCGCGGTTAATCTCCACCAAGCCACCTTCGACAGGACAAACTTTATCTACTCCCAAGGCGACGCAGAGGTCACCGTTTAATTTTTTCTCGGAATGAGAAAAAGTATTAATAGTTTTTATAAGGTACCATTCAGCCACCAATTTTTTTACGTAGGCAATCCTGTACCACGCGTGGATAAAAAAAAAATCGAAGCTTTACTAAACTTATCCCAAAACCTCGGTCCTAGCTAGTTTTGACGTCAAACAAAACGCAGCTTTCAATACCTATAGCGTAATTATTGACACGCATCGATGTTACCTTAGCATCTATTACTGTAACCAAGAGGCCAAAAAGGGACAAAGACCGTCATGTATCTGCTTAGAATGGAAGAACCGTAAAGTGGGCATTCATTAAGTACTTCAGAAGCTCATTACTGCACCGAACGTTCGCTATTCAGTCGCATACGCTAAACAATCGCGCCGACAATCCGTCATCATTTAACGGTCTATTGTGTTCTTGCATTCCCAATTATAATTAAAATCATTTTTGCACCACAATGCCCATTAAAACGCTATTGAAAAACTACCATGTACCATGACCATACACAAAACAAAGGCTTGCTTAGGTGCTCATTTTCTAAATGATGTATACTTTCATATATGTAGGTATTATCAGATAATTAAAACAAATGAGATTGGGTAACAAAGGCTCAACTTTGGCTCGCCTACATAAGAATAAAACATAATTTTCAGAATAACGCTATAGAGGTGCGTCAGAGTTGCAGTTAACGATATTTACATGACTAATGGGCAACAATTTTACATAAAAGTGCAAAAGCGAGTGAACTTAGGCACACCACACCAGTGAAGTGGTCCAATTTGCATGTTTTATGCAAGCGGCGAGTGATGCCACCGCGGACACTGCACGCGCATACAGGCTCTTTGAAATTTTTATATGGTATTCCCACAAATCGGACGTCGCTGCATTTTATGAGGAAGCGCGCTCTGTAACCGTGTTGTCTAGTTTTATAGCGTTCTTTACTGTTCTTTTACAATAAATATGTAGAAAAGCACTGATTGTGGAGCCCAAAGGGAACGTTACAAAGTTTGCTATTTTATTTTCATCATTGGCAACTATTTTTGCTAAACCTACATATTCCTAAACGCTCTCCATGACATGGCCACATAACAGGACGATAATATCGATACATTACCTCTTCAAATCCAATACCAAATACCATTAATCGAAATCCGGTCATTCATATTACATTCTCCGTCAACTAAAAATAGTCTGATGTCACAGCACGTAGGTATTGTGATTCCCGGTATTTTGTTTTATATTTACCCGTGTCGGTAATCGAGAGCCATGCATGGTTGGAACAACCAACTTTTACAGAGAAACCATCGCATGAATGCAGCACTAGCTAAATTGCATTGTTCGTTTTATTGCAAGTGCGGATGGCGTAGCTCTCGCCAGAATTATTTACTATGTAACAGCACATGCACTTTATTCCATCCGTCGATTTTAGTATTGAAATCTTTCGTTTTATTCGTGTTAAATTCGCTTTTAGTATTTACATACTCCACAATACGAGAGACTATTTGCAGTTAAACATCGTAAACAAGCATAAAAATAAGCCTTTTCAATGCAGTATTTTACTAAACGATACAATGCCAGAAGACGCTTTAAATAATACCTTACCTTTCGCAGGAGGTGCAAGTAATTTATGTAGGTCCGAAGTATGTCGAACAATCTCCAAGGTGGGTTTCGCATTATGTTATATGTAAGAAGACGGTGGCTGTTCCACCCACATTAATGAACTAATGTAACTAAGTGACCGTGGCTTCTCATTAATAATTGAATCACGCAAGGGTTCATTTCAGACGGGTTACTTAATGAGACAGGTACGCAACTAACTTCATGACATCCTCGCGCAATGGCCTACAAGATGATGTACTGGACTAGGTCATGACACACATGTATACGTTACCTTAACAAGCGTAGGGTAACACGCATTACTTGTACACAAACTGTGTCTGATTAATTTATTAGTCTACATTGAAGTAACCACAGAATATAATTATATAATGTTCTTAGAATTTCATCTTATATACATAGTACACCCGCCACCACGCCTTAAAGAAGAAAGTCGTTTTCTTTTCCGTAAACAATAAAAACGATTCGACCAACTCGGTAAATATTTAGGTCGAAAATATTAGACTTTTTTTCTAGACAGCAATTTACTTTGGCGCCTCTGCTGGAATGGAATCCTGAAAAAAGCTTAACTTTGACCGACATTCCATTGTCGGTCAAGGCTATGGGGGCTCGGAAGAGACAGCTCTTATCTTGAGTTAAAATCTACACCGTAGATTAAATTACTTTTTCAAGCTTTAATTTGATTTATTTTACTTTCATCGTGAAGGAATTATATTAAAATAAAGCTCGATCTCAATCTCGACACATGCCACTCTGCGACAGCTGGGTGAGGATGAGAAATACAATTAGTATTGTATCCATGGTTAAGATAATCACCTTCATTAGGCACAATTCGTCTTGCAGGCGTATATAGGTCGTGATTCTAATGATTGAGCTTTGAGACTTTCAGTTCTATGTTACTAAATACAGGGTTATTTTAAATTGGCTAGCTAAACTCCGCAGACGCGTGGGTATCGATGTCGACAGGATAAAATAATAGTATATTTTGATACAAGTGGAGAACGTTTGTTATTGCGTTCGAGGCGGAATTAACACCCGAGCCGTAGGCGAGGTTGTTTTTGAGCCGAGAACTGCAATAACAAATGTCCACGAGTATCAAACGACGTTTTTCAATACACTTTTGAAGAAATAAAACAAAATAACGAACAATAAAACTATGATTTAAATTTTCTTTTTTTCCCGCACTTTGCTTTCGCCAGGTTGAAGGAGAAGCAAAGGTATAAAGCCGTTATGCAGCCTAATATGAAAAATAGAAAATTCAAATATTTTTGACTTTAGAACACAAATAAATGTTAATTTGTTCATAAACATTTCTAATATTGTAATAATCATAGTTTTTGATGATATTCAATATATAAATATTCAAAAAAATATTAACGCCGTAAAGACGCATATCTCTTTGCCGAGATTAAAAAAAAACATTCACCTCCGAATAGAGAGTTGTGAATAGAGGCATTGAACCAATTTGGACTAAGCATAGGTATAAGTTATCTGTGGCAATTTTTATTCCCGTACACGTGAGGGAAAATAAAAAATCGCACGCGTGTGAAATACATTGCATTGTGAACCTAATCGTAGTGCGATATGAACCAGTTTTCGAGGAAGTGTATTGAAAAAATTTTTCATACACTTCCTAGAAAACTGGTGGTGAATCTCGGCAAAGAGATATGCGTCATTACGGCGTTAATATTTTTTTGAATATTTATATATTGAATATCATCAAAAACTATGATTATTACAATAAAAGAAACGTTTATGAACAAATTAACATTTATTTGTGCTCTAAACTCAAAAATATTTGAATTTTCTATTTTTCATATTAGGCCGTTTATCGGCTTTATACCTTTGCTTCTCCTTCAACCTGGCGAAAGCAAAGCGCGGAAAAAAAAGAAAATTTAAATCATAGTTTCATAATAATTCATGACAAAAATATTGTTCGTTATTTTATTTTATTTCTTCAAAAGTGTATTGAAAAACGTCGTTTGATACTCGTGGACATTTGTTATTGCAGTTCTCGGCTCAAAAAGAACCTCGCCTACGGCTCAGGTGGTCTACTCCCTAAGCACGAAGCCCGTAGTTTCGGCCTTCGTTACGGGCGTTTCCTACTCCGTATCACCTACGGACGTATGATTGGTTCGGGGCCCGAACGAAGTATGAATGGCAACACGATACGACAGTTGTCCCTACTCCCGATGTGTTTTTGCCCGTCCGAAAAATTTAACTTTTACACTTGTTTTGAAGGATCGTTAAGTCAGACGGACGGGTAAACGGACGGACGGTTGAACGGACGGACTTAGGGAGTAGGCCCCCTAGTGTTAATTCCGCCTCGAACGCAATAACAAACGTTCTCCACTTGTATCAAAATGTACTATTTTTTTTTGGGAGGTCATAAACCGCTGCTAGTGTCGTTACTTGAAGTAATGAGTTGAGAAAAACAGTTTTCCTATGTTTTATCGTGTTTAGGTAAAAATACCCATCACGTCTGAAAAACAGTCATCTGTGCTAAAGCAGTTATTTGGGATTAACCGAAATCGGTATTCTTTTATCTACACGAGAATGGAAGCTTTTCGCTAAAATCGAATTTCTTTTGTGCACTATTTAGGGACAATGGTGCACCGATTGCAGTCCAGTTTTAGGTATTTTATTTTCGACCATTACGCCATTGCGAACGAAATGATTGTATCAATAGAATGCGAATGCGACGAAAACGTTGATACATTGTGCGCTGTGTGACCTCAATTTTCCAGACAAAAACGTTGGTTAGCCGATACCAACTCTGCAACTAAAGATTGTAGAGTTTCCAAGAATTCACAAACTTATGAAGAGCAACAAAACTAAGATTTAAAACTCCGATACACTGCGAGAGGAAATTAAACTAACTTTTACACGAGTCGACTAAATATTTTATAACTTTAAATTAAACTTTTAATAGAATGAAAAAGACGTTGTAGCTTTTTTGTTGGGAAAAAATAAAAAACTATTAAGATAGAAATATATGTAATACCTAGACATTAAAAAATATAAAGTTAACTGTGAACTATTCAGAAATTTAATTCTAGGGCATATGAGTAAAAGCTCCTAGCGACGTCCATCGAATGTTACGTGTGTTCGGATTTTTGGTCGTTTTGCTGGAGGTGGCAAGCACACCGCTATGCAAAGAAGCAATTTCCTTTGTGTCACTTGCTACCCGCGCTGCCAACTGCACGTGTTGTCACGTACCAGTGTCAATACACATGCTGCATTATATCTATATTTGTACTACAATCACTATTCTTTGCTTTCTTAAAGCGTTTAATCGGAAGATAAACATAAGCGAGTCATATCTGTGTCTGTTGTTTTTGTTTCTTATTAATTTAATAATCCTACTATTTTGTCCTTAAATCTGTTTCAGAGTTTTTCCTTCGGGTCTTCTCTAGCATCTGCCTGACCTAGATTCATCTTTACGTAATTATTTTAATCTATTTCGAGTTTCTTGAAAGAATCTTCCATGCCAGGGAAGAAAGTGCTCAAAGTTTTGGGACCACCCGGCCTCTTTGATTCGTCAACTCTTTTCTGAGCTTCTTCGTCGAAGAACTTGTGGTTGGCTTTTAGTTTGTTGCATATTTCATCTGAAATAATTAGGCTACGTTTACCTACTGATATTCGCTTTTTGAAACTTAGGTAGATACTATTCAAGCATTATAATGCAATTACAATTATGTTATACCTTTCAGACGTTTTTTATCGTGTTTGGACAGATCTCCTGTGGATATGTACTCTTCTAAAGTATTGGAGTCTGACTGATGAACCTTCAATATATTGAGTAGTTCATCTTTCATAAACGGTTTTACCATAGAAAGTAATTTATCAACGAATACCGGAGCATTGATGAAGTGGAATTCTTTAAGACACACAAACATAGCTTCCTGAAAACAAACATAATTAGTTTATAAGTTTCTAAGTAAAAAAAGAAACTGTACGCTTTCTTTTAACAACTTTAACTCAATAATAAAGTTATTGTTTTTGCAAAAGATTAACTGGCAGTAAATCTGTTGCAGGCATTTCAAAATTATATAAGTTCCTGGAATCTTAACAACAAAAACAATTATGAAAGATTGTGGATATAGAGGTACGTAAAAAGTAGGTCAGCATCTTTGTCTTAGACAATGGAAAATAATACTAGACCATTATTGTGGCAACACACTTAATGAGATAGTCCTGGAGGTTTCCAAGTTCACCTTCGTATTTAGATCGCAAGACAATTATTTTATGAGAACTTACCTGCAAGAAGTAGAAGAACTGTTGTGCCACAGTCAGGTTGACTCTCGATATGTGGCCAAGTGACACTCTGTCCAGGTTAACAATGAGGGCTACCCCTGGTACTGTACCCTGCTCGTACTGCCATAGATCCATTACCATGAGAAAAGCTCTGCAACGAATAAGGAATTGTGTTTTAAAATCAGAAATGATTTTAAAATAATGTAGATTTATTCTTTTCAATTTAGACAAAATAATCTTACTTGATGACGTCGCTATAGACAAACTTTTTCGGATCTGCATCCAAAAGTTCACAGTATATTGGTCTGAAACCCTGTTTCGTTAGAGTCGGTAGTGGAAAGATTAACCTGTAAAGAGCCAAGAAAAGTCTTGTAAGTATAGAAAGTAGTAGTAAGTAGTATTAAGTATAGAAAAAATATGAGATACCTACGAGAATGTCTTCGCATGACAACAAACTATACTATTCCTTATTTGAATTCTAAAGCACTCAAGTTTCATAATAACATTGAAATTCAGCTACTACAGGCGGCATTTTTTAAGCAATCTAAATTCACCAATTTATCTAATGTATATCAAGAGACACATACCAAGTCTGAAATGCCAATTCCAGACAATCATCAATTTTTCTATTCTGATAGAACGGGAACAATGTTTTTAGAGTGTAATTGACATCAATGACCCGCTTGGTTAAATCGGCGTCGCATGCACAACTATGATATGCTAATATCACGTCCAATTCTGAAAATTATACCTCTGTTTTAGCCGTATTTATTGTTATATTCCGGGAAATCTAAACTATTATACGTTAATTGATATGTTTATGCTGTTATTAAATCATCTTGTTAGGCTAAGCGGGGTTATACCCATTTCAAACAATTGTATCGTTAAAACAAAGTAGGTTAGCTGGGTTTATAAAGATATATGTATTGAAAAATTGCTGAATAATTATAAAATCCTTACCAGTGATATATTGGTGTGGAAGATGTGCCTGCTCACTCAACCAAGCCTTCAAATTTTTAATGTCATCTTGTTTCACATTTAATTTTTCATATTCCTTTTCAACAGACATGCCAGAAACCACTGCCATTTTCACTAACACTATAGTTTTAACGTTTAGAAAATAATATTCTTTGTCTTTTTATAGGAGCGTGTGCGTTAGTCGCGTGAGATGCCTATCAGCTAATGGCTCATAAAATGGGACCAATAGTAAATCTCTTTGTGCTCCTACAACGTCAACGTGCCTATTGATACAAATGCAAGGCCATTCGTCGCACATGAATATTTTCATACTGTCTGCTCTGGATTTTTTTGCATAATAAATTGGCATGATTATTTTTATTGTTTGGCTTGTTAAATAAATATTATATATATAGTATAGTTCATCGTGTTTGTTTTACAACAACAACAATAAAAATTAAAAAAATAATAACAATAAAAAATATGATTAAATACTTCAAAAGAATACTGTCAAGTACCTACTACTTTTTTACCACTATTAAAGAAAAAATAGGTAGGTATCTGATTTTTTTTTACATTCTAACTTTATTTATTTTACATGGTCGCTGTTAACTTAACCGTTTCCAATGTTAACTAGTATGCTCGAGTAACTCTGGCACGTTCTCGTCTGCAGGATCAATTTTTCTCGTGTATATTTAGTTCACCTACGTCCACTGTCCTAGTTAGAAACAACTCACGTAATTTTTAATAAAAACATGTCTTCTGAAACTAGAAACATGACTGTTCGATTTTTTAAGTTCTAGCTGACTAGAACTGCATAAGTGTAAATATATTTTTCAATACACTTCCTCGAAAACTGGTTCATATCGCACTACGATTAGGTTCACAATGCAATGTATGTCGCACACGTGCGATTTTTTATTTCCCCGCACGTGTGCGGGAATGCCACAGATAACTTATACCTATACTTAGTCCAAATTGGTTTAATGCCTCTGTTGTTTATGAGGAAACTTTGTAAACTATCTATCCACGATAATACGATCAAAATGATTGGCAGAAGTTGCATCCAGCACACAAACACCCCATCTGGTAATCCAGGGTCATACATAATATCGTTGCTCTAAGTCCTCGGACTTGCAACTTTGATTGGACTTGTCCGGGATAGAGGACGAGCGACATATCGTAAATGTTTAGTACCCCTGGTGCTGGCTTAAGCACTGACTTGCATGAAATATACGTCAGAAGAACTCATTGACACAACTGCCGTTGATGGATGTTGTAGAAATGGTGGATTTATTTGGTTTTTCGCGTCGGTTGTTTAATTAATTTTGTAATGTGTTTAATTTAAATACTTTTCCTGATTAAGAGAAAGGGATTTAGTTGTACAGTCGGCTGTTGCAGAATTATTATAACCACCTTTCATGATTTGTTGTTGCATTTACCTAATGTTGTAGTACCTGTATTGTAGTATTGTAGTCTTCATCACCATTTTCCTGCCCTTGTCCCATGTTACTTGGGATCGGCGCAACACGTTTTCTCTAGCACTTAGTCTTTATCATCATTTTCCTGCCCTTGTCCATGTTACTTGGGGTCGGCGCAATACGTTTTCTCTAGCACCTAGTCTTTATCACCATTTTCCTACCCTTGTCTCATGTTACTTAGGGTCGGCGCAATACGTTTTCTCTAGAACCTAGTCTTTATCACCATTTTCCTGTCCTTGTCTCATCTTACTTGGGGTCGGAGCAAGAAGTTTTCTCCAGCACTTAGTCTTTATCATCATTCTCCTGCCCTTATACCATGTTACTTGGGGTCGGCGCAACACGTTTTTTCTAGCACTTAGTTTTCATCATCATTATCCTGCTCTTTTTCCCATGTTACTTTGGATCGGCGCAACACGTCTTCTCTAGCACCTAGTCTTCATCATCATTTTCCTGCCCTTGTCCCATATTACTCTGGGTCGGCGCAACACGGTTTCTCTAGAACTTAGTCTTCATGATAATTTTCCTGCTCTTTTTCCCATGTTACTTTGTGTCGGCGCAACACGTTTTCTCTAGAACTTAGTCTTCATCATCATTTTCCTGCTCTTTTTCCCATGTTACTTTGGGTCGGCGCAAGAAGTTTTTCTCTAGCACTTAGTTTTCATCATAATTTTCCTGCCCTTATCCCATGTCACCTTGGGTCGGCGCAACACGTTTTCTCTAGAACTTAGTCTTCATCATCATTTTCTGTCCTTGTCCCATGTTACTTGGGGTCGGCGCAATATGTTTTCTCTAGAATTTAGTCATCATGATCATTTTCCTGCTCTTTTTCCCATGTTACTTTGTGTCGGCGCAACATGTTTTCTCTAGAACTTAGTCTTCATCATCATTTTCCTGCTCTTTTTCCCATGTTACTTTGGGTCGGCGCAAGAAGTTTTTCTCTAGCACTTAGTCTTCATCATCATTTTCCTGCTCTTTTTCCCATGTTACTTTGGGTCGGCGCAACACGTTTTCTCTAGCACCTAGTCTTCATCAACATTTTCCTGCCCTTGTCCCATGTTACTTTGGGTCGGCGCAAAACGTTTTCTCTAGTACCTAGTCTTCATCATCATTTTCCTGCCCTTGTCCCATGTTACTTTGGGTCGGCGTAACACGTTTTCTCTAGAACTTAGTCTTCATCATCATTTTCCTGCTCTTTTTCCCATGTTACTTTGGGTCGGCGCAACACGTTTTCTCTAGCACCTAGTCTTCATCATCATTTTCCTGTCCTTGTCCCATGTTACTTGGGGTCGGCGCAATATGTTTTCTCTAGAACTTAGTCATCATCATCATTTTCCTACTCTTTTTCTCATGTTACTATGGGTCGGCGCAAGAAGTTTTCTCTAGCACCTAGTCTTCATCATCGTTTTCCTGCCCTTGTCCCATGTTACTTTGGGTCGGCCCAACACGTTTTCTCTAGCACCCAGTCTTCATCACCATTTTCCTGCCCTTTTCCCATATTACTTGGGGTCGGCGCAATACGTTTTCTCTTGAACTTAGTCTTCATCATCATTTTCCTGCTCTTTTTCCCATGTTACTTTGGGTCGGCGCAACACGTTTTCTCTAGCACAAGTCTTCATCATCATTTTCCTGCCCTTATCCCATGTTACTTGGGGTCGACGCAACATTACTTGGGGTCGACGCAACACGTTTACTCTATCTAGTACCTATAGTCTTGTTCATAATTAATTTTAAATACGTTTCCTGATTAAAAGAAAGTGATTTAATTTAACATTGGCACTTACTCAACATCATAACATAGGATAACTACAGCGGTTAGACTTTAACCCCAAACATTAAATTAGCCCTTTCAACGTAAATTTCAATTAGAAATTACTGACCTTGTTTAGCCCGCAAATCATTAACATACCTAATCTAATTTCATGGAACTCATGTTTGTATCTAATAATATGATTTCGCCCTTGCCCGAGTTTCCACTACATCGGTGGTGTATGAATTCGTTAGGAACCCATGAGCGACTCACGGACGGCCGAGTGAGTCTCGCTTACGGTCCAACAAACACTTTCAAAGTACACCCTTAGCCCTGCCCTCACCCTCGCATATCATAGCCAGCTTATATTTATTGTGTGCTAAAATCTTGACGAGATCCTTCCAATTAGAAGTCCCTAGAGCTAGGTCACACTTGACGAGTTATCTTTTAATTTTTTCAAGCTTTAGTTCAGGCATGTTTTAGTTACTTACTTAGTGGTTAAGAACATCAGCATTTACATGAAATACTAAGACACGTTGATACTTCACATGTTTGAATTCGAATCCTCGCGCTCGAGGACCGGGTTCCTCGACCATTAATTACTACCATAATTATTATTTAATTCTTGTTCTAAGAATAACCGAATAATAACGATAAATTCAAAATGTCGAACTTTCAGAATTCCGTCAAAACCAGTAACGGCGTGACGGCTGTTCAAGACGCAATTACCGTGTCGAAAGTAGATTGATTTGTAATACATAATGCAGGATACGAAAATTAGGACGCCTTGAATGAACTCGGGAACTTATTAAATGGATCAATATAAATTAAAGGATTGCCTTATTGGTTTACTGGTCGTTTTATAGCGCAACATCTGATATGTTTTGTTATTTAATTTATTGATCATAGCATAATCCGTCTATAATGTTCCCACTGCTACGACACAGGCCTCGTCTCCCTGAGAGGGAATGGGCCGTAATCCATCACGCGGGCCCAGTGCGGGTTGGTAGATGGCACATGTCTTCGAATGTTTGGTTCTAGTACATTCCGGTTTCCTCATGCTGCGATGCTTTTCTTCGCCGTTTTGAGAGCAGTGGTGATAAAAATATTTACACAAAGCGACTGCCTGGGTTCGAACTCACGACCTACAACTTGTAAATTGGGGCCGTTAGCACTGGGCCACCCTGCTCTATTGATTAAAAGAAAAATTAAATTTATTCAATTACTTTTGACTTAATCCAGACACGTAGTGAAATCCTCCCCAAAAATATTAGTACCCCCTTTTGCTGGTCGATTTTCTAAAACCCAATAACTTAGGTCTAAGTATATTTTTTGTCAAAAGTACCTATTAATACCGTTATTCGAGGTTACCGGACAGTGCGTTTAAATACTTCCATACAAACTTTAGCACCTCCTCAAATCCCCTTCCAGAGCTCGAATCGCCTACATAAGGAACCCTTGTGCAAAATTTCTGATAGTCAGCCATTCAGCACTACGCCCGCGTTATCATTTGCGTGGACTTCGTACTTTCCCCTACAAATTTCACAAACCCCTCCACTCCCTTTAAATGGTTAGTAGGTAATAATGATTAAGATATTTATTATTTATTTATACATAAGTACCTAATAAGTAAACATGTTGCGCCCAAATAAATTGGGAATAGGACAGAAAAATGATGATGAAGTATTCGAGCCAATTTCAAGTTTCATATCAACGAAATAAGTTTTTTTTTTCATACAAACCGTATCTCCTCTTTTCACCCCCTAATGGGGTTAATTTTTGAAAGTATTTTGTGACGTTTCCATTATTACACATAATATGGGTAATTTATAGGTACAAATTTTCGAGTTAATAAAGCCACGCTGTAAAATCTTCACCTGTAAAATTGACTACCTCTTTTCACCCCGCTAGGGGAAATTTTTCGAAAAACCCTGATTAAACACATGTTATTATTTAATTTTGGTTTTAATTATAAATACTGAGTTTCGAGTTAATAGGACCGCGCGTTAAAATTCTTCCACGCAAATTTTGACACCCCCAATCCCCCTTTAGGGAGGGTAGTTTAGAAAAACAATAAATTATAATCTTTACAATTTACTTGTATAAGTATTCGTGCCAAACAAGTTTATTAACTGAAGGAATAAGATTTTTAACAATAAAATCTCCACTTTTCACTGCCTTAAAGGTCGAATTTCCAAAAACCTTCATCTTAGTGCTCCTGCTCCCCTAGATCATAAAAGGAAGCTGTGTGTAAAATTTCACGTTCCTAGTCCCAGTAGGTTACGGCTGCGTGTTGTATGTCAGTTAGTTTCTCCTTTTTAACCGACTTCCAAAAGGAGGAGGTTCTCAATTCGTCGGAACCTTTTTTTTTTTTATTTTTTTTTTTTTTTTTTTTTTATGTATGTTCCCCGATTACTCGAAAATGGCTAGACCGATTTGGATTTTTCTTTTTTTGTTCGAAAGGGTATACGTCCCAAGTGGTCCCATGATCATCAAGTCAGGATCTGATGATGGGATCCCATGGAAATCGAGGGAAACCCTCAAATTTTATGGGCACACCTATATCGATTTCGGTATTTTTTATAGTAACTCGTGCATTTGCTCTCGGAAAGTACCATTCGGTGAGCTGGAACTGATGATGAAGACCACAGAGGGCCATCGGAAATACTCAATTATATCTAAGTATATAACAGGTTGCGATTCGATTACTTTAATATGGTTTATGCTCGTCAAAATAATGGTAATGGTGACTTCACCATGAGCTCCATTTCTCCTGGTTCTTACTAGGAGAACTCCTCAACAATTAACGGCCCTGCATCGGGAAAAGCAACATTTTGTAAAACGTGATGAGCAGCTGACATTGGGTTATTGTAACTTAGATAAATTACAAACTGAACCACTAAAAAGTGAAAAATAAAAACTTTTTTACAAAAACAAAAACCGACTTCCAAAAAAAACACTACAAAGTGAAAAATAACTTTAATTTCGGAAGTCGGTGGCAAAAAACTAAAATACAGATCCAAAGACACCGACTTCCGAAATTAAAGTTATTTTTCACTTTGTAGTGTTTTTTTTGGAAGTCGGTTTTTGTTTTTGTAAAAAAGTTTTTATATATAAAGACTCGGATTCGGATTCGGTATAAAATTGGTCACAATAATCAACTTGTACCTCGCCTACTGAATCAAAAGCTACGGGTGGCCTAACAGTTTTGTAAGTCGATTCAGCCAGCGCTTATGTTGGATGTCACTCACCGGGTTCCTCTTTTCATTCTCGTCAGGAAAAGAAGGCGGAAGGTACAACCTAAGAAAACAAAAATGTTGAACCTTAAAACTCATGTAGGTTCTGTTGTCTTTGGTGCAGATATCCAATAGCGACACGATTACTGGTTAGAATTCTGCTCTATTTCCTTTTTTTTTCTAAGAATTTTCGTGGGAAGGTACTGTATGATGTTAGATACCATTAAACCTTCAGAGCTTGTTGTTATTGTTTCCAAACTGGATCAATATATTGATCGACAAGTGTTTTAGTATAAAGAAGTAGAAACACTTACTCCGCTGATGGATCTTTTTCGGGTATATAATATATGCGTGGGTATAGAGGCTTCTTAGACTTTGCTAAAGAGCTTTTGGAACCGCTTTTAGTGCTGCTTCTGGAGCTGTGAGGAACTGACCCACTTCTTTGCGTTGACAACAGCAAATATGTAATAAATAACAAAATAATTGGTACAGGAAGTCGTCTATATTAATCTATCCAATCTAAACTTCTAAACTAATATTATAAAGAGGTATAAAATTGTTTATATATGTAAGAAATTTTCTCTGGAAGTACTGATCCGATTACAAAATGTCTTTGACTGATTGCTGAAAGCTACACACTATTGCTATTGCCGAGTGTCATAGATTTAAACATTTTATTGTAAGGGTAAACTTCAGGCAGGACCTAGTTGAGCAATAAAATTGTATTATTGTTGTATTATTATACTAACATAGAAGCTCTAGATTTAGTAGTAACATCTGCTCGCACAACAGGCCTAAGCATCGTGTCAAATCCTGAACGCGGCATTCCAATGATGCCGAGTGTCACATTTGATTGCATAAAATCTTCTTCTGCACCAGCGACAAGGAGACGTAGAAATTCCAGTCGGGTTGTTATCCTTAGGAAAACCAAACAATCTGTTAGAACAAGCAACTGACACTAAGCAGACTGACAGAATAGGATAAATGCTCACTGTGGATACTTGACAACACCAAGTCCCACTAAACGATAATCAATTGGCCTGTTACAGAACACCTCATTCATAAGCGGTGAGCAAGTGTTAAGCTTTTTGTCGTGACGAACACAGTGTCCAAGCAACACTGCCTGCTCCTCCGGCACCATTTTCGCTATATATCCTGTTTTCAACGTGTGCTCCACATTGTTGAATATTTCCGACTTAAACATACGATGAGTTTCTAGTTCTGAAATGTAGTAACATTGAATAACAATTAATTAAATAAGATGATTCAATGTTAATAAATCTACTTGCTACATTCTGATGTATCTGTTATATAATCACCAATTCGATTAAAGCTTTTGCGTCCTAAAGCCAGCCAAACAATCTGTACACTCATTCGTAGTAACGTTTCAAACAGTCGTGCGTCTTTGTCCGATAACGATCGACGTTTCTTTAGAGACCCCATGTGATGAAATTTCTTCGTGTCAGCTCCACCTGCACCATAAATTAATTTATATAGGCAAATCATTAAAAACTGCCATGATCAGCTAAGCTTCAGCAATTTACGTACCAATAAGCATTATTGAATATTCTTTTGCAACGAGGACTCTCAAGTCAGCCAAGTCATCACGAAATACGTTCTCGATTCGAGTACAATACGGTGTTCTCACTTTTGTCTGGAGTTCCAACATGCGTTCTGCCATTTCATCTGCGATCTGGTTGATTTTTTTAAATAATTATAATTTATGAACTCTATTCAATATTGTAAGTTTTTTGTTCAAATAATATGATACATAGGTATATTATTTGCAATAATATGATACCTATGTACAGTACAACTATTATCTAAATGTCCCTCGGCAAACTTCGTGTTTCGTCAGTCGTCGGATTTCTATCAGTTGCCTTTTGCACTTGGTGCAGACCGGACCAATGATAAATACGTCATTGGACCGGACGCTCTCAACCAACTTGGAAGTATATAGAGTTCTCTTTTAACTTACTGTAATTTATTTAAAAAATGGGAGGAAAGCTGCTAAAGTCGCTGGCACGACAGATCGTTTTAAGAGTACTTACTACTTGTATTTTTTACATAAGAAGCCGATGAATTCAAAAAAGAATTCATCAAAAACGTGTTCGTACTTCCCGTCGTCCTAGAATCATGAAATTTGGCAAGAAGCAAGGTCTCACAACACAAATATAGGAAAAAGTCCGAAAATTGTTAATTTGTAATTCTATCACATAAAAAAATATTTTCAAAGTTGTCAGTGTGTCAAGACCCTTTTTCTGAGGAACGCATAGAGGTATCAAGTTGAAATTAATAAAAAATGTCGGTCTTAAAATAAAAATGGATAAGACAAATGGCATCTCAAATGCCCATGTAGCACCCACTCTCATGAAGATCGGAGACACTACACTGTAGGTTGTGGACGAGTATCTAGGACAAACTGTCCAGTTAGGTAGGTCCAACTTGAAGAAAGAGGTCAATCGTTGAATCCGACTCGGCTGGGCAGCGTTCAGGAAGCTTCGCAATATCTTTTCGTCTCACATACTATAGTATCTCAAGACGAAAGTCTTCGACCAGTACGTGTTGCCAGTAAAGACCTACGGCACTGAAACGTAGTCGCTCACAATGGGCCTTATGAGAAGGCTGAAAGTCACCGAAAGGGCAATGGCGAGGGCTATGCTTGGAATTTTCCTATGTGATCAAATCAGAAATGAAGAGAGCCGCAGTAGAACGAAGGTAACCGACATAGCCCGAAGAATTGCTTAACTTAAGTGGCAGTAGGCAGGGCACATTGCTCGAAGAACAGATGGCCGATGGGGCCAAAATATTCTGGAGTGGCGGCCGCGTACTGGAAGACGTAACGTTGGAAGGCTTCCCACAAGTTGGACAGATGACCTTGTAAAGGCCGCAGGAATCTGCTGGATTCGGGAAGCACAGAACCGGTCGAAATGGCGGTGCTTAGGGGAGGCCTATGTCCAGCAGTGGACGTCTTTCGGCTGAAATGATGATGATGATAATGATGTAAATTTTACAGTTTAATTACTGGACCAAAGCTAAATTAGCAAACAAAGTTACTAATAAGTAATACTAAGCTGATCTCAAAACACTATGTTGATCTCAAATACAAGTAGATTCATAAATAATAAGTATTTCATTTTTTAAACTTCAATCCACAGGAAATTTATGAAAAAATAAGGATTTAAAACTGTATTTTGCTTACAGAAAATACGTTTGTAACTTTTGTGGCGTCTTTCGTAACTTTCGTGGGAACCGAAATTTCAAAATAGAATATCTCGGTACTTTATGCACCGATTTACAAATAATCAAAATTGCACTATTATTTTTAGAGCATCTTAAATGTGTGTCCATTTATTTGAAGATTACTCTAAAAAAAAAATTCGCCACGAAAGCTACGCGGAGAATACTTTTTGAAGAACTACTCTTGTACAGATGGTTTGTGTCATATGTTGAAAATAGATGCCAGACTATAGTCCTCAACGGCTAATACCTCGAGAGCGAGATACATTCCCTCGGGGATTCCTCAAGGATCTTTATTGGGACCTCTTTTATTCAATATTTTTGTTAATGACATCGACTATTGTTTCTTTAATTCTAAAATTTTATTATAAGCGGATGCCATGAAAATTCTGAGTCAAGTGTCAACCTGTCAACCATTGAGGATGCACACCTATTGCAGGAGGATCTGTCCGGTTACATGATTACTGCGATTGAAATAGGTTGTATTTAAATATTTCAAAGTGTCATGTGTGTACATTTACTCGTAAGCCAAACCCTATTTATGATTATAAATTATCGAATACCTCAATTGCCAGAGTTAACGTTATCAAGGATCTTGGTGTAATTTTTGACTCAAAGCTTTTGTTTGATGCGCACATTGACAATATAGTCAACAACGCTTCCAAAGCGTTGGGTTTTATTTTTAGGGTCTCCTCCGAGTTTAAGAATGTCAAAACCATGAAAATTCTATATTGTGCTTTTATCCGTAGCCATCTCGAATATGCTTCTCAAATTTGGAATCCTAATTACAATGTTTATATCAATCGCCTTGAAATGGCCTTGAAAGTATACAAAGGCGATTTTTAAGGTACACTCAATATCGTTCAAATACTTATCTTCATAACTATACTAGTCAGTGTAAGAAATTTCACATTCTTCCCTTCCAAGGAAAATTGCAGATCTTGCTTTCCTATTTAATATAATGAACGGGTCTTCTGATGTCCCTTAGCTGGTGGCCAAGATTGGACTTCGTGTACCGTCGTCTGTGTTTCGTCGTAGACCTCATCTCCTTCATGTACCTATTGCGAAAACTATTTACAGGCAAAATACGTATATTTTAAGAGAATGTCGAATGTTCAATATTGTGTGCCAGGATGTTGAGCTTGATTTATTCACAAATAGTGTTCAGAAATTAAAAAAAAAATTAAGTAACTTTTTCTTTGAAATGTAAATTTGTTGTGTTTAATGTATTTTATTTTTGTTTATTCTCTTCTTCTATGTTTAATTCTCACGCTGTTTGTACCGTTTTGTAAATTTTATACATAACTTTATATAAGTGGAAACTTGTAATTGGCCTTCTATGTTCTATGTTCTATGTTAAGGATTTGGTTTCCGCACTTAGTCCTTTATGTGGACCATTGTGCGTGAGCCATGGCGGCCTTCGTGGGTTATTCCAACCAGCCCACCTCCCTCCAGAAGTTAATCAAATCTCTGGGTCTATTAAGAACATCTGTGAAAGATCGGGGTATTCCAAGAGTTTCTGTTCAAATCTGGGTGACGCCTATGCATTCAAAGAGCACATGCGCAATGGTCTCCTCAGCCTCCATGCAGGCCCTGCACAGGGGACTGTCCGTTATTCCGATTGTATGAAAGTGTTTGATTAATGAGCAGTGTCCCGTGATGGTCCCAGTCACCAGGCGCAGCCCGTTCCTGTCCAAACGTAATAACCGTCTAGTAAGCGTACCGTCCAGGGAGGCTAGCCTCCCTGGATTGCCTGCAGCCTGGTGTCGAGGACCACCAACTCTCTGCTTGTGTGTATGGGTGAGGTCCTGTAGCCACCTGCGTAACTGGTTGAAGGGAATGGGCACGATTGGCTCAGGCCCACAGACAGACGTGCTAGATGCTCTCCTAGCTAGTTCGTCAGCTGCGTCGTTACCCAGTGATCCACTGTGTCCTTTTATCCATTGCAGTGTCACTGTGTTTCGGTAAACAACCGTTACTCGTTCGAGTGCGTTGTGACATTCTTGTATTAATCTCGAGGTAATGTATCTTTTCCGTAAGGATTGGAGCACCGAGGCACTGTCCGAGAGTATACGTATATTCGTATCCGTGACTCTCCTGGCTTCTATGGCATAGCACGCTTGTATGATGCCTATGCCTACACACTCCGCCTGGTAGACAATGTTAAATACTCCAAGCGGGCTGGATATATTAATGTTGAGATCGTGTGAGAAGACTCCGACCCCGGTTCCGGAGTCAGTCTTTGATCCATCGGTGTATACTCTCAACTCATGCAGGCCTGAGTAATCACACCGTTCTTCCGTGAGTGTTATACTATAATGCTAGTGCTGTTTCGGGGCTCTGTCGCATGGTGATGCCATCATTGGGTGTCGTTTGATCGCATCTTCTTTTATGCGAGTGTGCTTAACTCTAGAGTCTTTGCTCAGGGTTCCTTGCAGATTGAGCCTAAAGGCGGCTAGGGCCGCCTCTTTACGCACTATGAGGTGTAGTGGCGGCAGTCCAAGCATTGCCTGTAGAGCAGCAGTAGGCGTGGTTTTCATGCAGCTAGTTACTGCTACGCAAGCGAACCGTTGCAGTTTCTCGAGATCTTTTTGGGCTGTACTTAGGTCTGTCCTGGGCCACCAGACTAGCGAGCCATATGTGATGATTGGTTGGATTACTGTGGTGTATAGCCAGTAGGTGACCTTGGGGCTAATGCCCCAATTCCTGCCGAGCAGTCGTTTGCACTGCCACAGGGATATACTGGCTTTTGTAGTGATGTAGTTGATATGTTTCGCCCAATTCAACTGTTTATCCAAAAAGATGCCCAGGTATTTGGTTTCAGTTGATAGACTTAGGGTAGTTCCAAAGAAACGCGGTAGTTGTAATGTAGTCAGCTTCCTCTTTTTTGTAAAGAGAACCAGCTCGGTTTTTGTAGGGTTCACTGATAATTGGTGTTTATTGCACCAGTCTTCTACTATTTTCTAAGCTTGGCGCATGAGGTTGCATATGGTATTTTCATGGGTACCATTTATTATTATGGTTAAGTCGTCGGCGTAGCCTACGGTGAAGTATCCTTTGTCGTTCAGGGTTTTGATGAGGCTGTCTACGACCAGGTTCCATAGTAGCGGGGAGAGGACGCCCCCTTGCGGGGCATAGAGGTTTGGGGGTGACCCCCAAACCCCATCCTGTACCCAACAATGCCCTCCCTCCTATCCCTATATCCCTTCGCTCCAAAATCCCTAGGCCAAATCCCAGGCCTAGGGTGACCCCAAACCAACATCCTTTATCCAACAAATGCCCTCCCTCCTATCCTTACATCCCGTCGTTCCCAAAATCCCTAGGCCAAATCCCAGGCCTAGGGTGACCCCAAACCAACATCCCTTATCCAACAAATGCCCTCCCTCCTATCCTTACATCCCGTCGTTCCCAAAATCCCTAGGCCAAATCCCAAGCCTAGGGTGACCCCAAAAGACCGACCAAGAAACCAGTAAGGTCCTTCTTGAGACGCATTTCCCAGATTGCAAACTCATAGAGGACAGGACGTGGGAGGCTGAACCAGGATGGACCCCAACGGAACACGACTGGTCAAGAGCACACAATATAGTAACAGGAGACCGTATAAAGTGGGCTATAGACTCCTTTCAGCCATATAAGTCCACAGGGCTAGACGGCATCTTCCCAGCCCTACTGCAGTGGGGAGTGGATGTTTTCACACCATGGCTGGTGGAGATCTATAGAGCCTGCATAGCAATCAGGTACATACCTTTCGTATGGCGGGAAGTAAAAGTCATTTTTATACCCAAACCTGGAAAACCTGATTATACACAGCCTAAGGCTTATAGGCCCATACGCCTCACATCATTTCTACTGAAAACCCTTGAGAGACTCTGTGATAGACACATCCGTGACGGACCTCTTCGGGTAAAACCACTTCATAAACAACAGCATGCGTACTCCACTGGCAGGTCAACGGAATCTGCACTGCACAGTGTAGTTTCCAAGATTGAATGCGCGGTGGACCACAAGTGCTCATCACTGGCCGCCTTCATTGATATAGAGGGCGCCTTCGACAAAACCATGTTCAACAGCATCAACATGGCCCTCGACAGACATGGCATAGATTCGAGTTTGAGAGGCTGGATCACTAACATGCTCAAGATGAGAGCTGTGCAAGTGACAGTGAACGACACCACAAGGGCTGTCGTAGCAAAGGGCTGCCCGCAAGGGGGCGTCCTCTCCCCGCTACTATGGAACCTGGTCGTAGACAGCCTCATCAAAACCCTGAACGACAAAGGATACTTCACCGTAGGCTACGCCGACGACTTAACCATAATAATAAATGGTACCCATGAAAATACCATATGCAACCTCATGCGCCAAGCTTAGAAAATAGTAGAAGACTGGTGCAATAAACACCAATTATCAGTGAACCCTACAAAAACCGAGCTGGTTCTCTTTACAAAAAAGAGGAAGCTGACTACATTACAACTACCGCGTTTCTTTGGAACTACCCTAAGTCTATCAACTGAAACCAAATACCTGGGCATCTTTTTGGATAAACAGTTGAATTGGGCGAAACATATCAACTACATCACTACAAAAGCCAGTATATCCCTGTGGCAGTGCAAACGACTGCTCGGCAGGAATTGGGGCATTAGCCCCAAGGTCACCTACTGGCTATACACCGCAGTAATCCAACCAATCATCACATATGGCTCGCTAGTCTGGTGGCCCAGGACAGACCTAAGTACAGCCCAAAAAGATCTCGAGAAACTGCAACGGTTCGCTTGCGTAGCAGTAACTAGCTGCATGAAAACCACGCCTACTGCTGCTCTACAGGCAATGCTTGGACTGCCGCCACTACACCTCATAGTGCGTAAAGAGGCGGCCCTAGCCGCCTTTAGGCTCAATCTGCAAGGAACCCTGAGCAAAGACTCTAGAGTTAAGCACACTCGCATAAAAGAAGATGCGATCAAACGACACCCAATGATGGCATCACCATGCGACAAAACCCTCGAAACAGCACTAGCATTATAGTATAACACTCACGGAAGAACGGTGTGATTACTCAGGCCTGCATGAGTTGAGAGTATACACCGATGGATCAAAGACTGACTCCGGAACCGGGGTCGGAGTCTTCTCACACGATCTCAACATTAATATATCCAGCCCGCTTGGAGTATTTAACATTGTCTACCAGGCGGAGTGTGTAGGCATAGGCATCATACAAGCGTGCTATGCCATAGAAGCCAGGAGAGTCACGGATACGAATATACGTATACTCTCGGACAGTGCCTCGGTGCTCCAATCCTTACGGAAAAGATACATTACCTCGAGATTAATACAAGAATGTCACAACGCACTCGAACGAGTAACGGTTGTTTACCGAAACACAGTGACACTGCAATGGATAAAAGGACACAGTGGATCACTGGGTAACGACGCAGCTGACGAACTAGCTAGGAGAGCATCTAGCACGTCTGTCTGTGGGCCTGAGCCAATCGTGCCCATTCCCTTCAACCAGTTACGCAGGTGGCTACAGGACCTCACCCATACACACAAGCAGAGAGTTGGTGGTCCTCGACACCAGGCTGCAGGCAATCCAGGGAGGCTAGCCTCCCTGGACGGTACGCTTACTAGACGGTTATTACGTTTGGACAGGAACGGGCTGCGCCTGGTGACTGGGACCATCACGGGATACTGCTCATTAAACAAACACTTTCATACAATCGGAATAACGGACAGTCCCCTGTGCAGAGCCTGCATGGAGGCTGAGGAGACCATTGCGCATGTGCTCTTTGAATGCATAGGCGTCACCCAGATTTGAACAGAAACTCTTGGAATACCCCGATCTTTCACAGATGTTCTTAATAGACCCAGAGATTTGATTAACTTCTGGAGGGAGGTGGGCTGGTTGGAATAACCCACGAAGGCCGCCATGGCTCACGCACAATGGTCCACATAAAGGACTAAGTGCGGAAACCAAATCCTTAACATAGAACATAGAAGGCCAATTACAAGTTTCCACTTATATAAAGTTATGTATAAAATTTACAAAACGGTACAAACAGCGTGAGAATTAAACATAGAAGAAGAGAATAAACAAAAATAAAATACATTAAACACAACAAATTTACATTTCAAAGAAAAAGTTACTTAATTTTTTTTTTAATTTCTGAACACTATTTGTGAATAAATCAAGCTCAACATCCTGGCACACAATATTGAACATTCGACATTCTCTTAAAATATACGTATTTTGCCTGTAAATAGTTTTCGCAATAGGTACATGAAGGAGATGAGGTCTACGACGAAACACAGACGGTACACGAAGTCCAATCTTGGCCACCAGCTAAGGGACATCAGAAGACCCGTTCATTATATTAAATAGGAAAGCAAGATCTGCAATTTTCCTTGGAAGGGAAGAATGTGAAATTTCTTACACTGACTAGTATAGTTATGAAGATAAGTATTTGAACGATATTGAGTGTACCTTAAAAATCGCCTTTGTATACTTTCAAGGCCATTTCAAGGCGATTGATATAAACATTGTAATTAGGATTCCAAATTTGAGAAGCATATTCGAGATGGCTACGGATAAAAGCACAATATAGAATTTTCATGGTTTTGACATTCTTAAACTCGGAGGAGACCCTTAAAATAAAACCCAACGCTTTGGAAGCGTTGTTGACTATATTGTCAATGTGCGCATCAAACAAAAGCTTTGAGTCAAAAATTACACCAAGATCCTTGATAACGTTAACTCTGGCAATTGAGGTATTCGATAATTTATAATCATAAATAGGGTTTGGCTTACGAGTAGATGTACACACATGACACTTTGAAATATTTAAATACAACCTATTTCAATCGCAGTAATCATGTAACCGGACAGATCCTCCTGCAATAGGTGTGCATCCTCAATGGTTGACACTTGACTCAGAATTTTCATGGCATCCGCTTATAATAAAATTTTAGAATTAAAGAAACAATAGGCGATGTCATTAACAAAAATATTGAATAAAAGAGGTCCCAATAAAGATCCTTGAGGAATCCCCGAGGGAATGTATCTCGCTCTCGAGGTATTAGCCGTTGAGGACTATAGTCTGGCATCTATTTTCAACATATGACACAAACCATCTGTACTTGACAAGCTACCCCTCACACCAATTCCTAGCAATTTGCGCATAAGAAGCGCATGATCTATTCGATCAAAACATTTGCTGTAGTCAGTGTATATAACTTCGACCTGAGACCTCCTGGACGTATGCTCTAAATATTTATTTTAGTTGCATGGCATGACCTAGGATAAAATAGTTCGGACTATGACAAACTATTTTGGCCTGAAATCGGGTTTAGCCAGTAACATAATGTACAGGCTGTCTCAAACGTAGTGGTCCAAAGGCAAATGTGGTAAAACTGAGGTGGCCACCTATCATTTAAAAATTTTGATTTTTTAATCTGAGCTAGAAAGTTTCGCTAAAGTTTAATAAAAAGTTAGAAAACTCAAGTCAAGTCAAAATAAAATCTGAAGCGTTGCAGAGCCACACTGAATTTAAATAGGAACATAATCTTGTACCTACACCACAAATTAATACAGATGCTCCACAGTTTAGGTATGAAGCTACAAGTACGCGGCGGGCCCCGTCCGCGGGGCTAATTCAGTAGGTCAGAAGGTATAAGAGTTACGCGATAGAAAGAGAGGCAACTTGCAGTTGAATATAACTGTAGGTAATAAGTGTTATGCGACCTGAATTGCACTTTATTGTGTCGTAGCAAGAGTCGCTTTTTATTTAAATGATTTTGCGGAGTGTCCCATCTGTATTAATCTGTGCCTACACTATCAAGGCATCTTGCAGCCAGATTTGAACTCATTAAGTCGATTTCTTGAAAATTATTATAAACGATATTTTCTGAACTGTTGAGAAGATCCCAACTTTTAAATTTTTAAATGAGGTGGCCACCTCCGCTTTACCACAATTGCCATTGGACCACTACGTTTGAGACTTTTGAGCATTGCCGTCACGACATGGGACCTGAGGTCATTCAATTTAGAAGGTTGATATAAAAACATTTGTACACACGGCTACACATCAAGCTATACAGTTCCAGTTTACACTGATCTCTCACTGTAAATCCTATACAATGTGAGAACAGCTTATACTGGAAATGTATAGCTTGATCTGTAGCCGTGCGTACAATGTAGCTATAGCAATCTATAAAACAAAGTCGGGTTTAAACGGCTGGACCAATTTTTACGATCTTTGATTTGTTGTTTTTGTCTCCGCCCCGAATAGCATAATAACTATTAAAACATCGGAAAAACAACGACAACGTCTGTCGGGTTAGTAATAAATCGATTTACAAACTGTTTATTAGGTACCTGTAAATAATAACCGCAGCAAAGAATGAGTCCTCTGAGGAATCTCTCTGTAGTTGGCATGTGCAGCAGGTTTATAAGCATAGGACTCAGAATGTTGATAGGCGCAGTATACAACGCTATATCTTTTATGTCCTGAAAGTTTAAATTATTACTTCATCACTAAATAAACCTACACGAGGTAGATACAGTGCATGAGGTACCTAACCTAGGTACTTCATTTGTCTTCTGCTTATGTCGTCCTTCAAATGATAAAAGTGTGTATTTAATACTTTCAGGATTCCGTACCTCAAAAGCATAAAACGGAACCCTTATAGACTAAGAGGTCACAGGATTTTTCATAACGATCATGGATACGGTTAGATTTACTTCGATGGGTTGTAGAGTAGTCCCCTAATGCGAATGACGTTGGTCTGCCTGCTCTGAGTGGTTGCAACTTCGAGTTATAGCGCTTACAAGAGGCGTCATTGTTGCGAAAAAAAAACGATCAGAGAAATGGTCAGTTTTGGTACACATTGAAAGTATGGCGTCTCCGCAGATGAAACAAGTTGGTCTGCCGGCTCTGAGCGGTTGCATTTCAGAGCTATGATGCGCGCAACATTGTTGCGAAAAAAAAACGATAAGAGAAATGGTCAGTTTTAGGACCCATTCGAAGTATGGTGTCTCCACAGGTGAAACGAGTTGGTCTGCTGGCTCTCAGTGGTTGTATTTCAGAGCAATCGTTGTATATGCAAGACGCTTATTTGTGGAGAAAGCCTAAAAAATACATCGAAAAAGGGGACAATAGGCGAATTTTTTAAGTGCACGCCGGCCGGTGTCGTACCCCCACCCTACACCTGCGCCGACCATCCCCCTGTAAAGGAATAGGGAAAAAGCTAGAGGTGTCAATAGGTGTTAATAAGAGAAATGGTCAGTTTTAGTACCTATTCGAAGTATGGTGTCTCCACAGGTGAAAAGAGTTGGTCTGCCGGCTCTTAGTGGTTGTATTTCAGAGCTTTGTTATACGCAAGGCGCTTAGTTATAGCAAAATTCAACTTAACGGTAATCAATAAAATAAAGAATGAAATCGAACAAATCCAATTTTTAACAATTCAACTTATTACTTTGGGTAAATCACAGATTAATAATTTTGTAGAATATAGCTAATGAAACAACTCAAAAAATATAGAATGTTAGAAATAAGTAAATATTTAACTCTAAGTCTTAGCTATAATCTACAAAATTATTAATCTGTGATTTACCCACAGTAATAAGTTGAATTATTAAATATTAGATTTGTTCGATTTCATTCTTTATTTTATTGATTACCGTTAAGTTGAATTTGCGTATAACCGCTTTGCGTATAACAATGCTCTGAAATACAACGACTAAGAGCCGGCAGACCAACTCGTTTCACCTGTGGAGACACCATACTTTGAATAGGAACTAAAACTGACCATTTCTCTTATTGACACCTCTTGACACCTCTAGCTTTTTCCCTATTAACAGGGGGGCCGGTCGCGCAGCGGGTGGTGCTCGGCGCAGGTGTAGGGTGGGGGTACGACACCGGCCGGCGTGCACTTGAAAAATTCGCCTATTGTCCCCTTTTTCGATGTATTTTTTAGGCTTTCTCCACAAATAAGCGTCTTGCATACACAACGATTGCTCTGAAATACAACCACTGAGAGCCGGCAGACCAACTCGTTTCACCTGTGGAGACACCATACTTCGAATGGGTACTAAAACTGACCATTTCTCTTATCGTTTTTTTTTCCAACAATGTTGCGCGCATCATAGCTCTGAAATGCAACCACTCAGAGCCGGCAGACCAACTTGCTTCATCTGCGGAGACGCCATACTTTCAATGTGTACCAAAACTGACCATTTCTCTGATCGTTTTTTTTTTCGCAACAATGACGCCTCTTGTAAGCGCTATAACTCGAAGTTGCAACCACTCAGAGCAGGCAGACCGACGTCATTTGCATTAGGGGACTACTCTACAACCCATCGAAGTAAATCTAACCGTATCCATGATCGTTATGAAAAATCCTGTGACCTCTCGGTCTATTATAGCAGGGTGCACAGACCGCGGCCCGCGGGCCGCATGCAATGGCAATATTCCAGTGGCGCGCCAGCAAAAATATTCCAGCTTATTTGATTCTACTTATATAATGTGAACAAATATTTTCGGTATTTTTGGCTATTTTTATGTTTTTAATTTGTGCTGGTGCCCCGCCATTAGTTCATCATTTATCCAAGGGGCCCATGGTCTCAATAAGTCTGTGCATCCCTGCCTTATAGGAACACTTCGTTATCTTTTCTCAGGAACGCGTGGAGGTATCAAGTTGAAATTAATATCAAATACGTAGGTCTACGGTCCCACGGAGCTCTAAAAAAACAGATAATTTTTAGATTTTTCTCTTAAAACATTTTTTTTTTTGTAATTACAACTGCAAAGTTGGACAATTGACCGTGACGATATCGATGTATAGGAGAACATGTTTTTCAACTACAATGTTAAGTTTGTTTTGACCCAACTACGGAACCCTTCCGTGGTCCGTCACGTACTTGACTGGTTTTTTGTATACTATATTATTAACTAGGTAAATACATAGTATCAGAAATGTTAACCTGTAGAGTAATTACGTCCGCTTGTCCTGGTAGCAACTTTCTTTGATAACGACGACGATAGCGGATCTAAGAAAAACATTAATTACAACAACTTTACCAGCAATTTCATAATCAATAGACCTAACAAATGTTGAGTACCTATATGTAACAAATATCTAATAGCGGTAATTACTCATTCCGGGCTAAACTAGCTTGCTAAGACTAGTGTCTCGAACACCGACTAGAAATCGTATCGAAGATGTTTCGTAGACGTCATGCAGGCGTCACTAAACTAAGGATTGGGCCTTGGTTTACTTTTTTACCCACAACGGCAGGATACTAAATAAAAAACGCTGCGGATATTTAATTGTACAATCTTTTAGTTTTTTTTTTTTTCATTTTAGATTGGTAATGTAATTTATAAAATTCAAATGTAAATTATTACAATTTATTTGTTTATGAATAAATTATTATTATTAACCGCTTGCGTGAAAGCGGCCGTTATTGCATGCATACATGCTTGTTACATATCTTGGCATATCATGTACAGGTACCTACTTGAAAATAAGAGGTAGATAAAAGCTAGATAAGGTTATCTAGCTTTAACCTTAATTTTTCGGTGCATTTTAAGAACTTATTACTTCGTTAAGAACCTAAGTTCTTATAATGCCCCGAAAAATTAATAACTGCTGTCACCTGTTCAATTAAATCAACGTCGTCTCTAAACTCTATGGTGCCCGTTGGTGCTTTGGTTTGAATTTGTATAGTTTCTACCGGCTTAGGAGGCAGGTCACTGTAAAGATCAGCAATTACATTAATAAATACAGTCCTACTTTATTTAACATCATCATCATCATCATCATCATCATCATCATCATCATCATCATCATCATCATCATCATCATCATCATCATCATCATCTTTCAGCCCTTGTCGCATGTTACTTGGGGCCGGCGCAACACGTTTTCTCTTTCCATTCTTCCCTGTCAACCGTCAAGCTATCATTCACTCCCTTCTCTTTCATATCGTTCCTCACAAATCACACAATCCATCTGTCTTTTCTTTGGCCTTCCTGTCCCTCTCCATCCATCAACATTTATATTCATCACTGTATTAATTACATTCACATTCATTTCTTCCCTCCTCATCACATGCCCAACCAAGCCAAACGATTTCGTTTCAACTTTTCTGTCACTGGCGCTACTTTAAAACTTCCTCTTATATACTCATTTCTTACTTTATCCATTCTCGACACTCCACACATCCATCTCAACATTCTCATCTCCGCTCCATGCAATCATTTTTCATCCGTCTTCTTCACGGGCCAGCATTCCGATCCATACAGTATGACAGGCCTTATCACAGACTTGTAAATTTTCCCCTTTAATTTGAGTCCGTGGGTCGCAAGTTTCATCCATCCTGAGTTGGTTCGATATAAGCAACACGTGCCGAGGTCGGTCCGTGGATGGGTGGCAGACAATCCATTACATACCGAGACCCCTCCGTGCCTCGGAAAGCACGTTAAATCATTGATTGCGGCTGTAATTCGTAGATTGACATTCGTTACGGGTAGCCTGAGTCTGAAAGTCTGACAATCAGTTCCCTTTCAATTGCACGGCCTCGGCTACTTTCAAGTCTCATCCAGTTGCTACCAGCCGCCTGCTATCATCACCACCATCTAGCCTAAAGGCATTCTACGCTATGCTTTTCGATTCACGTATTTTCTTAAATTATTCAATCGTCTGTAATGTTACACGTGAACAAGTAGTAAGTAAGGTATTATAGTACGTCTGTATCCATACCTCACAAACAGTAATGCTTGTGTACTTTCGTCCCAAACCCAGTGCCCATCCTCAAAAGCTCCTCCAAAATCTCCTTCATCGTCATCATCTGCCATGTTTTAAAAGTTACAAATTTTTATGAAAATTAAATAGATAAGTACAAGATATGCAAATTGACACAACATCAAAATATTTTAAAGACGTTGCAAATGTCATTGTCACAAGTGTTGTCATTACGTTGTCATAGTCTTATTTTTTAGGGTTCCGTAGTCAACAAGGAACCCTTATAGTTTCGCTATTTCCGTCCGTCAGTCCGTCCGCAGCTTAGCTCAGAGGCTCTTATTACTAGAAAGCTATAATTTGGCATGGATATAGGTACATATTTATTACGCCGACAAAGCGGTAAAATAAAATCATGAAAAAATAGTACATTATTGCAAAGGCCGTGAAATAGGCAATTGCAGGTCGAGACGGCTCGGCCTTCACTAATACGAGACAGGCAATTGCCATTTCCGCCGAGGCATATACAGGGTGTCCGGTAATGAGTGGATAACCTTGAAATGTCTTATAGTATAACTTATGGCGGTTCAGAAAAAAAAAATGAAACAAAATAATAATATATCATAAGTAGTAGGTACCCAAGTTATGATTTTTTTAAAAGGTCTAATTTTTTTACCTTGTTTTACTTTTATGAACACTACGATCAGAAATGAATGGATTCCATCGGTTTGTTGTTATTTTATTATTATACACGAACTATGCTAATAGATAAACAGTAAATAGTATGACTAGCTATTGCACTTTTTTATTAAAAAATTAGCAAATTGATTAATTTTCGAAAAGCTTTGCAAAATTTATTTTTTAAACAATGTTTAAACATCTTGGGTATAAAAAAATATATATGAATACATGAGTGGCCAATAATTTTAAAATAATGTCACTTTCAAGTAGATTTTATAATGGTACAATTCATAAATGTATTTACAATAAATAGTGAATTATTGCCATTAATGTAGAAAAGGAGAAAATTTTACTAAATACCAAAATTTGTAATATGGGAACATTTTTTTAAATTTAATTGTACCTGAACTTTGGGGATTAATAAAAACAACATTTAACATAAACAACACTTTATTATACATTCATTTATAATAAATGTTCAAACTGTCGGCCTCCCACTCTTATGCAGGCCCTACACCTACGGATAAATGATCTACGGAGCAGTCTTGTGTACCGAATTTTTGCAATGCAAAAATAATGCACGTCCGGTCAGCGCGTGATATTAGTTCCGACTTAAATTAGGTGGACATCCGGGGGCAGGGGGCAGTTCATTCGGGTTGTTATCAGTTCGCCGCACGCGCGGCCCGCCATTCATAAATAGGTAATTGCGCAGTTGCCGTCCTTCAAGTACGCGTGTACAGTGTTGCTTTTACGTATCAATTTAACATTTTTAGTGAATATTTTAATATTAAAAAAAATAAAAACATTTTGTTTTCGAATGGTAATATTTCTTTTAGCATGTATGGATGCTATACTATTGCGGGTTAACCGGAACGCCCTCTGTTAGATAACATACTGTATATATAGGGTGACTGGTAATTAGTGACCGATACCTAAACACATGATTGTGCTCATGATAACAAACAACTTTTACTATGGGGCCAAACCTGAAATCGCGAAAAAAAAATCACCTGCCCCATACATTCATGTTCGCATAACTCGTCAAAATGTAGGGAGCAGCTGATTTTTTTTTCGCGATTTCAGGTTTGGTCCCATAGTAAAAGTTGTTTGTTATCATGAGCACAATCGTGTGTTTAGGTATCGGTCACTAATTACCAGTCACCCTATATATAAAAATTAATCCCTATTTCCCTTGGTCATCCCATCACGGATATAACAATTTCGCTAATTCTTGTTTTGTTGTGTTTATTATTGTCAGGAGAAGGTTCTTATGAAGAGAAAAATTGGAAAAGTTGCCGGGAAAATTCGGGAAAATTGAAAGTGGATTTTCTATGGGAATTTTGAATTATTGAAATTGGGGCAGGACAACGTCTGTCGGGTCGGCTAGTAGTCAAATAATCATGAAACAACAAGCCCTCTTCTTGGTACGCTTTATTGTGCAACTACGGAACCCATTGACTTATATAGTAAGGACCGGGCCAACCGCACGAAGAAATTGCACCAGCGCGTTGGGCCTAAAATGAAAGTTTAGGGCCAACCAATGTGATGTGACTCACAGTATTACTTTATATAGTGTATTATCTATGACTCACAGTCAGCCGCGGTCCGCGCGCGGAGATGTCACTCTGTCAAAAAAATGCCAAGCTGCGTTGTAAGGCTGCAAAAATTACGATACTATGATTAAAAAGCAATATGGGATATCGTATCATCAGTAGGTAACCTTATATTACTTTTGTTGCAATTAAATTATTAAATAAACACATCTATATAGTGATAATTTTAGTACCGAAATCCACAATGGCGGCCATGCGCGCGCTGCTGTCATCACGCACGTAGATAACGAAGTTATAAGCAGTAGTTCGTATGAGTTATGACAGATGTCACAGATGACGCTACTTTTTGCTTGTATGAAGAAGGTTTAGGTGAAATGTTCAGACGGGCGTATCCTTACTTTTGAAATCTTTGACGGAACCCTACCTATTACTTCGCGTTGCCCGACACGCACTTGGCCGGTTTTATTTTTATTTGTATTGCTTTGTTTCAGATTTTTTCATGGAAGTACTATATTTTTTTAAACTCATTTAAGTAATCCAAAGAGAGAAGAGATAAGAGGGAGATCATTATAAAATTAACTTAAATTCTATTTATTAATTTAAACTGAGTATAAATACATAAGACTTTAGTTAGGTGGCTGAATCAAGGATCTACTGCAAAAATTCTTCTCAAAACAGCATTGTAAGTTCCGGACTCCCGGTGCCTTTGTTTGCAGCTGAGTTGATGATATTTGTAAGATTATTTTTGTATATATCTGACGTGATTATTTCGTTGTATAGGTTCATGCTCTATATTTGAATAACGCAATTCAAGTTATACCACTACCAGAAGTAGCATTCCCTCAAAAATTTTAAGATTCATCGGCGCGCGACTTATGATCTTCCATATTTCAACTTCTTATTCATGATTATAATTCATGGACAGCTATAACTTGCAAATCGGAATCTCCATCCAGCGTGTTTGTAAGTTTGGCAGAATTTACGACGTCACTAGTAAGTTTGCTCTCCGCTTCACTGAATATAAAGTTATGTTAATGTTACTAGTGCATCCAACTCCGGACCTTAAAACTTATAAAATGCTCTAAGTTATCTCCAATTCGGGATAAAAGCTATTGTGTGTATGTTTTAAACGGAGCAAGCTCACGAGTGCATACTAAAAGCTGTAAATGCACATGTAAATTTAAGCGAGACACCCAATACAGCTTGAATATCAGGGCAGATAAACAAAGGGACCGCCGAGTATGACAGGGTTAATAAGCTTTATGTGAGCGAACCGATTATTGTGAAAGAGAAAAACAGCTCACTTAACCCAGGTACGGAAGTTGTGAGCAACTAAATAAGTGCATAGTGCTACTCTCCTTATCGGTCCGTGCTCTTTTTCTTTACTTTGTAGAATGGACAATAAAATCACTAAGAACTTCTACCCGCATTTGGATGGAAACTTCGGAAAAACAGAGTGAGTTTCAGACATGTACAGTGTACCAAATATTTCCAAAAGTTGTGAGTGAATAACCTTAGTTGCCATACATTTTTACTTGGATAAATATAAAATTTTGAACATGTATGTCACTTGTGTTAATTCATTGAATCGGCTGACACACACGATCGCACATAGGCTGCGATATGCTGCTTTGATCGTGTGCGCTCTGCCATGTGATCAAATGAGTATCTACTTAGTTTAGCACACGGTTGGGGATTAGCGCGGTTACTAACAGGGAACCATTAAAACATTCAAAGTAAATTCTCTACCTACTCCTACTCTGTTTATGCTCCACTTCCTTAAACGTTAACCCCCTTATTCATAAAAAAATTAAAACGCTTTCTAAACCTATTTTAATTTTATTAAAAACTGTTTTATCTTCTTTAGAATTATGATTTGAGTTTGAAAGAAGAAGACAAAACACTTTTTAACTATGAAGCGTTTTAGTTTTTTCTTTTAAGAATAAAGGGGTTAGTGTTTAGATGAAACTGGAATCGAATACCCACAAAAAGTAACGTACCTACTCAGTGAGATAGTTCAGTCTGTTAAGTGTTAGTAAATACAATAAAAAACTGTTTGATATGAAACATTCACTTAATAGCGCAGCGGGCACCTGCGGCCCATTGAGTTTTACTGCTCGCCTCCCAAAGCTTTTAGAGGCCCGAAACAAAGTAATTAATACAAGCATAACTAAAGTTACCAAAATGTGAGAGCCGGCCACTGTAGTTAATTATTTGCCGTCTCTTAAAATTATTTTAAACTAGCTTTTGCCCGCGGCTTTGCCCGCGCATGTATTATACATATAAACCTTCCTCTTGAATTCCTCTATCTATTAAAAAAAACCGGTCAAGAGCGAGTCGGACTCGCGCACCGAGGGTTCCGTTCCGATTTCTGAAAAGTGTGTTATTTTTCCTGTAATCTTTACATAAACTTCTATCACTTAGAATAATTACAGATTTTTCGCTTTTCAAACTTCTGAGATAAGGGGGGTGGGGACGGTATTTTTTTTTTACATTTTTCATCAAAAGTCAAAAACTATGCGGTCTAAAAAAAAGAAAAAAGATGTTTGAGAATGGGCAAAAAGCGCTCTTTCATATGATACCCCACATGCCCTAGTAGTCCCACTTTGAATTTTTAAGACCTTTCAGTCCGTGTTGCAAAAAAAAAATAAAAAAAAATATTTCTTTCTTATTTGCAAAATAGTTGGGTGAACGTCATCTAAAACCGTTCCAAATTTCAAGTTGATAGCATTAGTTGTTCTTGAGATATCCAGCTGTGACAGACAGACAGACAGACAGACTGAGTCACACCATAAGGGTTCCTTTTTTACCATTTTGGTACGGAACCCTAAAAAACGCATCAAAATCCGTTGTGTAGTTTAAAAGATCTAAGCATACATAGTGACAGACAGACAGCGGGAAGCTACTTTGTTTTATACTATGTACCTAGTGATAGTGAAGAAAATATGGAATGCTGTTGTATTCTTTGAGCGATTAGTGCTGCTAACTATCACCACCATTGGAAAAAAAATAATAATATAAGTCTGGAGATATGCAACATTTTGAAGTTTCCTAGGAAATTTCCAAATGTTCCATATCTCCAGACTTATTATTTTTTCTCAATGGTGGGGCTAGTTAGCAACTCTAGAGAAACTAGGAAACTTTTCGTTATAAACCTCAGAATAATAAAAACCTGAGTTATAAACGGATCATATATCAGATGCCATATTAGCGAAGTCTAGCCAATCATGAGGCACTTCACATGACAGTATTATAATATAGGTTATTAATTTATTATGATATGTGTTCTAATAATAAAGCTGAAGAGTTTGTTTTTTTTTTTTTGTTTGTTTGAACGCTCTAATCTCTGGAATTACTAGTTGGATTTGAAAAATTATTTTTGTATTTGATAGCCTGATTCTTGAGAAAGGCTATAAGCTATTACCATCACGCTTTGACCTTTAGGAGCCGAGCAAAAGGAAAAAAAGTCAGAAAGAACGCTAAGCGAAAATAAAATAATAGCGTGTGGCTGACACTGGCTTCTCCACCATCAGGGATTTTACTTTTGATAACACAAAGATTTAGTCGTTAATTAGTCGAAATTTGTCGCCAAATATCAGAATTTGTCGGTCACTGGTTCAAAAGTTATAAGGGTTCATAGGTGGCCGATCTGGAGAGCGTCTCCCCAGCTTGGCCACATTTATATCTCAAAAACTAGGCCACCTAGCGAAGATCTGTTTTCTCCCAAATTTAGTCACTAATTAGTCGCAAGTTTTCGCCAAGTCACAGATTTAGTCGGGTCTTAGTTTAGAAGATATAATGAGTTCAATTTTTAAGTATAGACCAAGAGCTAGATCAAAGATTTTATCGTAAACTCTTCAATCTAGCTCTTGAACTATACTTAAAAATTTAACTCATTATATCTTCTAAACCCAGCTTGGCCACCTTTATATCTCAAAAACTAGGGCACCTAGCGAAGATCTGTTTTCTCCCAGATTTAGTCGCTAATTAGTCGCAAGTTTTCGCCAAGTCACAGATTTAGTCGGGTCTTAGTTTAGAAGATATAATGAGTTCAATTTTTAAGTATAGACCAAGAGCTAGATCAAAGATTTTATCGTAAACTCTTCAATCTAGCTCTTGAACTATACTTAAAAATTTAACTCATTATATCTTCTAAACTAAGACCCGACTAAATCTGTGACTTGGCGAAAACTTGCGACTAATTAGCGACTAAATCTGGGAGAAAACAGATCTTCGCTAGGTGCCCTAGTTTTTGAGATATAAAGGTGGCCAAGCTGGGGAGACTCTCTCCAGATCGGCCACCAATGACCCCTTATAACTTTTGAACCAGTGACCGACAAATTCTGATATTTGGCGACAAATTTCGACTAATTAACGACTAAATCTTTGTGTTATCAAAAGTAAAATCCCTGATGGTGGCCAAGCCAGTGTCAGCCACACGGTACCTACAGGTATCGCTATCACCACTCTCTCGTATTCAGGGTTCCCTTTTCAGTGTAGGTAATTATGTTATGGTATTATGCAATCAGCAATAATGATTACACTGCAGACAGATGTATATATATGATGTACAAAGGATCACAGACCACAATTTTTTTTTTACCTCATAAACATACGAGTATTACAGTCTTCGATTGTTCATTATATGAACCATACAGCATGGTTCAGATACTGACAATCGAACCTCTACGCGAATGCCATCAGGATGCCCCTCCCTATAGCTAGCCCGAATCCGCTCCTCTATCCTCTGCTGTTCAAAATTACGGTAAATAGGTAGAGAGTCATGTAAAACCCAAAGCTATGAAAAGGCTATGAAGTAATTTTAAGTAATAAACCAGTAGTTTCAGTTTTCATATTCAGATGGAATGTCGCTCCACCAACAGTTAGCGGAGCAAACAAAGCGAACCTGTAACTGGCAAACCGAACATATTTCTAACTCGATGAACATTCTTTCCAATTTCATTTCGCTTGTTTCATTCCCACTGAAATGGAAACTCAACTGTAGTTTCATTCATTTATTATGACGTTAAAACAAACTATGATGTAGGTTCTGAAACATTTTGTAACACAACATCAGACCTGTATTCCCAGATTGAATACAGGTCTGATGTTGTGTTACAAAATGTTCTTGTGTTGCTGACTGTCCATGTCTAACCAGATTGGTTAGACATGGTACAGTCAGCAACAAAAGTCGATTAACACTTGTGAGTTAAGTGATTTCTAAATCCTAATTATTGAGAAAAATACTTCATGAAAATCGGAACAAATGTAAATTTTAAAGAAAATGAACTCTTATCTAATAAATGAAATGTTAAAAAGCAGGTTATCGTATCATTTTGTGTTAATTTAGATGATGTCAAAAAGTAGTAATGTTAACCGACTTCTGTTGCTGACCGCTACACATTGATATATGAAATCAATGCAAGTACACAATTAGCCAGTTATGTTTATGTCCTATAGCAACCCGCAACTGCTTCGCATGGTTATTACGACTTGAAAAGTGGGAAAAAAATACGTATTATTGAAGCTAACTCAAAAACTGCCCAAGCAAAGTTAATAAATTTTACATGGGACCAACTTCGAAGTACAACCTCTAGAATAAAACAAGAACCTTTAAAATCGGACAGTTCTACAAAAAGTTATGCGTGGTCGTACATTAAACAAAATAAAATAAATTTAAAAAAACATACATGTCGACTTGAGAACCTTCTCTTATTTTTCGTCGGTTAAAAATATATAATATTGTTAGTTATTGCTCGCGGCTTTGCTTGCATACATCCGATAAAAAGGAATAATTTCTAAAATCACGCCTCATACCAGACCAGACTGAGCCAAGCCGGTAGGTTTGGAGAGAAAATATGTTTCTCTCCAAACCTACCGAATATACTTACATACATAATAATTATTTATCTTTGAAAAATGTAAAGCGGCTCTGCAAATACTTTTCCACGAAATTATAACCCCAAAATAATTTAAATAAAAAGTTAGTTCAAAAACTAAAACCCGACTACTGAAAAATCACGCTCTAAAAATATGAAACAAGAAAATATTCTCATCGGAAAGAAAAAGACAGACAAATACAAAATCTGGAGTCACACGTCATGTCAAGTATGAATTGAACAGATTACTTACGTGTTACTCCGGATTTTTAATATGTCAGTCTTTTTCATATAGCTGATGAATTCATCAGTGAGGAACAAATAATTAACTACGGCACGCCTCAAGGTAGTGTCCTGGGACCTTTACTGTTCCTCGTTTATATCAACGATCTGGGTACGCTCACTATCACCAATGGCAAAATCATTACCTTTGCTGATGACACTGCCCTCTTGTTCAGCGCGAGCTCGTAGGAGGATGTATATAAGTGTGCACAACTAGTCTTTAATACGGTATCCAACAGACTGATTACGCGACAATTTGTTGACCCTTAATACTGGCAAAACCAATTACTTACATAGCATTCTCCATAAAAAACAATGAGTCCTCCCAAACATTATATACCTAATACGATTGTAGCTCACTCGTGCACAAACCCACTCACACGCATCTGTAACTGCGAACCACTCACTAAGGCGGAAAATGTAAAACCTAGGAACCTAGGAATAACAATTGACAAAAACCTAAGATTCCAAGACCACATTATCCACTCTTAGTAACAGATTACGAAATAGTACATTTTGATACAAGTAGAGAACGTTTGTTATTGCATTCGAGGCGGAAATACCACTCGAGCCGTAGGCGTTTTTGTTTTTGAGCCGAGAACCGTAATAACAAATGTCCACGAGTATCAAACAACGTTTTTCAATACACTTTTGAGGAAATAAAATAAAATAACGGAAAATATTTTTGTCATTAATTATTAGGAAACTATGATATACCTAACTAAATTTTCTTTTTTTTCCGCGCCTTGTTTTCACCGGGTTGAAGGAGAAGCAAAGGTATAAAGCCGATAAACAGCCTATATGAAAAATAGAAAATTCTAATATTTTTGAGTTTAGAACACAAATAAATGTTAATTTGTTCGTAAACGTTATTTTATTGTACTATTCATAGTTTTTGATGATATTCTATTTATAAACATTATTTAAATATTCAAAAAATATTAACGCCGTACAGATGCTTAGCTCTTTGCCGAAATTTAAAAAAAACATTCACCTCCGAATAGAGAGTTGTGAATAGAGGCATTAAACCAATTTGGACCAAGTATAAGTTATCTGTGGCAATTTTTATTCCCACACACGGGTGGGAAAATGAAAAATCGTACGCGTGCGACATACATTGCATTATGAACCTAATCGTAGTGCGATATGAACCAATTTTCGAAGAAGTGTATTGAAAATGACATTTCTTAACTGTCATGTCGTTAAAAAATGTTCCCATTTGATAGCGAAATGACAGTAGAAGTGTAATTTTACTGCAGCCTTACTGCAGCTGATTAAAAGTCCAACCATAGTAACCAAAAACCGGTCAAGAGCGAGTCGGACTCGCGCACCGAGGGTTCCGTTCCGATTTCTGAAAAAGAGTGCCATTTAGAGACATCGTTTTATTTTTCTTGTAATCTTTACATAAACTTCTATCACATAGAATAATTTCAGATTTTTCGCTTTGCAAACTTCGGAGATAAGGGGGGGAACGGTATTTTTTTTTTACATTTTTCATCAAAAGTTGAAAACTATGAAGCGGGAATAAAAATTGCCACAGATAACTTATACCTATACTTAGTCCAAATTGGTCCAATGCCTATACTCACAACTCTCTATTCGGAGGTGAATGTTTTTTTTTAATCTCGGCAAAGAGGTATGCGTCTTTACGGCGTTAATATTTTTGAATATTTAAATAATGTTTATAAATAGAATATCATCAAAAACTATGATTATTACAATAAAAAAAAACGTTTATGAACAAATTAACATTTATTTGTGTTAAATACTCGAATTATTTGAATTTTCTATTTTTCATATTAGCCTGTCTATTGGCTTTATACTTTTGCTTCTCCTTCAACCTGGCGAAAACAAAGCGTGAAAAAAAAAAGAAAATTTAAATCATAGTTTCCTAATAATTCATGACAAAAATATTTTCCGTTATTTTATTTTATTTCTTCAAAAGTGTATTGAAAAACGTCGTTTGATACTCGTGGACATTTGTTATTGCAGTTCTCGGCTCAAAAACAACCTCGCCTACGGCTCGGGTGTTAATTCCGCCTCGAATGCAATAACTAACGTTCTCCACTTGTATCAAAATGTACTATTTACTGGAGCTTATTAAAAGTCCGAGCATAAGTATAACTTACCTATGTTCACACTTTAAAAGCAACCACCGCCCGCCGCGCTGTCTTTTATATTGCCATAGTACACAGTACGACAATGTTCAAAGTTTCCATCGTTTATGTTCGGAAAAACCAAAATATAGCGAATAAAATGTGACTATCAACCAATAGAAAATAACCTCCTGAGTCCGAGGGTATGATATGGTGGTTTATTGCCTTGATTTTTGCAACATTATTTAAGTATATTTTCATGATTTTTAAGCAAGGAAAAATAAAATAAAACACATGGAAAACTGATTTTCCACGACGCTTATTGGACCAGTCATATTTCATTCGGCAAAGTTCTGTTTTTCGAATTAAACGATGGAACCTTTGCACGTTGTCGTACTGTAGGTACCAACCTTCGAACCTTCAGCATTTTCCGCTGATGAACTAGATATTATTGCATCAGAATATCTAGGTTAAAAGCCAGGCAAATTTAATAAAGAGCGAGTCGATTGCATTCGATGAAATCAAAAGCTAAGTACTTGATGTTGATACAGGGATGAAGTATATCCATTCGACGGGAAGCACGTTTCGAGCGGGTATAATCCTTCGCCGGGAGCGATGTTCAATCTACTCCACAGTCATAAACCGGTGTTCCACGGACGTAAACTGTGCTACGTGAGTTCGCAAAGCGGATAGGAAAGACATTGGATGCTAGTGTTGTGTAGGTACATCTGTTTTAAAAGTTTCCGATTTGATTTACTCTTGTAACTGACGCGGTGAAGTTAAACGGTAGCATGCTCTTTAGATTTGTTTTCTGTTGAATCAAGGTACTTTCTACTTTGTACGATAACCAAATAACAGGTACCTACCCCATAAAGAACTTCTCATAAATTGACAGAAGGCATGGCTCTAGGACTCGACTGACTTCTAATAATAAACCTAATAATAATATGATAATATAATTTAAGTAATATAATATAATATAATAATGCATCATCCCAAGTTCGTAATAAGATTATTATAAATCTCGTAAGCTTGGCCAGGGTTTTTATAATGCCAAGAATCTGAATCATGATGACTTATAATAATGTGGAATTAATCTAGAAGGAAAGTACTTAATCAAGTTAAAAATACACACTCGATATTTAACAGACAGTCGCAATTACCACTCTAATAAAACATGTATAAGCTCTTAGTTGTAACTGAGCTTTTCGATACTAAGTACTCGTCTCTTTATTAGATGCACCCCGTCGCTTCACGATATTTACAGTCGGTGCTAAGAACCTACAGTTTGAGCCAGAGCACGCTGAGCATTCATTTTTATAGAAGACTAGCTTCTGCCTGCGACTGCGTCCGCCTGAAATTTCTTGCTCCCCCGACCCATCCCGCCGCATCGCATCGCCTGCATGCGCCATTACTTCGTTTTGCTTAGCGTTATTTCTGGCTTTTTTTTTCTTTTTGCGAAAACGCGCTGCTTAGGAGGGAAAAGTAATGACTGCTATTCCGTGAGCTTTAGCAGTTCCACAAATACTTTGGCCGCCCAAAACTGCTTGGACAGTAGACTCCCAAGGTTTCTTTATCTAGAGGTACTTATTCTCTTTCGAGCAACTTCTTTCGTTTTGTACTTCCTCGGCATAATTAATTCTAAAAGAAAAGAATCACTTAAACTAAGAGACACTTGATCCGGGGGATCAACTCTCCCATATGAATGTGTACCAAGTTTCCCTTAACCTAGATGATGAACAGACCAATAAAATGCTTGAAATGTTGATAATTAAAAACAAACAAAAAAAACATTTTCCTCATTATCGGAAAAAGCTTCATCTGAGCCAAAATGAATGACATTAAATAAAATACTTAATCTAACGAGCTCCGGATAAAACACTAATGTTCCGAAATAATTCATGGTTTAATAATCGTCCACAAAACCTGAATATTTTTCCCGTTCACACATGAACAGATAGGTAAAGTTATTCGTAATAGGTTCAATCGCTCGATTCATTGGATTGGAAGTTTGAAAATAAAAGGGAAATGGAGCGGAAGGAGTTGTTCATTCAGATTGTGATTCAGCAATTTGTTACTTAACTTGCTGTTAGTTATTGCAATGAAAACAATAACGAGCTTTTAATAGATAGGTACCTATCGGTACTTATTTACGCACATTTTGTTTGATGTATAAATACTAAGGAGACTGAGGACACTTACAAGTAGGGAAACTGAGGACACTGAGGGATCCGTTTGGTAGACTAGGTACACGATATTTTCTGAACTTCTAAAAGCGTTGGATAATTTTCGACTGGCAGCACTTGTTGTTTATGATACCCAAAAACTTTTTATAGCAGTGTCATCTGTCAAACTTGACAGATTTTCAAATGGCGGATTGATTGGTTGGTGTTTCTAATAATACTTTTCGTAAGTTTTAATTTTGTTTATTCAATTGTTTGTGAAAGTTGTTCGAAGTGGTTAAGTATTTTAACACGAGTGATTGTCGATGTTGTCGTCATCTAAACACAGAAAAACAGCGAAGTCTAAAAAGATTTTGTAGAAAATAATTTCTTAACGTGTACCTAATGGTTAAGGTAGACTTGATACACATTCACATGGGAGAGTTGATCCCCCCGGATCAAGTGTCTCTCAGTTTAAGTGATTCTTTTCGTTTATAATTAATTATGCCGAGGAAGTACAAAACGAAAAAAGGTGCTCGAAAGAGAATAAGTACCTCTAGAAACCTGGCTAAATTATTTGTGGAACTGCTAAAGCTCACGGAATAGACGATATGACTTTTCCCTCCTAAGCAGCGCGTTTTAGCAAGGGTGCTGTGCGAGGTTTTGAAGAAATTATCACCCACCCTTTAGCGCCAAGTGATTATTATTTGTTCCCTAATTTGAAAAAAAATCGTTTCCCACGAAGGTCCGTGGGAAACGATTTTCCAACGATGAAGAGCTCAAGGCGACAATAAATGCGCATTTTTCAGAGAAGGAGGGAACCACTGTACAAACACACCCGGCGATTTTATATACTAGCTATTTTTTTTTGGGTACAATAGACCCTTTTTAGTGTATTACTGAAAACAACAAAGTGCGCAAAATAATAGACGACGAAAAAAAAAAATTGCAGTAGGAGTACCTTGACCTTGACATTGACCTTGACCTCAAGGTCAATGACCCTAAGGCTTTCATCGTCTAATATACGAGACATTCACCGCCTCATCTAACCCAAAAGATTCACCAACAATAGAGGGCACATGGCGCTCGGCGGCCGCTGCCGTGGCACCGCTCGCTTCGCTCGCTCGCCGTCGCGCATTAAGGGTCACTGTTCTAACCTAACCTAACCTAACCCAAATGATTCACCACCAATAGAGGTAATGGTCACTATTCTAACCTAACCCAAATGATTCACCAATGTGAAGTTTCGGACGCGCGGGTGTGATAGTACAGTCGAGCCCGTTTTTTTGATGCCCATAACGGGAATAGATTGACCGCACCTCGTAGAAGTTTATTTTTGTTAAGATGACAGTAAAAATGATTTAAGTAAGTAATTTAAATACAAATAAATAAATAATTTAACATAAATAGTCGGGGGCGAAGACCTAATTTTGTAAAATCTAATAGAAGTATCTAAAAAATGTGTGCAGTCTAGTTGACTGTTGACATACGTCTCCCTAAAAGTCAACGACAAGGCTGCGCGTCATTTGTTTCGAAGCTTCTAGAACCTTCTAGAAGCTTCGACTCGACCTTATTGGACGACCGGATTGTGGCGGGAGCGATTAGATAAGGGTTCGCGTTATATCATATCCAACTGCACCTTTTCATTGATGTCGCCGGTTGGGAGCCGCGCTAGTTGAGCGCGCGCTGAGGCGACGAAGAGCTCCGTACGCTCTTGAGGTTCCTGTGGCCTGGAGAACAGCTCGATGTATACACGATGTGGTGGGCGGCTGTCACCGAAAGCACAGCGCAAGTATTGCAGAGCTTCATCCCAAGAATTGACAGTGGCCTTTACACCTTGCCACCACGTAGCTGCATCATGCGAAAGCAGCATTGACAGACCACGTAAACAGTTGGTTTCATTAACATTGGCGCAATCTTTGTATGCCTCTACAGCATCAATGAATCCTTCGAGAGAGTCGGTCGTCGTTCCACTATAACGAGCCTTGCACGAAGCGAAGTTACCCGATGCAAGTTGAGCAGACGACGACGACGACGGCGTGGGTATGGCCGGCGCGATGGCGTGAGCCACCGCGGGCGAACGAGTTGGCGGCCGGGCTTCGAGGACTAAAGCGAGGAGCCGCTCGAAGTTATCGGTTTGCGCCTGCTGAAGGGACGCCATCATGGCGGTCAGGTCGCTTGCCGTGATGGGTGCCGTCGCCTCAGCCGCGGGCGCGCTGGGCCCCGCTGACTTTGGCGTCTCCATCTGCTACAATGCCACGTACTCCGCGTATGACAAAGTGCAACAAACAAAAATCCGATTATTACGACGTGGAGTCTGAACAAGAGCATTGGGCGCCAGTTTAACATAAATAGTCGGGGGCGAAGACCTAATTTTGTAAATCTAATAGAAGTATCCAAAAAATGTGCGCAGCCTAGTTGACTGTTGACATACGTCTCCATAAAAGTCAACGACAAGGCTGCGCGTCATTTGTTTCGAAGCTTCTAGAACCTTCTAGAAGCTTCGACTCGACCTTATTGGACGAGCGGTTGTGGCGGGAGCGGTTAGATAAGGGTTCGCGTTATATCGAGGATGCGGTTCTTACTTTGTTTAACCAGGCATGGGGTCATAACCTGGTCAAAAGGGGGAGGATATAACGCGAACCCAAAAAGTAAGAACCGCATCCTCGATATAACGCGAACCCTTATCTAACCGCTCCCGCCACAACCGCTCGTCCAATAAGGTCGAGTCGAAGCTTCTAGAAGGTTCTAGAAGCTTCGAAACAAATGACGCGCAGCCTTGTCGTTGACTTTTAGGGAGACGTACGTCAACAGGCAACTAGGCTGCTCACATTTTTTAGATACTTCTATTAGATTTACAAAATTAGGTCTTCGCCCCCGACTATTTATGTTAAAATAATAAATTTCAAACAAAAAATACCTAATAGGTACTGCAAATGGAGCAATAGTACCCTGTGTCCCCTACATAGGTAAGGGAGATTTGTTTGATCCCCCCAGATCAAGTCATCCATAGGGGAGGATCAAGTCGCCCATAAGTAAGGGACACTTGATACCATTGTCTTCTTTCAGTTTTGGTAGGATTTTTATATTATTGGCTATATACTATTGTATATTTAACTACTTACATATTTCTAATCACGTTCTCGAAAACGGCTCCAAGGATTTCTATGAAACTTGGAATATAGGGGTTTATGGGGGCGAAAAATAGATCTAGCTAGGTCTCATGTCTGGAAAAATTCTTTTTCTCCATATTTTAAAGATTCGGTTCGTAATTTCGCCGCCGCCGGCGCTATGCATGTATGGAATTGTCATAAGATTAATTTTTTAATAGTCTCTAGAAAATGCTCTGCTCTTGGTGTGCGCTGACTCCTACTCACGCAAAGATCTATCCAACTCAAGGACACATATAAGCGGCGCCGTGTCGCTAAAGTTGATATTTGCGAATCCACTGCCCCGTGCAAATGCTGAAGACGCGGACTGACTACGATTTTAAACGGCACACAACCGCGTAATCTATTGTCACCATTAGCTGGCTTGAAATAAGGTTGAAAATTGAAAACAATATTTGTGTTGCCGACATGTGACTAAGCTGTGAATGTGCATTTATTTTCCGGGTTTCTTTAGATTATTCAGAATATACACAATAAATTAAATAATTATCCGGTTAAAGTTTTAAAAAATGCTAATTCTATTAAATTCTTAAAAAAATGAATGTCCTTATCCCTGAAAATACAGAGATGTTCAACGACAAAGTTTATTTTTGTGGAGCATGGAAACAACACACAGATTAGTATAATATTCATTTAATATAAGCAAAATATGTTATCAAATACATCAGAATCACTTTAAACTATTTTGACTTTCATATTACGAAATAGTGCAACTACCTACACTTCTAAACGTTTGTTACACTCCCACGAACAACCGTGGGGAGTTAATACTTGTGTCAATACTTGTAGACAGTTGTGAACTCGACGAGAACCGTACGCCGACTGGGCCGATTCACTTGTGGAATGCCTTTATATAAACGCTCGCCCGGCGCCGCAAGGCGGGCTGACAGACGGACGTGACGTCACGCAGCCCACTCCAGTATAGTAGAAATCCACCAATCAATCAAAATCAAAAGTCCTTTATTCAAATTAGTCTGAGAATCAGCACTTTTTGAACGTCGAATACACCCACGTCGATAACAAGCAACTTCCAATTTTTTATTGGGATTAACAAACTATTTTTTACTATTCTATTCGGTTAACATTTTTCTTTAAACCCTTCTCTGTCCACTGTATTTTTACAGCGTCGGATAGTTTTATTGCTTTACGTCATACTTGACAATCCAAGAAATTATTTTTTGTGATTATTGAGCTAACACCGCGCCTAGACGAGCGGTGGTTCTTTATGCAGTTTCATCGTAGAGTAAAATAATTTCACGTCTCATAGTACACACGGCTACACATCACGCTATACATTTCCAGTTTACGCTGAGCTCTCACTGTAAGGAAATCCTAGACAATGCGAGATCAGCTTATACTGGAAATGTATAGCTTGATCTTCAGCCGTGCGTACCTACACGAATTCAGAAGATATTTGCATCAATGACAACACATAAAGTGTCTCTTCGCACCTCAAAATTTGCGTGTAATAAGGTGCACGTCGGCTGTGTTTAGCCTGCTATGAATATTCATGCCGCGATCGACGCACGCCTTTACTTTATTCCGTGTAAACACGCGTACGTGTCCTTTTGAGTTTGTCTTGTATTACACAAATACAAGACGTTGTTCTTACAAAATTTATTATACTTAATGCATCTTTTTATTAACAGACGTAGAAAAGCTTAGTATGTAAAACAATATACCTAAATAAATATGGAGTCTTATTTCTGTTTATGTTTTTAATAATAATATATCATTTAATTCCGGTATCAATGACCCATAACATAAATACCTTACAGACTATCATACATATTTAAAAGGTTTGGTCCAAAATACTTTGCACGTCGGACTAACGAACGAGTGGTCACCGTACTCTGTTTCAGTGTTACCAGAATAAATTATTCACCTTAGGTTACTACAATAGGTAATACGGGCTGGTGTCCGTAACTCCACGTCAATGCGCGTAATTTGCGTACGGGTGGGAAAATCGATTATTCGATCCACCCCAGCCCCTCCTCTTCCCAGGCCAGCAAGGTTTTGGTGTTACTGACAACCTCACAGAGGGTACCTGGGTTACCGAAATACTTTGCCCTTTATGTGGCGACCACCGGGCAGATGTTTAGAACCAAATGAGCTGCTTGCTCTCTCGTCGCCCTCCATGCAGGCGCTGCACATCGCACTGTCCGTGACTCGTATGATAGAGAGGTCTTTACTGACCCGTAGCCAGTGCCGTAACTGGCTACGGGTCATTCTTCATGCTGTAACTGTACCTATGCATCTGTTAGTCGGAGCGCTTAATTTATAAGATGAGTAGACCAGCTCCGATACTAAAATTAAAACGGAAATATTTAACTGATCCTCTAAAAACTTATTGACCTTCTAATGATTAACACTTTTTTTAAATTAATAAACCTCTAAAAACCGCGGTGCACCGGCCGGTGAGCGCTACATCCAAGTTGGTCGCAGTTGCTTGGCTAGTTATTTATTTCCCAAAATAGGAATTATTTGAGGTTCACAAAAAGAGGCGCAATCATTATTTATAGTGTTCAATAATATTTTTAGGAGCTCAAAATGGGTATTATTCGAGGTTCGATTAAGGCGAGTATAGCTGCTAACGGCGCCACCATAAATTGAAAAAAAGCAGAAAGCTATAGCAGTTAACCCCAAAGACGGACGTTTTTGGCGTTAACTGCTAGCTTCGAACCTAGGAGGTTTAAATGTTGATCAGAAATTACAGATACAAAAAATTCTACCTCATCTGACTAAAAATGTGTGCATAGGAAATTTCAAAATGTTCCATATCTCCAGACTTATTAATTTTTCAATGGTGGCGCTGCCGGTTAGCAACTCTACTCGCCTTAAATACATGCTAAATTAAAAACAACCTTTCATTTATAAAACATTTATTATGCTTATTTGTGTCTTAAGACAGCAATATTTACATGCCTATCACATCAATTCATTTACAAGCGATCTTTGACTCGGCTTAAATCTACATTTATTTAAAAATCATCAGTTCTGACTACGAATAAGCTGACAGTAGAAAGAGATTAATTACGCAACTCAATTATTTTCGTTTATTTTTAGAAATACAATAAACGAAAACTTATTCGTAGGTAATAATTGCGTAGTTCTAAAAATTGACACCAGGTGGCCTAAAGCGGCCACTCCTCTAAAAGCGATTCATTTCCTGAATTCCCAGCAATTTATTATGAATGTGTTATTTGACGTATTTGACATTGAACTTCAATATAGCAATTCATAATTTGTGGACCATTTTACGAATTTCATACAAAACTGTCACACAGATGAATTGCGTGCTATGAATTGTGCAGATAAATTATGAATTGTCAGTTTGTGACCGTTTTACGATTTCAAATATGATTCATAATACCTATTATCCTATTATGATTCTGCCAAAGTGGCCGTTTTAGCCCCCCCCCCCCTCCCTTGGCGCGTCAAAACATTGTTTTCATAAGTTTAAAGTCTAAAATGTGATATAATTCATAAATTCACAAGTAAGTCAATCGTTAAACGATGCCTTCATTAAGTGTTGTGCCACATTCTATACTCGGCCCTGCTGTAATCCACCTGATGTACACACAGCAACAGGTCCAGTTACTGCAAACTGTCAAAATTTCTCATTCGATTTTGAACTTGCCCTTCAACATTTTAATGTTTAAAATCATTTGGAGAAATTTGACAGTTTGGTATAACCTGATGTGCTGTTGTTTGCTACTCAGGCTCAGCTAAAACAATTAAAACACATTTTGTTGTCAAAAGAAGGCTATCTGCACCATAATACACCTGAACAAAATGGGTTAGCAGAGAGGAAAAATAGAACATTACTAGATAAAGCTAGATGTATGTTAATTGACGCTAATATGAAAGAAGTTTTTTGGGCCGAAGCCATTAATACAGGTAACTAATTGGCAAACCGTAGTCCTTGCAGCAGTATTAATAATGTGACTCCATTTGAAAAATCGGTGAATAGAGTTCCATCTGTAAGACATTTCCACATATTTAGGACGTGGCGTAAGGCGTTCGTTCTAAAAAAGGGAAAACGAAACGGAAAATTTGAAGTGAGATCGACTGTTGGTATATTTGTAGGGTATTCGGAAAATCACAAAGCGTACCGTATCTTTAATCCAAACTCGGACAAGGTGATAATAAGTAGAGATGTCAAAGTACTGGATAAAATGTTCTACTTAAATGAGGCAAAAGAAGAAAAAGAAGATGTAGTTGATAAAAATTAAATAGAAGGTGTACTTTTTCCAGAAGAAGAAAATGAAGACTGGACGAATGGACATGAAATTAATGAATCAGACAAAGAACTAGACGTTAGTGATATATTTGTTGAGGCAACTACAGAAATAGACGAAATAGATAATGAAGACAGGCAAGAAATGTGTAGGTACAGATGAAATTGAAGCGACTACTTTAAGTAATGAAAAGCGACAGAGAAAACCACCGGTTTGGCAGAAGGATTATTAGATGGATGCTGAACAATCATTCTTCTGTGATATAGATGAGAATAGTGATGAATGTCGAATGGGAAAAAAATAATACTTGGAAAGTGGTACACAAGAGTATGAAAGTAAAAATTTGATTGATAATAAAATGATTCAAAAGTATAAATACAAAGCACTTAGAGAGATAGACAGACGAAAGGCGCGACTAGTAGCTCGTGGGTTCAACCAGAGAGAAGGAATTGACTATACTGAAACATTTGCACCGGTACCAAAAATGAGTACAATAAGACTATTAGTCCGGTCAAAATAGACATTTCAACGAACAAAAATTCCGACAGAGCTAAATTTTGGTGTAGACCTTGGGTACACCATTAGAAATAAAGTGTCAAAAGTCCCCAGCGATCACATGTGTGCTAAAAAAGTTATTGTCGTCAAATGTCAAAATTTGAGGTTTTTTGGATTTTTCTCGTAAACGGTAAGTTATATCAAAAAAATAGGTGAGACAAAATTGAAGATCATAAAATTGTCTTCAAAAACTGTCTCTGTACTTTTTTTCTAAGAATCACCATTTCTGAGATATCGCGATTCTAAAAGTTGAAGGAAGCACGTTGTACATGATATGCACACATTTCCACACCACCTGGAGGAAGTGTACTTTGGCGCGCTTTTTTTAAAGTGGTATCCTCGGTAGGCCGACTACGAACTGTTACGACGGAATTTTCAGGGACAATAATCTTTTAACTGCATTATGATTATTTAAATATTGATATTGGAAAAAGCATTTCAATTGAGACATATGGGTTCTCTTCATCATTGCTTGGCTATACGATTCACCCATGTAGGGGAGAGATAACGCTATCCCAAGAAACGTGTTCATAATTTGATACAAAGATTTAACATGGGAGAATGTAAACCAGTGTCTACACCAATGGAGCTAGCTCTGAAGTTAGAGAAAAATGAGAATGGAGATGAGAAGGACAACTTTCCTTATCAAAAACTGATTGGTTCGTTAATGTAATTAGCTGTTGCAACAAGACCAGACATAATGTTTGCAGTAAGCTACTTAAGCCAGTACAATAACTGTTATGACTGAAGTCACTGACAAGCAGCAAAAAGAGTTATACGTTACCTAAAAGGAACGAAGAACCTATGTTTAATATGCAAGAAAACAGGAACGTTACAGGTAAGTACTTACGGGCATGGCCGATGCAGACTGGGCGGCATGCACTATCGATCGCCGATCATATACAGGCTTTATTTTCAAGTAGTGTGGTTATCTAATTAGTTACGAGACAAAGAAACAGAGGGTGGTGGCATTGTCAACAGCTGAAGCCGAATACGGCAATGACAGAAGCGACGAAGGAAGCTTTGCATTTGAAACATTTGCTAAAAGACATAGGAATACCACAACAAAGTCCTAATTTATAATGATAATATGGCTGCTCAAAAATTAGCAAACAATATGATTACAAGAAAACGATCAAAACATATTAGCTTAGAGGAACTATGAGAGATTGTGTCCAAAAGAAGTTAGTGACAATTCGCTTTAAGGACGTTAGTAGAGCGCTATCTCACTCACACAATTTTTTAACTGCGATTGGTCAGTGATAAACGCTAAGGCGGTGTACACAGTACGAGTACTTTTTAGTCTACTCATACTTCCCGTACTGTGCAGACGTGCTCTTACTTGTGACTGTATGCTCAACTTGTGAAAGCGATTATCACAAGGAGATGAATGCCGAAGAATTTGAAAATTGGTTTAGAGAAGTACGGAGTATAGTACGGAGAGTGATGATGATGATGATGATATGTTGTAAACTTGTATAGGTAGATATTATAATATAATAAAGAAAATTTAATCATTAACTCTCGATTTTATTTCTTTCCTTCATATCCATCAGATATATAAAAAAATAGGTACCCATAAAAAAATCTATCAAATAAATGTCTCTCAATTTATACGACAGACGAAGCCGCAGGAATAAACAAAGCGAACTTTTAAGAAGCGCAGTGTGAACGCACATTTACATTTCTAAGGTATTGTTAACGCCCACTGACCCTAAAAAAGTTTTTTTTGTCTTTGTCATTTGTATGATAACGTGCGATAGAGAAGGCGCTATACTAACTCGTCTCCGTGAATACACTTATGGGTCAAAACCAAAATTTTGTACAATTTCATAACAATTTCATGTCCACCGACTTTTCCTTATTCCTCAAAAAATTCTGTAATGGTAATGCTATTTTAAAAAATGGATTTCATAGCGGAATACTACCTTAAATTCATATTTAATTTATTAGTTGGTGGTTCAGTTATACTTTACGAAATATTATGAAAATAATAAAACGGAATGGAAAATACCATATTATTCTCCCTCAAAAAACCTGTGTCCAACTATCGATTTCAATGTTTGAAACCGCAAAAACTTCGAAAAGGGTTTTATTTATTCAACATAGTATCCAGCATAACGAAGTGTGCGTAAATCACTCAATATCTAGGCAACTTATATGTACTAACAATTATATGTAATAATTAAAAAAAATAAAAACAATGCGTCTCAAAAAGAGTTCATTTATGTTATTCCTTTATGTAACGCGTTATTTTCCAATAAAATACTTTTTTTTTAACTTACTACTGGGAACATTGACGGAAATGTCACGCCATTTACACCACCAATTTCTGCGCGGCAGTCATAATCTTGTGTCAAGAAAGTCGAAAGGTGTTGTGCGTGTGGAGTGACAAATAAACATTTAGTGGTTTCTCTTGAAAATTCATAAAAAAATAACATGTAAGTATGTTTGATCTTAATCTTATTATCTGAAAACTATTTTGTTTGTGCTATTCAATAGCTTAGGAGCTGTAATCATTAAGTGAATAGTGTGTCTTGAATTGAAATGAAACACTTCAAAAACATCGTCCATGTTTCCTTTATGTTACATTTTTATGTTACGTTATTTAAAAATTGCATTAAGGTGTATTCACAAACACAGGCATGTACTTTTTGTAAGAACAGTTAATAAATATTTTTATCTTTACAATATGTTTGGTTACCGGTTACCGATACTAACAACATTTATTTTATAATACTTAATGCATTTATTTTAAGAAAACCTCTGGCAAAGTGGCAACTAATGAAAACTTAGTGAAAATTAACTAAATAGGTACCTTTAAATTAAGGAGGATGCGCAGTGGTAGCCCACGAAATTTTTTTTTTTGGGTTTTTTGCAATTTGCAGGTCCGTGTCAGGTTGTGTCTTGATCAAAATATGATACGCGGCAATAAAACATAATTATGTATTTCCATAATTTTAACCATAAAAATCATCAATACATCTCTCTAAGTTAGATTTCGTGCAGATTCGTTAGATTTCGTTCGTTCGAGGAATCTGCACGGAATCAGTTAAGTTAATTAAGTAAAATTTGATTTTTATATAAAGATTTATATTCCCTACTTATGTTATCAATAATTGTTATGTTGTCATTATTTTGATATCATTTTGTAGACTGACTCAAATACTTTTGGTTAAACATAATTTCACATGCAAAATTCAAGGGTTGTTTTTGCGAAAAAGTTTTTTTTGTGTGAAGTTTCGTGTTTTTGTATGTTTTTTGACTATTTTCTTATTTTATTTAGTTTTTTCATAGCCTCAACGTCTACCTTTACAATTAAGTCATTTGGACGTCTGTAGGTTTTTTAGATTCAAAGATATTAGCATTTTATTGCACATTCCCTAATGCAGCCGTTAAAAATGGCCGCCATTAGCGGGGTGTTGGGTTAGGATTTTTTATAAAATTAGATTTGTCGATAAAAAATAGTATATAATATGCCCTTTTAGTATCGGTAACCGTTAACCAAACACATTGTAAGTATATAAAACAAATTCGGTTCAGTTTCACATTTATAACTTAAGAACCGCTGGACCGATTGGATTTGTCTTGTTCGTCGGGTCAGCTAGTTTATCAGAAATATCGGATTTATCGAAACCTGCTAAACTCAAGGTGTTTGGTTTACAGATAATATAGTATGCCTTTATCGGTTGCAGAAAGGCAGAAAATGTATCTAGAGCGCCCCCGAATAACGATCCCGAAAAATGGAATCGAATGCAGGAGAAAAATTTTGACCAGAGCAAAAAATTCTACAAAAAAAAATATAGTAGAGCTATCAGACAAAGAGAAGGAGACCAGACGAAAGTACTGGAGGAATTAAAAAAAATACTGACAACAAGCAAGAAGTAGAAAGTGTGAACCTCGAAAAAATACCAAAGAAAATATCAGAAGAAATACAGAAAATTAACCAAAGAAAATGAAAAGATTAATCGGTACTACCATCGGTACATCTACATTGAATTGACTACCTGTTATTTTAAAATTAAGATCACGTAAAAGCTTAGACCAAAAACTTAAATGTTTTTTTAACGGCATTGTAGTTATTCTTTTAGGCGTCGAAGTGAGACTTTTGTTATGTCAATCTTTCAGATGGTTACATTTTTATCATGAATAAAAATAATTATAAAATATTTGACTGTTTTTCTCTTACATCATGAACACAGCCCTTATTTTCCTTTATGTTACTTTTATGTTATTGTGACATAAAATAACACAAAGGAAATGATCCAAAATTTTGGTTTTGACCCTTATAGTAATCGAATTTTCATAACATGGATAAATTTTTTATTTTGCCAGTTTATGGAACTAAAAATTTGGGTTCTAATTCCAACTCATGTTGCTGAAGAAAACATGAAGGTAAAGGGGCAAAGGCAAAAATGCTCCAGCACTGTCATAAATTCATTACAGACTGCATTGAAATTAAAAAAAAAACCGGTCAAGCGCGAGTGGACTCGAGCACCGAGCGTTCCGTACCATCTTTTATATTTAATTTGTGATGATTTCTGAAGTGTGGTATTTATAGACATCGTTTTATTTTTCCTGTAATCTTTATATAAACTTCTATTACATAATAATTTCAGATTTTTCTCTATGCAAACTTCGGAGATAAGAGGGGGAGAACGGTTTTTTTTATTTTAACATTTTTCATTAAAAGTCGAAAACTATGCGGCCTAAAAAAAAGCTTGAGAATATACTTCGGATTTTTAAGACCCCTTTCAGTCCCTGTTGCAAAAAAAAACATGTATATTTTTATTTCTTTCTTATTTGAAAATAGTTGGGCAAACGTCATCTAAAACTGTTCCAAATTTCAAGTTGGTAGCATTAGTAGTTCTTGAGATATTCAGCTGTTACAGACAGACAGACAGACAGACAGACAGACTGAGTCGCACCATAAGGGTTCCTTATTTAACCATTTTGGTACGGAACCCTAATAGATCGTGATTTTTGCATACGCAAGAATATGAATATGGTATCGGTTCAATCTTTTCTCGACGTATTTTAACGAGCCATGTCTTTCTCCATTTTATATCGCTTAGTAAACGAAGCCCTGTTGTTCTTGAAGAGCAATGGGCATAACATGAAGGCATCGTTTAATGGTTGATTATGTGTGAATTTATGAATTATATCACATTTTAGAATTTAAACCTATGAAATTTTTTTTTTAAGAGGTCTACATTGACTGACCCGCCAACTGGTGTGGATTTTTACCATTGGAAGGTCGGTATACTCCGGAAACGAAAAACGAATATTGCCGAGGCGCGTAATTAATTTCGTATAGCTGTTTATTTTCTCACTAACTTCTCCGTCGACTATTGGTGGAATGATAACATAGACTGCATTGTCATCGCAGCGCGGGCAAGGCGCGTTGTACAGAGCGAAGTGACCTACCCACACATTTTTGTTCTTTTACAAATATTTGTTCATGAAGTTGACAGTACAGTATGACAACGTTCAAAGATCATTTATCTTCGGAAAAGCAAACGTGACGGAATTAGTGCGTCATGTATAATAATATAAATCAATTTCTATTGGTCGATAGCAGGCCCGGATTGGCTATATGGAAAATTCGGGCAAATGCCCGAAGGGCCGGTGTGACCAACTGGCGGTTGACTTTCTTTAGCTATTTTAAAAAGCATAACAGTACATCGATTCAAATAACGTCCTCTACCGTCAAGTCGAGGACCTAATTCAATATACGTTATCGTTATTGGGCGCTATCTCCAGTACCTAGCAGTACTCCTTGCTATCGAAGAGATGGCGGTCGCCACCGCCACGCCACGTGGCGTCACGTGAATCTTACCACAAAGACACAAGTGTCAAGACAAGACATATCACACGCACGGGTTCGCCGGGTTCGACCGACAGCGTCGCTATTGTTTTAGTTTTGACTCGACACTTTCGAGCGAATATTTTCTTTATCAAAGTAGCAGTCACACATTAGTTCCTCATAATCATTGTGGTCATTGCAATCATCTGCAATAACTATACCAGTTTCGAAGTTGTCATATTTAAATGCGTTAACTAGACAAGAATCATTAGCATAAAACAGCTTCCGTCACATATTTGAAAATTGTTGAGTTTCCTACTTTCATCGAATTTTCGATGAAAAAACTTTACGATAAATTAAATTCGATACGATTCTAAACATTGATCGATATCTCTGCATTCATCGACTTTCCTACATTCAACGAGTTTTCGGAGTTCTTCGAGTTTTCTACATTCATCGAATTGCCGGAGTTCTTCGAGTTTTCTACATTCAACGAGTTTTCGGAGTTCCTCCAGTTCTTTTTTTTGTTCGAGATATTTACAAAGCTCAGCTTTTTTGCGTCTCCTACATTCCTCAAGTTTTCTACGATCTTCAAGCTTCTTACATCCATCGACTTTAGTTTCATCTTGTTTTCTATCATCGAGTTTCCTGCATTCTTCGAGTTTTTTGCGGTCTTCAAACTTTTTACTTTCATCGCGTATTTTGCCATCTAGAAGTTTTCTAAGCCTATCAAGTTTTCTACTGTCATCGGATTTCTATTCATCAAGTTGTCTATGTTTCCGACATTCTTCAAGCATTCTGAGTTCTTCAAGTTTCCTACATTCTTCAGCTTGTCTTCGTTCTTGTAGTTTCTTATATTCTTTAGCTTATCTTTGTTCTTCAAGTTTCCTACATTCTTCAGCTTGTCTTCGTTCTTGTAGTTTCTTATATTCTTTAGCTTATCTTTGTTCTTCAAGTTTCCTACATTCTTCAGCTTGTCTTCTTCTTGTAGTTTCTTGTATTCTTCAGCTTATCTTTGTTCTTCAAGATTCTTATATTTTTCAGCTTTTCTTCATTCTTGTAGTTTCCTATATCCTTCAGCTTGTGTGCGTTCTTCAAGTTGTAAACAATTCTCGGATTTCTGCTTTCATTAGGTTTCCTGAAGCCATCAGATCTTTTACGGTTTGCATGTCTTCTAAATTCATCTCTTTCCCGTCATTTTTCATTCCTTGATGGAATGTCTACTACGGGTGGAAAACAGCTTGGCCTAATAGTCAAATAGCTTGCTCCAGTTTGTTTCGAGCCGAATTTTTCATGACTTGTTAGGGGTAGGGCCGACATTTGTGTAGTTACAATATAGTAATTTGGTCGTAAGCACTGTATACTTATGTTTTGAATGAATAAATAAATAAATAGTGTAGAAAACGGTTTTAATAAAGATTTTTTCGAAAAATCACATGTTTCAGGAGTTTTAATTTCAATAGTTGCACAAACCTGTCTATTCACGTTTTGGGGGGGGAAACTTTCTACATGGTACGGTTCTAGTTCCAACGGTAGTCGTTTCCTGTAACGAAGGACATTTTCCTAAAAATTCCATGTTACTGTACTTACACTGTATTACGAAGTATTTGTGTACCAAACATGAAAAAGTATCCTCAATTCCTCACATTAACCTGTTTTTGCTTCTCCTTTACCTTTATCCTTTTTATCATTATCTATAAAATGATTTTAAAACGTACATAAATTAATGCTAGTACGCACGAGGCTATTTCGATAAGCAGTATTATGGTTATATTATAATACACATTTTATGGAGGGCCGACCGTCTCTAAAATGCCCGGCCCTGGTCGAGTCACATTTTATTCGCTATATTTCAGTTTTTCCGAAGATGGAGCCTTTGAACGTTGTCGTACGTACAGTGATTTCAATTAAAGGTGTCCTACAAATACGGCTCTGCAGTCGACTACATTTATAAAAGCAAGTAAGTCGACGTAACCAACTCTAACTCCAATTTCCATTGTTTTATTTTAGTACCTCTCTAGAGTGTTACAAGGTTCTTTTGGCGCCTGAATGACATTGACGGGGGGGCGTTGTTGTTAAACATTTGTGAAATTGTCACTGTCATTGCGTATTGATAAAACAAGAAAGCGGTGTTACCATAGACATAGAGAATGGACTGAGCGTTCCGTATTCCAAAAAGTACGAGAGAGACACAGCGAATTTGCGGCCAGTAGTTGTCTCTTTATAGAATTCTGATTGATCCAATGATGTTTTGACTTTATTGTATCATGTTTCATGCTTGTAAAATATCAGTAGGTATAATCTTTGAAATTTAATCGATATATTTATTAATAATCAATCATATAAAGCTTTCAAGACTTAGTTCGCATTAAAAAAGGAAAAAAACCCCCAACGCAAAAAAGAAAAGGGAACATTTAAAAAGTCAAAAATAATACCTATCGCTGAGCCATCAAATTCGATTGAGTAATACCTATATTTTAATTACAGAAATTGATGGATGGCATGATAAGGTTTGCTCATTGAAATGGCGCTATAATGTCACGGCGGGGTACCGCATATGTACATAGTCAATCAAGTGAAGGGTCTGACTTACTTATGCAATACCCCGCCGTGACATTATAGCGCCATTTCAATGAGCAAACCTTATCATGCCATCCATCAATTTCTGTAATTAAAATATAGGTATTACTCAATCGAATTTGATGGCTCAGCAATAGGTATTATTTTTGACTTTTTAAATGTTCCCTTTTCTTTTTTGCGTTGGGGGTTTTTTAAATTTTTAATTTAATTTTTATTTTAACATTTTTAAACAATTTAACAATATAGAAATGCATTTTTATTACTGCAGAATGTTAAGTTTCTCTGCACATAACATTAACTTATAATGATGCCACCATCGTACTGCTAATAGAATTAAATACTGATAAAAAAACGAATACAAACACTACTATCTGCTATTTTTTTTCAAGAGTGTAGGTACTAGTGTGCTGGATATCCTGACTGCAACATCAGCTCATCGTGTAGCCACCATTGCATTGTATGTAAAATAAAATACTGATCAAAACGAATCCAACACGACTTATATGCTACATTATTTTACCAAGAGTATTCTAGTGTGCTGGATATCCTGGCTGCAGCATCAGCTCATCGTGTTGCCACCATTGCATTGTATATAAAATCAAATACTGATGTAAATGAATCCAAACATGACATTTCTGCTATTATTTTTTCAAGAGTGTATAAGCACACTAGTGCTGGATATCCTGGCTGCAGCATCAGACCAAGAATTCCATAATCTTGCATAGATAGATAGCATACATGGATGTTTCAAATTTTAGGTCACACTAAGGTTTGAAAGTAAAGTAAATACCCATTACGCGTCTAAGATCCCTACCACAGCTAACAAAAGAGCGGATAACTTTGAAACGGCTGAACCGATTTTGATAAAACATGTCTAAGAACCATCGCTGGAAAACCTGCTTTCAAATAAAAAAAACCGCATCCAAATCAGTCCATCCGTTTAAGCGCTACGGTGCCACAGACAGACACACAGACACACACACACACACACACACACACACACACACACACATAGCGGTCAAACTTATAACACCCCTCTTTTTGCGTCGGGGGTTAAAAATACATTTTATGTTAATAATATTATAGAAAAATAGTTTTCATTAAGTATTCTTAAATTCTCACAATTTCGTTTGTGAAAAAAAATTACTTTTTTTTTTCAGTCTCGAATCTAAGCCAGTAAAGTCTAGAAATAATTAATAACTTAACTCTTTTTCTTTTATTAATCACAGTTATTTTCAATGTTTTGTCCTTTCCTTTAATTAAAATTGGAACACTACGCCTTTGTTATTACAGGCATGCAGAAAAGAGACATGTATGGCCCGCATATTCGGTTGAGAGTGGTCACTCTTGTGGGACTATCGCTCAGTCCATACTCGTCTAAGTCGGCGTTCCCACGAGCGTAATAAAATCGCGGCGGGATTTTATCGCGCACTGGATTTTCAACTCTCGTTGTTGAGCCGAGCGTTGAGAATCCAACCTAACAAAAACAGAGCGCATCCCCGCGCGACGAAAAACACACTGTTGGATTTTCAACTCCCGGCGCTAAGCAGAGAGTTGAAAATCCAGTGCGCGATAAAATCCCGCCGCGATTTTATTACGCTCGTGGAAACTGGGGTTAAGGGTGTTACAGTCCGGCCGTCGAGAGAATGCGTTCCTGACATCTATCAGTTGGACAATTTATAGAAGTAATAAGGATCAAATTCCCAAAACACATATTCGTTATTATGAAACTGACAGGTGTCAAGAACGCATTCTCTCGACGGCCTAACCTTGTAGCGTTGTAACTATTTATTACTGTCTTTGTATGGTTATCTGTGTCATGCACGCACGTTACACATGCTGCGGTAGACAATACTGCCCTACTTATTCAATATTATATCTTATACTTACATATTTAACTCGTCTTCTTATATTTTTCTGCTAAGTTAACTGAACATAAAGTAGGAACTTGACTAACATTGAATGTTAAGAAATAATAATAGTACCGAAGCCAAACATATATCACTCCTAGTGCACAATATACAGACGTAAGCATCAGTGGTAAAAACGGTAAGGTCTTGTCTAAGCCCCAGAGAACGTGAATTCCGTTCTCATAGACACATAGAACTATCAGACCATAGAGATATAAAGACTCTATTTGCATTAACATAGGTAATCGAAGTACTCTGACTCTTCTACCACCTTTAACCTTAGCAGGTTCATATAAAGTTCGAACGTTAACAAAAGCTAAAGCTACGTGCGTTAATAATATAAAAAACTTAACAGAAAATAAATTCTTTGGGAAAAGCAGCGGGAACAGAGAATAGTTCCCGACTGTTGTTAAAATTAAAAATTGCTTGCCATCGACGTCGCCCAGCACAGACAGGAAGCTGAAAATAAATGTAAACTTATTAATTTGTGTGCTCATTACAATAGGCTACATCTCAGTCTCACTCACTCTTTTATCAACACTTTCTTATAAAAAAAAACACCCAGACATAAAATATATTTGCAACAGGTTGTAAAATGAGTATTTATACTATTTATGTTTACTAACCTCAATGGTATCAATATCAAGAGAATGGCCTTCTCATGAACGTGCCAGCCAAACAGAAACGAACAAGCGGCACAAATTACCATGCACCTGTTAAAATAAAATAAAACATAATTATATTATCCTCAGCAGCATAATTATATTAGCCCACACTGTCCTACAGTGTGGGCTAATATAAAATTATCCTATACTACAAAATGAGCAATATTTGTATTAATATAATTATATGTCGCAGCCAACTCCTTTAAATAGCCGTTTGGTCAACCGCCTAGCCATTTCACTAAACGTCGTCATTCAATCAACGGCCTAAATGATATTCAGGCATTCAATCAAACGGGTAGGCAAATTACTTGAATCGATAGCGTTTAACTACTTGCCTAGCTCAGACAATTAAACAATTTCAGATTACAGTTTAAATTTAGTCCCATTTTCTGTCACCTGGCGCTGAAAGTCGATCTAGCTAGGTCTACACAGAGTGTTTCTTTTAAGGTGTCAAGCCAGTGCAAGCTGATAGCAGAGTACCATACCTATCGATTTAACCCCCATGTATGTTCTACGATTTTTTGGGCATGGTACTCTGCTATCAGCCCGCACTGGCTTGATACTTTAAACGAAACACCCTGTAGGTATATAGTTCGATCTGGGAAAATTTGTTTTTTCTATTTTCACTCAAGCAGGGTTCGGTCCACCGGGTACTACATACTTACATAACGTTTACATACATTTTACGTCCAACTTATTCATCTCAATCATATTTATCCGAGAGCAATTACATTAATGCAATAATAATGATGATAGCGCGCCACGATTTTCAAAACTCAGCAAATAAAAGAAAAGAAAGAAAATACGTTTATTTGCGGTAAACATGAGTGTAAAATGTTTCTTTTTTTTATTTTCTTTCAATTCGATCCGCGAAGGGTGTTTCTCGTCTTCTCCGACTCTACAACTACCGCTTCACCGAGTCGACAAGTGTGGGAATACACTTGGTAGGAACGAGGGTCTTCCCACACTTATCGACTTCCTTATATTGAAAATAATCTCTCAATGAACTTGCACGCCGCATCTAAGGTGATACAAGTCTCCTTTTGGGAAAATGGGGATTTTTTTAATTGACAACATACCTCATAAAACTCAACACCCTGTATCTCCTGTCAGCACACAAATGCCACAGTTTGACGAGTGCAGGCAACATTGTCAACATACTCAGCACTACTGTGACAGTTGGAGTGATTGTGGGCAACACTGCATGGTCATACTGTTGCACCAGCCCGCCTGTCATTGACGCCTCGGACTTCGGTATTCGCAGAAAGCCCAAATTGGACGCTAAAATAAATTTAAAAAAAAAAACAAAATGTTAGGAAGTTAGTGTAAGTCACAGAAAAGGCAGACCTGGAGAAGTGCCTGAAAAAACGAAAATCAACATTGCATCCCTTTAAAGACGAACTCTCGCGAACTAGTAGAAGTTTGAACTTTATTTCAACTAAAGCAAGGTTGATCGTTGTTTGGCAGTGAAAACCGCGCAGCGATTTGCCAGGTCTGTACCAACACATATTGTAATCAGAAATACCATTTATTAAGAAGTAAAACTACTTACCCAAATGTTGCAACACCTTATCTATAAAAGTATATATCGCCCAAAAGTTAGGTGCCCAGTAAGCATGACATAATCCTCTTTTGAAGGGAAATAATCTTGACAATACCTGAAAGAAAATTAAAAAATTCAAATGACTGTTCTATCTTTTGGGTCTTACGTCTTCTACAATCTATAAATATCCTAACTCTAGTCACTTACTGCAAGCGACTTAAATAATTAGGGCCTAGCGTAGATGTTTTTTTAACGCAACAAAAACGCGCTGCATAATCCAACACGCGGGCCCAGTGCGGGTTGGTAGGTGTCACATGTCTTCGAATCTTTAGTTCTAGGACGTTTGAATGGATGGGGTATGTTTTCCTTCACCGTTTTGAGAGCAGTAGTGATGAAATAATTTACACAAAATAAAGCGGCTGCCGGGGTTCGAACCTAAGACCTACAACTCGTAAGTAGCGGCCGTTACCACTAGGCCACCACTGCTCTCAAAAATAACGCGATGTAAACGCCACTAAATGCTACTTTTTAAGTTTAGCACCGCATTTATCGCGCCGTCGACGCGTATGGGGCATGCGTTGACTATGCGTAAAAAAAACTCGTATGGGCCTTAGATTCCCCTCGCGCTATTTCAAATTAAAATTATTTATTCAGAACTCTCCATACCTGAGGAAGATGCTGTATGAAAGGTCCAAAAGAGAGTCCAAACACAGAAAGTACTGTAAACGCTAGTTTGAAAAGGTTTGTGACAGAGAATGAGTACCATGGAGTATGGACACCATCCACTGAAGAAATTGTGAAGCAATATGCTCTAAATAAGTACACAATGTACACAGGAGCAATATATAAGAATATGTGCTTCAAATTTAACAGCACTGCAAACCAAAATGCCGCTGTTAGATAATTATTCTGGAACAAAAAGATTATTTATGTATCAATATGTGTAAACTACAGTCCTTTCACATTATTTTACCTCTGACTTTGCATCACCATCAAAATCACAGTGATCGTTATTCCCGTCAAAATAAGGTTGTTGTTGGGTTGGTGCCATAACAGCTGCCATAACACATCATAACATCGTCCACGCCGCTATGACTCAGCTTTCATAGCAGACATTGCAGCACGAGCGCGAACCAGTCCCTGCTTTCGTTCTGAATTTAAACCAATCACCAAGCATGTATTGTCTATTTGTAACCTCAGATGTGATTCGTATTTTGAATTATACGTCATTATGGTTTGAAGTAGGTAGGGCCACTTTTTGTGTGGAATTTGTTCTCAATTACACTTCCTGACTCATTACGTATTCGTAGGCTGCCAATGACAAATCTATCAAAATCAGTGATCTTTATTCCTGTCATAATAAGGTTGTTGTTGGGTTGCTGCCACTGACAAGTCTATCAAAATCAGTGATCTTTATTCCTGTCATAATAAGGTTGTTGTTGGGTTGCTGCCACTGACAAGTCTATCAAAATCAGTGATCTTTATTCCTGTCATAATAAGGTTGTTGTTGGATTGCTGCCACTGACAAGTCTATCAAAATCAGTGATCTTTATTCCTGTCATAATAAGGTTGTTGTTGGATTGCTGCCACTGACAAGTCTATCAAAATCAGTGATCTTTATTCCTGTCATAATAAGGTTGTTGTTGGGTTGCTGCCACTGACAACTCTATCAAAATCAGTGATCTTTATTCCTGTTATAATAAGGTTGTTGTTGGATTGCTGCCACTGACAAGTCTATCAAAATCAGTGATCTTTATTCCTGTCATAATAAGGTTGTTGTTGGATTGCTGCCACTGACAAGTCTATCAAAATCAGTGATCTTTATTCCTGTCATAATAAGGTTGTTGTTGGATTGCTGCCACTGACAAGTCTATCAAAATTAGTGATCCTTATTCCTGTCATAATAAGGTTGTTGTTGGATTGCTGCCACTGACAAGTCTATCAAAATCAGTGATCTTTATTTCTGTCATAATAAGGTTGTTGTTGGATTGCTGCCACTGACAAGTCTATCAAAATTAGTGATCTTTATTCCTGTCATAATAAGGTTGTTGTTGGATTGCTGCCACTGACAAGTCTATCAAAATCAGTTATCTTTATTCCTGTCATAATAAGTTTGTTGTTGGATTGCTGCCACTGACAAGTCTATCAAAATCAGTGATCTTTATTCCTCTCATAATAAGGTTGTTGTTGGATTGCTGCCACTGACAAGTCTATCAAAATCAGTGATCTCTATTCCTGTCATAATAAGGTTGTTGTTGGGTTGCTGCCACTGACAAGTCTATCAAAATCAGTGATCTTTATTCCTGTCATAATAAGGTTGTCGTTGGGTTGCTGCCACTGACAAGTCTATCAAAATCAGTGATCTTTATTCCTGTCAAATAAGGTTGTTGTTGGGTTGCTGCCACTGACAAGTCTATCAAAATCAGTGATCTTTATTCCTGTCAAATAAGGTTGTTGTTGGGTTGCTGCCACTGACAAGTCTATCAAAATCAGTGATCTTTATTCCTGTCAAATAAGGTTGTTGTTGGGTTGCTGCCACTGACAAGTCTATCAAAATCAGTGATCTTTATTCCTGTCAAATAAGGTTGTTGTTGGGTTGCTGCCACTGACAAGTCTATCAAAATCAGTGATCTTTATTCCTGTCATAATAAGGTTGTGTTGTTGGGTTGTTACCACTGACAAGTCTATCAAAATCAATGATCTTTATTGCCTTTGCAATAAGGCTGCTATCAGAGCTAAAATAACTATGAAAGGACTGTACGAGTTTATGTTTCAGGTACCTAGTGCTATTTTTCTCTGGTAAAAATTTGTAGGTATGGTTTTCAAATATTATTTATTAGCTACTTCTAAGATACAATTAAATTGTTTTTGGTATAAAACCCTTAAATTGTGCATATTTGAATTGAATTTCTATTGAAACTATTTGATACTATTTCCCTATTGTTTATGTATTACCATTTCAAATATTGTTTATGTATTCATTAAAAAAAACCGGCCAAGTGCGTGTCGGCCCACGCACAATGAAGGGTTTCGTAGTTGAAAATAATGTATCCCAAAAACAAACTTAACATTGTTGTAGAAAAACTAGAATTCCCAAAATAATGTTTTTATGTGATAAAATTACAAATTAACGATTTTCAGACTTTTTCCTTTATTTGTGCTGTGAGACTGCTATCAGAGCTAAAATAACTATGAAAGGACTGTACGAGTTTATGTTTCAGGTACCTAGTGCTATTTTTCTCTGGTAAAAATTTGTAGGTATGGTTTTCAAATATTATTTATTAGCTACTTCTAAGATACAATTAAATTGTTTTTGGTATAAAACCCTTAAATTGTGCATATTTGAATTGAATTTCTATTGAAACTATTTGATACTATTTCCCTATTGTTTATGTATTACCATTTCAAATATTGTTTATGTATTCATTAAAAAAAACCGGCCAAGTGCGTGTCGGCCCACGCACAATGAAGGGTTTCGTAGTTGAAAATAATGTATCCCAAAAACAAACTTAACATTGTTGTAGAAAAACTAGAATTCCCAAAATAATGTTTTTATGTGATAAAATTACAAATTAACGATTTTCAGACTTTTTCCTTTATTTGTGCTGTGAGACCTTGCTTCTTGCCAAATTTCATGATTCTAGGTCGGTACGGGAAGTACCCTATAGGTTTTCATTTACTTGCTACTATCAAAATATGTCACATAAATGGCCGTATTTTTTTACTGCGTTAACTTAGAAGCTTGATTTTTCTAGAGGTCTGAGAGACCATAGACTTACGTATTTGATATTAATTTCAACTTGATACCTCCACGCGTTCCTGAGAAAAAGGGTCTTGACAGACTGACAGACAGACGGATAACGAATTGATCCTATAAGGGTTCCGTTTTTTCCTTTTGAGGTAAGGAACTTTAAAAAGCAAGATTTTTGTCTGCTAAAGGAGTGACAACTTACTTCTATGATATGTGAAGCAGAATACAGGAGTATTCCAAACAGAAATCCATTGTACTGGAAATGTATGTGATCCACCATCAGTAGACCAGGACACGTCACCAGTAATATGAACACTAGAAGCTTTCCATCACCAACAAACCCTGACAGTCTGTAACAAAACAGAATTCATTCAAAAACATGTAAGTACAAATAAAAATACATAAATTGTAAGTTTTATAATTGAAAAAGCAGCAACTAAATCTATATCTATAAAAGGAAACCCTGACTGACTGATCTATCAACACACAGCTCAAACCACTGAACGGATTGGGCTGAGTTTGGCGTCCTAGGATGTCCTAGGCATCCGCTAAGGGATTTTTAAGGGAAATTCGACCTTTAAGGTGGTGAAAAGGGGGGATATTTTTTGAAAGAGAAATCTTATTCCTTGAGTTCATAAACTTGAAACTTGGCACTAATATTTATCTCACTAAATTATGATTTTTGTGATTTTTTTAAACTGTCCCCTAAAGGGGAATTGGGGGGTATCAAAGTTTGTAAGGATTAATTTTATCGCGCAATCCGATGAACACAAAACTCAGTACCTACCTATACTACAAAAATAAAGAATAATGTGTATCACGGTTTTTCGAAAATCTACCTCTGACGCGTCGAAAAGGGGTAGACAATTTTATAGGGGAGGATTTTTCTGCGTGGCTTGATTAACTCGAAAATTGGTATAAATAAAATACCTAATTATGTAAATGGTAATTTATTTGGCATTTAATTTATATCTTTTTAGTATTTAATTTCCATTCTCTAAATTTAGTTGACATTTAACTTACATTTATTAAGTTGACCTAACATGGAATGGACATGGTTGTGTTGTGCTTTTTATGGCTGGACATATAAACAGTAATTTAATTGATATTTAATTCTCAGTTGATTTACGTGGAATGGAATAGACATGGTTGTTTGTGCTTTTTATGGTTTGACATGTAAATGGTTTTTGATTGATGACATAGTAATATATATATATTTTATTATTTTTTAATATTTTGATTATTGCTTTTGTGATTTGAAATGTAATTATTTTATTATCGTTATTTGTATTGTCTTTTTTAATTCAAACACAATGTAAATTGTTTTATGAATAAATAAATAAATAAATAAATCTTTGAGTCAAGCTATGGAAAAATCTCTGATTTTTTAAAATTTTCACCCTTATTGGGGTGAAAACATGGAATACAATTTACATGCAAAATTATATTTGGTTAATTATCTTGAAACTTGGCACAAATACTTGCTTAAATAAGTAATAAAGTTTGTCATCATTCGTTTTTCAAAACCAATACTTGCACAGCCAATATTTTTGTAAGTAATAAAGTTTGTCATCATTAGTTTTTTAGGGGTGTTAGATTGTATGGAAGAATTTTAAAGCGCAGTCCGATTAACTCGAAACTCAGTATTTATACTTTTAACATAAAAGTAACATAAACAAGATTTTGGGTTTTTTTTATCCCTGAAGGGGCAAAAAGAGGTAATAAATTTTTTGAGGGGAGCATTTTACTGCGTAGTTTGATTTACTCAAAAAAAAATATAAATAATTTTTGAGTCAAGTTATGGAAACGAATCAAACCAAAATCTAAACGAATTTTAAAAATTCCACCCCTGTGGAGGTGAAAAAAGGGGATACGGTTTATATGAAAAATCTTATTCCTTTGGTTAATAAACTTGAAACTTGGCAATATTTGCCTCCGTAAATAATAAAGATTGACACTTTTAGTTTTTTAAAACAACCCCTCAAAGAGATATTTTAAAATTAAAAGTCAAAGGTGTCAAAGATAGCAAGGAAAATTTTTAGCGCGCTAAAAACTTGAAACTCGGTACTAATATAGTCTAGCAGATTCGAGTATTTTATGCGCCCTACCCAAATGTCCTTTCTTTGATATTGTTCGTCGAGTCGTTGAGCTCTTAGGTATTGAGTTGAGCTATATGATTGACAAATGCTTGCACTGACTGGACAGGTCTACTCAAATCTGTGATTCTTTTCTCAACAGACCATTTCAGACACTAATCTACAGGGTGGCCGGAACATTGACGTCCAAAAATAAAATTTCGGTCCCTCGTATCGTGGGGTATTCGAATCACCCCCATGTATGTTCCGCGACTTTTCATAGTTTTCGAGTTATGAATTTTTTTCTGAATGTTTGAAAATTTTCGACCTGACCAACCTAAAAAAATTCTAAAAAAAAAAGTAGAGGGTTTTATCGAGTTTCTTTTTTTGCAACTGAATTTTCATAAGTAGTACTTTTATGCATAAAATAATCAGCTTCGTAACTGTGATGAAAGTTATGAAAATGTTGATCTAAAGTGAAAAATTTACGTTCGGTAAATTATGACTTAAATTTTCAACTTCAAATTAAAAATCTAAACAGGTGACTTCATGGTTCTCAAGTAGGCTTCAAGAATGCGCCAGACTCTCAGCTTTCATAATCATTAAAAAACGTAGGACTTAATGGGGCTAACTTTGGCCTTAATCGGCCTTCAAAGACTGCGAGGTGGAAAATTCTTAAAATTAGCTATCTGATTAATAAATATTTTTTTTCCATTTTCTCGCTCCTAAGGTTATTTAGTTTGCTAACCAAAAATGACTGCAGGAAAGCTAAGATTTAAACACGGAGATTTTTTTAAATGTTAGTTTAATGAATTTTGCGCGATCCGTTCTCGTGGACTATGGGTTGTAAACGAGGGTGCAACTCTTTTACCTGCAATAACAATCCACTCGAAGTGAGAGCTTCGACATTTCAACATCGCTTCAGCGTTAACTTGTGGTCTGGTATCCTCAATGGCGAACTAATTGGTCCGTTTGAACTGCCGTCCAGACTTGATGGAGAAACATACAAAAACTTTTTGGAAAATGAACTTCCATTGTTGCTGGCAGATGTGAATCTCGAACTCAGACGAACCATGGTGTTGCAAAATGACGGCGCCCCGTGTCACTATGCAACCCAGGTCCGAAATTACTTAGATGAAACATACCCCAACAGATGGATCGGACGCAGCGGACCAATTAGGTGGCCTCCACGCTCACCTGATCTCAACCCCATCGATTTCTTTATTTGGGGCTATTACAAGGAAATAGCATACGCCCGAGACTGTTCAAGTGAACAAGAGCTGAGGCAGTTGATTGCAGAAGCTGAACGTGTTGTGAGAGAGAACAGAGACGCTTTTAGACGATTGCCAGACAATTTCTTACGTAGGTGTAGAATGTGTATTGCTGCTGGTGGTGGCCACTTTGAAAACCTTTTGTAAATGTTAAAAATAAATTAAGTACTTTTTTCACATTATCATCTGTGTTTTATTCAAAACCACTTTTTACGTAAAACTTTTCTTACCCAACTCTGAAACTATTTGTTGGTTAGTTTTCAGTATTCTTATCATTAATTAACCTTAGGAACGAGAAAATAGCCAAAAAAAAATAATTACTCAGATGGGTAATTTTAAGAATTTTTCCACCTCGCTGTCTTTGAAGGCCGATTTTAAACAAAGTAGCCCTATTAAGTACTTCATTTTTTTATGATTATGAAAGCTGAGAGTCTGGCGCATTCTTGAAGCCTACTTAGGAATTATGAAGTCACCTGTTAAGATTTTTAATTTAAAGTTGAAAATTTGAGTCATAATTTACCGAACGTAAATTTTTCACTTTAGATCAACATTTTCATAACTTTCATCACAGTTACGAAGCTGATTATTTTATGCATAAAAGTACTACTTATGAAAATTCAGTTGCAAAAAAAGAAACTCGATAAAACCCTCTACTTTTTTTTTTTGAATTTTTTTAGGTTGGTCAGGTCGAAAATTTTCAAACATTCAGAAAAAAATTCATAACTCGAAAACTATGAAAAGTCGCGGGACATACATGGGGGTGATTCGAATACCCCACGATACGAGGGACCGAAATTTTATTTTTGGACGTCAATGTTCCGGCCACCCTGTATATGGTCCTCACATTATCTGACCAAGATTATGTCTGGACTTCGAAAAGAGACTTTGACGCCTGAGTTTGTTTTGCCATTTCTTCTCAACTGTAGTCAGAAGCCATCAAGCTTATATAACATTCAAAAGTGATTCCAATACCCTGTTTATAGAATAAACTTCATTATAAATCCATACTAATATTAAATTTGAAAGTAACTCCACCACACCTACGCCCACACCACAGAGCGGATTTTGATATGGCAGAGATCAGGCATCCTAGGAAAAGGCTATTATAGGCTACTTTTTGTTTTAAAAATAATCCTAAAGGCCGTGATATAGGGAATGAAGGTTTGTATGGGAAACCTAGCATTTAGGGTTTTTTTTTGGGTTAGATTAGAGATATGAAAATAAAAATTTAAGCTTTTGGTAAGAAATAAAGAATTACGTGTTTCAGCATTTTTTCAAGGAGGTAAAGGGATGATTTTAAAATTCACAAGAGATTTAAAGGATTATAAATACATTCATAGTCCGTAGCTTGAAATAAAATTTAGTCTTTATTTAATTAAAATTGGTCTATTCTGTCAAAAGTTATTATAATTTAAAGCCACAAAAATAACTTGGCTAACACATACACATTCACTTAAATGAATGGTGATCATATGAAAATAAATAATTATTATTCTTAAGTTAGGCATTTAGGCCCACTATCACAACATTGAGCGACAAACGAAATTACAACATTATTCTATTTCTGTTAATTTTGAAGTTGTCAGGGATGGAATGATGTTTTAAAAATGTTCAGCGCTAACTGTTTTTATGGATTTTGGTGCAAGCAGGCCTTGGAATCATAAAAACCTGTTTTATGTATAAAAATATTATTTGAATTTATTATTTGTCTGTCTGTCTATTTGTTACCTTTTCACACCTTAATGGAGAGGCCGTTACCTGGCCTCGAATATAGGATAATGTTTATTCCGGTAGTATGTTCCCCTGGGATTATTTCCGAGTGAACCCGCAGGCAAAAGCTAGTTTAGAATAATGATAGGTGGAACAGCTAGATGCCTTTCTCAAACCTTGAATTGAAATCAAATCAAAATCTAAGTTGAATATTGAGATACTGAAAGACAAGCAAAGATGATGGGGACAGAGAATACCAAATTTAAAAAACCATTTTATAACAATTTGCATAAAAAAATACCAACCTTTTCACACTGTAAATATAAACAAAATCCAGCACAATAACTGACAACCTTTGAAATAGTATAGTCATGTCGGAATTATAATTCAAATTAGTTAAGTATAACATTTCCGGATCAAAATACTTTGCTATAAATGACAACACAAATTCCAGCCACGCAAAGAATGGTGGATAATCCAAGGTCCATTCTGATGTATTGTCATAGTACCACTTGTCTAATGTCAAGTTGTGTGTGATTGCCAGCCAGTTTCGGTGTACCTCGAAGTCTGTTGAATGACTGAAAAAGTACAAAAATAATAGTTGAAAATGTTGTTTACAATCCAACAAAAAAATTAGCTTCGTACACACCAATATGGAACCATCAGTCAATAAGTCAATGCAGGTCTTGTTTAGCTAACTATTACTATGAAACATCCAGAAATGCATTGTTATTTAATATTTTATTTACAATCTGTTAGGGAACTGATTACCAAGATAAAATCAGTAAAGTGATTGTTGTACACACATGTTGCAGAACTGATTATAAGGAGTCATTGAGGGTTAACTTTACTTACTATAGTGGAATAAATAATAATTTAACAGTCGTTACAATTACAACTATCTGAGAAATCATAGTAAACAAGCCGGCAGTCCTTGTTCCACTATAATTGACACATTTAGCACAAAAACTGCTACTTATTTCTTAGCGCGAACTCGCTCATAAATGCACATTTATTTGTTACAAATGCTTCTGTGTTCTGGGCTTTAGGGCTTATCTATCTTAATTTTATTTGTACACATTTGATTGCCATGCCAGCAGAAAGAATCTTGGATTGATTTTGATCGGCTTCAGCTTTGACTTGACTGTTTGACACTGACAGTGGATTGGTTTGACATTTAAATTTTTTGTTGAAATGTTGACGTTGACTTGACACATTTACAGCATTGGCATTGACTGACATTGCAAAGTTGCCAGAGAATGACTTCGTGATTTATATAAATCGAAAGCAAGCAATAAAATCCTCCCCTAAAAACTTGATTACCCTTTTTCATCCAGTTCTGTGTAAAAGGGCATGTCCGAAAATGGTTTTAACGATTATAATAAAACTTAACAATGGGTCCAAAATCGACGCTAGTGGAATTGACTTTTGAAAAATCAACTTCAGTTTAGTTCATATATAAATATACATACAATACATGGGGGTTAAATCGATAGGTGTGGTACTCTGCTATCAGCTCGCACTGGCTTGACACCTTAAAAGGAACACCCTGTATATACAAATATTGCTCGTATAATAGTGAAGGGATTATGGAGACAAATATCTGATAGTACGTGGTATGCACGGCTACAGATCAAGCTATACATTTCCAGTATAAGCTGATCTCGCATTGTGTAGGATTTCCTTACAATCAGAGGTCAGTGTAATTTAGAGCTTGATGTGTAGCCGTGTGTCCAAATAGTCTAAAATTGACAACTTTTGCGGCTTCTTAATTTTTGAAATCAAAAAAAAAAAAAAATTAGTGTGTCGTGGAACACTCGGTTGGAACGAAGTTCCTAATAAAAGATGAAAATTAATTATATGGTGTCGTTTCCATGGTTTCCTAGGGAGCTCACAATTTCGATTTCCAGCAAATATGCTGTATGTATGCTGTGTATGCTTAAGCTATGTCATACTTGCTGCCATGCCATGGAATGACACTCATGACGAAGACGACAACCATGACGGAAACTTCAAAAATTTACGAACCCGCCATCTTGGATTTTCATTTTGACCTCATTATCATTTTCAGCGCCCGCCCTCGAAAACCACGGTAACGATACCCATGACGAAAAATTTAAAAAAATTTCGCAGCCGCCATCTTGAATTTTAATTTTCACCTCATTATCGTTTTCAGCGACCTCAAAAACCATGAAAATGACACCCATGACAAAAAATTTTAAAATTTTTGAAACAATAATTAAATATAATTAAACAAAATTAAATTAAACAATACTTAATAAAAAATTTAAAATTTTTCGTCATGGGTGTCATTTTCATGGTTTTTGAGGTCGCTGAAAACGATAATAAACGGCTGCGAAAATTTTCGTATTTTTCGTCATGGGTGTCATTTTTATGGTCACTGAAAACGGTAACGAAGTCGAAATGAAAATCCAAGACCCATGATGAAAAATTTTCTAATTTTTCATCATGGGTGTCATTATCAAGGTTTTTGAGGTCGCTGAAAACAATTATGAGGTAAAAATTAAAATTCCAGATGGCGGCTGCGAAAATTTTTAAATTTTTCGTCATGGGCGTCGTCGGTTGTTTGCGTGGTTTTCGAGGGCGCTGAAAATGATAATGAGGTCAAAATGAAAATCCAAGGTGGCGGCGTCGAAAATTTCAAAATTTTGCGTCATGGGAGTCGTTCCATGGCAGCAAATATGTCATCATATACCATATTTGCTGGAAATCGAAATTGTGAGCTCCCTAGGAAACCATGGAAACGACACCATAATTTTTAAATAATATAAAATTTATTAAATTTTATTTTAAATGAAATTATTTATAATAAATTAAAAATTTTAAAAATTTCAATTTAATCTTAATTAAATATTCCAACCGAACTGTTGGAACTTCTTTCCAACTGAGTGTTCCATGACACTCACGCATTTTTTTATTATTTTTAAGCCGCATAGTTTTCGACTTTTGATGAAAAATGTTAAAAAAAAATACCGTTCTCTTATCTCCGAAGTTTGCATAGAGAAAAATCTGAAATTATTCTATGTGATAGAAGTTCATGTAACGATTACAGGAAAAATAAAACAATGTTGATAAATAAAATACATAGTTGTAATAAAAGATTTAATAGTAATATAATTTAGTGTACATAAAAATATAAAAAATGTATATGGCCCCAATAGAAGAGTAGATTGATCAAAGTATTTTATTTACAGGCCGACACAATATTGATTTAAATTTTATTCATCATTGCACAACCCAAATAAATCATTAAATATTTGGCTTAAGCCAAGTTCATTCATTAACTTAGATAGTTCACTCATATTTGAATGTTTATTGTGTACAGGATTTTTTAAACACAGTTCTTCAAAATTTGAAAACTTTTTGTAGGACTTTTCTTCACTTGGATCAAATATTTCTGTTTTTCTAATCATTATTTTCTTCCAAGTCATTGATTTAATATCTTTCCACCATTCTTTACAGTCACTGTGATGACCCTCAACACAGACTATACCAGGCTTCCCAGGCAAAGAGAACCCAGTTAATTTCAATTCTCTGGCTTTTTTAATAATTTCTTCCCTTTTTCTTTTGTTGTAAATATGGTGAGAATATATCCAAAGCCGCGCAAATTCATCTTTAGTTTCCTGGGTTGAAATTGAGTCGGGAGGATTGCTTTCCTGTGTAATTGTTGCAAATTTATCAACATTTTCTTGCAACCATGAAATTGCAGTGTAAAGACACACTTCTCCTTTATGGTTTTCCTTTATATATTCTAAAAGTTCTGAATTCAAACTTGATTCATTTTGTCGATTCATTTTATTACATCTTACATAAATATCTGGCTCTTCCTCTGGGTAAGAACTAGGCAAATTAATAAAAATTTCCAACTTCAGTCCATCTATGAAAAGATTTAGTTTGAAATCTAAATGTGAAGGTATGTATTCTGTTTTATGTTCTAAAAAAGCGATGATTTCCTTTATAATATCTTTATCACTTAAGATAATTTCTCCTTGATTTGGATACATAGATTTAAGTAATTCAAACTCGTCTATTTGTTGTGTTAAACAATCAACATAAACATTTTTCATTGTACTTTTTGAAGTTGCAGCCATATTACACTTTAATAGAACTTCACTTAACAAGCTGAAATAATTCCCGAGTAGCTTTTAATTAAATAACTACCTAAAACTTAAATAAATACGTGATACAAAACAATAACTTTGGACGTTTGTTTGTTTGATTGAAATGAAATTGTCAAGTCAAAAATCTGTCAAGTGTCAACAAATTGTCAGTCAGTCTCACCGATGTTGCCGATGCAAAAAAATCTGCATCTGCAACATTTTTTTTTTTCACTAACATCAAAAAATGACTTCTTCCGCTCGTGTAGTGGAAGGGCGTGTCAGACATTTACAGACTAAGGGTGCGTTTCAACTGACGCGGAGCTGGGTGAAGCGGAGCGGAGACGTGCAGGAATCGACCAATCACAATGGTTGAAATCCTCATCGCGTCTCTCGTCACGTCTGTGATTGGACGATTCTTGCACGTCTCCGCTCCGCTCCGTCCACCACCGCGTCAGTGGAAACGCACCCTAAAACCCACCCGTAGCTAAGGTAGCTAATCTGTGCCCCTGCCCACCCGTGTTCCCTGTCTCTTTCGAACAACCCGCGATCCGGCTGCAACTTCCCTGAAGGTGAAGACCTCGGTACTGACTTATAAAGCTAAAAACGTTCAAATTCAAGTCGCAATCTCATGCCAGCAACAATCAAATGTCAAAAAATCACCTTTTAAAAAAGTAAATAATTATATGTAGGTTAGAAAAATTAAATGAAATTGAATTAATATATTAGGTCTGTGACGTTTAATAAACAAGTTATGCGGATGTGACGTTCAATAAACAAGTTATGCGTGCTGTGGTAGGGGTTGCGCAGTGGGAGGATTGTGGAGTGGTGCGCCACGCTCAGTCTGGTCCGAGCGGCCGTTATGGCAACACGCCTAACGCAGTGATATTGCAAACAGTGTTTTATTGTGATACCTAAACCTAACCAAAACCAAGACACCACAAGTGGCGACGAGGATTAAGGTATGTCGTGCATAAAATTTAAAATTAAAACAACCTAATGGTTGCGAGATATGTTGGCAAGTTAACGAATGAGGTTTCATGTAGTTTATGTTTCCCCTGAATAATTTGTGGTAAAACATAGCATAAATATTCATAAAACTACCAATACCTAAGAGTGTACCTATTGCTCTTAAGAAAATACACATGAAATGACAGTAAATAATCGTGAAAACCGTGAATGTCATTTTACGCATCATCATCATCGTCAAATCAAATCAAATCGTCAATCATTCGAGAGTGGCATTTAATTTTCTTTGTTTATTTACCGTGAATATCTAGTCACGAATAAAAAAAAATATTTTTACTTACCTACCTACATTTCACTTTAAACATCTAAAAAAAAAAACAAAATAATAATGACCTCATTTGTTGATATGTGCCAACTAAACTATAACGAAATTGCCAAAAAGGCAAATGAGTCGTGGAAAGTGCGAAACTGATAGATTATGTGGTTAATCGGTATCAAAACATTACACGTAATTTGGAAAGGTAAACTATTAAATGAATAGTGGGTACCTAAACTGATAGATTATTTGGTTAATCGATATCATAACATTACGAAGTAATTTGAAAAGGTAAACTATCAAATGAATAGTGGGTACCTTTAAGCTAAATAAGCTTAAATAAATCCAATGGGTACCTTACCTGGATACCTGGTACCTTAGTGGATAAAAAACGAACTAGCTAAGTTGTTAGTGCTAGAAAAAACATAATTGGTATGAATTAAATAGTGAACTGCTAAAATCAGTAAATAAAAACAAAACTATTATAAGCAATGTCAAACAACAAGCAAAAGACAATAGTAGCAGATAGCCCAAAGTAAACATTTCTTACATTCTCACAATTTGCAATGTGAAAATAACAAGTGAGTTACCTATTTAATCACGCTATACCTGTGGTCGACAAACCACGGACATTGGTAGATAATCATATATACATTTTTGCAAATATAGACTACAAAATCCAAATACGTTATTAATCCCCAAGAACGAGATTTCAACAGAAATTGGGTCAGCGCTAGTGAAAATAAAAACCAATTAGGTTTTATCAAAATAATTATCTCGAAATTTAAACATTATCATAACACCTTTTAGACAAGAAACTTATAATTTGAATATAATTTTTAAAGTTTCATATTTATAATAAACACTTTAAAGATTGCAAAGTAAAATATTTCGAGTGAAAATAACAATATTTGTTTGGTCTACTTTCCAAGCAATATTATTTCATTGATCTTATAAGATTAATTATCAGTTAAATACAGTCAATTTTAATGGTTTTCACCATAGTTACGCTGTAATAATAATACTATAAATTTGTTGTTCTGTTTGAAATGGAACAGTAGTTTTGAATGTCTTTCGTTGCATTTTAAATGAGTTATTGTTAATGTGGTAATTCAGTTAAGTCTGAATGGTACCAGATAAATAGGAAAACATGTAAGTAGGTATACATGTAAGTAGCACAATAAATTCATGCAAATATACAAGTTACTAAATTACTGAAACAAAACAAAAATAATGTACTCTGGCTATGAAAACTAGTAACATATATTGAATAATATAAAACCAATTTCAACATTTCTTCCTTACTAAACATAGACCTTACTGAAGTTTCTATATTGAAAATTGAAACATAATAATAATAGTTATAAAGTAGCTCAAAATAAAATGAAAAAATATGCAAAACTAAATAAAATCATAAAAAGATGCAATAAGGAATAAAAAAAAAAACACGGTTCAAATATAATGAAAAAACTTATTTTGCTACTAAATAAATCCAATAACTACCAAATTAAATGAGAAGACAGTAAGAACATCTATGAGATTGACACTCAACGCTTACTCTGAAATTCAGGTAGAAGAGTCAATGCAGTCACTTTATACTAGGTATGTGAGGTCTGGAAAAAAAACTAATTCAGAAGCATATCCTTGCTGCAAATGAGTTAGTGGACATGTGCAAATCTAATGCAGACAAGTGGACTCACCAACTCTCAGCAGCTCTCATTGTTCTTTGCTAAGGAAATCCAAACTTGCCACTCTCCAAACTGAGGCAACGGAGAACCCGTCCCAGTTAGGAAGTGTTTGGGTCTGTATCCCCAATCAGGATACACCAGGCATTGAACAAGGTTCATTGCAAGTAGCTCAGTTAAAAACTAGTTCTTTTCCTTGTAAGTAGTAAAGTTTTACTGCTCCATTATGTTTTCTGATAGTTTTGGAAAAGGGGTTATGGAAATTACTTTGCAACAAACTGAGTCATTCTTCTCAAAATTATTGTATGCCACAGGCTTCCTACAAATACATAATTTATTCAATTATGAATACATTTATGACCCTAATGCCATTATTACTCTAATAGTTTTTAAATGAAAAAAGGTGATATCAAAACAAAAAAGAAATAATGAAAGAATAAACTGTTTGGACACAGAACGTGAACACAAGGTCAAGTCATTTCAGTGACACGAACCATTGCAGTTAAATTGCATGAAAATAATATTGTATGTGCTGGTTCACTAATCCTAATCAAAAGTTGTATTCAATCAAAAACTCGTAAAGACAGTTGAATTATCTGTTGAACATACCTAGCTGTGAACTTTCTTGTGTTGTGCTAGTTAAGCACGTCATAATATACCATGTGCGTTGACAGACCCCCAAATTATTAAATATACTCTATAATTGAGTCAGCAATTAATGTTTTGGTAAAACTTGAAACTGAATGTTTTGGCAAAACTAGAAACTGTAAATAAAGAAGTAATTATGTGTGGTGACTTCAATATAAAAAAAAAAAAAAACGGTAAGCCGTTGGTCCCGGCTGTAATTCGTGAAACTTTGACAGTCGTTACGGATCGTCAGAAGCCCGAAAGTCTGACAACCAGTCTAACCAAAGGGTATTGTATTACCCAGTAACTGAAGGTGAGATAGCAGTCGCTTCATGTAAAATACTGGTGTTTGACTGCATCCAGTTGGACTGGAAGTCGACCCCAACATGGTTGGGAGAAGGCTAGGCAGATGGTATTACTTTGTTTAAATACTTCAAATTGACAATGTTTTAACTTACCAATATAAAAAGTGCAGATACAATCAGACCACATCTGTTTATTTAAATAAAATTAAAAGCACTTTAATTTGTAAAGTAAGTGATCAAAATCTTGCAATGAATATTTTGAGTATTTTGTTTAATTAATTCTTTTGAGTTCAATAAAACTAAAAAAAAAAACTATCAAGTTATATTTAGTGCCTGGGCAACTAATGCTTGGTTCTTACAAACAAAACAGAATCGTTTTGCTTACCAGTGGTAGCATTTTTATTGCCAAACTGGGAATTTATGTAAATAGATTCGTAAGCTAATTTATTGCCAAACTGGGAATTTATGTAAATAGATTCGTAAGCTAATTTTACCTGTGATCAGGGCTGGGCAAAATATAATATGCTTTGCTTCGATTGAAATACAAAATATTTTGACTCTGTTTATTTAAAATACATTCAGAGCCTTATAACTGTCGTAAGTGTCCTAATGTAAGGACGATTTCAACTTCCACACTTGAACGTGCTAATAATGCTTATATAATTTTGGAACACTTATGGTACAAGTGATAGGTAGTTATAGAGCCCTATAACTCAAATTTATACAAGCATACAAATAGACAAAATTCATAACTATTTCAATAGAAAATTGAACAATTCAGTCAGTACACGTAGTGTTGCCAACTCTAAACATTAACTTATATACTGCTTCTAGTGTAGATGCTAGTGTATGTATGAGGCAGCATATTTTTCGTTTTCATTAATAAGATCACTAAATGTATTTAAGTAAAAATGTATTTTGAAGTCATAAGTGTTTGAAATACTAGTTATAAAACACTTCAGCGTCAGGTATTTGAAATATTATTTACAAATTACGTTTGTAATAGTAGTTTGAAAACAAATACCAAATAGGTAGTTGTATTTCAAATAACAAGAAATTCAGGTACTACCCAAACCTGCCTATGATAGCTACTTCCTCGAGTATGTCTCAAAGAATTTGGGTTTGAGTCGCCTGACTCCTTATCTAAAGTTAAGCCAAGGAAAAAATAATTGAAATTAGATGTGCGTTTAATATATAATACTTAGAGGTCATAGGATTCAAAGAGTCAAAGAACTCGGACTTAAAAGACTCAAAGGAGTCGTGACTTTTGAAACTAATAGTCCCCAAGTCTTGTAAATCTATTTTGGCCTAGAAATAAAGACTAAAGGATTTATGTCTTTCACAACACTAGCAGTATGACTAGCAAAAAATTTCAAATTACTTGAAAGTAAAATAACAAAGCTATCTAATTTGAAATCTGGAATTTGAAATCTTTGCTAGATTAGCAAAAATGTCAAATTACTTGAAAGTAAAGTAAAATAGCAATATTATGATCAAAGAAAACAACAAAAATGATTAAAGGAAATGTATTAACTTAACAATTTAATGATCAATCTCATTAAAAAAAAAAAGAGTTGGTGATGAAGAACAGGATGATATTACAGAACAGACGTCACGTAGAAACATTATTCAATTAAAGAAATTAGAAAGTAAATGGACGGTCCATAAATCAGAAACTGGTGATTCCAGTAATGAATTTGATTCACAAACTAACTATTTACATATATTATACCGTAATTATTGTTTATTATGATTGTCTTTGTGTAAGGTATATTATATTGCTAATGTGTTGAAATTGTATAATGCAATATTCAAGTTCTATTGTTGCTATTATTCTGAGTAATGGTCCAAGTGATAGAACTGTTTTGAAGTTAACGTTAAGTTATGGAAATGTAAGAAATGTGTTGTAGAATACTTTAATACTGTTTCCATGAAGTTTCTTGTACTTATTCTCCAGGAAGACGTAGATTTGTGAACGAACGACTAGCTTTCTGATTAATTACAGGCAAGATTAATTGAAATATTGTCAGCCATTTATTTTATAAGCAAATGATTTTATTATTGTTTTTTTACATTTTGTAAAGAAGAGATGTGACGTTTAATAAACAAGTTATGCGGATGTGACGTTCAATAAACAAGTTATGCGTGCTGTGGTAGGGGTTGCGCAGTGGGAGGATTGTGGAGTGGTGCGCCACGCTCAGTCTGGTCCGAGCGGCCGTTATGGCAACACGCCTAACGCAGTGATATTGCAAACAGTGTTTTATTGTGATACCTAAACCTAACCAAAACCAAGACACCACAAGGTCCATGATTAGAACTGAGATTAGAACTAAGCCACAGACATCTAAAGAATAGTGTCTAATACACTTCACTACTGTCAACGGCTAATGTCAACTTTAAAATTGCTTGCCAAAACAAAAACTGACAGAAACACTGTTTACAATGGTGCGAGAAGTTGTAAACGATAAAATCTACTTTTTGAGTTAATATTTTGTTATACACAGATATAATTTTTATGTAAAACTGTATCTAAACTCATAACAACATGTATCACTGTGGAATGCGTCAAGTTGGAGAAAGGCATGTTGCTTACAAAGTGGATTTGATGGTTTGGAGCAACCGGCTTGATCTTTTAGCTTTGAGCAATTTCAAAGGTAGGACACACTATTTTACACTAAGGTAGGATCACACTTTTCTTTTGTTAGCCTGCACTGTCCCACTAAAAGCCAAAAGCCTCCCTCCACTTCTTCCACCGTTTCGCAAGCCGGCGCGGCGGCGGCGCGTCCTCCTTCCAGTTTTGGCTGAATCTGTCCAGTTCATCCCGCTGTAATAGAGTTATTGAATACATTTGTATCATAACATTTAAAATAAAATTCCACACCTAGCAGAATTTTTTTGTACTTCTTGTCTTTATTTTCAGGTGAAGTCCAAATACATCGACTCCATTGGCAGAAAGTTTGGAATTTGCCACCTCCTAAGGAAAATGTTACTGTTCGAGCAATGGCTTGGCGGCCTGATGGAAAGGTAGGTATTTTATATTCAGCACTAATTTGCATGTGTACGCTGGCAGAAGCCAGAGATAATGATGGCAGTTCAATATAGTCATAGTCATCTTAGTCATAATGTTCTTATTCTTCAGAGTTAGTAAAGCCTTATAGAAACAAGCTGTCATAACACTGACACAGGCCATTAGACACCTAACCTCAACATTCTTCTAGAACCCCCTTCTTATTACAACACTTTTAAATAAAGTTTTTAGGTACCGTAAGGGCGGGTTACTTTGACTCTAGGGCATAACTTTGGCCCATATCGAGACAGATGTTTAGAGTCATTAAATCTACACAAAGTCCCGCAAGTACGCGTTTATATAGTCATCTATTAGTTACCGAAGGGCATACGACGTTTGGTTGTATGGTCGTGACACTTCGGGCAGTTTAAACAGTTGCCTCGATTAGGGCCAAAGTTATGCCCTAGAGCCAAAGTAACCCGCCCTTATGGTAGCTCATTTGAAGTTTTTCACATAGTAACATACTTTTTAATATTTTGCAGGCTTTAGCAATTGGGTACAGTTCAGGAGCTGTGCACATTGTGGATATTGAAGATAAAGAAATTCTTGACAAATATGATTTGGAGCAAGATCAGACTGATGAATTTGACAACTCAAAACAGTTTGGCATCACATGTATCACTTGGGCAGTTAGAGCTGATATGTTGGAGAGTGCCTTAGATCCAAGCATTTATGTATGTATCTTTTTACTTGTACATTCTTGAAGCATTTACTTTTCAGGTGATATCTACATTATTTATTTTGCTATAAAAATACCACTAGCTTTGCTTTAACTTTAAGCCTTGTCTGCATATTTGTGTCAGCACCGGCACGGATCTAGGTTTTCGCTCAAGGGTGGGCAAATGTTTCTTTCCAAGAAAGGCACCACCCCTTTTCCGTGCCGGTGTGAGACAAAATTCAGATTTCAAATACATAATAACATGGATAGTAATATATTGTTGAAACAGTCATCTGTAACTAGAATATTTCCCCTTTTCAGGATGATGCTTCTATATTTTTACAAAGTTTACCTTCAACTGGCGAATACAAGAACCAAGGCACTGATGAGAATGTCAAAGATTTCAAAGAAGTCCAGGCTCCAAATCAGTTAAATATGTTAATGGTGGGCTATGGAACAGGCTATATTTACATGAATATCTTTGGAAGATATCCTTATGGGACAATACATCTTGCTCAAGTGGCTAAAGACGATCTTGGAGAATACAAAGTACTTGATATCTGTATGTCTGTCGACTTCAGCTTCATGCAAGTTCTCTACATAGATAGAATCACCAATAATCTTCTTGTATCACTCATAAACACTAGTGTATTGTCAGCATATGCTGAAGAAATGTTTATTGTCGCTAAAAAGCACAGTGAAATTATAAGATTGACTTCTTACCTGGATCAAACCATGATTTCAATTACTGAAGCCTGGGAGCATATTTTATTAGAGATGGACACAAAAATGGCAGACTATGCTGCATCAGTTCCTGAGGGCGGAGTTTCAGCTGATTTATTAGAACTACTCATGTTGGGTTTGTATTTTACCTTAACAAATCTTATAAAACCTAGTTCAATACTTTTTAATAAGCCATGAAAGATTAAAAAAACCTTATTATTTTTACAGGAACACCATCAGATGAGTTAGAACTCTGTCTACTGCAGAAGCTAACAGTAAATGATTTAAAGAAGTTTGGTAACTCAATTGAGTTGAGTTACTCAACTATTCAGAAATTGGTTCTGAAGCAATTGAATATTGTGGGACAAAGTCTCACTTATTATCTCTCTGAACTACGAGGCTTGACAAGGATACCAGATAGATACAAGGTAAGACTTGCAACACTTATTTTCTATGATTTGATCTGATTCAAGCTCTGGGATCCAAAATAATAATAATAATAACATCTTCGGCTTTTCAGGTGATGGGCATTGAAGAAAATACAGTAACTGCTGCAATAAGAGCTTGCTGTGCATTCCTGAATAAGTGTCTAGAACTACAGCAGGTCATTGACACATCAATGCGCAACTACAAAGCATTCTTCCGGTGGCTCTTTGTAGTTATAGTCAGACTACTAGGTGAACAAACACCAACTGAAATAGTGAAGATCACTCAACAAGAACTTGGCCATATTGCTGAATTCTTATACAACTTCGACAATGCACAGGTTGAGTGTGGTGAAAGTTCACAAGAAAAACCTATGAAATTCAACCTTGAAAGGTTAGGACAATATATGGAAGACCAAGAGTTGACAATATTGCCTGATGATGAAGACAATCCATGGCATAAATTTCTCAAAGAGAACTCCTGCTTATTAAAGGACAATGACACTATATTCAACTTGGCTGAATTCAAGAAATTCTCACTTGTGCAACAGCAAAACCATTTAAAATCGGCTATAAGCCAAGTCTTTGATGTTTCCAAAAAAGAAACGGGAAAATATTTTTCTACAATAGTCAATATCAAATGTTATGAAGACAAATCAAATGGAAAACTAAGTGAAAATTTGAGAATTTGTCAAGCTTACTATGGATGTGAAAATAGCTTTATGATGGCATTTATAGATACTATGAATATAAATGATGGGATTCATTATATGTCCATAAACATTAAAGAAAAGGCATGCTCAGTGACTGCAATGAAATACACTTTCTCAACCCTTATACTAGGAGACAAAAAACCAAATGATGAAAATATTCCTATTTTGGATTTACAGTTCTATTCTGCTGAATATTTATCTGTGCTGACACAGCATCCTCGTATTGAAGAAAATTCTATATTTATTCAAGTTCCAATAGGAATCGTTCAGATAAATTCTGTTGAATATGTTATAAAACCAAAGCTGTTTTTGTTTAATGAAAAAGTAATTAAGAAGAATATATCACCTTTGATAGAACCTGGTGTTTTCAAGGTATTGGATAAAATGGATGGATTTCGAGTAGCTGTTTCGGGGGGTCGAAAAGTAGCAGTTGTGCTTTCGAAAAGTCACAGGAAAGTGAGAGTGTTTGAAATGGAAATTGATGGAGATGATGATGAAGATGAGACATTGGACACTACAACACAGTCTCAAAGTACTAATAATGACCAGTCCACATCTGAAAAACAAAATACATCTGCTGGTGCCGATGTTACTTTCTGATATGTTTTTAGGGGTATTTTTAAGATGTCCTTTATTTACCAGTGATTTATGAGCATAAGTTACAATATCTAACCAGCCTGTACGGTCCTACTGCAGAGCAAAGGCCTCACTTTCCCTTTTCCACACAATTCTGTTCTTTGCTAGGCGTTTTCTGGCCAACACTAGCAAAAGACAGAATTGTGTGGAAAAGTTACAATAACTTGACAAAAAATTAAAATGCAATTATAAACTAAAATAAAAACATTTTATTATAATCCTACTAATAGATTACAACTTACATATTTACAAATGAGAACTTACTTGAGAAATAATAACAATAATGCATACTATCTAAACTATATAATATTGATGAATTTATCACAAAATTAGAAGTTAATTTATTTTTCTACATTTAAATCAGACTTGCTTGTGGTGACTTTATTTGTATATTTTCGAACACTGAATTGAAGTCTGTGTCTAAGCCCTGATTGTCTATTCCATATAGAAGATGTTCAGATGATAGGTTCCTACTTGGACCTGGTGCTGGTTGACTAACTTGACGTGCTTGTGCTTGTGTTGGGGTGGTGGTGCGGTTGTATATCTCATCTCCATCTCCCTCTTCATCCTCTACTTCATCCACTGAAAATAAAATAAACAGGATTGAAATACAAATGGCATAGATAGCATGGCCCAGAACTCAATATCCCAACAAACAAGACATCACTTCTTACCTGGTATGACTCCTCTGCCTTCATATCTTTTCCAGTCCTTTCTCATCTTGTAATACAGGACTGCGCAGCCAATTATCACAATAATTGACATTACTATAGCTGTTATCTTCACTGCATCTATAGATGTAAATGTTGAGCCAGTAACTTTCATGTCAACCTGCCCTACAGTGTAGCCTACACCATTGAGTTTCTTGGATATACAATGGTAGTACCCAGACTCTCTGGCAGTCACATCCTAAAAACAAATAAATTACCATTATTATAATCTAAATCAAACCAATGACATTTGTTAACCTTGAGGAATTACTTCTGCACTTATACTTACATGAATATGGAGCTTCCCAGAGAGTACCTCATACTTATACTTCTGTTCGTTATAAACATTACCGGGGCCAATCACATCAGTACCATTGAAGAGCCAGAACATAAAATTATGGTCCACATCATTACTGTGACAATTCAATACTGCTGTGCTACCAGCAGGCACTTCCTTCACTGTTAACTGTTTTATCTCAGGAACACTACCACCCATAGAAAACATCTTGAAATTGTTCTTTTCCAGTTGATCCTCCAATGGAGTTATTATATCACCAAATATTTCAAGGCAGGCACAAATGATTTGACATGTGCAAACATACTCAGTCTCAATGAATGTGTGCCAAGTTTAAAATTATCTACACCACTCCTTGTCACATGTTTCACCTTCAGTTGAGATTATTATTATAGTCCAAAATAGCAGAAAACTGATGATTTCATACTTTGCAGGTATACATTTTAGTATCTACTGCTCCCACTTGAATGCTTTATTAAATGCATGAAAACTTCGACGCAAAGTACCGGCAGTAACATCCAAATAGGAGTCATGACGACGTATATTGGCAGATTGACTCTGGTGTATTCCAATTTGATACATATGATAATTTGTGCTGCCATTTTTAAGCCTATTGCAGCTATGTACCACACATTTTTGTTAATAGTCCCTCTAAACCTTTCTATACCGTTTCTACAGTGAGAAATCATGTGAAATAACACATATATTAGTAAAATGCTATCGTAAACCCACATTGGTATGAAAACAATAAACCAATTCCAGTGGGTCCTGGATTCTAGTCTCAGGCATAGTAGTATTAAAAATACTAAGAAAATAAACCAAGTAAATAAAGCTCTATGTAAAATAGCCATTGTATTAGGACTTGATTTCTTTAAAACTAAAAATAGATTTCCTATTTTAGCACAAATTACTGAAAGCACATCATCGATCTCCAAACAACTTGTGGAATGTCAATGTCATTTTGTTATTGTCGAAATGTCAACCTGCTGTCAGAAACTATGGAAACTATAATCGAAAGAGGAAGGCTCAAGTAAAAATTACTAAAAAGTTTCTTCACACCTTAGTGTATCAGGGGGCTTACTAGAAGTCTGTCAAGCGAGTCGTGTCCAATGAAAAAGGAGGCCAAAAGCCAAAAATAAAAATCTTACATCTGTCAACACTGATATAGTACGCTGAAAAACATGTTTGATACTTGAATTTTTGTACAAACGCCAGCAGGTCAAGCCACTCGAAACTGTCAAATTTTCCCAATCAACCTTGAACCTAATGCTTTAGTGATAAAGATGAAAATCTATTAAAGAAATTTGACAGATTGTAGTAGCTTGATGTGCTGGCGTCTGTACATAAAAAAAATCTTAAAAAAGTGCATTTCAATGCTGTTGCGTCGTTAACTTCCTTTTCATATATATGTAGGTGCGGAATAACCATTAAGTTAGTCGCTAATAAACACCTTTGAAGACAAGACGCATTTGTGATTTTCAAACCAGTTTCCAGTACACACAAAAGTGAACCTAAACACCAACAACCATGGGCGTACCCAGGGGGGGGCAGGGGGGGGCAGCTGCCCCCCCCTGCCCTATCTTGTATGCCTAAGTACTGTTGTCGAAAAAAGTTATGTTAGAGCCACGTCACGTTGTCGTTTACTTACTTTACAATTAAGTAAACTAAAAAAAGCATTAATTTTAGAAAAAACTGCGCTGCGCGGCCATAAACCTGTCTTTCTTAGTCTATGAATTAAGCGACTGCATGATAAGGGCACCCCCTATGGTGTACGTCGCTCGGCTTAGGCCGTCGCTGGGGGGAGTACAGCAAGGAGGGATAGGCTGGATCATATCTGGATAATTACTGCTACAGGCTCAGCTACGCCACCAGTTGGCACTCCTTCACCGATCAAGGCTGGGGGGGGAATTACGTGGGGGTCGTCGTCGCAAGGGACCTGAGCGGCGAAGTCGGAATGTAGATTTGTGTTTGTAATCTGTGCTGGTGCTGGTGTAATCTGTACTTTTCTCCTGGAAGAGGGTTAAGGGGTCATCGGGGTCGGTGAGAACATGGCTTGACTTTACTGATTTTAGAGGGGATTTGACTAGATGATTCGATAACCAGAGGGATTGCGATGTTTCGCGGGGGTATCGAAGAAACGCTTGGAATTGCGTTTCAAGAATTGATGGATAGTTGGGATTTTAAGGTCTAGGTGGAGGATTTCATTCCGAACTAACCAAAAGGGTATCCCGTAGCCGTTCGGAGGAAACGATTTTGTAAGGTCTGCATCCTATGGATGCTTTGGGACTTTGCGTGTGCAAATACTGAACCCGCATAAGTCATGATTGTGAGAATACATGCTGTATAGATGCGCAACTTGCACTTAAGTGACAATTTGCTATACGTGCATTCAGAACGAGACTGTTTTATGTGCTTAGAGGTGCTCATCGAGGGTCACACCCGGATATTGGGCTCGCTTCTCCCAAGGGATCGGCTTGCCAAACATGGTGATCGGTCGGTGGGGGGAGATCGATTGAGACGCGGTTTCAAAAAGAGAACCGCTTGACTTTTGTCGGGATTGACTACGATTCTCCACTTTCGAAACCACGCGCCGAGTTTATCGACTGCAGTTTGGAGAGTTCGAGATATCGGCTCTTGGCGTTGGCCGGAATAGTAAATGATAATATAGTCGTCTGCGAACAGAGCCAACTGTGCCTTTTTACTTTTCGGGATATCGCTGGTACCTATATAACGTGGAACTGAGTGGAGAAAACACAGAGCCCTAAGGGAAACCTGCGTGAACGGGGTGGGAGAGGATAGCGCTCATTCGGTACAATAGCGAAAAGTGCGGAAAGACAGAAGTTTCGTAAGATGAGCACGAGACGGTCTGGCACACTGAGTTTGTAAAGCTTATTATAATAGACCGTTGTGCCAGACTTTGTCAAACGCTTTCGCTATATCGAAGAAAACAGCACCCGTCATCGAACCAAATTGGAAACCAACGCTTATGTGTTCGTTAATGTAGTGAACCTGTTGTACACAAGATTGTTGGGTTCGAAACCAAACTGTTCGTAAGGAATTAGGCCCTTTATCTCGGCATAATCTTTAAGGCGCTTATAAATAAGTCTCTCATAGATTTTGCCGAGGACATTGAGCAGACTGATGAGGCGAAAAAAAAACATGTAGGGGGACCCAGCTTAAGAAATTTCTGATTTGCCCCCCCCTGGGCCAAAAGCTGGGTACGCCCATGCCAACAACATATGGTCGATATCTCGCCGGATCATTCACCAGTTACCCGAGTGCAAGCGTCGAGCGGACGGCTCGCGAGAACAATAGGACAGCGCATTCCTGAGCGATAAGGATTTGTAACGATGTCTAATACAAAGGAATTATTAAGTGTATTGGAAGATACTGCTTCATTATTGCAAAAAACTCAAGTTAATCTCAAGAAATGTTCGAAATCACGATTAACTAAAGGATATATTGAAACCCGTATACAGGCGATAGAAGATTATTGGTCTACCTTCAAAACCGCGCATCATTCTTTGGTAAAAATAACGCCGAAGGAACAAAAGGCAATATTACCGTATTTTGCTAATGAGGAGTTTTATATCTATGAAGACTTATATCTTATTTTGTTGGCTGATTTACGTGATATGTTGAATGAACAGAATACATTAGCGCCAACTACGTCATCGCAAAATAACAGTAGTATCGCCACGAATCCTGATCAACAAAATACACTCGTGAGGTTACCAAAATATATGCTTAGATTCATGGGATCCTATAATAATTTTTCTGGTTGTTCAGAAATTGGACCCTGAGTCACACAAGGATTGGGAACAATACGCATACAAAGAAGATGTTGATGACTTACCCAAATGGAACGATCTGAAAAGGTTTCTTCAGTCCACATACCGAACACTGGAGCTTGTCACACCAGCTACACAAAATAAAGCAACAAAAGAGCGTGCTGTTCATATATCAAGTACGTCATCGCCACCGTCAGGAAAAACATGTGTTCTATGCAATGAAACTCACACGTTATGTCACTGTAAAGAATTTACAAAACTGCAACCTAATGAACGAGTTAATTATGCAAAAACCAACAACCTATGCTACAACTGTTTAGTACCAGGACATTCATCAAGAAAATGTAGACTACCAGTGTCCTGTCGTATATGCAAAAGGCGTCACCATAGCCTTCTACATCTCAACAAAGAACCTGAGACTTCGGTACAAGAGACCTCCACGCAACCGAAGACTGCTGAAAACAATGTAGAAGAACAACAGGAAGTTACTGTCAATACAACGGTCGCCTCACACCACAGTACTAGACAAGGCATAGCACTACTAGCTACGGCAACAGTGACAGTACGAAACGAGCAAAACCACACTGTTGTACTACGCGCATTAGTGGACCAAGGTTCGCAGATAGCACTTATTAGTGAAAAAGCAACTCAAATGCTCAATCTGACCAAACGATCAACGAGAGGAAGTATCATTGGAGTGGGCTCAACGAAGACAAATGTAAACCACGTGGTACAGCTGCAAATCGGTTCCCGCTGGAACACAAACTTCAAGATAGATGTCGAAGCATTCGTCATGTCTAAGCAACTTACCACTAAACTCCCTCCAAAAACAATTACTGCTGATAACTGGCCACATCTAGAAGGACTCAACCTGGCTGACTCGAACTACGATACACCAGGCCCAATAGACTTACTCCTAGGTGTCAAACAATACTCTCAAATCGTACAAGAAAAACTTATGAAGGGTCCACCGGGTACACCTTGTGCTAAGAAAACATACCTTGGATGGATTCTCTTCGGTGAAATAAATACAAGGTCACAAGATGATTCTGCTCTTGTTCTTCATCACCAAGTAGACATGGATATCATGCTTAAATCTCTGTGGGAAATAGATACAGAAAACAAAAGAAACTTAAAAAAAGAAGAAAAATTATGTGAAACCGTTTATGAAGAAACACACACACGTACAGAAGAAGGAAGATATATGGTAAAGTTACCTTTGAAAACACCACAGCCAACATGTCTAGAAGGAAACACAAAAGAAATAGCCAAAAACAGACTGCTACAATTGGAAAGAAAATTTAGAAGAACACCCAACCTGTAAGAAAACTACAAGAAAGTAATGAAAGAATACTTAAATTTAAACTATATGGAAGCAATACCTGAAAAAGAAGTCATAAATGAAAAGGTTGTATACTTACCTCACCATGCCGTCGTCCGGGAAGACAAAGAAACATCGAAGACTCGCGTGGTTTTTGACGCATCGGCGAAGGGCTCAAACCAAGTCTCGCTCAACGATGAGTTGATGGTTGGTCCTCAGCTTCAGGAAGATCTAAGAAACATTATCATGAGATGGAGAATTAAACGTGTTTGTTACGCCAGCGATATAACAAAAATGTACCTGCAAATTTATGTTTACCCAGAAGACGCCAATAAGTATCAGCGTATTCTGTGGCGAGAAGAGGAACATGACAGCATTAAGGAATATCGCTTGCTTCGAGTTACATTCGGAACAGCATCAGCACCCTATCTCGCGGTGAAAACACTCCATCAAGTTGCTGACGATGAAGGTCAAAATTACCCGAATGCAGTCAAAATAATCAAAGAAAATTTCCTTGTTGATGATTTGTTAGCGGGTGAAGATACAACAGATCAAGCCATAACATCTGCAAAAGAAGTATCTGACATATTGAAAAAGGGTGGATTCACACTCTCAAAATGGTCATCTAATTGTCCGCAATTCATGAAATCCATTGACACAAACAAACGAAGTTCTGTTGCACACCTAGAGATAAACAAAATGGATGGCACTGTAAAAGCACTAGGTTTGATTTGGAATTTGGGAACAGACAAATTTCAATACCAATTGAAACTACCAACAACTTCTCAAAACATTACAAAAAGAACAATTTTGTCAGACGTTCAAAAACTATTCGATACCTTGGGATCTTAGAGCATTTAACTATGGAGATGGCAAGCAGCGAATCACCGAACAACATTTTCTGCCACTTTATGCGGGGGGCGAGGAAAACACATACAGCACACTACAAAAATTTGACAGTGCTAGTGATGTGACACAAACAATGAGTGATATTTCATTACATGAATGAATGAATAAATGTTCATTAATTTTAATTTCTTGTATGTATACGCACGGCTACAGATCACGCTATACAGGGTTATTGGTAAAACACCAGCAACCTCTTTAGGGGTCATTGTACTCATCATTATGAACAACTTTTAATGAGGGACCAAACCTGAAATCGCGAAAAAAAATCAGCTGCTCCCTACATTTTGACGAGTTTGATGTAGATAAAAATGTACTGAACAGCTGATTTCTTTTTTCGCGATTTCGTGTTTGGGCCCATAGTAAAACTTGTTCATAATGATGAATACAATGACCCTTTAAGAGGTTGCTGGTGTTTTACCAATAACCCTGTATATTTCCAGTATAAGCTGATCTCGCATTGTATAGGAATTCCTTATAATTAGAGATCAGTGTAAACTGGAAATGTATATAGCTTGATGTGTAGTCGTGTGTATTATTTCCATGGAAGGTGGGTAGGCCTTTAGTGTGGGACGCTACGTGTGTCGATACTCTTGCGCCATCCCACCTTCATGGCTCGGCGTGCTGTGCTGACACTGCTGCTGCGGCTGCGGAAAACCTCAAGCGGCGGAAGTATAATAACCTTATCGGTAATTATATTTTTGAGCGGTTTGGGGTTTGAAAGCGGTGGAATAATTATTAAATTATTCCACCGCGGATTAATTTTTTTTCAAATTGCATGAGCTGCAAAAACTCACATTTGAAACGAACTAACTGTTATTTTTTAATAGCCTAAGCCTACAAAAGAAAAGAATTTAAATCGACTCACAAAGAACTGAAATTAATATTTTATAAATAATATTTTTTTTAATTTCAACCTGACTTATCCAGATACATTCACAAAAAAAAACTGAACTATGTTTACTGAACATACTGACTGAAAAAATCATTTATTGTATCAATCATTCATTCACGTTGTCCCTGCACTATGCAAATTCCTTTAATTCCTTCCTGTACTACGTTTGCGCTACCAACGTACCACTGTATTTTTCTATCGTAATGTCAACAACGATTATTTCGACATTGTACTTAAATAAAAGTATTTGAATGTATTATTTATACTAACATGTGGTAAGAAACACCATGGTTTCGCAAATTTGAAGTGGCACATCGCTTTTCGCACGAGGAAACTGCACAATTCACCATTTTTTGGGAGCACTTTCTTGCGACACAATACGATACACAATGACAGCTGTCGCCAAATGAATTAGTTTTATATAACGTGCATGGCCATATGGCCAGTCGACTTTGGCAGAGGGGTTCGCTCAGCTATGCCATCTCCATAGGTTAAATGCTCTAAGCTTGGGATGGATTGCCCCAAGTGTAGTGATGGCTAAGATGTTCATACAAAAGCTGTGGCTGGAAAAGGTCGATTGGGATGACATAATAAGCCCTGAACTACAAGAAGAGTGGATGACTATTCGTGAAGAATTCAGAAATGTAAACAACATTTACATTGATCGATGGCTCGGAACCTATAGCACAGAAATGAAAGATGTACAAATTCATGGCTTCAGCGATACATCCATGAAAGCTTATGCAGCAGTTGCATACATAAGAATCGCATCTCAAGACGGGCATGTCACAACAAAACTAATAGCAGCGAGGACAAGACTCGCGCCACTAAAAACTGTATCATTACCACGTTTCGAACTTTCTGGATCATTACTTCTTTCATGATTACTGAATCAAATAGGAAAAGCTATGAGAATATCAACAGCGCAAATGTTTGCGCGGACGGATTCTACAATTGTTATTGCATGGCTATCCGGCGAACCATATAGATGGAAAACATTTGTAGCCAATCGAGTCGCAGAAATCACTGAAAATCTCAATAACAACCAATGGTACCACGTTGCATCAGAAGATAATCCTGCAGACATTGCATCGAGAGGCATGTTACTTGCGGAACTGAAACAATCAGAGTTATGGTGGAACGGTCCAAAATGGTTATCTGAAAGGAAAATAATATTAAAACAGCCTGATGTACTCGTTCTGACCTGGAACAGAGGAAGGATAAAAGACAAATAAATATTAAAATTCAAGATGAAGAAGAACATAATTTCACAGCAAAATTTAAGCAATTTGATAACTTACAAGAATTACTAAAAGTTATAACATACTGTCGAAGATTTCGTAATTACAAGAGAGAATTGAATACTTACGGAAATTGTAGAAGTTTAACAACAGAAGAATTACATACATCTTTGATAAAATGCATTAAGCTAGTACAAAATGAAGAATTTACAGATGAAATTAACAGATTAAAAGTAAATAAAAATGTGAAGAAAAATAGTAACATTAAAACACTTACCCCATACTTAGACCAAGATGGTGTGCTCAGGGTGGGCGGTCGTCTTCGACATGCAAAAGACGAAAAAAGCAAACATCCTTAAATCTGGCCATAACATTGTGAAGAGATCTGTCACGAAACTATGTCCACTGCCTGTTGACACTAACTGATTACTAACTACTTATTATTGTATAACTTTGTCAAACGTCATTTCAATTTTGCATGCAGGCATTATGTAGGTATATCTATTTATTAGTATTGTTTTAAGTAACTTAACTTCATTGCAAATTAATACCTAACACCGTAGTTACAGTAATTTGTTTGAATTGTTCATAATATTGGAAACGTTGCATACTGCTTATCAAGTTTTTCTATGTTAAATTATGTGTTTACAGTCCACTGAATATTATTTTAAAGGGCCTTGTTGTCCCTTTGGTGGGCGGTATGTTGCGTCGTTAACTTCCTTTTCATATATATGTAGGTGCGGAATAACCATTAAGTTAGTCACTAATAAACACCTTTGAAGACGAGACGCATTTGTGATTTTCAAACCAGTTTCCAGTACACACAAAAGTGAACCTAAACACCAACAACAAATGCAAAAATACGGCACGCCGCCGCCGTAAGGGACAGAAGATACGATGCTTTGTCTCAATTTTTCTAATTATTTGGTATATAGAGTCTGTCAAGCGAGTCGTGTGAAATGAAAAAGGAGGCCAAAAATAAAAATCTTACATGTGTCAACACTGATATAGTACGCGGAAAACATGTTTGATACTTACTTGAATTTTTGTAGATAAAAAACTTCTTAAGAAAGTGCATTTCAATGTAGGAGAACTAAAATCAGAATCTAGAAATTCCTCTGAAATTCCTCTGATTCCTCTGAGTCTGAAAGGCCTCAGTAGCCAGGTCATTAAATTAAAAAAAAAAACAACAAACGTCACTGTCACGTCAGTCAGAAATTAAATGACATTGTTGTGGAATAAAAAATATTTTGCACATTTTGTTGCGGTATATTTTTCAAACATTTGAAAAACACGACTATACTTAGTAATATAATTTAAAGCTACATTTGTAGTTTTTCAACACGTAATATTGTACTTTAATATTATATATTTTGGATAAAATGGCTTCACCATTGGAACAATTCGTAGACAATGTCAGGACCATGTCGGCATCAGGTAAATAATATTCCTCTGGTTGTTTTGCTTTTGCCTTTGTTGAATAGTTTTAACATAGATATGTACATTACAGGCTCGTTTCGTGAGTTATGCGAAGTTATTGGCAAATCAGACGAGGTCTTACAAAGAAACAGTGCTCATCTCCCTACAGTGTTGGAAACATTAGATATTCAGCAGCATTCTTTAGGAGTCCTGGCAGTCCTTGTTGCTAAGTTCTCTTTGCCACAGGTATTTTAAAAGTTCTATAATATTGATGGTGTGCAATTTAACTGTTAATTTTTTTATACTCATTTATGATACTTTTTAGGGTTCCATACCAAAGAGTTCCAATGAGACCCTAAAGAGGTTGTATCTTGATGTATTTTGTACTTTCATTTTATGTGTGTGACTTGGCTATCACACTAGGTTAACCTTTTGGCCGCATATTTCGTGTCCCTACCGCTCATGTCGTATTTCTGCGACAGAGACATGCATGACTTTTTCGTTCTATTGTCGTCCTATTAACTGCTTGGTAGAACTAAAACCATTATTAAACAGATATATTGCTCCTCCTTATTTATTGTAGGTATTATTTTATTGCTTTGTAGGTGCGCGCTAGTGGCACGGCAATTGATATTTAGCCAAGCGGTCAAAAGGTTAAGACCTGTCATGGTAATTTTAATGCATTTAAATAAATAAATAAATCTTTTGAACCAAAATAAGTAGACACTTGAAATTTTCACAGAGTGTGTACTACAATGGCCACTATAACATCAATAAATAAAAATTAAATAAAGCTAAAGGTTCTCCATACAAGAAACTTTTGTTTTTACTAAAGAATTTTTATATAGTAAAAGAGCACAGCTTTGTAATCTGATCTGTAATACAAATGCAGCTATAATAATAATATTAAAATACTGAATTTATGCAAACTTAAATCAGAACATGTATGTATGTTTCTGTTGTGATATATACACTTCTGGACACATCTATTGGCCCACCTTAGAGTTTAGGTTTCGATGGCCCCTACCGAAATATGATTGCTAGATTGAACAAAAACTGTTGATGCAGTTTTAAACCTGATACATTTTACCATCTTTTTCGATCGTATTGTTTTAAATTTGAATTCAGAATACCATACGACATGGAGCTACGCCTAACAAGTCGGATATGCGCCTTGTTAAAGGCAATTGATTTTTGAATAAAAAACATGTTTTATCAAATAAAGGTTTAAATTAATAACGCGTGTTGCCTCCATGGGCATACCACAGCTCTCATACGATTAGGCATAGAGTTTATCAACCGCTCTATGAAATTTTGAGAGATCATCTCCCATTCCTCTTCTATGGCAGTTTTCAACTCCTGCATCGTCTGGGCAACTGGCTGACGAGCCCTAACCCGTCTTTTTAGCTCGTCCCACATGTGCTCAATGGGGTTCATGTCTGGGCTTCTGGCTGGCCAGTCCATAACTGTGATGTTCACATCCCGAAGATATTCCCTAACGATGCCGGCCGCATGGGCTCTTGCATTATCATGCATAAAAAGGAAATTTGGTCCCACATAGTCCGCGTATGGTATCACGTGAGGTTCTAAGCACTCACGAATGTACCTTTCAGCATTTAATGTTGGCAGCCGTGGTCCTGTAACAACCTCAAGTTGAGTTTTGCCGCTCGCGGATATACCGCCCCAGACAGTCCATGAGCCACCGCCATAAGCAACCCTCTCTTCAAAGCAGCATTGTGCGAAACGCTCTCCCTTACGTCGGTAGACCTTCTTCCTTCCATCATTGCCATGTAACACAATTTTATACTCATCAGAAAAGAGTACACGGCTCCAATCTTGCTGTGTCCAATTTAAATGACTGCGTGCGAAATGAAGGCGCGCTGTTCGGTGGGCTCGCGTTAGTTTGGGCCCATTAGCTGGCTTGTGTGGTACCATATCGCGTTCTTTTAACCTTCTCCGAACAGTTCGAGCGCTCACAGATACTCCGTGGAAGTCGCGAAATTGGTTTTGTATCTCAATGGAGGTAAGGTGACGATTTCTCAAGCTGGTCGTCACGATGAATCGATCCTGCCTTTCAGTTGTGACCCGAGATCGTGGCCTTCCTTGGCGACGAACAAAGCCGCCAGTCTCTAGGTACCTCCGATAAACATTTCGGACCGCAGATCGACTTAAATTAAGTTGAGCACTCACGTTTCTTTCGCTGTGTCCGGCCTGAATAAGTGCCACAGCTTGGGCGGCGACTTCAGGTGAAGTATCCATAGATTATTGATAGAACCTCACCTTAATGTTAAGAATAAGTAATGTTTGTTGCAAAACCAAAGATAACAATCACTTTTTCAAGAATTAAATCCAAGTAAACCAATAAAACCAAGTTTTCTTAGTATTCGATTGTTTGATATCAACAAACAGGCTCCAAATTGTCTTTTGTTTCTTTAAATTCTGTGTTCGAAATTCAAAAAAAGACTAGGTATTGAATGAAATTGTGGATGTGCCAGGTTCAAAACTACATAAAAACTTTTTGCTCAACCTAATATAAAATTTTAGCTAGGACCAAACGAAACTGAAAATACAAGGTGGGCCAATAGATGTGTCCAGAAGTGTATAATTATGTTCTATCTATGTTAGAGGGTTTGGTTTTTGCACTTGAGTCCTTCAGGTGGACTATTGTGTGTCTGCCATGGTGGCCATTGGTTATGATGTATTTAAGTACAACCAATCTTTTTTTCTCAACCAGGGTGCAGATGTAGACAAGTCTACAATGTTCAAACAGATTCACGACTTTATTACAAACTGCAATGGAGAACAAGTCAGATTCTCACCAGAATTATGTATGTTATATTTTTTTGTACAAAAGTTAATAAATTAAAATCAAAGCTATTAAAGTTTGACTAACTAACTTAATGTATTCAATGCTTAATTTAGCAGATATCATAATGTATCATAATCATAATCCATCTGACTGAAAATATTTTATATCAAACTGTTGTTGTTGTTGTGTTGTTATCCCATCCTTAACATACAAAAAACATTCTACAGATGCTGAGCTGTGCCACCTCTTAGCAATCTACTTAGTAGAAATTAAACAACCAATCAGAGGTATTGAGATACTGAAGAAAGCTATCAGAAAGATACAGCTCTTTGATTCACAACTGACATCCATTCATGCAGACTTGTGCCAACTTTGCTTGCTCTCAAAATGCATGAAACCAGCCCTAGAGTTCTTGGATACAGATGTCACTGGAATTGGATCTGAGGTAAAGTAATCTGTTATACAATATGTATTTATCATAAATTAAATGTGGATAGTAGTGTCCGACCGAAAGTTCGGTTTCGGTTCCGGTTTCGGTCGAGTTTCGGCAAAAAAACGGGTTTCGGTTTAGTTTCGGTTTCGGCGACAAACCTGCCGAAACTACGACCGAAACCGAAACTGCATTCGGGAGTTCTCTTTTTGTTTATTACTTAAATATTCAGTACATAGACCTATTGTGAACAACGTAAATAAGTAATTTTATGTTTCATATTTTTTAAAACCATGAATAATATTCAAGGAAGAATCTACCTAGTAAGTAGATCTTTCTTTTAGGTAGTACCTACTCAAATAAACACCTCATCTATTTTAAGTATTTTTAAGACGCAATTAATATTTTTTTCTAAAGAGCTTTGGCTCCGTACGGCATTTCATATCCTTTTTTATCGAAATAAATGAACCGATTTTAATAAAATGCCTCCTATTTGTGTAATATTTTACTCACAATTTTCAAAGCTGATTTTGTTTTGATTCCCTTTATTGCACCATTAAATCACATACCCAACTGCTAATTTATCTTGCGACTAGTCTCAGTGTGCTTGTGTTTGTTGGAGTCAGCATAGAATATACATACTTACTTTAAAATTCATATTCCAGCTTGGAGGCAACAATGACTCGAAGCATTTCCTTCTTTACTACTACTACGGAGGCATGATCTACACTGCTATGAAGAACTATGATAGAGCTTTATATTTCTTTGAAGTCGTAGTAACCGTTCCAGCTATGGTGGTGTCACATATCATGTTAGAAGCTTACAAGAAATACATACTGGTATCATTTATCCTACATGGAAAGGTATGTCTCTCCAAGATTAATTTGAATCATGTACTTACTTTTGAGACTTAATCAGCTGTAAAATTGGAGGCTAGGCATAGACCTGCGTTTTAATAAGATGAAAAGTCACAGAGTAATACAACAATTATTGGGATGCAGAATTTTGTTAAAGAAGGTAGCCCAGATGAGGAAGCTACTACTCTCCCACGTGCTTTTCGCGTGCATGGTTCATGCTTTGCCTATAAACATGATTGGGGGGAATCAATGTGGTGAGAAAAATCAGCTGGACTCTGTGTTACTGCAACACGACTTAGAAAAAAAACATGATTGCATTAGCTTACAAGAAAAGAGAGATGTTCCTTTGGAACAGCTTCATATCTCTCTGAAACTCACAATATAATATAATAAGTTTTAGGTTTTTTGACAATCAACGCCTAATCAGGCAAAAAGGGGTAATTACATTTTAGGTAGGATTTTACTGCGTGGCAGGATTAAAGTCAAGTTATGGAAATGTCCCAAACGATTTTCCAAAATTCCACCCCTGCGTGATTGAAAAGAGGGTTTTTTTTTTTTTTTTTTTTTGGCAACAGCCGATGTCGACTATTCTGCCAGCGAGGGTTATAGGAAAAATATTATTCCTTTGATCTATAAACTTAAAATTTGGCTGTAATATTTATCTGAATAAATTATATTAACCTTTTAACCGCCAGACTTCATATCAGTTGTCGTGCCCCCAGCGCCAAAACAGAAAATTAAAAAATCTTTTTGATAGAATACAGCTTATCGAAATTAAAAAAACAGATTATAGGAGCTTGGTGGTATTTGGTCGTAAATATACGACCTTGGCGAAATGGACACGAAAATATTTGTCGGATTAATCCGACGTAAGCGGTTAAAGGGTTAAGATCGTAATAATTTTCGAAAATACCTTTTTATGGGGGTGTTAATATTTTTATAGCACGAAAGTACGAAATCCACGCGGACGAAATGCTAGTCAGTGCTAGTCACTTATAATCTAAATATGAACATAATATGGCGTAATGTACTATTTTTTCTAGCAGATACTACCCATGCCGAAATACACTTCACAAGTAGTGTGCCGCTTCCTGAAACCTTTGTCTGTGGCTTACCACGAGCTAGCTAACTCTCAACATGCGGCTAGCAAACATCGCGAGACCTTCGTCAGGGACAAGAATATGGGTCTAGTGAATCAAGTAAGGGACTTTGAGTTTTATATTTATATTTGTGCTATATCTTCGTTCACACGGACGTAAAAATATCGCAGCGGGATTTTACCGCGCATTGGATTTTCAACTCTCGTTGTTGAGCCGAGCATTGAAAATCCAACCTAACAACAACAGAGTGCATTCTAGCGCGTCGAAAAAACACATTGTTGGATTTTCAACTCTCGGCGCTAAGAAGAGTGTTGAAAATCCAGTGCGCGAAACAAAATCGCCGCGATATTTTTACATCTGTGCGAACGTCGGCTAAAGCTGGTTATGAACTAAGTTCTGCAGCAACTGCTTCGCGAATCTGCAATTTATTGCTCTTAGCTGTATATATAATTCTATTGCATTCTACAAGAGGACACTATGCATTTCTTCTCTCCTAAGTTTCCAATCTTGTGTTGTGTTCTTACAGGTTTTAAGTTCTATGTACAAAAAGAACATCCAAAGGCTTACAAAGACTTTCTTAACGCTGTCGTTAAGTGATGTAGCTGCTCGAGTACAGCTAGCAGGCCCATCTCAAGCTGAAAGCTACATACTCAATATGGTAAGTCATAAAAAGTTCTATCCTAAAGTATTGGCGAGACCACAATATAAAACTAGATAAATCAGACAGCAGCAAAGTAATGATTTTGCATTATTTAGGGCGAGAATAGACATGTCTGTCTGTAGACATTCACCAATCAGAAATTATGGCACACGGCATGCAATTTAGAGGCTTGTGTATTCTCGCCCTTACAGACGCGATGTATACTTCTGTGCATTTTAGAGGCATGTGTATTCTTGCCCTTACAGACGCGATGTATACTTCTGTGCATTTTAGAGGCATGTGTATTCTCGCCCTTACAGACGCGATGTATACTTCTGTGCATTTTAGAGGCATGTGTATTCTCGCCCTTACAGACGCGATGTATACTTCTGTGCATTTTAGAGGCATGTGTATTCTCGCCCTTACAGACGCGATAACAAGTTACCCCTAAGGACCGACGCACATCTGGCGGAGCGCAGCGCAGAGCCTTTTTCACTGTCAACGTTGCGTGCCTAAAAATAAAGTTTACAATAAATAACCTGAGACGCACGCCTCTTTCCGCTTCGACGCGTTCACGAGCTAATGGAAGTTTATTTATTTTCAACTTTAATTCAACTGGTGCAAGCTCGATATTTGTTTGGCAGTGACGAATGCGCTGCGCTGCTCCTCGCCAGATGTGCACCGGACCTAAAATTTAGAAAAAGAAATGACATTCGCACATTCCATTTTTGTTTTAATAGATTGAAGAAGGTGAAATATACGCGATGATAAATCAAAAGGATGGTATGGTTGTGTTCCTGGACAGTCCTGAGAAATATGCATCTCCTGAAACTTTGTGTGTGCTAGAACAACAAATGGCAGCATGCACAAAACTGCACCAGTACATCCAAGAGATGGATGAACAGATTCAAGTCAATCCTCAGGTGGGTTTTTTTCGTAATTGCATAATTTATGTTGTTTTGTTTTGTTTGTCTAAAATTTCGGCTGTCGTTATATGATTTATCTTGTATTTATTATCAAAATAATGTATAATTTCATCAAGATACTTGACAATGTTTCTAATTAAAATTTCTGTTTAGAGAATGTGATTTCCAAAAATATGTGTTGGTAGTCTGTGGTCATGAATAAAACTTAATTTTATTGTTACAGTACGTCAAGAAATCGGTAGGAAGCCACGACGAAGATATACCAGCTACCAGTCAGAATTCGAAGACTACTTATTCTATGTAATCTTATACATACTAATTATTTTGTATTAAATAGTTATGTAATTAAAACACAGTCTTGTAGTTTCACTTCGATATATATTCCGTATCCCACATCAACAAACATAAAAGATATTTAAATGCAATACAAATACAACATACACCATGTGTAAAAAATATAATTTACATAAATTATTTACAAAGCTTCATGGATTGCCTCTGTGAAAGCCTTCATACTTTCCAAAGGCGTTTGTGGTGTTATTCCATGCCCCAAGTTGGCTATGTATCTCTTTTTGCCAAACTTTTGCGCCATCTCTATTGTCATTTTAGTAATTTCCTCCTGAAAGTAAAAAAAAAAATTAGTTCTGTAGGTTTACGTTAAGAGAACATAAAAGTTCGGCTGCCGAGCGTGGGGTCCGGGGTTCGAAACTAAGTCAGGTAACGTGTTATTGGGTTCTTCCCAGTTCTACCACTAGAAATTTTTCAATAGCAACCCAGCTTCTGGATTTGTGTCTAGTACAAGGATATACACCTCTGCCTATGTGATGTCTTTAACAATTTCAGTGCTGGGAGCCCTCTTGCCGGACTCGCTTTAGTAGCATTTGGGATGCCGGGAGCCCTCGCGGGCGCTCATTTTTTGATTTAGGTTTTTCTTAGCAAATACAACAATAAAATTAAAAAAAAAAACAAATCTGCTATACATTTTAACAAGATTTATACGCCTTGGTTTTAAAATTCAAAATCTAGTTCACGGAAGTTTATGTAATTATTACACGAAAAATAAAACGATGTCTCACTAACACAGGTTTTGAAAAAACTTCAAAAATCGCTGACTTATTGATCTTACTATGCAATTACAAAAAAAGTAGTTTAGTCATGAAAAAATATCCTAGCAAGCTACGGAAGCATGGGTGCGCAAGTCCGCCTCGCAAGGAGAGATGCTGGTATTTTTAAATCATAAGCGACGATCACAGCTGTTACTATTTTACTACGTTTTACAGTGATTTATAACACGGTTTCAAACCTAATACCAAGAACCTCAAGAGCTCAGTTTAGCGCAAATGTAATGCCGGTGGTCGTAATGAGGTTCTACTAGTAATATGTAGGCATATAAGCTCTATGAAAGGTGGGTGGACTCGAATGTGTTAAGGGATTGGAGAAAAACTATAATACTTACTGGAGTCTTATACAAGTCTTGTGGATCAAGGTTACCCTGTAATGTAATATCATTGCCCACCACCTTTCTGGCTTCCTCTGGGTCTACCGTCCAGTCTAATCCAATAGTTTCATACCCTAGTTCAATCTGGACGTCTAGGACTGGACCACCACCTTTAGCAAATACAGTCTGTAAAAATAAATAATATTATGCATACTTCTGGATTTTGCCTTGCAGGAACTAGTCAATAACTTAACATTGTTTTTAGATAACATTAGATGTCTTGCAAGGCATACATTTGGGGCTGCATTAAAATAACCTCCATGACTAGATACATAAAGGCGCTCCCTCATCAGGAGCACTAACTAGCTTGTAATGTAACACTTTCCCGCGACTTAGCCGTATTACTTCTACACTTCTACCTATTAAATTATATAAGGTGTTACAAAATTAACTCTAAAAACTTTAAGGAGTGCTTTAGACCATCAAACTGAATCATTTTTACTATGGGACTTTGAAATCGTGGAAAAAAATGTACTGTTCTGTACATTTTGACGAATTATGTAAACATAAATGGAGGCAACAGCAATTTTTTTTTTCGCGATTTCAAAGTTGGTACCTTAGTAAAAAGTTAACCAGTTCGATGGTCTAATTAAAGCACTCCTTAAAGTTATTTTTTTAACACCTTATATATGTTACCTATCTTGCTGGTTTCAATTATCTCAACACTACCTAGCAGTTGACGGCCTGCGCAGTCTTCTTTCAAAGCCTTAGGTGGCCAACTCTGCGTTACCCCATTTGCCTTTGGACCGCTATGTTTGAGGCACCCTGTATAAAATTCATGTGAATATAAAAAAAAAATCTCTTGGATTGTTACATTACAGGTGAATGTTCCTGGTGAGGGAGAGCGATTCCTGCCCTGTTAGAGCCGATGCACACTATGCGTTGCGGCGCCGCACCGCAAAGATTTTCGAAGGGGTTCAACACACACGGGCGGCGCCGCAACGCATCGTGTGCATCGGCTCTTACCGCCTTTCTGACTAACTAACCATGTTTTACACGGAATTAGCAATTCTTACAGTTCACGACGAGTAATGTACAAGAGTAGAAGAAGATGACAAACAATGAGTCCTCTTGATACCATAAGTTGTGTTTTGTAATATTGTGATAAGTAGGGACATACCATAGGAACTTGTTCCAAATTCTTCTCACTGATGCCTTTTTTAACACCACTTCTAATATCTTTGAGATAAGGGGCAGAGAACTCGATAAACTGTTCTCTGTTTAGATGGTCAGCACTTGACTCAAAAACTTGCAGTAATTGAGCTCCACTCTCTACCTGTAAAACATAGTTTGCAATATTAACATCTGAACAAACATGTTTTTTATTGAAAACTTTGTAATATCAACCTTGACTAGAGATGGGCGGGTGGGTAAAAAATGGGAAGGTAAAAATTGGAAGGAAAGGGTAAATTAGGTAAAATAGAATAAATACCTTTTTTTACCGGGTATTAATAAAAAATACCGGGTAAAAAAAAGTACTGTCTTTATATTACTTAAATGGCTCCGTCATGAAATGAATACTGTCATAATATTATTTAATTGGCTTTGTCATCAATAATACGATCTACCATGTTAATTTTGATCTTGACCATTGAAGATAAAGTATTGATTTGAAATTAAATGAAGGTATTTAGCTTTTAAAACTTTAATCAACATAAATTTTCAAATAAAATAAACGGATTACAATAAAAACAAACATAGAATATTGTATTGATTGCACATGTTTTAAAGTTAACGAAATGCTGCACACTACTTTTAAGAATATATAAACTCCTTTTTGTGGCTGACACTGGCTTGGCCACCATCAGGGATTTTACTTTTGATAACACAAAGATTTAGTCGTTAATTAGTCGAAATTTGTCGCCAAATATCAGAATTTGTCGGTCACTGGTTCAAAAGTTATAAGGGGTCATTGGTGGCCGATCTGGAGAGAGTCTCTCCAGCTTGGCCACCTTTATATCTCAAAAACTAGGGCACCTAGCGAAGATCTGTTTTCGCCCAGAATTAGTCGCTAATTAGTCGAAATTAGTCGCCAAGTCACAGATTTAGTCGGGTCTTAGTTTAGAAGATATAATGAGTTCAATTTTTAAGTATAGTTCAAGAGCTAGATTGAAGAGTTTACGATAAAATCTTTGATCTAGCTCTTGGTCTATACTTAAAAATTGAACTCATTATATCTTCTAAACTAAGACCCGACTAAATCTGTGACTTGGCGACTAATTTCGACTAATTAGCGACTAAATCTGGGAGAAAACAGATCTTCGCTAGGTGCCCTAGTTTTTGAAATATAAAGGTGGCCAAGCTGGGGAGACTCTCTCCAGATCGGCCACCAATGACCCCTTATAACTTTTGAACCAGTGACCGACAAATTCTGATATTTGGCGACAAATTTCGAATAATTAACGACTAAATCTTTGTGTTATCAAAAGTAAAATCCCTGATGGTGGCCAAGCCAGTGTCAGCCACACAACTCCTTTGCAAAAAAAACGGGCACCTTACAGTCATTGGCTTTTCTTTGGATAATATTTATATTTTTAGTACGTCATTAGCATAAATGACTAGAAATTTCTTATTATCATTGAGAATATAGTTTTTAACCCTTAGATCCTGGAATTGGTGTTTTAGTCAATGTAAACAGAGTCGTGTTAAAATGAAAATTTTTAGGGTATAATTAAATTATGACTACGAGTATTTTCATGGTATTTTTATAAAAAAAAGACATTAAAAAATAAAAATTAATAACGAGTATGACCTCCCCTTGCAGCGATTAAGGCATGTAATCGTCTTGGCATGCTTTCCACCAGGCTTTTGATGGTGTCCTGTGGAATGTGTTCCCACTCCGCCGAAATCACACGTTTAAGCTCCCTGATGTTTTGTGGAAGGGGTTGGACAGATCGTACTCGCTTTTTTAGGAGGTCCCAGACGTGCTCAATGGGGTTAAGGTCGGGGCTCCGCGCTAGGCAATCCAGGCGACGAATACCGACCTCTTGCATATAAGCATCTACGTCGCCAGAACGGTGGTACCGAGCATTATCGTCCATGTAAATGGCATCTTCACCAATTACAGTCAGTGCGGGCTGTGCATGTTGACAAATTATTCCTGTTATGTACCTTTGCGCATTTAGTGAGCCATTTTCAATGAACACTATCTCGGTACGATAGCTGGAAGTTACGCCCGCCCAAAACATAACGGACCTTCCACCATAAGGGGTGATATCTTCAAAACACACGTCGGCATAGCGTTCCCCTGGTCTTCGTAACACTCGCCGACGTCGGTCCTCACCATTCAGACAAATTCGATCCTCATCTGAGAAGAGTACGCTACTCCAGTTACATAGTGTCCAAGATAGACAATTTCTAGTGAACCTCAGTCGAGCAATTCGGTGCTCACGGAGTAACTTGGGGGCCCGCGCTGGTCGTCGACTGCGTATATCAACCGCTAAAAGCCTCCTCCTCACTGTCCATAGGCTAACTTGTGCTCCTCGTACCTCTTCAAGGTTTCTTTTGAGGTCTATGTAACTGCATTTGCGGTTCCTCAGCGCCTGAGTCACTAAAAAGCGGTCGTCTCGTGGTTGTGTGCAACGTTTTCTCCCAGAACCTTGACTTCTTTGAACGGAACCTGTCTCTTGGTATCGAGTCCAGGTTCTTTGGACGGTGGAACGACCCACGTTTAACCGCTGTGAGCCGTAACATTGACTACACCCCACTTCCCGCAGCGCTATAATTTTACTAGCTCTTATTGCTTTTTCTGCCATTACAATCGATACAAAGATAATTATCTGTTTTAAGTCACAATAAGGCAGGATTATGCGACAAACATAAATTATTCTAATAAAAATAACGAGAAGTTAGTTTTAGTTGCCTGATAACCTTTTAACCGCAAACCCGCGAATAGCAAGTAAAAAGTCATAAACTGAAAAAGGGATTATTATTTTTAAAAACAACAGTTTCGAATTTGAAATTAACTTTTTTTTTATACCAAGACTCTGTATTAAGTGCCAGTAATATAGTTTGGCTATTAAAACCTCTTTAGAACTGAATGATTACTAATAATGTAGAAAAATCCAAACCGCCCATTTTTTTTGCAAAGGAGTGTAGATAGCATAAGTATACAATATATTTCAAAACAAATCAATGAGTAACAATTACTTAGATTAATTATTTTTAATTATAATGATTATAATATAATAATTATAATGATAAAAAAATAATAACCAAATCAAAAATATTAAAATTGCACAATTAGTTTATTATTTAGTCTTAAATAATAAACTAATCATAATTATTAGTCTTTCATAATTTTAGTAATAACAACACATCAAAATCACATGTCTAAACTCTTTTGATTACCTTAATACACTAACGACGACGACGATGATGAGATGTTGTATCATCATTAAAATACCAAACTCCACTAAATTATAATCAACACTACAATACTAAAATTTAATGAACTTTTCTTTTAATTTGGTAGGTACTTATGGCACTGTGTGTGATTAGTTTTATTCCTCAATGACATGATTGTAATTTTTACCCGGTATAAATTGAAAATGGGAAGGTAAAAATGGGTATAAATAGGTATTTACCCAAAGTCTGGGATTTTACCGGGTATGTTCCCATCTCTAACCTTGACATTTTGAGTAGCGATGTTACAGAACATAATAATGAAATTAGATTAAATTTTATATAACCTTCTTATCATAAAGGTCATTTTTACAAGAAATATTGGCAATGGTACATTGTTTAAATCTATATTTTTAACTAACATGGCTAACTAGAAACTCAGCTGTATGTCAGTTTCGTGGGTTTTGAAAAAGCTGGTAAGAGATTCCAGTGGGCACATGTATGAACCTACTGATAAGCCTACCACTATTATTTACCTGGTTGCTGATCAACCAACTCGCAAGATATTTTGTGTTGTAATGAGAATCAGGATAATCTGTACTATTCTGTACTAATATTATAAAGAAAGAGAGAGTAAACTTTGTGAGTGGTATCTGGAGGGTAATCTCTGGAACCATAGCTGACAAATTCTTTCAGTATTTTGAAAGGGACATTATTCCAGAGTAGGGTTTCTCATTTCTCGACCTTTTTTATTTCCCGGAGCACGAGAATTCTCGAGCACTATTTCCCGGGAATTCCCGGGTTGTCGAGAAATATAGAAATTTTTAAAAATATGTGTAAGATAACAATAAAACTACGCTTTTTATGCAATATTCAACAACATTTATCAATCAACAACATTTATTTTTAGTTTCATGTGACTTTAACTTTAATTAAGAAAACTTTAATTATGCGAAATAAACTCTAGCAAGATCTTTTTATCATTATTTCTACAATCAATTTTAGGACTAAATAGTCTTTTTCTTTGGAAAAAACAAATAAAATATCTTCTAAAGACAATGTCATCATGTCACCACATTAAAACTTAGTACCTTACATACTAAATAATTTACTTTAGTCTCTGTCTGTCCTACAAACTTTCAATGATGTAACATAAAACAACAGTTTTTCAATTAGGTATAAAAATAACAATCAGACTAGCTTAATAATTACGAGTAACACAGTAAGGTAGAGGTATGTACCTTACTTTAGTCTTTGTATCAACTTATCAATATTTGTTATAAATGGACAGTCTTTTCGTTACGTAAGTAAGCATAAGAATCTAATAAATAATTAATAATCTTAGACTAATTACAATCACAATTTAAAGCGGAAACTGCTTCAAAAGCTAGCCCACTACGTCTTGTTATTATTAAGGGAATAAGCATTTAAAAATACGAGGGCATTCATAGCATCATCTCATCATCTGACAATCGGTTTCGTATTTTCGTCACAAAGTTTCCAGACAAGGAGAAAACCCGTTCATTTTCTGTTGACGAAGGCTTTATTGACATAACAGCTTTACTTATACAAGTTTTCCAGATTTGGTGTTCTTTTGCTAGTTGATTCATATAACTGAAACTTTTTTCTAATCAAGCTTCTTGTTAAAACAGTTTCAATATTGCTCGTAGTGTCTGTGGCTGCCATTTCAATAGCCTGTTTTAGTTTCTAGATTTTTGACTGAATTTCTTAACCATTTTTTTCTCGTCTCGAGTAAGGCAAAATTTCCCGGGAATTCTCGGTTCGAGAACTCTCAAACACAAACTCTATTCCAGAGGGACCTAGGTATTAGGTAACTATATTAAAAAAGATACTAATGAGAAATCTTGAATACATGCAAGCATTGTACTTTTTGTTAGGTTACTGCTCAGAATGTATATAGGTATATTTACCTGCATCAGTAGATAGTCAATAATGACTCGGGTTAGCAGTGCCAGCAGTTTGTGAACATCTTTAGGATATTTATCTAACCATTCCTTTGTTTTAGACATTGTTTTGCTACCGCCACCTTCAATCATGTATCCCATTAATGTGAACTGGAATTTAAAAAATATTAAATGACATTAACCACTTAAAAACTTTCTGAACAGAAATTTAATCGGAATTTATTAAGTATTTAATTTCATTTTAGTATTCTGATATTTTATTGTTTTTATTTGATGTGTAAAGTTTGTTTGAAAATTTGTTTAATATTGATGATGTAATAGAAGTTATGATAAATGATTAAAGTTTCCTTACAATTACATTAACAACAGATAACTTTTTGCTATAATGATGACTTAACATAATTTTGTCCGAACAATGATTTTCTACTTACTGGTGCTCCAGTAAAACCAATCAAAGGCACCTTCCCTTCAATTCTATGCCTAGTTAGTGTAATGGCTTTGCCAACATATGCCAGTCTTGAAACAGCTCCCTCCTCTTGCAACTTCTCTATTTCAGCTGGATCTTGTAGAGGAGTTGGAAATACAGGGCCCTGAAAATTAGTTTGTGTGTCAAACAAATGTAAATTTTTAAGATTTTAAATATTTTTTGTATAATTATGTATATTTACCACACCAGGGTGCATTTCTACAGTCATACCAAGCGCTTGTGGTATAACAAGAATGTCACTGAATATAATTGAAGCATCCAAGTGAGGGTATCTTCTCAGGGGCTGCAGGGTTACTTCGCACGACAACTCGGGGGTCCTGCAGACTGTGAAGAAGTCGTGCTTTGCTCTAACTGCTTGAAATTCTGGAAGATATCTGCCGGCTTGCCGCATCACCCATACCGGCACTTTGTCTACCTCTTTACCAAGTGCAGCGCGAAGCAGTCTATCATTTTTCAGTTCTGGAAAATTCTATTAAAATTTTTCAGTATGGTAATTTCAATAAAAAATACACTCATGAAAAAAAGTTTCATGAAGAAAATATTGTTACAAAATATACCTTTGCAATGTACTCGGGGTTTTGATCCTCCATTTTACAAAGACGTGCAGAGCCGTTCACAAAGAATTTCTTCGGTGAGCAACAGTATTTTATTGAAGTATAATATCTTTACTTTGAGCTATTGACCTATTGTATTTCGAATCGAATCGAATCGCGCACACAGTGAAATTCAGTGAATATTTGACAGAAACAAAGAATAAGACATTGACACTGACAGATTTGAATGTTTGTAAGGTTTGACACTGACAGTTTCTGCGTATTAGTAGTTTATTCTGCAAACCTCTGCAAACCTCTGCAAACCTCTGCAAACTTATTAATTTTTATCACAATATTTTCAATAGGGTAACTAATCACATGACTATTTAATTTTATAAATTAAAAATTTAGCATTTGTTTCTGTAATGAAAAATATAATTTATTATCGCTTTCGTAAAGTTTTTGCAGAATAAGTACAGTTTTTTTTCGACCGGTAAATTCAATGGTTAATCTGGTGGAAACAGTAAATAAAGTTGATGCCAGAAGGAAGAGACCAACCCAACCCAATTTACCCAGTTCGATAACCATGAAAATCCATACCATGGCTAGGAATGGTACTTCCATTTCTCCACACAGAGGATACCTTAGTGTTCATTTCACGCTGCATAGATGGCGCTCTGAGTCAAGTTCGCACTCGATTCTGCTCGATTCGCTCGATTCACGAAATGATGTTGATTTCAATGCTAATGCAGAAGTATACTTTAAGTTCAATGGTACCGAATACTGGATTTATCTTCACTGCATCGACATTGCATTCCAGCTGGGACATACCTAATTTTATTTTGCAAAATAAATGCAAATATTATTGAGAAATAATAATAATATATCTTTTACCCCCGGCTTCGCCCGCGTGGATGTCGGAAAATATCCCTTGGGAACGTACATAAGAACGTTTGTAGGGCCGTCCGATGTAACTCGCTACAATTATCGTTGCCGTGGTATGATGGGCTTAAAGCTTCCAGTCGGCATGATTTTTTTCCGAAATCTTCATATTTCAGCCAAATTACGCAAAACCTTAATGATCACACACATACACCTCATCTTATACACTGAATCACTCCGTCTGTTGGAGAAAACCGTACGAAAATCCGTTCGGTAGTTTTTGAGTTTATCGCATTCAAACAGACAAACGCGGCGGGGGCACTTTGTTTAGTTAACTAATATGCCAGTCACGCTCTAATAACAAATAACGTTTTGACCGAGTGTCCACTCGTTCAAAAGTTAGGTATTTGTTGTAATAATTTCGTCGTAAAAACGTCGAATGAAATAACGAGTAAATGTTACCGCAAGATACGAACTATGGCTACATTTCCAATCCGTTAAATCTCTTAAAAAGAGGCAGGTAAGTACACGAAGAATGTTAATTGTGAATTTTAAAATCAACCCCTATTTTACCCTCTTAGGGGGTGATTTTTCAAAAACGCTGTAAGTAGTTAAGTACCACATATTTCTTTATTTCCTACCAAAAACCATAAACTTGAATTTAAATAATTATCACTAACGAAATGCTGGGTTTCCCATACAAACTTTTCTCTTCTATGTCACCCCCTGAATTATTTTTTCAGACAAAATTAGCCTATGTCCTTCCTCAGGATGCTTTCTATAGCCTTGCCAGATTTTGTCAAAATCCGTGCAGTTTTGTGAATTTCAAAATCAACTCCTATTTTACCCTCGGGTAGATTTTTCAGAAACGCTGAACCACATATTTCTTTGCTTCCTACAAAAAGCATAACTTTGTATTTTCATATTCTTAACTTAAGAAATGCTGGGTTTGCCATACAAACTTTCATCCCCTATATCACCCCTATAGGATAATTGTTTAAGACAAAAAGTAAGCTATGTCCTTCCCCGGGATTCCATCTGTAGCCTTGTCAAATTGTATCGATATCCGTGCTGTTTTGTGGATTTTAAAATAACCACTATTTTATCCCCTTAGGGGATGATTTTCTGGGCACGCCACAATTGCGGCGATAAGTCCGGGTCTTTGAGGAGTGATTGGAGAGGCGCCACGGCGTCCTCACCTTCCGCCTGACGCAGCCTGGCCTGGTTGTTTCGGGACGTTCCTGTTCCGTATAGGGCGGGAGGAAACGCCCGGGTGTCACCATTGTGTGTATCGCCCGGAGGACACGGTGGAGCATACATGGAGGTCTGCCCAGCTTTGGCGGAGCACCGCCGTGCTCTCACGGAGGCGATCGGCGGCGGCGATCTCTCGCGTCCGATGCTGGTCCAGGCCATGGTGCGGGGCGAGAGTGCATGGGAGGCCGTCACCTCCTTCTGCGAAGCAGTAATGCTCGCGAAGGAGGAGGCGGAACGCGTGAGGGAGAGACGACCTCACGCCCTCAGTCGCTGCAGGAGACGCCCTGGGCGGCGGGAATCGAGAGCCGATTCCCGACCACCGTAGGCGCGGGCTTGCGGACGGCGAGTAGTGGGTAGCTCGCCGTCCAATAAGGACCCGGGGGTCTACTCCCTAAGCACGAAATCCGTAGTTTCGGCCTTCGTTATGGGCGTTTCCTAATCCGTATCACCTACGGACGTATGATTGGTTCGGGGCCCGAACGAAGTATGAATGGCAACACGATACGACAGTGTTGTCCCTACTCCCGATGTGTTTTTGTCCGTCCCAAAAATTTAACTTTTACACTTGTTTTTAAGCTCCATTTACACGGCGCCATTTTATTAGTCGCCACGTCAGACGGACGGATAAACGGACGGACGGATGAACGGACGGACTTAGGGCTAAGGCCCCCAGGCCCGGGTCAACGGCGCGTTGTGTTCCACGCGCGCCTCAAAGAGATGTCAGCAAAAGATGGGGTCCGATAGGGCCGATTCCGCCGGGGTCGCGGGTTGTTCGGGATACCGTGGGCCTGCATGGCATAGGCAACTGAAGGAACACGGGTGGGTTTTAGTCAGTAAAAGTCTGACACGCCCTTCCGCTCCAATCAGAGCGGGAGAAGTCATTTGATGATTTCCCATACACAAAAAAAAGGGGATGATTTTCCAAAAACCCTGAACCACATATTTCATTATTTCCATGAAAAGCATAAATTTTAATTTTCATATCCCTAACTTAAGAAATGCTGGGTTCCCATACAAACTTGCATCCCCTATATCACCCTCTGTAGGGTTATTTTTGAGACAAAAAGTAGCCTAAGGCTATCCTAGCGAATGCTAGGATACCACCTTGCCTTGCCAAATTTTATCAAAATCCGTTTTTGACCCCACTTTTAATATTTAAGACCATCTTTCAGTCCCGGTTGCAAAAAAAAATTTCTTATTTGCAAAACAGTTGGGCGAACGTCATCTAAAACTGTTCCGAATTACAAGTTGATAGCATTAGTAGTTCTTGAGATATCCAACTGTGACAACGGACAGACAGACAGACTGAGTCGCACCATGGATTTCTTTTTACCATTTTGTTACGGAACTCTAAGGGCGAGCACGCACTACGGTGCGTTTCCGTTAGTTCTGCCGCACTGGGCGAGGCCTACAGGCCTACAGTGACAAAACGCATGACCGCAGTGCGCGCACTTCAAAGACATTCCATACTTCACAGATTATGCGGTAGAAAAACGCACCGCAGTGCGCGCTCGCCCTTAACACTGTGTTTTTTATGTAATTCAAATCTTGCGTTTTTGAGACACCCGTTATTATTGTTTTATGCACCACTTAAATAATTCGACCGGAGGCGGAGGTGAACGAATAGAAAGAATAGTTTAATTATTCATTTCTAGATTTTTTACACAAATCACGAGGTAGATACCTAGTAGAATATAGCCTATATAGCCCTATGTAGTGGTATTTTAATAAAGAAAATATACAATGTTTGCGAGTATACTCTTCTACCTGCCCTCACACTTCTATCAAAACGTAAAAAAAAACACAAATGAGCGCAGGCCTACGATAACGCAATGGTTTTTGTGAAGCGACACAGGGCGACCTTTTACAATATTTTTTTGTATCAAACCTTTATCCCACTTTCCTAATAAACTTTATTCGCCTAACATAAAAGGGACACGTCCCGAATTTAAAAGAACGTTCGTTTAAATTCGTATTTCTGGCAAGATATTTATCAAACCAATATTTTTTGTAGATAGACCTAAGTGTAGGTATGTAGGTATATTTTGTAAAACCGCAAATGTTACAATAATATTATTAAACCATGGGTTTGGTCTTTTCAGTCCAGTCACTGCAACTAGTGATCCATCGCTGCTGATGAAATGTGCAAGGTTTCTGTTCTACCTATACCTACTCCATATAAAACAGCTCTTAAAATTGGTTTACTAGCTTCGCATGTGGTTTTCTACCCTTCATACTATTACCGTGTAATAGACCTGTCAATATTCTCGTTATTAAGTGCTCTATCAAATTTTATTTCTTTCGAATTTAGGTATAAAAGTTTAGCTTTTGACTATTTTCTATTCGAATGGCACTTGTTATCTTTTATATTTCGTGTGTCCTTTTGATGAGCAGGGACACAGGTGCTGTGACTTGTGCATTCTTTGTGCAACGCCGCGCGCCGTGGGATCGCGGGATTCTATTCATAATATTTATTTTAATTTGCGTATATATCTACAGGTATCAAAAAAGATTTTGCTTTTGCTATCAAAAGCTAAGAAAAATGCTTACGCATGGCTTGGCGCTTTGGAGACATCGGCACTATTCCATATCGAGGATCACGATCTTGCTACATGAGTCAGACGTTCATGGTTTTTTCAATTGAATATAACTAAATTAATTATCTTGCTTGGTGTTTTTGAAAAAGTTTTTCTCTTCAGGTGATTGTTGGGAAATGAGGTTCGGATACTCCCTGTTAAGTACCAAATAGGTAACTAAAAGTAAAGATTTTGCTTTGTCATTATACCATTAAGTAAGTAGGTACTTTACCATCAGCTTTGTCAACATGCACTTCCACCTGACCACCTGGTGGTGTTTAGGTAGCACAAAGATAATAAGTAGGACATAATTAGGCACTCAGCAAAAACGATTTCAAAGTCAAATCATAAAATAGTGTGGGAACCAAACTTTTTTCTAAAAGTGCAAAGTAAAAAACAAAGGAGAAGATTATACGCAATAATTTAGCCGGTCCCGTTATATCTGGAATGTTTTTTTAATATCTAAAAAAGTTAATGGCCTGCAGTATAACTGCGATTTCTTTCTGAAGAATTCCTTTTTTTGCAACGGCCTATCATTTTGTCCAAGTTCATTGGGCCCAGTGGGGGCTTTAGAAAAGATTGGAAACGTTATAATAAACAATGACTTCGATATTTTGTAGGGTCAGATCGGATTTTGTTTTGATGCAGATTTTTTGGGACTCTTGAATAATGCCCGTCTAATAGCTGTCCTACCTAAGTTTTCAGTTTAAAAGTAACCGATAGACGCATTGCAATTTGCGTTAGTGTCCAACCGGCCGAAGGCATACGTACCTACTTAGTGAACACGTACTTATTTATTATATATAGTACCTACCTAACTTCTGAAGTGAACGTCTTGAAAATGTCGTCAAATCGAAAAATGCAGGTAAATTTACGAGTAGCGAATTGATTTAGTTCGTGAGATAATGTAGTCTGCAACTTTAGAGCTACGGGTCTTTGGCTGTACCTACCTAGACGTACCTAGTCCTTATCTACAAACAGCACGCTAATATACACAATATTGTTCTGTTACTGTTTTTAAGTACAATTTAATGCCAATCTCTTGATCTGCTTCTTTAATTAATAAGGTGTACATAAAATAACAGCTATTTTGAATTAATCCAGCAGTTTTTCTGTTTCAGCAAGTTTAAATCTTTAACAGAAAATTAGGATGACGCATCTTGACCACGCGTTCTAATAGAAGGAATGTGACAATCATTCGTAGGTACCTATAGTTAAGATATTTTTAGTGCAGTCGATATATCTAGAAGTTATTTTGTTTAAAGTACATTTCATGAACAACAAAGATTTCTTAATAACAAATACCATAAACTAATCTAAAATAAAAAAGAACCTAAAACTAAAAACCATAGTAACTCAAATATATTATTAAAAGGAGTCCCTTTAGGCAAGGTTCCGAAGATACTGGCAGCGTTCCCCCTTTGAATAGCTAGACTAATTCTTTGTCCGAGGTAGCTGCCAGCTCTTCGGTCTCCTGTGACGTCGGCCAACCTTTTCGTAATTTCATTAAAAAGCCTTATAGCGGTAGGACCCCACGGACCAAGGGTCTCGACACCGAATGGGACAAAATCATATTCGGAGCCTAGACCCCTGTATTTTGATACTTTACCTTTTTCAGCCGCTTCTAGAAGTTATATCTAGACAGAATATAGACGTGTTTTTTCCTGAAATAGAGGTACCTACGTACGTACATATAAAATATACATAATATTTGACCATACGACCATCCAACCGTATGATATGACAGCTTAATGATGACGTGTTCCAGTTTTATTCGGTCATAAGTTGTAGTGACGTTTACATGGCGACTGGCGACTGGCGAGGAAGGTGCATTCAGCGTCGGCGGCGGCAATAGCGAACAATTGCCACTAATGCAGGCTCAATTTATTTACGAGTCAGTCGCTAGGGGCGCATGGGAACAAAGACGATGCTCTACGATAGAGTCGTTGTGGGATATATTTTTTTTTGCTGAAATATAGTTTGGGCGAAAGTTTCACAAGGGAAATTTTGTTTTGTTAATCAGAATTAGTAATTAGTCATTTATTCATTAACAATCATGTGTATTTGAATTTACACAAAAATAATAATATAATAAAAATAAAATAAAATCTACATTAAAAAAATTCAATTACACACAAAACAAAACTTATACTTATCATTGATTTTACAAAATGAATTCAATATCATATGTATATAATGATTCTAAATAATACAATTAATCAGTTAAGCACTACAAATCTTCAATGGCATACAGACATTTGTCCAATAGAAAATTTTTCCTCATATTCTCTCCAATCTATTTCTCAAACTCCAAGATCTGATTAATTACTGTGGGTACTTTCCCGTAGGTATCTCTGACTGCTCTGCGAAACCAATGCTTATCTGGATTTCACAGCTAGTTAAAATAAATCAATACTTGTATTAGGTACCTAATAATATGTAGGATCCATTAACATTATAACCCAAATGGTGCTGTCTAAGTCGTTTCGCCTTTATCAACATAATCGCCGATACTCGCATTGTTTGTGGCGACCTTATGTCAGCCCTACCATTTGTAATTGTAATAGTAATTGCGTATTTATAAAAGCAGCACACAGCGATTAATGTTCGATCAATGGCAATGATAGATCAACGCCCTCAAACGTTCGCTGTAAACGCGGAAGACTATTCTGTCTACTCCAAGGTTTTCCTTGTGTGTGCACAGGAGGAGGACATTGACTCAAGCAGTGTAAACAGTTCCTTATCTCGAGCTTCGCTGCAACGAAGCCGGCGAGTCACTCGCAGCTTTTATCTAAAACAAAATTGTACTTAGTAGATAGACCATAGAAATATAAAAAAATATCTATCTATGAGAATAGACCATAGTATGAAGTGCGATGTATTTACAATGGAAAGGAGGTGATTTCTTGACATAAGGTGGATGAACTATGTACATACTTACATATAAGGTTTTTATACGAGTATGTACTCGCGATGCGTGTAAAAACATTTGAGTAAATTAACTCCAACATTGCCATTCAACATGCAGGAAGTGATAAATATGCATAAAAAATAAAAGAGTCAAATAATAATGAGCAAGCGCAGGGTCTTGAAACCGTTGCTCAAGGAAGTGATAATGGTTAAAATTTCTGGTTGGATTCTGATTCGCTTCCATTTGAATTCACCGAAAACGGTTGTAACAAAGTCCGTTAATTCTTCGCCTTGCCAACGTATATTTGATACGGAAGTATGGTTTTGGACGGCGATTATGATCTTAAGCAAGGCGGGTGTACACTAGATGTACACCCGCCTTGCTTAAGATCTGGGGTGGGTTTTGGATCTACCTCCTAGTGGTCCACCCCGGGCAACGGCACCACAGGCTTGCCTGTGGTACGGCTAAACGGTCCCACTTAGCGGTGGTAGGCTCCGCAAGGGGCCGCCTGGCTCGCGACCACCATCCCACCGGAGTCCGGCGCCAAGCAGCTTGCTGTGTTCCGTCGGTGTGTGGGAGTGCCAGTGCCTCTGGGGGAGAAGGAGATTGTCAGTTGCGCTGTTCAGAGCCGGTCTTGGTCTCTGGGCATAGCTTGCCGGGTGACTCATTTTGGAGGGTAGCGGGATCCGAAGCACGGTGCCAGCCGTTGGCCGACCGCAGTCAGTAGGGGGCCCAAGTAGCACGCCAGCCACGTGCCAAAGGCTGCCCCGCCAACTCGCGAAAAATCCCGGTATGCTCCACCGTGCCAGCTGGCGACTGGACGGGAGGACCCGGTGGCCATATCCGGGGGGGTTCGGGCGTCCCCGCAGTCTCCAAATGAGTTTCCCATGGGTTTAGTTAGCTCTAGTGTTCCACTTGGTTCACTGAGCAGCGCCTCGACATATCGACTTTTTCCCCAACAACTCTACTCAAAATGACCAAAGCAAAGAAAAATCGGGTAAAACAACGGCTGCACTTCCTCCCACTAAAAGTGCTCCTCACTAACATCAGGGGATTGCACTCCAATCTCGATCCGGTCCATCACCACCTTGAGACCGAGAAGCCGCACCTGTTTTTCCTAACGGAGACGAAGATAGCAACCCCGTCGGACGTGGCGTACCTCAACTACCCGGGTTACTCTCTTGAACACAAGTTCAAGAAACATGCTGGGGTCTGTGTGTACGTCCGCGATGACATTTGCTGTCGTCGTCTCCGTTGCTTTGAGAAGTCGGGTTTTTCTGCCATATGGCTACTTGTGGACACTGGCGTGGAGAAGTTTCTCTACATCGGCATCTACCGATCGCACAGCGGTGACCAGGAGACAACTGCACTCTTTAATTTCCTCGTGGAGTCGACTGACATAGCCCAGCAACGATACCCAACAGCGAAGCTCATTTTTCTGGGGGACTTTAATGCCCACCATAAAGAGTGGTTGTACCCATACCAGAAAACTGACCATGCCGGGTTAGAGGCGCGCAAGTTTGCTTTAACGCTAGATCTAACCCAGTTGGTGAATGTGGCAACGCGGGTACCGGATGTTGACGGCCATACACCCAATTGCCTGGACCTTCTGCTGGCATCTGATCCGGACAGTCATTCAGTATCGGTCTCAGCCCCTCTGGGAACCTCTGACCACTGTCTGGTGAAATCCATATCTACCTGCTCTCCTCCTGATGACAGTCCTAGAGGCACGAGGCGAGTATGGCGATACGAGTCAGCAGACTGGGATGAGATGCGGCACTTTTTTGCGTCTTATCCATGGCGGCAAGTGTGCTTCTCCTCGGGTGACCCCTCGCGCTGTGCTGACGCGGTTGCGGACGTGATTCGGCAGGGGATGGAGTATTTTATTCCATTCTCCGACATCCCGCTTGGTCACAAATCCCGGCCTTGGTATAATGCAGAATGCGCCCACGCTGAGGCCCGAAAAGAGTCTGCCTACCAAGTCTGGGTCAAGGCCCGCGACCGTAAAGTTAGAGCGCGTAGGGTTCGCGCGAAAAAAAGAGCCTTTAATTCTGCCGCCAAGCTCTGCAAACGGGTTTTACGTAAGGCACGTTTCGACCATGTCGGACGTATTGGGGCCAAGCTGGCATCGCACCCTCCGGGTAGTAAACAGTTCTGGTCCCTGTCTAAAGCGGTTGAAACGAATTTCTGTCGTCCCACTTTACCTCCAATGATGAAACCTGATGGTTCGCTGGCTCACTCTGCAAGTGAGAAAGCAAATTTATTTGCATCTCTCTTTGCAAGCAATTCACGACTGGACGCTGGCTCAAAGCAACCACCTACTGTACCTCGTTGTGACTCCACGATGCCGGAGATCACAGTTCACATTAAAGAGGTCCGAAGAGTATTGTGCAGTCTAGACGTGAACAAGGCCAGTGGGCCTGACGGCATTCCAGCGAGAGTGTTGAGGCAGTGTGCACCTGAACTGTCTCCTGTGTTGACACGCTTGTTCCGCCTCTCTCTTGAAAAAAGAACGGTGCCAAAATCTTGGAAGCTTGCAAATGTACAACCAGTGCCCAAAAAGGGTGACCGTGCAGACCCTGCCCATTACCGTCCGATCGCCATTACCTCCATTCTGTGCAAGGTTATGGAAAGGGTACTGAACAGTAAGTTGCTGACTTACCTTGAAGACAATGATCTCCTCAGTGACCGTCAATATGGCTTTCGCCGGGGACGGTCAACTGGCGACCTTCTTGTGTATGTCACGCACTGCTGGGGCGAAGCCATCGAGAAACACGGCGAAGCACTTGCTGTATCGCTTGATATCTCGAAGGCCTTTGACAGGGTCTGGCAAGCCGGACTACTCAGCAAGCTTCCTGCTTATGGCATCCCAGCTGATTTTTGTAGCTGGATATCAGACTTCCTTAGGGAACGGTCGATCAGAGTAGTCATTGACGGCTGCTCCTCTGACCCTATGGCTATTGATGCCGGAGTTCCTCAGGGGTCTGTTCTCTCTGCAACTCTTTTCCTGCTGCACATCAATGACCTGCTTCTGCCTGGTATTGTTGGGTACGCAGATGACAGTACTGTTTCAGAGAGATACGTGTCCAGCGCAAGGGCCAGCGGGGCCGAAGTTCGATCCCTGAGAGAGGCCATGGTAGAGCGAACAGATTTGACCTTAAGCCTTGTCTCCCAGTGGGGTGATGACAATCTGGTCTCTTTTAACGCCGCCAAAACGCAGGCGTGTCTTTTTACCGCAAAAAAGAGTCGATTCGACAAAACTCCTACTTTTCGGAGTGCATCTGTTCCTGTCACTGATAGGCTCGAGCTTCTAGGCATGGAGTTGACATCTGGTCTCAACTTTGGCGCCACCATCGAGTACAAAGCTCAAACTGCGGCTAAGAAACTGGGCATCCTAAATAAGGTAAAGCGATGCTTTACGCCAGGACAGCTTTTAACCCTTTACAAGGCGCAAGTCCGATCCTGCATGGAGTATTGCAGCCACCTTTGGGATGGTTCAGCTAAGTACCAACTTGCCGCGCTTGACTCGGTGGAACGCAGAGCTAAGAGGCTCATTGGCGACGAAAAACTGGTGGACGCCAAACTTCACAGCTTGGCTCATCGCCGCAAGGTTGCCTGTTTGTCAGTCTTCTACAGATTGTACTTCGGAGAGTGTGCCCATGAACTCCACGACCTCATTCCACCGGCCCCCTTCTACCATCGGACCTTTAGGCGCACTGCAGGTTACCATCCACACCTGGTTGCTATTCCACCAACTCGCACTAAGCGTTTCCAAACGTCTTTTATAATGCGCACAGCAAAAGAGTGGAACTCTCTGCCTGCGTCTGTGTTTCCGACCGCATACAACCCTGAACTATTCAAAGTAAGAGTGAACAGGCTTCTTCTGGGTAAGCTCACTCCATCGTCGACTTTGTCTCTGTCACCTCTGACCTAGACTAGAGTCAAGAGCAAACCCATCTTAAATAAAAAAAAAAAAAAAAAAAAAAAAAAGATGTGAGCGCAGTTGATAGTAGTAATTTAGAAAGCAGTTTTTTGCCGCTACGGGCAGCTGCCCACCAATCAAAATGTGCATTGTGCAGTGAGGGTTGTTGCTTAATTGCCGACTCATAACTATCTAATTCTATACTAATAAGAAAGCTGAAGAGTTTGTTTGTTTGTCTGTTTGAACGCGCCAATCTCTGCAACTACCAGTCTGCAGATTAAAAAAAATATTTTTGCATTTGCCGGAACAGAAAAGAAGTCGGAATGAAAAATTCGGAAAGAACGCTAAGCAGAAACGAAGTAATAGCGCGGGCAGGCGATGCGATGCGACGGGGTGGGTCGGGGGAACAAGAAATATCATTCGGACGAAGTCACAGGCAGAAGAAGCTATGTTTTGATAAAATAACTCGACTTTGATCATTCCCTTTTGAGGCCGGCTGTTTGGCATCTCGATTCATGGATTTAGTTGATTGATTGAGTGATTTTTCAAGTGCATAAGTACCTACTTATGTTTATGTGAATAATCATGTTGACTAAGAATAAGTTGCCACAAAATTTTATGGCCCAGGGTCATACCGATTTATCAGTCGAAACTAATAGTTAGGTATGACCTATTATAGAATTAAAATCATCTTTACAAACATTAAGGAGTGTTTTAGACCATCGAACTGAATAACTTTTACTATGGGGACCATCTTTGAAATCGCGAAAAAAAAAATCAGCTATTGCTTTAAAGTTTAATAAGTAAGTACCTAATTACCTACTGTTCTAAACTGTATGGGGCAGCTGGTTTTTTTTTTCGCGATTTCAAAGTTGGTTGGGTTGGTTGGCGTTTGTCAAGTTATTTTTTAACACCATAAATAGATTTGCATAAATCGATAACTGGAATAAATTATGCCAATAATAATTTTATTGTATACTGCATATCAATGTCATTGGATGAGTATACATACTTACAACCCGCATTGAATTCTGTTTGTTTATATTTTAGGCGTACCGTATGTTCAAGGAGTGCATGGGGAGAAGTGAATGCGCCAAATGCACGTGCACGATATTAGAAACGGAACAATTCAATAGATTTGGTACTCGATTACGCATTCAAAGTAATGTAATATCATCAGCTGGTAAAATCGATAGTTCAGGCACAAATAATATAATACTACGTGACTACGTGTTCAGGTTCAGCCTACGCCGCTGGACGCTTGGACAAACAGACGTCTACGAGACTACGAGCCTTCGTAGGCTCGTAGACGTCTGTTTGTCCAAGTGTAACTAATCTACGTTGAATAGATGAAAAAGGTAAGTTTTGTGTTTTTGGCTAGATCTTTTGAGTTTGTAATTAAAAATAAATAAATAAATAAAAAGTTTATTTCATAAAAATACAGATGAACATGTTTATAACATGTTTAAAAGACAATTTAAATGAGCTACATTTGAACACAAAATGGGAAACCCTGCCTCTCAAACTAGGTAACCCTGTATCTTGAGAGACAGAGACAATTATACGTCGGTTTGATAAAATATATTTCCCACGACATTGTGCAAATCAACGCTAACTTAAATACCTAAACTCTAGGCATACATACAGTGAAAGCAGCACGTACCTACCTATAATATCCAATTTATGATGCATACGGCTTGCATTTTATAATGAAGCGCGGGAGGGCGGCACCGGTCTCGCCTCCGCGGCCGCTTCGCTTCGCGTAGGCGGTTGCCGGCCGCGCGGTTGTTTTATGCCTTTTTTGCCGCTAGCCCGCGAGCCGCGAGGCAGCTACCCTTCCTTCCCTCACTATGTAAGCCGATCGTCTTTTTTACTTCAACCGTGCAAGTTGCAGGTAAATAGTGACCCACGTTTTCTTATTTCTTTCGCGGCGGATGAATTTTTATATTGTCCATGCCTATCTGGCCTTGATTAAAGGATTGATTGAAGTCATATTTTATGCTGAATGGAACCTTAGGAGAAAGTTTATCGTGATTAATTGGAGTGGATCTTGAAAGCCGCATGTGCCAATGAAAGCAATTTTGGCCATTTGGCTTTATCGATTCAATTTGAAATTATGCTTAAAATGGCACGAAGACTTTAGCTTAATTTTTGTGTGAGTATATTCGTGAGTTCCTGACTAGCAAAATTCTATTCGAAATTGTATTCAGAGTCGCATAATAGACACCGTATCTGAAAGCAACATTCCAACTCGAAATTTTCTTTACCAACATTGTCATAACAAAATATGATTGGCTATTTTGATCGCATCAAAATACCTTAGCCGAATAAAAGGTACAACGAGTCACAAACAAATCCCGCCAACAAGCAGCGAGCTCACGACTTGCCTAAAAAACTACATAGTCAAATATCCTTTGCCTGCCGGTCCGCGTAAACTCACTGCAAGCACTCCACACTAGGCGATTTGTAAGAAAGCATCGTGATTCCTATTGGAGAATGGATCGGATAGCGAGAATAGGGCTAGTGTGCAACAGGCCCCGGAATTTGGGTTCGGGGTGAATACCCTCGAGCCGGTAAAAACTATTTTCAAGGTTAGGTTGTGTTGGAGGGGAACGTGGCGGGTAGTGCAGGGCGAATTCGGCGCGGTGCGGGCGCGAGAGGGGGGCGGGAAGCACGGACGCGCCGAAATGCTGATAGCCCTCCGCCCCCGCGCGCGCCTGCCCCCCTTCACTCCTGTCTAGTCGCTCGCTGCACCCTGGCTGTTGCTGTCTAGCGGACACATCGCGCGCATCATGCATTTTCGATTAGGTATTGAGGGTCAGGCGAATGTTAATTACAGCTTTGTAATTACAGGTTATAATGTAGAATGCAAATAAACGACTCTAGCCTAGAATTGAACAGAAAATACTCCGAACAGTACAGTTCTTTCAACTGGTTATTAGAATAAGGAATAGGAGTAGGAAAGTGACCAGGTAATCTTCTAGGTTGAGCAAAAACTGCAATATATTGCTGTATTTGTCTTTTGTTTTTTAACCGACTTCCAAAAAAGGAGGAGGTTCTCAATTCGGTTGTATTTTTTTTTGTATGTTTGTTACCTCAGTGCTCCGTCATTTATGAACCGATTCGGAAAATTCCTTTTTTATTTGAAAGGGTATACTTTCAGATTGGTCCAATTTTTATCAAAATCCAGTTCTGGTGATGTGATCCATGAGGAATCGAGGGAACTCCTTAAATATTATAGGCTTAAATATAGCGATTTTGGTATTTTCATCAACAAATCAAGCGTTTGCATTCAAAAAGTATCATCTGGTGAAGTAGAACTGATGAAGAAGACCACAGATGGCCACGGGAACTCGACGATGGTAAGTATTTCACGGGTGACGATAAGATATCTCGATTAAAATAGACTATGACGAAGCTTTAAATAAATGGTTCTGATGAAAATGGTACCATCGAACCGATCTGATGAAGAAACCGGAAGGTAGGCATCGGAACTCAGTACTAAAACAATGTATCCTAGCCGTGTTTGGGCTTATTGGAATTGTCATGAGGTGCACTCTGCCTATAAATGATTTAATGGTAACAGTTATATGCCGCTTCAAATTGCGCTACTTGAGTTGTATGTTATGTGTGGCCTTGATTGTCAGAAGGCAGATTTCGTAGTCTTGTTATCTCCGTCAACTAAAACTACGCCTACCAAACTTCTGACACGACTTAGCGCGACGTATTTGCCTTTTTGCAAAGTTTTTATTTGAAATGGTATACTCCTGAGATGATCGCATAAAAATATCTTCAAGTTCTGATGAGTGGCTTTTGCTTTAAACTTCAATACGTATTTTTCCCATTAGTCTATGTGGATGATGCTCTAATTTATTTTGCAGAGTGGTATTCAGATTTGTGTGGCGTAGGCACCACTAAAAAGTGAAAAATTAAAACTTTTTACAAAAAAAAAAAACAACCGACTCCCAAAAAACACTACAAAATGAAAAATAATTTTAAAATTTCGAAAGTCGGTGGCAAAAAAAAACGAAAATGAAAGTAAATAATAAACCAAAGACACCGACTTCCGAAATTTTAAAGTTATTTTTCATTTTGTAATGTTTTTTGGGAGTCGGTTGTTTTTTTTTTTTTGTAAAAAGTTTTTTAATATATTCTACACTTTACTTAGAAGAGTCCTAACTTGAGGATCCTTAAAGACTCTACCTACTACACCTAATAAACCTAAAGTCTGTTTTATCTACAGCAACACTTTTTATTAGAGGTTTGATAGAGCAAAGAAAAAGTTTTCACCAAAATCGAATAAAATTTTCTTTTCGCCCAAAAAGCGCAGGGAATCAGTCAACACTACGCGCGCTGGTCGTCAAACGTCGTCGGCTATTGCTCCCCTTCGTGTAATTCGCCATTAGTCGCCGTTTGCACTCGGCTTTTTACCTTAATGAGCTCCCCCCGTTGGCTTCTCGCGACACGCACGCACCAATACGCATTTTTGTGCAGCTACCCCTAACAACACGAAAAACGTCAAGGATACAAAATGTAGGAAAAAATGTTGCAAATGAGTAACGAACTCTTACAAAAAGTGAGTAAAATAATATGTTAATAAATCCACCTTAACGGCGAAGGGGCATTAGTGGCCAGGGGTGAAATTTCCGTAGACCGATGGTCTTCTTACATCCGGCGTATTTAAAGTCAGACAGTACAATTCATGCATCTAATACGCATACAATGCGATACGACTTGAAACTTTTGCAATGCAATTTGTATTTCCATTTCAAAGGGGAATGCCTGAAAAATGCTTGAAATAGACAGAAACTGCTTACAGTCCTTAATTCTATTTAGAATAAATTAGGTATAATGAAATAATTCTCAAGTTTTTATACCTAGGGTGAAAATATAACGATCTTTAAAATATTTAACTTGATATCCGTCTAATTCCTTCTTATTTTATCATGGAGGTCAGTGTTTATTTGACATGAGTAATCGACATTCAGCCAAACAGGAATCGTCAAATAATCTTTAACGAACTATTTTATAGAATTATTGCACAGTTATCATTCATTTAATATAATTCGACCTATTTATACCGTAAATCTAATTAAAATAATATATGCATGTCAATATTAATTAAAATCAAATTATTTTCAAAATAGAAAACGTATCGTAGGCTGTATGCATCATAATGTCCTTTGCCTTACTGACACTTTGACATTACTGCATTTAATTTTTTCGATTGTTGATTTGATCGATTCATGGTTTTGCGTTTGCGACTTGAGTTACTAATTACTTTTTATTTAACGACGACTTTGGCCATTTTTTAAGGATTTTGATTTTACTTCTGTACACGTTACGCATTTTTGAACACGGGCTTAGATTGGACCCGCCGAAACTTCGACTCGGCTTTTTGACGACGGACCTGAACCTGCTTTATATTATACGACGCTGCTATTATTTCGGACTTGTGCCGTGTTTATTTAAAAATGGATGGACGTACACTGTGTTAATTGCTATCTCGATATTGCATCGATGAGACGTAATCTTATATCAGTGCAAAATGATGAAGTACGTCGTTTAATACAGGCATGGATAATACCACAAGCTGTAAGTACTGATATTCCCTAGGTGTCTTGCCTATTTATGTTGAACGCACTGACATACAACATTAAGTACATTATGTTTTGTTCTTTTTCACAGGTTGAACAAGACAGTGTTGTTTGTGATGCATGTCTAAGATTAGCAATTCAAACTATCACCGAGACACCAGGAACCAGTGGACCAGATAGTCGACAAGTAGGCATATATAGCATCGTTATTGTAACTGCCTAGTGGGACGGCGAACAGTTGGTACCTGTGCTCATACTATGTCAATAATATGGTACTTAGCTTGGGCCCGGTACCAATCCAATATCTATCCTCCTGCACAGTTTTTTATGATATATTAGTCGTTTTTAATGATGAATAAAACATTTAAATTCTGTTTTGTTGTATAATTATTGCATATTAATCCTTAACCTTGACTTAACCTATATTTTAGAAAAAATTATTGGAACTGGCTTCTACCTAGTTTTTTGATAATTATTGAATTTGTAATGGATTCCCTACGATTTGTAGGGCAATTTGGCGTATATTTCATTGTTGTCCATTTCAAGCATTTTTTTGTGTGGCTGATGGGCAATTCCCTTTGGATTTAAAGGTTACCTGATTAGTGCAAAGCATTTGCATTAAATGCGTTAATGAAGAAATCGAGTTCGAGAACCTTTACTTTCAGCTAACTTGTAATTTAATTCTGAAAAAAAAACTGCAAAACATTGGACTTATAGAGGGTTACGTGTAATTCGACGTATTCCTTGCAGGACGTCATAGTAGGGTTAAAATGCAACAAATTAAGCCACCAAATGTTCTACCGAAATTCAGTATTTTTTGTAATTTTTGTCTAAGAAAAATATAAATTACGAGAAATAAAATGTTTAATTAGTGATCTTTGCCAAAGCTTTAGGCATTTTTCAACTTTTAATTTTTAACAAAGATCTGCTATGGCATCAACTATGATAATAACTGAAATTCCAGTAAAGTCGCGACGTAAATAATTTTTGAATTGTGTTTTTCATAAAAAAACTAAAAATCTAATGAACTCAAAAACTATTGAATTTCGGTAGAACATTTTGTGGCATTTTAACCCTACTATGACGTCCTGCAAGAATACGTCGAATTACAAGTAACCCTGTAGACACCATTCACACACATAACATAACATTAGGTACACCTGTATTCCCGAAGGGACTCGCAGAGGTGTAGGTCCCTAAGTACCACAATTTGGCCAGTTATTTTTAAGTTCCATGTAAGACCTGGCAGTCTTGGCACCATTTTGGCACACCATTCCTTTTCTGCAATTTGTGGTAGGTACAATCGAATCCAGATGGTATTAACTGCTTATCTTGCTATTTCCTTGCAGTTGCCTATTACAAAAGATGGCCTAATATGATGCCATACATCGCAATATGGCAGAGCCGTAGAGACATATCTAATTTGAGATCCAAAGGGTTAGTGAGAGTTTTTGCCGTCATTTTCGGAGTGGAGAACAGGTTGCTATGCAGCCACCTGTCGGGCTGTCTGTCTTTTCACATGTGTGAGTATTTTATGTGAATTTATGATATTCGGCTTCTTTCCTATGTGAATGTCGAATGACAGCATGTGCGCTGATGTAACGTAACCTGTCGGGTAGACGGTGACATAACGAGATAAAAGGGCTTAAATATAGCCACCAATTTCTTATTAGATTCTGAGGAGTTCTTAAGCCATTGACAGAATCAATTTGTCGAGTATTACGACAGTAATGTGAAGTGCCTTGTGTGAAAACAAGTGAAAAGCGGGCGTAGTAAATCTTGAGAAGTAAGTACATACTTGCAACTGAGTTCGTATATCTAAACCCAGGAAGTATCTATTCGTGATTGATTATGAAAGTGATTGATACAAAATCATATAAACAGTCTGCTCTTAAGTTTTTATTAAAACTCTCGGTTTCCGTCAACGTTTTCTAAAGAGTCCTCCGTCCGAAACTATGAGGGCGAATTTTTATTTAGGCTTCGCGTCATACATAACAATTAAGTGGCTAGCTTTAGGATAGTGCGTGCATTGGGTGCGTGCGATAGCGATCTCGCGCGCCCCTCGAGCCGCCCCTCCCGCGCCCCGCACTCCTACAAAACAACATTCTAAGTATTTGTGAAGCAGAGGGTTTTTTGCGCGAAGCCCGAGGGTGGCAGAGCGCAATCGCTCGCCACCGCACAAAAAACACTATTAAATAACTCAACAGAACCGCGGGGCGGATTCGTGATCGTGATACCGCTGAAATTATAATACCTACGGTTTAATTAACGTTAGCGACAAAAATTTTACATGTTTTTGTACTAAAGCTGCTTTGTCCTGCGCGATTTGCCGTGCGATTATAGTATGCCAATTAAAAATTCGAATGTTGACTTTTATAGTTCAATATTTCAGTGGTATTTTAGTAAGTTCGTATCCTTTACCAGTTGTGAATATAATCAAATGGCAGAAATATGAGAATATTTGGAGCAATATGATAGGTACGTTCCCAGTTCGTCTCTGTCAACCTGCTTGTATACAGATACAGACGATGAAAAAACGCAATAAAAACTCGCTCTCAGTATTGGATGCTACGACAGAGAGATTTCCCGCCAACTCGTGTGTGATTTACGAATAAAATTAAAAAGTAAATAAGTAGTGGCTGCGGTCCGAATCCGGTCAACAGGTAGATCACATTGATAACGTCATCCGCTGCGTAACAGTTTGAAGGAAAATGAGGAAAACATTCTAATTGGAGAAATAATTCAAACACAGCAGGTTTATTGCTTGATAAGTTAAGTCCTTCAGAAACTTTTACCTACACAGTTTATTTGTATACCAAACATGGTTACTGGACTTGAAGGACACCAACTAAGATGATACATGTAAAAAGTGAACTGGGCGGGAATAAGAAAGTGACAGAGTCAATTACTTCCATAATCGAAAAAAAGAGAGCGCAACAATGCGCTGGATCCAAAATAAATGCGCCACACCAAATAAAAATTGTCTAAAAATAAATTAAGCTGTCCAAGTTGTCTATCAAAAATGTTTTCAGCCAGAGTTTGCAATTACTTAGTACGCACATTTTAGAATACAATTTTGCAATGAAATTACTTAAGATTTTAGAATTACAGAAAAAATATAAAAAAGTAGAGCTCATTTCGAAATTAAATTCTAATGAGGAAATTTAACCCAATTGCGTTTTCCTTCAGTCAAAGTATTAATGAAGTAGTCAATAAACATAATTATTATATCCGAAAATTAAATCCATAGATGCTGTAATTGTGAAATAAAGGTTACGAAAAAGCCTCCAATTTATTTTGGTATCGCCATAACAATGTCAAAAAAAATCTGACACAGAATTTAGCCAAAACGACCAATTTTAAATCTTAAAGCACTTAGTCAACACATAATATTATTATATTTTAACAACTAAATAAGCCCTGAAACTGCCTGAAAGAGCATGTTTTGTTTGAATAAATTCTTTATGGGTAGCTGGTTATTGTCGTTAATTATTTTGAATTTTATCGGTAACATATGGAGCTAAGCCATGCCATAGCCAAAGGTAGGAGTAGTTACTTTTTACGATGCTTGTACACCTTGTGATGCTGAATTAATATTCGGTACATTATGTGAACAATATGACCGTGTTAAGATGTATTTAAAGAGTATTTTAAGACATATTTTTATTTTATTTAGGCCATATCCAATAAATTATCTCCTACCAAATCTTTTGTCAGAGATGAAACTTAAATAGGCTAAAAAAAGCTTGTGCAGTTTGAAATGAAATGAAATTGTATTCTGTAAATAGGATATCGGAATCAATTTTACACGTCATGTCATATAAAAAAAAAATCATTAAGGAGTCGACGTTTCCTATTTGACTAGGGTCTGAGAAGAAATGATGAAACAAACTCAGGGGTTTTAAGTCTCTATTAATGTCCAGACGTCATATTCTTGATCAGATCATGGAGGTTAACGTAGATTAGTGTCTTTTGAGGAAAGACCACACAGATTTGAGTGGACCTGTCCAGTCAGTGCAAGCAATTGTCAGTAATCGTGCAGCTCAACTCAGACCTTAAGGAGCTCAACGATTCGACGAACAATAGGTACCAAAGAAAGGACATTTGGGTATTAGGCCACGTAACCTGAAATACCTTACTTTTACGAATGTTTTCAGGAATTTATTAGTACTTTATTTTTTCATTTAGGCATGCATTTATTTATATTTGTGAAGGAAATGTGCGTTCCCCTATTTTCTGTGTAAGCATACAAACTTTTCGACCACTCCGTCACGCTAGATTAGCCGAGATTAGTTTTTATGCCTTATTTGTCACCTTTTTGTGGCGTTACTATAGTTGAAATATCGCTGAAAGAACGAAACTTTTTCACAACATTATAAACATCAAAAATCCTAGAAATTACAAATAAATAGAAATTGAAGAGCCCCCATCAGATTTGTCGCAACAATAGCATACCTAGTCCGAAAATTACTTTTTCGTACCACTTGCTCAAAAAAGTGACATTCTATGCCACAAAAAGCGAACATAACATGACATAACAATAGTCATTTTCAATCTGTTAAAAACAGGGAAAGAAAATTGTACTGAATTTCATTCATCCTCTAGGGGGAGAATGTGATTTAAATTTGGAATACTTACCGAAATTTAAACTGAACTACATCTGTGTTTACACCATTGAGTTTGTATATAAAGCATTATACATCTTTTTGAAAAAGGAATACGCATTTAGTATGCAGTTATGATTATTAAATAAAATTACGAAAACCGACGAGGCCGTATGAGCTTGATGCCTTTGCTTTTCCGACAAAAAAATATTAGTCTAGGAATTTGCCGCGTTTTTGTTTTCTTCAAATACATAAACGTTATGTTTATTTTAATTTATTTTTATAAATAAGTTAATGTTCTAAAAATACGTTAATCGTAACGTATTTTTAAAACAAAGCGACAGTGACAGTGAATTGTCGGATTCCATCAGTGCAAATGCTGCCGCAATTATAAATAATTTGCTTCCAACAAAATCCAAGGAAAATTATTTAAAAAAGACTTCGCTCGTGATTTAAGTTTTTAACACCCTCGCTACGCTCGGGAGTAACCTCGAGTCCTTCGTTACGCTCGCGATTTAAATCGTCACCCGCGGCAGAAGACACTGCTTTATCCCCTTGGTTAATAATCTACTATATTAGTTTCGTTAAGAAAGTGAAGCTCGTGGCTAAGTATTAATAGCCGCACGGGTCGATCCATCAGGTTAAGCTAAGCTTGCCGGGGTTGGTCCGTGGATGGGTGACTATCTTTACATATAGAGACTACTCCGTGCCTCGGAAAGCACGTTAAGCCGGGACCAATGGGTCCCGGCTGTCATTCGTGCGGGTCTTTGACAGTCGTTACGGATCATCAGACGCCCGAAAGTCAGACAACCAGTCTTACCAAGGGGTATTGTATTAAGTACCCAGTTACTGGGTTGTGGAGGTCAGATAGACAGTCGCTCCATGTAAAATACTGGTATTCAGCTGCATCCGGTTAGACTGGAAGCCGACTCCAACATAGTTGGGAAAATGCAAGGCAGATTGATTTTTAGTTTCGTTAAGAAAGTTTTTCTCAATTTTAATTGAAATAAGTATAAGTCTGAATTTTTGACTAAGTAGTTGTCACGCACGGTTTTCGGGGTCAGCAAACCCTAGCTTTGCCATTAAGTAAATGATAGGTATGAAGTGCTTAATAGTAAATAGTTAACTATTTATTAAAAGCGCCCATTACATTATCCAATTTATAGAGCGCTAGATGAGATAGCTTGCTTCATTTTGTATTGTGTAAACTGCCTTTACACAATACGAACTTAGCACGTTAGCTCATCTAGCGCTCTATAAATTGGATAATGTAATGGGCGCTTACACATTATGTAATCAGCGTTACTCCACTACATATATCTATCTATCTATCTATCTTTCTATCTATACCTATAGCACCCTATTGGTATATGTAATGGAATTAACCAGAGTGACCTACTTAAGGCTCTATTTTTACTGGCTAAGTAAGTACTTTATTGAGGATTCTGTGAACTGTCTGACAGATTTCCTGCCCGAATTAATGCCCACTCATTTGGCAAAATTGCAGAATGATTAGGAAGTGAGTAGTAGGATATGTCATGTATAGAAACAGTGGGCTGCATCAATTGGGTACCCCAGTTGTATTAAAATTTTTAATTTTCCACTGTAGGTACATTGAAGAAAGAACCCATTTTTATAAGTAAAAAAATAATCAAATACTTATAATGTAGTCAAATTTTCATTTTGGATCAGTCCATGTTTTGTTGTTCTTTCCATATTGACATGGTTATCAGTTCTACCATGAGTGTGTGGCCATACAATACATTATTCAAATGGAATGGACAATAACGATACATTTTTAAGAAGGCACTAACTTTAAGTACTGCAATTGTATATTTTTAGGCCGCGGGCATTATGTACAATGTACAGTCAGCAACGAAAGTCCATGAACAGATACTAATTTACAAAACACCTGAACACTAAAACGGACCATAAATCACTTACCAGAATAGAGTACATAATAAGGTTATCATTTCAATGTTACAAAAACGCTAAGCAAATTTTTTTTCTTATGTAGTATCTGTGTGTATGCGTACATACAAACAGATATTACATAAGAAAAAGAAATTTCACACTACTGACTTTGCTTACCTACTTAATAAATTGGAATAATGTTTATGGTAGGAACATTTATTATTATAAATGCGAACATCCATAGTCAAAATTACTGTTCTGTTTTCCTTAATCATCAATTTCTTTGACACTTTAATGACTTTGCGCAAAATCTCAGAGAAAAAATGGATTTAAAAATACTCGTCTACAAAAAAAGTAGGGCTCCATTTGCTGGGATGTTGTTTTAGTAAATGTAATGATAGCAAAACCAAAGCATCTGTAAAGGACGGATTCTTTCGACACCTTGGCAACAAGCCGTGTCAAATGTATCTAATGGTTTCCAGTTCATAAATCACTCAATTATTATGTTTGTGAGTAAACAAAAAATATCGCAAATCCCGCTTTAAGTAACAACGGTCATTAATCACGGCCCGACTTCGGCCACAAATGGTAAATTATTCGGTAGCGCTAATGATTGGGATGCGACGATGGCTCATGTTTGGGAAATACAGAAATTCAAGGGCTATTCAGAAAGTGTTGCGTAGCCCTTCTAGGTTACTTGCATGTTGAATACTGAAAGTAAGTAGTCTAATCAAGCTGCCTAGCCTTTTCCCAACTATGTTGGGGTCCGCTTCCAGTCTAACCTGATGCAGCTGAATACCAGTATTCTTTATGGAGCGACTGCCTATCTGACATCCACAACCCAATTACTGGGTAATACGCGATACCCCTTGGTAAGCCTGGTTGTCAGACTTTCGGGCTTCTGACGACCCGTAACGACTGTCAAAGATGCACGAATGACAGCCGGGACCAACGGATTAACGTGCTTTCCGAGGCATGGAGGAGTCTCGGTTTGTAAAGATGGTCACCCATCCACGGACCAACCCGGCACGCGCAGCTTAACCTGATGTATAGACCCGTACGGCTGTTATTATTTAGCTACGAGCTCCTCTACTGAAAGTACTCTATGTGCAATTAGAAAATTAAGTAACTACCAACACATTACAATTTGCAAACATATTCATGATTTCGTGAATGCGGGTTGGGAGATTTTGGTGGTGTAAGTATACCATTTGTAAAAATCCGGTAGAGCAATCTGGCAACAATCAGAATACCTGAAAAACACAGAAATGCATTCATATAATAAGTTAACTAGAACAGAGCTAAAATGTTCTGCCATCAGCCATTTAGTATCTTCACATTAACTGTGTCCAATGAACTGAAATAGTGCGGTCTAGGCAGCATGGCACGCTATTTACCGTGATTACCTCATCTATAATGCAGCTTGTCAATGTCAGCGGCTAAGACAAGTGAAATGGTTTGCATTACCTTCTACTCGTAGGTACATTTCATTTCATGGAACCACTCGTCCCCAGCAGTCATTGGTAATTCACGATTCGCGCTCTTCTATACCTACACATAGAAATAGGGTGATGCCGGGGTAAAAAAAAAGAAATTCTATTTAGTCGGTCAGTCAGTTAATAATAAAATATTAGACACGTTTTTTTTTTATTTATCATATAAATAAAAAATTATAAGTACGTATAAAATCTAGCAAGGATTGGTAGTCAGTGACGTCATGCCACATTTTCATTAAATGTATCGCCGCATAATCTTTTAATTAAGTACTACGTAAAAAAGAAAACGTACGTGTCCAATATTTTTGAAATTTTTATATTAAAAAAAAATCTAAATGTCGAAAAAAAAAAGTTTTTAGTCGTCATCCCTATTGTGGTTGCGCTTTACAATTACCTACTTACTCTACCTAGGGTAGGTACATTGCCATAATTGTTTAGTAAATAGACAAGGTTATAGGACTCGATTTATTATTATTGATAATATAATAATGGAGATTGTAGGGTCGTACTTGATAGCTGTTATTGTGCTGACAAAGCAATTTGAATTGTGAATTGCTTTTGGTAATTGGACTGCTCTGGTTGAGAGTTGTTGCCATTTTTAAGCACTTGTGTAGGTAAGTAAGTACCTTGTACTACCTTGTTAAGGTAAAAATAAGCCCAAGCAGCACAAACTAGCTTTACCATAACTGATTAAAGGCTCCCGCAGACAGGCGCGACGCCATTCTGCTGGTAAAACAATTTCCATGAAGTATTCATAGAAATTGTTCTACTAGAGTCGCGCCTGTCTTCTGGATTTTTAATAACATAAACTGATTGTTAAAGGTAACGTACCTACCCACTTAGGGTTTTTTAAATCAGCGATTAAGAGGGCTGTCGCATTTTGTCACCTCTCTCGCTCGCAGGGGACCAAATTTTCAGGAATTTTATATGAAAAGATGCTTTTTTGAAAAATATAATCAATTAGTGAACTAGTAAATAATATTAATTTGATAGGTAATTGTTAAAACACATTTTTATTGTGGCATTCTCAACAACTCATTTCGAAAACAGATCATAGACTTATAAAAAAAGATGGACTCCGCGCCGCGCAGATCGAAAGTGAAGCACCGTACCAATCTATGTGTGCATGATTTGAGTACCTGCAAAGACGCCGTCGCTCGTGTCACGTAATGGCGGCCGGTCGGCATACTATGATGTAAATGTGTGCGCGAGGCGTGTTTGTACAAACGGTCGGTAAAAACAAACGGTTTGTAATACTTACTGTGCTTCACTTTCGATATGCGTGGCACGGAGTCCATCTTTTTTTATAAATCTATGAAACAGATATTACTTTTTGAGCAGATATTGCTTTTTGGGTGGTTTGTGAGCGAGAGAGGTGATAAAATGCGACAGCCCTCAGGATTTTTTTGACACAATGACACTGGGATTTATTTAAAACATTGCTTAAAGTTAAGTAATGATTAGCAAAGGGCATTAGCTACTGTTTAACCGTTACATTTTTTACGTTTAAACGTCTTCTAACTTTAAGCAACGTTTATCAATAAAAGGGTAGAAGTGTAGCAAAATTTTATAATACATACCTATAGGTAAGCCTATAGGTTAGTTGTATTTTATGCAGCTTTTGGGAATATTATCGATTTCTGTCGTAACAGTTGATAGGTTAAATAAAAAGATCTCAACGCTTTTTGAAAGTCATTTTGGTGTCCTGTCATTTCACCGAAAATTATTTTATTTTTCATTTGACAATTTGACAAACAACGATTGGCAAAAACATGATTTGTCATTTCATCATTATATATTTTTCAATACCTACACTTTCTCGAAAACTGGTTCATATCGCACTACGATTAGGTACACAATGCAATGTATGTCGCACGCGTGCGATTTTTCATTTTCCCAACCGTGTGCGGGAATAAAAATTGCCACAGATAACTTATACTTAGACTTAGTCCAAATTGGTTCAATGCCTCTATTCACAACTCTATTCGGAGGTGAATGTTTTTTTTAATCTCGGCAAAGAGGTATGCGTCTTTACGGCGTTAATATTTTTTGAATATTTAAATAATGTTTATGAATAGAATATCATCAAAAACTATGATTATTACAAAAAAAAAACGTTTATGAACAAATTAACATTTATTTGTGTTCTAAACTCGAAAATATTTGAATTTTCAATTTTTCATATTAGACTCCATAACGGCTTTACCTATACCTTTGCTTCTCCGCCAACCTGGCGAAACCAAGCGCAAAAAAAAAAAAGAAAATTCAAATCATAGTTTCCTAATAATTCATTTATTTCTTCAAAAGTGTATTGAAAAACGTCGTTTGATACTCGTGGACATTTGCTATTGCAGTTCTCGGCTTAAAAACAACCTCGCCTACGGCTCGGGTGTTAATTCCGCCTCGAATGCAATAACAAACGTTCTCCACTTGTATCAAAATGTACTATTATTTATTATTGATTTATTTAAAGACAACAAATAAGGTCCAATGTGTTAGTAACAATATTATTTAGCCTATGTTAGTACTTAATAACTAAAACTGATCTGGTTCGATCGGCCAACGCCCACACAAGCGAGCTATCTGCCCATGCTGCTATCGAGTGCAGAATGTTGTTAGGACTGTCACGCAACCTCCGAAGTAATGAGGCAGATTTCTTGCGCCATACTGCGTCAAAGCTGTCAGTGCGCGCTTCGGCAAACATTGCCGACGCACTGCAGTAGCGTGGCAGTCGCAACAGCACCCTGGACGCATTATTATATTGGATACGCAGAGCATTACAAGCCCTTTGGGTATATCTGAACCACAGGGCCCCCGAGCACAGTGTTGTGCCTTGAAAAGGGCTATTTTAACTGCAAGTGCACATCGAGAGAACCTGCGGGCCAGCATGTTCGCCCGGACTGACAACGCTCTGCGCTCCCTCTCCAAATCCAAATCGTCTTTCAGGAAATCTGTCACCAGGTGGCCCAAGTATTTAAATTTATACACCCTGTTTATTAGGTGACCTTTGAGTAACAGAGGAGGGACCGTAGATGGACATCTGGTACCAGACCTGAAAACGATATATTCTGTCTTTTTGGTGTTGTATATCAACCCATGAGACTCCGCGTACGACTCACACACAGCCAGCAACTTTCGGAGAGCATTAATCGAGGGAGCCAGCAGCACTATGTCGTCGGCATAGCTCAGATGATTAAAACAAACTCCATCCACATAGCAGCTGACACGCATGCTGCTCAGTCGCTCGACCAAAGCATTCACATAGAGACCGAAGAGCAAAGGTGAGGACAGCCCCCCCTGTCTCACACCACACCTCGGCCTGCATGGCTCCGAAAGCTCCCCCAACCATCTCACCCGAGTCTCTTGATATAGGTACCAGTACTTGAGGAGAGATGCGAGCTCCGGCGGCAGTGTTGTGTCTCTCAGCTTCTGCCATAGTAAATCGTAAAAGACTGGGTCAAAGGCCTTGGATAGGTCCAGAAAAACCGCGTAGACTGGTGTTTGTCTGTCCGTGTAATACCTAACAGCGTGCTTCAAACTTAGAATGGCCGTTTCCGTTGACAGCACTGCCCGAAAACCAAACTGGGCGTCATGGATCTTGACGTGTCTATTTAGGTAAGAGTTGAGCACGCTGTCAAGTACCTTGGCTATGACGGTGGCCAGTGAGATTGGGCTGTAGTTAGACCCGTCCGATACGTCTCCCCTCTTATTCTTGACTACGGGCACCACCAGAGTCCGCATCATGTCCGCGGGCAAGTACGAATGAGACAGACACAAGTTGAATAATATTGCGAGTACTCATGGCAAGTGCACACCAGCATGCTGTAGGTACTCGATGCTTAGCTCATCGTGTCCTGGGGATTTCCCTCTTACCATATTTTTAATTATATAATATTAAAATTATATTTAATATACAACAATAAGTTTGCCAAATAATTCACTTAACAAAATAATTAGATAAAGTTTAGTTTATAGGATATTTTTTTTTTGTTTTAGAGTATCAAACGGAACCCTATAAGCCGCTGTCTGTCCATCCATCCGTCATTATGCCTGTCGCAGGGCTGTATCTCATGAACCGTAATAGGTAGGCAGTTGAAATTTTCATAGATTATGTATTTCTATTTTTTGATCTTCTAAAATGAAGAAATAGGGGTCCGTAAAAGTTGTTAATTTTAGACTATTTTTTTACGAGCTCTATCACAACAATTAAACAAGTTAGGAATTTGAAACTTCTGTATATCATGTGGTACTTAGAAGTTTCAATATACTTACTGTATTTAATCAACAAATTTAATACTAAAAACACCGATTCATAAGATATTTTCTTTAAAAATATGGGCGATTTTCTGCAACTGCAATAAATAACTTTGTTGTTCACAGTATCATTATGAAATACAAAGTTATCTTTGCGATTGTTAAAATTTAAGATGACAAATATTCTTCGTTTAGTGTTTTCATAAAAATAATAATAAAGTTAAAAATTAAAGGGTGGACTTTTAATTTATTTAATTAGTATAAACGTGATTTTTCCAAACGAATCTAAATGTTTTTTTTTCCTTCTGTGTCAATCCGCGATCACTTAAGTCCTTTTAGCGGATGAGTTGTAGGTAACATTAGCAGGAAGAGCGTGCCTCCAGCGAGCCATCTACTCCGTATTCGTGGTTCCACACACAGGTGTGGGTGGACTACACAATGTCTTTCCTTTTAAGTCTTTTCCTGTAACTTCTTGTTTTCAGTGCAGCGGCCAGATCGTTGGGATGCCTTTCCAGTATTTCCTGGTATTTTTAGGGTTCCGTACCTCAAAAGGAAAAAACGTAACCCTTATAGGATCACTTCGTTGTCCGTCTGTCTGTCTGTCTGTCAGTCTGTCTGTCAAGACCCTTTTTCTCAGGAACGTGTAGAGGTATCAAATTGAAATTAATATCAAATGCGTAAGTCTATGGTCTCTTGAAGTCTTAAAAAACTCAAGCTTCTAAGTCAATGCAATGAAAACATACGGCCATTTATGCGACACATTTTGATACTCGCAAGTAAATCAAAACCTATGGGGTACTTCCCGTTGTTCTAGAATCATGAAATTTGGCAAAAAGCAAGATCTTACAACACAATTAAAGGAAAAAGTCCGAAAATTGTTAATTTGTAATTATATCACATAAAAAAAAAGTTCAAGCCTGTCAGTCTGTCAAGACCATTTTTCTCAAGGACGCGTAAAGGTATCAAGTTGAAATTAATACCAAACACGTAAATTTATGGTCCCTTTGAGTTCTAAAAAAATCAAGCTACTAAGTCAACGCAGTAAAGAAATACGGCCATTTTGCGACACATTTTGATACTCGCAGCTGTCGCAAGTAAATCAAAACCTATAGGGTCTACTTCCCGTTGACGTAGAATAATGAAATTTGGTAAGAAGCAAGGTCTCACAGCACAAATAAAGAAAAAAGTCTGAAAACTGTTAATTTGTAATTCTATCACATAAAAAAATTCAAGTCAGTTAGACTGTCAAGCCCCTTTTTCTCAAAGACGCGTGGAGATATCAAGTTGAAATTAATATCAAATACATAAATCTATGGTCCTTTAGAGTTCTAAAAAAATCAAGGTTCTATGTCAACGCAATAAAAAAATACGGCCATTTTGCGACATATTTTGATACTCACAACTGTCGCAAGTAACTCAAAACCTATAAGGTACTTCCTGTTGACCTAGAATAATAAGGTCTCTCAGCACATGTAAAGGAAAAAGTCATTTGAATTTGTAATTTTATGACATAAAAAATGTTTTTTTGCCATCCAATGTTAAGTTTTTTTTGGGATAAATTCTTTTCAACTATGGAACCCTTCATTGTGCGTAGTCGGACTACACACGCACTTGTCCGATTTATTTTGTAATGTTTTTGATCTCGTCCATGACTGTATTCGTTGATAACTCCTTGTGTATTTCAGCGTTTGTAACAAGCCAAGGAACGCCACTAATTGACCTCAAAATATAGAATTTTGCATTTTCTGTATGATGCTAATGCTTGAGCTACAGGCGTTGCCCCGGAGTTGAATTCCATAAATCTTGATTCCAAGAATATAAATATGAAATGAAAAATGTATAGGTACTTAAATGATAAAATATCATGTGAAACATTTGTAAAGAGAAGCATTTGCCAATAAATGTTTGTAACCGAGTGTTTGTAAAATGAAACATTAAAATTTGCGGAATAAGTTGTTTGTGAAATGATTATTTAGTATATGAATCGTTAGTTGTAAACTAATATGTCAAAATGTGTTTTGGTGAAACATTAGTGAACTATTTATAAAATATAAATAAGGAAATTCAGCTATTAGATGTTGATGGGGAAACCCTTAAAATACCGCAATTCAGCTATCGATGTATTTCTGCATACATTTCCTCGTATAATTAAGTACCTATAACACTTGTGTGCTGCTCGGATATGACGTAGGTATAGGCATACTTGGTTCTTTTTAAAGTAATACCTAATATATGCTTTAGGTAGAACGCAATAAACAATATATTTTACGCAATAAATTAATGCGTCCTAAAGGTTACTTCCACTTGTATGTAGGTCAAAAGGAAATCGCTCAATCGTCACAGCATTTTCCTGTCTCAACAAAATAACGTAATATTTACTTGAGGATTTGGCTTTATAACTCCATGATGTTATCAGCATTCGTGTTATTGTTTCGTGTGTTCATAACAACGGCGTTCTTTACATTATTTCGCAACGTGAGTGACCTTTCGTGCTGGCGAGCGGCAAATCGCGCGAAAATATCGATTAGGCTTATCTTATCGCCGGCTATCGGTGGCGTGTCGCCTCGAATAAATGGGAATCAAAAAGCACGCATCGGCTCAGCACTGTTTTATACCGTCATGGCGCATGCGTCATGTTGGCCCTTGCATTGGATGTCGCAAACTCCGCCTCCGATGTCACTATTCGCAAATTGCGTTGCAAATCCGAAGCTCGTAGGTTTTCAGCAAGTAAATAGGTTGATAAGACAATGTGGCAGACGATGCTTATATACGATGATACCATACGATTATCGATACGTGTAGTTTATAGCTTTATCTTTACCGTTTGTTATCGATACCGCATGGAATTCTGTGCGCCTGGTAGAACGAAGAATTAGAATTCAGACAATAAAATCACCATGTGATACTCTGGTTATTGACAATTTAAAATTGTAATTCGTAATTTACTGCAGCTCGGTTTATGTTAAATCTGGAAAACAAATATATTATTATTTTTATGGCGCATAAAAGACGTCTTTTAAATGCGCTTCTATCAATGGTAGAGTTGATTGTTAGATTTGCATTTAATATATATTATGTTGTTTGTTATATACCAAATGGCGTGCTATGTGTGCTTATGTATTCAGAGGCATGTGAAAGCAGTTATTTAAACTCGTTTACGGCACAATCCACCTGCTATATAATCCGCGCTGTTTCGCAACTCAAATGGTATCTATGTCATAGTGATGGCGAGACAAAGATATAGAGATAGCGTGGGAGTGAGCGAGAGGGACGTATATGAGACCGGATTCTGCGAGGACGGAGGACGGAGGGGCTATACATACCTACTCTGTTATCTGTTCGCGAATATAGTTGCGTAACGTACAACGAGCGAAATAAGTTTCTATTTCGCTCGAACAAATAACGTTTTTGAAACATTCTAATCGATAAAATGACCATCAATATGTGTCGAATTTTCCTACGATTCCGAAGCCCATCGTTGATTGTCCGTCGACGAAGTACAAATCGCCTTGAAAACCGGCTTAATCGATGCGACACGAATTATTAAATTACATGTTTGACTCTCTGTAAGCGGCGGTGGAAAAATTCTTAATTTAGTCATTTTCGCGTTTTTCAGTGCGGCGTAACAGATTTTTCAGACTTTAGAAAAGACAAGACGGACGATTGAAATGAAAATTGAGGTCTAGATTATAAAAAAATGCATCATAAAATACCCGAAAGTCAGATTAGAGGTTGGTTTAGAAAATGGTTCGGATTGTATTACAATAAAAGACTCTATCTTATAATTATTTTGTAAAATTCGTAGATCCACATTAAAAACCACTTTCTTGATAATTAATGGTCTATAAAAAGCCTTTTACCAACTTTACGATTTGATTAAAGGTAATGATAACAAGTACCTACCGTATATGTGTGGTTTTATTGACATTAGTTAGGCTATTATTTCAGCTTTAAATGAGTGACCTAATTAGAAGTATTTCAGTTGAAAATATACTTAATAGGTAGGTACTTAGGAAGCTACGGAACCTGAATAAAGAAAATGGAAAATCATATTCCTACAAGGTCATAAAGGAAAATCAATTTTTGGTCCTGAAGATCATCAGATTCATTGGTGGAGTGTACCTACCAACTGAAAACTGAAATTATGTAATCCAGAAGGTACGTATAAAGAGGAGGAAGGTAAGTATGGTAGGTATGTACTTATAATGAGAATCCCGAGTATACATAGGTAATGGCGTCATGCAATGTACCTATTTGGAGTTTTAACCAGTAAACTAAACTCTACCGAGAGCATCTGTCAGAGAGAGTAGTTATTTAGCAGCTCAGCGTGTTATCTAGCAAATGGCGACGATCGGCATTGGCGTCGGTGAGGCGTAAACACACGATTACGACACGCTGCGGAACAGAAGTCGCTGGATTCGCGCTCCACTACCGCGCCCGCGCCGCCAACATGGCCGCCACGAGTCAATGGCCTCCACAGCCGCTTGCGCAACCGCACGCGCGAATCTCAACAGCAAAACAAAGTCTTCTGCGCACGTATGTGTGGGTTACTGTTAACCTACACACGTACAGTCAGCCACAAAAATAATATAAGTAAGTACATCGACAAGAATTTATTTGATAGGTCATACTTTTTGAAGTTCTATAATACTGTAGGTAAGTACCTATCAACGGTAGCTAATTACAATTAAGGCGAGTAGTAATGCCAACTAGCGCCACCATTGAGAAAAAAATCATAGGTAATCGAGATCCGTTTTTGGCGTTAACTGCTAAGGCTTCGAACCTAGGAGGTTAGTGTTATTTTTTTTGACCTCACCTGACTACCTCATCTGACTAAAAATGTGAACATAGGAAATTTCTAAATGTTCTATATCTCCAGACTTATGATTTTTTTCTCAATGGTGGCACCTAAGTACCAAAATCGTGTAAGTAATACATTTTGTGGCTACACAAACATACATTTTGTGGCAAACGAATTCTTGTCGATTACATTTATGTTAGAGGCAGACTGTATACATAGACATTGCTTGTGTCGATTCTGCGCTTGCGGTCTCTGTGTGCGTAACCTACCTACTGTGTGCGCACACGCTGTTTCTGTGTGTTATTGAAGGGCTTCAACTGTATAGCAGTTGACCGCAATGCTGATTAATTTGATGATAAATAGTTGTTTGCTTTGAGTTTTCCTTAATTGATGCGATGAAGGATTTTGTCCCTATGCTTCAGATTATAGGTAAACAAAATTCGTATTCAACAGTATAACAGGCTGCAGCTAGCTTTAAGTCAGTAAGATTATTAAGAAATAGGTTGGTAAACCCTTTATTGCATAGCACATCGTTTAGCTAGAATCTAGAAACAGACGTACAAACCTTTTAATTAAAGTATGAGCAATTCTAAAAACTTCCTGCAAATTCATGAAGACACGATTACATGACCTATATATCGATAAAATGCGCAATATTCGACGACTTTTCTCTTATGTAAAACGTTTATCAAGTACCTACGCAACACTAGCCCTAGAGAGGTGTCATATAGGTATTTTCCATTGCTGATTTCGTGTGTCGACACATTCGACGGAAACTGGATCACATAGTGCAGAACCAGTAGGTTTCATGTCCACATATTTGTGGATTGTCCCGTTAGTGGACGGCAAGTCTTTAGAATGCGCGACTCGGCAACTTGACATTGGCAGACCCCGATACAGCGGACTGCGGAGGGCCACAAGCTCAATGGAATGCGAGAAACGTATATTATGTAGTTTGTTCAGAAATTAATGACTGATAAATATTCAGCGATTCGTTGAGAATTCGTTATTGGAAATATCAATGGCGGAGGATGGCAGTTGTATAAGTGTTCTTGAGACCCTGTATAAAGGTTGATTGCATAACGTTTTGTTGTATTTGCTAAGGCTTCAAACGTACACACATCAGCAAGTCCTAGTGCCTACGGTAACGACAGATTTTTCGCAACAAGTCTTGATTTTCAAATGTTATAGGGAGTATTCCCCGTATTTTAGACTAAAGAAACCTTACTAATTATTTATGCAAAGAAAGAAACTTGAGTATAATTCTATAAAATTAACAATTACAAAGTGCTAATAATATTTTCTTTTGTTATTTTAAATAAACACGTACTTGCACGACATATAAATTCTAGTCTAGGTCTAGGATTGATAACGCAAAACCACTAGGCAACACAGCTGGACACGTTGGCAGATAAACTGGACGCACGTTGCGTTAGGCAATCCGGCGTAGCAAGGCCTCAGGTCACCTAGCGCGCTATCAGTGTGTAGTCCGGTAGGTGTCGGTTACGACGTACCGCTACGCAGTGCTACGCGCTACGCCACAGCGAGCCATAGCGGTGTCGCCGAATTCAGGTCACCGCCGGCGCCGGCAGCACTCGAATTTGCATGCGCGCTAATAAAGACCATACATTATGACGAGAGCCGACAGATGGCGACTCTCGCAGAGATGGCGACAACGCCTTGCTACAATCATTTATACCCGCGGGTATAAATTATTATAGTGAGGTGAACAAAACAACATAAAATTTGAGATATCACATTTTATGTAAAATAAAGTTTGCCAGTCATAACCCAAATGCATATGCAGTCATTCAAAAGCTGTTAATGTGTTTCGATCGTTTCACACACATACGAGAATTTCATCTCAGTTCATAATTACATTTGTGGTTTTTATTGACTCATTTAAAATCGAGTTCCTAGAAATGGTTTATTTAGAACGACAAGTAAAACATAGATACTAGAATATTCTGCCTTAATCAATGAAAAAGGCAAGTTATTTTTATTTTAAACTGATCGATCGCTTGTGCTGAAGGTTGAAAGTTCATGTGAGTTCCTACTATTCGGAAATGTCTATCTAAGTAGGCCTTCAAATTACCTAATAAACAACCAAATAGTTATGTAAGTACCTACTTATGTATAATTTAATTCAATTAGATTACAAGACTTAAGGTCAGTAAACCCAACTGAAAAAAAAACAAATGAAGGATTAACAAGACTAGGAAAACCTCTGTTTAAATTAAAATACGCACAACAATGGCCACAATTATATAAAAACAAACAATAATGAGGTATATAATAATTAAGATGTTATTAATCTTTATGCCTACAGCCTCGCCGTGATCTAAGTTTCCGTATGATGATCACCTTCGGCTTTCAAAATATTCGAAGTAGTTGTGCATGCGAATCGGAAGTGTTCGGTAGAGGTCGTCGTGCCCGAAGTAGACACGTGTAAACGAGCCGCGTTGTGTAATTCAACCTTGCAGTCGCGAATATATGGAACAGTCGTCCAGCCAGGATATGGTGGACATGACCCGGTTATTTAAGTCCCCAATCCCAAGATGATTGAGCATTGTGAGATTTGTGAGCAGAGATTCATTTGAAGCCGGCTAAGAGTAGGTTGATAAACTTGGTTTCACGGCTTTTGTGTTATTCGTTGATTATTTTCGCAATTCAATTTGTTTTGCCTAACCTAACCTAACAAAAAGTTTCAGTCACTGCTTAACGTATAGAATTGGTAGGTACACCTGCAAAAAAGTTGAAAAATATTCTTAAACTAGGGTATTTTTCAGCAAGCTAAGCCAAAGCCAAGCCCGACAAGAATGAAAGCACAATCTTGGATCCGTAAACCACAAAGGTCTTTGTCCCTTATGTTTTCCGAACTCTCTCACCATTTTCCAAGTAAATTACCTAACTTGTGTGCTATGCTTGTGTGTCACTAATTTGGCGGCAGAAAACTAGTTGTTAATGATCATCGAAGTTTCCAGAATCTTGCTGTTTAGAGACATTCGATGTAGCTGTAGATTGTAATCTGTTAATGATAAGTGTTGCCTTGATCGTCCACGTCGTCGTACATATTCATAACTTGTGCCGTCGTCCAATGTTACTGCTAATACGTTTGACTTTATTCCATTTTACCATGGTTTCCAATATCTTTATGTTCATAATTATGATCTCATCATCTCATGTGCTAAATAGTCGAGTTAGAATTTACGAGTGTTTCAGCGCAAGTTAATTTATTTATATCTATATACCTATACTTTATTGAACCCAAGAAAATACATAGCAAAATAACACAAAACATACTCAGATGTGAAAACAACAGCAGATGCAGTAGGTAGAAAACGCCTAGTCAGTTGAAAAAAATATTATTTTATTTAGAGCATATCCTTCTATTCTTACATTCCAGCTTCCCGTTAAGAATTTCAATTGCAAAATTTATTTAAATCTTATTTATGGCATTATTTTTGTAAAAACGTAAAGCTATTTCCACAATAATGTATCGGAGCGCTAAGTGGCGTCATGGCGAATCAAAGGGCCTCGCTTCGGCGGCGGAAGGTCGATAAGACCTTCTGTCCATTGCCCACCGGTGTTAACATTGACAGCGGCCCTTATGCAAATCGTCTTTGCGCGTGCTTGCTTTAAGTACTCGTAACTTTACTACCGGTACGGCGCTATTCTAACTCAATGCTGTACTTTATTTATTATACTGCAATCATACTAACGAACCTTCAATTCGGACGCCCAATCCGTGACTATTCGTCGTTTAAGCATGATTTCCTGGTCTCAACCTCGGTGGATAGGTACAGGAAAATACACCAGTTCAAACTCATCCCAAGCCTTTCTGAATATTTGAACACGATTATTCAAATTGTTTTGCGAATTTATATTAAGGTATGTATGAGGTCAGACCGCAGACGCCAAAAAAATGGATGTTTGCGAAAATTGCCAAAGACATTTGCTTAACAGATTTTTGTGAAACCGCCTCGTAGGTAGACATCAAAAAACGTAAGCGTGAAACGTGAAAAATGAGTTTTTTATTATAACGAATAAAATCTGTCAAAAAATCAAGGACATCCGGGGTCCACTGCATTAGATTACAGGAAAATTCCTAGGTAGGTAACCATTTTGTGGCGAAAAATTGTTCGCATTGTAAGGATACATTCGTTCATTCCACGACACTGTTAGCTATGTTATGTTGGTACCTATTTAAAATAAAATAGGTAGTTATTTTAAATATCAGTAGTTTTAAACCACACTACACGACCTCGCCAACCAGTTGATGACGTGAATCGAAAACGATTCACAAAATTAGTCGACGTTGCGAAAGAACACTCTTGAAAACGGTACCAAGTACCTACCAACGGCAGCATATCTAATTAATTTACAGTTTGTGCACAAATGAGCGAATCTCACTCATTACATTCTTATAATGGAACAGTTACGTACCTTCACACCGTTACAGGTTATAAAATAAATTGTAGATACTTACTTAATATTTCTTATAATGTGATTAAAATAACTAAGTAATATAACTTGCAAGCATTATTTTATAATCAGTACAACAAAGATATATTTTTGTAAAATATACTAACTTTAAGCACTGCATTATGAATTTAAAATATATGATATTATATATGACATATAATATAGATCTTCGTACTTTGAAAGTAGGTATCAGATTGCAAGCCTCCGTCCCCAAATATAGCACAGGATCATGACTCAATACACTTTATTAGTTTTGACGACGTGGTAGGCCACTGACCCTCTTTGTACTTCTAACGTTATAGCTTCTGGAATCATCCAAAAAGGGTCTACAGGAAAAAATCACACGCCCACAGAAATCATGTTTGTTTTTAGAAGGGTATCATTTTCCTCTGTACATTCCTTATGACTGCAATAAAACCAGACAAAAATACCTAACAATAGATTTAAATAAAAAACGTAGAATCAAGGCTACGACGATCAAAAAATTAAAATGGCGGATGTTGTCTCTACTGTGGCCTAGACTTATATATTTTTTTTATTTTTAGCAGAAAATCGAGCGCAAATTAATATAATACAGTGAAGCTGCCGGTATTAGTGGGACGGTTCAAGGCAAGCCCTGCGGCTCGCAAAGGGCCGCGTCAGCGTCACGCGCTGCCATTGACCCACTTACACATACCTACACTGCGTGTGCGCACCTCGTACAATCGCCAATGAAAGCCCTTCGCGAGTTTGCTTGTCACGTACGCTTCTTTAACATTTATTTTAGTTAACATATCAACATGATATCATAAATCTTTGGAACTTAATTCTTATAAAATAGATTATCCTAAAAGCTACAACTAAAGTAATTATACTTTTAAAGACAGTTCGATAACCCAACTTCGCCTAAATGGATGTTCAGAGAGAATACAATCAATTGTGATAATCAAAACAGCACCACTCAAAGTTAAAGTCATAAAATGTTCATCATTTTCGTGAAAATGCACAGCAAATTCACGAGAATTAACAAAATCTATCATAACGCCCAACCACTTCTGCGCGTGAGTGTATAAGATTTCAGCGGAGTCGTTCGCTACAGTTGTTTGTGCGCGCATCTCAAGGCAACGACGCCGACGGTTGGCCCTCCGCCGCAAATAATTCTGCTATTGTGAAACACACGCCTTATCATCCGGCGGGGCCTTGGTTAGATCACACGAATTACGGTCAAGTTGACGATTTCACGATTAATATTTTGTATTTCATGATAAAAATTCCGTTTCGTTAGATATTTTACAGTATGAATCAATCAAGTTTCACAGTATGTGAATATATTGCGCCTACTCGTAGCACCACCCGTGCAAATCTTCCTGCTACGCAAATTAATCCGCTACGCAAAATCTGCTACGCAACCTTCTACGCGAATTTTTGCTACGCAAATTCTACGCGTGAAGTTGCTGCTACGATGATAATATTTAGTTGATTGATATTGTTCGTTACTTCCAATTAATTATGTAGTTTTAATGGTTTTGTAAAGTTTAATAAAAGCCCTTATTTGCCATGACTTACCTACTCAAAATAGGTATACTTTACTACCTGTGTACCAACGTGTGTATATCACAGAATTCCTCATAAATGGTTTGACCGATTTTGATGAAATTTTTTGCGTGTGTTTGAGTGGGTCTCTGGATAGTTTAGTTTTACAATTCCACCCGGTAGGTGGCGCTGTTCGGGCCGGACAACGTGTGTCGAGTCCACTAGAATTGAATGAAAGTTTGAATCAAACTGCATTCAATTTAGCAAGAACATAATAATTAAATTTTATGGTACATAGTAGGTATAAAAAGTTCCATGTCATTTTCATTTCCCTTGATGTGCTATGTGACTGGTAGGTACGGATTTGGGTCAAAAATACGAGATAACTTGAGGAAAAAAGATATATTATAGCACACTTCGTCATTCATTCCGTAAAATTGTGCTCTACCTACACAATCCTTGGCAATAGCTGTTATTAAAATTCGTGCAGACATTGTCAACATTTTGTTCAATGCTATAATTTGATAAATACAGTGTTTTTGACCTTCAAATATAATTCAGGGTAGTTAGACATGAATACATGTAACATGTGTTATTCATCAGTCGTAAAGGGCATGTTCTAAACATTATCTTTTAAGAGGCATGCCAGTGATAAGTGCGTCGGCTGCGGCGTCAATGCACTCGGCTGCATGCCCGTAGGTCAGTTCCCTGTGACTCAGACACCATTGCACCGTTACGTATAGAGCGCATCGTGATCACCACTTTTATTAACATACACTCTAAATAACATAAGAAATTAAGTAACCAATCATAGGTCGACGCTTCTCAACGCATTTCAGAAAACTTCCTCCTACAAATGCGGCAATGTAACTCTAACCGTGACTCGCGTCGTTGCGCAGGCGACGCGGGAGTAGGGACTCCCAAGCGGCTAGTTGCCGCACGAATGTAACAATCGTTACCCGGTGCTCCAGTGACTTTACAATAATATGAATCTCTTGCTTTCTTTACGACTTTCAATTTCAATTATTGGGTAACACATTTCAATAGGAACGATGAGATGCTACGATAACCAACAATCAAAAGATTGATATATGCTACTAGTTTAAACAATTAACAAAATCGTTGTTTGTTTAGAAACTCAATCTTATCGGGGCTAGACAGAGAAAGGAAGAAAAGGTAGAAATGTATAAAACATTTTGATTTGTGGTCGAAATCAATGCGAGCCCATTTGAATACGATAACTGTTGATTGTGTAATTGTAGCTGCGAACATCTGCTTGTTTGCCTCCTCAGCGGTGGAGGGTTGAGATAGCTAACCCTTCCCGCGGCCACCGGCCATCATCGACCACAGCTTTTTATCGAACCTCAAACAAACTGCTTTAATGAGAAATATCGGTTACGGAAACACTCCACTGCATATACTCGTAGTATTGTCAAATATTTGTTGATGCCCTTTGGTTTTTTTCTGTCATGCAGTAGGTACTACTAGCTGTGAATAATCTTTCTGCTTTGATGTTATCTCGGCCTTGGTTTCAGGGTTCGCTTTATATCTAGTCTAGGGAGATACACGAATGAACGTGTGTATAGATTTATGCCGATTACAATGACATTGTCTTGTGAAATCCCGCTAATCATTCGATTAATTTACGAGTTGTGTATGTTTTCTTTTACTTTTATTTTACCAAATAATGTTTTCCCTTATATTACTTATTAATACGGGAAAAAATCTTAAAGATGACGATGTGTTCACGCTTTTTGTTAGACCGACGTCTACGTTACGTTCTAATCTGCGTTGTTCATAAAGTCCACTTCAGTACTCCACTTATCGCCTACGGGAATTCTGATACCTATTTGCGATAATTCTGCTCTGTTCACTCTTATAAATAGAAGAACTAGCATGCATTTTATATTTTTGTCGGTCCTCATATTGCTACTTTGAATGACCTGTCCAAAGATTTTCCTCGTGATAACTCAGAGTTAACAGACAAGAATACTTATTTTCCAGGCATTCAAAATATAAGTAAACATATCCTTGAGTGTATTAAGCTCATATATTTATCCCTAGAGTTTGGGCAGGTCCTGCTCAGATGACATACTTAATTCTACTGAAGTTAAGCTGTTCATACCTAAGCTGATTTCGATAAGGTGCAAACAAAGGAGTTACCAGCTTCGATCGGCATGCAAACTTACCCTTGCTGTGTGAGGGCAATAAATATCAATAAGTAATTACGGGTCAGGCTAGCTAGGCAGATGTGAAGGCTGAATATCGTCATGATCTGCAATCGTGCGCAGCTTGTGCGCGTCGACCAATGGGGATGCGATACGTCACGCAAACCGAATTAATTCACCACTCTTTGTAAATGTCTAGGGGCTTTTGATAGCACGTTTTATATTTTTTTCATAAAAGAATAATATGTGCATTTTGTAAATTAGTTATCTATGGAGTAATAAAGATAAAAGTGAATGTCCAATTTTGGAATTAAGGCTAAATGTGCTGAAGTATTTCATATTAGTAAGATTAGCTTTAGAGGGTTGTTTTTCACTTGATAATTATTTGAAACTAAATAAATGATTTTATTTTTCAAAAATATAATATAGGAAAATGTCGTCAAAAAGGTTTTGAGTATGAATGTGGATGTCTATACGAGTATAGGGGAAGACCAAAGAAACAATGGATGGACTGTGTGAACTATGGCTAGAAAGAGAGTGACTACCGAGATGATGACTAATAGAGAAGTATGGAAGAAAAAGACATGTTGCGCCGACCCCAAATAAATTGGGATAAGGCAGGAGAATGATGATATAGCTAAATGATAATTTGATACAACACATTGCGTTTACTTCAGATACTGCGTAGCAGTCGGTTACATAGCTGTGCAAATCGAATAGAGAAGATACGTTCAAAGCAAAGACCTTTTGCTGCTGCGGCAATTTTTTTACAGCTGCGTAAATAAAAGTACATACGCAATAACAAAATGCGAGTTACATAAGCAACAAAAAACGCCAAAAGCACATATTTCCAATGCAAATGATCACTTTTAAAACGGAACAGGCTGGCCACTCGTCGCGCCGGAAACATTTCGTGTATAGGGTTGTGCGATTTATTGCGGACCAACAGCCGGGTCCTTTCTACCTTTAATTGGCTACAAAACACATCCCATTTACAAAAACAGACACAGATAACGGGACAAAGGAGTCTTTTTTGTTTTATCACTCCGATTGTTTTTTGTTTTAGCTGCAATCTGGATGCTGTGAATCCGGGATTGGCAAAAAATTTAATTGGTGTTCTGGCTTCTTGCATAAGACCTTGTTTCGCTATTTTCAGTTAAAATATTGAAATTTTGTACATCATACTTATAGCCATATAGGTTTCTTAATTTTATCTTTGAGCTCCAGCAACATAATACGAGTGAGACACATTCCAATAAGAAAATTTAAAACTTTTATTATAGAACTTAATTTATTTAACAGACATTTAAAATAACTTTTTATACACAGAACTGCACATACTTAGTCCGAATCAAAAGCAAAAAATATGGAGAGGATTGCATTATATCCACAATAAATCTAATGACACGACAGCCTCTATAAATCGGAACAGGTAGAATTTGGAACTAATGACAGCAACGTGTTGAAAGGGACTATCAATCATAGGGTTTTACAACTGAAACTTAACCTTATGTTGAAGAGATTCGGTTCGTTTTGTATTGTTTGTTTGTTTTAGTAGTTTTTATGCAGTTTTTGAGGGGCTGCAGCGGAGCGGGGGCGGTGCGAACCGAGAGGTCGCTCGCTGAAAGGGTTGTGTGGGAACGGAGGGCACCTGCGTCTGCACATGGTGCTCCAACACTGAGTTTTTTATACATTTGCGCACACATATCTGTCTAATGCAGTTTTTTACTTATTAAATACGTATGTAGAAACGAAATAACTGACGACGCATTTCAAAACATAAAACAAACAATGATGTTATCAAGTATGGACAAAATGCAACGTAAAACATACATAACAGTTTAATGAAGCCTTATTGACGAGAAAGGGGCGGTTGCGAACTGTCGATTGCAACTGTTAGACATGGCATTATCGTGTTGGCGTTTCTCATTACCTATGCTTTGTTTCGCGTTGTATTTTCAGGACCAGTCTTATAAGACCGCTTCACTCATAGCCTTTACCAGAAACACGGGGTTTTCAGCCTGAAACAGAACATTAGGCTGCATTATTGAGTTACATCGGTCGTTACCTTAGCGAACTGCCCCTATTTCTCGCCAGTATTTATTCATTTTGCAACACATCGCCTGTCGGCCTTTTCACCCTCCTTGTCGGCTCACGCGTTCTCGTCAATGAATTGTTAATGAAGCACCTTCGTTAAAGGCCGCCAAATTCACGAAACCCCACGTTGTTGAGGCGTGAACCAAAATACAGACACGCACACCGTTTCATGTACGGCAATTTATTTATTATTCGCTTTAGAGTGAAAGTCGATGATAATCGAGCGTCTAAAGGTAGCGAAATAAAAGTTTTTTGAATATCTGCAATTGCGTCATTGTTGTTTTAGCGAAAGTTGATTATGAATTTGAATATTGGTTAGATACGATTACGTCGTGTCGTAGGTTTGAACTTTGAAGCTTAGACACGCTTATCACAGAAATTTCCAATTTCAGTTTCCATTGCACACGTCTTGGATATAAAGGAAAGTTAAGACTATTAACGAAATCATCTCAAGGGATCTAAGGCTTATAAGTCGTGTTTTGTAGTGGTGTTAATCGGATAGTTTTAGTGTATTTTTTGCATAAGCGGATAACCCTTTAGCATCTACCTGCGGAGCGCCAACAATGCGCGCTTTGTGCGCAACTCCTGCGCAAGTGGGGTGAGTATAATGTAAACTTGTGTCGGACAAATCGGTTTGTTGTTACTTGTTATGTAAATATGGTAAATGTTGATCTGTTATCTATGCAACCTGTGCCCATGTTTATTCTAATTGTATTACATAAATACGAAAATACAATAATAGTGTTTTTAGAGAAAGATTTAATTACACGCAAAATGTTTTGTTTTGAAATAAGGATAGATAAAATTAATCATGCAGTATTTTATTCTGATTTTTCTGAAAATGTAGCAAAACTAAAGTTTATAAGCTTTCAGGAAGTTTAAAAGGAGGTCCAGAAATTCTTAGAATATACAGTACCTAAGTAATTTCTAAGCATTTCTGTAATATCCAAAAAACATGGTGACAATACTAAATCAAACGCATTCTCCTGATATATTCAATGTGAATAATGAGCAAAAAATAGATAAAGAAAACACAGATTTTTTACACAATTTAATATAGGTCAGGTGCATGTTCAACCCTTTCATAGCGTGGGAGTTTCGCTTTTTTGCCGATAGTACTTTGTGCAACACTTTTTTGCGCATGACAGAAGTGTTTGCGATAATTTGTTCCCACAATTTTGTAGGATTGGGGAAGTGATGACAGCCATAGATCGTTCAATAGATTAATACCGTTATGGTTTGTGCACGAATGAATGGTATTGCGATAACGTACAATGTATTTGCAAGGTGCATAAGTTTTATTGCAGCACACTATTCTATGGCTGCACATAACGGGTTGAAGATTAGTATGTTTGTTTTTTGCGCAAAATGGGATTTTGTGTAACACAATGTTAGGTAATACCTACCTACCTACTACATAAAATGGTAATCTGTTTTATAATTAATATCTTATGGAATACGTTGGAAACTTTTGAATGGCAAAGATTCGCTACTATTCAAGATTTGTTTTTGCTAATCATTTACATAATTAGGAACCTACTTGGTTCCTAATTATGTAAATGATTAGCAATTTTTGGACAGGGCTAGGAAAGAGGATTCCTACTTTAATTTTCAAATAAGATTCAAATAGCTTTATAAACATTGTAAAACTGTTTATAAGTTTGTTAGACTTTCATAATCCTTTACCTAGCATCATACTTGAACTATTAATCATTATTTTAAAATTAAATAAAACCAGTTAAATTTCTTAATCCACCTTGTGGCGTCAAAGTACCCGGCATGTGGCGACTCATGTCTACCCTTTAATGATCGATAATGATACAATAATTATGAGGGCAACGGAGATCATTTGCAACGTCCGCCCCAGGCGAGTAAAGGGTAGTCACAACATATTTGCTGAAAGAGTAATGAGAGTTCGCGGCAGGGAGCAGGAAACATGGCATTCGCAGTCAAACTACTTCCTGTGATGCCACATGCTAACTATTATTTTGTAATCGAATTGTCGCACTTAAATTATAAAAGAAAGAAATAAAACCCTGAATGCAATACTTTCTTTGTCTAACTTCGGAAGCAGCGTCCAGTTTAGAAGACAATTTGAATTTATTGTGTCAACATTAATTGACCTCATAGATCGATGAATCTGCTCGTAAGCACCATCATTTACGATTGTTATCAATTACACTTGAAGAAAATCTACAATGGCTGAAATGTGGTTTAACAGCAGATGCCTAACCTACTGAACAGATCAAGCGGCTAGCAAGAAGCATCTAATTCTAACGATCCGTTATCATCTAGCGAGACAGTAAACAGCCATCAGTTTGTATATATTTTAAGTTGTCAATCTGCCTAGCCTTTTCCCAATTATGTTGAGGTCGGCTTCCAGTCTAACCGGATGCAGCTGAATACCAGAATTTTACGTGGAGCGACTGCCTATCTGACCTCCACAACCCAATTACTGGGTAATACGATACCCCTTGGTAAGACTGGTTGTCAGACTTTCGGGCTACTGACGACCGATAACGTCTGTCAAGTCAAGATCCACGAATGACAGCCGGGACCAACGGCTTAATGTGCTTTCCGAGGCTCGGAGGAGTCTCGGTATATAAAGATGGTCACCGATCCACGGACCAACCTCGGCAAGCGTAGCTTAACCCGCTGTATCGACCCGTAAGGCTGTTATTACTTAGCCACGAGCTCCTCTTATATATATTTTTTAAGTTGTAATCTGTGAAAAATGTAGTGGGTAGTATATTTGTTAAGTTAAATGTTTTATTTTATTTATTTATAGCGGTACAACACCAATTACATTAATTAACGTAGAAACATACTTTACTTAAAAACTAACATGGTACAGCAGACTCCCTTGCATACTTTCTCTCACAGAACACCAGACATATACGCATAATTTTACTCCATTCATCCGCAAAAATATCACATTCAGGGTTGGCAGTCAGAAGGGCGTTGAGCATCTTCAAAGTACGACACACGGGGGATTCAGCTCTGGCGACAGTTTTGGCCGAAGGTTGCGCAAACAGATTGTGCCGGCGGCTCGGACGGTGCCCGATGTATTTGTCGGGCACAAATAGTCGACAGAAAAGGCCATGGAGCTCTGGGCAGTCTATACGTCCCCGTAAGGTTTTACAGGCTACCGCGAGCTGATCAAGGCCTCTTCTCACCTCCAACGAGTTAAAACCCAACATCCCTAAAAGATAGTTTGAAGGGTACATATAGGGAAAGAAATGATATAACCTTTGGAATAGGCATCTTAGAAAGGTTTTCTGCACCTTTTCAAGCATCAGAGTTTGTTTCGCGGTATAGGGTATATATGTTATGTTATTTCTGTTTATTTTTAACATACTACTGTTTGTTTTCTCATAGGAAATAAAATAAAATAAATTACTAATAGAAAGAAAGTTCGACACTATTATTCATGCCTTAATGCAAGTAGGTAGTGTTACGTAGGTAAGTAAGTATGTAAGTTGGATGTATGTAGGGGGCCTAAGTTACGCGACTTTCGAGACCCTCGATTTGTAATAGTATACCTACTTTGTAAAACGGGTTCGTCCGTATTAAATCAAGGGCTTCCAAATAATACATATTTTAACCAGTGTTTATCAGAAATCTTATTTCGGGGATGTCTAATGAGCCAACTCGAGCAGCAGGGACGTCTGGCAAGCGAAATGAGGAACCAATGTCATAGCTAATGTTTGTGTACATGTAACGAATTAGAATAGTGTTATTATATCAGTGTTGTGCGAAGAAAATTGGCACTGGACTGGGACTTCAAACGTTTAAAACAAAGTTGCAATTTCTATCGAATGATTAATATTTACTGTACCTATTTGATTTAGTTGAGCTCTATTCTTATGGTGGTTCTTTTAATTATGAATGCCTGACGCAAAGGCCCCACTAGTGTATTTATATATATATACATCTATACATATTATAAATTAAAGTCACTTTTCGTGTCTGTCTGTGTGACCGTGATATTCTTCTAAACTACGCAACGGATTTTGATGCGGTTTCCACCATCATGTAGAGAATGTATTCCGGAAAGTTTATGTGCATAATACATACTAAATATCAAATTTACATAAAATGAAGAAATCACGATGTTTTGTCAAGTCGTAAAAACCGTGCAAAGCAGATTTGGCTCGATTTGATTTCACCATGGCTCGCTGCAGATTCCCTATAATTTGGTAACTCTAAAACTAAATCTTAAGGGGACTACAGGACCTAAACGCAACTAAACGCAAGTTTTATAATCCCTAAAAGTCTACTTAATTTAAAGTTATAATCTACTGCAGAACAAAATCAGAAAAATATATTATATTCTTCAGGATATATGCTAGTTAAATAGTGTGTTGAAAACATAATACTACTAATTTGATACGATAGAAAAAAATCTCGAAAATTCCTCTAAAAAAATATTTTAACGAATAAAAACCATACTAATATACATGCAATCATTCTGATTTTTTGTCAGATTATTCTACAAGCAACATTTTAACGTAATGGTGTTTTATTTTTGTAGTCCAATCACTAGATTTTTTGTAAATAGATAATTACTTCATATTTTGCAATAAATTACCAGGGTTGTGTCATCGCACTTCTCTTTCTTTTATATGCAGTCTGACAGTGACCGCGATTTAGGTCCCGTAGTACCCTTAAAATGAGACGAATACAGTGTAGTTTTAGTTTCAGAAATGTATGATTTACTTAAATATATTTCTACGTATATGTTTAAAATAGTTTGGCAACTTTTTACCCGTGTCAGAGTTCAGTTGCGGCGTGAGAACACAGCCGCGTCTGCGCCCGCGCAACTGAAACTCGGGGGAGTTTTTATTCAGGAGGGTTCAACGACTCCGCGCAAATGTTCTCGTTTGCCCTCACCAACGGCTTCTCGAACGAAATGTTGTTTGAATTAGAAAATATTACTTGCACATGGTGTTCATTGCGATTCTTGAAAAGTTAATGTGTTATGCTTGCGATAGAGATAGAGCATGCAAAAGTAATTTCGTATTTTATGTTACTTAAGTTATTACCTCTAAAGGATTCTTAAAGGATTCGGACTATATTTTTATGCAAATTCACCGATTTTAAAGAATCTATTTTTTTATTTCCTACATGCATGTGATAGATATTTTGTAACTTTCTGAGTCTATAGGCAGGTATTATTTCTGAAAAAAATAAGTAGGTAGGTAGGACTGGCTACAGTTGACTTTGTAAATAAATATACGAATTTTGGCTAAGCTGATAAACTTCGATATCCATTTCAAAATAAACTTATCACGTTACGAACCCCGCGAGAGCAGATTTTGGTTTTTGTCCGAAGTTTTTGCACAAAATTCTTTTTAACAAAAAACTATACTTACTTATGGCACTTTTCGTCGCGACTGAATTGTTTACTTTTATGATAAAAGCAAACTTGGCAAGTTTTTAGAGGCAAAGGGCCGTGACTATGAATATTGTGTTGCCAATTAATATGTTGTTTGATGTTTCAAAAGATTGTCAAATAAATTGGAAATACGTTTACAAGAGTAAACTGGAGGTCAAAGTTTATTTATTTATTTATTGAATGCCTTAAAACTATCATTACAGGTCTTAACCTAATGCGATAGCCAAGTCACACACCCAAAATTAAAATTAAAGTACAAAATACATCCAAAAAAATTTTGGCTTCGTTTTCCCAACTTTTCATAGATCCTCAGTTCCTTTTAAAAACCACTAAGTGCGGTTCACATAGGACTGAGAATACTAGCTCCTTGGGTAGAAAAATAAATGTGTATTTTACAAAAAAAAAACAAAAATATAGCCGAATATCATTCTTTATTGTATGTATAATCAGAGACAGAAGATTTATGTTCCGGATCGAGCCGGCGATGTCTTGCCGAGTACAGTTATAACTTCACGACCCATCCCACGCTTTTGCACAATTTCCTAACAAAAAACCTTATTCTATAAAGTTCGCCTACCTGCTCGTGTGGCTTGCAGAATTTTGATACCTTTTGTTCGAAAGTTTTTGCTTTAATTTGTGACAATTATACCGGTATATGACTTTTTACCTGCCATTTTTTGTTCCCGATTTCGGAATCCAACGAATCTGACATTTTGCAAGACCGTTTCTTTTGGTGAAGATATCGCTGGATTTGGGTTTACTGTTAGCTGCCAAGAAAAAAATGTTGACGGAGGCTAAGGTTTCGTAGAGTTTGAGGGTTTTTTAAACTTTGTTTTTGGTGAAAGGTTTCTCATGTTACCGCGAAGTTGGTAATATTTGAAACACAAAATCGAGATACCCAAGGCCAAAACCGTTGCGTAATTTACTTATTTCAACTCTTCCACAAAATCATATAAGAAAATAGTAAGAAGCTTGTATGAACTTGAGGATCGAGTCCACCTTTGTCAAGCTTAATCGATTATGGATGATCTATTAAAAGAATAGGCACCGAGACAGTGCAGGTAGGCTGATGATATTGCGTTTTTAGTAAAATTGGTTAACGTATCTAAAAAACAGGCTCTCACTGCATGTGCCATTTAAAAAGGAACGAACAAAAAATGATTTGGTAGGCAAAGAATGGCTGCCAAGATCGCGGGAAGGGTTGAACGTATGCGAGAGAGAGCAAAAAAATTTATAAAATGCTGGTTTGTTAGGTATAGTGATGTTATTTAGTATTGGTACCTTAGGATGACTGACTTTAATTTGAAAATTTCTCATAGTTGCCAGGCAAGTTATGGGTTGATCATATCATATGTGCTAATTGAAATCATAGAATGAAGTCCCCAGAAAATAGAAAATGTGCGCTACAGTGAACAGCACTCCACCATAGTAATTTCTATTATTATGTATGCTAACTTTCTATGAATTCTATCTTATTTCAAAACCCTAGTGATTCAACTGTCAATTCAAAACAACCCCACTATATGGCATTGAGGGTACAAATTGCAGGCAATAATCAAACTTTTTTTTCACGTGTGGAAACAAAGCGCAATAAAGGGGTATTTTTTACCCCGCTTTCACAACATGTGCAATGTACTATCTGACCTACTTACCTACACTTCCTCTGCATTAAAGGGTTAAATGGAATATCCGCGATCGGCAAAAAATCAACAGGGATTTGTTTTCAAGGATGTGAAATCGTTATAGGAAGCTGTGATTAAACTGTACCTTCTTTAAAAAAAACCGGTCAAGAGCGAGTCGGACTCGCGCACCGAGGGTTCCGTTCCGATTTCTGAAAAAGTGTGCTATTTAGAGACATCGTTTTATTTTTCCTGTAATCTTTTCATAAACTTCTATCACATAGAATAATTTCAGATTTTTCTCTTTGCAAACTTCGGAGATAAGGGGCCGTATTTTTTTTTACATTTTTCATCAGAAGTCGAAAACTATGCGGCCTAAAAAAAAGAAAAAAAAAATGCTTGAGAATGTGCAAACAGCGTTCTTTCATATGATACCCCCACATGCCATAGTAGCCCCACTTTGATTTTTTCAGTCCCTGTTGCAAAAAAAGTATAAATATTTTAATTTCTTTCTTATTTACAAAATAGTTGGGTCAAATTATTCTAAATTTCAAGTTGATAGCGTTCTGATGATGATAGCCGACAGGCTGGACTGTCCGTACATTAGGCGCTGCAGTGACTTGCACGTCACTTCTAGTCGTCGGCTATCAACATGAATTTATGTCTTGTGTAGTTATTGTTTTGTATTGGAATGTTTAATGTATTGTGTGTGTTTTATGTATTTATATAGCGAATTATGTGTGTATTAATGAGTCCTTGTTACTTGAATAAATGAATAATAATAATAATAATTAGTAGTTCTTGAGATATCCAGCTGTGACAGATAGACAGACAGACAGACAGACTGAGTGACACCATAAGGGTTCCTTTTTTACCATTTTGGTACGGAACCCTAAAAAGCTAACCTATCATAATGAAGTCTCGGGATATTTAATTACATGGTATTAAAAGACAAGAATATTAAAAATGGTTGTATTTTCTAGGCCCTAGGGGATTTTTTTGTGTTTTGTGAAACTTATTCCTTTGTTCCACAATAAAATTATCCTACTAAATTGTCTAATCCTGTACTTTGTGCTGTTCAGAGGAGAATTGCTGAAACGCTGAAAAATAATAGGTATAATTAGGTACACAATAAGTGGGTGAGTAAGTAAAAATACTTACTCCTAGACTCTACACAAAACAAAATGTCACTCTATAAGATTCAGTCGCTCATTCCAACAAAAATACATCTCCAAGTCTCAAATCGACACTCGTGCAAAGTATCACAGAGCTTTTAAGATACTTCAGACTATTTTTAAAACTAAACTGAGGGAAGGGGTAACTTGCAACGTCCTCTGAAAAATAATAGCGGTGTAGTTGACTAACTGACAGCTAATTGAAATACGCCCATGTGCAATGAGTTTTTGCCTTGCGACACAGAGGGCTAATCCTGCGACATCCCCTGATGTTTTTTGCCATAAATTATAAAGGGGTTGCGGTATGGCATGTAGGTATGCCATAATTGTTTCAATATTTCTATACTAGAAAGGTTTAAGTAGTAAAATAAAGGTAAACAATCTCGATGTGACTTTTTAAACAAATACATTTTAAACAAATAAACTACTGCTTAAACTAATGGTTCAATTGATTTAGTAATCATTATTGTTGTATTTACATTGGTTTTTTGTTGCATTTTATTTTTAAACTGAGGTTTTAAAATAAAAAAGATAAAAGGCACATGACTGTTTACCTTTATTTCACTCCTAAACCTTTCTAGTATAGTTGATGCCATTTTTTGTTTTTACCGTAAGCTTAAGCAGCTTTTGAACAGAGGTAACGTACATACATGCTTCTCTCTTAAAACAATATAACTTTATAAAATATGTCCTAGCTATTGACACAATTAAAGCTCATAAGCGAAATCAAAGGAATTGTCTAGCTATCAAAGAAACCTTGTCGTTTGCCTTAGTAAATTGTATTATAATTCTATTTATTTTGACAAGTGTTTATTTGAATATAATTTAAGACGATTAATTAATGAATGTTACTGTCATTAGTATGCAAGATTTTGTTTGATGTAGGTATAAAAGCGCTTAATATTTTTAAGCCCTCGTAATTAACTGCAACAACAAGCAATGTGTTATCCCGCTCACGTCTCCAGGGATCAGTGCTCGGTTGAACACGTGTTTTTAAACGTTTAAATTGAGATATTTTACACAGAGAAGGGTTGCACATTGCTTTGCTAAACATAGTCCAATCCCTGCCGCGTTTTAGAATCTCATTAGAAGTAATCCTCCCAATTCTTAATAGAATTCACCCCTCGCCTTTTGTTTTTGTGTTTCCGGTCGGGAATTGAGAGATGTTTGACGTTTTGACGCAAACTATTGTTCGAAACAGCCGCGTAGAAAACTTGCGTTCGCGTCGCGGTACCAAGGCCGCATAATACGGAAGAGGTCTCATTCATAGTTGCGTCACTGACAACGTAGGTATTTAATTCGGTTAATACATAAAAGTTATGTATTCATTGAACCTTTAATCAACCAATGGGGTATTGTTAAACGGTACATAAACACTTTTTTACAATGTGCAAGATAGTGTGTGGTATATAAAAGGAAGTTTGTACATGTGCTAATATATTCGCGATATCGGTACAAGTCGATACGGAGCTCGGTCGCGGCGGGAAGTCCTCCCATTGGCTGGCCGCGCGGGAGGGCGATCCTCCTTCCTCTCGTTTGATGTGATTCGCGAACCACTACATACACGACCATGGCAAATCGCCTGCGTCCTGCGCAAATACCTACACACCCACACACAAACAAGTATCTCTGAATAAAATTGTTTTTGCGTTATCTACGTTTGTGTGTTATGTACAATTGCGTATGTAGTAGTGGTATCAGGCGAACATAACATACTATGTTTTAAGGAGATGTTTGTTATTATATTCGCGTCTGTGTCTATTTACCGTTACAAAGAGCGCGGTTTATCTTTAATCACAGTTTACAGGTTTTCAAACTAAAATACTTATGTTAATATCGCAGCATCTGTCCGGTTTGGGACTGCGATTCTATTATGTTATTAGTTTATTATACGAACATTTTATGATCAATCGATTCACACGCGTTTTATATGGAGATTGAGAACCAGTCTTTGCACAATTGCTCAACGGCTTGGCGTAGAACGCTTAGTTCAGAGGTCATCACGGACCGAGTGTGTATGTGCAGTGGTCAGTTGCAGAGTTGCACTACCTATGTCAATGCAGTTTGTCTATTGTTGTTGTGAAAATTTAATAAAATGTACCGCAGTTGCTAGGTTTATAGAATGACTTGAATTTAATTAAAACGATAACCGAATCTATAAATTAATATAGTTGCTTATTTTGTTGTGATTCCCAGTCGATTTATAAGACAAAAAAAATTACGTAGGTACCCTACCTATTTAATTTTCTATTTAAATGACGAAATAATAAATTCGTCGTCATTACCGTTTAAAAATGCAATATAATTAATCATAATCACACACAATAACGGTCGTGGTAGCTTATATCTGTGAGAAAAAAACCTTGAGCGGTCACCGGTCAGTGCGAAACTGCCCACTGGGCTAATGATCGCCTAAACAAAACTGTGCACAATGCACAAGGGCCGAACACAAAGCACAAACACCGATGAACAAAGAGCATAAATGTTCACAATAGATGGGGTTTAATAAGCTTAGATTAAATAAAAGAACCGTAAATCGGACTGACCGCTGTCCACTGCACAAAAAATATTGTGCAAAACTGTGAAATTTGATGTGACATTTATTATTAAATGATTGAAAAAGGCATTGTGATATGCTAACGAAACGTTGTTTTTTGGTTAAACATAATGTAGGAATAGATATAAAAATGCATTTTGATCACCCTAACCTACGTTGGCAATTAATAGGTAAGTACCTACCTATCTACTTATTTTGGCTAAATCTATTATTTTTTATAACCGATATTAATAATAATAGTATGATTCCCGATTTAGCCCTCGTAGAGCAATAAAATTTTGTGCAAAATATCGTAGATAAATCATTTGCACAGTATTGGTGTATTTCGACTAGGTATTTCCAAAAACCAATTGGACGAAATATACCTATTTTAAAAAGTTGACAGAAACTCCACGAATTTTACATAGTTTTTAATAAATAGTTACCTCTAATCAATTCTGTTATCGTACAATAATGACAATTTGAAAAATCATTGCGAACAAAAAATATTTACTTTAATATTCTTATCTATCAGTATGTAGATGTCCTTAGTGCTAAAGTCTATTTCCTTCACGAATAGTTTTAAAACAACATAATTATGCTAAAATACCTACGTGATAAATGTAATGTTTTGACGGCGACGAAATTTTCGCTTGTGATTCATCAAAAGCGTATAAAAAATCGCTTATCAGTGCTGAAAAAAAAAATTAGACGAAGAAAAACATAGCAAGTAAGTATGACCTATGCCCAAATCTCGTTGCGCATAAATAATTTCCTTTTTATTTTATAACAATACTTAAGTCCCACGTCAGAGTAGTGTGAACTTGCTAATCTAAAAGATTGGCGGAGCGTCTTAGGGACACACCGGTCAAGCGTGGGTCAGAGGTGACGAACGGACAGACAAACCCGGTTCTACAATAATCAACGAGCCATTCCGTTCCCTCCCTTATTTTTCAATTATTATTTACCTTCACAAAGAAATTCACCTAAGAATTTTGTGGGATATTTTTGAAAAGTAGGTAATTTTCTATGAATTCGCACGTCAAAATTCTTAGCAATGAGGTAACCGGAGTCGTCTTTTGTTACTGTGTTACGAATTCCGTGATCGCTAAAAATATTTTATCTCGACCACCATTGTTTGGTTAAAAAGCGTACCTTGTGCTGATAACACAATTGCAAAAACTATTTGTTTAGTGATAATGTGTTGCAAAACTTCGAAAAATGTTATTGTGTTATAATAATGGGGTCTGGGAACAGGTGGTGTGAATATTGCATAGTGAAGGGTTTGCGAGCCCACTCGGACATTCGCGATCCGTTGATCACCTCTGACCGCTGACCGCTGACCCTATGGGACTGAGAACTTGAACTTAATCCGTGCACTGACATTGAACTTCGCACAGATGACTAAATAGCTCCACATAATAATGTAACATAAACAATACGAGACTTGCTTAGTCGGCGAATCTGTTATGCAAGTCAGCAATATTATTGTGTTGACAAAATTGGATTCAAATTCAGCAATATTTTTGCTTTTTATTGTTGTGATAAATCAATGCATTCAATTGAGTTACTTACTTGTTTTCAGTATAAAAATGGAAATATGGAAATGAAAATGGAAATGGTAACTTTGGTTTTTCTTTTCTTTAACCAAAATTCAGTTTTGATTTAAATCGTATTTGACGGTACAGCTGGTTGATATGTGCTCAACAACAAATTACACTTCTAAACAAGCTTTTCATTTATAAATCACAGCTCAGCTGAAATCTCCTCAGAAATAAAAAAAATAAATAAAAAAAAACTCCTAACAAGATGTATTTGGTCACGGTCAAACAGTTTTATTCGCAACCCCTTGGACGGCCGTTGGTCACCCCTGACCGCTGACCGCTGACCTCATGGGATCCACTGCTTTGCTTTACACAGTGAGTACCTTACTCACTAACACTGACATTGAACTTAAAACCATTTATGTTTTCATTAACAAATGTAGGCTGCTCATTTTTAAGCTAAAAATTAGCAAAATGGATCTATTTTTCAACTGAAACGCGTAATTAAATTCCCTACTTACTGGCAAAAAATCTTTGATTCAAATAACTTTTGAACGGTTTACATTATTAATTGTTATACCTACTTAAATACCTGTTCTCAGTATTTATTCAAATTCACGTAATAATTTGTTCACATAAAAGTGCAGCGATCAATCGAAAACCTATAGAAATGATTTCTTTGTTATTAAAATTACAAAAAACGGTCAGTAAATCCGTCTCTTGGCCATCTGTGTACAATGCAATTGCGAAAGGGTGCAGGGTCCGGCCGTACGTTGGTCACCTCTGACCCGCCAACGACTTGACCATCCCTCTGCTATAAGGAGACGCTATTATTTACACCTATAAGTTTTAGAAATGCATAAAAAGGTGCACATTTTGAAAAGGACGGTTTTTTCCGGTTTCAGGAATGGTTCTTTGAAAATCGTGTTTTAAACCACGACTGCGGAAATTGTGACTAAAAGAAACGCATTGTAGTAAGATTGAAGGTATACCTATTATGTATCTGATTTTGGGCCAAGTAAGTTAAGATAACTTTTTTAAAGCTGGATACATCAATTAAAGAATTGGCAATCAAACTGTTACTTTGCTATTACTTAATTGTATCATTAGGGGTTGGCATAATACTCTTATTCCGTCTACTAAATTAATTGGCAAATTAATTAATATATTTAGGTATAAACAAGGCAGTATTTATGAAAGTGTGCGCGAAACACGCAGCATAAAGGTAGGCCACTTATTCAAATCACAAGTTATTTGAATAAATGGAATTGTAACAACGTTTTAATTAATGAAATTCGCAATTTATAAGCGTTTACAGAGGAGGTGAATATGTTAATAGAGTTTCGCAAGCCACAACAATGAGGTTCATTGATCGACGTGACACTTTGGGTCTGGCTATACTAAATGTCATTGGCCACTCTGATGTGCATTTGTTTATTTTATAAATACTTACTTTTTTTAAAGGTTATTCGTTTATTTTTAGAACGATGACTTTGCAAAATATCAATAAAAGTAAGTCGGTTCCATAATTTTGTAAGTAGTTTCTCTCACAATCTGCGTGTAGCGGCATCGACACAACAAATAGTAGCCTGTACCTAAGTATAAATTAACTATTACTTAATTTGCACGTTTCGACCATTTATTTCGTCGCATAAAATATGAATCATTTTTCCTCTTTCACTTAAGAAAACCCACTTTCTTAAAGAATTGATTGTTTTGGCGATAATGAACATAAAATCGTAAAAAATCATTAGCATACAGTATAATGCCCTGTATAAACGAATACCACTAAAGGTTTAATTCTGGGTGTTTTTCATTGTAACTACTATTTAAATTTACTTTTTTTAAATACTTAGAATTTAGCGCACTCGCAGAAAATTTTTTTTCAGGGTTCCGTAGCTCAAAAGGAAAAAACGGAACCCATAAGTATAGGATCACTTCGTTGTCCGTCCGTCTGTCTGTCTGCCAATACCCCTTTTCTCAGGATCGCGTGGAGGTATCAAGTTGTAATTAATATCTAATACGTAGGTCTTACGGACCCTTGAAGTTCTAAAAAAATAAAGCTTCTAAGTCATCGCAATAAAAAAATATGGCCTTTTATGCAACATATTTTCATACTCGCAAATAAATCATAACCTATTTGTTACTTCCCATTGACCTAGAATCATGAAATTTAGCAAGAAGCAAGGTCTCACAGCACAAATAAAGAAAAAGTCCGAAAATTATTTTGTAGTTTTAATTTTTTTTTTGCGATTACAGACTTACATTTGCAGTTGGAGAATTGACCAACTGAGAAATTGAGAATTGACGTGAATTGACGTATGGGAGAACATTTTTTCAACTACAAAGTAAAGTTTGGGATATATTCACCCCAACTAACCGGAACCCTTCATAGTGCGTGGGCCGACACGCACTTGGCCGGTTTTGTATTGAATAAGATCGAGAGGTAAAAAAAACTTAAAACGACGAGAGGCTAATCCTTTTGTTTAGGAAAATGGTTTTTGTATGTGTGTTTTCTGAAATGTGCAAGTTTAATTCAAATATTTTTTAATTAAGTACTTACTTGAAGGAAAACTACCAGATGTAAAAATAAACGGAATATACGCGCACATAATTAAAAATTACTCATGTTCCATACACTGTATTTTAATAGCAATTAAAGACATTTCAATAATATCGGTGGTTAGTTAATTACCTATAGATATTCCTCATGTCATGTCAACCCTTCTAACATGTTATTCGTATCTACGTAGGTAATAAACTAACTGTGCAAACGAATATGGAAATTGTGATTTTCTATGTTCTTTCGAATTGCCTAGGTAAACCTAGAAAACATTTTCTGCGTACAGTCATTGCCTTAGTAATTTTGTGTCTTAGAAAAAATGTAAGTAGGTACTACGGTTCTTTAGGTCAAATATAGTGACACTACTTATAGTCTGCTTTTTAATCTCGTAGACTAAATTGACAAGTGAAAATGTTAAAAAACTTTTTTACAAAAACAAAAACCGACTTCCAAAAAAAAACACTACAAAGTGAAAAATAACTTTAATTTCGGAAGTCGGTGTCTTTGGATCTGTATTTTAGTTTTTTGCCACCGACTTCCGAAATTAAAGTTATTTTTCACTTTGTAGTGTTTTTTTTTGGAAGTCGGTTTTTGTTTTTGTAAAAAAGTTTTTATTTTTCACTTTTTAGTGGTTCAGTTTGTAATTTATCTAAGTTACAATAACCCAATGTCAACTGCTTATCACGTTTTACAAAATGTTGCTTTTCCCGATGCAGGGACGTTAATTGTTGAGGAGTTCTCCTAGTAAGAACCAGGAGAAATGGAGCTCATGGTGAAGTCACCATTACCATTATTTTGACGAGCATAAACCATATTAAAGTAATCGAATCGCAACCTAACCTGTTATATACTTAGATATAATTGAGTATTTCCGATGGCCCTCTGTGGTCTTCATCATCAGTTCCAGTTCACCGAATGGTACTTTCCGAGAGCAAATGCACGAGTTACTATAAAAAATACCGAAATCGATATAGGTGTGCCCATAAAATTTGAGGGTTTCCCTCGATTTCCATAGGATCCCATCATCAGATCCTGACTTGATGATCATGGGACCACTTGGGACGTATACCCTTTCGAACAAAAAAAGAAAAATCCAAATCGGTCTAGCCATTTTCGAGTAATCGGGGAACATACATAAAAAAAAAAAAAAAAAAAAAAGGTTCCGACGAATTGAGAACCTCCTCCTTTTGGAAGTCGGTTAAAAATGACCTATAAGGTAATGTAAGCCAGTTTGACATTTGCACTTGTCAATTTTATTAGTCTCCGAGATAATACATGCACTAAATATTTACGTGGAAAGAATGAAGGTGTAGTGTAGGTCTAACAACGTTTAAAGCTGTAATCTATTTGTAAATACGATGGAAAATACCTTTGATTTTCCACCTGGTGGATGACCTAAAAAGCGATGCAGAGGTATTATTTATTTGTTTGCAGTTATTATGTCAATATCACATCGTATAATGTACTTATTTGAAATTGAGACGCAAATATACTTAGGCTGTAAAATCAGGTAGACTTTTAGAATTAAGGGAATTAAGGGCCATGCATATTTCCACATAATTCGTAAATTTGAATATACCCACTTCACAATTTCAACAAATAAAAACCTTTACCTAACCCAATAAAAAATAAATAACGCAACAGCATTAACTATTTATAAGATTTTCAATGCTTCATCTATAAATAAATTAATTTTATGTAATGTAACACGTGATCAATTAATCGTCGCATGAAGAAGACCGTCTGTCGCAGGTCTTAATGTGCAGCCGGAACTGTGTCGTCTTTTTATTTTATATCAACTTACGCACATACGTTTGAGTACAGAGTTAGGATCGATAGAGTTCCTTTTTCATACTGAAATAATATTCTTAAAACATGTACCAGTGATCTTCAAGAGTATTTTGCGCTTTGTTTCCCACAAGGAAACCTGTTATTACAGGTTAACCTGTTGTAAATGTTGTTGCTGTTATTATTGTGACCTGTTATTTCTTTGTTAATCTGAGCGGTAGAAATACAAAGTCCATTGTATTTTCAGTGCTTACCTACCTTCTTCTTCAATTGCTCCCTTATTACTGAGGATCGTGGTCACTGGATCCCTTTAAGCGGGCAATCTGCCTCCATCCATTCGGATCCGAAGTTGTCATCACCAGCTGCTGAAATTTGCTTGAGGACATAGCTTCTTTTACTTGGTCGGACCATCGTATTGGCAACCGGCTTCATGCTCTCATTTATTCGGTATTGCCAATAATAACCAGCTTTTCAAGGCTGCTCTCCCCTTCGTATTATGTGGCCGAAATAGGTCAAAATACGCTATAGGCAAACCGTACACAATCGGGTCTTGCCATCGTTTTGGGGAAGGACAGACATATTTGTGCGTTTGGCTGTCCATGGTACCTATTCGAAACATCCGCCTCCACCACCACATTTCGAATGCATCTATCCTCTGTCGTTCTCTTGCTCGGATTGTCCACGTCTCAACTCCGAGGAACATCGGGAAAACTAGTGCTCTGACCATAAGCTTGGTTTTCTGCCTATTTATTGCAAGCCCTAATTTGCCACTTTCCACCAATCTATGTAGTATCTCCTTAATGTCGCACAGCCTAAACCGCTGGGTCTAGAACAGGGATCACCAATTAGTTTCATTGGGGGTCCGTTTTTAAAATAATATGTCTGTCGTGGTCCGTTTCGAAGACGATTATTAGCAAATAAACTGTAAGTAATTAATGTTAATGAGATTAATTTAATTTTTACTTTGACCTATTTGTTTGAAGTCTGGAGTAAAGTTGGTGCAAGCTATTGCCTTTAAATCCTGGAGATGTTCATCGGAAGGTCCGCACAAAATAGGTGGGCGGTCCGGAAACGGATCGCGGTCCGCCATTTGGTGACTCCGGGTCTAGAAGAATGACATTTTGTACAAGAGCAACATAGATAACGAAATGTATAACGAAAGTGGACAAGGAAGGAAGGAAGGAAGGAAAGGAAGGATTTTTAAAAATTCATCCTCTTATAGGGATGAAAGTTTCTATGGAAGTTGGACATGTTGGACGACGGGAAATCCCATCGGGAACATGGCTTGTATTACAATCTATACTTATTATTATAAAAAAAGTCGCTATATTTGTGTCTGTCTGTGTGCCCGCGTTGTTCTTATAAACTACGCAACAGATTTTGATGCGGTTTTCACTATTATTTAGAGAGTTTATTCCGGAAAGTTTTTAAGTATAATACATTAATATGTAATATAGAAACCTTCATGTTTCGTGAAGTCGTAAAAATATAAAAACAAAAAAAAACCTGAGCCTAATTCATGATGTCCTCTGGCTTTAATATCATATCACTTCGTTGAGTTTAATAAATTGCTTTTTCGTTTTCCAGATCTTCTTAAGATTCTTAACTCTACGCAGGTAAATACTGTTTTATATTTATTTAATAATAAGCCGCATCGTTCACATGTCGCGCATGCGCCCTGCCCACCCCCATACGTGGGAAGTAGGAAGCACCTATCCTTTTATTGGGGGACTGTAATTAAGGAAACTTGCTCTGTAATTACAGGGGAGATTGCTAAATATAATTGAACTCTTTTCTTTTTGATTTTATAAAGCTCCATCCGCATAAGAACGTATAGGGGACGTAGGCTGATATTTTATTAAAGAACGAGACTTTTCTAAGAAACGTAGATATAAATGCATAGCAAACATAATTAAACCAAGTAATTAATAAAGATTTTTTTCTGTGTTCAAATTATTCTGGACGAAAATGATTTTACAGCTACTCAAATGACTGCAACAAACTATTGGTAAACTCTATTTGGATAGAACTCCATTTTTAGTGTTTCGTACCAAAATGGTAAAAAGGAACCCTTATGGTGCAACTCAGTCTGTCTGTCCGCCACAGCTGGATATCTCAAGATATACTAATGCTATCAACTTGAAATTTGGAACAGTTTTAGATGATGAGTTTTTGTGAGGACTGTCCCAACAAACAAAAATTTCTCTTGTAGTGGCTTATATTGCCAAAAATAATATTCTTATAGGAACCGCATTATCGGTAATAAGGGTGCATTTGGGCACAAATTATAAAGACAATAACCTTATACCCCCCTTATAGTTGCTTTATTGTCCGCTTTTTTTCCTTATACGTGTTATATTATGACAAGGAACAAGGAAGTTAAACATAAAATGGCAAGAAAAAAGCTCCTAAAAAACCAATACACCTGTAAGAAACATATAGAAAGCGTTAATACGGGCGATCACCCTTATTCGTGTTTTATTATGGTCCGATATAAGGGAGTTAAACTCATTGCGGAAAATCAAAGGCTATTAAAAACCCGTAGCCCCTTATAGCCGTCTGTTTATGATTCTTCAATAAGTATTTTTCTTAGTGATTTACATTACTTCGCAAAAGTTTGGCGAATAAAGAGAAACGTCAACCATTTTACTGAAAAGTGAACGGTAAGTTATTATTGTATGTAGTTTATTTACCTGATTTATGTGCTCGTTTATAGTGAAAAGTGTATGGGAATTCAAATTCATGATAAAATGTGGTACGCTGTGTGTTGTAGTATCAACCCGCCCTTGAATTTAAGCTGTTTTTGTGCTACAAACGTTATTAATTATTTAGTCATGTCATTACCAGTGCTATTATGAGAGCAAAAAGATTCACACATCGTCTACAAGGAGTCTATGAGAGTGAAGACTTTATAATGGCAACAGTTCTTGCTTATGCTATCGCCATTTTACATATCGTTAGGGTTCCTTTCTCACGAACAAAATCCTGTACCTACCTTGTTTTGTTCTCATTTGTATAAAATGTATGTTTCACTATGAATGGGTTGGCTGGAAGAGATCTCTTTATAGGGATAAGCTTGCTTTTCTGCACTAATTTTAAGTTTGAAATATAATTATAATTGTAAGTATACAATAAAGAATATAATTATATACATAAAATGTTTGTCCGCAGATATTGCAATGGTAGTATTCATATTGGCAGATGTTGACAAATTTCTACAAAGTAAAGATCTTAATTTACATAATATGCGATGGCCATGGAAGTGGAAGTGTTCATATCCGACCCTTTCTAGTTTACCTTTACACTTTGTGATAGGTCGTGAAAACATAAAAGTTTTGCAACAATTCACTTTTATTTTGTGCCAAAATTGTAAAGAGTATTCGATTTACGACCACTTTATCGAAGATGAATGCGAGTATTGTAATCCTTAATTAAATGTTAATAATATATCTCAATAAAACATTACGATCATTATTACTAGGTAAGTGTAAGTTCGTAAATATTTCTATGAGTATAGTAGCTTGCACTTTGTGCAAAATCAGTTGAGATATATGCATCTCCTTCCCCTACAACTACGGTACCAAATCAGTCATTGGTTTTTTTTTTTTTTGGAATGGCATTCTCGCAGTGTGACCACTTGGGGTCGAGACTGCTTAACCCGGACTATCCTGTGGGTGCCTTAAGCGAACTCAAAGCCTCCAGCCAGGGGCAAGTTTTACTTATAAACTAAGCGACTGCGCACTAAGGGCACCCCCTGTGGGGTACGGACCTCGGCTTAGGGCGTCGCTGACTAAGAGAGGACAGCAAGGTACAATTGGCTGGCTCAAATCGGGGTTATTATTATTGACAGGGGAGTTTAAAGCTACAGGCTCAGCTACGCCACCAGCTGGCTCGTTATTACCGATCAAGGGAGATGAATTTACATTTACAGGGAAAGTTCGTCTACGCGGAGGACCTCGGCGGCGAGGTCGGAATGATGATTTTTGTGATCTGTGTTTGCGTACTAGAGTACTAGTAGCACTACTACTTTCCTGGAGGAGGGTAATAGGGTCATCAGGTTCAGAGAGTGCAAGTCGCGGACGGCGGACTTTACTGATTCGAGAGGGGACATAATTAGCGGACGCGACAACCAGAGGGTTGCGGTGCTTCGCGGCAGAGTCAAAGAAACGCTTGGAAAGGCGTTTCAAGAATTGACGGATGGTCGGGATTCTAAGGTCTAAGTGGAGGTTTTCGTTCCGAACGAACCAAGGGGCTCCCGTTACCTTTCGGAGGCAACGGTTTTGAAGGGTCTGCATCCTATGGATGTGGTGGGACTTTGCGTGAGCAAAGACTGGGCCCGCAAAGGTCATGATGGGGCGAATGCACGCTGTATAGATACGCAACTTGCACTTAAGGGACAACTTGCTGCGTGCATTCATAACCGAATGGAGTCTACCAAGAGCAAAGTAGGCCCGCGAACGAGCCTTCTTTATGTGCTCTGAAAACGTAAGGTGCTCATCGAGCGTCACACCTAGATATTTGGCTCGCTTCTCCCAAGGGATCGGCTTGCCAAACATGGTGATCGGGCAGGAGTCATTGGTCTGCGTGTGTTTGTTTATGTAGTGTCGCTCACGAGCTCGCGCCAGGCGGGCGTATGCGAACGCGTAAGCAATCTTGTCTTGACCATGTGCTATGATAAATAGGTATTTCTTTCTACTCATAGGGTATTTATCCTATTAGAAAGTACAGGGTGGGCCAATAATTTTTGCACTTTTAAAACATGAATAGAAATAAAACTACAACTGTTATTTTGTTGATTATATATTTAACGTTTTGAAAATTTAATGAAATTTATTTTTTAAAAATGACATCGTCGAGATGTGCACCGTCTCGTCGTTGGCACTCTAGCAATCGACTACGCAAACTTTGGAAAACTCGCTGACACATGCTGCGGGGGATCGCGGCTATCTCGTCGTGGATGTTTTGTTTTAATTGGGATATATTCGTCGGTTTATTAAGGTAGACTCGACTTTTCAGGTATCCCCATAAGAAAAAATCGCATGGTGTAAGATCCGGGCTTCTCGGAGGCCATGGAATATCACCTCTGCGAGAAATCAATTTATTCGGAAACATTTCTTTGACTACCGGTAAAGTCACATTTGACGTGTGGCATGTTGCTCCATCTTGTTGCATCCAGGTCCTGCTGTTGTATCCTTGAAATTCATGCAACTGCGGCGTCAAAAACTCTCGCAACATCTTGACATATTCCGCTGAATTCACAGTTACATTATCTCCTTGATTATTTTCAAAGAAATACGGACCAATTATGCCCTTTGCTGATATGGCAGCCCATACTGTCGTTTTAGGTGAATGAAGTGGCTTTTGGTGTTTAAGGCGAGGGTTTTCCCTGCTCCAATATCGACAATTGTGCTTATTCACGTGCCCGTTGATGTGAAAGTGGGCCTCGTCCGTAAAGAATACATTCTCCAGGCTAGAGAATTGCTCCAGCATTGTGTCAGCCAATAACTTACGTTGAATGTAATCATTTGGTTTCATCTCCTGCACAATTTGAAGCTTATACGGGTGCAGTTTGAGGTCTAGATGCAAAATCCGCCGTAGACTGGTTCTCGGTAATGCCAGAACCGCCGAACGCTTACGCGTAGATAATTCTGGATCGTTCCGAACGGAAATTTCAACCTCTCGAATGTTCTCATCGCTTCTTCTTGAACGTGGCCGGCCTGTTTGTTTAATATTCGTTGTCGATCCCGTTTGCTCGAACTTCACGACCCAAGCTTTGATTAAATTCACACTTGGACACTCGCTTACACGGCGTAATCCATATTCAATTCGAAACAGGCGTCGTACAGTAACGTAGGAATCGTTGTTTTTGTAAAATTGTTTAACACAAAAAGCACGCTGTTGTCCCGTGAAGCGCTCCATCGTGACTAAAATTGCATGTAGCGACGCATAGTTTCCCGCTACCCGCGCACCCCTCCTTCCAACGGTATTCGAGAAATTTAGTGTTGCTATTTGCAAAAATTATTGGCCCACCCTGTATAACGAATATTGTTCAGTAATAACTATAATGTGTATTGTACTTTATGTACAGTACAGTATGAGAGGCGAGGCGGATTTTTAACTATCTACCAATAGTCAATACCTACTAGAGTGAGCAGAAGATCATTGCATGAAGCCCCGTGTATACCTACGAGACATTATTATGCAGGTAGTATGTTGTTTTAGGTTATTTTTTAAATTTAATGTTTATTTTCTTTTCAGATTCTTTAACAATGCCATACAAAATTGTAAAGACGTTTGAAAAGGGAAACTCAAAACTATCAGCAGTACCAAGTAATTGGGAAAAAGATGGCGTTCTGCACTGGCCCAGATATAACGAAAACAAATTAAGAAGAGTTGATAATTCGTTTCCTGAAAATAACTGGCGAAAAATTAATTGCAAAGTGAAGAGATCTAATTTTATTACTTTTCTTGAAGCGGAACAGGAGAATTAGTTACTAGTTTTATTTAAAGAGTCTGATTTTTTACTGTTTTCTTAAATACTGTGTTCAAAACACATCAGAAAAGGTTTTTTTACTTGTAAACACTGAATCAATCTATGTATTGATGATGGTTGATCGTTTTCCTACTAGTATATAAGTAAAACTATATTCTAATTACTATGTAACAACATGCTAAGTTACTCTACTGTTTTATTATTAAACTAGCTGTTTCCCGCGACCTTGTTCGCTTACGTTAATTGCTAAGATCATTATTTTTAATTTTTAAATTGTTGTTAGAAAGACTGATTATTGAATTCCTGTCTTAAGTAAGGCTTAAAATACGAGTTTTGATAGTAAAAGCCTGAGCTATGTTTAAACAGCGATTTCTATTGTGAACCCACTAATTGTTTCGCGGGCTAACTGAGAGAGCATTGAGGTCAGTCCTTAAACCAACAAATACAAAATTAGCCTTCCTTTAGACAATGCTTGATTTGAGAGCTACTCTTCCTCTGGATTTTGAAATACGGTGGCATGGATAGCCTATAAAAAATGATGACTTTAATAAAAATACGTGATTTTCAAATTTAGCTGTTTTATTTTACAAAGTATGGATTAATGGTGTAAAATACAATACCGAATTATATTCTACATTTAATGTCAGCGCATGAAAAGTCATATATATTTTTTGATTTACTAGAGATGTAATCTTCACATTTATAAATATTAATTAATGAAGACTTTAAGGGGTAGTCAAACTCATTTTCTATAAAATAATCCTCTGCGGAACCATTAGCTGATTCGTTGGCATCGGCTTGGTCATTTTGTAGCATCATAGGAGTAGAGGTGGGTATAATGCTCACAACCATGTTTTCGTAGACTTTTTTTACTTTTCTTCTGTAACCACCGCTCCTTTTAAACTTCTTCCAGTCTTTTGAATCCATTTTTTAAATGTAAATTCTGCTCCGTATTAAATTCACACAATCTGCTGTACTTTCAAAATGGCGAATCTAGTTATGTAAAACATTTTAATGTAACCATATAGAGAATAATATCTTTATAAGCACTGTATAAGGGAATACGGATTGCTTTCATCCTTGTAAAGATCATGTAAAATGTTAGAATTCGTTTGTTGGATAGACGTCTTATCAAATTCTCCTATAAGTTAAAAAGCATCATAGTTACCTTGTGCATTACTTTTCTAAGAATAATTGACCATATTAAAAGCCTTTATATGACTTTGAATATTATATGGCTAAGAAGCGATATAACTAACCTCTATAAGAAGAACATATTTCGAACCCTTATTGTAGCCGTATTAATTGAATTTATTAACGTTTACCCAGCCAAATTATAAGAATAAAGGTAATATTAGCCAAATCTTCTAATAATGTGCCACTATAAGGAACATTGACAAAATAAATGCTATCTTATAACAAGTATACGAGTTTAGACCTTATAGACTTAATTTTATAAGCTTAATTTGTTTGTTGGGGTCTTACTGTAATTTCGACGTTCAAAAAGTGCTGATTCTCAGCCTAATTTGAATAAATGACTTTTGATTTTGATTTTGATTTTGACTTTTACCCAACTATTTCGTAAATAAGAAAAAAATAAAAATATTTATATTTTTTAGCAACGGGGACTGAAAGGGGGTCTTAAAAAATCAAAGTGATACTAGGGCATGTGGGGTATCATATAACGCTGTTTGCACATTCTCAAACAATTTTTTATTTATTTTTAGGCCGCATAGTTTTTGAATTTTGATGAAAAATTAAAAAAAAAATACCGTTCCCCCCCTTATCTACGAAGTTTCCAAAGAGAAATTATATCTGAAATTATTCTATGCCATAGAAGTTTATGTAAAGATTACAGGAAAAATAAAACGATGTCTCTAAATAGCACACTTTTTCAGAAATCGCAACAGACCCTCGGTGCGCGAGTCCGAGACTCCCTCTTGACCGGTTTTTGTAATGTTGCGTATTCACATTTTAATCAATTTAATAATCAGCACCCTAATTGCGTAACACACTATCAATAATTATCTGAATGATTTTGAAGCATACCTATTGCTAATCCATTGCTTCATATGTTCGAAAAAGTCAGCTTAACAACGTAAATAACGCAATGAATGTTGTTGACCTGTCAAAATGAAACCGATTCCTACCTGATGCTGGGGCCAAACCAACGTCAACGACAATGCCCATCGTCGCCATAAACAACGCGGTAATTGTTCCGATAATTAATCAATCTGCCTAGCCTTTTCCCAACTATGTTGGGGTCGGCTTCCAGTCTAACCGGATGCAGCTGAATACCAGTATTTTACATGGAGCGACTGCCTGTCTGACCTCCACAACCCAGTAACTGGGTAATACGATACCCCTTGGTAAGACTGGTTGTCAGACTTTCGGGCTTCTGACGACCCGTAACGACTGTCAAAGATTCACGAATAACAGCCGGGACCAACAGCTTAACGTGGTTTCCGAGACACGGAGGAGTCTCGGTATGTAAAGATGGTCACCCATCCACTGAACAACCCCGGCAAGCGTAGCGTAACCTGATGGATCGACCCGTACGGCTTTAATTACTTAGCCACGAGCTCCTCCGTTCCGATAATTATCGCGATAAATTGACCGGCCACACTAGAGCGGTCAACGTCAATGCTCATTCAATTTGGCGAATAGTCAATCGGCAATGTGAATGTCGTTGGCAAATTGTCGCGATAAGTTGTAGCTACACCTACGGCCTTACGTCGATCATCGCGATAATCAACGGCATTTCCCGTTGGTGTAGCCCCAGCATAAGTATGTTACGCAATTACCCCGCTGCTTAAAAAATCCAAGATGTCTTCTAAAATGAATCGAAAACCCGTTGCTATGTGAATACCTTCTTAATTATAAACACACAACTAAGTACTTTTGCGCAGATATGTGCAGGCAGTGTTCAAAATGTTAAAAAAAAATTTTGATCAAAATAAAAAGCAAAATAAATAATAACTATATAAAATAAAATCATTTTATTTCGGATAACTAAAGATCCATAAATTGTTAGTAACAGGATTAGAACTTAAAATTAACACTATTGTTAGTAACTTAAGCTAAAGACAAATTAAAGACAGACAAAGAGACAATTAATGACAAGACTGAACCTATACAACCAGAAATGGACACTATGGTATCAGGCTTCTCACAAATTCTCCTATTATAGCAGAGGAAGTGTCTGCCACCACAGCCTTCAGGATACTATTGCGACTGCCCCTTATTCTGATCAGGAGTGAGGCCGTCTTTTTGCGGATAATCGCATGAAACCCATCCCTATGGGTTACCGCGAACATTTCCGAGGCACTGCAATAACGAGGCAGTCGCAACAGCATCCTAAAAACATTATTGTATTGGACGAAAATAAAAAGAGTTGTTTCATTTATCAGTATTTTACTAAACACTTCAATTAGCGATTCGGCCATGCACAGTGACAATTTGCATCGAGTGATAGTACTATCACTGTTACTGCTCCACAAACAAATAAATGGGGCATTGTTGTCGTAGGCCCGACTGTCATTATCAAATGTACAAATTGTTAGCTAATGATAATTGTAAATAATTTAATTGTGTGACCTCATTTAGTGTTTGATGTGTAAAATCTTTCGAATTATCCGGTTGGAAAGATTCGTCGCATTGTATAAACCTTTTCTACAAAATGGTTTTATGTCTCCTCTATTCTTTACAAAATTCTACGTTTGGTAAACCCCATCGGTAACAGTTGGGCAATAGAAAAGTGGTTTTGAATTGGTTGTGCTATTTTGTTGTGCAGTTTTTGCTAAACAGAATAAGAAAAATTAAGAATAAGATACAGAATTTTGATTTCGAAAGCGTTACTTACCTACCTGATAATGATAACTTGATAACGCTGGAGATTCGAATATAACCAAACATATTAAGTGATATACATGTCCCAGAATTGAATGCACAACTGCTTAAGGGGTCATTGTACTCATCATTAAGAACAACTTTTACTTGGGACCAAACCTGAAATCGCGAAAAAAAAATCTGCTGCTCCCTACATTTTGAAAAGTTACCTATAATGTACGGAGCAGCAGATTTTTCAGCACGTCGATCCATCAGGTTAAGCTGCGCTTGCCGGGGTTGGTACGTGGATGGGTGACCATCTTTACATACCGAGATTCCTCCATGCCTCGGAAAGCACGTTAAGCCGTTGGTCCCGGCTGTCATTCGTGAACTTTGGATAGTCCTTACGGGTCGTCAGAAGCCCTAAAGTCTGACAACCAGTCTTACCAAGGCGTATCGTATAACCCAGCTACTGGGTTGTGGAGGTCAGACAGGCAGTCGCTCCATGTAAAATACTGGTATTCAGCTGCATCCGGTTAGACTGAAAGTCGACCCCAACATAGTTGGGAAAAGGCTAGGCAGATTGAATGTGCCAAATAGATAAATACCTAATAAGGTCAAGTATACAGGTCCAGTAATTAACAGATTACATTCATTTTGCAGACAAAGAAAGTGTTGTTTACTAACTAATAATCTATTGTCAATGTTTGTTAACATTCACACATTGATCCAATTACTTGTTATTTACAATATTTTGGACTGTACTTAGTTTTCTAGATACTACTTGCACTTGTTCTGCTGTCTCGCATAATATTTATTTTGTCTCATCTGTCTGAATATAATTTTCTTTTAAATCAAAACTAACATCAAAAGTATTTAGACACGATAATTCGACTACTACTAGACACAGTGATATTCGCAATACCATTGTTCTTTCAGCAGGCAGTTTATTCTAGAAAGCGTAAAATGCATTATTATTTCTAGATTTAATATTGTCCGTAGACTTACCTACTTAGTCATGGTCAGTCTGAGTATCACCTATGTACCTTGGTATTATCTACGCTATTGAAGACTCTAGGAGCCTAGCAGTACACTCCACCTGATTGGAATGATAAACAGCTACCCAATATATATTTTATATCTTTTTTACTGCCATTCCCAGATCGCCAGCGAAGTGAACGTTCCCACCTCTTTTCTTCAGTACGTCTATTCGAAAAGCCGTTAAAGTATGGACTGACTGACCAATGGTTGGGACAATAGGACGTTCTAACACCGTAGTCTTAATAACTAGTTAAAACAGTACTCGAGTCAAGCAGGTTATTTCAATCAGCTGGACAAGGCTCGGTAAACATTTTAACTTCTGGCTTGTTTCGGGAACGGTCCACTTCCACCGAAGTGGGACATCTGAGTTTTCTATTTTTATCTGGCTTTTTTTGTCTTTGCCCTATTTTTAGCATTATTTGGACAGTAGCTATAGTAGAACCTATTTACCTTCCGGTTTTTTTTTGTATTCTGTATATCCCGCTTTAGGTTCGAGTTTATTTAGTATCGTTTTCTATTTTAATGATAATTGTGGCTATGATTATAGTCGCACGTTCCATGGAAGTTCTTTCTCGCAAAATGACTTGAACAGGTTTTGACTTTGAATTTGTTTAAGTATATTGAAAATGCTATGCCACGCCTTTTAAGCCTGGCTTTATTTTACACCAATAAGGAATGTAAGAACCTTCTATAGTAAATGTATGCTAAGTAATATAAATCCCCAAGTACCTACATACTTCTTGATCCAGGAAACGCCAACGTCACGCGCTGCGCAAGCGCATCGTAGAACGCGCGGCGTGTTGAGGCAGGCCGAACGACCTCCCGCGCCCCGCACCCCCCGCCGTCGTCACTGCATCTCTTGCAGATGTAGCGTCAGCAAAATTGTTTTATTTTTACCAAAATATCTAAAGTTGTATAAAAATATGGCTGCGTAGGTATTAGAAGCCTTTTATCCTGGAATTCTTAGTGCATACCAGGATGAAAATATTATGTGTTGTGGACCTGAACCAACCTGTCGGCGTAGCGACGTCGTTAAAAGAATCCCATCCATAGATAGATGTCACCCGTCTCTACACAATTCCATTGCTTATTTTAGAATGCATATAGGAGGAGCTCTATAGCTAAGTATTAACAGCCGCACGGGTCGATCCATCAGGTTAAGCTACGCTTGCCGGGGTTGGTCAGTGGATGGGTGACCATCTTTACATATCGAGACTCCTCCGTGCCTCGGGAAGCACCTTAAGGCGATGTGGTCCCGGCTGTCATTCGTGGATCTTTGACAGTCGTTACGGGTCCTCAGAAGCCCGAAAGTCTGACAACCAGTCTTACCAAGGGGTATCGTATTACCCAGTTACTGGGTTGTGGAGGTCAAATAGGCAGTTGCTCCATGCATACTGCATACTGGATGCTGCATACTGGTATTCAGCTGCATCCGGTTAGACTAGAAGCCGACCCCAACATAGTTGGGAAAAGGCTAGGCAGACTTTAGAATGCATATCCTGTACGCCTCTAATAATCCTTCCATATCCTAAGGGTACGTCTTCGCTACCATTATCACGTCCCCTGGTCTACTCCTTGAGCAATGATCTCTGTAGCTACATGAAGCATGCGGCTACAGGGGCTAGTGTGAATCTTTGGGTTCATTCGAGTAATCGAGTCATTTCATTCATTCATTTTTCGATCTTTTTAGTTTTCTGTAGTTCTATGTAACAGAATTGTTAAACCGTAGAGTTATTAAAACAAGTACTATAGCCGATTATTACAAAGTCTAGTAAGACTCTAGGTATACTAACCAATTTCTGACCGCATCACATTTCCATGGAACTTTCTTTGCGAACAGTACAAGCAGTGAGTACATACCGGCTATATACTTGTTACATAGCAAGTAACGGGAAGCGATGCGTCTGCGTTGCTTGCAGCCAATGCGACGATGTTGATGCAATCCTCCATTCAATGCCAGATACGTGGCTGTCTATTGAGAACTGACCAGTGAGATAACTATGTGTAAATGCAATTGATGCTACTGATAATGGTAGAGAAATACAATACCTAATATGTAGGTATAGATTGGAAATAATGATGATTCGTCTCGTGGCCAGTAACTGCAAATACTATGTACTATCAAGAAAACGAACGCCTTGAAGTTGCTTTTTCAATTTACACTGATTCATTGAAGAAAGCCTACCCCTAGGGTCCTTTGTTCTCATAAAACAATAGAAAGTCAGAATGGCACAAAACATTTGCAAGCAAAATTCTTTCAATATTTGAAAGGCCTGGCTTTTGTCGATGGTACAATCAAATAAACATTGATTTACGTTTAGAAGCGAAATAGAAAAACAGACAAATAAAAAAGGCTTAGGGCCTGTTTCACCACCTAAGGTTAAGTTGCGATTAACTTACTTGGCAGATAATTTCATAAATTCTGTTCCATTTTTGAATTTATTCGGTTAGTATAGTGACTTTGATTTGGATATCGTGAAATAGTTGGCCCTTAGGTAGGTAATACTATTGTCTATTTGCAATTTTTGTTAGAGTTACAATTACATAGCTGGCCTGTTAGGCGATTTAGCATTCGATTCATCTTGGCTCATTGTCACATATCTACACTCTGTGACTGTGAGAAAGGTAAGACCTAGTGATAACAAGGATAACGTTTTGACTTTTGGCAACAACCTCTTCAGGAAAAACCTAAAATTTAAGCAATTATGTCGTGTATTTCTGATGTTTCTAGTCATTTATTCCAATACCAAATTAATAAATAGCAGTATTTTTATCTTGTAGCCAATTAAAGTCTATCATCAATGCGGACACTGACTCATAACAACTAATATTGTTTTAATTCTCAACAACAAGGGCTGATCATTTTTGTTATACATAAACCAAACATCCCGAATGCAACGGTGACTAAACACTCTAATCCGGTCGGCTAGTAACACTGGTTAGCGAGTTTCGGCAGAGCCAGTGGGGGGAAGGACGAGGACCAAAGGGGCCGGGGGGGGTACGAAGTGCAATGTCCTCGCCAACGGACGCCTTGATCTCTCCTTTGCGCCTTGAAACTTCGACATTTTTTTAACAAAAATGTTCGTTTTTTAAATCATTGCAGTTGGCAAGATTAGATCAAAGATGGACAATATTGATGTGATAATGGAAACGGTGCGTTTTTGGTGGTATTGTTTTGAATTTAATTGATTTGTGAATTATGATATCATGTTTGATGATGTTTGATGAAGTGTTGATGTCATTACCTATAACAAAGCAAGCGATGACGGTGACAAAGTTGCTAATGATGCAATGTGATTTTACCAAATCGCCAATCAACAATTTTATGATAAGAGCCTTTCCAGTAAGATTGGGATCTCCAGCATAACCCTTGTTTGTATCACTTATTTCTGGACGTCCAAGTACTTATCCAGGACATCTTCCTTTTCCTTGCAAATCCCAACGTATGGCGAAGCCAATATAAACCTTCAGGTGTCACAGGGTAATTAAGGACATTTGGTTGAGGGTTCCCTACACAGTATGGTGTCGATGACTAAACCTGAGGGAAGCTGAAGCCATAATAATGACGCTGACATGAGGGTGAATCCTGTTGTTGTTTATGTAGCCATACCAGCATTTTGTCGATGTACTCTTTAGGTATTCCGGTATATAACATGGAGCTTCTTGATTGTACTCCTGATTTTTGGACGGTTTTCAGGTTTTCAGCCCATTATTGATCAACGAAAACCTTTCTATCCAAAGGATAGCATCGACTTTGTGAATAGTGCGACTTTCTCTTGTTTGTTATTATCATATCAATGGTTTTTTTTTTCTTTTCTTTGTTCAAAACAAGTAGGTAGGTAAATCAAACACGTGATATTCATTTTGCAAAAGGATTTGATGATAGTCATTGATGATAGTCATTAATTAGTTGTGTGATTTGAAACCAATCAAATACTACTAATAGCTTCAGTTTGGGTAAATATTAGGAACCTACTTGTAGCTGTCTTGTAAAAATACTCCTCGCTTTAGATTAAACTACATCCTGGTGGCAAAAAATTAATTAGGGGCTCTCATGGATCATGCTAATGGGATGAGGAGTTTTGCAATTTCATGATTTCTTTGTTATCAAAGGTTAATTGACATTTATCGCAAGCCTTGTGACCCCAACCTGTATATCGATCGCTACGCACTTCGCGGTTTTATCTCGCGCCGTTTAATTGACTTTTTGCAATTAAGAATCGATTAAAACTTCATCGGGTCACGTTTAGCAACATTCGTTCTGATAACAAATTCATAAATGGATTTATTTGTGTATCTTCTATGTTTGCAATAGGTACCTAACGTGTCTATGCCGATCTAGTAGGTTCGAACTAATGTCAAACTTATATTAGTGCTACGCGTATGTGTCTATTGATGAAATGAAGCGTTAAAATGGACCCGGTAACCGAATTTCGGTGTACAGAACATAGCCAGGCGTGACTCGTGAGGCGTTTACATTAATGTGCATAGACGCGCCGTGGAGGGAGGGTGGTGGGAGGTGTCGGTGCTGCAGAGACTTGACCTTGGGGCAGGATCGAGGCGATACTCGCGGTCCCTGACCTGACTATTTCGAGTGGCAAGTGCGCTGCTGCGCTTATGCCGGCGTCGCCCGCGCCGCATGCAATGTGCATACCGAAATAACCGCTTGTGCGTCTCCCCGCACCCACGCTCGCCGCCCCCGCGCACTCCAGGATGTACTCGCCTTATAGCCATGCATGGCACGCCTATCGCACCACCGCAAGGGGAGTTCTGTTACTTGTTACTTTGTAAACAACGAACCCTTTCAGAATCAAAGCTAGTCATGTTTTATACCAAGCGTTGTCTGTTTATGGCTGTGTTTGAAAAGAAAACATCGGATTATCTCCTGAAACCTTTTAACTCAGACTTTCATAGGAATTAATTTGCATATGCCACAATAAACAAAAGTGATTGGTCCAAAAATGTATCTCTAAGTAGTTTGTATGTCGCCTCATCGCCTGCCGCCTAATGAACTCTCGGTCGCGCGATAAATGTCGCTCGATAGCCTAATGTACGGTGTTATGTTAAGAGGCGAGCCCCGCGCCGTTTGATGGACGAGGGAAAGGCTCCGCTCAAGGCTGCAGCCGCTGCAGCGAGCCAGCGATGCACTTTCACGAGATGTGGCACACACCATTATTATGCATCCATTATGCGCCGCGTCGTCGGCTGTCTTTCTCCTGTCAAAACGCCCACGCAACCAACATTTTTTTCTGACTATACTAAGATAATATGCGGTAAATTACTATATAGTTTTGATTCTTGTATAATTTAGAAAAATGTTTTAAAGGTTTGAATTTAAACGATTGCTTTTAGTGGAAAAGTGGGGTTACAAATTAATATTTCACGCATAAACAAACACTATTAAGTATTTCCTCTACTTCTCACTGGTGGTTCGCGTTAAAATCCTCATCATATAGGTTTTCCCTAACCTAGGTTTTACCCAAAGTGTTGGGGTAGGCTCCTTTTACCAATGCGGCAGGCATCTGGTTTTTCTATTATTATCATCAAAGTTCTCATGCTATCAAAATCATCTGGATTTAAAAAAACATGCAAGCCTCACCCCAAGTTGATGCAAGTACTGTCACACACACACACACACCTGCCTGTCGCAATAGGGTGGAGTGTGCGTGTATGTGTAATATGTGCCTGACTAATCTATTGCGCCTGCGCACCACTCAAGGTCACTGGCCAGTGATGCCCGGACACTATTTTAACTTTGTCATTATTAACCATTTGGGATTTGGAAACTTTTTGTTTGAGCTTATTACTGATTAAGCTTTCTCAAAACATGAACAAGAATAGAGTCAAAGCAATGTCGTACAAATTCTTTTGTACCTAAGGCCTTTTGGACATAATAGTTATGAAACACTAGTTCAATGATAGGAATTAAATGGTATGGGGCCCTTTTTAAACTAGTGTTATTTACTTCAGAACAATCTTAACAACTTCACCGACCATTTAAAAACTTAAAACCATATAAATGTCTTAATCATAAAATTATTTGCTCTCTACCCTACCCCTACTTGAAAAAGAAAACATAAAACAAATACTAATTCCATCTTATCTCCACAAGACTTCATCTAAAGCAAAATCCAAAGAAAACGCCCAAGAATTTCTAGGTAGAGATATCAAGGAGACGATTAAATGATTGTGAGGGCGAGCGAGGGTGGCCGACGGGTTCTGCCGAATGACTTCGAGCGTCCGGGAGCGGCCAACGACCTGCCCAATCTCCGCTGCATTAGCATAGCGAGCAATATTCGTGTCTAGCCAATCCCCTTGTGTGCGTATAGATGCATGACACCCTAACACAGACCCAAAATACACCAACACACCACCAACTCACTTAAAACACACACAAAAATCGAGCTACGTTTGAAAATCTCGCGGGAAACACCGCGTCTGTGAGAAAATCTGAGCTACGCACTCGTAGTAAGTGCTACGAGCGTCTACGCAGCGTGCATATGTGTGCGTGCGTGCCTGCATCGTCTTGAAGCAGTTTCATGCATGTGTTGGTACATGTTGATAGATTAAATGCTGTCTCACACCATCGTTGAACGTCTGTGGACAGTATTGGCGGTGTATTTTATTATTCATTAAATTATTGAAGAATTTATCGTTTTACTTCCGAATATTGTTGTGCCTACGTAAAACGTGACGCAACGAATGATTGCGATTTGTGAGAAAGCATATTCCACTAAGGCTTCTAGATCAGTTATGTAACTTTTCTTAGAACATATTTAATATAGTATAGTGTTATTGTACATATAGTGGTATAAGTATTATAAAAAAAAATGATGGGGTGGTGAAAAATCACGTACATTATATTCGCATAAAATTGTCTGCAATTCAGAAGTTTTGCTTGGGGACTTAATGATGGTGCTTTGTTGTGACAAAAACAGTAGTACCTACATACGAATGACTGATCAGAAATTGAGATTCATTTCCTATTCTTATCATCATCTGAAAATAGTCAGCCTTTTGTTTTGTAGTTAAAAACATTAACGCACAACATTTTCCTCACACAAAACCATAAAACGACCTAATATTTTTCCTTGATCGACAACTAATTCGACATACATGATATTGAATGTTGCACTAGTGTGCATACATGTTGTTAATATAAGTAGGGTTCACACATGTGTGAGTGTGTGAACGCGGAATGCGGCGACGACGCGCTGATATAATTTTGGGCTCGAAGCCACACTTGATAAAAAGATCAAGTTCAAAAGGGGCAAACATCATGCTCTTGATATGGGTTTTAGACGTTGTTTTCGTGAAAGGAGTTTTAAATTAAGACTAGTGACTTTCTCCTTATAAAGTAAGTAATTTGAGGTATAATTAACCAGATGAGCCCATTGACGCAAAGCGAAGAGAAACGCATTGCTCAGAATCATTCATATAAAGATCCAAAGACAGAGACAGATACATATCCTTAGAGGATACATCTGATAAAGGTAAAATAATGATCAAACCCAATTAATCGAAAACAAACAATCAACAACAAACTTCTTTTCTAAAACGTTACAATTACAAATAGACAACTCAACGAAACAACTTTCCGGAATCAATAATGCGTTTACAATATTCATAATCGAATTGGGTAGCGCCGACCGATGTACTATAATAGCCCCATTGTCATATTATAAAGAAGTATCGTAAAAACATTTGCATCTTTTTGCATACACAATCATTGTGCTGATGAATGGTACTTGTATTCGCAATTTCGCAGTTCGGGCCGCTTTTTTGAACTGTACGCCAACCCAGGGTTGGACCAACAAAAGACCCTTTTCGTACCTGGGAAGATTTTTTACGCAATCATAAAACTGGTCATTGCGTAATTTTTCCGCATTGTTGTAAACCCTTTCCGTTTGTTTTTATTGTACCCCTTTATTTAGTTATTATCATTTTGTGTCGGCGTCTTTGCGGACAGTTCTGCAACATTTGAGTTGAGTTGTAAACCTATAAAATTGCGCTATTCTCCGCAGAAAACGTGCGCAAAAGGGTTAATTGTTGCGGGTTAAGGTTTCTCTTTTATTTGATGCTGCGAGGACCGTAACGGTATTTTGTGAAAGCATTTCTCCTTTACATGAATTTAATGGAAGGCTCGGAAAGTTATACCCGACAGATAACTCAAATGTTTCACGCGAGTTATATTTATCATGGAAAGTACTGCAGCCGGAGTTGAAATGTTTTAAGTGTGTTATGGTAAGTATATGAGTGAAAGCCTTCACGACAATGCTGCACTTATAAATGTTTGGGCTGTTAAGATACCTTTCATATCTCTTGAGAAACCATACTTGTTCTTTTAAAAATACCATGAACGATCGATGCCTATTCCTACATACAACTAAGTAACAGGAAGTACCTACAAATAGGTACGGAAATACCTTTGATACCTGACCTAACCGATACTTTTAAACAATAGCATGCAAGTCTTTTGTGCATAAAAAAGATCCGTTAAATAATGCATTTCTTTCAAAAATACTTTTCTGTGATTGCTAATTTACAAAACGACTCTACAAAGGAACACGTAACTGTTTCAACGAAATAAAACTTTCTTTTTGAAAGACTCCGTACCTACAGGCGCTTACTCTCAAAGTTGCCGCAATTTTATATCATTGCTTTTAAATGTGCCGCTTTTATGGCTATTCTAAACGTTTCGCCGACCAGCCACTATTTTTGCACAACGTTGTGTGGCTCTTATCAGCGAACTTTCTGCATAGCGGTCCTCCACACTTTCATACAATAGCCAGTTAACCCGATACAAAATGTACCTGATACATGAAAAAGCAGATCCCTAACGCAATATATTCTTCATTGCATGAACCTTCACGAGTTCAAAGAATGGGCGTAAATGCTTATTTTGTGGAAAAAGCACACGCACTGCATACGTAGTGATACATGGAGGTATCGCTTAGGCATTGTTTGTTACTACCCTCATTATTTCGTTATCATCGATCGCGAACAAATTCGTAACACCCACAAAACACTGACTAATCGATCACGTGAATAAAGAAAACAACAGACAGCTTTCATCCATCGCCGTGCCAATCAGATAGAGGGGGGACAAAAAATATTTATATACTTCAATCACTCGCCATAGTCCATTACGATTCGATCCAACAATTTGTGGAGAAGGCATAGAAAAACATTTTACTGTTTGACATGGCCGAGGCAAATGACAAAAGTCAATCTACACATCAATCGCCAAACATTGGAAATTCGGGAGGCCACACGCGACTATTCAATAATGCACGAAATATCGATGTGGGGCATCACCACCATGCCACCACCAAAGTGCGTGGACAACACCACATCTTCACCGACCTCGCGTTCTATACCAAACGAACCGTATTTTAGTTTAATTGGTGACCTAAGTAGGTACTCACATCTGCATGGGTAGGTACAAGACATGATCGAGGTATGTGATAAGTCACACAGTCATACTCTGTAATTTTTACCTATGTATGTACCTACTTAATATTGTTCACAATATTGCTTTTACTAAGAAAAATTTGTTATTTAATCCAAATTATTTATTTATGATGCAATGGTTATTCATCAAGATCTCTTCATGAATAACCATTACATCCTAAATAGGTACTATATTAATCTAGCCATTCTGATGCCACCGAAAATATACTCCCGAAAAACATCCCCTCTTCCACAAAACTTATTAAAGAAATGTCCGACGCACAAGTACTTAGAGAAGCGTGGGTATGTTAAGTTTGGTGACACGAGGTGGTGGGTCAGGGTGGTTGCCAAATGACACGTATCAATTATTCACACTAATTCCCCGCCACATTTGCGTGTGGAAGACAAATAGTGGCTGAACCACCGACAGCCGAATCTTTCTATGTAATTACTGATAGACAAATGTATCCTCAATTATTTGGTGGGTGACTGTTGTCAATTTACTGCTTTCTGTATTATAGGAACTGAAATGTTGTGGTTTTATTATGTTTACCGAGTTTTTCATTTCAGCGAACTTTTGGTTCCCTGGAATGAATAACTTGCTTCAAGTGTATATTGTCATGTTAGAGTTGGTTCTAGGCGGCTAGAAAATTAACAGGCTACCTATAAGAGATTTGAGGACTATGGCTAATTTCTATAGGTACAGATATACACAACAACACGCCTGAATTCCCGGAGAGGTTAGGCAGAGGTATATCTATATGTAGGTACACCCAGAGGGGGTGAGCCTAATTTAAATAGTTTATTCGAATTATACATCAAATATTATCTAGGTCCTGTAAGTTGCTAAGAACGCTATATACCTTGTCAAAGTCTGCTTTTATTCGTATTTACGTAGAAACGTAAGCAAAGGCACATATTAACTGAAGATTCCTCTTCGTAGCTATACACGTACGATCATCAATAATTCGCAGTGTATTATAATGAACCGATAAAAACTAAAAGTCCGGTGAGCTAGGAGGGGTAGGGGGGGAGGTGGTAGTGGCCCTATGCTATGCTTCAATTATTCAAAGCGCGTATTTTGGTCACGAGGCCGCGGAGCGACGCGGTCGGCCCACGACCGTCCCTTCACTCAAACTATCAATACAGACCACATTCAAGGGGTTGATTTACGAATTAATGAACTAAAAACATACATGGCAGGACGTGACACACGCTCACTATCAGGTCAATAATTCAAAGTAAAATAACATCGCCATTATGCTAAACTACCAATAATTTATGGACAGTTTACATTATACTTATTAAACATTAAAATGAATGGTACCAGTTTTTCAACCTTTCAAAATACAGATATATTTATCTTACATAAAATATCCACATATTAGCAGTTAAACCTTGGCCTCAAAATCTCAGTAGCCTCGACGGCGTTGTTTAACAATCTGTTTAGGTTAAAAATATCGCAACGGAATAGATAAAAAATATTATATATTTATTTAACTTCATCATCATAATCATTTCAGCCGACAGACTCCATTGCTGGCCATAATAGGCCTTCCCCAAGCACCGGCACTTCGACCGATTCTGTGTTTCCCGTTTATTTAACCTATTTCATTTAATTTATTAAATTTTATTAAAACTGTTTCTTACAGCACTTTTCAGTACAAAACAACAACAGAGGCACTGGTTTTACAAGTAAAACCATTTTACGTTGATTTTATCACCGGTCAGTTCCTACAGAACGCTTTACAGAACGTGCAAATATAATAACTTGACATAACAATAATATAATGTACTATGAAATTAAATTGTATGAATATTTATTTTATCAGCCAATAGCGTTACGATTAACTGTAGGTATACTAAGTACTAGGGTATCAGAATTTGCTATCGCGGAACTTGTTAGTGTGTGCGAATTCGTATATGTGTGAGATAGCAAATTGGCAACGCCTCCTCGCCAACCAGTTGCCAAAATGAGTCATCGTCATCACTCGACACGGCTGATAGCTATTATTCTTACTATATAAGCGTCGGATTCATTATGTATACATAACACGTATATCTCTAAAATATACCTCCTAGTAGCCATCTCCTGGTACGTCCTAATACCCTGGTAGAAATTTGTTCATACATTTTGTGGTTTATGAAGAAAATTACTCCACTTCATAGTTTGAATTCCATGTGTGTCAGAAATTGTAGTGACTCTACCTGCGAACTATTATTGAACGAGAGTTTATACCATAAAGTGTTCTCTACAAAAGAATATAAATATTTCACATTTATGTAATTGGCAACATTTTCAAAATATCTAATGCCTACCTAGGTGTATTAGATATTAAAGAAATACAAATTCTATGAATTGATAGGTTATCGATTTCATGGATTATTTATTTTGATATGTATTAAGAAATTCTTGTGCGTAATTAATGTAGATATAAATAGTAATCATGTTTTATGTAAATGTTTAACAATGATGACGGGACACAGTTGCCGCCAACAGTTTCGTCAATTTATGTTCTCCGAATGAAACTTAGCGAATCTCCACTGAGATTTACTTCAAAATCCAGCTTGCTGGTAAATTAAACTACTAACTAATAACTTGTACCGTAGCTATATGTATTTATCAACGATTGGTAATGTTCATTAGTTACCCGTGCAACTAAAATATCCTATTACACAATGTTAAGCAATAAGACGAGGAAAACTTAAGATTCGATCAAAATTACGGTTTGTTTACCAAAGATTAAATTAATAAACGTAAATTAATTTTACTAATTGATAGCTTTTGTTTGCATTCAAAATAGTTTAAGTGACTGTCCGTATGAATGAAGCTGATGAAAAAATATCTGCGAGGAAACGAATTACTGCAAAATGGCAACAAAACTGCGCAAGGCTGACCATTATTCGCAACAACAATGACACCTCTAGTAGCTTCCTAATCTCCTGGTACAATTGTGCGAAATTGACGTAATTTCACGCCCGCCTACAAAAAAGAAAAGTTTTTTTGCAAGCGCACGCGCTTGACATTCGTCATTGTTAAGGCATCATTACGGTGACTGCACCACAAAAGTGGACTTCGCATTATAAATGCGAGCTTGCATTTCTTTGTAGGTCGGGGATACCCCTGATTCATAAGCTGTGCGAATCTCTCTAGACGGCTTTGTCCTTGTGTATGTAACCACTTGTGTGTATGAGTGGATATTTGCATGTGTGAATAGCAGACTCGAATATTTGTAGTCAGTCTGTAGCTACGGAATATTTGAGATACGCTTCAGTTGATTACACTACTGTCGGTAGGTATTCGTAGGTTGGTTGATTTTTTTTTAAATAGAATTTACGTAGATAAGCGGGTAAAAGTCCAGCGGAGTATTTGTGTGAGCAAATTTATATGCAGTACCTATCAATACGGACAGTGTGTTATCGCAGCAGACTTGCGTTATCGGGCGTACGCACTGTATCTGTGTTTAGGAATCGTGCGTGCGCCTGCGTTTTGCGCGATACGCACTTCGCCGCGTCACACGTTCCAAACTACATTATGTGCGTTGCATAAAAATGCCACTTTCGCAAACAAATTACTATTTTTTTATAGAATTCACAATACGTGAGATTGATTGTGAAATCCATGCGTTACGCACATGTGAAACTGATGATACGAGGCATAGTTGCACGTTGACTAACAGCATTATAGATACTGGACACTGAACATGCTAATAAGTATAATAAAATAAAAATATTTTTATGTAGTCGAGATTATAAATTAACACAGCTATCAAGAAGGACCAATATTTCCATTTCCATCCAATATAACTTTGCTAGCAATTTATTATATTGCGAACGTGATGCATTTTTAGTAAATTGTTATAACTTTGTGATTGATTTCAAACACATCAAAGTTGTATCTGAACGAAGATTTGCAACACTTTTCCCATACCTACTCCATGAAATGCTATAAGTAAGTATTGATTTACCATAAATAGATAGGTAGGTACCGACACTGTTTCATGACAGTAGGTATGCAATTACGGTAATAAGCACGTACATAGGCGACACGCGTATCTCAAAATACATACATATAGTACCTTTAAATATTGTAAAATAATAGAATACTGCGATATTTAGAAGGTACCAACATATAAAGATACAGTGGGCCCACAAACATATTTTTTCTTGCTAAAACTTCTTTACTTTTCAATGTTAATAATAATTGCCTATTTTATTATAATATACTAGCTTTCGCCTGCGGCTTCGCCCACGTGGTATATCGATAACAAGTTATGTCCTTTTCTAGGTCATGGTCTACCCTACCCGTGTGCCAAATTTTATCCAAATCCTTTCAGCAGTTTTAGCGTGAAAGCGTTACAAATAAACAAACTCAAGTGAGTTTGTTTGTTTGTTAACAAAAATGCGAAAGTTCGCATTTTTAATATTAGTTATGACTAACATCCAGTCAGTAAAAATTCTCGATCAATAAAGAAATAATTACAAAAAATTTCAAGCATAGAAATCTGCATTACATGTGCGTCGCCTCTGTTCTGTAATCAAGCTGGGCGAATTCTAGTTAAAGATAACACTATCTGTACTCAGAACCTAATGCATTGCGATAATAGAAGATAACGAAATGACAAATTGCAATATCGATGGTGAAATTGGTACACAAACGACGTACGAATGTGATTAATAAACCCCTCGTGATCAAGTTTAAATAAATGGCTAGGACGTTTATGGTTATAGTTAGATATAGGAGATTTAAATAGTTATAGGAGCTCGTGACTAAGTAATAACAGCCACACGAGTCGATCCATCAGGTTAAGCTACGCTTGGTCAGTGAATGGGTGACCATCTTTACATACCGAACGTGCCTTGGAAAGCACGTTAAACCGTTGGTCCGAGTGTCATTCGGGGATCTTTGACAGTCGTTACAGGTCGTCAGAAGCCAGAAAGTCTGACAACCAGTCTTACCAAGGGGTTTCGTATTACCCATGAGTAACTAACAGATAGGCAGTCGCAAATAAACTTATCTATTAGGTATTGTCAATAATCAATGCATACAGTGGAATTATTCTTCAGATTCAACTCTATCACACAAAAGACATTTGTCGCAGACAAATTATGATACAAAGCTCTTTAGAATATTATATTCTAGAGTTGAATCTGAAGAATAATCCCACTGCATTGATTATTGACAATACCTACCTAATATCTAATAAACCAAACGGTTTATTTCTTTTCCATTTTATATTGAGCAGTAATTTCACCGTGCCAGCAACAACATTTAAATTCGATACGAATAGTTTTCTTACGGACAATAGGATCAAGTCATATTTGCCAACAAAATAGTCATGGGCAATCTTTTCGTGATATAAAAATGAGAAAAGGGGTTTATACTAAGCCTTTTGATGCGGGTCCAATTGAGTATGGACAGGCGGACGTATTCGCTTTTTTTGCTATTATTTGAATAGTAAAACTGTCAGTTTTATCTTACGCTTAAATGATATTTATTTTTTGTTTTTCGTGTTTTGTATTTTTGCTGCGCAATCGTAGTAAATGGAGATAAACTTCAATTTGTGTGCTGTTCGAACTAAGATATCTATGTATGTATAATAATTAATAATATACGACAAATTATGGCTACATTGTGTTTTAATTTCTAGCCAGGAGCTTACATGTATTAAATACCTTATCAATCCTAAGGAACTGAATTAATATACCTAGCTACGTTTGAAGATTTGAAATAGGTACTGTCGTATCAGAAGAATATACGTTAAAAACATCCATCGCTCCACAATAGTACGAATTAAAACACAAACACAATAAAAATATTCCTAACTAATTATGTGATATCTACAATTTTGTAGCCAAACTGGAACTGTACAATGTTTACCCTCTACGGGCTCTCAATAAAACGGAGCAATTATAATAAAAATACAATTTTGACCACAACCCCTTGGCAACCGGCGAGGGGTGTCGCGAATAAAGCGAGCATAAAACTCCTAAACATTGGAGGGTTTAGTATTGACATACGTTATTGGCGCCTGATCGGTATTTGGATACAAATTGCAGTTTTGTTTGTTATTCTAAGCCTAATAGGGAATAAAATTGATGTCTAAAAATTGACAAAGAATGCGCTCAAAGGGTGAGCTTGGGGACATCATTTCTCAATATAAAGTGGTCTTTGGTGACTAAGCTAGTTTTCATAGCAATTTGGTGACATGTAAGGTTCTAATCTCTTAGTAATCCTAATACTATTTAATGAGTAACAATATTTGTATATCTATATCTATAAAAATCAATGCCACTTTTCGTTGTAATTTTATAACTCAAGAACGGCTGGGGCGATTTAGTTGATTTTGGTTTTGAAATGTTTGACGTAGTCCAGGGAACGTTTAAACGATGAGAAAAATTGGAAAAGTTGCCGGGAAAATTGGAAAATTGAAAACTGAAAGTGGATTTTATATGGGAACATTGAAATTGGGACAGGACAACGTCAGTCGGGGTCAGCTAATAGTATAGCTATATATTTTTGTAATCACATTCTCGAAAACGTCTCTAACGATTTTGATGAAAGTTGCAATATAGAGCAGAGAAATAAGCAGTACCTTTGTACTCCAAATAATTAAGTATGTTGTATCTCTTTATATTTTACTGTGTGTACATACATAATAAAATATATACATAAATAAATAGAGGTTTACGGGGGTGAAAAATCGATTTGGCTAGGTCTCATAAATGAAAAAAAAAGGATTTTCACTATTTTCATCAGAGCAGAGCTCGGGTCGCCCAGCAGGTACTTAACTGCTATAAAAGTGAGACAATTTCATACGAAATGGTTTTACGGTTTTTACGGTTTTAGACATTTATTTTCTCAAAAGATTTACAATCACTTACAGAGAAAATACAATATTATAACATAAAAATACATGAGGCCGATTTGCGTAGTGGGTTGGTACAATAAGTCAATAACAGGAATGACATTAGAATTTCGTAACAGTTTTAGTAAATTCGTACAAGGGTAATTGTAGAAAATATTGAACTAAGTGCACGACATCTTATGCGCTAATGAGCTGAGGAGTACAGTCATATAAAAATACAATACATGTTTATTAAAGCCCATGACACAGTGATTTTTTTCACCGCGTTTAAAGTAGAATGAATGAAGATTTAAAGAAATGAAGAGTAGGTTTCTATAGACAACATCAACTGAAAACAAACCGTCAAACCATTCATTAGACAGAAAACCCCAATACAATTCCTACATGCATGAAACCCAGTAATTACTCATCATTCGTCCAGTCCACACAAATGCTAGTTCTATTCGCATACCACCGTACACGTGTCCGTTGTACAGGGTGGACGAGTTTATTGCAAATGATACCCGTAATTAGACCCCACAACCGCATATCGCACCGTCCATCTATTCGCACCGGCCAGTGCATGCAGTTATTATACGCGACGGAAATAACGGAAGCTCATAACATGTTATTGATTTTGCTAAAACACTGCACTACTACTGTTCACAACCCTATCCGTGACTGTCGTTTGTTTATTTTAGTTCACCCCCTTTGTTTGTGTTAATATTTTGCGTGGCAGAACTATAGGAATTAAGTTTCAGTCGGCTGAACGTCGTGCAGGTCAAATTGCTTTCATTGTGTAATCGAATTTGTTTTCATTTGGTACCCAATCATTTCTGTTATGGACCTTCTACATACAATTAAATAAAAGGTATCTTGAAAATGTCGTATTCCACCCTACTATAGGTACCCAACTAGCGAAAGTCTATTATCTACAGGACTATAGCGCATTTCAGGTTTTCCCTCGGAAAATGTAAGCTGTAAGAGACATGCATTGTCTATCTATGCACTATGTATACTGTCTAACTCCATGTGTTTTCAGATGTTTATCAACGACTATGATGTAACTTAGGTACTTGAATGCAGTTTTGGCAGTTATTGACCAACGTAACATTTTCTGCTTTAACAAAGTATTTTAACAAAGTGAATTGCGAAAGTTGTTTTCTAAAACAGTAGATAACAACCCATATGATGGCAGTTTGGTTCGTTGTTGCGACATGAGGTGGTTTTTTCAACATTTAGCGACATCGTCAAGTCGTAAATTCGAGGGCAACACATTTTGACTCATTAGCGATGGGCGCGAACTAAAACAAACTGTTCTACAGTTACAAAACAGTCACTTTGCATATTTATGTAAGTATATATTATATTATAGCTACTACTAAAGATAATTATTTAGCATGCCAGTTCGATAAGTGCTGCAAGCATTATTCGCTTCTTAAAACTCTTCTATCGTATAGGTATTAATAATCTCAATTCATACTTAGATCTACAGCTACGCCCCGCACAAACTGGTAATTGGGCAGAAGTTTCTCGAAAATATCACACGAATAAGTTTTCTACTTTCCAATGCATTTTAAAAGTACAGTTTCGGTGCAACGACCAGCGCAGCGCGATGGGACGATCTCTCGCCTAGCAGATCGAGTCCGCCCAAGGACGTCCACTCCACAGCCTCCAGAAACCATGCGACCTTATCACCATGTACCGAAGGACCATTTTTTATTGGCATACATTATAGATAATCCCTTGGCCGAGTCGGCAAGAAAAATGATCCTGTATAAAAAAAGTTAAAAAGCGTCGGCTCGCGGTTGTTTTATTTTATCGAGCCGCGGTCGAAGGCAACATGGCCGCGAGAGAAGCGAATTATCTCTGGATATACTTTATAAGATGCTTATCACGCGGTGCTGGATAAATGAAGCTTATGTGTCGTAAAATGCGAGATAGGAGATAGGTAAAGCTTTGTGCGTCTAATTGACGGTCTGAGCCGCATTAGTCGTAAGGGTAAAACTGTTTAAAAGTTAAAGAATTAATTTTATTTTGAACCTGTTAATGGTGCTAAAGACAAAATATTCAAAAAGTTAGTATGAACTGAAAATAATAGATTCATAAGTCCGTTACGCGCCGCTCTGTCTACTCCAGGCAGGTGCTCGCCGATATTTTGACAACGATACTTAGCAGAACCGCCCATTTTTTTAATTTAATACTTTTTTTCTATATCCACTTGACCCGTTTTTGAGCGAACCGATGTTATTTCTAGTAAAAAAAAATGACATTTTCGTTACTACGAGTTGAATTATGTTTATTATATTTTGGGGTGCTTAATATGATTATATCTTTCTAATTTAAAATAAAAATAATGAACTAAGGGTGGCATTTTCAAAAGTTCATAACAAAAACCATGTAAAGTATTTCTTTTTCAGAAAATTAACCTTACTTTTGGATCTAATTTCGCATTTACGTACATGTATACAATTAAACATAAAAATATGAATAGGAATGCTTGTGCGGGCGGGCAATAGGAGACAATAGAAGGAAAGAGTGTATTGTTTCACCTCGGGCTCCGGGGAGTTTCGCTACAATGAACCGCATCCGGGGTCGCCGGGCGTGGACGGCGATCACAGACCCAAACTGAATATATTAGGTATGCCATCATGTCCCTTGATATCATTGTGAACAGCGCGGTGAAGCTCCACGCGGCTTATTTACTGTGCTTTGTATACTTTAAACCGCGTGCCTTTAGGGCTTGGCTATACATACCTACATGATACGTAATGAAACCTTACATTTTGATTAATTAGCAATTAAAACTCTTACTGACTCGTTGGTTTATTGGTTGCAAGCGCTACTGCTGAGCATGAGTTCCTGGGTTCGATTCCCAGGTCGGGTAAAGTGTTATTGGGTTTTTCCATCTGGAATTTCTCAGTAGCTGCCCGGAGCCTGGATTTGTGACCGGTTGATGGCAATAGGCTCGACCCCTATTACATGGAACTTAAACATAACTGGCGAAATGTGGGTGTACTGTGGTACTCCTCTGCCTAACTCTTCGGGGATTATAGGCGTGATGTTATGTTGTATGTCATAAAAATCTTACCTTATACAACGTGCCGCGACATAAGGACATTAATTTGACACGCGTATACGGTTCCGCGTTTTCGTTTTTTATAGATATTTTAATTTCATTAAACGTTATTATTTATTGATTTATTTACAAGTTTCTATAAAAGCATCTTGGAGCTAACTTTAGCGCAGAGATGAAACTAAAGCGAACGAGAAAAAAAGGCCACGCTACTCTTGACCTTTTAACAGCTCAATAATAAAATAGAACTTCATGAATGAGTCCTTTGCAACAGATAGAGTGATCCTAATTTTAGTTTTCATTTTATTATTTAGTTTGATTGAACATTTTATTTTTCAATTTGCGAATTATTTTATCTTATTATAATTTGTATGATTACTGGCTAATAGCCCTACTTGTGTCTTTAATTAATGTCGTAATTGCGGGAACACGTTGTATAGAATTTATAATATTCTAGCAGAGCCTACATGAAAAAATGCACAAAACAATCATGTTGTTTCTAAAACGTGTCATGTAGAGTCACAAATTTATTATTTCATATAAGTAATTATAGAGAAACACTACCAACCTACTTATTCATTTTAATTTCACATAACAAAACAATAATAGCCACAAAAATAACGAAGTGTGCAAAATCAAGGATTCTGTACAGTCTATTATTTAATATCTCTTAATAGTTAATTGTAGATAAGGGTATGCCCCACCCCAGATAATAATAAAATAATAAATTCAGGGCCAGCGCGCGTGGCAGGATGCTGGTGACAAATGACGAGGACGCGTAAAATTACAATTATATCTCTTTATGCTGGCAACCCTTCTCTCATTATGCAAACTTAACACATTTATCAGAACCAGTGTAAGTAAATGTTTATTGTAATTATTTTATGAAGTATACTTATATCATTAACTCCCGCCGTTACCTACGTGTTCTTTTGTGAACTGCGAATGTGCGTATCGCAAATGACACTGGAAAATACCGATACCTACTTGTAAAATGTTTTGTAGAAATATAATTTTCTGTAGAATTTTATTTGCTGATTTATCATTACATAGTTATAGGAATACATTTTTAATTGGAACTCTCATATGACGTTTCAGTTATCGTTTATCAATATTATCCCTTACGGTTCATCAGTCTCGTCAATTTCGGATCTCAACGAGCCACCATGCGGGATTGCATTATTGCTTTTTTATTAGCTTTTTTTTCTCCCCCGTCTCGCAGTTTTTGTTGCGCGTGCGTTCGTGGGATAGGTCGCGATGCGTTTCTGTTTATGCTGGTATTAGCATAATGCACTTTTATCCCTCACTAAGTGCATTGTTCAGCAATTGTCGCTAAAATTTATGTAAGTTCATCGGCTTATTTGTGTGAATTGCAAATGTGGACCTTTTGTAAAGTTTAATAGCCTTGTAAGTATGAGACATCTTCCGCGAATCGCTAAACTAATTACTGACGCCCCGCCGCCCAAATCAAAGGTCATAACTGTTAAGTATTGACAATGGCACATTTGCATTCGTGTTTCCGGAGCAATAGCCAAATTATCGTGAAATTTTAACGGTCGTGTGGTTGACCGCTGACGTTACAACATGTTTTTAGAGTTCCGTACCTCAAAAGGAAAAAAACCCTTGAGGAAAAAAATGAACCCCTTCGTTGTCCGTCCATCCGTCTGTCTGTCTGTCTCTCAAGACCTTTTTTCTCAGGAACGCGTGCAGGTATCAAGTTGAAACTACTATAAACGGTATACGGTCCCTTGGTGCTGTAAAAAAATCAAGCATTTAAGTCAACGCAATAAAAAAATATACGGCCATTTATGCGACTTTTGAAACTCGCAAATGTGTAAATCAAAACCTATAGGGATCCTAGAGGGAGACCTAGAATCATGAAATTTGGCAAGAAGCAGGGTGTCACATTACAAGTAAAGAAAAAAGTCCGAAAATCGTAAATTTGTAGTTTTATCACAAACAATAGTAGATTATGCACCGAGGGGCTAAAGTTGTGTCTTATGTCACGGGCGTCATATTGAATCTCGAGCGCAATGAAGGATTCGGGATTTAACTCCCGAGCGCAGCGAGGGAGCTAAGAGTTTAACTCACGAGCGAAGCGAGGGAGTTAATACAAGAATCCTGAATGCAGCAAGGGATTCAAGCTAGCCCAAGGCAAAGGCACCTTTAGCCCAGAGGAGGATACTCTACTTTTTACACCTACTGTGAGAAAATAATAGCCATAGTACGAAAAACAAAGTATTTATTAAATAAACAAACAGTAAGAATAACATATTTAGAACTAGTTAGTTATATGCACTTACATATTAATTGAAGTTAATGGTAACATTTGAGACATTAGTCCAGTTGTGCAAAGATAAAGTTAAGTTTTTATTTGGTACGTTTATAGATGTTGATGTGGAATTAAAGAAAAAAAAATGAAAAATGGTTCGTAGTTATCTAATTATTCTTACAATATTATGTCTTCGAAAACATGGCAACGATATGAAGAAGCAGTCGTTATGATTTTGTAGGAAATCGAGAATATCATCCACGCGTAATTAGGGTTTCGAGAATAGCTTTCCTCTTTCTGGCACCAAAGGGTGTTTGTTAGTACTATACTGCCAATTTAGCTGAGCATGTGAGATTCCAAATTCAAATCACATTATTGACCAGCGGGTCATAATGAAATCCAGTACAACATTATTGACCGGCTGTGCCGGGCCACTAATGACTCACTTTAGGTTAAGGTTGCTTGACATATAATTTGACATTTTCGAGCAGGTGGTGTGAAAAATTATTTTTTGGCGATTACAAACTTGCATTTGCAGTTGGAGAATATTGACGCATGGGAGAACATTTATTGTTTGTTCTTGGGACAAACTCATCCCAACTACGGAACCCTTAATTGTGCGTGGCCCGACACGCACTTGGCTGGTTTTTTTTTTGTTCGTTTAAGTGGTGCAAACCATTGTCCGCAAATATGATAAAAATAGTTGCTAATTTAGTTACGCGAATGATAATAATTTTTGTTTTTATTTCCGGAACTTTGGGTTCTTTTTTTGTGGAATTCCGACATGTTTGTAATTTGTTCGTTTGTCAGTCGGTCCACTCAACCATCTGTTAATTCATTCCGCTGCTTTAGTGTGTGTTTCGTTTGAAGATATCTTAATTAGCTAATGTTTATCGCAAAACTACGCAAAAGAGTACGTAGAGCCGATTTTTTATCATAGATAATGTGACTTTGTCTGTAAGTAGGAACCTTGTGTTGGGATTTGTGGTCACGGTTTCGTTGATCACGAGAGCTCGTGGTGTACTTAGTACACTTCGCGCAAAACTTTATGAGCTCTCTGAAGTTGCACGCGAGTGGCTGCAAAGTACCTATATTAATAGCTAATTATTTTTTCACACCACCTGCTCGAAAATGTCAAATTATATGTCAAGCAACCTTAACCTAAAGTGAGTCATTAGTGGCCGGGGGCACAGCCGGTCAATAATGTTGTACTGGATTTCATTATGACCCGCTGGTCAATAATGTGATTTGAATTTGGAATCTCACATGCTTAGCTAAATTGGCAGTATAGTACTAACAAACACCTTTTGGTGCCAGAAAGAGGAAAGCTATTCTCGAAACCCCTTACTACGCGTGGATGATATTCTCGATTTCCTACAAAATCATAACGACTGCTTCTTCATATCGTTGCCATGTTTTCGAAGACATAATATTGTAAGAATAATTAGATAACTACGAACCATTTTTCATTTTTTTTTTTATTTTTTTTTTTTAATTTTTTTTTTTAAAATTCCACATCAACATCTATAAACGTACCAAATAAAAACTTAACTTTATCTTTGCACAACTGGACTAATGTCTCAAATGTTACCATTAACTTCAATTAATATGTAAGTGCATATAACTAACTAGTTCTAAATACTGTTTGTTTATTTAATAAATACTTTGTTTTTCGTACTATGGCTATTATTTTCTCACAGTAGGTGTAAAAAGTAGAGTATCCTCCTCTGGGCTAAAGGTGTCTTTGCCTTGGGCTAGCTTGAATCCCTCGCTGCATTCAGGATTCTTGTATTAACTCCCTCGCTTCGCTCGTGAGTTAAACTCTTAACTACCTCGCTGCGCTCGGGAGTTAAATCCCGAATCCTTCATTGCGCTCGAGATTCAATATGACGCCCGTGACATAAGACACAACATTAGCCCCTCGGTGCATAATCTACTATTGTGTTGAACAAATCGATGCTGTAGGTAGGCAAATAGGTAAGTACATTAAAAAATGTTTCACATCTTACAATTATGATTGTGCACTCACTGTATACCATTCGCGGTTTTGTACTCGGGTCTACGTTCAGAGAGCTCATAAAGTTTTGCGCGAAGTGTAATCAGAAATGAATAACAAATTTCATGACAAAAATTATCTAGCTACCAGTAACATCTACAATTTCACAGGAAACACAGGTGTTCCAATTAAATCGTCGAACTGTGTAGCGAAAGACGCTGAATTATTACCAAAAGCAAAACCTGCACCCAATTGCGTAACACATTATCAATGATTTTGAATTACATTGCTTCATACTGTTAATAACAGCCGCACGGGTCGATCCATCAGGTTAAGCTACGCTTGCCGGGGTTGGTCAGTGGATGGGTGACCATCTTTACATACCGAGACTCCTCCGTGCCTCGGAAATCACGTTAAGCCGTTGGTCCCGGCTGTCATTTGTGGATCCTTGACAGTCGTTACGGGTCGTCAGAAGCCCGAAAGTCTGACAACCACAGTCTTACCAAGGGGTATCGTATTACCCACAGTTACTGGGTTGTGAAGGTCAGATAGGCAGTCGCTCCATGTAAAATACTGGTATTCAGCTGCATCCGGTTAGACTGGAAGCCGACCCCAACATAGTTGGGAAAAGGCTAGGCAGATTGATTGCTTCATATGTTCGAAAAATTTGTCTGCTTAACAACGTAAATAACGCAATGAATGTTGTTGAACTGTCAAAATTAAAACCACCGCCACTACTGCTACTGTAAGTGTGTCACGTAATTACACCGCTGTTCTGCACACACAAAATAATTGTATACCGCTCTTAATATTTCTCCTAACACCAAACATTCCCACATTCGTACGTAATCGAATTAATAATAATTGGTGCTTAGAGTCGAGGCCAGTATCGATATGCAAATGGTTCTCGAAAGGCTTCAAGTGCACTCCACACTTCGCTATTGATATGAGAGAATTGCTCTGACATTCACTGCCATTGTTTATTTGAAGGAATTCGGGTTTTACATGCATTCGTGAGAAAACTACAGGCATGAATCAAGAATGGTTAAATAATTCGTTGATTAAATTGTTTTACGAACTTTTCTGCGTGAGCACATTTCGTCAATAATACTTATCTAATGAAAACAACCAAAATATTAAAAAAAAATAAATAAAAAATAAACCATGGTGCTACCATTAAAAACATTCCCAGAACACATTTTATTAGTATACAAGTTTGTGATAATGTTTTCGATTGTTTTCGATAGATAAGTTTTGAACTACGCAGACCTTTAAAAAGTACTGTCACAACCAAGAAACAAGTCGTCCTGACTGAGACAATCATTTAAACAAGACATAGGGGAGAAGGAGGTAAGACGGGGTAGCGAGTAAGACGGGGTACTCAGCAAAATTCACTGTTTAAACTGACAAATAATCACTATCGTTCATGCATCGTTCTATGCCTGCCATGACACTTTTGTCAGTCGCCTGGTCATTAATTGTTCGCTAGTGCACGCGTGTCAAAAAATCTCAAAAAACTGTTTTACTGCAAATTGCTTATCATATTCTCTTCTGGTTTGACACCTGACTGTGGTTTATTAAATAATGTTAGCTGGTGAGGTGTGTCTGTGATTGACGCTTAAACTAACCTATATTGAGGTAGGCATTGTGTTTCCTTGAGATTGCCAACTGTTTTTTTTTCCTTTGATTATTGGTAGAAAATGGCTCGGCAGGCAAGATGGGGTAATGATTACTCCAGTATATTCTGCTTCCATTGAAAGGTTGATATCATGCTCACATTGTGGAAGATGGTCACATATTAGCTGTGCAGGAATGTAGGATGATGATGACGAAGCCATCCACGTCTGCGTGTTCTGCCAATCCATATAATCATCTTTCTCTCTGATAATTCTCATCACCCCATCTTACCTCAGGGGGGTACCCCATCTTACCAGCACAGCATCTAACCAGATGCAGCTGAATACCAGTTTTTTTTCTGACAGCCGGAACCAACGGCTTAACAGCTTTCCGAGGCACGGCAGGGGTCTCGATATGTAAAGATGATCACCCATCCACGGACCAACCCCGGCAAGCGTAGCTTAATCTGATGTATCGACCCGTACGGCTGTTATTACTTAGCCACTAGCTCCTCCTCTTCCATCATCTTTCTAAAAAATATTATTTAAAAAACTGCAAGGTCTTGTATTCCCTGCACATGCTGTCAATGTGATGTCAAATGCCATTAATTATCCCTAATATGTTTTTCATTGTATAGTATACTTAGTCGGGATGTTCTCGCATCCCGTATCATCTTGATTGTGGGGATGTTTAACCCCGATTATGAAGATTGACGTTTTATTCTGTTAATGTGCGGTGAATTTAGCGTTCATAAATGTGGACAATATCATTTATTATTACTTGTTATAGAGCAATGTAAAGTTGAGTTTCCGTAGGACCTTGAGTTTTTTTTTATGTCGTTTATTTTCTAATGCTCGAATCTGCTTTGCTCTAAGTACATCTATGAACTCTATTTACTTATCTATTTTTATATTATAACTGTACCTAGATGAACCGGTGAACTTCGTACCATGTAGACGATTACCATTCAAAATTTAGAATTTTTCTATTGTTCGTCTGTTACTTTTGGTTTTTCCTAATTTTATTTTTTCCTAAACGAGGTGAACAAAAAAAAAAGTGAAATCGGTCGAGCCATTTTCGAGTTTTTGCGAGAACAATGCACAGCAATTGATTTTTATTAGGTCTTTACCTATGAAATTGCCGTTCTGCAGTACTGGTCATTTCAAATCAAAATAGTTTTTGTTTGGCTAAGAATTCTAATTTCAAATTAATTTTATTTTAAAAACATGGATTTTTTTTTCCAAAAGTAGTCATTTGTTTATTGATTAGTGTTACATTTTCATCGCATTTCAATCTTTTTCGTCATCATGGATACGTTAAAAATTCGAGTAATTATGGAATATGAGTACCGTCGTGGCAGCAACGCGGCACAAGCGGCACGCAACATCAACGACGTTTACGGAGCTAACACTACAAACCAACGCACCACCCGTTATTGGTTTGCTCGCTTCCGTTCTGGAAATTTCGACCTGAAAAATAAACCTCGCGGTCGTCCGACGACTTTGGTCGACAATTACGAATTAAAGGCGATTGTGGAAGCTGATGATACACAATCTACGGCTGAATTAGCTGCAGCTTTCGACGTTAGCGTCAAAACAATATTGGTCCATTTGCGTCAAATTGGCAAGGTAAAAAATCTTGACAAATGGGTGCCCCACGAACTCAATGATCGCCAGCGCGAAGTACGCGTCGAGACGTGCCTTGCACTGCTCAACAGACACATAAATGAAGGAATTTTGAACCGCATTGTTACCTGCGATGAAAAATGAATTCTGTTTGATGACCGCAAGCGCTCAGCAAGTTGGTTGGATCCTGGTTCAGCACCTAAACAATGCCCTAAACGAAAACTTACCCCTAGAAAAGTGATGGTCACTGTTTGGTGGTCTAGCGCCGGTGTGATTCATCACAGCTTCTTACCAAACGGCGTCAGCATTACTGCAGATGTGTACTGTGAAGAACTGAACACAATGATGGAGAAGCTGGCACATCTCCAACCAGCATTGGTCAATCGCTCGTCTCCGCTGCTCCTGCACGACAACGCGCGACCTCATACTGCACAGCAGACGGTCTCCAAGTTGCAAGAACTGGGGTTGGAAGCTCTCCGTCATCCGCCCTACTCACCAGACCTTGCGCCTACAGACTACTACTTTTTCCAGAATTTGGATAACTTCTTGGCGGGAAAAAAATTCAATACCCGAGAGGCAGTACAAAATGCCTTTGAAGAATTTGTTGCCTCCCGACCAGCTGATTTCTTTAAGAAGGGCATCAATAAACTGCCACTGCGTTGGCAAAGATGCATTGATTGCATGGGTGATTACTTCGATTAATACAAATAAAAATACATGAAAAAAATTCGTTTAAATTTTTTCATACAAAACGGCAATTTCATAGGTAAAGACCTATTATATAAATACATACAGACTAGCTGACCCACCAGACGTTGCGCTGTCAATATTTCAATTTATTTATTATTTCCTGTTTTTAGGGTTCCGTACCTCAAAAGGAAAAACGGAACCCTTATAGGATCACTTCGTTGTCCGTCTGTCTGTCTGTCTGTCTGTCTGTCAGTCTGTCAAGACCCTTTTTCTCAGGAACGCGTGGAGGTATCAAGTTGAAATTAACACCAATCGCGTAAATCTATGGTCCCTTGGAGTCCTGAAAAATCAACCTTCTAAGTCTAACGCAATAAAAATATGCGGCCACTTATGCGACAGATTTTTATACTCGCAAGTAAATCAAAACCTATAGGGTAATTCCCGTTGATCTAGAATCATGAAATTTGGCAAGAAGCAAGGTCTCATAGCACAAGTAAAGGGAGAAGTCCGAAAATTGTTAATTTGTCATTTTATAACATAAAAAAATATTTTCAAGTCTGTCAGTATGTCAAGACCCTTCTTCTCAGGAACGCATGGAGGTATCAAGTTGAAATTAATATCAAATACGTAAGTTTAGCGTCCCTTAGAGTCCTAAAGGAATCAAGCTTCTAAGTCAACGCAATAAAAAATGCGGCCACTTATGCGACAGATTTTTATACTCGCATGTAAATCAAAACCTATAGGGTACTTCCGGTTGACCTAGAATCATGAAATTTGCCAAGAAGCAAGGTCTCATAGTAAAGGAAAAATCTGAAAATTGTTAATTTGTAATTTTATCACGTAATAATTTTTTTTTGGGATTACAATGTTAAGTTTGTTTTTAAGATAAATTCTTTTCAACTACGGAACCCTTCATTGTGCGTGGTCCGACACGCACTTGGCCGGTTTTTCTTTCTTTTAAACCACCCCAGTAAAAAGGAGAATAAAACAAAAAAAAAATATTCAAATCGGTCAAGCCGTTTTTGAGTTTTAGCGAGACAAACACCAATTGATTTTTATATATAAAAGGTAAAAGGTAGATAAGGGATAGGTAGATATATGTGTATATCTGCTTAATAGAATTGGTATTTGATCGAAAATTTAAAGATAGTAAATGAGGTATTGTCTTTCATTCATGGCCTTAAATGTAACGCAGACCTTAGCAATTGATATAAATCAGAAAATTATTCAAAAATATAAAGAAAGGTTTAAATTCTGCATTTCTATAAATATACGAAATTCCAACTACAAAGAAAACTGTCTCTATTTCTCTAAAATTAGGTTCAGACGCATCTTATAATAATAGGATTGACGTATTCAAGAAGATGCGTCCCCCAAAGTTTGGCGGAAGACAAGTCTCGCTTAACAAAAAATATTGCACACACAGCTTGGTCTATTTTTGAGTGCATTTCGCGCTATTTTGGCGTTCCCTACGCGAGCAATGTGTCAATGACCTCGTTTGGTGGCGTTGTTCACTCACTTTTGGGGAATTTTTAGGACGGTCATGTTTGTATCGAAATGTTAAGCATTGCGCGCCGGAATTAATTGGTTTTTATAACGTTTTCAGCAATGTTTATGACTAGGGACGTCTATATTTTATAGGTAGGTAGTTTTTAAGGTATTTGTGAAAAGTTCATGTGACACATTAAGTACTGTCTTGACTCAAATCAGACTTTCCTCGCACACATGTCTAAAGTAAATGGATAAGTACTGTGAAAAATATTGAACAAATGTTTTTCTAGGAACCTATGCATTTCACTAGGTCAAGGACTTGGGTCTGTAGGTGCTTTATGTTACATATAAATGACCGAAAAACATTTATTTTAAACTTACGCGAGCAAACTTAAATGCCCTTCAATAGAATATCAAATGCGCGTTCATTAGAACTATATAATGATTATTTACAAGACCAATGATTGAGTTCCTGATTCCGAAGGCAAGACGCGAAGTTCAACGTTAATATACAAAGGCGCAGTGAGGCGCAGCATTTAATTTTTTATAAGCTGATTTCGGCTTTATTTTATCGTGTTGACGCCGAGTAGCAGCGTTCGCGGTGCACACGATTACAGTTCCTGTGTACATGCGCGCACGCACTCACGCACACACTCTCGCGAGCCCTCCTCAGCGCGCTGCAATTCGTCGGCGCGACCGCCCCCCCGCGCCCTTCGCCCTCCGCACGCAATTGCACTGCACTCCGGCACGCTGCGCTGCGTGCGTAAAAAGCGCACACAAGAGGTGCGGGGAGGAGGCGAACAGGCACACAGGCCTGCCGCGACCGGCCGCCTTCCACCAACACAGTCACTGCCAGACGCTCGCGAGAGCACGCCGCCCCCACAAAGGGCGTAGCTACTACTCCACTCGCGCGAAACAACCCCGAACGTGCTACGAACTTTGTTAAGTGCAAGTGCGGTCATTTTCACACGAGTTTTCCTGATATAAACATTTTCAACAACAATCCTCATCACGTGCAGACGCTGGATTAATTTCCTTTGAGGTAAGTTTCACATTGTTTTTTTAATTTACTTTCGTAGCAGTGCTACGCTTTCGTAGCCGGCTGATAACGCAGGACCTGTTTTATATTCAAGGTTTGTATGAATTAAATAAGTGCCATAATTTGGCTATTGCATTTTATGCATAATTCTGTGGACATAAAGATGGAAATAGGTAAGCCGGTGCGGTGCAAAATTTATAGAAAACACAACAGGAGGGAATCCGGCGTAACTGCTTTCATCGGTCCCCTAACTTCGATTATACCTGCCGAATAAAAGGTAAAAAGTCAATTTGGCAGTGTGGAAGGGCTATAGAGCGTAATATGTAAATGGGGAAGGGCGGTGCAGTCGGGCAGTCGCGCTGAGCCGCGGCATACGTCGTCAGTCAGTGCTGGGCGCAGAGCGATGCGCATCGCGGACAGGTTGCACGAACTTTGTGTATGCAAGGATTATCACTTTTGACAGACTAGTGCGTGACTTGGAAAATTTATCTACGATGTATCCCGCCTCTACCAACTACAATATTTTGCCAGGTATATGTTTACTATATTATTAATAAGTTTTTTAGACATAATTTATACAAAGTTTAATTATTTGTTGTTTTAGGATACCTGTAGTTTGATTGAAACATTGAATAATTATTGGTAAACAGGAGTAGATACGAACGAGTTTATTTTTTTATTTTTATTATTCCAGCTTCGTGATCAGTGATTTTATTTATAAAATATGACTAGAGACAAAAATTATAAAGTCTTATTTACTTAAAGAAAAGTCAACAAACGAAAACTTATAAGAAAAAATATATGATTCTTACCGATTTACATTAGAATTAATTCGTTGTTTGAATAAGTATAGAATAGAATAGAATAATTTATTGACACAAACACACAAGTTATACAACATAAGAAATAGCCGTGGGCCCCAAACTAGGCACAGCCTGTATCTTGGTGGCCAAGTGTTAGAATGTTTTGTTTTTGTATTATTTCAACAATGGGGTAGGTAAACATTTTACTTGCTTAAATTACAATTACGATTACCCGCATGTCTGTGAAAACAATTTCGTAGCAGTAACGTCTTCATTCCGTAGCAGTAAGGCCTTAGCAGACCTCCGCCGCGAAACCATAGCAGCGGAGCCGCAATACTTTATTTCAACTGACTCGTAACTAAGAGCGCGTGAAACATCATGTGGTTTCGCTGCTTCGCGGCGGAGATGTGTTAAGGTCCTAAGAGCGGTTTTCATAGTTCAACTTGTTACTACCGAGGTGCAGTTTGTTTAAAAAATATTCAATGTTACAGTAGCTATATATATTTTTTTTCACTTACAGAATCACAACTCAGAAAAATGGGGAGCGTCGAAGGACCGCAAACTTTTTGTTTGAAATGGAATCACCACAAAACAAACTTAGTGGAGATCTTAGAAGCCTTGATCAAGGTGGAGACCTATGTCGACTGCACTCTAGTGGTCGACGACCAGGTCACCTTCAAGGCGCACCGAGTCGTCCTAGCTGCTAACTCCCCGTACTTTCAGTCGATATTAGCTGATGTTCCAATGGACCACTGCAGCATCCTCTTCCCTGGTGTTAAGGATTTCGAGATGCAAGCCCTCCTCGAGTACATGTACACGGGTGAGGTGAACGTGACGCAGGCTCACATCCCACACATCATGAAGGTGGCTGAGCAGCTGGAGGTGAAGGGTCTGTTCGACATGACGGAGCTGCGGCGGCGGCCGGGCAACACGGAGCGCACGCCGGCCGCGTCGCCCCCGCGCGTGGTGCCTGCCGCGCCCTCCAGCGTGTCCCCGCCCGCGCCCCCGCCGCCCTCGCGCTGGCCGCCACCGCCCGCCGCGCCCGTCCTTTCTGCCGCCTACGACTCCTCTGATATGAATCCTCTCAAGCGTAAGAAACTGTCCAGCATGCTGGCCACTCGCGACACCCCCATTTTAAGGAACGTTTTAGCCCAAACCTCTCCCGTGGAGTCTTCACAACCCATGTCCCTCGTGTGCCACCCAGTTAGCCAGCACATACCACCTCGCCTCCACTCCAATGGATCAGCGCATGAATCCGAACGCGCTGCGAGCCCACATCGTCCTTTTGACTACCGCCCTCGTAGACTTTCCTCAAGAGCTTCTTCACCCCACTACAACAGATCAGACAGGTCAGAAGATGCTCACTCTCCGTACACAGAAAGATCCTTCGACGATGAAAGCCAACGCACTTTCCACCCATCGCCTCCACCGAACAATTTTCAACAAGACGTGAGAGCCGGATTAGCGCCATACGTCCCACCACAACAGAAACCAGAATGGAAGCGATATAAACAATACACGAGATCCGATATTTTATCAGCTATCGAATGTGTGCGTAATGGAATGAGCGCACTACAAGCATCGCGTAAATACGGCGTGCCTTCACGTACATTGTACGATAAAGTGAAGAAACTCGGAATAACGACCAGCCGTCCAATGAGTCGAGGCGTCAAAAGAGAGTCAAATGGAGCTGCATTCCCATATGGTTTAAGTGGAACAGGAGGTGCAGGTGAAGATGGAAATCCATCAACACCGCTTATCGATCCATCATTCCTACAGCAAGCGTTAGAGGGAGCTACAAGAGACGGTGGCCGAGAGGCTCTGCACGCGATGGCGCTGGCCGCGGCCGCACACGCAGCGCTGGCTCCTCGAACGCCGCCTCGGTCGTCGCCGCACTCGCCGCGGTCACCCATGCACGACGACGATCACGTCGAAGACTTGTCAGTACCTCGTCGACGTGACTTAGACCAGCCGCCTGGGGTTATTGTTCCGCCACGTAATTTTGCGTTAGATTGTGGTAGCGAAAGAGATTGAACGATAAGATATCGTGGAATGTACATTCGAAAAGACTGACTTAGGCGTACAAAGTTAGGAGTAAGGCACTTATTGGTAGGCTAACTGGTAGGCAGTGCCGCGTGCGCACGCCGCCGATGACCGGGCGCTCCGGCCGGGCGATTGCAATGGGCCCCGCGGCCACTTTTCTTCTACTTGTCTCTTCTTCTCTATTTATTTCAAAGTGTCGTCGAAGCTTAAAACGAAATAAAATTTCCGTTTGATGCTGGACGACGCCTTATTGTGATTTTATTTTTGTTTATTTTCTTCTATATTTTTTTTGTTTTATAAACATTTACGTCTTTGTTAATGAATAGCAGAATAAGTTAGCTTTAACTAGCATGTAATGTTGTCTTAGTTGGACATGTAACTTTATGGGGCCGAAGGGCAAGCAGGCAGCAGCGCCGGCCGCGCCGCCGCGCCGCGGGTGGGTTCGCCTGGACAAGTTATTGTGCAATTTGTTGTCCGCGACTGTGATGTTTATAGACTGAAATGCCGCTACTACCTCACGCTCGCTACAGCTACTCTAGTCCACCGCGTCGCACCATGCCATACATCCACGTGAAACAGTTAATAAGATATCCTTACTTTATTGACGACAATGCATGTTGAAGAGAACTTGCGTGCGACGCACATGTCACCGCGGATAGCGACGTATCTACGAGTACATACCGATCTATTCTATATTGTTTCCTTACGTTACGGGTTAGATTAATTTATTAATTTGTTCATCGATTGCCATAAATGTTCGTTGTTAAATATCTAGTAATTGTGCTCACCTTATCCTCAATATAAAATGTTTTGCACAAGCACGGTGGTTCATATTAGTTAAGAGACTTCATCAACACTTAGTTAAGAATGCTCAATGTTATTATTAGGTTTGTGGTAACATAGAAAAAAAATCGTCGTGATGCGCTGTTATACGTAAAAATGTCTAGTTTATTTTTTCATATTTGATCTATGAGTGTAATACCGTGTTTCGCTCGTTGTATAAGATCTTGTTCTAATTAGAAAAATATCCAATGTACAAATCTGCACATTTTCACTTCTCAGTAATTCCTGTTCGTGTAACTATCACATCTTATAAAAACTTGGTTTCTTAAGTAGATACCTACCCATGTATATTAAAGTCCTAAGAGTAAACATATAATTTTATATTATCCTTAAGTTAATAAATACATTACTTATTATTTGGTAATTGATTCGAAGACTGATTTGTTACTTTAGTCTAGTTTGAAAATGCCATAGATATCTACGAATGTATCTACCATAATGCCATAGATATCGACGAATGTATCTACCTTAATTTTGCAAACGCAATAATTAACTCATTTAAATCACGTATGGTGTGTGTAGAAGCTACACTTTGGTAGGTTTCACTATTTTGTGCCTTTGTTTGTTGTAATTAAAACATTATCTATGTTAGGACATTCCAGTAGGTGTACCTTTTGTACTCTTATGTTTTGTGGTTGAGCATCAGGCGTAGGACCAGGGCTTCAACTGATGCCTACAGGTGTCTGCCCGCCATTACAATTAAATACCTCACATTTTTTGTTAAATCGAATGTTATAATGTAATTATTATATATCCACTTTTGTGCCTATAAATATGTTATTAAGTATGATGTTATCGCACTATAGTTCATCAATTAAGTTGGGATTTGAATTGAAAATATCGTATGTACTTTAATATGTAGTTGTACTGTATGTATACACTTAAGTTATAATAGATCGAGTTTGTTTATCTCGTAACTACATATTATTATAGTAAGAACTCTATATTTACAGATAATATAATGTTACAAATATAAATTAAACGTTTAATATCAATGATTATTTTATTTTTCCTTCAGTTGACCAGTATTCATTTTATTGTTCCAAGGTATAATTTAAAACCATAGGTACCTACAACCTGCTGTCAAATAACACCTATCTATTGGATAACTACTGCTTCAACAGTTTGTTACTAAAACTCCCATTACCTACATTTCCGGAGCTTTCTAGACGACCAGTAGGACACACTTTGTCTCTATCAATAAATTATTCACAACATTTTCACAACCTATCGAACGAAAAATCCTTGAACTTCGCTGGAAGAGCCTTACCTTATAACTTCTTTATTTCATCACAAAAAGACGAATTTGAGAAAGATGCGTTCTCAAATTCGTCGTTCAGCTTTCAAAACAAAACAGCTTTCATACAAAACTGTTTTTTTTCTATGGACAAAGCTGAATTGAGCTGAATAAGTGTATTTAGTCCCTAATCCACCCAGGAGTTTCAGTTAAATGGTAAGTAGCTAAAATTCCATTTTATCAAATAGGTAGGTACCTACTACGGTAGGTAATCTAAAATCTAGCAAAGCGCGAAAATTACTATAGGATTAAATAACTACAGCATCCTCGAGTACAACTAGAAAAAGAAAAAAAAAATTGCATTTATTTTTAGTAGAGCCATTTTAGTTGTAATTTGTGGCTAAGTAATAACGCTGTATGCTTGACGCGGTTGGTCTGTGGGTGGGTGACCATCTCATACCAAGACCCCTCCGTGTCTCGAAAGCACGTTAAGCCGTTGGTCCCGGCTGTCATTTGTGGATCTTTGACAGTTGTTACGTGAGGCCCGAAAGCACTGTGTCGAAAGTCTGACAACTAGTCTTACCAAGGGGTATCATGTTAGCCAGAAGGTAACTGGGTTGTGGTGGTCAGATAGGCAGTCGCTCCATTTAAAATATTGGTTTTCAGCTGCACCCGGTTAGACTGGAAGCCGACCCCAACATAGTTCGAAAAAGGTTACGCAGATGAGGTGATGGACTTGCAAATCTTACAATATCATTTCTTTTCATAGGCTTCATAAGTAGGTAATAGAACCACGATATCGAAACTTCAGAAGAATCACCCTTTGCCGGCAAACTGGTGATAGAAGTACTACACCTTCAACGACAGTCAAAAGTAACGGGAAATACTTGAAAACATCAATTAATAAAATAATGTTATTCATAATTCTGTCAAGTTACATATTTACATCGAAAAAGCAAAAAAAAAAACAATTTTACATCATCGCCATCCAGTGGCTACGACCGTAAACGGTTGCTACAACATTGTAGAGGCTGCGCGCTACGGCTGGCTACGTATGTTACGTACCGCACGACCGGGCGAGCTACGGCTACGCTTCGCAGGAGTTCCGAAATATAACAGCAGATGGCGTATAACTATTGCTAAAATAACCTCGGTTTTTTAGCATTTTGATGTACATAAATATTAGAACAAATTTTTATTACGAGAAATATTGAAAGAAAGAAAAGAAAGGAAAGAAAGAAACAGTTCATGAAACACAAAAACAAAAGAAGAAAAAAACAATGCGAAAATAAGTTTTTAGTGTGTTCCTAATTTACTGTGCGTTTGCACTGGCGAAACATTCACAAAAAAACATGTTGAAATCTCTGTTTCCTTGGTGTCCTGTCAAACTCGCGTTCGCGTTGTCACACAACTTCAATCAATCTACCCAAGCTTAGCCTTTTCCCAACTATGTTGGGGTCGGTTTCCAGTCTAACCGGATGCAGCTGAATACCAGTATTTTACATGGAGCGACTGCCTATCTGACCTCCACAACCCAGTAACTGGGTAATCCTTGGTAAGACTGGCTGTCAGACTTTCGGGCTTCTGACGACCCGTATCAAAGATCCACGAATGACAGCCGGGAACAACGGCCACGGAGGAGTCTCGGTATGTAGAGATGGTCACCCATCCACGGACCAACACCGGCAAGCGTTGCTTAACCTGACGGATCGACCTGTGAGGCTGTTATTATTTAGCCACGAGCTCCTCGCGTCAACCAGTTGTAACATAACTTGTTGACGCGAAATATAGTCGACGTTTCATGTCACTTGACATGTTTCCACCTTTCCACGGTTCCACCCGAAGACAGTGAATCTGTCTACGGTTCCACCACATTTTCACAACAAATCTTGACATCTTTCATACGACTTCCTCATGTTTCGTGCAGTGCAAACACAATGAAGGGTTCCGCAGTTGAAAAGAATTTACCTATCCCAAAAAGAAGCTTAACATTGAATCACAAAAGTATTTTTTTTGTGGCAAAAAATTACAAATTTCCAATTTTCGGACTTTTCCTTTACTTGTGCTGGGAGACCTTGCTTCTTGCCAAATTTCATTATTCTAGGTCAACGGGAAGTACCCTATAGGTTTTGATTTACCTACTTGCGACAGTTGCGAGTATCAAAATGTGTCGCAAAATGGCCATATTTTTTTATTGCGTTAACTTAGAAGCTTGATTTTTTTAGAACTCTAAGGGACTATAGATTTACATATTTTACATAAATTACCATAGATTTACGTATTTGGTGTTACTTTCTACTTGATATCTCCACGCGTCCTTGAGAAAAATGTTCTTGACAGACTGACAGACTTGAACATTTTTTTTATGTGATAGAATTAGAAATTAACAATTTTCGGACTTTTTCCTTTATTTGTGTTTTACGACCTTGATGATTCTAGAAAAACGGGAAGTACCCTCTAGGTTTTGATTTACTGGCGAGTATCAAAATATGTCGCATAAATGGCCGTATGTTTTTATTGCATTGACTTAGAAGTTTAAGTTTCTTAGGACTCCAAGGGGCCACAGACTTACGTATGTGATATTAATTTCAACTTGATACCTCCACGCGTTCCTGAGAAAAAGGGTCTTGACAGACTGACATACAGACAGACAGACGGACAAACAAGTGATCCTATCTATAAGGGTTCCGTTTTTTCCTTTTGAGGTACGGAACCCTAAAAATGAACAACAAAACAAATTGAGAGTTGTTTGACATGACAAGTATCGAAACATCTCATGAATGTTGAATATTTTCTAGTGCAAACGCGTAGTCACGGCTGCGCCAAAAATGTTCATTTCAGATGCTGTCTGACGCTGGTTTTCTAATGAACCTTTACGGGGGTATTGAATAGTTTATGTCTGAGATGTTAACACTATGTTCCAGTGTTATTAGAAAAATACAATTGCTCCAAATGCCAACAAGCAGCCCCAGATTTAGAATTTTTTCACAGAGGCGCTGATCGTGTTCCGTAGAATTCAACTGCGCCCGCACGCAATCCGCTCACACCGATTGACCACCTATGCCTACGCTAATCAGTAATTTCCTCAGTGTTGTGTTTTTTTTGTTGGTCTACACCAACAAAAGTTTGGCTTCTCGCATGTCAGCCTAGGAGGTTGCCGTCTGCTTATCTAGACTTTCCTGCGGGCGCAAAAGCATCAATAAATTAAGGTCTCCAGCCAGCGCATAAACCTTATAAACTAAGCGACTGTTCGCTAAGGGCACCCCCTGGGGGCGTACAGGACCTCAGCTTAGGGCGTCGCTGAGGGACGACAGCAGGGGTCAGGCTGGATCGGATTAAAAAATGATAAGTGCTGCGCGTCTGCGGTGGTGGTGCACTTTTCTGCTACGCTTAAATTAATTGTCGCCCCCTGAAGTTGGCGACCGGCGACCAGTTTGCTCCTATCCATCCCCTAGATCCGGGGCCGCCAACAAGTAACATGTTAGCCAGCATCATCTGTCAGGGGGTTAAAAAATTATTTGTAGTAGGTAATTTTAATTAAAAATTAATAGAAAAAGAAACAATTGACTGAATTACGTTAGTAATAAAACAATGTGGGTATTTTTCGCAAACAACACTCGCTGGGCTACATCTACCTATAAGTACAAAATATAATAAAGCATGAACAGTTTTTTGTTTGAACGGACTAGTCTCTGCAAATAACAGTCGGATTTGAAAAAATATTTTTTCATTTGATTGCTCAATTCTTGAGGAAGGCTATTTAATATCAGCTGAGTCAGAAAGAACGTTTAAGGTTATTGCGCTGTGTAGCCCGCGAATTAAAAAAAAAAAATAATTTCGCGGGCTACGTCCCTGCGCATCATCCACGAAGTAGGTAATAGCGCGAGCGGGCGACGCAATGCGACGGGGTGGGTAGGGTAAACAAGAAATTTCACGCGGACGAAATCGCGGGCAGAAGCTATCTCAACATATAAAAAGAAAAGTCCTGACATTAGTACAATACTTTTTAGCGAACAAAAAATGGGGGCAAAAGCTTTGGTAGGTACAGACGCGTAGACGACAGCAGCTCAAGCCACCCGAAACTGTCAAATTTTCCCAATCAACTTTGAACCTAATACTTTAGCGATAAAGATGAAAATCTATTAAAGAAATTTGACAGATTGTGTAGTAGCTTGATGTGCTGGCGTCTGTACTATATTATTTTTCCAATTATAGAGAGTGGTTAGTAAACTGGAAATGTATAGCTTGATGTGTAGCCGTGTGTACCTACAGTTTGTTTTGGATGTCGGAGGTCATCTCCAAAACGACTCATCCGATTTTAATCATCATTCTTTCACTGATAGCCAATAGCCGAGTGCCATAGGCTATATTAAGTCACAGGCAGTTTGTTTGGTATAAAAAGATTTCTTTGGAAGAAATTACGATGCAATTATGGCAAAATAAGAGAACTTTTATCATTCTATGGACATGTGATGAGTTTCCGAACGAACTATAATATGACGTCACACTATCACACCACCTATTTTTCTTTCTTTTGATTGGTTGTAGTAAAAATCATCAGACAAATGTCAAATGAGTAATAGTTACCAAATGCCAAAAAAACGTAAACAAGTGTATTTATATTGTGAAAAAACAACGTTTTAGTGGTTTATTTAGTAAAAATGGATCTCAAAATGGAGCAGGATGATCCATTTATAAATTCAGACGTTTTTAACGTTCATGACATTGCAGAAATAGAAGGTAAGACTTGCTTAGTTTGTTTAGAGAGACACAGCTCTTACGTCGTAAAAGTATGAGTAATTTATGTAATAATTGGATAATTTCAGACTTTCTTAGTGGTTGTGATGGAGATTTTATGAAAACACTTGAAGATGAGTTGGCTCGCGTCGATGATCATCCACTTCTCAGTGTTGACACGAAAGTCAAGTCCGAAGTTACACCTCAACCCCAAGTGTCGCCATGCTACAACCCTACCGGAAACCCTATGGTGTCACAATACACGCACAGAGCAAAGACACAGCCAATAACTACTCCGCAAGCTAAGAGTAGCCCTGTACAAGGAGTGTATGCTAGAGAAGAAAGCTATAATTTGACACTCAATGATGGGGCTCCGTTGCCTGACGTCACGCAGCATGGTCGCAAGAGAATACCTGCACAGGCCCCCATGCTTGTGCAACAGGTAATACAGAGTCCACTCTATGTGAACTTGGCACCAAATGTGCAACAACTTCCTGATGGCAGGGCATCATTGATGCAATTAGATGGAACCACGCAAATGAACCAGCCTATAAAGGCCAAGCCTACAAGTCAGCCTTTGCTAATACAAAGCAATGCCAAAGGAGTGACACCACTTATTCTGAAAACATCTGATGCAAGTTTTTCTCCAGTTGTGTTACAGTCAAATATCATGAATCCTGAAACTCAAACTTTTATGTATACCAGTGCTCCTATACAAGGTAAATTCTAATTATGATTCACATTATAAGTTCTTTCAATCAGTTGTAATTTTGTTGCTTTAGTTATTTATAAAGATAACTATACATTTATGAATGTTTTATAATGCTTTATTTTCCAGGAACAACACAAGGCATCATCACAAACACTAAAGCGAACACAGAGACCCGGCCCATACACACATTTTTTACAAGCAATAATGGATCTACACTCCTAACAGGAATACCCGTAGTCCTTGAAGGAGAAAAGATAACTCTAAGTCAGGCTCCACATATGGGAGTACCAAAGGTTAAGGAAGTAAAACGAAGTGCGCACAACGCTATTGAAAGACGGTACAGAACTAGTATTAATGATAGGATAATCGAACTAAAGAATATGCTGGTTGGAGAAGAAGCGAAAGTATGTATTATTATTTGTTGCATGTTACACAATAATAATATTGTATCAGCATTTTTTATGGCATGATGCAATAATGATTATAACATGTGGTGTTTTCATGTCAAGAGATAAACGTAATCAGCTGGAACTTTCTTTTTATATAGGTTAGCTTATTATCTTAATCCTAATCTATACATCCTAACTAATATTATAAATGCGAAAGTGAGTTTGTTTGTTACGCTTTCACGCTGAAACGGCTGAACGGATTTGGATGAAATTTGGCACATAGGTAGACCATAACATGGGTTAGAACATAGGATACTTTTCGTTCTGATATTCCCTCGGGGTCAAGACTAATGGGGGTGAAACCGCAGGGCACAGCTAGTTCTTAATAATAATCTAACACTTTGTTTACTCATTAAATCGACACGAACAATTTATACTCAGCTAACTCATAAAAGTGTACTTTACAGTAGAGGCTTTTATAGGGAAAAACGTGGTAACTTTTTTAATAATTAAGATATTTATTTGAAATTTGGTACCCTTAGACGTTAATTAATTCATTGTAATATCCCATATTTATTTTTCCTTGATTATTTATATTTTTTTGATTTAGCGCAAGTTAGCCGTTTATAAACGCAATTCCTCAAAATTTTTTGACATATTACACACGTCTAACTAATGTTAGCGTAGTGTAGGTATTATGGGATGTCATAGTGTTAAAGAAGTGTTATTTTTATTGGTATCTCACTATTTTTATTAACACTCCTCAATGAATATTCCTCCTTTTTGGCTAAATCCACTAAATATTTAACACTAAATATTTTTTTGTAATAATAAAATAAAAGTAACAATAGAGTTTAAATAACTTGTAACAGTGATGCTATCAATTATGATTTACTGATAAAGTTTTTAAAACTGCACATGATCTAATAAAGCGACAAGAGTGTCGTTAGACTAATGTAAACAAACAAGCGGTGCGTACCCTCCCCGCGCATACTCCGCTAGTAAGAGTTGGCGTAATTTAAATCGAATGATTTCAAAAAGTACCTTTACTTAGCGTTGTTTAAGATTTGTAATTTCGTTATTTTTGTATATTTCTTCACGATTTTTTTATTACACATAAAAAACCACATTTTAAGCAACTTGGCATAAAAAACGAATTTACCTAAAATTTGAGTTATCGTAGTATAAATTGTTGGTGTCGAAATATAATTGGAATGAAGTTATTTACTTTTCTTTTACTTTTCTTTATTTCTAAGAAGGAACTAAGCAAGGAGATTATTTTTATTTAATTATACGCTGATTTTTCAATAGTCTGAACAATAAACATGACATATTTTCCATACAAAAGCTGTTAAATGTATATTCCTCAGAAAAAAGTTATCAGATTATTGAAAAATCAACCCTAATCTATTTTTCTTTTTGATTTTGTATTAAATATCAAAAACAGGTCTAAAATATAAACAATTTATTTTAATTATTTGTACCAAATCTTCCAGTTGAACAAATCGGCTATTTTAAGAAAAACAATAGAATACATAAGGTACATACAGAATCAGAATACTCGTTTAAAACAAGAGAATACGGCTCTGAAGCTCGCGTTCCAGAAGTCTGGAGTGAAAGAGCCACAGTTTGATGTTACATACACTCCTCCACACAGCGACATCTCATCACCATCCAGTTCACAACACGGGTTTGACAGTGATTCACCTTCATCACCTGAGTATAAGGTTAGTATTACTATGATATGTCATAATAGCAGAAATCTAAGCAGATTAAAGAATGTAAAAGTAGGGAGAAAAATGGAAAGAATACTAAAGGACAAGGACCAGCCTAGAATCTACCTACCTACCTCCCACCTTCGAATCTGCGGGTCTCTGGAAGACTACCTCCAGATTCTGAAAACCTGATTTAATCTGTATCAGGAAATCTACTATTTTAGTTAATCTATCTGATTTAAGTTTTTGATGGATCTAGTAATAAGATGGAATCACAACATGAGATTTTACAACATTATTATTAAGAAGACCTGAGAAACTAGAAGATTGTCTGGTGTACCGTATGCACCATTGACCTGCACCATCAATGGGGCAGAGGAAACTAATTAGTTTCGTTCGCACCATTAATGGTGCAAATGAAACTGCATTGATAGTATAGTCTCATCAGCACCATGGACAATGGTGCAAACGGAACTGCATTGATAGTATGGTCCATCTGCACCATTGACAATGGTGCAAACAGAACTGCATTGATAGTATGGTCCATCTGCACCATTGAGATGACACTATACTTACTATCAATGCGGTTGTAGGTATTTCCTCAAAGTATTATATCTCTTTTTAATTCTGTAATTTTATGTGAATAATTTTATTGTAAAATTAGAGCTTAGACTTTATAGACTTAGACAAATAACCATGAGCGAAACTAATTTAACTTTTGTTGCACAAAGTCGAGGAAGACTTTTATTGTTCGAAGGGTGTCAATACCATTTTTAGTAAGTAAAATTAAAGAAACGTTTTTTTTGACCATTTTTTATTCCGGATATTATCGCGATATTCCTTTTTACGAGGCAAACAGGTACCTACTTGTTTCCCGACGTTTTTATGGTGAAGTAGTTGTATTAATATTCATGGTGCCAACGAAACTATTTAGGCTCCTATGCACCATTGATGGTGCAGGTCAATGGTGCATACGGTACAACAGGGAAGATTGAACAAGCATAAAATGTACTGAAACAAAATTTCCCAGTCTGATTGTGTAACCTTTTACTTTGTTTCCAGGTAGAAGATAAATACTCGAACAAGATCGTCATGGGTATGGGCGACCACTCCCGATTAGCGTTATGTGCCTTCATGGTTGGTTTAATTACTTTCAACCCGTTCAGTACATTCTTTGGAAACTTCATGTTAGAGTCATCCGTCACAGATTTCTCAGCAAGAGTGGATCAAAGAAAAATATTGGCTGATGATGACTTTAGTAAGTATCTTTTATCATTGAGTATATCTATGACTAGCTCCTGCCCGCGGCTTCGTCCGCGTGAGATGATCATAATTATCCTATGGCACTAGGCAATCGTGAAGCTTTCAGTCCGTGAAGGAATTTTTGTAAAAGGATCAGTAATTCAGTACCCACTTCCAGAGATTACAAACAAACAAACGTCAATTTTAACTCTTTATAATGTTAGTTAACATTTTCTTCTGTAATTTATGTGTAGAAAATAATTTGCTGGTGGTCTGATGTGCTCAAGGGGTACAAAACTTACATAATTTCCAAAAAAATAACATTACTTCATATCGATGGTTCCTAAAAGGGAAGCAGGGACTACTAACAGTACTGTACTGACTTATTTTCTTATTATCAAATGGCTAGCTTTTGTCCGCGGCTTCGCCCGCGTGCAGTTCGGAAATTATACCAGGGGAACATACTACCAGGATAAAAAGTATCCAATGTCCTAATCCAGGTCATGATCTACTACCCATGTGGCAAATTTCGTCCAAATCAGTTCAGTCGTTTTATCGAGAAAGCGTAACAAACAATCTGACTTTCGCATTTATAATATTAGTTTGAATTTTAGGGCTTGTTCATTCCAGTTTCAACCTTTTTCCTTATAAGCTCTCAATAAATGACTGATTACAATATTCTAGGTTCAACTGGAGTATCATGGGGAATGTGGCTGTTCAGTACTTTCTTCATTTACATGATAAACTTTTTCGTCCTGGGAGGTTGTTTGATCAAGTTACTTGTGTATGGAGACTCGGTACCGAAATCACAATCTAAAGAAGCTGGACTTTTTTACAAACATAAACGACAAGCTGACAACTTTTTGAAAAAGGTAACCCTTTTATTTTATTTACAATATTACGTTCAAGTTTTGAGTGCCGCTCAAAGCAAAATATTTTCGATTTAGCCTTTGATGCTTACTTTATAATGTATACGCTGTAACAAAGGATGAGGAATCCGTAAAAAAGTCACTGCAACCTAGTGCTACTACAGCCATAATTAATTACAAGATAATTTTCATTATTTCAGTCCTGAGTGCAGTACCTTGGTATTTATTAAGTATTAATTTTCAGGGTGACTTAACAAACGCACGGTTAGAACTACATCGAAGTCTGGCAGTATCGGGGAAGAGCGTACAGGCAGGTGGTCAGGGGCACGCGAAGTATTCCGCGCTCATTGCTGCTGTGTTGCGACAGATGCTGCAGAGACTACCCTTTGGATCCTTCCTTGCAAGACGGGCTGGCGATTTGTGGAGTGACAGGTAGGAGCCTAGTAATGGAAATGGTTAATGTTGTTTATATAAATATGTGCTTCTATGATTGGCTGCGCATGCGCAACCAATCACCTTAGGTTCAAAATAAGCTGCGCTCACTAACGCAGCATAAACCACATTACCACAGATTATTACAGATGGGACACCCCGCAGTTTAGATATGAAGCTACAAGTACACGGCAGGCTCATCTCACTGGGTCAATTCAGTGTGGGCTGCCGCGCACCGGCTGGCTCGCACGTTACTCACGCGCTGCGTCGTAAAAGAAGACAACCCTAACGAGTCAGAAAGTATAAGAGTTACGCGATAGAAAGAGAGGCAACTTATATGTGAATATAACTGTAGGTAATGAAGCGTTGTGCGATCTGAATTGCGCTTTATTGTGTTGTAGCAAGAGTCGCTTTTTATTTAAATGATTTTGTTGAGTGTCCCATGTGTATTAACCTGTGCTTATACTAAATTATTTAGGTTTGTGTGATTCAGACATATTTGATCATATTTAGGTTTCTATGTTCAACTGGTTCGCATAGTAGTAATAATGCCTGATATGTGCAAGCGATCTAATAGAATAGAATATTATCTATTTTTGAGTAGGTAATATGGTACGGTGAAGGTGGTATCTATCTTAAGCCGTATTGATAATGACTGGCGGAGATTGCTGCTCATTCACTGCAAACAATACACCTCGTTATCTCCTTTTAAAACAATCATAAAAGGTCTGTACGCCCATTTTAGACTTGTTGAAACACGTCATGCAGTAGCATTCTACTGTGCAGTAGGTAGACTCCATAGATCTTATAACATTTCATTCCACAGTCCTTCAAGAAGAGCCACTCAACACTGGGCTGCGGAAGTATCAACAGTATCCCATCGTCTCGCACAACTGGAGATCTTGTCCAGCCACAGCGGTAGAAGTGAACGCGTGCTCTTGGCCTTACAAGCAGTCAACCTGGCCGAAGTGGCCGGGAATAGGCATCTGTTGGCTGATACGTATGTTACGGCCGCGCTGGTCTTCAAGGACTATATGCCGAAGTTCGGGAATTGGTTGTGTGGGTAAGTAAGAATATTGTTACGAGCTGGGGTTCGGGATGAATAAATTTATGGCAATTTACACCAAAAACACTATATTTAAATAATCACAAATACAGTAATCAGACACTTTAAGCAGAATCACTTGTTGTTCACTGTTTCGCATTCCTAGCTGAACTGCCATACACCGCTGGCAACCCTCTATTTATATGACGAGTGTAAGCTTCTCGAAAGTTCCAGGCCATACTTCGAGAACATTCTAGTACTTACAGGAATGATCTAGAATGCTGCAAAACGACACTTAACTATCTAGAACATTCTGGAAGGGTTTAGAATGTTCTAGAAAAATCCATCACGAATCGACGTATCGTGTAGTTCGGCTACTCGATAACAGATGGTGCTAGCGTCTACGTAACGATATAAACATTTGATTGAAAGCCTTAGAGCATTTAACTATGGAGATGGCAAGCAGCGAATCACCGAACAACATTTTCTGCCACTTTATGCGGGGGGCGAGGAAAACACATACAGCACACTACGAAAATTTGACAGTGCTAGTGATGTGACACAAACAATGAGTGATATTTCATTACATGAATGAATGAATAAATGTTCATTCATTTTAATTTCTTGTATGTATACGCACGGCTACAGATCACGCTATACAGGGTTATTGGTAAAACACCAGCAACCTCTTAAGGGGTCATTGTACTCATCATTATGAACAACTTTTAATGAAGGACCAAACCTGAAATCGCGAAAAAAAAATCAGCTGCTCCCTACATTTTGACGAGTTTGATGTAGATAAAAATGTACTGAACAGCTGATTTTTTAAAAGTTAGTTAAAAGTTGTTCATAATGATGAGTACAATGACCCTTTAAGAGGTTGCTGGTGTTTTACCAATAACCCTGTATATTTCCAGTATAAGCTGATCTCGCATTGTATAGGATTTCCTTATAATTAGAGATCAGTGTAAACTGGAAATGTATATAGCTTGATGTGTAGTCGTGTGTACCTACACAAAAATACGCAATATGATTAATGCCTGCGAAACTACGTAGGTAGCCAGTAATGACCAAAAAATGTATAGTGCTTTAGAAAAAGAACGATTGTATTTAATTATAGAGTCAAATATTTTTTCAAGTAACATATTGCTGGACCAGCCGGTCGATTCAGTAAAAATCTCACCGTGAAAACTTAAGTGAAGTAAGTTTGTTTTTGCTAGGAATTGACACTATTGACAGCTCACTCGACGCTCACTTCACCTAAGTTTTCACGGTGAGATGGTTACAGAATCGCACTGCAGTGCCTTTCCCTATCATTCTGCATTTAGGGTCGGCAATTCGGGATACATACTGAGCCCCGTATTATAATGCGGGCTTATTGTAGGTATACGTGTCAAAAAAGTAGGAAGTGTAGAATATAAATAATAAAACAACACAGCCAATTTTATTATTTCGTTAAAAATAACACTTTTATTTTTGCGCGGAAAACCTCAAGCAGCGGAAGTATAATAACCTTATCGGTAATTATATTTTTGAGCGGTTTGGGGTTTGAAAGCGGTGGAATAATTATTAAATTATTCCACCGCGGATTATTTTTTTTTCAAATTGCATGAGCTGCAAAAACTCACATTCGAAACGAACTAACTGTTATTTTTTAATAGCCTAAGCCTACAAAAGAAAAGAATTTAAATCGACTCACAAAGAACTGAAATTAATATTTTATAAATAATATTTTTTTTTTATTTCAACCTGACTTATCCAGATACATTCACAAAAAAAACTGAACTATGTTTACTGAACATACTGACTGAAAAAATCATTTATTGTATCAATCATTCATTCACATTGTCCCTGCACTATGCAAATTCCTTTAATTCCTTCCTGTACTACGTTTGCGCTACCAACGTACCACTGTATTTTTCTATCGTAATGTCAACAACGATTATTTCGACATTGTACTTAAATAAAAGTATTTGAATGTATTATTTATACTAACATGTGGTAAGAAACACCATGGTTTCGCAAATTTGAATTGGCAGATCGCTTTTCGCACGAGGAAACTGCATAATTCACCATTTTTTGGGAGCACTTTCTTGCGACACAATACGATACACAATGACAGCTGTCGCCAAATGAATTAGTTTTATATAACGTGCATGGCCATATGGCCAGTCGACTTTGGCAGAGGGGTTCGCTCAGCTATGCCATCTCCATAGGTTAAATGCTCTAAGCCTGGGGCCCGTACTATGGCGTGAAAAAAGATCATGGTTTTTTTTTTATTCATCATGGTTCAGTTGTAAAAAAGGGATGGTGGTCGTATATGGCTCCGTCTCTCTCTCACACTGGAACCGTGATGGATTCTTGACCTATTTACCCGACTATGGCGAAGCAAAAAGGAGGGTTATGATTTTTTTACGGCTTAGTACGGTCCCAGGGCTTGAAGGGGTAGGAACGTGAGGAGTTAGTTATATCTTATTTTTTACCCTACTACGGCGAAGCAAAAAAGCAAAGTACTTATTAATATAAGGCATAAGGCATACCGCTCGAAAAGTCTTTCCCTACTTTTCCTGAGTCCTATATTTGCCTTAGAGCATTTAACTATGGAGATGGCAAGCAGCGAATCACCGAACAACATTTTCTGCCACTTTATGCGGGGGGCGAGGAAAACACATACAGCACACTTCGAAAATTTGACAGTGCTAGTGATGTGACACAAACAATGAGTGATATTTCATTACATGAATGAATGCATAAATGTTCATTCATTTTAATTTCTTGTATGTATACGCACGGCTACAGATCACGCTATACAGGGTTATTGGTAAAACACCAGCAACCTCTTTAGGGGTCATTGTACTCATCATTATGAACAACTTTTAATGAGGGACCAAACCTGAAATCGCGAAAAAAAATCAGCTGCTCCATACATTTTGACGAGTTTGATGTAGATAAAAATGTACTGAACAGCTGATTTTTTTTTTCGCGATTTCGTGTTTGGGCCCATAGTAAAAGTTGTTCATAATGATGAGTACAATGACCCTTTAAGAGGTTGCTGGTGTTTTACCAATAACCCTGTATATTTCCAGTATAAGCTGATCTCGCATTGTATAGGATTTCCTTATAATTAGAGATCAGTGTAAACTGGAAATGTATATAGCTTGATGTGTAGTCGTGTGTACCTACACAAAAATACGCAATATGATTAATGCCTGCGAAACTACGTAGGTAGCCAGTAATGACCAAAAAATTTATAGTGCTTTAGAAAAAGAACGATTGTATATATATATAGAGTCAAATATTTTTTCAAATAACATATTGCTGGACCAGCCGGTCGATTCAGTAAAAATCTCACCGTGAAAACTTAGGTGAAGTGAGTTTGTTTTTGCTAGGAATTGACACTATTGACAGCTCACTCCACGCTCACTTCACCTAAGTTTTCACGGTGAGATGGTTACAGAATCGCACTGCAGTGCCTTTCCCTATCATTCTGCATTTAGGGTCGGCAATTCGGGATATATACTGAGCCCCGTTTTATAATGCGGGCTTATTGTAGGTATACGTGTCAAAAAAGTAGGAAGTGTAGAATGTAAATAATGAAACAACACAGCCAATTTTATTATTTCGTTAAAAATAACACTTTTATTTTTATTTATTTATTATTTATTAAAACTTTATGCACAAGTAAAAAAATACTGTACAAAGGCGAACTTAATGCCTGAGGCATTTTCTACCAGTCAACCTTAGGGTGATGCAGAGACAAAACATGGTAGGTGCAACACAAGGGATAGATAACTGACAAAAGAATAAATACTAATAAATACACGTCTTTTACCCGTTCGGTTTCTTTTTTTTACAACTATTTGAGTTCGGTGTTTACTAGCTAACTAATTAAATAAACTAAATGAGGTGTTTGATGTTTTAGTAGGAAAACATGCGGGTGTTTCATAGCCATAGTCTAGTTCATAGTGGCTTCATAGCCATAGTCTACTTCAATGACATTAAACATCTAGACGTTGCCATGATTACAGTGTGAAGCGTGGAAGTGAGACACATATATACGAAATTTTATTATTATCTCCTCACCGCTGTCACTGTGGCGAAGTTGTCAACAGCCTCGGACACTACGGCCTGTCTTGCAGCCGAATTGCGGGTCGCTAAGCGTGGCACGCTAACATCAATGACATCATCCGACGAGCCCTTGTCACCGTCGGCGTTCCAGCTGTATTAGAACCCAATGGCTTGGCACGCGACGATGGCAAGAGACCGGACGGCATGTCATTATTTCCATGGAAGGTGGGTAGGCCTTTAGTGTGGGACGCTACGTGTGTCGATACTCTTGCGCCATCCCACCTTCATGGCTCGGCGTGCTGTGCTGACACTGCTGCTGCGGCTGCGGAAAATCTCAAGCGGCGGAAATATAATAACCTTATCGGTAATTATATTTTTGAGCGGTTTGGGGTTTGAAAGCGGTGGAATAATTATTAAATTATTCCACCGCGGATTAATTTTTTTTCAAATTGCATGAGCTGCAAAAACTCACATTCGAAACGAACTAACTGTAATTTTTTAATAGCCTAAGCCTACAAAAGAAAATAATTTAAATCGACTCCTACAAAGCGCCTACAAAGAACTGAAATTAATATTTTATAAATAATATTTTTTAAAATTTCAACCTGACTTATCCAGATACATTCACAAAAAAAAACTGAACTATGTTTACTGAACATACTGACTGAAAAAATCATTTATTGTATCAATCATTCATTCACGTTGTCCCTGCACTATGCAAATTCCTTTAATTCCTTCCTGTACTACGTTTGCGCTACCAACGTACCACTGTATTTTTCTATCGTAATGTCAACAACGATTATTTCGACCTTGTACTTAAATAAAAGTATTTGAATGTATTATTTATACTAACATGTGGTAAGAAACACCATGGTTTCGCAAATTTGAAGTGGCAGATCGCTTTTCGCACGAGGAAACTGCACAATTCACCATTTTTTGGGAGCACTTTCTTGCGACACAATACGATACACAATTACAGCTGTCGCCAAATGAATTAGTTTTATATAACGTGCATGGCCATATGGCCAGTCGACTTTGGCAGAGGGGTTCGCTCAGCTATGCCATCTCCATAGGTTAAATGCTCTAAGTTGAAAGCATACTAACGCACAATTTCTGGGACGAAAATTATCGACGCGTCAAAATTAAACGCATGTCAAGTGATACGATTGGTTGTCGATTAATAATTCAACCAATCGCATCAATTTACGCAGGCTTGATAATTTTTCACATTCAATTTTGTGATAAACTCGTGGCTAAGTAATAACTACGGCACGGGTTGATCCATCAGGTTAAGCTTCGCTTGCCGCAATCGGTCCGTAGACGGGTGACATTCTTTACATACCGAGACTCCTCTGTGCCTCGGAAAGCACGTTAAGCCGTTGGTCCCGGCTGTCATTCGTGGATCTTGGACTGTCATTACGGGTTTCAAAAGCTCGAAAGTATGACAACCAGTCTCACGAAGGGGGTATCGTATTACCCAATTACTGGGTTGTGGAGGTCAGATAGGCAGTCGCTCCATGTATAATACTGGTATTCAGCTGCATTCGGTTAGACTGGAAGCCGACCCCAACATAGTTGGGAAAAGGCTAGGCAGATTGATTAATTTTGTGATAATTTTCAATTGAGAGAAGTTGACCCTAAGACTTATTACTATAATATACTTACCTTTATAATAGGCGTTCAGTAAATGACTACCAAGGGTGGACTGGACGCATATTTATTTCATCAATTTATGTAAATTACATTGTTATTAAGTTGGGAGGCACCTTTTAAGCGAAGATTTGCTTGTATTAGGTGGTCCAGCTCTTCCAGTTTACATTAACTAGGTCTACATAGTTGAGAGAAAATGGTTTCCTTCTGCTAAAAATGTAACATGCTCCTTTACCTTTTTTTTTAAATTATTTAAATGTTTCTCCAGATACTACCTCAGTCTCTGCCGCGTATGGTGCACAGACTCGTTATCCGAATGGCCTGTGCGTCTACGTTGGGTGGGCAGTGCGCGTGGCATGCGTTTCTTGCGCACACGTCGATGGACGTATGAACGTAACCCTGCTACTTGTGCGCTCTTCTGTCGACTGCCAGACCCTGCTGATCCATTGGCTTATGCTATGAGGGTAAGGCTTTTGTACTATTTAAGATAAGCGCACATAACAACCGCGTCGGGCCGCAGCCCAACATATTTTAGTACAAAAATTGTGATGCCGCCCGCTTGCATGGTGTGATGGTTCATACATAATGGCGGGAATACACATGCCTGTAGCTTGTACAAAACTATGCAAGTAGCTGGTATGCCATTGTGGCAGTCACCAATCAGAAGTTGTTAAAGCACACGGCATGCAAGCTACTTGCATACTTTTGTGCTAGTCACATGTGTATTCCCGCCCTAATGTACGAAAGTGGTTTACTTACGAGGATTTTTGCAAAGCGGTGCGGCTCGTCCGGATCTGCGTCAGCCTTTAGTTCAGTTTTCAAACATGTCTAAAGCCACGTACCTATTAATTGAGAAACAAAGTTGCTTAATATTGTTTTAGCAACATGTTTTTGTGTTGCTGCGGGAAACATGCTACTCCTCCTCCTTAGCGTGTCGATGGCAATCTAATGGACTCGGCCCGGAACGTAGCCGACTACGTGTTTGGCGCCATCACTAGCGTCCGTCAGTTTCTACACACGCGGAGATTTTATTATGTTCCCATTGTTTGTGGAACAGCACCACATGTACACATGTAAAATTGGTTCATTAGTTTTTGGGAAAATTGCGGACAAACAAACATACATACATATGGGTCGAATACAGAACCTCCGTTTTTGAAGTTGGTTAAAAAGGTTTACAGCTGCAATAGTGGAGTTGGGCATAGACAACTACTTAGGGTGAATTCGACCAAACCTTTGATACCCAGTCTTTTAATCTTCGAATAAAAAATTTTTGACAGTTTTTTCGGTTTCTCCATACAAAAACTGACAGTCGTCAATTTTATTTCCCGGATAAAAGATATCCTATCCGATAAACCCTCCTCTCATTAAAAGCATAAGTATTAAAACTCGACCAGAAACTGTAGGCGTTAAGAGTCTGGCGTGGCGATCAATGATACACGGAAGTTACCATCCGAAGAACTCATAACTCACCCACTCAAAACTAAAATCATACCTAAATACTGCCGGAAGCCTCCAAACATTACGAACAACAATAGTAAAACTTTATTATAAATAAACACGCCTACGCCATATTTTATCCACTGTCACCGATTCAAAATAACTGTAAACCGTACTTTAGAACGTATGCGATGACGTCACACAAAAAGCGGCCAATAAAAGCGTTCGAACGCCATAAATTGGCGTATCAAGAAGTCTTGAAAATCGAACGTTGCATTTAAGCAAAGAATACATAGATTACAGAAGGTCAGCTCCATACCACAAGCAAAAATGCACGCACACTTAGACACGATTCACGTACAGAGAGTGCAAGTGTATTGCGACGAAGTTTCGCTGGCAACATTCTAATGCTACGTATTCATGGTAAAGACAAGAACATCTTGTGATCGAATGTTCTTGGCAACAGTATTGCGTGATTGTTACTCAACATTGTTTCCAATGAATACGCAGCAACTTATATTGAAATACTAATTAAATAAGCCCGTAAACTTAAAAAAAAATAGGTACAAAACAGCCTAACCAAAGAGTTATTCAAAACCAAGTGCATTAATAATACACCTGAAGAGCATTACCGTACATAATTTGTAACGGCGGTCCTGCTGGTATCATTTGTTTGTAATTAAGGTGACATCACTGAGAGCTGTATTACCTAATGTATTAAACAATCTTATTGTTACACTACTTGTTAGTGAATCAGCTTATGGCGATCTGCATAGTTTCCCTTCGAGCTATCAATATTATGACATAATAACTTTATCAATTGGTTACATAAATGAAGGTATTATGAATTATGACACGCTTAACAAAGACATTGCCAAGGTGCATATAATAAGGTAGTTATTATAGAGGGTGTGTACCATAATGGTAATTAGACCAAAAAGATGGGAGGTGCAGCTGCATCCTGCAAAAAGGATTTGATTCGATGTCATCATAGCTGACTATTGAGTCAGGTATGATGACATCGAATCAAATCGTTTTTCGACCTCTTTATGAGCAGCATTTCGACTACACCGCCTTCCGCAAACCAAAATCCATCGCCGAAGGTTGCAGTCGTGTTGGTGTAGATGAGCCAAAATCTTGTTTTTGTGCCAAAAAAAAGGCTAAACGTGCCTGCAAAGTCGCTGTAATAACTGTATACGCTCGATGCATCAGAAGCACTCATTTGACGCAGCTAGCCCTACGGATGCATAGATGATGCTATAATACTGCAGTTGTAAGTTTGATAGTAGTTACAGATAATGCAAAACTATTTATAATTGGATTTTTTTCACGAATCGAGTAGAGAGGGTTACATAAAGCTTACGTGAACTGTCCTTGGCGAGAGTGCCTGCCTCAGCCTCCAGGTAAAATCAGGTTTTCTCCTAAGATACCTACAGTCCCCACTCACAATGTTAGATTCAATACAGAAATTTATAATTTATCTAAATAATTCTTGACCAAAACGTCGACGTTGACCAAATCTTGACTTGAAGAGAGACTGTAACCTCTAAGTTTGTAAGAGAGACTGTGACCTCTAAGTTTGTAAGAGAGACTGTGACCTATACGTTGGTAAGAGAGATTGTGACCTCTAAGGTGGTAAGAGACTGACCTCTAAGTTTGTAAGAGAAACTTAGAGGTCAATCTCTTACCACCTTAGAGGTGACCTCTAAGTTTGTAAGAGAGACGGTGACTCCTCAGTTTGTAAGAGATATTGTAAGAGAGACTGTGACCTCTAAGTTTGTAAGAGAAGAGAGTAGTCGGGTGTGAAACACTGGCCTCATCTAGTTTCTAAAATATTATTAACGTGTCAAAGGTATGACCTACTTACAGAAATGAAGTCATTTATCAACTTTGGAGAATAAGAAAGGGTTATCAGTTCTCATAGTGTACCTCTTGTCCCAGGCTTATCATCTGGAGCTTCTTCAAAAGAGCCTGCAGATGCTGCTGTGTGCCGATGAGCGAAGCAACACGCGGGATGTACTGGAACTGATCAAGTTGATTACTGATGACGTGTCCACGGACGCTCCGCACCATACAGGTAAGTTTTCCTTACGTACTTTATGGATCCAACCGCTTCGTAAACTACTGAAATATTTTTAGTGTAAACTAGGTCCAAAAATGCTTTTTTAGTTAAACATTGAAACAGGCTTATTTACAGATCATTCATTCTATTGTAAAGATAGTCAAAAAAAAATGGGCAGCCGTTTGAAATGCAAATTTATGTCCAAAATCCCAGATCTCGTCTTTCTAACAAAGGTTACTTGAACCCCAATCAAGCATCAACTCCCGACATAATAATTTTATACGTAAAATACCTTTGATATTGGTCGTTTTGTGGATATTGTGTGAGGCAAAAGAGCACAACATATCTAATTGTTTGTGTTGTACGTAAGAAAAAATTGCATTTTTTTCACTTTAGCCATTTTTCACTTTGTAGTGTTTTTTTTTTGGGAGTCGGTTGTTTTTTTTTGTAAAAAGTTTTTGTTTTCACTTTTTAGTGTTGCCTAACCCACACAGCATCATTCACATAGATTATGTAGGAAACATACGTATTAAATTATTGAAGCTAACTCAAAAGCCACTCATCAGAACTTGAGGATATTTATAAATGCTGCCATCTCAGGAGTATACCATTTCAAAAAAAAACTTTGCAAAAAGCCAAATATACGTCGCACTAAGTAGTGTTAGAAGTTTGGAAGGCGTAGTTTTATGTTGACGCAGATAACGGGGCTACGAAATCTGCCTTCTGACAATCAAGGCCACACATAACATACAACTCAAGTAGCGCAATTTGAAGCGGCATATAGTTGCCATTAAATCGTTTATAGCCAGAGGGCATGACAATTCCAATAACCCCAAACACGGCTAGGATACATTGTTTTATTACTGAGTTCCGATGCCTACCTTCCGGCTTCTTCATCAGATCGGTTCGATGGTACCATTTTCATCAGAAACATTTCGTCATAGTCGCTTAACTATTTTAATCGAGATATCGCTACCCGTGAAATAGGTACTTATCGTCGTTGAGGAGTTCCCGTGGTCATCTGTGGTCTTCTTCATCAGTTCCACTTTACCAGATGACTTTCTGATTGCAAATGCTTGATTTGTTGATGAAAATATCAAAATCGCTATATGTATGCCTATAACATTTGAGGAGTTTTCCTCATAGATCCCATCATCAGAACTGGATTTTGATAAAAATGGGACCAATCTGGAAGTACTTATATACTTTCAAATAAAAAAATTTAAAAAATCCAAATCGGTTTATAACTGACGGAGTACTGAGGTAACAAACATTAAAAAAAAAAACAACCGAATTGATAACCTCCTCCTTTTTTTGAAGTCGGTTAAAAAAGAGTAGTCCTGACTGACTCTTTAACGCCCAGCCCAAACCCTTGGACCTAGAAAGCTGAAATTTTGCACACAGGTTCCCTTTATATAATGTAGACAAGGAATAAGGAAGGAATTTCCGGTAGTATGTTCCTATGGGATATTTTCCGACATCAATGCGGGTGAAGCCGCTGGCAAAAGCTAATAAATAATATTAGTATACTTAGCACACAATAACTAACCTTGCAGGCTGCTGGGACCCCGTAATGGAGTGGTGGGCCAACATTGTAGGTGTGGCCGCTACATGGTTGCTGGCCGATACTGGTAAAGCCGTGGAAATTGGCGACCGTCTGAACATGCTTCCCGAACCGCTCGCCAACTGCGAAGATCCTTTACCAGGGTATGTATGGAGTGATAATTTTTGCATGAATGTACACATCAATTCAATTTATTGAGCAGATAATTTAAACATTTTTGGGCCTTCATTTTTGGTTAATAAATGATATTTTAGTCATTTAATTTCATTTTGAACCTACATTTATTATAATGATTAACTATAAACTCTTGTACTTACCTTCGTTATAAATCCTCAGTTACTCGGATTTAGGTATAACAGTGGCAGTAGAAATGAGCCACAAGAAATTGAATAAACTTGGATTACTATTTCTCGCAGCATTATGTCCTCTTGGGTTCTTAATGTAAACACAAAAATAATTCCTGTATAAACTACAGGTCAATAAAAAGTAAATTAAAATCAATTATTATTCAACAGCAATCAAATTAACAATGAGAAGATTCTCATACATGCGAAAACTTAGAAATTGTAGTCGCACTGGTGTTTATAAAACAAAAGTGTAGTTTATAGTTGTTGTATTAATAACTATTGTCTTCATAGCATAAACATGTGCTGATGAAAATATAGCTATTGTACTATTATTCGTAGGGCATTGCATATGGCATACAAAAGCCGTCGCGGCTTATTGAGCCTCGCTCAGTGTCGAGATGAACGTTCGTTCGAGAGGACTGCAGAAACAATACTCAAGGTGTGTGCACATTTATTATAACTACCAAGTGTTTGTTATACGAAAATTTTGCGGGTGCGTGGAGTTTTTCGTTAGTGAAAATTCATGAAGCGATTCGACTCCAATCTTTTCTGTGTTATAAAATATTAGGAAGAGGAGGATTGCGATTTACTGGTTATTCTATTAACCAGACTGTTGAGCTAAACCTTTCCAATTAATTGAAGAATTTTGGTGCAGTGCCAGAATGTAAAAATACTTTTAAAGCCTTGCTAACTTGATTGTAAAAAAAAATTGTAGCGTGTATTTGTGGTTAGCAAATGTTATGAATACCATTTAGCTGGTGTATGTAATACCAATGAATGAGTGTTTAAATGTTAAAGCAGTTTCATTGTTCTGAAAACTACTTGACACATGACACATGGGGCGTTCAAATATTACTCAAGCTGTTTTTATAGTAATAATTTTAGATGAGTCTAACTGAAATCTATTTTAATTTTCAGGTGTGTGATATTGCTGGAACCAGGTTAGCCGATTCCTTGGCATATTACTGTTGCCGAAAACCTACACAGCTTATGTTGGTAAGTTCCAACAAAAGAGGTTTGAATATTTTTATTTTTTTAAATATACTTACATATTTTCATTTAAAACTTATTTTTTGCTCGTTATTATTATGCTCATTTTCAGTTTTATTATTTGAATCATATTTAGAAGGAGCTTGAAGAAATAACTATTACGGGAGTGCATTGTAGTTGCATTGCACTGGTTTACATGAGTTGTGCAATATTACTACAAGGCAAATCTCGCATTAGTTGCATTCATCGCATCGAAGGTGTTTCTTGCATGGTTTACTTTTTTACTTTATTGCTTATTAATATATTTTTGTCGTAGTTTGTATTTTTAAATTTTGTATCCGTAGTTAAAATTGTCTCTATAAACATGAGTAATTGAGTAGTGCTATTTTCATAAATATGTTATGAACGATATACATCTATACATAATTATAAATTAAAGTCGCTTTTCGTGTCTGTCTATGTGACTGCATTGTTCTTCTAAACCACGCAACGAATTAAGATGTGTGTTTTCACCATCATCTAGAAAATTTATTCCGGAATGTTTACGTATTTTGTAAAAACCGTGCGAAGCGGAGACAGGTCTCGAGTCCAGTATAAATCCAGTAACCCCCTAACTAACTTGGCTTATCACAAAGGCAGACAAGGGAACGTCTAAAAATGGTAAAGTTTGGCCACGCTATCGAAGGATCACTCCTTCGAAAGCGTGGCCAAACTCTTTGTACACACAACACAAAAAATGTCACCACTTGCGTAGTAATCCTGTGTGACGTCATATATTTTCAAAATAAATCACACAGGAGTACATAACGGCAGTTTGTTTTGATACCATTGTGCTCGCCAACATATACTGACTCAAAATTGAAAATTACTATTTATTTATTTAATCAAAACATTGCCTTGCCATCATAGGCTTTTAATAATAATAATAATAACTAGGTACTCGAATTTAAATTCAAGCACATTGGCACATACTTTCTTAGAGGAACAGCCGCCAGCAGGTCAAGCCACCCGAAACTGTCTTTTCCCAATCAACCTTGAACCTAATGCTATAATGATAAAGATAAAAACCAATAAAGAAATTTGACAGATTGTAGTAGCTTGATGTGCTGTCGTCTGTACAATAATTAATTAGACTGCAGTTGATCGAAGATAATTATCGTGACTAATATTTAGTCTTATCAGGCAATGAACACAGAAATCTGATTGGATCTTTAGCTAACTCTTGTGCTCACCTTTAAGAGCGTTGTTGCATTTTTCATACGTAAATCGAGAACTTGGGAGATTTTGAAGTGATTTTGGTCACATAATTTATTTTTTTAGCTTCTTTTGACTTCAATCATCGTAATTATCATATATTTTTATTTAAAGTCTATTGAAAAAAACTTGTTCAAATTGAATTATTGACTACGAAAACAGTCGATTTCGAAGGCGCGATTTCCAGATGACGCGCGAAGGCTCAACTTTGAAGTAATCTTACACCAATTATTACTACTAATTAAGAAGGTAAAGTGGTATTCATTCGAAGAGGCATATCCTGAAATTTAAAATGCATTGAGAAAAGTTTGATTTTTAATTCATTAACTTGTATTTTAATCACGTCTAAGATAATCAAAAATCGAGAAATCGACTACAAAAAAACACGTCATTTCTCAGAATCTAAAAGTCATTTGGCAACACAAATCATTTTATACGTAAGAAGAAAGATTGTAGTATATATGTGTAAAAAATAAAATATATCTGTCTTCAATCATTTACGAAAATAATTTTTTAAAGTGAGTATAAAATCGGGTACATCGAACGGCCTAAGTCAGTCGCGCTCTGGCGCTCGTCGACGCAGGACCTATGTCGGTTGACCTCCCGCCGCCGCGCATGCGCCTCGCGTGATATATAGTAAATTGTAGTGCGACTAAATATTTTTAATCCTTTCATTTAAGTAATATTTTAAGAAGCTAAAGTGGTAGGCACACTTACTTTAGGAGAATTATGTTACAATTCTTGAATTATGTTGTATTACTTGTAATATTGATATTGTAATTACAATATCAATAATACAATATAATTTGGTCAAAATGTAAATCCAAGATGGTGGCTGCGAAAATTTTTAAATTTTTCGTCATGGGGATCGTTCCCATTGTTCTCGAGGATGCTAAAGCAGATAGTGACGTTAAAATGTAAATCCAAGATGGCGGCTGCGAACATTTTAAAATTTTTCATCATGGGTATCGTTTTCATGGTTCTTGTGGGTGCTAACGTCGATAGTGTAGTCAAAATGTAAATCCAAGATGGCTACAATAATTTTGGATGATGAATATGGAGAAAAAATTTATATCAGATTTTTATTTGAAATCTCTACTGCTACAATCTCTATTGTGGATCCGTGACAAAGGAGACGGAAACCATGTCATATAAACTTGGGCCTGGGCCTGGGTTGTAAAAAGATGAAATTGGTGTCAATTTATAGCTACTATATTATCAAACCATCACTGAACATTTTGCGGATTTTTGCGGTTTGAGTTCCGAGTTAAAAGAGATGTAATAAAAGTGAGGTTACATACCGATCTACATATAGGTACTTAACAGCTGATTTTTGAAGTTCTTCAGCTCGACGACCACGTAAACTACAGCCTCTAGTCACTTTGCCACAATTTACACAACGATCCATGGTGCCAGTATGAAATCGGTAGGCTGGTCGTAATATACAAAATAACAAGTTCAAGTCCAACGTTTATGCGGGGTTCTCCGTACCGTGTCCGGTGTGGTAGCAAGGTTCGTACAAGAAGCAAGATCAGAAGTCCGCAGAAAGAAAACAGGGGTCGAGGAAAACATCAATAAAACTATGGGAAATACACTCAAATCGCGACCGCACTAAACGATACGAAACGAGTGAGGCATAGATAAAGGCACTATATAAAGGTGTGTCCAAATATAGGGCGGCATTTGAGCGCGGCTGCCACGCGCGGCTAGCCGCGCTCTGATCGGACAAGGGCCGCGCGCGGCGGTGTTGAGCTTAATATATCTTCTCATCTCACATCAGTGATGACCTCTGGCACTGAAACGTGCTCGCTCACAACATAATGGGTCTCAATCATAATCAGCCTATAATGTTCCCACTGCTGGGACACAGGGCTCCTCTCGGTGAGAGGGAGTGGGCCGTAATACACCACGAGGACCCAGTGCGGGTTGGTAGATGTCACATGTCTTCGAATTTTTGGTTCTAGGCGGTTTCCTCACGATATTTTCCTTCACTGTTTTGAGAGTAGTGGTGATGAAATTATTTACACAAAGTGCCTGCCTGAGTTCGAAACCATGACCTACTCGTATGTCGGGATCGTTACCATTGGGCCACCATTGCATTGCTCTCATGGGCCGCATAGTGCAGTCAATCATCCCTTCTACGATGATTGATTCACTATCGGCTTCATCCTCGAGAACTGAAAACGACATCCATGACGAAAAATTTTAAAATCTTCGCAGCCGCCATCTTGGATTTTAATTTTGACTTCACTATTGGCTATAGTCGAAATCGAAAACTATGAAAACGATACCTATACAAATCCTTATCACTTACCACTGACGTGCGACGTGTGGTCGACTGTATAGTCATTAGGTCGACTGGGCACGTACAATACCTGCCTAGGCTAATAAACATTATAAAACCAACCCCACACGAACGCAGCAGTACTATTATTTATTCTGTGGCAGCGGGGTGACCTATCTATTTGAAATTTGAAAACAGTAAACCAATCATTTGCGCATGAGGCGGCTTTATGTATTTATGTATTATTGTTGGTTCAAATTCAACTGTTTTATGAACTTGATGCGGTTGCTAAACCTATAATGCCGCAAGAAAAATAAAAAATTATAGCTAGCGCGTGGCGTCTTTATCTACATTGAAATAGGGCTTAAATTCAACTGTTTTACACAAAAAAACAATGATTTTGGTCAAAAGATGGTTCCGCTGTTAACAAAATTTTATTCTGATTGTGTTCTCCCAGAAATTATAGATCCAAGGAAAAGTCGATCGATCTCCTTAGACAAATACTTTTATAAAACTTCAATTACTTATTAGTATACAAATACTGAAACAAATAAGTAAAATGAGTTTAGTTTTTATAAGTACCTACATAATATTATTTTTTCATCCATATTTGTATAAATTTAATTAAAATACACTAATAACGTATTGTGGACAGTCTTTTTATTTTCTCCGTAAACCTCTAGCTTTTACTTCAAAAAAATATAGGTACGCCATAGCTACAGATCAAGATCGTTTAATCGTCGTAGCTTCGCAACTGTGTGCCGTACATGAGGAAAAACGCACACACGCGCACTCGCTACGCGGCGTCGAGCGTCAGATGTTTAAAATCCGAGCGCGAAAATAGGGAACCACACTCTTAATTAGTAGTCTTAAGGCGGAGACTGACTTGTAACGTTTGTTTAAAATGTATCATTCGAGCCGAGCACGATTACAACACGGCGATACACAAGACGTGATACGCAAAATACGCGCATTGTCGTGGAGTTGCGGATACCAGCCCGTATTACCTACCTACACAAGACGTGGCGAACGCTCGCTTCGAGCACTCGACTCAAGCGTGCTCTATTTTTATTCAGAATGGCGGTAAACATGCGTTAGCAGTGCTCGCATCGAGCGGCTCGCCACGCTGCACTGACTACTGTAACGCGTTACAAAAATTCGATACATTACAAACAAACGGTACAAATCGGTCTCCGCTTTTAGATAGTGCAGACGCAAATAAGTGACCAAATAAAATAAAAACATTGCATGTTTTCTGACACAATTATGTCAATTTTGACAGCTTATGCAAGTCCTATGCTGTGATTGGCTGCTGGAGGTCCGCGCTGGCGTGTGGGAGGCGAGCGCTGACCGCGCGTGCATGGGCGACGTGGACGCGTTCTGTGGGCCCGCACCGCACGCGCAGTTGCGAGCCTTCCAACGAGACCTGCATTCATTGAGGAGGATCTCCCAGAACTTGCCGGTCAGTATTTGATTACACACTCTTGAGAAAAAGCTTTTTCCTGAGCATGTTTGCGATGATGAATTTTATTGAACAGTAATAATTTGATGTTACCTGCTGTAATGCTGGTATTCAGCTGTATCCGGTTAGACTGGAAGCCGACCCTAACATAGTTGGGAAAAGGCTATTAAAAGTAAATAATATCAACATGTCTCATTGTCATTCAATGTTTGTGTTTTTGGTGATGTAAAGCCGTGTCTCATGCGCGTCTTTTTGCGAAACATTACACAAAAAACCTTACACTTAAGCATTTGTTATTCAAATATTTTTAGTTACACATACACATTTTGTGTAGATGTCAGGTAGATGACATTTTTTGTAGATGTTGTTGGCAACACCAACAAAGCATAAAATATGTAGATATTTAATTTTTAAGTTTGACAACATTAGAATAAATTCCTTCGTTCGGTTAAAGTGAATGTACGAACTCTCTCGAAATGGATTGCTTGTAAGAAGGACGTGTTTGCTTTTGCTGTTTTAAATATACGTCTTAAAGTAATAAAACGACTTTAAATTCTGCCAACCAGCCTACGCCAACTATCTGCAACAACAAGAAAACCTACAGTCCACGAAGTACCAAATAGATGTCGTAATGAGTACCGACGAGGAAGACGTGCTAACAGTACTTTGACAACAGATGTGAGCGTTGCGCGCGGCAGTTGAAAATGAAACAAACGCTTCCCCTCTTCCCTGGCGCGGGGAATGTTTTCCATTATTTTGTCTTAAATTGTCTCTTCCACACCATCTCCCTCACAAAACAGTTCTAAATTGTATCTCATGTTTCCAGTGGGTGACTTCCCGCGTGTTCCTGCAGTCTGCGGTGTGTCGTATGATGGCGGGCGCATCGCCGCGACGCACTCAACAGCTGTTGGACGGCAGCCTTAGACCGAGGCTTAATCGCTCGTCTATCATTTGTGGCAAAGGTAATGACACCACAGCATACTACTGAATTCTTACTGTACTGGATCTCGACTAGAAAAGGACACTATAGAAAGCCCTAAGAGTATTTATCGCGATTTTCCATTCAGTTTTTACGGTCATATTACAAAACTAGGTTTTTCTTTTGACATGGTTTAAACCATCGAGTCAGTTAGTGCATTTTGAACTTTATTCCGACTAATGTAAAGTTCTAAATAGTCGAGTCTGTTAACGCTTTCAAGGACACTGAAGGAGACACAATAGAAGTTTTGTTGTTATGACGTCTATAGTCGTTTAGTGTCCTTGAAAGATGAGAGTCAAAATGGCGGGTGTACCTTAACTAATCAAATCCTCCTATTTACCAAAAAAATGTACCTTAAATGTACTATTTAGTACCTAGGTTTAAAAAAATTGTACCTCCTTCAGAACGAATTTATTTCAAAATTAAGGTACACCCGCCATATTGACATCAAAATGGCGGGTGTTCTATAATATTTTATTATTTAACCATTACTCATAAAATATAATTACACCAAAAAATTGTACCTAAAAAGTACCCCAGGAAAAAAAAAAACACACTTGATCAGTTGGATACTTTCTGAGAAATAAAACAACCGTGTCTTGTATATGTATAAGTAAACACGACCACACATCGTCAGCCTATAATGTTCCTACTGTTGAGACACAGGCCTCCTCTTGGTGAGAGGGTGTGGGTCGTTATCCACCACGCGGGACCAGTTCGGATTGGTAGATGTCACATGTCTTTGATTTTGATAGGGTCGTAGGTTCGAACCAAGACAGGCGCTTTAATTTGTGTAAATAATTTCATCACAACTGCTCTCAAAAACCGTGAAGGAAAACATCGTGAGGAAACTAGCATGTTCTAGAACCAAACACGATAATAATTATCAAAAATATCGCTAATTGTATTATGTATGGACGATTTAAAACATATATAAATATGTACCGAGATCAATAATTCATAAAAAAGTAAGTTTAAAAACTAAAACCCGACTAATGAAAAATCACGCTCTAAAAAAATCCGGAGTCACACGTCATGTTAGGGCAGATCGAACAGATTACCTACGTGTGACTCCGGATTTTTAATTTGGCTGTCTTTTTCTAATGTCAGATGAGAATATTTTCTTGTTTCATACTTTTTAGAGCGTGATTTTTCAGTAGTAGGGTTTTAGTTTTTAAACTTACTTTTTATTTAATTTAAATTTTTTTGGGGTTATAATTTCGTTTTGGCTAGAGTCAATTTACATTTTTAAAGAAGAATAATTATTGTATATGTATTTTGGGTAGGTTTGAAGAGACAATAGTGCCGATTCTCTTGTTCAATAACTAAACCAAAATTAGAGAATCGCTATCTTTTACTAACAGGCAGGGCGAGAAAAGGACGGCTATACTGCCCTGCTAAGCCGAAAGGCGCTATCTCTGAGATACGCCCTTTTAGTTTTTTTTATACCATTCAATAGCTAGAATAATTTCGCATCTAATGGTATAAGCCAAATAGCGATATCAAATTTAAAACATTAAAATAAACCACTAAGAAGTTTTAACGTCATGTTCGTGAACGGGCGCCGTCAGTTGGGACTGGTCGTCTCTTAGCTGCCACGGCTTATTTTTTTTTTTTATTTAGTTGTTTTTAGTTTTTATCTTTTTTTTTTATTACGGACGCTTTTAACGTGCACGTCTTTCTACATTGTTCTCACATGTATATTTTCAATATGAACGATGTAACCAATATTTTGTAAAATATTTGAATAAAAGAGTGTCCGTGGAGTTTCTTGCCCGTTCTTCTCCATAGGATCTACGCTTTGGAATGGGCAATCTAGCTTCATTTTTCTGACTGACCGACCCAAGACCGACCCTTTGACAATTCAAAAGTGCCTGTAATTGGTTTATTTGAAATAAATGCTTTGAGTTTGAGTTTGAGTAACCCCCGTTTGAAGGTGGGAAAAATCGATTCACAAAAAGTCGTTTTTCTCAAAACTTACTCTGATTGAGTTAGCGCTTTTCGGCTTATCAGGGCAGTATAGCTATGAACTAAGTTAGAAATGTCAAACTACATAGTTTACGCCTTGCGCTTCACCGTGTTTTTAGTCGACATGTTTTTACGTGTCGTCTAAATCTCTATGGAAATAGTAGTTCAACTAAATTTGACAGCTCTAATTTACGTCCGTCTCTTTCTTGTTTTAATAAAAAGAAAAAGTTAGCAATAGCCTAAATTAAGTTAAGTTTGTGCACAACAGAATCGGCACCAATATGTTTGGTAAATGACTTTATGTCCTCTAGAGGGCGCCATTTTCAATTTAATGTGACGTCACATAGCCTATAACCAGCGGACAATCAAGACGTTTCCAATAATACCTCATTTGTCAAATTATGTCAAGTAGTTTAGAAGTTATGAGGGAACAGATGAACATACATACCGGTCAAAATCATAACCCTCCTTTTTGCTTCGCCGTAGTAACTTCGTATCGAGACATACTTGTTTTATTTCTCAAGAATTATCCAACTGATCAAGTGTTTTTTTTTTTTTTTTACTTCAGGTACTTATTAGGTACAATTTTTTGGTGTAATTATATTTTATGAGTAATGGTTCAATAATAAAATATTATAGTACACCCGCCATCTTGATGTCAATATGGCGGGTGTACCATAATTTCGTTCCGAAGGAGGTACAATTTTTTCAAACCTAGGTACTAAATAGTACATTTTTTTGGTAAATGGGATGATTCGATTAGTTAAGGTACACCCGCCATTTTGACTCTCACCTTGAAAGCGTTTAGATGTCGAGATTTTGTATTTAGAACTTTACATCGGTCGGATTAATGTTTTAATTTGAAAAGTTCAAAATTTGGATTAGTACTAAAGATAAAACTCGTTTTGTAATACGACTGGGTTTTGAAGCGGTTGAAAGATCGTTAGACATCCAAACACTGCGAAATCGATAATACAGCTTTTCTCTTAAAATACACTTTTTGTTCATCAAACTGTCCAAACATGCTCCTTACAAATGCCGAATATTCATAACTTGTAAATACTTGACAGAACGCGCGCTAGAGGGCGGCGGCGGTGACGGAGAGCGCGCCGTAGCACTGTACATGGCGTGCAAGCACCTGCCGGCCGCCGTGCTGGCGGCGCCGGGCGAGCGCGCGGGCATGCTCGCCCAAGCCGCTGCGACCCTCCAGAAAATAGGACACAGGAGCCGCCTACCCCACTGCTACCACCTCATGAAGTCCATAGGAACCATGCCTTCTGCACCCTAAAAGTGGTGTTCTTCCGCCTACATATCTAAAATGTGTTTATACTTAATAATGATTGTTTATTGTCCCGTGTTATTTGGATAAAGTTGTAATACATGACGTTTTTTATATAATTGGTTTATAATTTTATTTTGTACCCACGTACATGACTATAGTCACTTGGACATTCAAATTGAATGTCCAATGACTAGTTTCAATAGTCCCATGTCTTTAAACAAACGGTCTAAAGCTACGGTTTCCCAGAAGAGCCACCAGTGACCTCACATAATATTCCGAGAGCTGTTGTACAATTTTGGATAGGTTCTTGCGTGTATTCCCGTTTGTCCCCGTGACTTCGTTCACCTACCATAGGGGGACGAACGGGAATTCGAGGCACTGAATTTTTTTGATACTATCCTTCAAGGACCCCTGAATATTAAAGTGGTCTGGCTGAAGGGCAGCGGCCCTAGTACCGAACCTTAAAAAAAGGAGGCCAAAAATAAAAATCTTACATGTGTCAACACCACTGACCTCTATTGTACAAGTAGAGGTCAGTGGTCAACACTGATATAGTACGCTGAAAACATGTTTGATACTTGAATTTTTGTAGATAAAAAAATTCTTAAAAAAGTGCATTTCAATGTAGGTATTTATTAGTCACAGTTAGAATTAAAATCAGAATCTAGTAATTCAATGCCTTCTTATGAGAAATCACTGTCAGTATCATGACGCACAAAAATGATGAAGGGTTCCCACTCCGTATCGGTTATCCTTTGTTTTCTAAATGAATAGTGTGATCTGTGCATTTATCCATTAAATATATTTCTTTTCCATTCTTCTTTAAATTTCCATTAATGCAAATTAAATAATTGAGCTAAAAGTATCAAAATGCTGTAGCATAATAGAACAGAATTTGTGACAATCGGTTTGACAGATAATAGTATTGCCATTATAAGAAATCAGCTAAATGGTCGTGGACACGACTCGCTTGACAGACTTTATAAAATGTCGCACCCGGCCTTAGAGCATTTAAAATGCTAGAGCATTTTAAATGCTCTAAAAGCACCCGGCGCGCCGCGCGCCGCGTTATCCCAGCCCTATCTGTCAATAAAATTGTCATGACGATCGCATCTGTCAATCAATGTCAACCAACAGACAGTCAGACAGAAAAGCAAAGCCAACGCTTACATGATTTACAATAAAATTCAATGTTATGGTTGTTTGATTTGGAAATAAAAATAGAACTCGGATCGATACATTGAATAGATTCCTCTTCCCTGGTAATTACAGATATGATACATATCTTGTAATCATAGATTTATATGTAACACTCCCCAGGATATATATATTTTCCCAATTAACATAATGGTAAGTGAATGTTTGCACATATTGATTTATTATGTACCTGTCGCTCGTTGTTTATTATGATTCATTTGTACACGTCTTATTAACGTATACTTACTGTTTGCATATTTACAAGGAGTCCTAAAGAAATGTTAGCAGAATACAAAAGGATCCCAGGACTACACTGTTTCTCCTTGATGAATAATATACTTAGGTCCAATGTTTTTTAACCAAATATTTCAGGCAACTGCTGTAGCTAACGTTCAAAAGAAATCTGTGGGCACCAACAACACAGGAGGAGTCCGCAAGAAGTCAGGACCTAAGTTTGAGTTGACAGATGAACAGAGGAGAGACATAAAAGAAGCATTTGATCTCTTTGACACTGAAAGTACAGGAAAAATAGACACAAAAGAACTAAAGGTAGCTATCCGTGCTCTAGGCTTTGAACCTAAAAAGGAAGAAATTAAAAAAATGATTGCAGAAATAGACAAAGGAGACGGTAAAGTGTCTTATGAAGACTTTCAAGAGTTGATGTCTGTGAAAATGGCAGAAAAGGACACCAAAGAGGAGATTATGAAGGCATTTAAGCTATTTGATGATGATGAGACTGGTAAGTGCTAATATTATGAAGCTATTTAGTTAATTTTTTTGTTTTTGATACCTAGATCTCAACTTGCATTTAAAAAAACCTCAACTTTTGCAATCTACTGGGTTTGGTTTCTCTACAATTGCCTACTAGAAGCTGTTTGCATGTAAGTGCTCAACGGTTTTCATGATTATATTTAGGTACGGATGTTTCAAGTATACATTTTTCTTATGAACAATCACTGGTTCATACAACATTTGTAGAGATATTCAAGTGTAATTTTATTGCAACTAGGGTATGCTTCTCAGACATTCTTAGAAGTAAATTCACTAGCTTTGCAGTTCTATTAGCTGATAAGATGTGAATATTAGAACAACCCCCACCTGTTCAGACATGTCTTGTTGAATCATGTGTAATTTTAGTCATAAGAAATCAAATTAGTACTTATCAAAATTATTCACTTAAAATTCAATACCATGCTAAAATTTCAACTTAATATTTTCAGGCAAGATATCATTCAAAAATCTTAAGAGGGTGGCAAAGGAACTTGGTGAAAACCTAACAGATGAAGAGCTTCATGAAATGATAGACGAGGCTGACAGAGATGGCGATGGAGAAATAAATCAAGAGGAGTTCTTGCGTATCATGAAAAAAACCAGTCTCTATTAGATATTACAGAAGTCTATTGTTATTAAATGTGGTGATACAATCAAATTATTTTCGACTGCAACTGAATATTTTAGTGAAATTGGACAATGCAATTATTTTAAGGTTTACACAAAGAGAGGATGAGTTTTTAAATCCCAAATAATTTCTTTTCTGAAATTTTACAGGGTAATTAACGGGTTTTAATTTTATTTTTGTCAGTATTATCTGAGCCCAAAATTATAAAAATATATCTAAATGTTATATAATGTAGATAGGAGTCATAAATATACTTGTAGTTCCAATTTACCACTTTGAATGTACCTTTTCTTTCTCTCACAGGTGTGTCAATTTATTGTTGTCATAGATAGAGAACAGAAGTTTCATGTAGGTAATTTATACCATGTACTGAAGGTCTATACTTTCTCAAGCTTGATGTTTTGATTATGCAAGTGGTGTGTGTGCTATTACAATGGTGTGAAGTTTGACATACGATTCATAAGTGCTATCCATATTGTACCCACCAAGCATTGACAGTGCTAGGGCATAAGTGGATACCTACACGTTTTGTGACTTGTTGCATGCCTTGCATACATTCAATCTTGTTCTAAAAAAAATACTTGCTAAAAAGTGCCCGAGTGCAGACAAAGCTTTATACTTGTATACCTACTAAATGTTTCAAATGGTACTTTTCAGCAAATGTAGCTGCTTAGTCTAAAATGATAGTTGGCATGATGTATTTTAATTTTAAATAGCTCTGGATAAGATTATTGTTGTAGTAGGTGTTGAATGTGTTCAATTGATATACTTAGGTTTTATGCACAAAGGTGTTTATGGGTCTCAAACGAAGACAGTGAATTCTCTGTCTACGGTCTCAAACAAACAATTGCAATTGTCAAGTTTTACGTGATTGATGCGCAAAATTGATTGTCTATCAAATGCAATTGAAGCAACTGCAACAGAAATTGATGGCAATTGATTGTTTCCGGGACCGCTTACTCCTAATGCCAGTAAGTTGATAATCAGTCTGGTTTTGAGGCTAAATTGATTTTGCTGATATTGTGTAATTTTTTATTTTTTAAATAAGTACCTAAATAAATAATAATAGATTTAAAAGGCAATGAACAGACAACATAAACATGCATTAGATTTTTATTAAAATAGCATCTTTACATTCCAAAAGTACTTAACATGCTCTTTTATGGACTATAATTATACAAACTAGTCCTATAATCAATAAAAGATCTGAATCTGTATCTGGCTGTATCACATATAGGTACACTATATTTCTTGTTTTATAAGCAAATAATTTCACAAGTTTTTCTTAGTTATGGTAAGTTTAAAAGTTTAAGACATTTTGCACTAACTCCAAATAAATTGGCATATGGGCAGGAGAATGATGATTAAGATAAGTTTTAAATAAGATTATGTAAGCTAAGGCCTAATCAAATATTTTCTTTATCATCAATGTTTTACCTCTTTTAATAGTTTGATTAATCAACGAACTTCAACTTATAACTTGCCAAAGTTAATGATTACGGTTACTTCCCGCTGGTTAATACTCCGTGGTTAACACTAATAACTACTGGGAATAATGCGTTCTACTGGTTAACAGTGTTGACGAACGCGACATTTTTCCCAATAGTTAATACCCTCGTCTCGCGAATAGTTCAGGAGTCAGGTTAAAGAAAAGTAAAAATAAATAAGTAAAAAATATAACGGTTCTTGAAAGTCCTATAATTAAGACTTGAGGCACATTGTGATTATCTATTTAAAGAAATCATTATTAATTTGGTGGCTCAAGTCATATTTAAAGGACTTTCAAGAACCGTTACATTTTTTATTTCTTTTTACTTTTCTTCAACCTGACTCCTGAAGTAATTGCGAGACGAGGGTATTATCGCAATCGCAATCGATAGCCACCCGGACAGATAGCCCGCTAGTGTGGGCGCTTGCAATTCGCACCCGAGGCAAAGCTATTTTGTTACTAACACTGTAGACCACATAGTAGTCTGATAAATAAAGATTAAATAAAATTAACTGTTGGGAAAAAAATGTCGCGTTCGTCAACACTGTTAACCAGTAGACCGCATCATTCCCAGTAGTTAATAATAGTGTTAACCACGAAGTATTAACCAGCGGGAAGTACCCATGATTACAAGTGTTTATTATATGATTAAAACAAAGAAGTAAGAAAGCTGTTTTGTTTTATTTTGCTATCTTATCTTAGATATACACACACTAGGGAGCAAGTTGGGATATTATATAGACACCATTACAACAGTGCTGGCCCAGTGGTAACAGCTGCAACACAAGTTTTAGACTATAGGTTCAAACATTGACAGGCGCTTTACTTTGTGTAAATTATTTCAACACCACTGCTTTCAAAACGGTGAAGGAAAACATTGTGAGGAAACTGGCATGTCCTAGAACCAAAAAATTCTGAGACGTGACATCTACCAACCCACACTGGGCCTCCATGGCTGATTATGGCCAACTCCTCAGCAACAACTCTGAGAGGAGGCGTGTGCCCCAGCAGTAGGAACATTATATTGTGATTATAGACAACATTATGAGAAAATTGCTTAGAAGCTTGCTTACATTTTACATTGTAACATTTGGTTCTACACATACAAATTCAATAAAATATGAAGAGATTCTATCACCTATACTTTTAGGGGGTAAAAGTCTATAATCATTGGTTTAGTCAAGGCTAACAACAAACATATATTCTCATTATGAATCACTGGAATAATAAAACTGGTAACATATACTTACTACTAGTTTTAAAACTGTTGCCTTAGTTTTATCAGTGAAGCCAATTCTTATCAAGTTTTAACCACCCATGGAGGCATTTGATTGTGAAATTAACATTAGTTCAATGCTTATTATCTACTGATAAAATACCTACCCCTTATTACATCATCTTAGGAAATAATCTTTTTTTTTATCACAGACAAACTTCCAATTTATGAATGTGGATATGAAAATGGATTAAATTTTTTTTCATGAGAATTAATAGAGGAAAAATAACCAAAAAAATTAAGTTGAATGCCGTAATTATAGACACAATTAAAAACTCATTTTGTCTTGCATTCTACAAAGAGTTAAAAGTCTTTGTACTGGTTGTTTCTAAACATTGAGGTTTTGGTTGCCCCATTCTCTAAAAAAATATATGGTAGTAAAAGCCTCTTGACATGTTGATCCTTATAACAATAACATACATAATAAATCAATAGCTGAGCTTAAGATATAGGAAGCACAAATTCAGTCATACACCAATCCTCTCTAATACATTGCCTTCAGGCTGTCCAAAATATGCTTTTTCACACATGTTTACAAATAAACCAGTCTCAACAACACCAGGAATCATCTTAATAACATTATTGACTTTGTCCCAGTCCAAGTCCTGGTTAGTGAATATCCAGTCAAGGATGAAATTACCATTATCAGTCACCACAGGTCCAGCCTTAGCTATTGCTTTGCGTAACTTTACTTCTCCTCCATACATGGCTGCTATCTTGTTCTGAATAGGAACATATGCCATTGGAACTACTTCTATGGGTATTCCTTTTTTATACCTGTCACCTAGCTTTACAGAATCTTTAGTGTAGTCTGCTATAACTATGAGTTTCTTCGAACAAGAGGCAACTATTTTCTCTTGTAATAAGCAACCGCCGCCACCCTTTATCAGCGTCATATGGGCGTCCACTTCGTCGGCTCCATCGATTGTGACGTCAATCATGGGGCTCGTATCAAGCTCACCCAATGTAAGGTTATGCTTGATGATCAGCTGTTTTGCTTGAAACGATGTAGGCACGCAGGTCACCTTCAAATTCTCAGTTTCAACGCGTTCTGCTAGTCGTTGGACTGCATACACAACCGTGGATCCACTTCCGACGCCGAAGATGCAATCCTTTGTTACGTATTCATCAACTGCCCGGTGTGCGGCGAATTGTTTAGCTTCTTCTAAAGACATTTTACCACTTCTACAATACCGGCGTAACTTTACACTTGCAGCACTGTGTTTCAATAACGCTGTTGCATAGACTTTAAACAACATGCAGCATCGGTGTTATTAATAGATGAATGTATATACGTATATTATGGCAAAGTGATACAACTATTATATACCCAACTCCTGCACTCCTGCCAAAGAGTAAAGTATAGAGAGAACTCCTGCTGTCTGGTCTGCTGCAAACAAACACGTGCGTGGGACGAAGACAAAATGTCAAATCAAATGTCAAATTGTCAACACTGATAATATAATACTACATGCCAATGACATTAAACATCTAGACGTTGCCATGATTACAGTGTGAAGGGTGGAAGTGAGACACATATATACGAAACTAGTAGGAAAATTGAGACAAAGCATCGTATCTTCTGTCCCTTACGGCGCGGGCCGTATTTTTGCTTTAAAAATGTTGCCAAACAAAGTAGAAGTACTTTCACTGTTAATATTGCTGTCTCATGACCGGCCACGCGGTGGCTCGATCTATATGTATATTATATCGTCACCTCCACGGCAAACGAACGAATCTGCAGTTTTTGTAAATTTGACATTTTTATAAAAAACTACACCTTATGTTGTACTACATAAGGTGTAAAATTTTCAAATTTCTGTCTCTAACGGTTATAGAAATCCAATATTACGAATCTCCATTTTTTGTTGATACGCCAAAAGTAAACTTACGAAATTGATATCAGTTGTTTTCGCGTAGTCGAATATATCCAAGTCCAAGAAAAATGCACCACAGTCAACCTACGAATCTGCCATATTCGTGAATTTACATCGTAGCACACTTTAGTAAATCGATTTAGCAACTCACAGCAAACATACGAATATGGAAGATTCGTAAGTTAACATTGGTAGAATATATTCTTCAAGGGACTCATGGAATCTTAAAAGATTCCATGTGCCGAAAAAGGATCTCTGCAAAAAGTGCGTCGCTTACAAGGGATTAAAAACACATGAGATGACCCGAGCAGCCCTGGAGAGGAAAATCATTCGAACCATCTTAAGCGACGCGACGATGCTTACCTACGTCAAGACGCTCACAAAGCAGCAGCAAAGATTGATCCGAAGACTTTGGCATTTAATTTTGACCTAGAAGCCGTCCTCCAAACTCCTAAAGCTGCATCTGGACCATTATTTTACGTTCGAAAATTAGCTGTATACAATTTGACCTTTTATTTTGGCGATCAAGACATAGACTATTTTACATGGGACGAAACGGGGAAGTGCTGAAATTGCAACCTGTGTTTGCAAATATATTTGTAGTCACAAACAAGGCATAACACATGTGAGAATGATGTCAGACAATTGTGGCGGCCAGCAAAAAAATTATAGTTTTTGCTGTATGTTGCTGCACTTGGTGACAAATCATTTCACAGTAAACATAATTGAACATGTTTTCTTTAAGTCTGGACATAGTCACATGGAATGTGACTCTATTCACTCCAAAATGGAACAGAAATGTAAAAATACAGCAATTTACACTCCGGACGGGTGGATTTAAGTGATGAGAAGAGCCAGAAAAAATCCCCATCCATTTAATGTGAATGTGACGATTTTTAAGATTTCAATACCAATCATTGTCAGTTTGCGGAAGAAATTTCGAAAAAGCAAGGTTCGAAAAAGAAAAGAACAAAAGAACAAGAAGACAATGGAGAACTAGACGAGACAAGACCAAAAGTGAAGATAAATTTCCAAGATGCTATGTGGATTCAATACCGTAAAGACAACCCTAAATCAATCTTTATTAAAACTGACTACAATGACGACACCTTTAAAGAATTTAAAATAAAATCAAAAAGAGGAAAGAGTACAGCAATAGTATCAAGTAATATTTATGCTGAAAGAATACCGATTTCAAAAGCAAAAAAAAAGAGATTTATTAAAACTATGTAGTGATAACCAGATACCAAAATATTACCATTCTTTTTATGAAAACCTACACGATTCGGAAGCAATTCAAGATTGCTTGCCTGAACCAGATGCTGAAGACGAAGAGGAACTGGAGATACTTGAAAATTAAAATTATCAAGTACTTCCTCTTACTTTTATTGTAAGATTGTATTCGTTTGTAAGTTTTGATTTTGTGTCTTCTATCGTAAGCAAATGTTTTCATACAACTTAAAACGTTTGCTTACGGTTCTATTCGCCTCATTACTTCGGGTTTGCCCGACTAGTTTCCCATCTCGTACGGAGATCTTAGTGAGCTCTTGTGATAAAGTCGCAACTCCACAAATGACGTGAGTAAAACCGTAAGGAAATATTTATTTGGAAAATTGTTGTTACTTATTATCTTTTATTTTGTTGTTTTACTGGTAAAAGTAGATTAGTTGACTTTTTTCTTAATACCGTATTTTATTATTTTATTTTGTGTTCCTACTCCAAACATAATATTGTGATTTCACTTGAATTATTTCTAAAACATTTTGATTTAGGAACTTATTTTCCTTTAAAAGACGTGATATATCTTTTAGTAAACTAACGAAAGTGGTACTTTCGTTAGTTTACCAAAGTATATATTTGATACTTTTCATAAGTAACTTACGAAATTGCCACTTCCGTAAGTTTGCTACAGTGTAATATAATACCTATGAACTCTCATGTATGAAGGTGAAAACTAACGAATATGCATTTATTTGTTATTTTTGTAATATAAGAATAATACATTCATGGTATATAAAAGCAGAGGAATTTTGAAAATCAAATGTATCGCAGAGTTTATTACATCTGTCTCTTGAAAAAAGTTATTGTCAATTTAATGTTTCAAAACGTTCCCCTGTAAAATGTGTTTTTTTCAGTTTCGTAAGTTTACCATAAAGGTGACGATATTATCTAAGCTACAGGCAGAACAGAAGCAGTCAAAGATGAGTGACGTAAGTGCACTGACAGTGACAGTCACGGGCAGACACTGATGACCTCAGAACAATAACAAAGCATAGAAGGAAGGCTAAAAACAGAATTCTGTAACTACCTTTATTCCCGTTCTATTATTAGGTACGATAAAGGTACGATAAAGGATGTGGGAAAGAGATAAATGTTTTACTCTTTGTTTTACTTTCTTGGCATGGTCACAAGATCAATTGTCATTTGGTTAAAAAAGTTATAGTATGACGCGGCCAAATTTGATAGTACTTTGTTTCAATGTCTGACAGTTCGTTCATTGAACTAGCTGACTTATTCGCGTGTTCATTGTTTACGTGTCTGTCGTAATATTCCATGGTTTTGCGATGTTTTAATAATATTTCTACTGTTAGATTGCATGAATTCTTTGTTTAACTACAAATAGTGAGTGTGTGGACGCTGTGGAGCAATTTCTTGTGTGGTTGGGGGCTGCAAGACCCATTCATAGCGAAAATAAAATGAACAACAAATATTGACCTTCCATCGGTAAGTTTTTGCTCAATTTCTTGTTGCCTAAGATCTGATAAACGAATATAAATACATAACAAATATTGCTGTGTCACTATATAGCTGAAACCAGTCGTAATATTTATTCCAATAGAAGTTATTAGCGAATATTCGGAAATTGTTTTGGGGTTATCTTGATCAGCCATAGTGACGTAAATAATGTTGTCGATTAGGTATGGGCGTTATTTCACGTCACTAGTTACAATAACTGGCTACGGGGCATGTAACCGAATAACTAGTTTCGAGTGAAACGATAAACATGTGATTTTTGTAACTAGTTACATTACAATGCAGTGACCGAATGAATGAGCCGAAATCCCGAGCGGTGACACGAATTAATCCGAACTAGTTATGGGCGTGTAACCGAATAGCTAGTTTCGAGTGCAACTATAAACACGTGATTTTGTAAGTTGTAGTTAGATTACAATGCAGTGACCGAGGAAGGAAAGATATCATTGATGGTTTATTTACCTACGTTTAGTTCAAATTAGTTCGCTCATGGTCGAGAATTATTAATTGCCTCATGCATATTTTTGCAATACTTTGTTAAAACTCGTTAATTTTGTTATTTATGTAATTACATAGCCACAAAAACTAAACTTGTGATAAGTAACGTAAGTATTACATTAGGTAGGTACAATGTTTTCGTTTCGTAAATAACTGTAATACTTCGATAGAATAACCATGTTGAATCACTGAACAGAATTTGAAAAATAACTAGTTACTAAAATCACGTGTTTTCAAAACTGGTGACGCCTTCGAAGTCACTAGTTACGTTACGTTTCGCGAAAGTCACGTAACGACCCACACCTATTGTCGATACTTTTCTTTTACAGATTTCCTAGACGATGTGAAAAAAAAAATGGATAAATTGTATTGGTAGACGAAATTGGACTCCAAACAGCACAGCCACATAATATGCTCCAAACATTTTACTTTGTATTCATTTGGTAATGAACCTATGAAATGGATGTAGCATGTTCTTTAAGTCGTCACTTAGAGTACATGCTGTTCCTACATTATTTGTTATGGATAGAACAGATGAAATGGTCTTGATATATTATGATATAATTAAGGTATTTTTTTGGTAATAAATAGTATCCCGTTCAAATTAAAACTTGATTTATTACATTACAGGAAATACTTATGGAAGTCTGCGAAGAAGGACATAGCGCAATACTGCAAATTAAAAAAACCGCTCACCATCAACAGTAATCTAACATGAAGACAGGTATAACATTCAGAAATATGTTCACTTGATATATGCGATACAATGATATTATATTAAAAATATCATTGATGCGATATCATTCTTCTAATTATCCCAGTCGGAAAGATAATCGAGTGCAAATTTATTTATTTATTTTTAATACAAAATACGTAATTGTAGGATCCCGTAGCAATGGAAGTTGAAACAGGACCTAGTACATCGGTACAAATTAATGAATCGCCACTGATCTTGACATCTCGTGAAAAATCATCTCACATCAGTCAGGTAAGACATACAAATAAAACTATTTACCTAAATAAAAATGTTGATAAAAAATCTTACATAAATTTTATTGAGAACTGTTTGTTTTAGGAATCCTTGACACAGATGACAATAACAAATTTAGAAATAATTGGATTCCATCCCGATTCAAGAAGACTGCGCTTTTGGCGAGTTCCTGGTCGCCAGAGCCGACTCCAGAATACTCAGGAAGTTCATCCGTACCAGGGCGGAATGATTATGGTGTGGGCTGGAATTCGACTAACAGATTATTAAAGTGGCTAGGCATTTTATTTTTTTATTTAAAATATTATCTGGTCGTTATTTATTTTTTTATGTACGAAAAGTTTTTGTCGCTTTGGTACCATTTTAAATTTTCATAATAAATTTTATTTTTTCACTAACAACCATTTTATTTAATCAAATAATTCAAATCTCTATTAAATTACGCTTCTACTGATTTACAATAATATATGTTACATAAAAAGTATTAAAATATAAATTATTAGGTACTTTGAATACCCTTTTTCCCTAGACTTTGTTGAGTAGTCTATGATGTAATCTAAAATTCAAATAAATATGAGAAAGTAAGTTGCTAAAAACATTTGCAAAACCGAATGTCTCCCACTTCTTTTCAATAAACTCATCAGTTATTATGGCAACTAAATACATTCGGGTTTAGCCGGGTCAGATTTAATACATGAAGAGCTGTCGGGAACCAAGGAAGACTTTGGTGAGGATGATGACGAACTATTTAGTTCATACTTAAAGTATTGTTTCATTTTGAACGAATATATTAAGTATTGGTATCATAAGTATGCTTAGTTACTTCAAAATTTTTGGTACGCACGGCTACAGATCAAGCTATACATTTCCAGTATAAGCTGATCTCGCATTGTATAGGATTTCCTTACAATGAGCGGTCAGTGTAAACTAGAAATGTATAGCTTGATGTGTAGCCGTGTGTACCTACGGTTATTATTCTTGGCAGTGTAAGAAAGAATGTCACTGTAAATTCTATCGACGTTGAAATTTAGTGGGTACATCACTAGTCAGAATAAAATGAATGACAACCTACAAAATTTCGAAACGTCTTCTGTATACGTGTCCTTCTTTAACATCATAGCGGCTCCATAAGTCAAAATGAAACAAATATATTGAGTTCAGTTGCTATTTTAACACTACTTCTATGCTTTGTTATTGTTCTGAGCTGATGACAGTGGAGTGAATACGTACAAGATACGTAGGTTCGAATGACGTTTTTGCGAAGGTCGCCATTTCGAAAAATTTTGCGAGTGGTACGCCAGTTCGAAAACTCATTAAATCGAAAACCGCTATATCGAATGACGCTATCGCGAAGGTCGCCGTTTCGAAAAATTTTGCGGCAGTACGCCAGTTCGGAAGTCATGGTATCGAAGTCCGATGTTGAGTTAATTTGTCTTTTTTTTTTTTTTTCCAAACCAAATCAAAAGACCATGCTCTCTGTGTCTCGTCTCATTGGGGTCGTGAGTTCGATTCCCAGACAAATTAACTCAACATCGGATTTCGATACCATGGCCTTCGAACTGGCGCACTGATGCCAAAATTTTTCGAAATGGCGAACTTTCCGATAACGTCATTCGATATAGCGGTTTTCGATTTAATGAGTTTTCGAACTGGCGTACCACTCGCAAAATTTTTCGAAATGGCGACCTACGCAAAAACGTCATTCGAACCTACGTATCACTCCCCATAGTAAGCACCCTGATTTTTGTGATGAAATCGTGAGGGAATAGAATAAATTCTAATTTCTAATCTATAAGTCTGTGTGATAAATAGTGTGCGTTTCGACCGCGCGGCAAAGGCGTTATTTAATAAAAAAAAAACGATGCCAAGATTTTGTAACAATTTATAAATGTTGATTCCCAAAACCACTTTATCAAAGCTATGTTTTTTTTTAATTCTTTATTTATTTAGAGAGAGTTTTAATCTAGACAGATTTATGCCTCCTTCATCGTTACAAATCGACTACAGTCTGATTTTTAATTCGACGGAATTCTGACATTTCAGATGTGTTGCCAATAATAAAACGGTCCTACTAAAAACGGAACGCATTGAACTGAAATTTAAAAAAAATCTTTCTTGAATTTAAGGTTTCAATTAGAAAAACTAAAACTTAAAAATTGACTGATAATTTTAAAATGGTAATCAGATTTTTTATTATCAAATTATTGAAGTTACAATAATTAGTAAGGTAATAATTTTTCTTTCACAGGAATCCCTGTCCACTAATCCATAGGTTACAAACCTTTTTTAGGAATACATTTTTGTTTGTAAAATCTTCGATTCTTGCAACTACAAACAGGCTACGATGATGATTAATATTGATAATGATACCTAAATAAATATTTAAATTAAAAAATATGTTATTTTACTCTTTTTTCCATTTCGTCATATACAATTAATATTTTAGTTAGTGCGCATTGAATGCAAGAACTAACACTATTTGCATTGTCATATAGTTTACTTGATCTCATTCTCTCTCAAAATATTTTTTGTTATTTTATATCCAAAAAAATCTAGTCTTAAAAAGGACAAGACAGAAAAGGTTTATGATATCTGAAGTGTCAAAAAATTACAGCTGTCAGAATTCCGTGGAATTAAAAATCAGACTGTACATTACTCAACAAAAAAAAAAAAAAAAATAGAAAAATTATCTCATACTGCCTCTGCGACTAATGCCAATGTTTACGAGCCTGTACAGCATCCTGGCTGCTTCCGAAGCAGGAGCAGCAAGGACGCTGTTACACACCCCAGTCTCGCACATATTATTAAATACTATTAATAAGTCTCGTCTTTCCGGCTCGTTCCGGACACACTCCATGATATGTAATATGATACACATCTTCAATCAAGTTGCATTCCACACAATTTGGTGACTCGACTTTACCCATTAGGAATGCAAATTTATTTAAGGGTATGTGTCCAGAGCGGAGTCGCAGAGCTGTTATTAATTGTCTGCCTTCCCTGGCACTGGCAAAACGATGCCAAGATTTTGTAACAATCTATAAATGTTGATTCCCAAAACCACTTTGTCAAAAAGTTAGAAGGGTTTGAACGTGGCCGCACCATCGAAACGCGGAGAACCGCGCGGCCACGGAGATCTTTAAAACTAAGCGTTACACAGACCTGAAATTTAAATAAATAACAGATTGCATTTGTAAATATTTTGTAAAAATATAGAAAAAAATCCTAGGTTAATATTTTAGGAGCTGTGAGACTAAAACCCCCGTGGCCGCGCCATCGAAACGGTGAAAAACACGTTATCGCCGATATCTCACTGAAAAAGCATCGCAGAGGTCTGAAGTTTTTTATAAAACCTAGATTTGAATTTGTCAAAATTTGTTAAGATACAACAAAAAATTCTAGGTACCGGCGTACAGTACCTACGATATTGTAAACAATGGGATATTTAATCTTAGACATAAGTAATTGGTTTGAGTATACAATTTATTGTTCATCAAATAATGCTATCTTACAGGAGTTACGAATTTTGTGCAAAGTTATCTGCTAAGGTTCTCGTACGCGCACTCAGAACCACAATATTTTTAGTTATCAAGCAATGTGGAGGGGTAACTAAATAATCTGTAATTTATGTGATACTAGCTTTTGCCCGCGACTTCGCCCGCTCATGCTTCCTCTTGAATCACTCTATCTATTAAAAAAAAACCGCATTAAAATCCGTTGCTTAGTTTTAAAGATCTAAGCATACATAGGGACTGACAGGCAGCGGAAGCGACTTTGTTTTATACTATGTGACAATAAATCCTTGAGACAATCCTTAAGATTTAATTTCTAATAAAATAGGTGGAAAGTTTTCTGTAAACAACAAGCCTTGGTCACACTATCGAAATCGAAACATTCAAAATGTACTACAGGTTTTATATACTGAAAAAAATTATGTTTTTGTCTATTTTAGTTAATTCTACTTAATAATACGTATTAATAGGTGTTGTATATAAAAAAATATCTCGCTAATAGGTACATACTTTCTTCGAGAGTAAATCACGTTCACGACTTATTTGTACGCGATACCGTATTATAATGCTTCTGAAATATAAACCTGGATTTTTTCTGTATTTTTACAAATTTTTACAAATTCAAATCTAGGTTTTACAAAAACTTCAGACCTTTGCGATGGTTTTTCAGCGATATATCGGCGATAATGCGTTTTTCACCGTTTCAATGGCGTGGCACCTGAAATATAACCTATAGGATTTTTTGTTGTATTTTTACAAATTCAAATCAAGGTTTTACAAAAACCTTCAGACCTCTGCGATGCACATACCCTAGCAACAGGGACGGAAAAAATCGAAGTGGGGCTACACTTCAATTTTTTCAGTCCCTGTTGCAAAAAAGACATGTAAATTTTTATTTCTTTCTTATTTGCAAAATAGTTGGGCAAACGTCATCTAAAACTGTTCCAAATTTCAAGTTGATAGCATTAGTAGTTCTTGAGATGTCAGCTGTGACAGACAGACAGACATACAGGCAGAGTCTCACCATAAGGGTCCTTTTTACCATTTTGGTACGGAACCCTAAAAATAGAGGTAGGTACTTAAAGGAATATTTCTTTTGAATAAAATTGGTTAACTTATCTATACACGGTATCCACCCATAATATAACATTAACGCGCTTAAAAAAACACAGTCCAATAAGTTTTATCAGCATTTATTACTCTCGATAGGCATTTCAAATCATCTATCAGGTTATCGTGATCGTTAAGAAGTTTTTTTACTGTTTTTAAATGAGTCATCAGGTATATTTCTCTAATGTTTGCTAGTGATGAACATCTGGTCAGTTCAACTTTAGTCATAGATAGTTTTGTAAAGTATTTTTGAAGTGCGCCTAATTTGTACTCTGAGCATACGACACCAGCAAGTTGTGGTGATTTTGTTAAAGCGTCATTTTTCACTTTATAAGGCTTTATGTAAGTGCGAAGGTTTCGGAGTTCATCTCTAGCTGCTTCTAAATTATTCTCCATAATGATCATCTTGGTGCTTAAAAATCTGTTCTTCTGTTGTAGTCGTATGCACCTCTCATGTTCATTACAATTATCTGCTTGATACTGTCCGCAGCAAACAATAATGTATTTTAGTTGTTCGAGAGTGGAAACATTTTCTACGCGTTCCATTCGCACTCCCAATAACTGTTGATAACACAGTTTAATAGCGTTGCTGAAAAATTCAAATTGATCACGAAGAGCGTGGTTTTCTTTACATAAGATGTTGAACATTTCATTTTTTTCACTCTGTTTTTTTTCTAAATCTAAATATTGATTTCTTGCATAATCTAAATGTTTGCATAGTGATGCTATTTCAGTTGCCTTAGTTGATGATATTGTTTTTGCCACGGCTGAAAATAAAGCAAGTTTTAACACGAGTACCTATACAACGTGTAACGTTAAATGCGCTAAACCTCTTAAGGGGTCATTATACTCATCATTATGAACAACTTTTACTATGGGACCAAACCTGAAATCGCGAAAAAAAAATCATCTGTTCAGTACATTTATGTTCGCATAATTCATCAATCAAAATGTACTGAACAGCTGTTTTTTTTCGCGATTTCATGTTTTTGCGCATTTAATGTTACACGTTGTAGGTGCACCATTGAGAAAAAAAAAATAAGTTAGTAGATAAGGAACATTTTGAAATTTTCTATGCACACATTTTTAGTCAGAAGTTGTAGAATTTTTTGTGTATTAAAAAAAATCTACCTCGTCTGACTAAAAATGTGTGCATAGGAAATTTCAGTTTTACTGCCTAAATTATAAGAAACTTAACAAATACGCAGGAAGTAGCGATATCAACATAAGGCATAGAATAAAATAAATAAAAAAATTAAAATGGTTGCAGAATTTTTTGAATAAAAAAATCTACTTATCTTAAAATCTGACTAAAAATGTGTACCTACCTACATAGGACAAAATGTTCCATATCTCCAGACTTATTAATTTTTCAATGGTGTTGCTACCTGTTAGCAGCTATATTCGCCTTAAGATCGTTACTTCCTGCCATTTGTTATGTTTCTTATAATAGCAGTAAAACTTACTACATTAGATTACTTAGGCAACCTTCCACGACCTACGTGCAGTGACTTTTTTACCACCTTACTTGGCGAAAAACTGAAAACAGCACGGTTGGTACCTATAGAATTGTTGAGTTCGGTTAACTTAATTTTAAATATAGACTTTTAATTTAGGTAGGTAAGTAAGTCCCTAGCTATTATTTACTTACCACATGCCGTTTTAAGATTCGATCTTAAATGTTTTATTTTGAGATTTCTCACATATAAAGCGCACTTGTATTTTATTAGTTTATTCAATATATATTCTGCATCGTTGCTTTCACTTGTAGTGACTGATGTTTTCTGAAGCCTGGAAATAGGTGAACGGAAGATAAATCAACGAACATTTTGGAGTGCCTATTTGCGAAGTTTTTCGATTGAGGTTAGGTAGGCTCAAGACCTACTCATTAAAAATAGGTACGTGATTCAGTGTCCGTTTCAACCGCGCGGCCATGACGTTAAAAAAAAAAAAAACTATGCCAACATTTTGTAACAATTTGTAAAAGTTGACTCCCAAAACCACAAATTTGTCAAAGCTATGGTTAAAAAGTTAGAAGGGTTTGAACGTGGCCGCGCCATCGAAACGCGGAGAACCGCGCGGCCACGGAGATCTCAGGAACTAAGCGTTGCACAGACCTGAAATTTTGGTAAATAACAGATTCAATTTGTAAACAATTTGTAAAAATATATAAAAAAATCCTAGGTTAATATTTTAGGAGCTGTGAGACTAAAACCCCGTGGCCGCGCCATCGAAACGGTGAAGAAAACGTGATAGCCGATATCTCGCTGAAAAAGCATCTCAGACGTCTAGAGTATTTTGTAAAACCGAGATTTGAATTTGTCAAAACTTACAAAAATGCAACAAAAAATACTAGGTTAATATTTTAGGAGCTGTGAGACTAAAACCCCGTGGCCGCGCCATCGAAACGGTGACAAAAACGTTATCACCGATATCTCGCTGAAAAAGCATCGCAGAGGTCTGAAGTTTTTTGTAAAACCTAGATTTGAATTTGTCAAAACTTGTAAAAATACAACTAAAAATCCTAGGTTTATATTTCAGGAGCGGCGCCATTGAAACGGTAAAAAACACGTTATCGCCGATATCTCACTGAAAAAGCATCGCAGACGTCTGAAGTTTTTTGTAAAACCTAGATTTGAATTTGTCAAAATTTGTAAAAATATAACAAAAAATCCTAGGTTTATATGTTAGGAGCGGCGCCATTGAAACGGTGAAAAACACGTTATCGCCGATATCTCACTGAAAAAGCATCGCAGAGGTCTGAAGTTTTTTGTAAAACCTAGATTTGAATTTGTCAAAACTTGTAAAAATACAACAAAAAATCCTAGGTTTATATTTCAGGAGCCGCGCCATTGAAACGGTGAAAAACACGTTATCGCCGATATCTCGCTTAAAAAGCATCGCAGAGGTCTGAAGTTTTTTGTAAAACCTAGATTTTAATTAGTCAACATTTACAAAAATACAGAAAAAATCCAGGTTTATATAATACGGTATCGCGCAGAAATAAGTCATGAACGTGAAGAAAGTAAGTATTAGCGAGATTTTTTTTATGAACAACACCTCTATTAATACGTATTATTATGTAGAAATAAAGAAAAACTTCAGACCTCTGCGATGCTTTTTCAGCAAGATATCGGCGATAACATATTTTTCACCGTTTCAATAAATATAAATATAAATATCCTTGGTACATTTCACACAATGTTGTACATGGTTTGACAAAAAACTTCAGACCTCTGCGATGCTTTTTCAGTGAGATATCGGCGATAACGTGTTTTTCACCGTTTCAATGGCGCCGCTCCTAACATATAAACCTAGGATTTTTTGTTATATTTTTACAAATTTTGACAAATTCAAATCTAGGTTTTACAAAAAACTTCAGACGTCTGCGATGCTTTTTCAGTGAGATATCGGCGATAACGTGTTTTTTACCGTTTCAATGGCGCCGCTCCTGAAATATAAACCTAGGATTTTTAGTTGTATTTTTACAAGTTTTGACAAATTCAAATCTAGGTTTTACAAAAACCTTCAGACTTCTGCGATGCTTTTTCAGCGAGATATCGGTGATAACGTTTTTGTCACCGTTTCGATGGCGCGGCCACGGGGTTTTAGTCTCACAGCTCCTAAAATATTAACCTAGTATTTTTTGTTGCATTTTTGTAAGTTTTGACAAATTCAAATCTCGGTTTTACAAAATACTCTAGACGTCTGCGATGCTTTTTCAGCGAGATATCGGCTATCACGTTTTTTTCACCGTTTCGATGGCGCGGCCATGGGGTTCTAGTCTTACAGCTCCTGAAATATAAACCTAGGATTTTTAGTTGTATTTTTACAAGTTTTGACAAATTCAAATCTAGGTTTTACAAAAAACTTCAGACCTCTGCGATGCTTTTTCAGCGAGATATCGGTGATAACGTATTTCTCACCGTTTCGATGGCGCGGCCATGAGGTTCTAGTCTTACAGCTCTTGAAATATAAACCTAGGATTTTTTGTTGCATTTTTGTAAGTTTTGACAAATTCAAATCTGGGTTTTACAAAAAACTCTAGACGTCTGCGATGCTTTTTCAGCGAGATATCGGCTATCACGTTTTCTTCACCGTTTCGATGGCGCGGCCACGGGGTTTTAGTCTCACAGCTCCTAAAATATTAACCTAGGATTTTTTTCTATATTTTTACAAATTGTTTACAAATTGAATCTGTTATTTACCAAAATTTCAAGTCTGTGCAACGCTTAGTTCCTGAGATCTCCGTGGCCGCGCGGTTCTCCGCGTTTCGATGGCGCGGCCACGTTCAAACCCTTCTAACTTTTTAACCATAGCTTTGACAAATTTGTGGTTTTGGGAGTCAACTTTTACAAATTGTTACAAAATGTTGGGATAGTTTTTTTTTTTTTTTAACGTCATGGCCGCGCGGTTGAAACGGACTCCGTGATTCATAGGGTGGGATTCGATTTTTAGCTTGCAGTTTTAAGTGGCGCTTAGGATAGTAGTCACCGCTATAGATTAGGTTTGTACGTACTTTTGCATTTCATTTGCGATAGCACTTAGAGCATTTCGCATTTCACCAGCTTCGATTTCCTCATCACTCATTTCTGAACTGAATATAGACTGATTTAGGTATCTTTAAAGGCTGGCTACCTATTCCGAAATGAGTGACTTACCTACTTTTATTAACTTTGTAAAACGACAACGGAAAAAGTGAACTTGATTAGGTAGGTAAGTATTTTTTAAATCATTTGAAATTTACTCGGTATAAAAGTAAATAATTTCACATAAAAATATACAAAAATGTAAAAGGACCGAATTTAAATTGACTAGACATCAGAAACGTCAATGCAAGTCAATGAAACAAAGACCATAATATAATAATACAATAAAACCATGAATTAGTCTGCTTTTAGAATGCCTTTAGACAAAGACAATAATATTGTCTTTGTCTTTAGATGAAAGAAGAAGAAATATCTTTAGATCTTCATGCTAACAATATATTATATTGTTAGCATGAAGATCTAAAGATATTTCTGTTACTTATAAAAATATCTTTGATTTCTACTATTACCTTCGTTGCTTTAAATAACGTTATTTTTCCTCATCAATCTCTAAGGATACTGCACAATACTTTTATCATCATAAGTCTTAAAGAAAATCCTAAAAATATTTTCTTCCTCTTAACGTAACGATGGTAATCTAAATTGAGCTGCCCCAGAATATGGCAACGACTTTGGTCCCTTCAGTAGCGTCTATCACGTGTAACATATTAGTGTCCCATTGTTAAAATAAATCATTGAAACTAGCCAAAGGATTTTCAAACCAAAATATGGTAGTTTCTGGTTGGGGTATGGGGTATGCCAGGGTATGCCTCTATAGTTCTTAGGTCATCGTGAGTACGTCACGTCCTGAGATCGTAAAGGCACTCCCTCACAGGCACCGGGAGCATTCGCCTGTAATGTAGGTAACTGTTCAGCCGGTCGATTCTGTAAAAATCTCACCGTGAAAACTTAGGTGAAGTGAGTTTGTTTTTGCTAGGAATTGACGTTCACTTCACATAAGTTTTCACGGTGAGATGGTTACAGAATCGCACTGTGCTGCTGATTCGAGCATTACATATCAGTGAGTGAGGAGAACCGAGCATTATAGTGCGCAACCTAGTGTACATTACATTCACCGGGACGTCCGGGACCATTTGCCTGTAATGTACCTAAGTGAGTGGGAGTTCCCGTGATACAATTTGAAACATAACGCGAATCTTATCGAATCTTGGATTGTTGCATTACAGGCGAATGCTCCAGTGAGGGAGCGTCCTTTACATATCTACCTACACCTATGAGTTTTGCATAATATAATGTATCAAAATTGACCATTTTAATGTATCAGGACGCTCTTGCTGCTATTTTAACAGATAGTTGCCCATTACGGACAGGGCAGACATTCAATACATTGTTATTATTAAGCCGGAGCGTAGTGGTGTGGCAGCCAATTTTCCGGCAAACGCCCCGGCGCGGCGGCGGCAAACGGCGATCCGGTATTCGTTTGTTCACGAGACAACCGCTCCGTGTGGTAACCATTTCACGCTCGATTTCATCTCCAACACTAAAAATAGGGACATATCTTCCGAACGATCTATTATATAAGTGGAATAAGAGAAAACGAAAATAAATGGTATAGTGAGAAATAAAAATAAGGAATTGCCTTGGATGATGCATGTTTGAAATGGATGTTGACACTATGTATATTTTTAGTAGTAGGTTGTCTGTATCACACTAGAAAGAAAAAAAAAAAAATATTTTCCAGCAGAAAAATTAATATACAACGTGTCGTTTTGCATCCTCGTCTTTCAGGGTGTGATACAGAACATCAAACCGAACAACTTTCTCCATGGGACCAACATCGTAATCGCGAAAAAATTTTCAACTGTCCTTTATAAAACTTCAATACCTACTCGACGCAAATGTATGTGACTGCTGATTATTTTTTCGGTATTACGATGTTGGTGCCATGGAAAAAGTAATTCGGTTTGATGGTCTATACCACACCCTTAAATTTGACGAGGATGCAAAACGACACGATGTATATTAGAATCTAAAGCTTCGTAACCTTTAAGGGTAGGAATCGTAAACTACTTGCAATGGTTTTTAAATGTGGTCTACAGAAACAAATAATTATAAGTAGCTACACATAAGTGAGAGTCACTGGACCAAGGCCTGAGGGCACCGAGGATGAACTAATTAATCAATTCAGCGTTCACTGTTGGACATACGATAAGCTGACTGATGTGAATTAACACTTTCAGTAAATTTATGAAAGCTTGCGTCACCTTCATAATGCCTCGAACAGCTAGATAGTTGATATTGTACCGATTAGAGATTACAGAATATTGTGGTGTTCTATCAAAAAAATATAGTTTCAAAACTCTCACTTAGTTAGGTGCATTATTTGTTGAGCTAGGACTAAACCCAAGGAACTATAATCGGGATATTCTGATAATAAATGTGCCTTGCATTAAAGAATAGAAAAAAATTTCAAGAATTAGTTCAGATTACTTTGTACGCTGATCAAGAAAACATTTCTTCGAAAAATGTAATAGAAAAACTACTTTAAAAGGCACAAGTACATGATAGACGGTATTCTAAGTAGGCTTGATGAATGAAAATGATTCACCAATATATTCTAAAAGGATCTCGATCTTCTTACTTAGCCGTTATCCGCACGGTCGGTTTATTTCAATTTCGTTCATAAAAGACGCTATTCTCGGATTTGAAGTAGATTTATCATGCTCGGATAAAGCGGGCACTTTTTGTGCTTTTCTTGTGCCTGGATCTGACCCGAGATCTGTCCACTTAATGTGAATAATGGTGTACGATGGAAAACGAATGCGAACGCGAACACAAAGGACAACAATGCGAACGATTCCAGAACTCGATACAAGGATTTTGGCGAGATAATGCTTGTTGTTGTGTTTTCATGGCTTTATGTTTACTTGGACGCTAAGATTCTCATCCGCGGAACGAACGAACTTATTTTTTTTCATTTCCAAGTTATTGTGCTAAGTTGCTAACTTGCTAAGTAAGGTCTATAAATGGAACATATGGAACGGCTCGGGAAATGTACGGGTAGGTATTCTACCGGGTTGCTACTATACATAGGAACATTAATTAGTGCACCCCCCAATTAATTGCGATCAGGTTACACAGGCAGAAATATCAAATTCTAGAAACAAACAGATTAGACTAAAAATAAAATGTTGCGATATTTTGTACCACTTATTCTATGGTAGACATGCTTCCTCGGACTTTTAATTAGCTGCAGTAAAATGACACTTCTTAACTGTCATTTCGAAAAAAAATGTTCCCATTTGATAGCGAAATGATATAGTCCGGTCAAAATAGACATTTCAATTAACAAAACTCCGACAGAGCTAAATTTTGGTAGAGACCTTGGGTACACCATTAGAAATAAATTGTCAAAAGTCCCCATCGATTCCATGTGTGCTAAAAAAGTTATTGGGGGTCAAATGTCAAAATTTGAGGTTTTTTGGATTTTTCTCGTAAACGGTAAGTTAGATATATCAAAAAAATAGACGAGACAAAATTGAAGATCATAAAGTTGTCTTCAAAAATTGTTTCAGTACTTTTTTTCTAAGAATCACCATTTCTGAGATATTGCGATTCTAAAAGTTGAAGGAGTCACGTTGTATGTTATATGCAAACATTTCCACGTCACCCGGAGGTAGTGTACTTTGGCGTGTTTTTTTTAAAATGGTTTCCACGGTAGGCCTACTCCACGAACTGTTATGACGAAATTTTCAGGGACAATCTTTTAACTGCATTATGATTATTTATTGATAAATGAAGATGAATCAGCTGCCTCTTCATCGAAATACATCAATCTTCGTCTGTCGTATTCATTTGAGCAAGACTGGCCTTGGTAATTAGTACCTACACGCTGGAGAAGACAGTAACCCTATTCTTCTACAGCCACATTTCGCACTAAAACGTTTTTTGCAATTGCAAAAAATTATGTTCAGGAGTTTTTCCGGAGTAGGTGGGAGTAAAGTTTGAATCGGTTCCAAAGTATTATCTGTTAATTTCTAACCCCAGTCTTCTGGATTGCAATTGCAAAAAAGGTTGTAGTGCGAAATGTGGCAGTGGAAGAATAGTGTTACTGTGTTCTCCAGCGTGTACTAATTGCCAGGCCAGGCCAGTCTTGCTCAAATGTCCAATTGAATACAACAGACGAAGATTCATGTGATTTCGATGAAGAGGCAGCTGATTCATCTTCATTTAAAAATAAATAATCATAAGCAGTTAAAAGATTATTGTCCCTGAAAATTCCGTCATAACAGTTCGTGGAGTTTAAAAAAACACGCCAAAGTACACTACCTCCGGGTGATGTGGAAATGTTTGCATATCACGTACAACGTGACTCCTTCAACTTTTAGAATCGCCATATCTCAAAAATGGTGATTCTTAGAAAAAAAACCGGACAAGTGCGTGTAGAACCACGCACAATGAAGGGTTCCGTAGTTGAAAAGAATTTATCCCAAAAACAAACTTAACATTGGATGCCAAAAAAAATTTTTTTATGTCAAAAAATTACAAATTCACAATTTTCGGACTTTTTCCTTTACTTGTGCTGGGAGACCTTGCTTCTTGCCAAATTTCATTATTCTAGGTCAACGGGAAGTACGAGTTTTGATTTACTTGCGACAGTTGCGAGTATCAAAATGTGTCGCAAAATGGCCGTATTTTTTTATTGCGTTGACTTAGACGCTTGATTTTTTTAGAACTATAAGGGACAATAGACTTACGTATGTAATATTAATTTCAACTTGATATCTCCCCGCGTCCTTGACAAAAAGGGTCTTGACAGACTGACAGACTTGAACATTTTTAGGGTTCCGTACCTCAAAAGGAAAAAACGGAACCCTTATAGGATCACTTCGTTGTCCGTCTGTCTGTCTGTCTGTCTGTCTGTCTGTCTGTCCGTCTGTCTGTCTGTCAAGACCCTTTTTCTCAGGAATGCGTGGAGGTATCAAGTTGAAATTAATACCAAATACGTAAGTCTATGGTTTCTTGGAGTTGTAAAAAAATCAAGCTTCTAAGTCAACGCAACAAAAAAATACGGCCGTTTATGCGATATTTTTTGATACTCGCTAGTAAATCAAAACCTATAGGGTACTTCCCGTTGACCTAGAACCATGAAATTTGGCAAGAAGCAAGGTCTTACAGCACAAGTAATGGAAAAAGTCCGAAAATTGGTAATTTGTAATTTTATCACATAAAAAATACTTTCAAGTATGTCATTTGTCAAAGACCTTTTTCTCAGGAACGCGTGGAGGCAGTGGCGTGCACAGAGATTTCGGACAGGGTATGCACGGCTAAAATGAAAAAAAAAACAAACAAACAAGTTTTTTTTTCCCCGACCGTTTGTTTTACCCGACCTTCCTTACTCCTACCCTACCTTACTCTTACCCTGACTCCTACCGCACGGCGGCGCCATTGGCTTCGCATGATGTTTGCGACCACCACGAATACTTATCTAAATTATTTTAATCAGAATATCCGACAAAGGTCCAAACATTATTTTTTATCTTGAAACGTACGTCTAACTTACGTCGAAAAAGCACAAGATTTTGATTTTTAAAAACACACTTCGGCGGCACAGGATCACAGGTATAACCACAGATTGCTTTATTTTATTTACAATAAGTAAAGTTACTTGTACTTGTACATATTAATGTAATTACTTAGACAGCAATCAAGTGATTGACAAGAAAAACAATCAAACAATATGGCGAAAAAACAAACATTCGAACATTGCAAGTTGAATAAAAGCTTGTAAAAACTGTACAATTACAAACTATTTTGGTCAATCCGACCAAAAAAGTCGACCCTCTGTAATCAACAACTAAGCGGTGCTTTTACGGCTTCTCAATTTGGACGGGTTGCAATGTAAGCTCTGCTTCCAGAACTCAACCACGCGCACACATTTTCACGCACACAGTGACACATTTGCTGTGTACTACACGAGATGCGTTGTATGAAAAATAAGCACTGCATGTTACTGCTTTTGCCACGGGAGCGCTGCCTGCGCGGTGTTCGCCGCTCGCTCCAGTAAGTTAGTTCCAAGAAAAAGTAATAGATGGCACGTTTTAAACGGTGAGATGGTGACTATGGTTAGATTTAAATAAAATAATTACCATGATTTTTCTTGAGTTATAGTTATTTATCATTTAAAGGGGCATGTATGTATGGGACTACAGGGTATGCAGAGCTTATTTGCATGTATGGAGTGCACGCCACTGCGTGGAGGTATCAAGTTGAAAAGAATATTAAATACGTAAGTCTATGATCCCGTAGAGCTCTACAAAATTCAAGCTTCTAAATCAACGCAATAAAAAAAAAAACAACCGACTTCCAAAAAAACGCTACAAAGTGAAAAATAACTTTAATTACGGAAGTCGGTGTCTTTGGCTCTGTATTTTAGTTTTTTGCCACCGACTTCCGAAATTAAAGTTATTTTTCACTTTGTAGCGTTTTTTTGGAAGTCGGTTGTTTTTTTTTTGTAAAAAAGTTTTTTTTTTCACTTTTTAGTGGGCCAGTTTGTAATTTATCTAAGTTACAATAGCCTAATGTCAACTGCTCATCACCTTTTGCAAAATATTGTTTTTCCCGATACAAGGACGTTAATTGTTGAGGAGTTCTCCTAGTAAGGTACCAGGAGAACTGGAACTGATGGTGAAGTCACCATCAACTCCACTTCACGAGCATAAATTGCTTAGGAACCATATTAAAGTAATCGAATCGCAACCCAAGTGAAATACGTATTATTGAGTAGTTCTGAAGAACATCTGTGGTCTTCCTCATCAGTTCCACTTCACTAAATGGTGCTTTCCGGTAGCAAATGCACAAGTTACTTTAAAAAATACTCAAATCGCTATAGGTGTGCCTATAAAATTTGAGGGTTTCCCTCGATTTCCATGGGATTCTCTCATCAGATTCTGACTTGGTGACAATGGGATCACCGCGAAAGCACACGAAAAGAATAGCGCGGAAGAGTAGTTTTTTGCGAATACAAACTTAAATATGCAGTTGGACAATGGTCCGTGACGTATATGTGTATGGGAGAACAGGTTTTTCAACACAATGTTAAGTTTGTCTTTGGGATAAATTCTTTTCAGCTACGGAACCCTCATTGTGCGTGGTCTGACACGCACTTGGCCGGTTTTTTTTATGTGATAGAATTACAAATTAACAATTTTCGGACTTTTTCCTTTATTTGTGTTGCCAAACCTTGCTTCTTACCAAATTTCATGATACTAGAACAACGGCAAGTACCCTATAGGTTTTGATTTACTTGCGAGTATCAAAATATGACGCATAAATGGCCGTATGTTTTTATTGCATTGACAGAAGCTTGAGTTTTTTAGGACTTCATGGACCACAGGCTTACGTATTTGATATTAAATTTCAACTTGATACCTCCACCCGTTCCTGAGAAAAACGGTCTTGACAAACTGAGAGACAGACAGACAGACAAACAAGTGATCCTATAAGCGTTCCGTTTTTTCCTTTTGAGGTACGGAACCCTAAAAAGTGTTGAGACAATTTTTGAAGACAATTGTATGATCTTCAATTTTGTTTCACCTATTCTTTTGATATAACTTAACGTTTACGAGAAAAATCCAAAAACCTAAAATTTTGACATTTGACCCCCAATAACTTTTTTAGCACACATGGGATCGATGGGGACTTTTGACACTTTATTTCTTATGTTATACCCAAGGTCTCCACCAAAATTTAGCTCTGTCGGATTTTTTGTAATTTGACCACTACTTTTATGTCTATTTTGACCGGACTAATAGTAGAAGTGTCATTTTACTGCAGCTAATTAAATGTCCGACTCATAGAGATACCTACATAACAGTTTTGTCTCTCCTCTCATGCACGAGGTTGTAGGTTCAAATCTGGCCAAGTACCAATATGACGTTTTCAGTTCATAAATGTGCCTACTTACTAAGTTTATCTTGGAATTACTGACATCGTGAGGAAACCTGGACTTCTATTTATCTATCTTCTATCCATCTATCTTTTATTATATAAATAAAAAGAGAAGTCCTGACTGATTGACTGACTCATCAACGCCCTTGGACCTAGAAAGCTGAAATTTTGCACAGAGGTTCCCTTTATAATGTAGACAAGGAATATTATAAGGAAGGAATTCCCGATAGTATGTTCCCGTGGGATATTTTCCGACTTAAACGCGGGCGGAGCCGCTGGCTAAAGCAGCTAGTACTTAATATAAGTCTGCAATCGCCAACCCGTCTTTAGCAAGCGTGGTGATCAATGCTCGCGCCTTCTCTGCATGAGAAGAGGCGTTTGCCCTGCAGTCGGACAGTAATAAGCTGGTATTATATACATTATTATTAGTATTTTAAAATGTCTTTGACCTATCTCGGGACCCTGGTGTCCTGAGCCTTTGGAAGGCGTATGAAACCAAAACGCACGATTATCCTTGTATGCACTATGCAAGTGCACCCAAGGACAACCTCCGGTTGGTGCAGGACTATTGCAGAATAGGGAAACAAACATGTTGGGCTATGGGTTTGGGGGGCTGTGGATCTAGAACTATGGAAAGACTATGGCCTCTGCTTGACCAATGTTTATATACAATACACAGATAATGTAGCAGAACACTCAATAATGGGCGCCCGGTAACGGTCGCTAGCACATAGTGTCGTAGTGTCGACAATGGGGCAACATGTCCTGTGGTGGTTATGAGGCGTGAAGAGGTATCCAACGGCTATCAGGACAATCCCGAAAGTACGGTCAAGATCCCTACCAGCATCTTACTGGAATACTTCCTTCCTCCGAGCACGTGTGCTCTTGCGAATCTCCACTCAAGCCGGCCAATAAAGGCAAAAAAGAGGCGGGAGCTCTTTTCATCGTCAGTGTTCACTTCAGCTAGCCAATAAAGGCAAGCCAGAGGTGAAGAACAAGACTTCTTCCCGGGAGAAGGGTCCGTGGGATCACTATTTCCCAACAGCTCGCCACATGCTGCCCTGCGGGTTTCTGTATCTCTCTTGGTCTGGCTCCTCATCCTAGACCTGTTCCGGCAAAGTAAACTCTAGGTACAGACATAAAGTTCGGAGCGCGCAAGCCCCACCACGATGTGTTATCATTATTGCTATTTTATTACAAATTTTAATAAATGAAAGAGACACTTATTTTATGTAATCACTACGTAGTATAAAAACAAAGTCGCTTCCCGCTGTCTGTCTGTCCCTATGTATGCTTAGATCTTTAAAACTACGCAACAGTTTTTGATGCGGTTTTTTTTAATACATGGAGTGACTCAAGAGGAAGGTTTATATCTATCGGGTGCGCCAAAGTTCACGTAAATTTTCAACTCCGATAATTGGAAATCCGAAAATGTTCTTCCTAACATTTTTCATCCTAACAATCACAATTCCTAACTACTCTGTCTCTAATGTTCATAATTCCGAAGCATTCAACTTCATAATGTCAGTAGCAATAAACATCTATTATACTTTTAAAAAGTAAAGGTTAAGTTGAGAAAATATAGGAAAACAAATTTTGTTTTCCTATATTTTCTGAACTTAACCATCTTTTACACTATTACACTGACTATTACAGTGACTGATTGACTGACTCATCAACGCCCAGCCTAATCCCGTGGACCTAGAAAGTCGAAATTTTGCACAGATGGTCCCTTTATAACGTAGACAAGGAATAAGGAAGGAATTCCCGGTAGCAGGTTCCCTTGGGATATTTGCCGACATCCACGCGGGCGAAGCCGCGGGCAAAAGCTAGTGTATAATAAAATCAGGCGAAGCCGCGGGCAAAAGCTAGTAAGCAATAAAAAAACGGCCAAGTGCGTGTCGGACCACGCACAATGAAGGGTTCCGTAGTTGAAAAGAGTTTATCCCAAAAACAAACTTAACACTCTATAATAACTATTTTTTTTAAGTCATAAAATTACAAATTCACAATTTTCGGACTTTTTCCTTTACTTGTGCTGGGAGACCTTGCTTCTTGCCAAATTTCATTATTCTAGGTCAACGGGAAGTACCATAGGTTTTGATTTACTTGCGACAGTTGAGAGTATCAAAATATGACGCAAAATGGACTTTTTTTTATTGCATTGACTTAGAACCTTGAGTTTTTTAGGACTTTAAGAGACCATAGACTTACGTATTTGATATTAATTTCAACTTGATACCTTTACGCGTTCCTGAGAAAAAGGGCCTTGACAGACTGACAACTTTGAAAATATTTTTTTATGTGATAAAATTACAAATTAACAATTTTCGGACTTTTTCCTTTACTTGTGTTGTGAGACCTTGCTTCTTGCCAAATTTCATGATTCTAGGACGACGGGAAATACCCTATAGGTTTTGATTTACTTGCAAGTATCAAAAAATTACGCATAAATGGCCGTATTTTTTTATTGCGTTCACTTAGAAGTTTGATCTTTTTAGGACTTCAAGGGACCATAGACTTACATATTTGATATCAATTTCAGCTTGATACCTTCACGCGTTCCTGAGAAAAACGGTCTTGACAGACTGACAGACAGACAGACAGACAAACAAGTGATCCTCTATGGGTTCCGTTTTTCCTTTTGAGGTACGGAACCCTAAAAACTAAAACATAACTAAGTAGTTACTTGATAAATAGTTTCTTTGTGCAAATATAAAATAAGAACAAACCAAAACATATATTGGTTTTAGATCAGACATCAGAGGACAGCAAATATAAAATGAGGTGATAGGTATTTCAATTTGTGAATTTTAACATATTCAGTGCTAAAGTCAACACTCCATACGTTGTGCACATACTATAGGTAGGTACACAGCTTAGTTAACTCACATTTAATTACCTTGAAATTAAAACCAACATGTTACTTAAATAACTTATCAGCGAAAACCAAGTAGAACAAGATTGCATCAGAACATTATACAATATACATAGTTATTTTAATGCACGTCTTCATATCGGCGCTGAGATGAAGACGATATCTGAGGAATGCGAGACGTCTACGGATAATCGATTCCTTAGAGGCAAAAGCTCCCGTGATCGTGAGAGATGCACTCGAGATGAAGCTACGCTGAGTATCCTACTCTGACGTAGTAGTTCCGTGTTTATGCACTACGATAGCCTTGATACTGATATACATTTCAAGGAGCATCGTCTGCTTGATGGTCAAAAGAGATTGGACTTTCGGAAACATGAATCTGGATATATGAATCCTTTCTGTAAAACACAACACTAAAATAACCCCGCACGACACCAATGTTATTTTAGCTTCTCAGGGACGCGATGCTCTAAAGAATTTATGCCATGTATGATAACAAAAGAATCAGCATTCCACAAGGTACGGAGGAGTCACGCGACCGCTCGGCCGGACCGTACACCGCGTAAATAGTTAAATCTACTACTCTAATACAATTTGTAGTAAACCATGATCCCGACGCTAAGGTCGCATTATCGGATTGGAAAAAACTGTTACAAAACAATCTTGGTAGAACAAAATTGAATCTTACATGTGAAGTTTTTAAGACGCTATTGGTTTGTAAGTGGAGACGTGAATACGAGGCCGAGTTTTACAATGTTCATGTGACGGCAGGACCTTTTTGTTGGGCCTTTTGTGCAGAGAATCCGCGATGCCCTGGGGGCCGAGGGGCACGATTTCCATTACACGAGAGAGTTTTTCGAAGAGGTCTTTGCTTTCCGAAAATTTTACACTAGATTCAATTATTTTTTTAAGGCTGCGGGTTGATTAATCGCCATGAAATCTACCGTAGGCAGGTTAATTGCCCATGGAATCCGGTCTTGCGGATAAGTTAATAGGTACTTTATAGTGGAACAGGATTTCAATGGCTTTTTCCCAAAATGGAGAAACGTGTATCTGTATAATACGCAAAAATTTACAAACACGTACGCATCAGCCATATCTGCGTGCTCAATTCAGCAGCGCTATCTATCCAGGATCATTAGTATGTTCGCTGTCGAAAACGCCCACTATTAGATGTGAATATTATTATTAATTAGCACATATTGACATCCAATCAGATACTCAATACCGGAATGATTAATTCGGTGCATTTGGGCATATGTAGTTCTACAGTTCAGTAAGACTAAGAACATAAGAATGACAAAGTTTTGTAGTGTAGGATACGTTACGAACAATACAGCGCGACGTTCAAGATCAGGAGTACGTGCACTTGCGTTCGGATGTGGTACAAATGATGCAATATCGGCAAGTCACGTTTAGCCACTATTTTGAGCTCCCAGTTTGGTCTCGCCTGAAACTCGATGAGTTTCTACAGTTTCGAAAATATGCTTCGCCTGTCAGACAAGCGTATGGTGCAGCTGTAATCAATTGGAATGCCAAATGTATTCTGGATTCGATTTTTTTTACTTCATCGTAATTTGGATTAGTGTGCCAAATATGCGAGTTAGAGCAACCGAAGTTTTGTATGAGAAACCCATGATAGGTAGGTATTAGCTAAGTATTTTTCTGCTGACAGAAAAATTAAAGAACTAGAAAAAATTCTGGCGCAAGCGTGAAAGGATTCACTGTTCTGTTCCACACTGTTAAGGATGAAAATTGTAAGTCTAAGTATGCAAGTTTCTAAAAGGCTTAGGACAATTCTGGAAGGCATATCTACCAACATTGTCACCGTAGGTATATAAACATCGACAGCAGGCATTATTTTTGTCGCACATAAAACGTAGGTATGTTACAAGGATACATGACTTACTTGGGGACAAAAGTCGGGCGGAACATCTGTTAAGCAACTTCTTAAAGTTGTGTGTAAGAACAAAGTAGAATGTGTGTCCTTAGGGCCCGCGTGGCTGGTGGCTCCGGACAAACTTTCAATATAAACCTCACTCAATATACAGTACGGCCCAGCTTGTTTTATGAAATGTGTACACGCTTTGTCCATGTTAATTTGTTTTTAGGGTTCCATACCTCAAAAGGAAAACGGAACTCTTATAGGATCACTTCGTTGTCCGGCTGTCTGTCTGTCTATCTGTCTGTCAGTTTGTCAAGAACCTTTTCTCAGGAAAGCGTAGAGGTATCAAGCTGAAATTAATATCAGATACGTACGACTATGATAATGGTCCCTTGGAGCTCTAAAATCAAGCTTTTAAGTCAACGCAATAAAAACATGAACACACATTGAAAAACATGTTCTCTTATAATATCAATGTATAGGAGAACATGTTTTTCAATTAAAATGTAAAGTTTGTTCTTGGGATAAATTCCGTAGGTACGACACGCACTAGGCAGGTTTTTCTTTGTTTAGATCTAAATACTTAGGACTAAGGACTCCATTTATTTTATACCTACCTACATTTTTTTTGACTAAATCATCTGCCTAGCCTTTTCCCAACTATGTTGGGGTCGGCTTCTAATCTAACCGGATGCAGATGAATATCAGTATTTTACATGGAGCGACTGCCTATCTGACCAAAGCCCAGTTACTGTGTAATACGATACCGCTTGCTAAGACTTGGTTGTCAGACTTTCAGGCTTCTGACGACCCGTAACGACTGTCAAAGAAATTAGTGGCCGGGACCAACGGCTTAACGTGCTTTCCGAGGCACGGAGGGGTCTTGGTATGTAAAGGTCACCTATCCACGGAAGTAACTGAACCTGATCGATCATCCCATGCGGCTGTTATTAGGTACTTAGCCACAAGCCCTTTTGACTAAACTAAAAACTCGGGGAGTGCTCGGAGAACCTGTAGTTCAGCTACACCCAGACGGCCTACAATGCTCTGCGGATCCAGTATAACAACGCATTTAGAGTGCTGTTGCGTCTGCCTCGGTTCTGTAACGCGTCAGGCGTCATCTATGTTCGCTGAGGCACGTACCGACTGCTTCAATGCTGTAAGGCGTAAGAGAGCGGCCTCGCTGCTAAACAGACTCCGTGGCAGCCCCAGCAGCAGCCCTATAGCTGGGAGACATGACAGCCCGTTGGTGAGGTCATTTGCCACCTTTAAGTACACTGTCTATGTTATATAGGTTACAATCCCAATGGATCTTTTGTTATCTGATTTTTGTTAACATATTGATACTAACACAATGGATCTTTTGTTATCTGACTTAAATGAATTATGAATATTCTGGTTAAAAAAAAAAAGTTTTGCAAAGTTATTCCACTTTTAGATTATGGTAATAGAGTAGATACCTAGTACTTATATTTACTTCGTGGTAGGTACTAAAATAATTAGTAACAACAAAGCCTTTATTCTCAAAGTCTGTAAGTAATGTAATGTGTAAGCACATAGGCAGGCAAAGTGAAATTCAATTAAATTCCTTTTGATAGCCTGTTTCTGCCTGTCACTCGCATTCAATATCATATTACAAGTGAACTCCAGATAAATTGAAGCTAGGAGCGACCGAGAGACCGTGTGGAAGCGCTGCGGAAAATCTCGAGTCTGTGACTTTCCATATTCTACATCAACCTAACCATTTGGGAGAATAAAGAGTACCAGCCTATTGCTATGCCACTGCAGGGCACACGTCCCTTTTCTAGCTAGTATAAAGGTAAGGAAAAAAACATAATACAGTTGTTTTATGTAACAAAAGCGGGTGAGCCATACTTGTAGATGTAATGCGTAAATGGTGCACGCGCTCGACACGCGCTCTTGTGTGCGTACCTGCAGGTAGCGCGCTCCCGAGCTTACGCACACAAAGACAATGCGCATGTAACATTTACACATACAAGTATGGCTCACCCGCTTTCGTGAGATAAAACAACTTTATCTACCTATAACGTACGTACAGATATAAATATATATCTACTCCACAATAACGCTACCGCTTATGACTAACCCGGAGCGGGCCTTTGCGTAAAGCAAGAATTTATCTAAGATGTATAATTATGTATGTATTGACTTGTTTACTATTCTACAGGATGTTCCTGAAAAGTTCATGAATAGGCTAGTTGACAGTTTTTAGGAAACCAATTAAAAATGTTCCTTGTGGCCTATTTTCCTTAAAACATGAATATTTCATCAAAATATTAACATCAACAGTGCTTACTTACTTAATAATTTCGTAATGGTGGCTCCAGTGATGTCATCATCTTTCACCAATATTCAAACCACTGCACCAGTTAGGTATACATATAAACAGTTGGTTTGTGTCCCTAAGGAAAGAACGGAAGGCCAATTCTCGTAGCTAAAAACGTTCAAATTCAAGTCGCAATCTCATGCCAGCGACAATCAAATGTCAAAAATGTAGGTAAACGTTACACAATTTTTAACAGATTGAGACTGAGATGGGAATAGATTCTCTGATTAACTAAACAGCCGTAGCCGTAGCCGTAGTCGGTGAACTCCATGGACCTAATATACTATATAAACAGGACTGGGCTCTCCAAAAATCGTATCATACAAAAATTAACCTTAGGTATTGCACTTTAGGTTTACTTTTGATAGGATATCTTAGCCGAGGCAAAACGAGCCGAGAGAGAGAGCCCGACTTGAGTAATTTGTCCCTTTTGCTCAATTGCCAACAGATAAAAATGATAAAGATGGTAGAAAAATTTCACCAACTACAAGTGGGTAAAATAAGTTACGTATATTTTTTTTTAGCATTTAGATTAGTTTTAAATAATTTTATTTATAGGTTTACAATCTGTATATCATAGTCAATAATTTTATAAGTAAGCTCCATGAGTAAAATAATCAAAATAATATAATTTTGATTATTGTTTGGTAGCTATCATATAATTACTCTGGTAACACTGAAATCTGACATCAATGGTTTCATGCGTTTCATGGCGGTTTTTTTCAATTTAGATAGCGAAAATGGTGAGAAAGTGTTGCATCAAGAAATGTAAAAGTGAATGTTATGCTGGTTGTGGCATTTAATTTCACAGGTAAGGAACTTGTAAGGAATAACAAAGATTTAAATAAATCTCGATAAAAGACCTAAAATTGTTACTAAATAATAACAATTTTGAGTCTAAGTAGTGTAACCATGCTCTAGACGTTTTGTAGACAGAAGACTTAGCGTCTTCTGTCTACAAAAGCTATAAGTAGTGTATTTCTGATTAAAACTAGTAATAAATACAATTTGTACTTATGTATCGCATGATTGAAATAGCATTATTTTTAAGTTGTTTACAGCTTTCCATCCAAAGAAGAAATTCAACAAATATGGTTGGATGTAATTCCAGAATCATTTTAGTTCCCTTTGCTTCAATTACATACTTACCCAAACCAGCTCTGTAGAGTAAACGAAAAAAGAGCAAGAAAGTTCTGGGACCATGGTAATGGTCCCAGAACGAGATTCTACATGCCTACTTCATCATAAGCCACGTATACCCACGTGATCAAATTTGATGATTCGCCACAAGACGAGTCTCACCAATATTGTAGTCCTTCCTTCTTGCCTCAAAACATGGGTAGGTACACGATTCAACACCGACATAGAACACAATAATGTTCAGTTTCATAAAGGAGCTTTCGAAAAAGGTCTATTTCTTTATATTATTTAATTACAATATGTTTGTAATACAAACAATAATTTGAAATCACTTATGGTCAACCGGACGCAAATTATCTCTGTATAAACGAATTTTCCTGTTTGTCATAAAAATGTTTGGTCACCCTATTAGAAGGAGATAAACTGCCTCAATGTGACATATCTCTCTCTGCTCGTGTTTTTGGTATGAGAGCTCAGTCCAGTTTGTATATTAGGTTCATGGTGAACTCCGCCCTTAGTCGTCAATTCTGTGACAGCTCGTCTGCTGTCAAACAAGTAAAAACAAATAATCAGTGCTTCCACCCTCTGTTTTTTGATTTCCTATATGAAGGTCGATATCGATTCAAATAATCGATTATTTATTTGTACCTACTTAAGTTTTTTTAATAATATTAATGTGTAATGTAAATCTGTGAAGAAAGTGATTTCAGAATAAAAAGCAATATCTACAACGCAAGCGGAACGGACACTCAAATAGCTGTCTCAAAACGCATCTAACGTTTTCGTTTTGATATTTCTTAAAATCATACATTTAAATTAAGGGAAAATATCCTGTGGTGGGAACCCTGAAACAATGTTATTTTGTCAAAGTGACTTTAACATGACTGAAAGTGAGACGTGTCGCGCTCTGATTGGCGTTAATCACGTGACCAATGGCTATATTTTTACGTAATTTAATTTCTCAAAAATATTAATTAATCTAAAATAATTTAAAAAACTAAATTGAATTTTGATATTTTTAGCTCACAACTATTCTACATAGTAAAATTCATAAGGTATTTTTCTTACTGTCAACTAGCCTATTGTACTGAAAGCATTGATTTTTTTTAAAGGAAAATCAAACCCGTAAAAACTCAAAATGTGATATTAAAATCGCAACAAAACCCCACAAAATTATACGTCAAACACCCTCCTTGAAGGGTGGTATGACGAACGAGGGTATGCACCGTAAATGTTGATATTGTAATTACAAAAGTTATTATGTCTGGTGCTTGAATAAATGGCCAATTCGTTGGAAATATTGTCGCAACGGTAATGCCAGGTGATTCGGCGACGGGCTCCCAACAATGCAGTAAAAACGTTCCGTAATTACGATCATTTTATTTGCTATTTCATTAACATGAATGGTGATCGGCGTCCGGATTGTATCTGTTGTGTAATAATAATAAAATCAATACAACCTATAAAGTATGCTTATTTTGCTGTGTTCGGGTTTCCTGATCAAAATGATGGCTGTATTTTTGTTTTATTTTCTGTTGGAATCCAGTTACATAAAAAAATCCGTTGAACGTTCATACAAGAATTCCTTCCAAAAAAAAAAATCTAGTCGTATAGGCCTGTATCATTCAACCAGAATCCCTACAGAATCCAGCCTTCCTTTCGCTTTATTCAGCGACCTAAAGAGTATTCAGATTAAAATCTATTAGTAAAATGTCTCACTCACAAACTAATAAGTACACAAAAGATGAGCAGAAAACCGTGCATATTTTCAAGCTACAATCCTTTTAATTGAATGAACAAAAAAAAGGCTAAAAAGTTGATGCTAAAATAATGAAATTAGTAAGAGGATTAGCGCAGGCCGGCCTCAGACGTACGTACTAGTATGCAGGCCCGTGTGGAATGGGGACCGCAGTGAATTTTCTGCTCCGTCGCGCAGAGAGATGGGGGAGACCTTCGAAAATGCCTAATAACCTGCGCTGTTTAGCAAATGAGATGGTGGTTTTAATTAGTAGGCTAATAGGTTTTAGACTTGTAGTTTTTAGCTAGAAAGATGGTTGAAAATATTGATTATGTTTTTTAAGATTATCATGATGAGGTAAGTATTTTTTTTTTTATTAACTTAACTTATTTTTCTTCTCACACTTTTCTAATCATGCTTTCAGATCAAAGCTCTGTCATTATTTGAATGTTTATTTTCTGATTCTATAGATAAAGATTATTATTATATACATCGAAAAATGAATCAAAAGATCCACTAACTTGTCAATCAAATGCAATCAATCACAGCAAAACATGCAATTCATTAAAAAACCAAACCAGATCGTCACCATACCACCAACATACGTAATCCAATCACCAACACTATACGTTGTTCCACAGCGTAGTAAACAGACGTATATTTGCCTACGTTTCAAATTCTCGGCGCATTCGAACACGCAGGGCATTTCACCTGCCATAGTTTATTACCTATTCAGCGGACTCGCACAAATAAAACTGTATAATGCATAAGCGAATGGCGAGTTTGATTTACGAGCGCGCGCGGCGGCCGCCGAGTCGCGAGCGGAATAACTAACGCCACCTAGGGGCTATTCAGATGCCCTTATCCCGTGTCCGGCTGTTGTTACACTTCAACATCTTATTATTTTAGTTTTCGGCAACTGTTTGCGTAATGCTGGCTCTTGTTTTAGTTTTATTTAATATAATTTACTGCTGGTTTTAGGGGGTTTAGAAACCATAGGGCAACGTAACATTCCTGTAAATGGCCTCATAACAATTTTCGTAACATTACATCACTCCTGTATTCCCCAAAGGGTTAGGCAGAGGTGTATATTTCGCAAATTAATTTTATTTAAAAAGTGATGTTAAAATAAAGTAAAAAGTTTTTTCAATAAAATGGTCTCTCCACACATGCGTAGCCTATGAACATCTGTATGCATTGTATTTATTACTAACGACGTATATGTATGAGTAACTTATTTAGTGGGTGTCATAAAATGAATTTATAGGCACACTAACTTTTTGGTACGACTCTCTAAAATTCATATTTCATTTGCTAGTTCGTTGAAACTGTAATGCCAAATGATATTTGAATGTTGGCTGTAGAAATGAATAGCTAGGAAAGTTGAAAGTAAACTGTGTAAAAATATTTAGTGTTTGTCATAAAAATATGTAATAGTTTAATAAAATACATATTTTTAGAAATAATTCGACTGGAATTTTCTTTCTTTGGGCTTAAAGAAAAATGCTCCTGAAAAAACAACAATAGGATCTGCTTTTTAGAGTTACTCTGTGTCCATATCCATTGTTCCAATTGCGAATGCTTGTTGTATGGTCAAACCTTTCAGTTGACCCTTACAATGTGGTTACTTAAAATCCCCAAAGGATAGAGATACACGGTTTCGCTTTCACGAGACCATTATTAGAGATGCTAACTTTTAACATAACATATGCGCTATAGACAAAATACCAATGGAACACGACGTGTGTAGGTATCTACGTATAGGTTTTTAACCTAATTGATGAATTTAGAATTACCTATAAAGTCAAGTACCACTCAAACCAACAGACATGATGAAATGCTATTGGGACATTAATGTAATCAGAAATACAGCTAATTTGCTAATGGAGCCAGCCAAGGTGGCGTAAACTCTACAAAGATTGTAATCTGGCAAACCAGACCTGTAGCTCTTTACAATCAAGAGATCATAAGATAGATAGTTGTTTAAAACCTTAAAAAAATTCACATATTTTGTGTTAAAAACGGATAAGGCAATAAATGTGAAGCTTTGTGATTGCATTATTTAGGTACCTGGATATATTTTCCCCGAGAGTGGTGTTTGAGTTCCTAAGTGCACATAAAAACGTAAGCAATCAAGGGGCCAGATGTTTTTGCCAAGCACATAAACGTGAATGGCGTGAATTGCAATTAAGCTCGAGTTTCGATACTTTCAAAATATATGCAATAAAATTTATACTACCTTTCTGAACAAAATCTATTGCGAAAGTAGGTAAATGGCATAATACGAAAATAAGGTGCCTTAAAATCGTTAAACTTGAAGATGTTTCAAGCTAAAAGATCCAATGATTTTTATTGATTTTCGATCTTATTATCATTATTTTGTGCAGGTAAAACGTTGCTAAAGGAGTTTTAAGAAGATCATATATAAGTACGAGTTACAAATCCTTTTTAATTTACTCAAGCCTCTACATTGTAACCCTACACATCTTACACAATCGTCTGCGATGATCTCTTGCGAGCTGCATCAACATTGTTAACAATTCATTATTGGACACTGAACTGTGATTAACTCCACAGCACACAAATCGTATTGTAACTAATACAATAATAATGTAGTTGAACTAATCTACAATCAATATTATTCGAGTTTGAGTAACTTTCCTAATAATTATTATTTAATTAAACAAAGCCGTTTGTATGTAACGATGGACCTAAGCAGTGAATAATTTTACTAATCCGTGGCTACATGGGCCGTAAAGACACTTCAGACGCTTCATTTTTGTCTTTCATTCGGCATCTTTCACTCGCCTACCAAAATATTGAAAAATGAAACGAAATGAGCAGATGAACCTTCATTCCTATGTAATTTTATAGGTATTGTGTGAGTGTGAAATGAACCAAAAATCGGCCATGTACGTGTCAGACTTCGCACATTTAGGGTTCCGTACCGAATCAGATTTATCAATAGATTGGTATTTGTTAGTTAAATATACGTAATAATAAACATTATCACCAAATTTGAAGTTCATAGGTCAATGGGAAGTTAAAACATTCTTCGGAGCAAGATTTTGTAAAAAAAGCTGAATTCGGTGGCTTCTCATTCCTTTGTTTTACAATATTTTGTAAAACAAAAAATACAATATTTATTTAATCAACAAGTTCTAAAATAACTAATTTGATGGGGTAGTTCAATTTGTTTTTTCGCTACCTCCTTTAGCTGTAAGTATGGGAAAGCCCCCCTTCATTATAAACATTTAAACATATTTTTTGACAATTTGTATGGCTTTCGGTTAACAAGAGACTGTAGGTCTAACCGTTTGGCTGTAAAACCTGTGTGACAGACGACAAACAGACGGACACGTGAGTGACAGCAATAGGGCTCGGTTTAGACCCTTCGGGTACGGAACCCTAAAAACGAACAACCATCTGATATCAACTTAAGAAGTTGTAAGATGCTGTACAGAATTGCATGCAGTACTATCCATCTCTCTGATACTTACATTATATTTTTTATGTCGTCTCTTACGATGCCCACGGCAAGTGACGAAGTAGTCTCTAAAAAGTCAAGAGTTCAAGATGAAACTGAAACTGTAATACATGTACAACAAGAAAAAGCAAAGTACCTGAACAATTTTGATGGCTAAAAAATATACCATTTCCAATTTGTTCGGTCAATATTATAAAATATCGGTTTTGTTACAACCATTATAACATTATTGTCGAGCAGTTAAACTTTATCACCGATTTATTTTTCTTTGACATCAGAGATTTCGTAATGTTTGTCTTTTTATGAGCTTGTGAACAGTTTGTGTAATCGCTGTTTGATAGCGGCTATTTATTTCGGGTTCGCGCCAAAGTACCGATAAACTGTAATGACGTTGGAGCAAATGTATTAAAGTGTTTTTGTTTGTCACGTTCGGCTCTTGCCAGGTGCCATAAGTGCAATGGTACACGTTCTCTATCTCTCTCTATCTCTACTAAAGCTTAAACTAGATGTTACAAATGGCATGCCACATCATCACCTTATTCATTCGACAAAATGTTGATTACAACAGGAGGTAATCAAAACAAATGACTACTATATTCTCAGAGAAATAAATGGTTTTCATATTTTTCCCGACAGCATACTAATTGATATAAAATGTTGGTGTTTTTGAGGGATGGTACTGTTCATAATAGTTATAGTTGTTTATTACGCAACAGTAACTTACACGGTTCGCACTGTGTGTGTAGGTGTGTAGACAATTTAGTTTGTGGGAGCAGATGCTAACTCGGTTCAGAGGAAAAAGGGAAACATTGTGCTAACGATACTCCAAGGAAGATACAAATACTGTAAGAAATATTTATGGAGGTTTTTCGGAATGAAATCCCTACGGAACGCGACGGCTTGGCCTCCGAAAATAGGGGAAAACACGTTTCAAATCCCTCGCCACGTATAACTCTTAATACAGGGATTATAGAATGGCTTCTTAAGTCCTGGGTGCTAAAAGAAAGATAACAAGCAATTAGGATGCGGTGATAAAAATAAATAACTATTTATTTTTTGTAAAATGGTCTTTCTCGACCTTAAATTTTTTCTTTCTCTTTTTCTTTTATATTCATAAGTTAAACTTTATTTTTAAGCTAGGGATGAGCTTCGTAGTAATATTGCGTTAAACTAATATTAAAATCGGCCCCGATGAGGTGCTTACGTACGTTTTTTGCGTTCACCTGGGCCTCGTAAATATTACCCTCGACCATAAAATGCATTAGTAAAGTCTGGCTTTGAATAATGCTAGCGCCGCGTTCTTTCCTGCGGAGAAAAATAACAGTCTAAAGCAAGGTCATACGTTACCTGTTACGGTCTACTGAAGTTTAAAAATAAATACTCCTTGTGGGGGTGAGTTCCACTTAAACGACTATAATAGTGTCTACTATAAATATATACGTGAATCATATGATTTGTTCTTTCTTACGATATTGATGACATCTTTACATTTTCTTGTACGTTTCTCAGGTAATAATATGGCGGCTACTTTCATGGTGTTAGAAAACTGATTAAAAAAACTGAAAACTTTGAATTGAATTTTAAAATTTACATTGTTATTTTACGAACTAAAACTAACACTTTCCGACTGCTTTTTGCCTAAGCTATCTACATAATATATTTTAAAATTTTTTCGCCTATAAGTACAGTAAAATACCGTATTGGTTCATATTTTGCAATAAATTGCCAGTGTTGTGACATCACGCTTCTCTTTCTTTTTTAAGCAGTGCGACCATAGATATCCGAGTCCGACAATGACCGGGCTTTTTACAGCGTACACACTTTACACTTTCCGGAATATTTTTTTTAAATGATGTTGAAAACCGCATCAAGATCCTTTATGTACTGCAGAAGACCTAAGCAGTCACACAGACAGACACGGTATTTTAGTTTTATTATTTATAGAACTGTCATTCTAACAGAACTTCAACACATGATACACCCACAATTTTACCAACAGCCAGGTAAAAAGGTAAGAGCAATAATTTATCTTATCGTATCTAGTGGAGCCGGGACCAGCCCATGAGTAATGCTAATTAAGTAATGACTCTGCAGGGACACATCGCAAAGGGTTCACTTAATTAATTAATGACCATTCATTCCTCCGATAACTTGAGGTGATAATGTTTTAAAGGTTAGGCGTGTGAGTTTGTTTGTTTGTAAATAGTTGCGGGTGTGAGATCTTGTGAAGTTTGTCGATGCATAAGACATTATGTAGATATTTGGTTCTACGAAACGATGCCTTCTGTGGATAAAAGACATTTAAAGACATTTTATATAGGGTGTATCACAAAGGTTGCTGATCTGCAGAAAAGAAAACTAACAGAAATAGTGATCGTCATCGTTGTCTTTAATTGATCAATATTTTTTTTTGTTTACTAAATTAGTTTTACCTACAGACAATACCTACATCCATATTTGTGTTTGTAGGACACAATTAAGAATGTATACGAACAACTTTCTCCATGGGACCAACATGGTACCTACTTAATTGAGAAAAAAATATCAGCCGTCCCATGCGTTTGGGGTATTGAAGCTTTTTACGGGACAGCTCATAATTTTTTCCCAATTACGATGTTAGTCCCATGGAGTAAGTTTTTCAGTTTGATGGTCTCGCTGTACCTTTAAATTTGACCACACCTTTCTGATACACCCTGTATAATTGTGTATCGAAATCATTACTGTAACGGAACTGAAAGCTCGATGCTTTAAATCTATAAATATAAAAGAAAGTTGTGTTAGTTACACTATTTATAACTCAAGAACGGCTGAACCGATTTGGCTGAAAATTGGTGGGCAGGTAGCTTAGAACCAGGAGACGGATATAGGATACTTAAAAAAAATAAACGGATAAAAAGTGGTATAACAACGGCTGGCTGAAATTGTGTGTGTATATTTGAATGGGTTCCTGGATGGTTTGAAAACACAATTGGACCCGGTAGGTGGCGCTGCAGTCGGGTTCTAGGATCGTACAGACAGGACAACGCCTGTCGGGGCCGCTAGTAAGAAATAAAAATAAATAAATAAACTATTTATTTCAGGCGACACAGGCCCATAGAGAAATACATTAACCTAAACATACATATTTGAATATAGTAACACTTCACTTTGCACTAGCTTTACTTTGTGCTGTCATGTGGAACTTGTCCGCGGTAGCGACGGAACACCACGTCCTGTGGCCAAAAGTCTTCTTCCATGACGAGGGGCAGATAACAGTTCGGTACATGCACCACGAACGCCTTGAAGTTGACGTGAAAAACGTGTCATATAAGGCCCTTAGCACACCTCCGCCGCGAAACTATAGCAGCGAAACCGCAGTAGTCTATTTCAACTGACTCGCATCAGCGAAACATCATGCAGTTTCGCTGTTTCGCGATTTCGTGGCGTTCCTCACGTTTTTTCCCAGTATAGTCCTATTTTTGATTAACCATGCTTACACCGTGATTATAACGATTTTGTCAATGTACTTTTTTGTTGGCTCGTCCGGCCCTCGATCCTCGCGGGAAAACGTTTTACTGTAGACTAGGTACCTACTTAAATATAATTATGTAAAATCCCAGTTTATACTTTGAACTTTTGCCAATGTAACTGGAACACATGACATAATAAACTTGAACCCAAGTCCGTTATCTTTATATATGAATTATGCAATGCTAAACATGACTTCCATGGCCTTAACCGTCTCCTTCAGCCGTTTTAATAAGCAGGTGCTTGTACACACGGCTACACATCAAGTTTTATATTTCCAGTATAAGCTGACCTCCCATTGTACGGCAATCCTATACAATGCGGGATCAGCTAATACTGGAAATTTATAGCTTGATATTTAACCGTACTTTATGAAAAGGTTTGTTACATGAAATGCTGTACAGTTTTTCTGCTGTAGTAGTCGTCTTCAGGTCCGTCTTCGTTTGAAGACTCTAAGGATTGTTCGGTTCAGTTTTCCTATTTATTTTGATTGATATCGTAAACTACACTGAGCTACGCGGTGCTACACCATGCTACGGGGTGAATACCATGCTACGCCATGCTACGTGGTGCTACGTCATGCTACACGATGATACGCCATGCTACGCGGTGCTACACCATGCTACGCCATGCAACGCGGTGCTACACCATGCTACGCCATGCTACGCCATGCTACGCGGTGCTACACCATGCTACGCCATGCTACGCGGTGCTACACCATGCTACGCGGAGCTACACGGTGCTTCATGGTGCTACGCCGTGCTACGCGGTGCTACGCCTTGTTATGATGTGCTACGCTGTGCTACGTAGTGCTACGCCGAGCTACGTAGTGCTACGCCGAGCAACGTGGTGCAACACCATGGTATGCTGTGCTGCGCCGTGCTATAGTGTGCTACACTGTGATACGCAGTAGGACTTCATGCTACGCAACGCTACGACCATGCTACGCGGTGCTATGCTGTGCTACACCATACTACACCACGTTATGCCACGCCACGCCACGCTACGCCGCGAAAAGCCACGATACGCTTTATTTTTTTAAAATGATTATTATTACACTATGATTCTCGGTGCTACACTGTGCTACGCCATACTACTCTGTGCTAAGCCGTGCTACGTCGTGCTACAAAAAGATAAAGTGATCAAAATACTTTTTAATCGCCATGTAATTCGTTGCAATAAGTAGCATGGAGTTTTATGATTATAGCAATATTGTTTCCATTCCTATTAGAAAACGAATTAAATTATTTATTTATTTATTACAAAATCCACAGCTCTTTAACAATTTTACTTATACAGATAAAATCCAATCCTACAGCCAATTACGGATTTACAATTTATAGCAACACTTATTACATGCATCAGAAACGTGTTATGATCGTAGGACGTATGGTGTTGCGCCGACCTCCCTGGCGGCGTCAGCGTAGTATGTTACGCTGATGACACGCTGGTCCTGGCGCAAGGGAGGTCGCACCAGGCGGCGGCGGACTTAGCGACACGCGGGGTTGCGATAGTCGTGGAGAGGATCCGGCAGTTGGGACTCGAGGTGGCCTTGCACAAGTCCGAGGCCATGTGTTTTCATGGTCCTCGGAATGCGCCACCGTCGGGTTCCGAAATAACGGTGGGAGGGGTTCACATCGGAGTCGGGTCGACGATGAAGTACCTGGGACTCGTCCTCGACAGCCGGTGGAACTTCGTGGAGCACTTCCGACGTTTGGCTCCCAGACTGGCACGGGCTGGGGCTGCCTTGAGGCGGCTCCTGCCCAATCTGGGGGGTCCAAACGCCTCCTGCCGGAGGCTCTACGCGGGGGTCGTGCGGTCCATGGCCCTTTACGGAGCACCGGTGTGGGCGCGTTCCCTAAGGCTGGGACCAGCCGGCAGGTTGAACGCGTCCCAGAGGGTCATGGCCATCCGGCTAGTCCGGGGATACCGCACGGTCTCCCGGGAGGCGGCGAGCCTCCTTGCCGGATTGCCGCCGTGGGATCTGGAGGCAAAGGTCCTCGCGCACGTGTGGGAGTGGCGCGAGGAGGCGAAACGCCGGGGCGTAACTCCGCTGCCGCGAGAAATCACGGTACAGCGGACAGAGCTCCGGCGGGATCTCATGGCGGCATGGAGAGCGTGACTGTCGCAACCCAGCGCTGGGCACGCCACAATAGCGGCGATAAGTCCCCTCTTTGAGGAGTGGCTAGAGAGGCGCCACGGCGTCCTCACCTTCCGCCTGACGCAGGTCCTCACCGGACACGGTTGTTTCGGGAGGTTCCTGTTTCGCATAAGGCGGGAGGAAACGCCCGGGTGTTTCCACTGTGTGGATCGCCCGGAGGACACGGTGGAGCATACAGTGGAGGTCTGCCCGGCTTGGGCAGAGCACCGCCGTGTTCTCACGGAGGCGATCGGCGGCGGCGATCTCTCGCGTCCGAGCCTGGTCCAGGCCATGGTGCGGAGCGAGAGTGCATGGGAGGCCGTCACCTCCTTCTGCGAAGCAGTGATGCTCGCGAAGGAGGAGGCGGAACGCGTGAGGGAGAGGCAGCCTCACGCCCTCAGTCGCCGCAGGAGACGCCCTGGGCGGCGGGAATCGCGGGGCGATTTCCGGCCACCGTAGGCGCGGGCCTGCGGACGGTGAGCAGCGGGTAGCTCGCCGTCCGGTAAGGACCAGGCCCGAGTCGACGGCGCGTCGTGTTCCACGCGCGCCTCAAAGAGATGTCAGCAAGTGACGGGGCCCAATAGGGCCGACGCCGCTGGGGTCGCGGGTTGTCTGAAAGGGTTACCGCGGCCCTGGCATAGGCAACTGAAGGAACACGGGTGGGTTTTAGTCAGTAAAAGTCTGACACGCCCTCCCGCTCCACCCAGAGCGGGAGAAGTTATTTGATGATTTCCCACCCTCAAAAAAAAAAAAAAAAAAAAAGGACGTATGGTGTTACGCGCAATATACGCGCAGCTTTGGTTTACAGGAAAATCATACTGACAGCTAAGATTATATATCTTACATTTATAGACCTTAAATCGTTTTATATAAGGGTTCTTATTCTTAACGTGGTATTGATGGCTATTATGCGTTTGATGGTTTTCCGAGAAAGTTGGGTATTTATTTTCCAATGCCCTTTCACATGTCACTTATACACCATAGCCAGGGTAAAAGATCTTAGTTAATAGGTTTATCTATGTTTATGTGAAATGTATTTTGATAATAAATCTAAACATAATCAGTTTTTTCATTCGAAATAATTTTGTAGCCATATAATATTAACGTGATGAGAGTTGACTAAACCTGTAAATTGTTTAATTTATTTACGTAAATTAATCCACAGTAAACCACGGCGTTAATGTTACGATTAGTTTAATTACGCAAGCTGTAAATTGACATGTAAACATGTCGAGATTCCAAGAATTAATTACAAGAAGTTGTTCATTCCTTTGAGTTATCGAGACCGTTCTCCAGCAAAACGTAATTATCAGACTGGTATGTTAACTAATTGTATTGATGTGTCGACTGGCGTAGTGGCTAAGTGATTGGTTCTCGTGTCATGGGTTCGATTTCGGTATGACACAAAACGTTTGAACGGCCTAATAACAGATAATTGTTCTGGGCTGGATGTTCGTGCATTAGAGGTTTGTGTCTGTAAACACATCCACTGTGCAGAAGTTACACCTATAAAACCATTGAAAAAGTTGTATGATTGAAAACAACAAACAAAACAACAACAATAATACAATAAACAACACAACAACGACGACGGCGGTGTTGTTGATATAAATATATACCTTTACGTGAATACATGATTGTAGACTGTTGTATCAATAGGATTTAGAAGACTTTCTGAAAAGAAACAAGTTTAAAATTTACAGATAGTCTTAAAGAGGGTTAGCAAAGAGCCTGTGGCGGCATCAACGCCACATGCGAACTACGCAGCAAAGACCTGACGTCACACAGATCCTGATTCGCGCAAGCAGAGTTTACCGCGCGACTGGCATATATACAACATCCCGACATCAACCGTCGGGCAATAGCCCACCAGACACGACAACCTTCTGGTCGGAGGATCCTCCCTTTTCTATGGAGGATAAGTGAACTTTACACCCTGTTCCTCATGCCTCTATACTGGTGACCCCGAACATGAAAGTCAAAGCAGCCTTACTTCATCCTACGCACCTACTTCATCGTGAGGTCAACAGCATCAACTTCCTCAAGTTTTCGAGCGGCGAGTCGCACAGCCAGCCAGCACCCACGTCAAGGCTATCCTGACCACCAGCATGCAGCGGACGCGGATACCTAGTCATCATCCTCATCCTCATCTTCTTCTCCTCATATTGGTCCAGCACACTGCACTTTCAGCCGGTCCACAAGCAGAACCCTTCAGCGCCACCCCGACACACTGGGGAATTACAGTTCCGTCTCACCGCCGTGAACTATGCGGCACCCGGTTCGGACTTACTGGAACCATAACTGGCTCTGGCAGGCATCACACACAGAGTGATGTGGTGTCATCAAAGACCTGACATCACACAAATCCTGCATCGCGCAAGCAGAGTTTACCGCGCGACTGACATAATACAACATCCCGACGTCAACCGTCGGGCAGTAGCCCACCAGACACAACAACCTTCTGGTCGGAGGATCCTCCCTTTTTTATGGAGGATAAGTGAACTTTACACCCTGTTCCTCATGCCACTATAGGCCGAATGGCACCGTTTCATTTATTTTGTAATTTTTTTATACCATTGAAAAATTATAAGTTTCATATTATCTTATACCCATCTTTATTTGATAGGTCATTCCAAAAGAAGTTTCGTCTAAACATGTCTCTCGTAAAATTCTATACTTAAAAGAGTACGGCCGAAACGGCGCCGAATAAAAATATTCCAAACGGATAAAAATTTATAGCGGATCGGTTCGACAGGAAATATTGAAGAAGTTAGATTGAGGAAGTGACGACATTGTTATTATCGCCTCAATCCTGCTCGAGCTCTGAAACAATCTTTGGCATTCTCGCTCCAATCGCTCGTTGAGCAGTAAAATCTCTGTTATGATTTCCATCGTCGACTTTCATCTTTAAATATTATTCTTCCAATTTCACAAAATGTAGGTATCTTCGGACAATAGAGAACTACTACTAAATGGAACATGTATTTTATATGAAACCTCCATTGTACTCTAAATAAAAGAATAGGTATGTTGGTTCTTTTGCGGGAAATAATTTTTCAAGGCGAAACAATTGGCCTTAGTTTAAACACTGCTTGCTCACAACTCAAGAGGGCGGAAGCGAAAATTTCAGCTTTTTCACAGTGAATTTTTTGTCGTACTTATACCTAAAACAAAGCGTAATGACCCGCACGGCACGCATTTGTTCGGGAACAATCCGAATAGGCCATTTTTCATGTGGAACAATTGAGGGCGGTACTCCGACACAATTGGCAGAGTATTTTGTCAAGCGGTTGTCGTACGAGACTCGAGCGCAGAACATAATAAGTGCACTCCACACGCCCATTCGACTAGTCGGAACGAGAACGGAGGCTTATGAATAAACATATTTATTTAGGTTTGCTCTTATAATTTTCCGTTGACGATTTGGCAAATAATTCATTCATAAAACGCTTAGTTTCTCAAATTTTCCGATAAAATACTGTGTTTATTGTGTACCTACGCATTTTATTATGCAGGTTGGTAATTTGAGATGGTACAATAACGGCAGTTAGAAAAGGTAAAAATTCTTAGAAAACCATACCTAACTTAACTTTAGAGTGGTTTCGTATAATGTACAAATGAAAATAAGTATATTACACGAAAAAGAACAATAAAACTCGTGTATCTAAGTATTATTTATAGTATTAATCACCTGACGAAGTGTGTTGGTCGATAGGGCATAAAATCTCGCCTCTTATGATTTCATGGCGGCTGGAGGCAGTGCGCTGGAATTTTTCGTTTTATTTTATGATGCCGAGCACTGTCGCGGAGAAATATTGGCTCAGCGGAATAGCTCGTAAAGAAAGCCGTTTTCTTTCCACGGGGTTACGCACCGCAACTACATCGCTGCCTTCTGCTTACATTTTATTATTAGGCCTCATCCAGATTTTACGCCACGCGAGATTTCATTTTTAATTAGCTATGCTTAGAAAACACGGATGTAAAGTATAAACAAACGTACTTGGATTTGTTATTCTTCTTTTCACAGAAGGACTACATACATATAAAATGAACAGTTCAAGATTAAAAAGGGATTAAAAGGAAAGTTCTACATTAGTTTTTCAATCGCGGGGTCGGTTCGACGGCGACGGGCGGCGGCGGTGGATTGCACAGAGGTTCGCATTTTGCCGGTTCGGCTCACCGATCCTTTTTCCTCGCACATCATTATTCAAGTTAAGTGGACAGGCCCCGGTCAGGTTAGTGGATGAGTAACAAAAATTCAGGGGGTTGAACACAAATCGGAATATCGTATCATGAAAGGTCAGACACATTATGTTAGGGTTGAATTTCTTATTATATTTTGAGATTGATGCAGAATAATGGGTTACAAATTATGTATGTATGTTTTGCTGGTACACGTGTAGCTTGTCAGTGTGATGGAGGTTAATAAATGTAGAGCAATATCACAGGTAGGTATTTAGTTGGAATTTTTTTTTACAAATAAAGTAAGATTGTATCTACCTGTATTGCAACACTTGTACGGGTAAATGTACAACACCATTGTTATCCTAACGCACAAATATGCATTACTCAAACAAACATGCATGTACGAATTTATCGGTCCGACTCAACACAACATTTTATCGAGCACAATCATCATCTAAACGCACAAACATGACGAGAAGTCAGTAGTCGTCGGTACATACAGCATCAAGTACTTATTCATGAGACAAGTAATAGTGTCCCAGCTCCCCTAGCTGTCAGGACTCGGCTCGTGCGGCGTGAACGGCACAGGCCATTTGCGAAAATTCAACAATACCATTGGATTTCTCCCGAGACCGCTCCTCACCGTCTCTGTAATAAGCTAAGCAGATGTAGCGTGGATACGTCGGTCTGTGATCAATAGTTACGTAATGACGGGAGTAGTTTTAAAGTTGTGAAAATTATGGTGATCCTGCGGATGGTCGAGGAGGAAATAATGTGTAAATAAGATGGTATCACAGTACTTACCCTGTTTTGTTGCAGTTGTTATTGCTTTAAAGTGGCAGATAGACCCATCTCCATCAGTAATGATTTAACTTAGGAAGCGTTCATCGATTGCTGTGTTTGGAGCTGCCTTATTCTTTAGTCCAATTTGCAAGTCCAAGTCCAAGATGGTATCACAGTACTTACCCTGTTTAGTTACAGTTGTTATTGCTTTAAAGTGGCAGAAAGACCCATCTCCATCAGTAATGATTTAACTTAGGAAGCGTTCATCGATTGCTGTGTTTGGAGCTGCCTTATTCTTTAGTCCAATTTGCAAGTCCAAGTCCAAGATGGTATCACAGTACTTACCCTGTTTAGTTACAGTTGTTATTGCTTTAAAGTGGCAGAAAGACCCATCTCCATCAGTAATGATTTAACTTAGGAAGCGTTCATCGATTGCTGTGTTTGGAGCTGCCTTATTCTTTAGTCCAATTTGCAAGTCCAAGTCCAAGATGGTATCACAGTACTTACCCTGTTTAGTTACAGTTGTTATTGCTTTAAAGTGGCAGAAAGACCCATCTCTATCAGTAATGATTTAACTTAGGAAGCGTTCATCGATTGCTGTGTTTGGAGCTGCCTTATTCTTTAGTGCAATTTGCGTTCATGAGTTCTGATTGGATTATGATACTCACTTAGTTGTCAATGGTATCTATTTTATTAGTTTCCTACCTCTAATCGAGGGGCTTGTGGCTAAGTAATAATAGCCGCTCGGGTCGATCGATCAGTTTAAGTTCCGCTTGCCGCAGTTGGTGGGATGACCATGATGGGTGACCATCTTTACATACAAGACCCCTCCGTGCCTCGGAAAGCACGTTAAGCCGTTGGTCCCGGTCTCCCGGTTGTCATTCGTGATTTTTGACAGGCATTACGGGTGGTCAGAAGCTCGAAAGTCTGACGACCAGTCTTACCAAGGGGTATCGTATCCCTGTAACCGGATTATGGAGGTCAGATAGGCAGTCACTCCATGTATGATAATGGTATTCAACTGCATCCGACTAGACTAGACAGAAAAGGCTAGCAGATGCATAATCCAATGCATAATGCATAGCATAATCAGCCTATAATGTTCCCACTGCTGGGACACAGGCCTCCTCTCTGTGGGAGGGTGTGGGCCGTTATCTACCACCCGGGCCCAGTGCGGGTTGGTAGATGTCACATGTGAACATCATGTACCTACATATATACCATATTTGATGCAATAGATAAATGAATTGAATTGAATTGTCTTCGAATTTTTGGTTCTAGGACATGCCGGTTTCCTCACGATGTTTTCTTTCACCGTTTTGAGATTAGTGGTGATGAAATTATTTACACAAAGTAAAGCACCTGCCAGGCTTCGAACCTACGACTAGTAAGTCGCGGCCGTTACCACTGCTCTTGGCAGATGACATACTTGTAATCTAATTAATTTTCTATTCCCATAACCACTGAAATTAACTGAAAAAGACATTACTATCAAGCAGAAAAATGATTGCTAATTAAACATATACATACATACATAGCTAGTAGGTAGTAAGGTGTGAGGTTGGGCTAATGTGTCATTATAAGGTACAGCGAACGTAAGGCTGATAGTTGGTCATTACCGTAATGTCTACCAAGATGAACGGAGATTCTGTGTGATCGGTTAATTAACTTACTAAGCTTCTAATAAACCATCTTAGATTATTATTGCAAGATTGTTTTTATATGCCGACGGACCATTTATAAGGAATTGCTATATTAGGGATAGGGATGATGCCGGGGTAAAAAAGGAAATTATATTTAGTCCGTCAGTCAGACAATAAAAACACGTATTTTTTGCTTTTTCATATTACTAAAAAATGACTTAGTTGGGGCTCGCTACGTCACAACTATAACAAACATACCATGACCCTTCCTTAGGGTCCTCCTTAGGTTTTACCTAGCAAGGAGTGACGTCATGCTACATTTTAACTCAATGTATCGCAGTAATCTTTTGATAACGTAAAAAAAGAAAAAAATACGTGCCTATTTTTTTTGTAATATACATGATGAATTAAAAATGTTTTGTCATCATGATTCGTAAGGCTCCCATGCAAAGGTCTGGATATTCCTTTCTAGCGTCTGATTATAGTTACCGGTTTCGTTTTATTGACCGAGCGAGCGAAGCTTCTCTGCTTCAAGTCTGACAAAATTTGCTTTCCTCTGTCAGTTTGTTGGTACTCCTCTACAGGTCCTTTTGATCTGAACGAAATATATATATACGTATACAGGTTTTACGACTTTATAGAATTTATTTTTCGTCTGGGATTTTTGATTCCTCCAAACAGGGTCAAAAAGGGGGCTACTGGATATCTCCGTCTTAAGAGATCCGATTTCGATGGTTCTTTCTTATTTTAGAGGTAGTAACTTTAGTTGGTCTCATAAAAATTTGGTGAAGAAATGATGAAAAAAAACATGGTGAATATCTCGTTTTAAATAACATTAGTAGTATATTAATTGTTGCAAAAAAGTTTGTGATCTCGAGGTCTAATATTCGCGGAACTGCTTAGTAATATGTAGTACTTATCTTGTTGCTAATTTCATCCCTGTTTTCAAAATGTTAATGGCCCACCAGTCTCTGCTGTCACCTTTTTATTAGGGTTCTGTACCAAAATGGTAAAAAAGGAACCTTTATGGTGTGACTCAGTCTGTCTGTCTGTCTGTCTGCCACAGCTGGATATCTCAAGAACTACTGATGCTGTCATCTTGAAATTTGGAATAGTTTTAGGTGACGGTTACCCAACTATTTTGCAAATAAGAGAGAAATAAAAATATTTATATTTTTTTTGCAACAAGGACTGAAAGTGGGAGGATGGGAGCGTTTGCACATTCTCAAACTATTTTTATTTTTTCTAGGCCGCATAGTTGCAAAGAGAAAAATCTGAAATTATTCTATGTGATAGAAGTTTATGTAAAGATTACAGGAAAAATAAAACGATGTCTCTAAGTAGCACACTTTTTCAGAACGGAACCCTCGGTGCGCGAGTCCGACTCGCTCTTGACCGGTTTTTAATATAATCATTTAAACATTTTCAAAGGAACTCGAGAATTTTGTATTCCTTTAAAGGCTCAATATGAAACGGAAAGCAGCGTTTCACTGAAAGCGTGGCAGGCCTGTAAACGTGCGTTTGTCGTCCCGCTTGGTGTACCGCCCTTCGTAGCTACTAGCGGCCCTCTGGTGTGGAAGTAGCTTTATTGTAGTTAAAGTCATCTCAATGATATTGATTGCTTTGTTAGCAACTATTGTAATGGATGTACAGAGTAGGTTTGTCACTATGAAGTGTACGTCATTCCCTTTTAGTTTTATAGATATTAACAATGGTGTGTTGTTGTTGTTGTTGTGTGTGTTGTTAGCAATGTGTAAGTACCTATGTTATGCGTCTGTAGTTTGTCGCATGTAGGTATTAGGAACGAATTATTCAGTTACTATTTATCTCCAAAATAAATTAGAACGTAAAAACGTACATAATGTCAATCCAAATTAGTCTGGTGAACATCTATTATCACAATGCTTTATTAATCTGGTATTCCGAATGTATTGTCCGAACCGTCAATTGATTACTCGATCAGTATGATGTCTGTCTAGCAACATATAATAATTCATGATGCAAAACTGTATTATCTAAGTAAGTTGCCCTTATTACAATTCGACCTATAGACTTATAAAACAGGAGGACTCCGCGCCACGCATATCGAAAGTAAAGCACAGTAAGTATGGACCGTTTGTACAAACACGCCTCACGCACACATTTACATCATAGTATGCCGATTGCCCGCCATTACGTGACAAGAGCGACGGCGTCAAGTACTGAAATCACGCACACATAGATCGATACGGTGCTTCACTTTCGATAAAAAAAGTAAACCCTGACTTCAAAAAATTAAAACGAATAAAATATATATACTTTCATAAAAAACTTACCAGCTTCTGAAGTCGGTGTCTTCAATTCTTCAATGCACCTTAGCTTGGAACCGACTTCAGAAGCTGTTAAGTTTTTTATGAAAGTATATATATTTTATTCGATTTAATTTTTTGAAGTCAGGGTTTACTTTTTTAAAGTAAGTTTATTAAGTGTTCTGTTTGAGCACATCAGTCGAGTCAATTTCCAAATAAAACAGCAATTAGCCAGGTACTTATGTTTAAAGTTTACATAAAAATAGCGAAGGTTCCGAGCGAGAAGACAGATCCTTGCCGAGATTTATAGAAGGCAAGGTCACTTGAGTAATGTCTCGCAAATGTTAATTATGTACGTTGGGGATACATTCATTAATTCGACTTAGGGCCCATTCAAAATGTTACATCCTTAACGAGTATAGTGGGATGAAGAAAATTTATAGAAACTGTTTTTTGTACGGAAATACAAACATGAGTTTTTAGAAAAAACCAGCCAAGTGTGTGTCGGACCACGCACAATGAAGGGTTCCGTAGTTGGGATGAATTTATCCCAAGAACAAACTTAATATTGTAGTTGAAAAACATGTTCTGCCATACATTTCAACTGTAAATCTAAGTTTGTACTCCCAATATTGAGAGATTAACCATGTTATTTTAGGACCACAGACTTCTTATAGGTTGTCCTATTTTTTTCAAAATTTTAGTCTCAGTAGTTTCGGAGATAAGGGGGTGAGAATGATAAATGATAAATGATTTATTTTCTGTAAGTAGGTTTGTACAAACACTTTTACACGTCAAACATATTTTTTTTTTAAACTAGATGAGTTCGACGTTTCCTATCTGACTACTCTGAGAAGAAACGCCGAAACAAACTCAGAGGTCACAGTCTCTTTTAAAGTCCAGACATAATCTTGGTCAGATCATATGAAGACCATGTAGATTGCAGTCTGAAATGGTCTTTTGAGGAAAGAACCACACAGATTGAGTGGACCTGTCCAGTCACTGCACGCATTTGTCAGTAATCGTGCAGCTCAACTCAAAACTTAAGGAGCTTAACGATTGGTCAATTTTCGTAAATTTTCTTAAATAACTTTAAAACAATTTATTTTAAAATAAAAAAAAATATATATTTGAGACCCTCATAGTAAGTTCTTTCATTTGATGTCACACGGTACAGTTTGCAAAACTTTTTTTTCGATTTTATTATTTGCTCCCCAATAGTGACCCCCATATTCAAAATTCATTTATTTACTTTACCCATCTGTGTTTGGGTCACAAAAATTCATATGTTTACCAAATTTCAACCTAATCGGTCTATTAGATTCGGAGCAAATTGGCTGTGACAGACGGACACACAGACACACGAGTGCTCCTATAAGGGTTCCGTTTTTTTCTTTTGAGGTACGGAACCGTAAAAATAATGTAATAAAAACAAAAATCAGTAACGTTAACTTAGCATAACCCATGCTTATATGATTACCAGCAGAGTAACTAAAGTCATAAAAATGGATGAAAGTGTAAACAAACTCTTTTCAAGTTAAATTATTACGTACGCAATCACTCACTCAATAAAGGGAATCAGTAACACATTTATCTATATTTATAAGATTTCAACATTATATTTCACCACTTTTTCCAATTAAAAACTTCGACGGAAAATGATTATAAAATTAACCATAATTGTCAAATGAAAAATACTTATCATTAAGTCGATTTAAAATTAGAACGTCAGATATTAATGTTTTTAAATAATCAAATCAAAACACTCAATTTATAAATTGCAACACTGCATGACTAAGAGCAGTGGTGGACTGGTGGGCCAGTGGTTACGGCCGCGACTTACGAGTTGTAGGCCGTAGGTTCGAACCCCGACAGGCCGTTCATTTTGAGTAAATTATTTCATCAACACTGCTCTCAAAACGGTGAAGAAAAATATCGTGAGGAAACCGGCATGTCCTAGAACCAAAAATTCGAAAACATGTGACATCTACCAACCCGCACTGGGCTCGGAGGCCTGTGCCCCACCAGTGGGAAAATTAAAGTCTGATTATGAACTACAAACCAGATCCAGAGGTACATTTTCTGATCCATTTGTTTACATTTTAGTCAGATACTTTTGGAACAGACTGTACTAGCGTCGGGGATCGAGCTGCACTGACTTTAATTTAAAATAATTTTTCAGCATAAGTCACAAAGCTACAAAACTCTACTAATACTTAATTCCAGTAAGCTTGTAATGATTACGTACAAATAAACACTTGTAAGTCCTTAGCACATAACGCTGTATGACGAGACCTTTTGCGTTTAATTTCTCAACACTTAATTATTTCAATATTTGCAGCAGAAGTAATTAAAAGTTGGCGAAATTATGTAATTATCGCTCATGTACGAAATATGAAACGGTTCTATTTTTTTGTGCATACTTTTTTACGTAAAATCTTTTTGTAATATTAACTACAAAATGTTTATACGTAAAAAGTATGAAAAAAAGTAATTAAAAAAACGAAATAACCTGACTGCAGTAAAAAACTAAAACTGAAAAGCTAAAAATAAGCCCATTTTAAATTTAATAAAAGTTGGAAGCAGGCGGTACCCATTCCATTTTTATATGCTCAAATTCAAACGGGGGACCCGTTTTTTACTGCAGTCGGGTTATTTCGTTTTTTTAATTACTTTTTTTATTCCCAGCTTTTTAGTTTACAAATGTGAAAGATTTCGCAGACGATTTAGTTCTTGCAAAGAGTTTTGGCCGTGAGGGTTATTAAAAAAGCTTTTTTGGATAAGTGCACAAATAGCCAAGCCTTCGAGGTCCTAACTCTGCTTAAAGAATTTTTTTTTAATCAAAATTCGATTTTTCACTTCGAAGTACTTTTAAACATATAAGTTGTGTATATTTTTGTAATCACCTTTTAAAACCCTTCATTTTGATATCCCACTCGATGGTGTTAGAAGACAAAAAAAATTCGAACTCCACATTAGGTCACCCCAAATCCGGCATTTTACTTTATTTTTGATGTTAATGTAGCCTGCAGTGACACTCACGCCACCAAGACAAATCTAAAGACGTATAATTTATCCAAATCCGTTCATTCGTTTAGGAGTTACGAGGGAACAAAGAAACGGACATATATACATACTTACATACAGGTCAAATACATAACCCTCCTTTTGGGCTTCGCCGCAGTCGGGTAAAAAGAAGATAAAGGTTAGATAAAGGTTAGATTATTAAATAAACACATTTATTTATTAATCTTTTTTAATTGGTAAAATAGAGTCTAAAAGTATTGAATTAAATCATTTACTAACCCCACTTAGCAATAGCGCTTGTTTTTTGCGGGGGTTCCCCGCATGAATATTTATTGAGAGAAAAGAATTAAATATATACGGCTATTAGATAAATGTTACCTACATTATTAGTGTCATAAGATACATAATTGTTTCATTATCTTTGGTGCATGTGCTGCAATCTGAGCATGAGAGGTCACACGTAAAATTAATCTACATTTTTTAATAAAGCTCAATTTTTTTATTATTGCCATTATTTGATTGCAAATAAAGAATGAAACCCTCGTTAATATTTAATAGCCACTCAAAAACTGCAACGCTTAGCATTTCATTTAAATGGGCGAACGCTCATAGATAAATATAGTTTGAATGGATACCGATAAATTCGGTTTCACGGCGGAGGTTTATTCGTTTACGTAAACTTTGAGATTGGCTCTAACAAGGCTGGGAGAGGCGGAGAGAACGCCGGTGATTTCTACTCTTAAAATCCAATTTAAATGCATTCCTCTGTGCCACAGGAGGGCCCGCCGATACGCCCCGGGGGCCAATTAACTTATTCATCCTTAACATTTCATTGCTCAACTTGGATACTACTTTTACGCTTTAGGTACTTTCCACGTCTCATCCTTATGGGTGCGGTATGATTACCTGCCGTTAACTCCTGCCCTTGAATTTGCATGACATAAATACTTTCAAGTGGTACCAAGGATTCTTTGTGCGGAGAGATCGTCTTGGGTCTGTTTTTGGATTACGAAAAAAAGGGGCAAGATATCTCTGTTTAATATTTGTGTGTGTTTATGAACGTAGCTTACTTACAGTAATTGTAACTGATTCACGTCATTTAGTATCTTTCACCTCTAGACCACCTCATCGTGCGAATAAGTAATAAAAGAAGTTGAAATAAGATTATCTCTTGAACATACATTAAAATAAATGCTCCTTATCCCAACCAATAACAAGTTATCAGCTGACATGAAAGGGCTCCAAGATGTCCTCTCCAAAGTCTCCAAAAGTCATTTAAAATGCAATTTGAACAGCCTAATAGAAACGTTCTCACTAAGAATTGTTGCAAAGTGTAATGGGTTCAGGTGAAATTAACGCAGAAAAATAGGAAAAGTTAGAACGAGTTTCCCGCCAAGGTTTTTTGCCTTCGCCAAGTAGCGCTGTGATTGTAAACCGGTGAATTTATAATGCTATTTTCGAACTCCACTTCATCGAGAAGTTTTAAACCGGTTCATAATTTTACTTGAGAGTAGGTAACGTTTAGTATTGAAAGGTAAATTCAATAAGTTGGAGTTGAGCAATAAAAACGATTTATTTGCGTACATTTGGGGCGTTTGATAATGAGTTTGATATACTGCGCCGAGCGAACAGAGCACACAACACACAACACGGTCGCGGGACACTTTACTCTGTGTGCGCCGTGCCTAATGTGACGTATGGCTTCCTGTGCTGCTGAATTTTCCAAATGACTGTTTCCGTGTCTGCGCGGTTGGAAAGGGTTGGAAATGATTTATCTTGTTGGAAAAATCACAAACATATTTTTATTTAATGCAATATTTTCGTATGCAAATTGAGACTGGTTATGTGGACGATAAACTTGAGGGTCCTTGAACGGGCAAACAACAGTCATAGAGTTGTAGGTAGGTTCGTACTTATTTGTTAGTATCATCAAATCATTCGCTAATTTGTTTACAACATAAGTAGGTACCTCAGTAACAAAACATCCCCAAATATCATCACGCTTATCTCAAAAACAACATTAGAAAGACATCAACATAACCCTAAAAAAATCTGTTTGCAATTGAATTATGGATAAAAAATAAAACGTTGCTTTTCAGACATCTTTCGGACCCTATTTATTTGAAAAGGATGAGATGACTCAAGCAGATTCGCGCGATAGCTGTGCGCCCTCTGTGGATTACTTTGCAAGTCTTTTATACGAGAGGCCAGTATCATCACTACTTAAGGATATTAAAATCCCCTATTTGTGTAAGGAGCTTGTTTTCTCGCTGACTGTGGAGCGTTTATCGAATAATCCTGATAAAGCTGAGTGAATTGAGCGTGTACAATACAGAATGTACAATACAGAAATATAATAGAATAAACACGATAGATATGGCGAAATATACATAGGTAGCATAGCAATTTTTCAGAAAATACCGGTATACTCTAGATGAAATGAACTTTTCTATATTGCTTTGCGCAGATTAATTAATCAAAGCTTATGTTTAAAAACAAACGGATTCGAAGAATTATTGTGTTATTATTTTGATAACAATATTCGTCGCAGTACCCCTATGTCAATATTATTTATAGCCACATGTTTATCTGTCTTGAACTCTGGACAACGCTTCTATAGGTGCCTATCGAGACGACCCTATTTAATTTATGAAAATAGTTCTGCAATCACACAAAAACATTATTTAGCTTGCACTCATGAATGCTACTTGATACACACGTAATCGGGTGATGTGACATATAAAAAGTCAACAAATAAAAAACACGTTTTATAGAACACGTGAAGCAAATGTCTTCCCCTGAACATAAAGTAAATAAGAAAGACGTATTGGACGATTTCCTAATTTTATAGTTACTAAAAATTACTTATTAGCTAATAGACTAGATTGTAATATGAATATAGTATCACCAACTGTGATGAATTACAAAGAAAAAGAAAATCAAATAAAAAATGAAAGCTCATATTTGGGTCTTTACCTTGTCTACAAATTTAAGGAAAGAAAATCAGCATAATAATACTGATAACGCAGCATCTACGTACATATAAATGCGAAGTTTGTTATTACATAAATATTAAAATTAATAGTGAGATCGGTTTCTGAGGGCGAGCATCTCTTTGCAATAAACAGTGCTATCTGCTGACCTTATGGACGCAAGCTAAGAGTTAAGTAAATTTGACCCAAATTTGATAATTGTGATAAAATACGAAAATTCAGTCGATGCAAATCACTGCCACTGACTACATACACTGAGCTAAAGTGACGTTTTGTGAGAACAAGAGTTACCTGTTTCAACGTTCTTCAGGAATTCAGATTCTGTTAGTATTATTATTTATTTTTAAGGAAGCTTAGAGTCTGTTTCACTACTCTCGGAAAAAGTTTCAGTTAATTTATATCGAAGACATTATAATATAAATTATTTTCTATTTTTATTTGGTGGAAAGTGCCTACCTGGACACAGTGAAACAAGCCCTAAGATTGAGCTAGTTGGGTTAGTTAATATTGCATGAAGAGAGTTTTGCTAGAGAGCCAAGTCGGAATGCATGCCACATAACATTCGTAAGGTGACACACACACAAATGTCTTAATTACCACAAGGAGACTGTGTGTTGCACAATTGTTGTAAGGACATTAGCGACACATTCGTCTAAAATGACACAAGGAAATTGCCTTGTGATTTTTTGGATGAATAAATCTCGATAAATAGCCAGAAAATGAGAAAAGCGTATGATTCATTCAATGTGCTGTTAATATATTATTAATGGTTTAGTGTTTCTACCAAAATTATGATGAGGAATTCATAAGAAAAATAAAGTAATTTTCCTTCAAATAAAATTATACATAGAAAACTATACCTAAGCTGCAAAATAAAACTTGGTAAAACTTTGAGTATTACTAATCACGTGTTATAATTTCAGGTAGATAATCAAAATGAACAAAGCTCTATTGGTACTGTTGGCTACACTTGCCATATTGGCAATGACTGAAGCGAGATCTACTTCTTGGTGAGTACCAATATTGCTGATCCACCATACCATATGCCATATTGCGGTACCATTGATGTATTTTATATATCAATGCCTGGTACAGATTGGTGAAATGTGACATGAAAGTAATGTAAAAAAAAATGAGCCATCCAAACTTAAGCAATGCAACATGAAATGTAACACAATAACTATGCGAATTTGTTGAAAAAGCAACACTCCAGAAGGCCAATTCTCGTACTTAAAAACGTCCGAATTCAAGTCACAATCTCATGCCAGCGACAATCAAATGTCAAAAATGTAGGTAAACGCTATACAGTATTTGACAGATTGAGACTGACATGAGATAGCGAACGTTGTTAAAAATACGGGAATTGCCCTCTGATTTATAATGCTAGGTCTAATTCCCACTTCGAACAAAGTATAATTAGGTTTTTACGTGTTGTCCCCAGTTTAAGATTGGATTTGGAATTGCATCCAATAAATGGTTATTATCTCTAAAAGGCAACATTGGTACGATGAATGAACGAGACCCATATACACATAACATAATCAGCCTATAATGTTCTCATTGCACTGCTGGGACACAGGCCTCCTCTCTAGTCAGTAAAAGTCTAACACGCCCTTCCGCTCCACCCAGAGCGGGAGAAGTTATTTGATGATTTCCCACACTCAAAACAAAAAAAAAAAGGCCTCCTCTCTTCGAGAGGGACTGGGCTGTAATCTACCACGCGACCCAGTGCGGGTTGGTAGATGTCACATCCATGTGATGTGACATCTACCAACCCGCACTGGGTCTTTGAGTTTTTGGTTCTAGGACATGCCAGTTTCCTCACGAATTTTCCTTCACCGTTATGGGAGCAGTTGTGATGAAATTATTTACACAAATTAAAGCGCATTCCTGTTTTTTAACTCGTAAGTCAAGGCCATTACAACTGGGCCACCACTGCTCTCAGATCCATATGCTGAGAGTTTATTTCAAACCATAGGTGTCTTCAAATGTCACCAAAGCGTGTCAAAAAACCTACACCCATCACTAATAGCGATCAAGAACGTTTCCCAATGTAAAACTTTAAAGAAGAAAAATTATTGAAATTGTGCGTACGGCCAGCAACAGAAGTCGGTTAACAGTGCTATTTTTTGACATCATCTAAATTAACACAAAATGATACGATAACCTGCTTTTTAGCAGTTCATTTATTAGATAAGAGTTAATTTTCTATAAAATTTACATCTCTTCCGATTTTATTGAAGTATTTTTCTCAATAATTAAGATTTACAAAACTCAAATGCTAATCGACTTTTGTTGCTGACTGTACCTATACTTACATAATTTCACTCCGCATGTATAACACTTCTTCACAACACCAATAATTCGCGTATTTATCTCGTCTGCTCGACGTCCGTATGTCACTGCAGGGATACAGCAGAATATCAAATCAAATCATTTATTGGTTTGCAAACATGGGTAACACGTATGTACTCGTAGATGTTTTATAGTAAAAGTCCTCCATGTTCTACCGGCTGTTCTATGTTTTATCAGCAGGTACGAGTTTAGTTGCCTGACACATGCTACACTGGACTCTCATTGCTCATTAGACCTTGCTGTTAAAGCAGCAGTTTGTATATTAATTATTTGATTTAAAGTGTGTCATAATCATGTCACTTAATTTCTTTAATATTTTTTTTTGCGAATTAGTTCAATGTTTTTATTGTCTTTAATGTAATTTCTTATTATTTAAATGTGCTTTTGTGTGTTGTGCTATTTCTATTGTGTGCACTGAATAAATGGCTTAACTATCATTATGTTTTCAAGACTATGCCACTAACGATAGCGTTTCATAGCAATGTCGAAAGCACATAGGGATCGACTTCGAGCCACTAGTCAGCAGTGAAACCTCATGATGTAGGCACCACTAGGTACACTATTAACATATGCAATTTTTGTTTCAGCCGTTCACGGTGTGACGAAGTAAGTATGACAAGCGAAGCATAATATTATATCATTTTCCTTCAATGGCTTATGTGCTGTTCATAGACTTATAAAAAAAGGAGGACGCCGCGCCACGCATATCGAAAGTGAAGCACAGTAAGTATGCCGCCGGACAGTTTGTACAAACACGCCTCACGCACACATTTACATCATAGTATGGTATGGCGACCGGCTGCCATTACATGACACGAGCGACGGCGTGTTTGCAGGTACTCAAATCATGCACACATAGATCTGTACTGTGCTTTACTTTCGATATGCGTAAGGCGCGGAGTCCTCCTTCTTTTATACGTCTATGGTGCTGTTTATGTTGACAACAACGTGTGTACGAGTAGTTCAACCAAGTACCTTATGAAATGAGTGCAGTTCAGTTTTCCGTACTTTTTTTCGTCTTTTAACAGCAAATTTTTGTGTTACACCACCCGGTGTGTAGGTACTAACCACAAAACTCATGCGCATCTCACCCCACGCAAAAGTCAAGAAAAGGCAAAAAATTATGCCTTTAATTCCCTTTCTGCTGACAATATTATTGTTCCATATTTGTCTTTAGGCCTTCACAGCTATCTGATTAACCCAAAAAAATATGAGATAATTGTGTATTAAATAAGTCTAGCCAATTATGACGGATAAAAGATAATATTTAGCAGTAATTTAGACCAGATCACGGGTGAAGGATGTGATATTGACGTCTGCAATCACTATTTGCACCGATTGTTATTGTAACCCACAAACCATCTGGTTCGGTATCATGTTTGCATAAATATTTTTGGCACTAACATCATATCGATGGACTTTTGAACTATCGGATGTGACTTATCGGATTTATTATTTTTTAAGTATCTACATTTGCACCTGGCAAATGTTGTTGCACCTGGCAAATGTAAAGTTGTGTACGTACCTACTACTGTTTTTTCAATTTTTAATTAAAAAAAAATAAAACACAACTTTGACACCTGCTTTGAAATTATTTGATACTTAGTTACTTTCGAAACTAAATAAAATTGTCTCATTTTAACAAGTTATAGACTCGCTCAAAACTTTTGACAATCAAATATTTTCAAATTATTATTTAGTATTTTATCAAACAATTGCTATTATCCTGAAGGCTTTTAATTTATGATTTCATTAAATTACAGAAATCCAGAAACAAATGTGGTGACTCCAGTTCGTCATCGTCATCGTCATCGTCCTCGTCATCTTCTTCATCATCGTCATCATCCTCCGAAGAGGATGGCAAAGACTGTGACTGCTGCGGTAACTGCTGCGGTGACAACGTAAGTAAGGATAAGGTCCCGTGTACACGATGCACTTGACTGCCAAATGAAGAGTCTGTTCCAAAAGAATCTGATGAAAATGCAAACAAATGGATCACAAAAGGTAAGATAAGATGAAAAAAAAAACAAAACAAAAAAAAAGCCGTTTTCGTCTATTATTTTTCAACTAGCTTTTGCCAGCGGCTCCGGCCGCGTTGATGTCGGAAAATATCGCATGGGAACGTACCTTCCTTCCTTATTCCTTGTCTACATTATAAATGGAACCTCTGTGCAAAATTTCAGCTTTCTAGGTGCAAGGATTTGGGCTGGGCGTTGATGAGTCAGTCAGTCAGTCAGGGCTTCTCTTTTTATTTTTAGAGATTGCGTAAGAATTTAACTTGAACAGGGTTTGTTTACCTTTTCGTCAGATACTTTTGCAACTGACTATAATTACCTAAATATGATAAAATGTTGGTGTAGTCGCTAAACCAACTTGTTTGAAATGATTGTGTATGACCCACGAAGTAAATATACCTGTCTCACCATATTTTTTCAGTATAGCTGAAGGTATTGCAAAGATTCTTGAATTATACGATTGGTTCTTGTTTTGGTGGGAGCTGATGAAATTGATTGTTCCAGCAGTTCCAAGAATAATATTTTAAATGTGATTTAAGACCATCGCTGTATGTTTTTTATACATAAAAACTGATAAAAACTGTTAATAAAAAATATGTACCTGACGTTCTCCTTAGTACAAACAGACAAAGGCTTCTAAGAATCATAAGGGGATTGCCCTGAGTCTAAGAACCAACTATAAACTAGTTACCCGACGTCATTCGTGATTCAAGGCCTGCTTTATTGAACGATTGGTATTGATGGTCACATGATTTAAATATAAGAGACTGGCTGGACAAAATAAACAATTCAAACAGCTTCCGTCTTATTACAAAACAAGGTTCATCTTCAAACCCAGGTTTAAACCATGGACGCTTTTTTGAATTTTGAACTTTATTCCGACACATTAAGATTAGTACCGGACAAAGTTGTCAGTTTTGTCTAAAGAACTGTATTTCTATCACAGCTAGGTTCTTATTACAAAAACTGGTTCGATGACAGAAGAAAAACTTCGTTTTGTAATAAGGTCGCTTTAGTCCAAAAAATTCTTAAAGAAAATACTATTGCCCAACAGTGGGATGATACAATATTGCTCACTACTTGAACGTTACTTTAGTTGATGTCGTTTTAAGGCTTGTCCTCCCAAAATACGGTGAAACTAAGTAATTTTGTGTCCATTTTTTACAGTAACTATAGCATATTTTTGATTGAAAAAAATACACAGTAATCTAGGTACAATACATAAGAAGTGATTTCATTTGTCCTGAAATGTATTTTAGTTTGTAGAACTAGGGAAAAAAAAACTAAATCCAGGTCTATTTCTGTCTATTTTTTCGAGTTTTTACCATATTACTCCTACAGTTTTCATTAAAAGTGTTCATAAAATACAGTTCTTCACAAAATAATAAGGAATGATTTCATGTGATTACTTTTTTAGTTCAATCAATAGATTTTTTGTAAATCGGTAATTACTTCATATTTTGCAAGCGTTGTGTCATCGCGCTTCTCTTTCTTTTCTATGCAGTCCGACAGTGACCGCACTTTATACGGCGGACAAGCCTTAAACTAGAAGATATTTTTTTTTATAATCCAGAACAATCTTTCTGTTGTGTCTACTGCCGGTGTATCTGATATTCATACACGAAATCTCTTAAGAGGTCATTGTACTCATCATTATGAACAACTTTTACTATGGGACCAAACTTGAAATTGCGAATAAAAAATCAACTGCTCCCTACATTTTGCCGAATTTGATATAGATAAATGTAGTGAACAGCTGATTTTTTTTCGCGATTTCAGGTTTGGCCCAAGTTGTTCATAATGATGAGTACAATGACCCCTTAAGAGATTTCGTGTATGAATAGATACACCTTATATAATAGGGAAATCATAATTCACAGTAGGTACAAACAATTAGTAAAAAAAACCGGCCAAGTGCGTGCCGGGCCACGCACAATGAAGGGTTCCGTAGTTGAAAATAAAACAAACTTAACATTGTAGTTGAAAAACAAGAAATCACAAAAAAAAAAAATTGTGGAATAAAATTACAAATGAACAATTTTTGGACTTTTTCCATTACTTGTGAAGTGAGACCTTGCTTCATGCCAAAATTCATGATTGTAGGTCAATAGTAAGTATATAAGTTTTGATTTACTTGCGAGTATCAAAATACGTCGCTTTATATAGGGCCGTATTTTTTTACTGGGTTGACTTAGAAGCTTGATTTTTTTAGAGCTCCAAGGGACTATAGACGTACGTATTTGATATTAATTTCAACTTAATACCTCTACGCAACCCCGAGAAAAAGGGTCATGAGAGAGTGACAGACATACAGACGGACAACGAAGTGATCCTATAAGGGTTCTGTTTTTTCCTTTTGCGGTACGGAACCCTAAAAAGAGCAACATAAAAAATGGCGTGAATTAAAACAGCTAGCATGCCATAAACCCAAGCTTTACATGTATTAATGTTAATCCTACGTAGCCAGAGAATACAGAGAAACAAGGAAACTGTGAAATACTTCAATTTGTTCGTAGAATGTTACCGTTACGAGTTTCTTGGAGCGAGTCTCGATTGCGGCTGTAATGAGCAGTAATGATGAAAGTATTCCCCGAACTTTATTTTATTTACACTTCAACAGATATTAGGAGGGAAGTCTCCTTGATTTACTACCCTTTAGTTAGCTATGTTGAAGCTCTTACAGGTATTATAATATTTGATAACAGTTAAAGATTGTCAAATCAATCGATCTATCTGATCGTGGCGATCAGGTCCGTGGATGGGTGACTCAGTGACCATCTTTACATGTCGAGATCCCTCCGTGCCTCGGAAAGCACGCTAAGCCGTTGGTCCCGGCTGTCATTCGTGGATCTTTGACAGTCGTTGTGGGTCGTTAGAAACCCGAAAATCTGACAACCCGTCTTACCAAGGGGTATCGTATTACCTAGTTACTGGGTTGTGGAGGTCAGATAGGCAGTCGCTCCATGTAAAATACCGGTATTCAGCTGCATCCGGTTAGACTGGAAGCCGTCCCCAACTAGTTGGGAAAGGGCTGGGCTGTGATGAGTTACGATTGTCAAATACTTATGTATTTACTAGCACAATAAAGTTAAAAATATGTGTGTATATGTGGTTCCTCTCTCCGTAGCCCTGACCACTGGTAACTTAGACCGATGCCCGAAGACTAGTTCTGAATATGAAAATTGCACATACAACTTTCATACATATCACCTTTGAGAGTAAAAGCTCACTGTAAAACTTAAGTCAACATCACACGATACCCCTTGGTAAGACTGGTGGTCAGACTTTCGGGCTTCTGACAACCCGTAACGACTGTCAAAATCCATACAAATGACAGCCGGGACCAACCGAGGCACGGAGGGTTCTTGGTATGTAAAGATAGTCACCCATCCACGGACCAACATAAAACGTTGATAATTTAAATAATTCTGAAGTAAAGTTTTAAATTCTCTGAACAAATTGAATTAAGTTGAAAACTGAAACCATCGCTGTAAATAATTATTTCATTTTGTATTTTTGTAATAAGAATGAAATATTTTATTTAAAATTTAAACTCAATTGTTTTCACTGTGTGGCCAGTCCGTTTAAAAGAATTCTGTTTTATTTAACATTTTATAAACAAACTAACTTCTGCCCGCGACTTCGCCCGTGTGAAATTTCTTGTTCCCTCGACCCACCCCATCGCATCGCATTGCCTGCCCGTGCTATTACTTCGGTTTCGCTTAACGTTCTTTCTGACTGTTTTTCTTTTTGTTCGGCAACTACGGGGTCTTAGAGTGATGTTAAATGCCTATAGCCTTCTTTAAGATTTGGGCTATCATTAATGCAAAAAGATTTTTTAAAGTCCAACTGGTAGTTCCAGAGATTAGCGCGTTCGTTCACCACATCCCCTTCCGCTAACCTCTCCCTCCACCTCTCCCTCCACCTCTCACCCACTCTCAGATCTCCTTCACCACTTCCCTTTCCCCCTCTCTCTCTCACCACCCCGTCCCCTCCCTCTCCTCCTCACCTCTACCTCCCCTTCACCGACCCCTCCCCTCACCACGTCTTCCTCTTCGCCTCACCAACTCCTGCCCTTTTCCCCCTCCTTCCATCATCCTCCCCCTCTCCCTCTTCCCCACTTCTCCCCTTCTTACTCACTATTAATGACAAACTTTATTACTTACTTAGGCAAGTATTTGTGCCAAGTTTCAAGTCAATTAACCAAATGAATAACATTTTTCATGTAAATTGTATTCCCTGCTTTCAACCCCACAGGGGTGGAATTAAAAAAAAAATCGCTTAAGGTGTTTCCATAGGTAAAAAGATATACTCAAATATTATTTATACCAATTTTCGAGTTAATCAAGCCACGCAGTAAAATCCTCCCCTGTTAAAATTATAACCCCTTTTCACCCCGTTACAGGTAGACTTTATAAAAACCTTGATACACATTATTCTTTACTTTTGGTTTTAAGTGAGTTTTGAGTCAATCGGATTGCGCGTTAAATTTTTTCCATACAAACTTTGACACCCCCCAATTCCCCTTTAGGGTATAGTTTAGAAAAACAAAAAATCACAAAAATCATAATTTACTTAGATAAATATTCGTGCCAAGTTTCAATTTTATTAACACAAGGAATGAGATTTTTCATACAAACAATATCCCCCTTCCCCCCCCCCTTAAGGTCGAATTTCCAAAAACCCCTTCTTATCGGATGTCTAGGTGATAATAGCTATCTGTGTGCCAAATTTCAGCCCAATCCGTTCAGTGGTTTGAGCTGTGTGTTGATAGATCAGTCAGTCAGTCACGGTTTCCTTTTATAGATATAGATTTTCACTAGGTACCTACCTAATGAAAATACCTATGTTTGTGTGTGTATGTGACAGCATGTGTGGAGGGTTGGGTGTGTGTGGTAGTGGTAGGTGTGTTATTAAAGTTTTTTTATGTTGAGATTTCCGTGCTATTTTTGAACATAATCAGAACTATTCCGAATCACAGTCTTATCACACTAATATTATTATAATAAAGTCGAAAGTTTGTGAGTGTGTGTGTGTGTGTGTTCTGTCTTCACGCTCAAACGGCTGGACCGATTTGGATGAAATTTGATATGTAGATAACTTATACTCTAGATTAATACATAGGCTAGCTTTTAGCCCGGTCTACGCGGGTGAAACAGCGGGGCGCAGCTAGTTCTTAATGAAAATGATCGTGAATGACACATTTTTTTTTACATTCCAGGGCAGAAAAGACCATAAAGATTCTTCGTCGTCTTCTTCGTCGTCGTCGTCATCATCATCTTCTTCCTCGTCTTCATCGTCGTCTTCCGAAGAGGACGAATCTAACAAATGTCCCAATGAGGTTAGTACCGTGAAAGTCCCGCTTCGACTTCCGACTGAATCTGCTGAGAGAATATTCTAGAAAGCATGTGTTATTATTACTTGATTAGGGTATGTTTTTTTAAATATGAGGATTCCTTTCTATCTATGAACTAAATAAAATAATAATTGTAAATTCACTTTATATCCATTAATGTATCACTTTGTAGTCTTTTCTCAGGAAACACATCTGAAAGTTTGACAACCGTTGATTGCAACTTACTTGTTTGCTACTACAGCTGACCTGACTGAAGTTGTACAGTCATCTAATATTTTTTAACCGACTTCTAAAAAAGGAGGAGGTTCTCAATTCAGATGTTTGTATTTTTTTTATTTTTTTTATGTTTGTTCGCGCATAACTCCGTCGCTTGCCAACCGATTTGAAAAAATATTTTTTTGTTGGAAAGGGTATACTTCCCAAATGGTCCCATTTTTGTCAAAATCCAGTTCTGATGATGGGATCCTGGAGAAATCGAAGGAACTCTTCAAATATTATAGGCACACCTATAGCGATTTGGGTATTTTTTATAGTAACTCGTGCATTTGCTCTCGGAAAGCACCACTTGGTGAAGTGGAACTGATGATGAAGACCACAGATGGCTACCGGAACTACTCAATGATAAATATATCACGGGTTGGGATTCGATTACTTTAATATGGTTGCTAAGCAATTTCCGCTCGTCACACAATGCGTGTGGTGAGTGGTTGTTGAGGAGTTCTCCTGGTTCTTACTAGTAGAACTCCTCAACAATTAACGTCCCAGCATCGGGAAAAGCAATATTTTGTAACATGTGATGAGCAATTGACATTAGACTATTGTAACTTATACAAACTATAAAAAGACCCACTAAAAAGCGAGAAATAAAAACTTTTTAACAAAAAAAAAAACCGACTTCCAAAAATCACTACAAAGTGAAAAATAACTTTGATTTCGGAAGTCGGTGGCAAAAAAAAAGAAAGTAAATAAAAAATGAAAGACACCGACTTCCGAAATCAAAGTTATTTTTCACTTTGTAGTGATTTTTGGAAGTCGGTTTTTTTTTTGTTAAAAAGTTTTATTTCTTCAAAAAATTAGAATCATCCCTAAAAATTTGGATTAAATATCGTTGTTTGTTCCAGCCTAAAAAATCAGGGCATTTCAAGAGCAGCAAATGCGGTGGTTCCAAGCACTAAATTCATGATGGCGTAACCAATGTTACTTCAACGTTTCTTGAACTAGTTCCCAGATCCCACGACTCAGAGTGAAACAAAAGTCAATTTTGTTTATATTTTAGGCCTTAATTTATAAATCTGTGATTTTTTTTTCTTTTTGTGTAGAAATGTTGAATAAATGATTGTTATATTACTAAGACGCCTTTCATTGGAGGCATTTCAGCTATGGAATAGAGCAAGGCCTTCAAATTCGATAAATTTGGGTATTTATTTACAAGATCATAGAACTTGATGTTCTTCAGAAAGGTCTGGTGCGTAGTACTCGTAACCGGCGTGCGTGTATGACCAGATGTATGAACGTAAACGAGGCAAAAGGTAAGGTATGTAAGCATCGTAGCAGGTGGCGTTCTGTAGTTTCTGCCTACCATGGGGGTAGGCAGAACTACAACCGGGGGGTCTTCAAGTCGAGACTGATGAAGAGGTTACTTCTAGGCAAGCATGCTACATCGTCGACCACATCATCGCCTAACATCAGGTGAGATATTAGGCAAACACAAGCCTGTTAATCACCAAAAAAATTGTGTTCTATTGATTCGGAGACTGATAACTAAGAAAACAAGACTAGATTATGGCAGTAAGTCCTTCCACAAGCGTTGCTGACTGGCTACACTTCTCTGCTGAAGATGGACTTGAGATCCGGAGCAGATTGGAGAAGTGGCAACAGAAGCTGGAGTTGGCATGAAAATCAGTAGAACCAAAATCGAATATTATGTTCTGCGATTTCGCCAGTCTCTTCAGTTCTGGTGTCATAGCGCTTGATGGAGCGATTTTCCCAGTCTGCTCCGACTTTCGTTGGAGCAATCAGCGACTCCCGCATTCCCGTTAAACTTAAGGGGAAGATTTATAAAACAATGCATGCGTGTAGATGGCTGTACGAGTAGGGGGCCCCCCACATTTACAGTCCGCTGGCAGTTCACCGACAGGCGGTCCACTCGTAAAAAATGGGCCGCCGGTTTTTATGAGTGGATCGCTTGCCGGCGGAATGCCAGCGTACTGTGTAATAATAATAATAATAACCCCACCGCAGTATCTCTACGTTGACGTCGTGGTGGGGCTTGCGCGCTCCGAATTTTAGGTCTGTGCCGGTAGAGTTTACTTTGCCGGAACAGGTCTAGGATGAGGAGCCAGACCAAGAGAGATACAGAAACCCGCAGGGCAGCATGTGGCGAGCTGTTGGGCAGTAGCGACCCCACGGACCCTATCTCCCGGGAGAAGTCTTGTTCCTCACCTCTCGCTTGCCTTTATTGGCCGGCTTGAGTGAACACTGACGAGGAACAGAGCTCCCACCTCTTTCTTGCCTTTATTGGCCGGTTTGAGTGGAGATTCGCAAGAGCAAACGTGCTCGGAGGAAGGAAGTATTTCAGTAAGATGCTGGTAGGGATCTTGACCGTACTTCCGGGATTGTCCTGATAGCCGTGGGATGCCTCTCCACTCCTCACAAGCGCCTCAGGACATGTTGCCCCCTTGCCGTTACGACACTTTGTGCTAGCGACCGTTTCCGGGGGCCCATTATTGAGTGTGCAAGTCGCCCCCTGCCGTTTTGACTGTGTGTATTATTATGACATTGGTAAGGCAGGGGACATAGTTCTTCCATAGTTTAAGGTACCCGATCCACTATGGCCACCCAAACCCATAGCCCAATATGTTTTGATTCCATGTTCTGCAATAGTCCTGCACAAACCGGGGGTTGTCCTTGAGTGCACTTGCATAGTGCATACAGGGATAATCGTCGGCTGGTGCCGCCTCGTCATTTAAAATTGTCTAAGGGGCCTCTGCGAGTTGGCTTCGGCCCCTCGTACGCCTTCCAAAGGTCCGGGACCCCATGGTCCCGAGATATGTCAAAGACAAAAAAATAATAATAATAATAATAATAATATATCATTTATTTCGGGTAACTAAGACCCATAACATAAATACCTTACAGACTATCATACATATTCATAAAAACCACAAAAATAAACTATTGAATACGAAGTGACGGCGTCGTATTGCGCTGCGTGGTGTCGCGTAACCTTCCGCGGAATCGCCGATACACGACACCCTTCGGCCAAAACTCTTCCTTGAGTACGGTCTCAATATATTGAGTCGGAACTCGCACCACAAACGATTTGAAATTCGTGTTGTGGCGCGACGCCAACTTCTCGACCCTTAAGGTCCAGCTGGTCTTCGATCGAACATACTCCACGATCTCCTCAACCTTCGTGGTGTGATGTAACCGGGACACATAGAGCTGCGTGCTGTGTAATGTGTGGGGCCCTTATAGAAACGATGGATGGACTGTGTGATAGAAGATATGGCTAGAAAGGGACTACCAAGATGACGACTAATAGAGAAGTATGGAAGGAAAATCCATGTTGCGCCGACCTCAAATAAATTGGGATAAGGGCAGGAGAATGATGATGACTCTTCTCTGCACAGCAGCACCTTCATGCCTATTTGAGAGAAAAAGTCTTTCAACGGTTCGTTTTTCTGCCTGAACTACATTATAATGGCTAGATTTATAAATGGACTTCGAACCACCAACGACAGTCATTGACTCTTAAGAGAACTGGAATAACAATTAAAATGACATTGTTTTGTCCGCCCATTGATTGAATGCGTATTGATGACACGTCATCATGGGTATTTCTAAATACAGTAACACTGTTAGGTATTTGGTACGTAAAATACCTAGTCCTGGTTGTATTATTCATTAACTAATGTTCTGACACATAAAACCAAATCCTTGTGGTTACAATTAACTCGTAATAAACATAAACACGATTATTTTATAACATCGTCGCTGTCATTTTTATGCATTAATTGTTGACATCGCATTGTATTGTGGCATTATTAAATTATTTTGGTTCACTTGTATTATTTCGTGTATATATTAACATGTGGTGTTTAATTAAAATATCATAGCCGGAGGTAGGTATTTTAATCACGAAATGCCTCTCACGTGAAGCCGGTGCGTGGCATTTTTCACTCCCTAGCGTCAGTTTTGCCGTCAAAGGACATGACATATCCTTTTATACTGTGTCCGATATTGTAGCTGGTATATAAACGGGCCTTTGTTATAACTACACGTTTTGTATTTTTGTATAGATGTCCCTCAATATTTTGCAAAAGAGGTGGTCCGGATACTGGTCTTTATAAGGGCTAAAATAATCCAGAATAGTATAATATAATATATAATACCCACAAATGTACTCAAACTCAAAGCGTTTATTTCAACCTTTGAATTGTCAAGGAGTATGCCAGTCAGAAAGATGAAGCTAGTTGCCCATTCCAAAGCGTAGTAGGTTCCTGTGGAGAAGAACGGGCAAGAAACTCCGGACACTCTTTTAAATCAAACAAAATATTGGTTACATAATTCTTGTTGAAAATATACATGTGAGAACAATGTAAAAATTAAAAACAACTTTAAATTAAATATTCAGATATTATTGGCTAACGAGTACACATAGTCGGTGTTCTTTTAAATAAATCGGATCCGATCAAATGGCTCGGAAAATGATAGGATAAAAAAGCGAGGTTAAATAGTAGATAACAAGCAAAGAACCTCTACAAAAATAATTATTTTGCTACCAGCTCAGCAAAGAAAAGAGTTCATTAAAGCATTAATGAACACTCCCGCTTTGTTGGCTACAACAAAGTAGCTTCGTTCCAACCAAAGACTTCAAATTTAATTCAAATGGTCAGTTTCCCAGCAAAAAAATAGGTCTATCTTGTTCCGAAACGAAACGAATGAAATCGCTGAAGCGGATTTGTATTGCGGGAGCGGCTAACGAGGATTTCAGCATGATAAACTATGAGAGCCCTTTATCCAACCAGCGTAATCATCAATTAGGTAGTTATTACTTACTTGAATAATGTACTTCTGTTTGTTTTATTTTAGTTAGAAGTTTTGAAGCACGTAGTTTCGAAGCGGCTGTTTGATTGTACCTAGTACTTGTGCTAGTACCTACTACAGTCAACCGTAAGGTATTTTGATTCGCCTTTATTTTGTACCAGTAAGAGTCGTTTTCGTACTTCAAGTGTTACTACTCATGATGTGTGGTTGTCGTGTTGTTATTATAGAAAGTTGATGACGTACAACGTTTCTCTGGTAAGTATTACCTAATTATTATTATAATAATTATGATATCAGTAGTTATCGTCCAGATTATTACAACTGTTGACTTAGGTAATTTTCTGAATAATTCTACGTACTTTGGGGATCAAAATAATTTGTCAAACTGTGCAATGTTTAATTTACTAAAATCTCTTTTACTACATTAACTAACAAACAATTTAAAAAAATATAAGCATCATAAATTTCACCTGCATGGAAGACGTCCTCTGCTGGATCCTCCAAATATCGGTACCGCCACATCCACCGATCCCATCCTTCTCGCATCCAGCGGATACCTGCGGCCTTCACACGGTCATCGGTACACCTTGTAGAAGTCCTTCCAACGCAACGTCTTCCGATACGCGGTCACCATCCAGAACCTTTCGGCCCCATCATCAACAATATAAAATAACAATACATTATCAAGAATATATTATGAAAATAACTTTACTAAAATTATTAACAAACTAAAATGAATACACTGGTTTCATGATTACCAATATTCTAGATGGGTAGTTACGGAACACGTACGAAAGTAGTGGCTTGCATTTGACCTCGACGATAATTTATACCAATCATAACATACTGTAGGCATGCATTTTTGTTAGTCAATTGGCACTAGACGCAATGATAGAAGTCAATTGGCGTAATAGGATCAAATGGTCCATTTACAGACGTGAGTATCTCGCGGTGCGAACTGTATTGATTAAAACCTCAGTATCTCTTCGTATTCTTTCTCTGAAACTAGGTCCAGACAGTCGTTACGAAAATACTGTGATGGATAACTTAGTTTTTATTATTGTGTTTTTATACTGCTTCGCATTTTCAAGCCAAGGATTAGTTTTGCAAAAAGCGGTAGAGGATCTAACTAACTTTTATGAAGTCGATACAATAAAGGAGTCTGACGAACGTCCTGTCATAGATTATCAGAAAAACAGCGAAGATAAATCTGAGCTTTCATATATTATACTTTTGCCGAAAGACAGTCAAGATTATAAAGTATTATTAGATAACAGCGAAAACTACAGTAAATACGTCATAATCAAAACAAAACCAAAATTACTTGACCTCAATTCGTATTCCCTGATTCCACATGTTGATAAATCTAAACAAATGGTAATGTGGCTCAATGTGTACTGTGAAATGCATCCGGATTGTGACAAGAATAAGTTAAATGAAGAACTGATGAAGGTACGCCCTTATTTAGAGTTTTAAAGTACAGCGAGTACTTAAGTACTTAATAAACAATAATGATGTAATAAACATTCCCGACAAGGAAAAATAATTTATTAATACTTATGCAGAGCGTCACTTTATCCACTTGAAGCATACGTCTTGAAGAGTGTATAGAAACATTATATGAAGAGTTCTATAATTTGGGTTGTTCCTATAAGTATATTAACCCAGGCGTTCAAGCTTAGAATTGGCCCACATTTTGATGAATTGAAGATTAAAGATCTTATTCAAATAAGATCAGTTCATATTTGTCACTGGTAGACAGTGTGTGTTACATCATTTTTATTTGGATACTTAAATACAACCAGTGTTGACTGTAGTGAGTTAATTTACAGATCATTCTCATAAGTGATTAAGTGTGTTTAACTTGAAAGATAAATAACCACTTAAGAGTGTGTGTATGTGTTGCTACATGCTTAAATATTATTGGTTTTATAATTAGGCAATGTGTTCGGAAATATGTAAAGTAAAATATACAAATAGTTCAATGGAGATAAATTAACATCATGTTGTCGAATGTTATCGTATTTGTGTAGCGGCGTAGTAATTGTTGGCTGATAAACGCGCAGCGGGCAGCGATATGTTTTAGTATTGTAAAATGACTTCTGTGTCGACACGTTTTATTGTGTTTAGTTTATTATTCAGCTTCCTAGTTTGTGCCGCCAGCACTTCTTTCTCCGGACAGTTCATATTAGACATATTTGGGAATCCAATTAAAGATCTCAAGAATACGTTTATAAAACCAGAGGAAACTCCCAAATCAAGTTTTGTACGAGAAGATTTATCTGGTAATAAAGCTGTAGACAATGCTAAACCTAAAATGATAGACGTGCCACGTAACGTAGAGAGGTGTGGTGCTGGCTTAGCCATGGATGTGAACGGAGTGTGCAGACAACCATGGTGAGCAGACGCACCAACTATATATACGTATAGTTGCGACGTAGTATGCTCAATGCATTACAATAAAATGGACGCGAAATGTGTGTTGTTTCTAATAGTGATGGTTCAGATCATGTGTTGTCGGGCTGAGGCAGGAGTTGTTTTTAATTTTCACGATAAACTTAAAATGGCGACTACGACTCCGGTTGAGGAATTGACGCAACATAGTCAAATAATACGAGTACCGGAATTGGAATGCCCCTTTGGGCAGAGACGAGACCAGCTAGGAAACTGCAGGCAGAGACTTTAGAGGTACTGGTTTTAATTATTTTGACGACGCTATCAACAGTATAAGTCACTAAATTACTAAATTTATAGTAGGTAACTGTTGTTAGTTTATCAATTGTAAATAATATGTACTTACCGATTCAGTCATGTGTAGCGTGACCTGTGGCCTTTATTATCCATCCCTACACATTTATAATTATGTTGCTTGGATTTAAAAATAATAATAAGTATTTTGAAAATTACCCCGAATAACAAAAAGGGATTAAACAGTCGTTTGTTAATAATTTTCTATATTTTCAAGTAGGGACATAGTTGAAAAAAGATTACTTACTTAGGATATACCTACTTAACTTAAACTATTTTTTTTCAGATGGTGCTATTAACATAGAAAATTAAAAACCATTACCAACAGGAAAATATCTAGTATTTAATGAGGATATGTTGACGTATTAAATCATAGGTATTTAATCAGTTCTCGGAATATGTTGTAAGATAATTTTTAAAAGGTCAATAGAGTTATCTTATAAACTGAAGTCATTCTCGAGACTTCAGTCAAGAGAAAATTATCTGACAAGACGTGACACGAACATTATAAATTCACAAAATGAAATTAACTATTTCCATTTTGTTTTGTGTTATTTTAACTCTGCAATATAACGGCGCTGATGGGGAACTGAAGGAGTTTTTTGGACGCTTCCATGAATCAGTTCACGGAACAGTAAATAAGGTGAAACAAGATGTGAACAACTTATTTCATCCAAACGCGAAAAAACAACAGGAAAACAATGATGCGTCCTCGATTATTCACTTTAAAGAAGAATCGGAAGAAGACTTTGCTGCTTCTGCTGCAGCTTCTAGGAAACCAGTAGAAGTGACTCCTGCCCCTACTCCTGCAACTGCTAGTAAACCAGTAGAAATGACTCCTGCCCCTACTCCTGCAACTGCTAGTAAACCAGTAGAAGTGACTCCTGCCCCTACTCCTGCAACTGCTAGTAAACCAGTAGAAGTGACTCCTGCCCCTACTGCCGATACAACCACACTTGCACCGACTACGACTACTGCTAAGGGCCGGGAAAACTTTGCGGGCGGATGTCTCACGGGTTATATGCGAACGCCTGACGGAAGATGCAAACCCACCTTTTAACAATAATACTTAATAACTACGTGTCTAGGTAACGTATCGTGTACCTAATTTTTTATTTCTCGTAAAGTTGTTTGGTACAGTTAGTAATTACCGGCTCCATCTTATGTATTTATGTAACAATGTAAGGTAATGATTGTTATTTTACGACATTTAACAAATAAGTGTTTAAATATTCATTGTTGTGAATAATTGTTTATTCTTTTGTTTTAATTTAGTATGTTATACGTGAAATGAAATACTTAGACAGTTTTTATACATTTATTAATTTTTTTTTTGCATAAAAAACGAGATAATTCAAATAAAATTAAAATTATAACATAATTATGGTGTTTTAAACCCTTATTAACTTCCCGTCTCAACCTAATCGAAAATGAAATAGTAAAATTGTAAAATATGTGTTAGGAAACTCATTTTCAAATAAACTGAAGTGCTATTGGCGATTTTCATCGACTAAAAAGAAGAAGGGTATTTTATATAGGGTGACTGCTAATAGTGGTAATTAGTGCTCGATACTTAAACACATCATTGTAATCATGATAACAAACAACTTGTACAATGGGACCAAACGTGAAATCGCAAAAAAAACATCAGCTGTTCCCTACATTTATGTTCACATAACTCGTCAAAATGTAGGGAACAGCTCATTTTTCTTAAAATTGAAGTTGGTTGTTATCATATGTAAGTACAACCATGTGTTTAAGTATCGGTCACTAATTACCAGTCACCCTATATTTATTATAACTCTGTGTCCATTGCCATGATAAGTTATTGTTTATAGCAGATAAGCCACGCTCTAAGTTTTAAACCCACATTTTAATGGTATTTTATTATTTCTTGAAAATAAACAGGGTGGCATACATCGACGCGCAACCTGTTACCATGGTTTCAGTGCATGATCTTGAACCCCCTGCGTTGACAGTTTTTGTCGGTTATTAAAAAAAAAACCCAAACATTTTGACTGCGTAGGTATTACACTTTCCTATGAAACTGCAGATTTTTTTTTTTTAACCGACGAAAAATTTCTACGCTAGGGGGTCTAGAATCATGTGTTAAGTTCATGGTTACAGTTTACGCGTCGATGTTGTATTAACACCCTCGACTGGTTCGTTCATCTAGTGGTTTAAAAAGGTACTACTGAGCATGAGGTCCTGGGTTCGATTCCCAGGTCAGGCAAAGTGGGTTTTCCAATCTGGAATTTATCAGTAGCAGCTCGGAGTCTAGATTTTTGCCGGTTGATAGCAATAAGCTCTTCCCCTTTTACATGTGACTTAAACATCTGGCGAAATGTGAGTGTACTATAGATACACCTCTGCATAACCCTTCGTGGAAATTTAGAGGTATGACGAACAGGGTGTAAAGTTCACTCATCCTCCATAGAAAAGGGAGGATCCTCCGACCAGACGGGTGTTATGTCTGGTGGGCTACTGCCCGACGGTTGATGTCGGGACGTTGTATATATGCTAATCGCGTGGTAAACTCTAATTGCGCGATGCAGGTTTGCGTGACGTCATGTCCGGAGACCGGAGGTCGATAGTGGGCTGAGTCGTGTATCTTGCGATGCTTGCCAGTGCCAGTTGTGGTTCCAGTGAGTCGGAACCGGGTGCCGCATAGTTCACGGTGAGTCGGAACTGTCTGCGGTGATACCCCAGTGAGTCGGGGTGGCGCTGCGTTATGCTCCAGTGAGTCGGAGTGTATAGCGCTGGGTTGAGGCTGAAGGTGATGACCAGGAATGCGCGTCCGCTGCATGCTGGTGGTCAGAATACCTGCTGAAGCCGTGGATGCTGGCTGGCTGTGTGACTCGCCGCTCGAAAGCTTGAGGAAGTGATGCTGATGACGTCACGCTGAAGGAGTTGCACGAAGGCTGCGCTGACGTTCATGCTCGGGGTCACCAGTTTAGAGGTATGACGAACAGGGTGTAAAGTTCACTCATCCTCCATAGAAAAGGGAGGATCCTCCGACCAGACGGGTGTTATGTCTGGTGGGCTACTGCCCGATGGTTGATGTCGGGACGTTGTATATATGCTAATCGCGTGGTAAACTCTAATTGCGCGATGCAGGTTTGCGTGATGTCATGTCATTGATGCGTAGTTCATATGTGGCGATGTAGATGCCGCCACAGAAACAAAGCGTGATGTTATGTTATGTTATTAACAATAAAGATGAAATAATTTGCCAAAAACATGAAAACAGGCAAGCATTTCGGTCTCAGTCTTCAAATTGTGAAGGTTCGTTAAGTCACCTAAAGTATAAGAATAGTAATTACGTAATTAATTATTTATTTTACTGTACCAGTCTAATTTTAATATAATAATTTCCTTAACAAATAAATAAACTTCAAAATAGTAAAAATAGCAGAAAGTAAAAAGTGGTTTAGTTTTTGTTAATGGGACCTCATAGAAAATGATATTCAATACAGTCCGTTCAGAGTTATTTTACCTCTGACAGCAGTGATCCAACATCAACCTTATGGTAATGAAACTAAAGATCACTTTGATTTTGACAGACTTGTCAGGGGCAGCAATCCAACATCAACCTTAGGTTAATGAAAATAAAGATCACTGTTGTCTTGACAGTGATGCAAGATCAAAAGTAAAATAACTTTGAAAGGACTGTAGACTGTAGTCGATTTCATAATTGCTCTATCACCCTAAGTTTGAATGTCACTTGCACATCATAACACGACAAGGTCTATTTGTCTATGTCACAGTTAGAGAGTACCTTATTGAAGAATTGATGTCAAAATTAATGAAGCAGTTATTAAACTATACCTACTTTAACTGGATTAAAATTAATCTTCAGGAGTAACAGCTACTGCTTGAAATATTGGGTAAGATTGAACTGGAGCCTTTGTTGGTGGTTGTTTACTTGTGTCCTGATAACGATCACCAAAATATTCTTGCAGAACAGATACCAGCTGTTGCTTGTTTTTATCACTCTCTTTCTCATTCATGTTACCTTCGGTTATGGCGTCATTTGGTACATTATTACCATTGTTTTCAGAGCCTACATTGCCTTCGTAATTAGGTTGTTCGTTTTGTTGTGGCCATTTGTTGTTTGGTGGCCCTCTGTTGTCCGGTGGGCCTCGGTTATTTGGTGGTCCTCTGTTGTCCGGCGGCCCTCTGTTGGCTGGTGGTCCCCTGTTGTCTGGCGGTCCTCTGTTATTTGGGGGTCCTCTATTGTTGGGAGGACCTCTGTTCGCAGGTGGCCCTCTATTTTTTTGCTGTCCCCAGCCTTGGGGGGATCGTTTCTCTATAAATAACAAAAACACATATGTTAATTTAATTTGATTAGATAAAAAACTCGGAGGCTTTACTTGCCACTTAAGTAGAATATACGTATTTTATAGATGATGACGTCTTTGCTCATAGTGGAACTAATTTCTACAAGTAACGATGGGTTAAAACTGCAAAAAATATTATTCATTCAAATAACCTTTTTTACATTTGGGTAAAAAACTCTATGATTGTACTACTCGACGAGATGTTTAAAGAAAAAGAACTTGGTTATTTAGTTGTGTCATGATATTTAATAGTAGGTAGGTATATGTTTAATTAAATTAACTTCACACAAAAATTAACTATTGAAGTTAATAACCTTGAGTCGGAAATCAAGGGGATATACAATAGAAGACAATAGTAATAAAACAAATACATATAACATGAATTATTTTAATAAGTATTTTAGGAACAGAGTAATAATTAATTAGGTACATTTGTATGTCATGTGTGTTACTGTAATTGCTGATTATTATGAACATTAACTGTCAGAACCTAGTACTTTTAAATCAATCTTCCGGCGTAACAGCAGCAGCCTGAAATATATATGGAGATAAAGGACGAGCAGTTGTTACAGTTACATCCCTTTTCATAGCTTCTACTGCCTTTTGTTCATCATCATTAAATCTAACATCAAGCTGGTACCGATTGCCAACGGTTCCAGCTTCAGTAGTTGAAGATGTCCCAGTAGTATCAAACAATTTAGCCGAATTATCGTCATACTGGGAGTATTCATTGTTTTCGTTGCCTTGGTTGTAAGATTGTTCCCGATCAGGTGGTGGTCTTCGATCATTAGGAGGAGGTGGTGGTTGTCGATCGTGTGGTGGTCTATTATCAAAACGGTCATCACGAGGCGGAGGTGGTCTGTCATCATAACGGTCTGGCGGTCCGCCGTGGTGAGTTGGTGGCCTATCATCATAACGGTCTGGTGGTCCGCCGTGGCCAGGTGGTGGTCTATCATCATAGCGGTCTGGTGGTCCACCGTGGCGAGGTGGTGGTCTATCATCATAACGGTCTGGTGGTCCGCCATGGCGAGGTGGTGGTCTATCATCATAACGGTCTGGTGGTCCGCCGTGGCGAGGTTGTGGTCTATCATCATAACGGTCTGGTGGACCGCCGTGGCGAGGTGGAGGTCTATCATCATAACGGTCTGGTGGACCACCGTTGTGAGGAGGTTCGTCATAGCGTGGAGGACGACCCCCGTCACGTGGCGGTGATCCCCCAGGACGTGGTGGAGGTCCCCCATGCTGTGGCCCACCTCTATGCGGGGGTGGCGGAGGTCTGTCATAAGCAGATTGCCGTGTTTGTCTATCATCATAGAATCTTCTAGATCTATCGTCGTAAGACGAACGTGGAGGTGGAGGAGGTCTGTTATAATATCTATCATAATAATTTGATCTGTAATCATCTGGTGGTGGTGGCGGCGGGGGATGGTGATGATGTGGTGGAGGAGGATAGCCGTCTGGAGGAGGTGGTGGAGGATAATGGTGTGGTGGAGGCGGGTAGTGATCAGGTGGCGGTGGTGGTGGATGGTGCCCAGGAGGCGGAGGGGGTGGATGGTGGTGTGGAGGCGGTGGTGGTGGTGGTTGCCTATCTGAGTATCCCCCTAACTGCTCACTATCATAGTTATAATACTGATTATCAGAAGCCTGAGCTTTTTTATCATCAGGCAAACCATTAAGAGGAAAGCGAGAATCGTCAGCGCTCTTCAATTTGTAAACAGCGTAGTTCGAATTCTGAGATACTAATTCCAAATTGGGTTCTGATAGTTGTTGATAACTTTGCCCAGGATTGGTGACGACATTGACAGGCGCTAGACGAGGTGACTCTTTGCTTTGCAAGTCTTTTAATTTTGTTGAGTCTATTGATGCAGCGTCGATGTAGACTATGTCAACTGCTCCCATACTTTGGCGTCTTGTTCTTGAAGCACGATTTAACTGGTCAGTCACATCTCGACGCGTTGACTGCTTTTCTGATAAAAAAAGATAAGCATGTCAAAGAGTATCTCTTGCAATTAATGCTTTTATTACCGCACGTTGTTGATTAGTAAAGTACTTAGTAACAAGACTAACGAGATAGTGAAAGCATCAGTATGTAATTTTGGGGACATCGGATGACGTTAATGATATTTTACATGCATATATCCACATAAAAGATATGAGCCTTTACGATGTTATGATCAAGTAGCATTTCTTATCCTATTGAATCCCGAGTAATGAGATACGATTGATTATCTATTGTGTCTCGCCCGATATCGCGACCTCGGGACTCAATGGGTTAAAACGCATGCACCTTAACCAACACGTATTAGGGTAACCAGAGGTAAAAACTTACTCATTCAAAATGATGTTGCGTATAAACTTGCAAGATTTTATCCAGGTAATACCCGAAGGGTTACTTCGGGGATTACAGGCCTGATGTGTGTTTTTGACAGTGTATTTATTTCAATATTGATTTTATCGTTAGCACAAAACTAAACGTGTCTGTGACCTAGCTGTGCAATTAGCCAGTAACTTATCTCAACATAAATTTTACTCGTGTGGAGCGGTACATATTTTAGTTATCCGTTGATACCGCTATTGGTATATGTCCCTAACTGTAGATACTTGTTTCCAAAACAAATACCAGCCATTGTTCAGCCAACCAATGCAGCTATTGTGAATATAAGATGTACTAATTAGTTTTATTATTCATAAAATTAGCAAGATATAATATGTAATATTTTGCGAATAAAAATCAATGAAACCCGCGGGTTAGTTCTATTTCCACATCATTTAAAAAACATCGTATAAAAATTACTCTTCTGCTCAAGTTTCACATCATACATAATATTATGCTACTTAATGCTTGCTGCGTTATATCTAATATTAAGTATGATGTAGTAGTTGTTTTATCTTCAATAAAGTTTTATTAAACGACAAGGTGAATAATGTACCCAGCTAACAACTTTTGCGCATAATTCTACTATTTATACTAATGATATTCAATCATAACATTCAGTTAATAGGTTTTAACACACAATGTTGAGCAAACACTCATTAAAAACATAGGACAACATCAGTTCAAAAACCTCGAGTTTAGGACAAATAAATTAAATTATACTAACCTCTAGAATTCTCGTATCCGGGTGCACAAAAAACTATTGTTACAGCACATATTAAAAAGACAAAACACTTAAACATTCTGATAAACTTCAGTTTTAATATTATTTAAATAATGTTTATTCTTTACACTGCTTCTTTAACGTCCATCTTCAATCTATTTAGTGGAAAATGACCATGTTGTTATACTGTGAGACCGGTTTGTGAAGCAGCTGTTGTGATCAATACAGGATCTACTAGGTACATATTGGTACGTCATCAGCGAGCTCGCAAAAAACAGGTAAGATGTAAATGGTCTAAGACTACAGCTTATGAATTGAATAAAGAGTCATTGGCCTTAGGGTTGTCAAAGTAACGTTTGCACTTTTATTTTTATGTTGACGTTTAATGGTCAAGCTGGTGCCAATATCTTGAGAGGTAGGTATGTCTGGAGGTGAATTGTAGGGTAATGTTTTCAAATCAAATCAAATAATCTTTATTGCAATACGTAATGTACACTTACAGGTGATTTTCCTTATTACTATTATTAGTTACTTATTGTATATTATCACTCATTTATTCTCCGCATATAATATATGTCAATTTATTTTAACTGTTAGACTTTACCAGACTCAATTAATTGTGTCTGGGGGATGTTTGACAGACACAATTAACTGTGTCTGGGAGATGTTTGACCGCTACAATTGATCTGGCTGCTTACAAATAGTATTGAAATAGTTCCCCGAACATCATTATATAAAAATTAAAACTCAAACTATAAGTAAGACGACGTCATTTCTTGCGAGCTTTAAAGCGTCTGGTGGTAAAAACCGCCGAAGGGAAGTGTCTGATAGTATTGATTACTAATTATTAAAAATATACTGTAAAACATACATAAAAATCAGCAGTCAGACTTTAAAAACCGGTCAAGAGCGACCGTTCCGATTTCTGAAAAAGAGACATCGTTATCGTTCGTGGAGAGTCTATTTAGAGACATCGTTTGATTTTTCCTGTAATCTTTACAGACAGACAGACAGACTGAGTCACAACATAAGGGTTCCTTTTTTACCATTTTGGTACGGAACCCTAAAAAAGTGAGTAATATTTTTATGTAACTTTGGTACCTGATAACTAAAAATTGGCCGCCGTCAGCCCAAGCTAGCAGGTATGCGTACGTTCAAAGTACATTATTAACACTACTCTCTCCCATACATTTTGAGTAAGATAGTAGAAGTACAGTTAGTATGACATTACATAACAACATGACATTTTTACATAAGAGAAATTACGTTCAACCCTATTTATATTAGTGACCGCAAGAATTTGCTATTTTTAAAACTGCAAATTGGTTCCATCCACCATAATTATTCAAGTAATATTCCATAACACATAAATTGAGAGAATAGTATTAATGTCAGATGTTATTGGAGGGTTATACAGGGCGACAAGAAAAAATAAAAACTAAGAAACAAACAGAGAAATAAATGACTATCAAATTATTTGAATTGATATGATTTTATTACTGTCCCAACCACTGCTGGGAAGAGAGACGTATGATCTTAAAATGCAATTCTCTATATACAACATTAGTTTTTGTTTATACTAAACCTCGGGGGTCATTGTACTCATCATTTTGAACATTTTTTTCTATGGGACCAACCTTGAAATCGCGAAAAAAAATCAGCTGTTCAGTACATTTTGACGAGTTTAACGTAGATAAATGTACCTACTGAACGGCTGATTTTTTTTCGCGATTTCAGGTTTGGTCCCATAGTAAAAGTTGTTCATAATGATGAGTACAATGACCCCTTAACAGGTTTAGTATAAACAAAAACTAATGTTGTTTATAGCTTTGATCCAACTCTTTCCAGAACTTGATGACTTCTTCACAAAATGCCCCACAAGCCTGCGAGACAACATAAACCCATCCATCCCAATTCCAATGTTCTCTACTCCACAAATACCACTACACCGTCAGTAACCATTAGTTCACAGAATGAAAATCAATGCTGCCAGTAGAAAGTGAAATGTAAAAGCCACTTACCTAATACTGAAAGCGGCGACAATCTCATTCCGGCGACAAATTGAGAACACCTTCCGTGGCCGGGAGCCGCAGGCCGCACTCGCTGGTAAATAGCTATTTATTGTGGCAGACACCGAGACACCTGTCCTGCGTACGGTGGAGTCGCACTAAATGGAACTATATTTATGGCATGTATTTAATCAAACCTCAAATAATTCTACTAAAAATATTATTAAACCCCCTAATATAATTATTGCGCCTCTTTTTATCGACCTCAAGTAATTCCTATTTTAGGGTCTTAAAAATACTTAATAGCCAAGTAATTGCGACCAACTTGGATGTCGCGGTTGGTCACAGTTCTAACCTAACCAAACCGTTTGGTCTGGGTACCCTAGCTTATAGATACTGCGACCAAATGTGAGAAAACGCCAGAAAGTTAAAAAGAGGCTCATTTATCAAAAAAAGCATGCAACATTAGAATCGCATCGCCCCCGCTCTCGCTGTAACTGCTTCGTTTTCGCTTAGCGTTTTTTTTATTGTTTTCTTTTTGCGCGGCTCCTAAGGGCGTGATGTTAAATAGCCTAGAACCAGCCTCAAGAAGGATTTCAAATCCGACTGGTAGTTCCAGAGATTAGCGCGTTCAAACAAAAAAAAAACTTTTCAGCTTTCTTTTACCATCTAGTATAGGTATTATCTGTGTATGAGAAATACCTACCTGTTTTTCCAATAATTCCAAGTAACATTTAAGTCTATTCGAAATAGTGTCCGCTTTTCCCCTGTTCCCTCTAACACGGGCGACCAAAACCCCGATCTAAACCTCACTGTCGCCTACCCTTGACACTGTAATAGCCTCCGCATTTATACTGAGTACGCCGACTACTACAGACAGACAGACAGATATAATTTAATGCATTGTTTCTGCTTTTTGGACAAAACAACTAACTCTAACTATTATTATAAATGCGAAAGTAAGTTTGTTTGTTACGCTTTTACGCTAAAACGGCTGAACGAATTCGGATGAAATTTGGCACATGGGTAGACCGTGGCTTGGATTTGGACAAATTATACTTTATGACCCGGTAACGCGTTCTTGTGTTCAAAAGCTAGTAAAAAATATTGTATGAACTGGTTATATAAGTATATCTTACTGATCCGTTAATTTAGTTTTCTTTTTCCTATCGGCTAAAGTGTTAGCTAAAACTACTTTAAGACAAAGGGCTAATTTGCCCAAAGTCGACTTTGGGCAAATGGGACTTACCCTTAGGGTGAATTCGACCAAACTTTTATACCCAGTATAAGTATTATCCTTGAATAAATTTTGAATTTTTGACAATTTCTCCATACAAAAACAATACAATAAAACAGTCACACACAACACAGTCGCCAATTTTATTAACCAGATAACGCCAGATAACAGATTATATATCCGACTTTGGTCAAATTAGTCCTTGATATATTAGTATATCGAGTCTTGGTAGAATCAAGATATCTATGCATAAAATATAGCGTAAGAACCACCATAATATAAAAAAAAAACCGGCCAAGTGCGTGTCAGACCACGCACAATGAAGGGTTCCGTAGTTGAAGAGAATTTATCCCAAAGACAAACTTAACACTTAATTGAAAAACATGTTCTCCCATACACATTGATATACGTCACGGAAAATTCTCCAACTGCATATTTAAGTTTGTATTCGTAAAAAACTATTCATAAACATAACATCACGCCTTGTTTCCCCGAAGGGTTGGACAGAGGTGTACCTGTAGTACACCCACATTTTGCCAGAAAAAGAAAACTAAAAACTATTTTGTTTATGTGACAAAACTACAAATAATCAATTTTCAGACTTTCTTTTACTTGTGCTGTGAGACCTTGCTTCTTGCCAAATTTCATGATTCTAGGTCAACGGGAAGTACTCTACAGGTTTTGATTTACTTGCGAGTATCAAAATATGTTGCATAAATCGCCGTATTTTTTTATTGCGTTGACTTAGAAGCTTGATTTTTTTAGAAATCTAAGGGACCATAGACTTACGTATTCGATATTAATTTCAACTTGATAACTCTACAAGTTCCTGAGAAAAAGGGCCTAGACAGATGACGTACTTAAAAATTTTTTTTTATGTGATAAAATTATAAATGACTAATTTTCGGACTTTTTCCATTAGTTGTGCTGTAAGACCTTGCTTCTTACCAAATTTCATGATTCTAGGTCAACGGCAAGTACCCTATAGGTTTTGATTTACTTGCGAGTATCAAAATATGTCGCATAAATGGCCGTATTTTTTTATTGTGTTGACTTAGAAGCTTGATTTTTTAGAACTTCAAGGGACCGTAGACTTACGTATTTGATATTAATTTCAACTTAATACCTCCACGCGTTCCTGAGAAAAAGGGTCTTGACAGACTGACAGACAGACAGACAGACGGACAAACAAGTGATCCTATAAGGGTTCCGTTTTTTCCTTTTGAGGTACGGAACCCTAAAAAGTGCTCAATTATAGAACTTCAAGGTAGAATATTTTCGATACTCATCTGTTTACTGATAAAGATGACTTGTTGATTCATCGAATCATCACAGACACGTTTTTGTAACTTTTCAATATACACAACTAGCTTTCGCCCGCGGTTTCGCCCGCGTTGAGTACCACCCCGGGATAAAAGTATTTTATATCCTTCCCCAGGATGCCATTTATCTCCTTACCTTTTATCAAAAACCATTTAGTGGTTTAGGCGGGAAAAGGTTACATACAGATAGACAGACAGAGTTACTTTCGAATTTATAATATTAGTATGGATAATAATAATGTCTTAATTCCATGTTCTGCAATAGTCCTGCACCAACCGGGGGTTGTCCTTGGGTGCACTTGCATAGTGCATACAGGGATAATCGTCGGTTAGTACCTCCTCATAATTTAAAATTGTCTAAGCGGCCTCTGCGAGTTGGCTTCGGCCCCTCCTCGTACGCCTTCCCAAGGTTCCAAAGGATCCCAGAGTCTCCCCTGTCTCCCCGGAATAGGTCTAGAATGAGGAGCCAGACGAAGAGAGTTACAGAAACCCGCAGGGCAGCATGTGGCGAGCTGTTAGGCAGTAGTGACCCCACGGATCCTATCTCCCAGGAGAAGTCTTGCTCTTCACCTCTCACTTGCCTTTATTGGCCAGCTGGAGTGAACACTGACGAGGATCAGAGCTCCCACCTCTTTCTTGCCTTTATTGGCCGGTTGAGTGGAGATCAGCAAGAGCAAAGTGCTCGGAGGAAGGAAGTATTTCAGTAAGATGCTGGTAGGGATCTTGACCGTACTTCCGGGATTGTCTTGATAGCTGTGGGATACTTCTTCACTCCTCACAAGCGCCTCAGGTCATGTTGTCCCCTTGCCGCTACGACACTATGTCCTAGCGACCGTTTTCGGGGGCCCATTATTGAGTGTGCAAGTTACCCCCTGCCATTTCATTTGTGTATTGTATTTAAAACATTGGTCAGGCAGGGGCCATAGTCTTTCCATAGTTCTAGGTAACCATTCCACAGCCACCCAAACCCATAGCACCATATGTTTTGTTTCCACGTTCGGTATTAGTCCTGCTCCAATCGGGGGTTGTCCTTGGGTGCACTTGCATAGTGCATACAGGGATAATCGTCGGTTAGTGCCACCTCATCATTTAAAAGTGTCTAAGGGGCTTCTGCGAGTTGGCTTCGGCCTCTCGTACGCTTTCCAAAGGTCCAGAACCCCAGGGTCCCGAGATATGTCCAATAGCTATGTCCAATAGATATGTCCAATGTCTTGACATTAAAAAAAAAAATCTTTATTTTCAAAACTTTGAGTTCAGGTTAACTTAAATACTACATCACGAGTGAGAGTTAGGAATGTCCTAATGGATAGCGGAGCAAAACCCAGTTCCGTGTTACGGACACTAGGGCCGCTCCATCATCTCACTAAAAACATTACCTCAAACTAATGACTGCTTCGTTGGTCCAGTGGTCGGATATCACCACTGCTGAGCATGAGGTTCTGGGTTCGATACCCAGTTTGGTTATAGTTGTTTGGTTATATGATGACAAAAGGCTCGACTCCTAGGACACTGGTGTTATTAATGTGAGTGTACTAGGTGTGCCTCTGTCCCTCGGAAACACAGACGTGGCGTGATGTTATGTTCTCAATCATGGATACTTTAACACTCAGCACCTGCCAAACAAAGGCAAGGGTCTGTTTTATAAATGAAAAAGTCCCTTGCCTTTGATTTGGACTTCTTATGTTAGATCTTTCTTATATACAACTTTAATTTTTCAAAAATCAAGGAATGTTTTTCGGTTTTAGAGCCACTTGTTTATCTATCTACTAGGTAGGTAGGTGTTCCCGCAGCGGAATTCAAAGAAGGTAATTCTTCTAATAAATCTATATAAATAAAAAGAGAACTCCTGACTGACTGATTGACTGACTCATCAACGCCCAGCCCAAAATCTTGGACTTAGTAAACTGAAATTTTGGACGGAGGTTCTCTTTATAATGTAGATAAGGAATAAGGAAGGAATTCCCAGTAGTACGTTCCCGTGGGATATTTTCCGATATCCACGCGAGCTAAGCCGCGCGGAAAGTGCTAGTTCTTGTATAATCTAATGAAAGCATATTTTTTTCAAAACAAATTAATTGCCTGTCTATAGGTACATTTTTTTTTTGTTTGAAGTCTATTAGTTAGAAAAAAGCGCTTTTGATTTGCTCTGTTCACATATGTATAAATTATTGTATGTACATATGTACAACATGACATGTTGTATGTATGTATTTGAGTTTGTGTATTATGTTGCTCTAAGTATGCTGTCAATCTCAATCTAAGTAGGGTAACCATTTCGAAATTTGAAAAGTCCTGACAAAAAGCCGTACATTTGCAAAAAAGTCCGGACATTTCACTTTTAAGCTTAATTTTTATTTACACAAAAAACCCCATAATTCGAGAAATCTGGACAAATAACAAGGCCTGACAAAGTCCGGACAGGGGACCAAAAAGCCGGACATGTCCGGACAAATCCGGACGGATGGTAACCCTGAATCCAAGGGATACTAATAAAACATAAAACCTTCGCAGGTAACAGCGTCATACTGCTTTGCAAATCCGTCACATACTAATTTTCTTCAGATGAGTCGTAATTCGCAGGGAATATAAGCATCAGTTTTCTTATCTTATTTTCTTTTACTTGTTTTGAAATACGTTTAAATGATATCACCTACTTTGAAAAAAAAAGGTCGTTAAATAAGAGAGAAGTCCTTACTAAAATAACATAATAATATTCAGAGCGATTAAGTCCGACTAACCACTTCAGGAAACTTGTAATACCAACTCGCGAAAGTTTTCCTACCGACGTACCGCGAGTTACAACATTATAAATAATTCTAACTCAGCGGACAGTTTCGGAGCTGACAGCTAATTTAGTGTCTTTGCGATCAGAAGAGCTTGCTTTGACTCTATGTTAAATTTGCAACAATCCGAAATCAGGCGGAAAACTATCGAAGCTCAGAGCAAATGAACGAGAAGTTTCCGACAGCAGGCAAAGAGTCCCGACGTCTTCGTTCGGCTGTTCCAAGTTCTAATAGTTGGCCTTCGCTTGGCGAAATAAATGAAGGTGCAACTCGTTAAGCGATATAAGTTCGCGTCGACGAACTCGTTTGATACAATTATAAACTGAATCATGATGTGAGAGATACAAAGAGTTACTTTTCAGGTTAGTTTGGAGGAGAGGTTGAGCTGAACTTGTATAAGGCTAGTGACCCATGCTTCGGGCGGATGTAATCTACTAATGTCGCGATATGTCAAAACATGTAGATGTCTGTGCTTTTACACAAACTTTCAATGACAAAGACGTTTGATATGGTAGCAACAAAGTTGGTATTTTTAGTAATTGTCTTCAGGACACATCCGCCGCTAAAAGCAGTATACGAATATTTACAATAATTTTTATCTACACATAACTAGGCATAAAACCTGACTTATACCTACTCATATATATATTAATTATTATACTCTGATAAACAATATAATATAATAAACAACAAAAACACAGCAACAGCAATTGTATTATAAATCTAATGTTGTTTTTCCACATGACAAATAAATAAATAATCTCTATTACCCTCATAATCAAAAAATTCTTCTAAAGAATAAAAGTCATTTTGTAGAAGAAATGTTTTTAGATCTTTTTTGGTAACAATTAAATGGCAGTTTTTTTATTAATTTTTTGAATTATGGTTGTAAATAAACTTTCTGAAATAAACTTTCAAAATTATGGCGAAAACAGCATTAGACTAATGTGTAGTTTGGAAGAACTAAACTTGAACGGTCATACATTATCTAAGGGTCATACAGACGTCTGTGAGAGGGAGAGGGCCGTAATCCACCACTCGGGCCCAGTGCCGGTTGGCAGATGTCACAAGTCTTCGAATTTTTGGTTCTATGACATGCCAGTTTCCTCACGATGTTCTCCTTGGCCGTTTTGAGAGCAGTGCATGGTGATGAAATAATTTACACAAAGTAAAGTGCCTGCCTGGGTTAACCTACGACTTACAACTCATAAGTCGCCGCCGTTACTGGACCACCATTGCTCTTAGGGATGACAAACTTCTATGCCATGATAAACACCCCAATAAAAATATTTTAAAACCCTCAAATCCATTACCTAAACCAAGTCTATAAATTAAATTTACTCAAAACCAAGTATACCGCAAGGGCGCGTCATCGGCTCATCGCGCGTCAGAAGTGGGATACATCAAAGGTAAACAAAGCCGCTATATAAAGTTACGTTGCGGCGTTGTCACGGCGGACTAACACAAATAGCTCAATTAAACGAAGCCGATGTGTTCGGACATCGCTGCAACAAATGGACGAGTCATCTGTCCACGTATCGGTACGGTGTCACGTTCTAAATTGGTTGCGTACCGTCATGTTTTTTGGCCATAGTTAAAATATATCGAATAGGAGCAATCAATTGTACTTATATTGCAGTCAGTGGTGTTTTTTTGTTTCTGTTGTGGGCGTTACTCTGTACCTACGTGTGTGTTTAATTTTCATGTTGCAGCCATATTCGTTTTTATTGTATTTACTAGTTGCACCCCGCGATTTCACCCGCGTAGACCGGGATATAGTAGCCAATGTCTTAATCCAGGATATAAGATATATATAATTTGATATACATATCAAATTTCATCCAAATCGGTCCCGCCGTTTGAGTGTGAAGAAGTAACAAACATACAAACACACACACACTAAAAAACTTTCGCCTTTACAATATTAGTGTTTATATTTATTAATTTTATGTTGTGATCGTTGTTGACGACGTGAAAAAAGATCATGGATCCATCATGGTTCCAGTGTGAGAGAGAGACGGAGCTATGTACGACCTATAGCACCATCCTTTTTTCTCAACGGAACCATAATGGATCCATGATCTTTTTTCACGTCAACTATGACGTGAAATAATAAATAGTACGGCAGGACCCAGATAGCAAAACACGTTAGCTAGCAAAATGCGCGTTATATCTATCGAGATGAGAATATACACATCTCACGAAATACAAAATGTAAACCAACTTATATCACTAATTAGACAAACAGTTTTCAGACGATACTAGAATAATTTGAAGCTCACGTTTCGAGTGATTTAAGTAACATGTCTAATTGCGTAGCCACTCCAATTATAGAGATATTACTCGTTCAAATAATAGAGTAGCAAGTTAGTTGTAATATTATTAAAAGTTATGCCTTTATAAATCAAAAGCCAATAAGCTCTCGATTGTATTCCCGAACAAGTGGGACTACAGAAAGTTTCCTCAGTTGCTGCACAGCCGCTGGCCTAATTGGCTAGAATTTCGCTTAATATTTACAAGTTTTAAGCAAATGCAGTCGGAATGCATAGCCGTAGTTTGTTGTAATACACTGGCTTTAGCTAGGTTCGCTTCACAACTTTTAATAAGATTAAGTTTTAAATCGAATACTTACAGGCTCTTATTTTAAGGTAATTCGATTGATGCTCTGAATATATATTTGTACAATAAATAAGTAGATGCATTTTAAGAGGATATATTAAAGCGTGGTTTAGCTTGGTGTTTAAGTGAAGTGGCGTTATAGCTGTCTAGTTTGACGCGAGAGAGATAGAAGACTCTCACGCGCACAGGAACTAAACGCGCTTCGTTTAAATGTAGGTTTATGACAAAATGCTATATTAGCATAGTAAGTTCTTAACATATTTAAATACCTTCGATTTAAAGCAAATTTTACTGCACAGTAACGAACTGTTTACATTATAATCGTATAAAACAGAAAATAGACGGTGCTACTTTTGAAAAATTTTTCTGTCGAATAAATTGCAAGTAATGTTTCGGTTTTAGTACAACAGTAGATAATTATAGTCAAATAACACATATGGAAAATCCAAATAATTAACCATGTAAAGGAGATGGAAACCTTGCAATACAATCTGGGGCCACGGTTTTGCCTGGGTTGTAAAAAGATGAAATTGGTGGCAATTGATAGAGCTACTACATTATAAAACCATCACAGAACATTTTACGGATTTTGGCGGTCTGAGAGCCGAGTTAAAAGAGATTTAGTAAAAGTGAGCTTACGTAACAATCTATACTTAACAGCTGATTTTTGAAGTTTGAAGCTCGACGACCACGTAAACTACAGCATCTAGTCGCTTTGCCACAATTTACACAGAGATCCATGGTGCCAAACCAATATGCAATCGGTAGGCCGGTCGTAGAATCCAAAATAACAAGTCCAAGTCCAACGTTTAGGCGGTGTTCTCCGTACCGTGTCCGGTGTGGTATCAAGGGTCGTACAAGAAGCAAGATCGGAAGTACGTAGAAAGAAAGCAGGGGTCGAGGAAAATCTCAATAAAACTATGGGAAACACACTCAAAACGCGCACGCCCTAAACGATACGAAACGAATGAGTATGAAGTCTCTGTCTGGGTTCGAACCCATGACCCACAACTCGTAAGTCGGGATCGTTACCATTGGGCCACCATTGCATTGCTCTCATGGGCCTCATTAGAAGGCTGAAAGTCACACGGAAGGCCTCCGGTGGACCGATGACCTTGTGAAGACCGCAGGAAGCCGCTGGATGCGAGAAGCGCAAACAGTTCTGCTGTTTGAAGTGGTGGTGCTTGGGGAACACCTATGTCCAGCAGTGGACGTCTTTGGGTTGAAACGATGTGGATGATGAACATAAATAAAAAAGAAGGTCTCTGGAACGAGAAAGTCAATGCGCGGCATGTCCCGGTTTTACCGCACAGCATTGCCGCGCGTACATTTGTCCATACGTCTAGACATAGCGCGAGAGAAATTGTGTCCTGCGAATGCCGCGTAATGCTGCCGCACACCTTCCGCGCTCTGGACCATGAGGAGAAATGGCAAGCGGGCAAATCTGTGTCCGCGCAACATGCTCAGTAATATGAGCCGTTCATAGTACTAATTCGTGTAACATATATATCAATGACTAATTCCGTCTACGCGAACTAGTGCGCTTTCGACTGTGACCGTGACAATTTATAAGAATGCCGTGTTATTCAATGGTTTCTTGTAAAAACCGAAGCCATGTAAATCATAGATCACTTTCCATATGTAAGTACAAGTATTTTACCGTATTTGTCTTTAAAATCATGAAAGTGACAAAAGGAAAAGTGGAGACACAGGCTTTCGATACATTTTAACATACTGGGCACATCTCCTTCTTTCTTATATCTATGGTTTGGACACACCTTTAGCTAATAGAGTGAAGGTCGAGAGGTCGAGACTGTCAGGATCATGTCATTTCAGCACAGATCATGGTTTTTAAAACAATATTATTATGTAATGGCACAGGCTAAAAATATACAATAATCGATTAGTAAACGTGAACTGACTATAAGATTTGTCTTATTATATAGATATATTTTTTTTTAAAACGGTTCACACGTTAATTATAATAGATTTAATTATTGTAATTGAATTATTCATCTGGTAAAACCATTTTTTAAAATAGTTTGAACTCCACGTTAATCGATTATAATTTAATCGATATTACATTTTATCGTGACCTAAACTTAATTTTTGGATTTCTCATTTTACAGATGGTAAATTGGGTTCATTTTTCGCATTTGGAAATAGAAAAATATATCCCTTTTTTTAAACCATACATCATCTTATTACAATTGGACCCACAGATCCCAGTCTCCTTTGGTTGTATAGGAATTTTAAAAACACAAAATTACCGTTGTATTGTATACCCTTAATTTAACGTAACGGTTAACGGTAACGTTTAATTTGAACTCAAATACATATTTCAAATTCATAAAGGTTAACATTTAGAGCAAATAAATGCTGACTAAAAATATAAGTAGATACACTTTACTTAAGTATATTTTATTAACTATTTAGTCAGTACGAGCACATCAAATAATTTGTCTATATTAGGTACTCAGTGGTTGTGACATCAAAGGCCCACAGTGAATAGCTAAAACCAAATAATGTTGTTTGTAATGACATAAGCACGTAGCGCAGTCACAAAGGTGTAAATCTCTTAGTATCAAAGTCTTGCCAGCGTTTTATGTTAAATAATTTAATCTCACCGCCTGGCGTGGAGCGCAACATGTTTTCGCGTAATTTAATCAATAATCTTTGTCTAACGTAACAAAGTTTATTTCACAAAATGGGGCAGATAAAGTGTATTATTCCATTTCGTGAGCATAAGGGTGTAAGAAATTCATAGAATTTTCAGTATCAATAAAAAAACAGTTGTCTTGAAGGGCTGGCGGAATGGGGGGCGACATTGGAAAAACAATATCGCGTTCACGTCTCAGTCTATCAGGCAGAAGTCAATGGCGAGTTCCGTAAAAGTGTCACGTAATATGTAAATCGTTCAGGTCGCGATGTGGCCCGACTGTCAAACACATCCGCCGGGTCAAATACATCTTCTGCCGATTTTTTCTCAATGATGGCTTCACTTTCGAACTGATGAAGGGGAATTTATTACAAACATACTTTTATTTTTGTTACATTGTGTGTTGGTTTGATATGGTATTGGTTCTTTTAACACAGATTGTTGTGCATCTTTTCTGTTTTCTTCACCATGCATACCGCAATAAGCCTGACATGTGCACAATTGCATTTTTAGATTAATAGGTACGTAATTAATCGCTCCACTGTACAGAAAATCTGCAGGCGCTCATACTAGTAATGAAGTACCTAATTGCTTTCGTTAATTCCCAAAATGACCACTAACATTATGAGCCCACATCAATTATAAAACATGAACTGCATACAATTTTTAGCAGTCTTCAGGAATAAGCTTTCCGAGTGTAAACTATAAAACAAAGTGAATGACATTTGATTCCCTCGCACACCTCGTTAGTGCAGCTTAATGCGGCGCCGTAGCGTTGCTCGTTTTATTATGCTAACGGGCGAACGTTATAATATTTTGAGTATAGTGGAGTGACGTCACCGGTGGTGACATGCTGCATATTTAAACAAAGGCGTCGCGTCGCGAGATTCCAGCGAAATTGTTGCGCCATTAAGCGTCACTCTAGATAAAAGTGTTGCGACGAACGATCGCTACAACGTTTTAAATTCCGTGCCGAGTGTTATTCGACGATAATTAACGACGATCGTGCTAAGTTCTCACTAAAACGAATCGAGGACTTGATCGCTGTATCTGGTATTGGACGTATTTGTTCTTTTATCTTCGTTTAGTAAACAACCGCTGGGGTTATCTCGCAAATTCAGAAATAGTGCTCTTTATATTAGCGCTCTCTCTCGCTCATGTTTCACTTATCAAAAACTTTAAAAAAGTTAACTCCAGTAAATGGGTAACTTCTAGGCGAGCGTGCGCCATCGCTTTCCGCAACATCGCTTACCATCTAGTGAGATTGTGGTCAAACTCACTAAAAATAATATAAAATAAATCCTACAGATGCTGGTTGTAGCAAAGAGGTATTCCAATTCAGTAAGCAGGGTTCTCCAATAAACTGAACTACATCGAAGCATTTCAGTAAACTGTGTGAAGCAGTGCTTGTTAGTACTAGGTCAATGAGGCGATCATTTGGTGTTTTCCTATAAATTCGGCTTTATGTTCCGCTGCCGGTGCATACGTGGTCGTGTACTTAATTAATGGGGCTCGTATTACAGCATCTCTGCTGTATATAGCACAAAGCTGTATCATGTAATATTTTGCGGTATAGAATGGACTAAGAGAGGTCTCATAGTTTGCGTAGTCTTCGAAGATGAAGTGAAAACTGGGCGAAGTGACTGTACGCTTTATACGGGGAAAGTCATCAGTTGTGAGACAACCCATCTTGTGGGACTAAACGAAGGAAGCTAGGAAGAGGGGGAGACAGAGAAGTTCAAAGATATAAAATTGAGATCTGCATGTCTGCTGTTTTGAGGATCTAGTTTTGTTGCGTGGGTGTCGTAACGGTATTCTATGTTGAGATTATGCCAATAAGTTGATCACGTGGCGAGGCGTGTCGTGAGTCAAACCAGACCGAATGATCTGCTGCTTGCTTGAGTCTGAAATTAGTCTGTTATTTCCAAAACATGTACGTGAGTCGAACTGTAAACAGTCATTAATATTAGTGTTACATTAATAGGGTAAACTACTAATGATTGGACACTTAAGTGACCTTAAACAGTAATAATTTTTTTGTGGGTTTGTATTTGAAGTTAAATATGTTAGGTACTAAAATTTTAGTAGTAGATGGTTTACTCTATCATTGTTACCTTTGTTTAAAGTATAGTGTAATGATTTATAGGAACTACAAAATAAAATGAAAAAAATACTGAAATATACAGTTATTGGACAGAAATTCTATTATTGGACATACAATACCAGTCAATGGACAGATATTTTAACACTGCTTTATGTATAAAAAACCATGTTTAAATAGCCGCCAATGTCGAGGATACGTTAATAAAAGGATAAATGAGTAATTTTCAATGTTATTTATTGCAATATTATTATAAACATCTCTCAGTTATACAACCATTATTGTCTGTGACCAACAAAATTACTTACTTTAACTTGGCACAACACAGATTTATCTCTAATAGGAAATATTTCAATGTAAAACATAAAAAAACTTTTATAAAAAACAAAAGAACAACATGTTCTAACACTTACACTTAATTAGTTAATAATTTGGTACAACTTAGAATCAGTCTTAATGTAGAGATCTTTCAATGTAAACTAAAAATCTAAAAAAAAATACTTTTACTAACAACAAAAGAACATAAAAAAATTCTCGATAAGACATTCATATTTTAAAACTACTTTAGCATCTACTTTTAATATTTATTATCTCGTTTCTTTTGTATGACCATATCATATAAAACCCCAACTTCTCGGTCTTCTGTGTCGTTAGTATCGTGCATCAAATATTCTTAAATCATCTTCACTCTCCTTTTCAGAACTTAGATCTTCAATTGTATCATTATCATCTTCTTTGTAGCAATGATGACATACAAACGTATCTATTGCAATATCCTCTGGTACATGTTTTTGATGCTTTGCTGGCACACATCTAACATGAAATATTGATGAACACATGTCGCATACTACTCGATTAGATGTTTTTGTTGACTTCGTGCACACTTTACATGCATTCGTAGAAATTTCTGGTATTTCTTTATTTCCACAGTTTTTTCCTTTTTTCGCATTTGCCTTTTTTATTTTGTTCTCTTCTCTTGTTTTCTTTCTTTCCTCTTTTGTTTTTATTTCCATTTCCTTCTTTTGTTTCTGCTCTTGAAACATTGATCTATACTTAACTGAGGTAATCGCAAATGGCATTTTAACTGTATTTTTTTTACCTTTTCTTTCCGGAGTTTTGGGTAGTGTCAAAAATCTTCCAAATAGAGTGTTTGATACCACTTTAAAAGCAGGACTTTTTTCGACATTATCCGCGTTAACATTTTCTTGTGATGCATTAAGTAAGTTAAACTGTAAATCATCTAGTCTAGGTTCATAAGATGTCGGTTCATGGTAAATTGGTTCAGTAGTACTTGAATGTGGTTCATTTGCTTGTGATGCATTAAGTGAAGAACTAAATACTTGTTTAGTTGGAGTTTTGTGTTGTGTCGCACCGAAACCAATATTCTCATTAAGAAACTGTAAATCATCTAGCCTTGATTCAAAAGATGTCAGTTCATGGTCAATTTCTTCAGTAGTATTTGGATGTGGTTCTAGAGAAACAATATTTTGGATATTATTGTCTGATGTGTCCATAACATATGAATCTAAATCAGAGGAACTGCTAACATTAAATACAGAGTAAAGTTGGTATAAAATTTGGGTGTTTTGATCTGTCTCTAATATGCGTCCATTCATAGACTTTAATTCTGACATTTTGGATGATCCAACTATTTCCGAAAACTTTGAGAGTGTTATTACATTTTGAGAGTTTGTTTCAATTTGTGGAGACAAATTGGGTGGGGCATTTTCATTTTGATTATTAGTTGCACCACCCAAGCATTTAGTGTAATCAATAGCATCAGGATCAAAAGGTACCAATCCACAAGTTTTAAATCCATTAATGAGAGTATCGGGTTTTAATGATTTTTTTAGGGCAATTTCTAGTATTTTAGCAAAATTTACTTTCGTAATAGGCTCTCCTGGATTTTCTAGGTACCACAAACGTGTAGCGTCTTTCCAGGCTGCTTTTACAGGCCTAAAAACAGCTACATCAGCTGGCTGCAAAATGCGCGTGGCATTAGGATACAATGCAATAACCTCAATGCCCAATTCCTTACAGAGCTTGCTTACATTGTACGTAAGATGACTTTTGTGACCATCTAAAAAATATATGACCGGCAAATCAATGGCATTTTGAATAAGGTAGGGATGATATACATTCGCAATATATTCGAAAAATAATTCCGATGTCATCCATCCGTTATCGCTTCGACCGATTCCCCATTCTTTTGGAACTCCGTCCACAATTTTTTGCGGAATACGTTGATAATTGTATACAACCATAGGTGGACAAGCATATCCAGCAGCGGAGAACGTAAACATGACTGTGATCGATTCTTTCGCATTATTAGTCTCGACATGGTAAACATTTTTTGTCCCTTTGGCTGCTAACACTTTTCCTGTTTTAGGACAAAGCTGGAATCCACTTTCGTCACCATTAAATACCCTGCTCGGATCATTTAAAATGTATAGTAGGTTGTTTTCCGATAGATAGCTATGGATCTCGGCAAACCATTTACGAATGTTCGGTTCTGATACACACGCACTTGATTGTGTCACACCCTCGCTTGTTCGTTGGGCTATTGTTGGATGTCTTTTCAAAAACCCTCTCACCCATCCATCTGCGGGATAATTATTTTTAAATTTATTAGGACGGGGGTTTTTTGTCAGGAACTTGTAGACACTTTGTTTTAAGTCTTCTATGTTTAATGGGAAACCCTTTCGCGTCATTTCTTTGATCCAAAACTCTAATAATTGTTCTTCTTCTTCGGTTAAAATTGGTGCTGGACCAAAGGTTGTTTTATGGGTAGGATTTTTCAGTTTAAAATGTAACGTTGACTTGGGAATACCATATTTACGAGCTATTTCTCGTATTTTGCCACTTTCTTTAATTTCTTGTAGTGCTAGATTTAAAACAGAGACATCATAATCTCTTTTTTTTCCTTTAGGCATTTTTATTTCACCATAAAATGACTCGAAACTGCAACAATGAATTATTGGACACTTTATTATAAGTCATTGGACACCCTGTCCAAACACTAGTAAGAATCGTCTAAACTTCCTAACACTCAAAATATAGTCCAATATGTTTTAGCTTCCAAGTATTAGAGTACAATATTGCTAAAATAATAAACGAACTAATTCTCAGTTATTGGACACTTGTCCAATAACTCAATTTTGAGAGATTAATAATGACAGTCATTGGACAAGCAAAAATAACCTCAACATAACATCCAACTTGTTTAAAACTTATGAATTACTATAGATAATACTGTAACTTACCTACAACCAATCAGATAAACACCAAAGACTTGTTCTCCCAACACTGTGACTTACGAACGACGTCAGTTAACTTACGAATTTTTTATTTTTTTGCCAAATGTCACCGTATCGCGCGAACGCCGAATGCAACTAAATATTTTCAAACTACTACTGCCATCTATCAAAACTTTGGTGAATCGTGAAGGATTATCATTGGCTAGAGAATAGAAAAAGCATCACAGATGGCGTTGTAATCCAATATTATCCTTATTATTGACATATAATCACTGAACTGTCCAATAACTCGTAACGTCTAATAACTGGTAGTTTACCCTATGTTCAAACGCTTGTCCTAGAACGGAGACAGGTGGAGGTAAGCAGACCTCCAATGACAAGGCACGAACACATACAAGCATATTATTCACTTAATCGGATACTCCCGCAGGAAGTTCGCAGTCTAGATGCAGCAACGAAATCCCATTTAGCTGCAGGGCGCTTCTCTTGCAAGGAACTTAATTCTGAATGAACTTTGAATTGGAAAATAAATTCAGAACATGTTGCTTTGCTTTCATTATTATTGCAAGCCACGCGAACTATCGACGGATCCTGTGGCGCCGTGACTTAGAATAGACAAAAAAGTTCATACGAATGCTTTTATCATCCAAATTCGTGCTTATTGTGTATGTTGTTGTGCCGGATATTGTTCGTAGAAATTATTATTTTTTTAACTTTTGCAAAATTATCTGACGATGTAAATCCGTTTAGTGCCTTTGCAGTTTCTTTTTGCTTGTTATTGGTTCAAAAGAAAATAATGTATTTTGAGTTTCAGTGAGCTGTCAGATAAATTCTGATAAATACCTAAGTATGATATACGGCTATCTATTGGATGGTTTTAAGATTTCTATGGCCATAACAGAGCCTTGAAGGTTGCAAGCCAAATAAAGAAAGATGAACTGCTAACACCAGTCGTCCCATATCTAAGTATCGCGACCATCCCTGAATCCGTAATCCCGCTAAGGAGCCGTAAATAGTTGTTTACTTAACGTATAAAAATTACAAGCTTCGGCTATAGAATGGACGGCTTGGGATTATCACGGCGTCCACGATCCCAGATTACCTCTGGCTACGGTTAACCGTGAGTTATGATAGCTTTACTTCGGTTCAATCTTGTTGGCGTCTATGAGAAAATACTGCAGGCCGACGACGGGCGGGTGCTAAGATTGCGGATATTTAGCGGGCCTTTGGATACTCCGCGTGCCTTCACGTGTCTCTTGCTCGGTCTCTGTATTGTATGTATAGCTAATTTATTGTAACAGATTTGTAGTTGCTTACATAGCATAGTGCATTTTTGCATAGTGAAATGATTTGTTAATTTTGTAATTATTAATTTCTATTTAAAGTGTATCGTACCGCGATAAAAACACCGTCACGTTGGATGCGATCAACGTTCTAATACACAACCGGAATGAGACTCACAAAATGATATTTTTGTCGGGAAAACGTTCATTGGAAGACCATTTTTCATGTCGGAAAGTTCATTTGCGGTATCTTTATAGCTGTAGATATTTACCACTGTGGCCTTCCGAGTACGTAGGGAGTAATTATATAGATTTTGGTGATTTCTGTACCTATTGTGCTTCTGACAGTTTTTGTGTGGGTGTTTTTTGGTCAGCTAAACTAAACTAGAACTAACATAACTAAAATAGATTCTGTTGTGTCGAAAAATTATGTTATGACTGCTCGGAATTCATAACATTTTTGACAGCTGTACCCATTATTAATTTGCCCTTACATTGAGAACAATGAGGTATAAGCAAAATAATCAATTTTCTGAAGACGATATTAAAAAGCAGGAAAATTACGAATTCAAGGTAAATCTGTAGAGAGCCATTTGAAGCGTTTATTGACTGAACACGCTTTTGTAAATATTTTCATCGTTCCGTCTACAGTATTCCGTTGCTGAGAAATTAGGCTAGGTACTTCAGAGGTAGTACCTATATTTTTGAAGCAGAAATTGAGTAACAATATTTTCATTTTATGAATAGTTTGGGTACTTCTTGGAAAGTTTTTGTAGGTTAACTTCGTTTGATAACATCTTATTTTCTATTTAGATATCTAAGCGTTTAAAAATACTATTTTAGGTAGTAAAATAATAAATAACATAAGATTCCTGTTATAAATAACTCAACTGAAGCAGGTAATATTGGTCGTTTCAATACTTTTACACATTTATATTGACTTTTCGTGCTCCTAAGCTGCTCAATCAACTTGCTTTTGTCAAGAACTTCCTTTGAAAAGTTTCCGTACAGACACACCAATTTACATGTTATTGAATTTTTATACGTTCGTTAAGTCGATCCAAAATAAACCTCTCTATAGGACGAGCTTTATAATATGTTTGGCTACCTTGTTTAGGGAGTTAACTCTTTGTTTTGAACCTTTCTTCTTCGTTATAATGACGTATTATGATGGTAAAAATAAACTCATTTTGTTATGAGTTGTGTTAACTATGCACGTTTATTAGCCACTCACATAAACAACAAAGAACAATCTGAGGGCGTGACTGCCTTAATTACCACTCTTGGCGACACTTGGTGTCATAGTTAAGCTGTTGTTCTACTATAAAACATAGCTTTAGACATCTACGTGTAGAGTTAGTCTATTTATAGCTCCGCACTTCACATATTTAAGTCCAAATGTCCAATATAAACCGTTCCAAGTAAATGTTTTAATTAAACGCATGATCCAACAGCGTTAGCCTTTAAAATTTAACAACGCGTAACATTATAAAAAGGGCATTAACTAAAGTGCAATGGTCATGTGGCGTATGTCGGGCTTTAATCCACGCAACTAACTGCACATTCAATTTAGATTCGTGCATAATGCATGCTGGCGGACGGGCACAGACCCTGCGAGCATTTGCTGTATCTAATTACGTATTATGCTTTGCCTAGACAGGCACGTCTGTCGACGATGAATATTAGATCATGGCCGGCCTATACGCCTTGATATTGCACCCGAAGCAACGCTGCCCTAATTGCTTTCTACAGTTTCTGGTATTCTATGATCGGTATAGGACATTGATTCGTTATTTATCCGGGATGGTTGAAATCTGAACGCTAAAGTGTTGGCGTAGTGTTGTTAAGTACGGACGACGCACGACGCATAATGAGTGTCTAGAGGGGGTGCTTCTCATGTCGTTGGCTTTCTCTCAGTTTTAATGTGTTTTATTGGAGATTATGAATTATTGCGGTGCTTTTTAGGGTTGCGCACCTCAAAAGGAAAAAACGGAACCCTTATAGGATCACTTCGTTCTCCGTCTGTCTGTTTGTCTGTCTGTCAGTCTGTCAAGACCCTTTTTCTCAGGAATGCGTGGAGGTATCAAGTTGAAATTAATATCAAATAAAAAATCAAGCTTTTATGGCAACGCAGTAAAAAAATAGGGCCATTTATGCGGCATATTTTTATACTCATAAGTAAATCCAAACCTATAATTATGGTACTTCCCGTTGTCCTAGAATCATGAAATTGGGCAAGAAGCAAGGTCTCACAGCACAAGTAAAGGACAAAGTCCGAAAATTGTTAATTTGTAATTCTATCACTTACAATTTTTTTTTTGGGATGACTATGTTAAGTTCGATTTTGGGATATATTCTTTTCAACCAAGGAACACATACACGTCTTGATACTCTGACAGACAAGATGTATATTCACATAATCTATATCATTTTTATGCGGCCCAAGTAACTTTGCAAATAGTTTCTTTTATCAAGAAAAAGAAAAGACTTTCCCCGAAGAGAAACAAATGACAATTGATAGCGCACGTATTATTTTCCAATTTCAGCAGGGAACGCAAAAATGGGCATGTTTATAGACAACGGTCACCTAGCTTAACTTTAGGCAATCATACAGTCGACCCTCGCCATCTCGGTACTGAAACTGTCGTATTTCCTCATAAGGGTGGAGAAAAGGCCGTCATAACTCACGGTTAGCCGTCTCCCTAGCGTGTTGTAAAGATGCCCTTAACACTAGTCTTCATTTTCTAGTGGGAACGCTGCATTTGTCTCTGCTTCGGATTTTATAGTCGAAATAAGCTTTGTAAAGTCAGCTCGCTTAAAAATATGGACCTTATCTACGAAAACATCTATGTACAGTGGAAATTCAGTGTTGGTAATTCAAGCTGCTATTATGTGGTTTAAAATTTTATATTGCTTCATATATTTATTCAAGTATTTCTGGCCTGTGCAACACAAAGGGTTGGCAATTTAATCAAATTAATTTCACAAATTCCACTGGTGAGCTATCACTCTTTGAGCATATTGGCAAATATATAGTACTACCTACTACGTATCTTCGTTATTATTTAGCAACGTTTTTCTTTTATACCATACCTTGTATGTTAAAGTTAACTTTCGAACATAGGGTGAGTAGACTTTTAAGTGAAACTCTATACCGCTGTGTCTGCTGTGGGTACCATTAAAAGTTATAATGTTATTTATTTACAGCATCTAGTAAAATTAACTCGTCACAGACATTCTGTGTAGGTAGTATAGGGGAGAAATTGAACTCGAAAATTATGATCCTCATCGGTCTTTACTTTCACTGCTGGACACACTACTGAGCATGACAGCTCCTCATATAGCAATTAATTGCCAACTTGCGAAGGTCGTTATGCTACTGATCCTAAAGGTTGCGACTAATTCCAATTAATACGCAAATATGTGACTATTCAACTAACTTGATTGAAATGCGCATCTCAGATATTAAACATGTATGTATACAGTAGTAATGATAGCTGTCATCTTAACCTATGAAACGGCTGTGTTTGTATGAACTATGCATAGTTTAAGTTATTATGTCAAATGGATTTGATGGACGTAGGTTAATTGATTTGAATGTGGCAATTTAACATACAAATATTAAAACAAGGTGTTTTCAAAAGACCTTTAATTTTTTATGAAGTTTGTACAGATAACTTAATGATTGCACCAACTGAACAGGCTTTCCTGAATTGAGCAGGTATTTTGAAGAACTTTTTTCCCCTATGAATAGGCTTTCGCTTTCTGCTATCCTGAGTTCTGGGTCAAAACTAATTTATGTTACGAGGAAACAAGCTGTGGACTTGATGGTGTGGACATAGTCTTTCAAGGAATATTGTATTCAATGGTAGCGTGGCTAAGAATAAGTAATAAATACTCGTGGCTAAGTAATAACAGCCGCAAGTGTCGATCCATCAGGTTGAGCTACGCTTGCTGCGGTCAGTCCGTGGACATGTGACCATCTTTTTATACCGAGACCGTCCGTGCCTCGGAAAGCACTATAAGTCGTTGGTCTCGGCTGTTATTTGTAGAACTTTGACAGCCGTTACGGGTCGTCAGAAGCCCAAAAGTCTGACAACCAGCCAAACAAGGGATATCGTAACTTGGTTGTGGAGGTCCGATAGGCAGTCCCTATACGTAAAATATTAGGTCTTTACCTATGAAATTGCCGTTCTACAGTACTGGCCATTTCAAATCAAAATTATTTTTGTTCGGCTAAGAATTCTAATTTCAAATTAATTTTATTTTAAAAACATGGATTTGTATTTCCAAAAGTAGTCATTTGTTTATTGATTAGTGTTTGATAACCGCAAGCGTTTGTTTGTACTGTTTGATAACCGCAAGCGCTCAGCAAGTTGGTTGGATCCTGGTTCAGCACCTAAACAATGCCCTAAACGAAAACTTACCCCTAGAAAAGTGCTGGTCACTGTTTGGTGGTCTAACGCCGGTGTGATTCATTACAGCTTCTTACCAAACGGGGTGAGCATTACTGCAGATGTGTACTGTGAAGAACTGAACACAATGATGGAGAAGCTGGCACATCTCCAACCAGCATTGGTCAATCGCTCGTCTCCGCTGCTCCTGCACGACAACGCGCGACCTCATACTGCACAGCAGACGGTCTCCAAGTTGCAAGAACTGGGGTTGGAAGCTCTCCGTCATCCGCCCTACTCACCAGACCTTGTGCCTACAGACTACTACTTTTTCCAGAATTTGGATAACTTCTTGGCGGGAAAAAAATTCAATACCCGAGAGGCAGTACAAAATGCCTTTGAAGAATTTGTTGCCTCCCGACCAGCTGATTTCTTTAAGAAGGGCATCAATAAACTGCCACTGCGTTGGCAAAGATGCATTGATTGCATGGGTGATTACTTCGATTAATACAAATAAAAAATACATGAAAAAAATTCGTTTAAATTTTTTCATACAAAACGGCAATTTCATAGGTAAAGACCTATTATTTCAGCTGCATCCGATTAGACTGGAAGGCGACCTCAACATAGTTGGGGTCGCCTTCCAGTCTAATCGGAAAAGGCTAGGCAGATAATGATGGTAGCGATATATTATACCACCATCTGCTTCATAAGAGTAGAGCCGAAGAAAAAATGATAAGTACATGACTTGATTTGAGGAACTCATCTTATTGTAACATAAGTCGTAAGCGATAGACTTACAAGATATCTGAATTTAATGTTTTCATCACTTTCGCTTCCTGTAAAGCTTGCTCTCAGTCTAATACACTTTAAATGATGGCAGTCTCCGGTTTCAATAAACAAAATTTTCAATATTCTCAATCCACCTTAACGACGAAATGAATTTCATTATTCCCATGAAAAGAGAAACGAGAGACTGGCAATCATTCTTTTTTAAATCCTAGTAATGGAGCATCTGAAACGGCGCAGGTCGTTACATTGCCTCACGTGGTGTGAGCACCTAATAGCCCTCCTCTCTATTCCTCACTATTTGCCAGCTGCCTGTTTTCCCACGATTCCCCTGCTAAAGGTTATTGGGCCTGCTTTCACGCTTTTTATTGCCTGAACGCAGTTTGAACTCAATTATTTTTATGGTGGGGCAAATTGCTATTTTGTTGCTTTATCACGATTATCAAGACGAAATTAGTTCCGCGATTGATAGGATTTTTTTTATTTGCCAATTTACGCTAGTGTGGGGTTGCTTTCAAAGCGTTTATTTTCCACAATGTTAGTTCATTTACCGTATTTATTGTTGTCGTAAAATCTAAGCAGTGTCATGGTTTCGCGAATGATTTTGATAATTATTTCGAAATTAGGACAATACATTTAGTTTAGATTTATTTTCAAAATTGGATAGGCATTCATTTGTCTTGGCGTAGTCTACGTTACAAACAAACTAGGTTATAATTTCCCATGGGGCCCATAGGAGGCGACTAAAGAGTAATATCTAAGGGAACTATAGTGACACCTACTTTAACTATAAAATAGTGACTGTAGGTCCATCTGCCAACTTGAATGTAACATTTTAGGGCGAATTTTGTAAGTAGGTACTTACTTCTATAAAAATATAAAAATGGCAGTAGTAAATTTTGATCAGCTTAACTTATCATTTATGCACAGTAGCTTTATTTTATATTACCAGGCTTCGAATCTCAATTCGAACAGTTATCCTGTTACACTATTTTCACAAAGAGAATTCATAACAAAGTGTATCTGCGCCTGCCTATTTCCGTGGACATGGCAAAGGGACTGGGTTTTTAAACCCGTTCGCTTGTAGCGCTGCGCTTTGATATCAAGCTCTTTCGAAGCCACGTCAACATGCAATCATGTGCACGCTACACACCCATACATGCTTATCGTGTAGATATGACCTAATTTATGTAGTACCGGAATTATTTTCTGTGTTCGTTTTATAATATGGCGGTCTTTTCGTGTTAAGTATACGTCAATGTTTATTGCCGGTGTCTATGTAAAATGGGGTGCGGTGTTCTTCAAGCTTATGCTTGTGTTGAATTGACGACACGGTTGGCGCAGTGGTTGAGCGATTGACTGCTGCTCAGCATGTCGCGGGTTCGATTCCCGCACGGAACAAATATTTGTACGACCTACAAGTATTTGTTCCGAGTCTGGGTGTTTTTCTATATATAATATGTATGTATTTACAAAAAAAAATGTATATATAAGTAAGTTTACCAGCCATATCGTTACCATAATACAAGCATTAGGTTGCTTAGCTTGGGACTAGATGGCGTTGTGTGAAATGTCCAAGGATATTATTATTATATTATTATTATTACTTTTGTTTACTCAGGTTTTTTTGCTGATCATTCGGACAAAGCAAACTGTTCTGTAATTGCTAGATCTTCAAATGAGGAAGCAATTCCCGTAATTACCACGGTAAAGACACACCAGTCTATTAGTTCTTAACTAACACTTTGTTTCAAGTTGCTTCATCATTCCTGGTCTTTTATGGCATCTTCCACAAATCCGATAAAACCAGTAAGAACACTGTTCTTACGTCAATATATTTAAAATCCAGACATGTAATATTATTAGCGATAAAATCCATGTCATGCCAATATGAACGAGTATTAAGTGAGAAGATTTCGTACAAGTTAATCTTCCGTACGAGAGTTTGCAAATGAAGCCTTAATAATCTGGAGCCATCTTTCACGGATTACAACGGATTGACACGATTACTTTTACGAAAAAATGCGAATAAGACGCGGGAGAGAATTCTTTGCTTGTAAACGTGGATAAAATATATGGCGAGGCTTTTCTGTGATTATTTTGGTATTTGAGGATTATTTTATGTTAACGTGGTGTTTTTTTAGGGTTCCGTTCCGTACTCAAAAGGAAAAAACGGAACCCATAAAGGATCACTTGTGTGTCTGTCTGTCTGTCTGTCCGTCGCGACGGATTTGGGTCACAGAAATTTATATGTGTACCTAATTTAAACATTCGGAGCAAATTGGCTGCGACAGACGGACCGACGCGTCTGTCGCAGCCAATTTGCTCCGAATGTTTAAATTAGGTACACATATAAATTTCTGTGACCCAAATACGTTTCGCTAAAGTAAATAAATTAATTTTGAATTGGTTTTTTTTTAATTTTTTTTTTTTGGTCACTTTTAGGGGGCAAATAAGAAAATTAAAATTAAAATTGCAAACTGTACCGTGTGACATATCAAATGAAAGGGCTTACTATAAGAGTCTCAAATAAATTTTTATATAATTTTAAAATAAATCGTTTTAAAATTATTTAAGAAAATAGACGAAAATTGACCATTCCCAGAATCTACTGAGCCTAAAATTTTGAAAAAAAAAATACAGAAAATAGTTCTATACCTTTAAATTACAGGAAAACCTATAAGAAGTTTGTGGTCCTAAAATAGCATGGTAAATCTTTCAATATTGTGAGTACAAACTTACATTTACTGTTGGAATGTATGGGAGAACATGTTTTTCAACTATAATGTTAAGTTTGTTCTCGGTATAATTTCATCCCATCTACGGAACCCTTCATTGTGCGTAGTCCGACACGCACTTGGCCCGTTTTTTTTTATCGTAAAAAATTTTTTTTTTCTGTCAGAAAAACCCATGTTTCCCATTTGTTGAATGTGTATCTTTGCCTTATTACTTTCTACTTAGGTGTTTGCTTACCAATGTGAACCGAAGTATGCAAACACGCGGTAGCTACATGAGCGAATCTAAACGAACCTAGCTTCGTTCCTAGTGTGGCCTGCGCTTAAAGTTCTAATACAAAATTGAAAACTTAGTCTTGGTGCTAAAATCAGTTTCTGTGTTAAGAACTTTACGTTGGTCGGAATAAAGTTCAAAATACAATACACACTTTGGGAAACCCCTTGTCTCTTATTGGTACCATGAGATTCTGCGCAAGAGTTAGTGTGTGCTTAGGTATTCCTTAAATCAGACTGTTATTTCCAACCTACATTGTCAATTTTGTATGCAGGTAGGTAGGTACTGCGGACCAAGAGACCGACGACGACGATGATGCTCCGGAAGTGACCAAGGTAGAGTTGAGAGCGGCGGTACGTAGGCTCAGTGCCAAAAATACCGCCCCAGGACCCGACGGCTTACCTGGAAGAGCCTTGGTTCTGGCCTTTGGGGCTCTCGGGCCTCGACTAGGGGGGCTCCTAAGCGCATGCTTGGAGAGGGGCCAGTTTCCACTTCACTGGAAGACGGGGAAACTGGTCCTCATTAAGAAGCCGGGGCGCCCTGCGGACTCTCCGTCCGCTTACCGGCCCATCGTGCTGCTCGACGAGGTGGGCAAGCTCTTTGAAAGAGTTATTGCAGACCGCCTCGTCGGGTGGCTGGTGCAGGAGGGGCCGGATTTGGCGGAGAGCCAGTTTGGCTTCCGCAAGGGGCGCTCTACGGTGGACGCCATCATGCGCGTGCGAGCCCTCACGACGGGGGATGCAGTGGCCCGGGGAGGGGTCGTCTTGGCGGTGTCCCTAGACATCGCCAACGCCTTTAATACCCTGCCCTGGAGTTGCATCGGGGAGGCATTCCAGTATCACCGGATGCCGACCTACCTCTGTCGAGTGGTCGAGGCCTATCTGACGGACAGGGCCGTCATATACCCCGGTCATCAGGGAGAGTGGAACCGGCGAGAGATGTCGTGCGGCGTCCCACAGGGATCGGTCCTGGGGCCGCATCTGTGGGACATCGGTTACGACTGGGTGCTGCGCGCCGACCTCCCTCGCGGCGTCAGCGTAGTATGTTACGCTGACGACACGCTAGTCCTGGCGCAGGGGAGGTCGCACCAGGAGGCGGCTGACTTAGCGACACGCGGGGTTGCGATAGTCGTGGAGAGGATCCGGCAGTTGGGACTCGAGGTGGCCCTGCACAAGTCCGAGGCCATGTGTTTTCATGGTCCTCGGAATGCGCCACCGTCGGGTTCCGATATAACGGTGGGAGGGGTTCACATCGGAGTCGGGTCGACGATGAAGTACCTGGGACTCGTCCTCGACAGCCGGTGGAACTTCGTGGAGCATTTCCGACGTTTGGCTCCCAGACTGGCACGGGCTGGGGCTGCCTTGAGGCGGCTCCTGCCCAATCTGGGGGGTCCAAACGCCTCCTGCCGTAGGCTCTACGCGGGGGTCGTGCGGTTCATGGCCCTTTACGGAGCACCGGTGTGGGCGCGTTCCCTAAGGCTGGGACCAGCCGGCAGGTTGAACGCGTCCCAGAGGGTCATGGCCATCCGGCTAGTCCGGGGATACCGCACGGTCTCCCGGGAGGCGGCGAGCCTCCTTGCCGGATTGCCGCCGTGGGATCTGGAGGCAAAGGTCCTCGCGCACGTGTGGGAGTGGCGCGAGGAGGCGAAACGCCGGGGCGTAACTCCGCTGCCGCGAGAAATCACGGTACAGCGGACAGAGCTCCGGCGGGATCTCGTGGCGGCATGGAGAGCGCGACTGTCGCAACCCAGCGCTGGGCACGCCACAATAGCGGCGATAAGTCCCCTCTTTGAGGAGTGGTTAGAGAGGCACCACGGCGTCCTCACCTTCCGCCTGACGCAGGTCCTCACCGGACACGGTTGTTTCGGGAGGTTCCTGTTTCGCATAAGGCGGGAGGAAACGCCCGGGTGTTTCCATTGTGTGGATCGCCCGGAGGACACGGTGGAGCATACAGTGGAGGTCTGCCCGGCTTGGGCAGAGCACCGCCGTGTTCTCATGGAGGCGATCGGCGGCGGCGATCTCTCGCGTCCGAGCCTGGTCCAGGCCATGGTGCGGAGCGAGAGTGCATGGGAGGCCGTCACCTCCTTCTGCGAAGCAGTGATGCTCGCGAAGGAGGAGGCGGAACGCGTGAGGGAGAGGCAGCCTCACGCCCTCAGTCGCCGCAGGAGACGCCCTGGGCGGCGGGAATCGCGGGGCGATTTCGGGCCACCGTAGGCGCGGGCCTGCGGACGGTGAGCAGCGGGTAGCTCGCCGTCCGGTAAGGACCAGGCCCGAGTCGACGGCGCGTTGTGTTCCACGCGCGCCTCAAAGAGATGTCAGCAAGTGACGGGGCCCAATAGGGCCGACGCCGCTGGGGTCGCGGGTTGTCTGAAGGGGTTACCGCGGCCCTGGCATAGGCAACTGAAGGAACACGGGTGGGTTTTAGTCAGTAAAAGTTTGACACGCCCTCCCGCTCCACCCAGAGCGGGAGAAGTTATTTGATGATTTCCCACCCTCAAAAAAAAAAAAAAAAAAAAAGGTAGGTAGGTACTTACTGTTATTTACATTTCTAGAAGTCAATTTGTAATTCGATACAACCAGAGAGCACTGGTCGCCCCGTGGTAACGGCCGCGACTTAAGAGTTGTAGATAGTAGGATCGAAACCAGACAGGCGCTTTACTTTGTGTAAATTATTTCATCACCACTGCTCTCAAAACGATAATAAAGGTAAAAATCGTGACGAAACCGGCATGTCCTAGAACCAAAAATTAGATGGGTCCGCATGGTGGATTACAGCCTGCTCCCTCTCACGAGAGGAGGCCGTTGTCCCAGCAGTTGGAATATTATAGGCTGATTATATATACAACCAATAGCCTTCCACTGATCTGTTCTAATATCAAACTTATATGGAAATGTCCACCTCATAATAGAAAATCTATTTAAAGACAATTATTTAAAATCACTCTAATGTAATGTAAACGTACAGACCGTCCTTTCAGGTGCTACGGGAATTGAATTGGCAGAGGCGACAGACAAAAGAAACAGTTTTGTTTAAACGACTGATTTGAGAGCAAACACTGGCGTAGACCGGGAGAGCCACCCGCATCTCAACATATTGGTGCATAACGTTTTAAACCAGAATGTTCTGGAATATTTTCTATTTTAACATGAGCTAAAAGTTTAGGCGGGTATTTGAAAATTTTTCCATAGTATTTTTATGCAGTATGCGAGGTTTTACTCCCGATTCCCCAGGAGTAAAAGCACATGCTCCAAAAGCTTTATCTTCTCTGAAGTCACCTAAGTAATGAGACTCTAGTCAGAATAACACATCATTAAAAAAAATCCCTATGGAAAATTTCAACATTTATATCTGTAAGTATTTTTTTATGGTGTGCATAATAAAGAGCATTCTATCTATCTAAAGTAAAGAAGCTTGCACCTTCACATATTCATATTATTTTTCTCCTCTTGTTTCTCACACACTATTCTCTACATTTCTTTTTCATTTCTCCTTTCGCAGGTCTGCTGGAAGAAATTTCTTAAGAAATAAGTAATACCTTTGTACTCCAAATTATAATTATGTTGTATCTATATGTATTTTACTGTGTGTACGTAAATAATACAATAAATAAATAAAACTGTTATGAAGCAGAAGTACAAAAAAGGTGATGAGTTTCAGAGAGAGAGAGTCATACAACAGAGCTGCTACAGTTCCGCACAAAACTTGTAGGTTTGCTACTTTGTGGTATGAATATTGTAACATTGAATACACTATGAATATTATAACAACTGAAATTTTAATAGACTTTGCTACCGAAATAGTTAAGCCATTTCAATTTCATAAATCTGTTAACGCTCTCAAATCGAATACCTAAAATAAATCAAGACCTACACTAAATCACAACCATCGACTTTACTAATTCAGTTTTTCTCGTAAAAAGGCAAAGGTATTGCGCAAGGGTGCCATAAGAAATATTTCGGGGGTAGCAAACTTAATTAGCGTGTTTTCTTTGATTACAGTCATCAGTGCACCGGCTGGTCCAAATGTTCAGCTCACCTGAGCCACCATTACGCTTAACTAAATTACTACAATTTCTTTCGCTCTGGAAGGTTGGTACAAAAAATTACAGGTAGCTCTGGCTAATTCTTATGTTGTTGGGGTAGCATAGTGTTTTGTTTTTGTAAAACGATGTGTGGTTGGTAATGTTGATTGTTGTTTGTGAGGGATAAATGATAAATTATGTGATTTCTGTAAGTAAGTAGGTTTGTAAAACACTTTTATAACACATTTGCTCGTAAAGGGTCTCTTATTTCACGAATTTCAATATCGTAATGTATGTCATTACGTAGGTACTTGTGCGTAATTGTAATGTAAAACGCACGGGTTTCTTTTTAATAAGGTAAAACTTAAGGTTTATCAAGATGCTCCGTCTAAAACGAACGGTACTTTTTAAATCTTAGCAAAGAGTTTTTATGTCAGAAAAGTGGTCAACATTTTATGAATAAAATTAACTTTGGGAGATAAAATATAAAAAATAAACATTAATTAAATTAAAGAATGAATTCTTTAATTTAATTAATTTTGACAATAAATTGCAACAACAACAAACAAAAACAAAAAAATATTAATTTACTTTATTAGTAATACTGGCTGTTTTTGTGCCTTTGCTTTAAAAAAAAAAAGCGCTGATCCGCGCGCGTCGCTAATTTGTGAAGAAGTAAAAATATTCCGCGCGCTTTTTCTTTTCGCTGTATTGTTTTTATTTGAAAATGTCGTCAAGTAATGATGAATTTATTAATTCGACACCGCCAGAAGTCTCAGAGGCAGCGAAAAAGGTTACTCTAAGCCTCTTGCCTGAACAATCGACCGATAGATACTAACAAGCGTATCAAAATTTCATCTTATGGAAAACAAGCAAAGATCCAAATTCATTTTCAGAAAGTGTGTTTTTAAAGATTTATTCGTTTAAGAAAGTCAGAGTTTTATTTATTTCCTCGCAAATATGTTTTAAAACGTCGTATGACATACGTGCGCTTTGATAATTACAGCCTCTGCTTTCTTGTAGCCCTCGCCTACGGCTCGGGCTAGCAATATCGCCTCGGTTGTAATTTTCAACTTACCGCACTTATATCATAATGTACTATTACACGTCAATCATATTTTTAAAAAACTAGATGAGGTCGGCGTTTGCATCTGGCTACTCTGAGAAGAAAGGCCGAACAAACTCAGAGGTCACAATCTCTTTTAAAGTCCAGACATAATCTTGGTCAGATCATGTGAAGACCACGTAGACTGGTGTCTGAAATGGTCTTTAGACGAAAGAACCACACAGATTTAGTGGACCTGTTCAGTCAGTGTCACACATTTGTCAGTAATCGAGCCGATTTTCTAGTTAAAGTTATTAGGGTGACTGGTAATTAGTGACCGATATCTTAACACATGATTGTGCTCATGATAACAAACAACTTTTACTATGGGACCAAACCTGAAATCCGGAAAAAAAAATCAGCTGCTCCCTACATTTTGACGAGTTATGCGAACATGAATGTATGGGGCAGCTGATGTTTTTTCGCAATTTCATGTTTGGTCCCACAGTAATAGTTGTTTGTTATCATGAGTATAATCATGTGTTTAAGTATCAGTCACTAATTGCCAGTCACCCTATATAGTGAAGACTACGCCCGGTTTCTCGACGGCTATTCAAATCTAAAATTAACTAACCATGTGTAAAATCTCTTGTTAAGTCGAAAACGAGTTGCACGAACGTTGATTAAGTACTTTGATTTGAATCTTTGATCACTTAACACAACAATCAAATTAGCACAAAAATCTCTTGTTAATTCAGAATTTGGGTTTCTGAACAAAATGTCATGTCAAGCCACTGTCAAATGTTGTGTTAGCTAATCTGTCGAGCTTGGGCGATTATCTTTACGTTCCCTGTGTTTTTCTGTTTTCTTTCGATATTTACTAGTTATAATAATAATAAAACAACTTCTGCTACCCATAACGGACTGCTTTTCTACTAAAGATTTGATAACCGAACAATTATATTTCCTATAAAAACAAACAAACATTATGTAAAGATGGTCCCATCCACTGACCAATCCCGGCAAGCGTAGCTTAACCTGATAGGTGGACCCGTGCGGCTGTTATTACATAGCCACGAGCTCCTAAAAATCTAAAACCAAACAATAAAAATTCTAGTACCTCTACCTAGGTACTTTAACTACGGTACATATTTTTGTTATAGATATTTTTTTGGTACCTACGTGTTGAGGTTTAGGGGTTTAAGGTTTTATAAAGGGGGGCCAAATTTTCATTATTTTTGCGATAGGACACGCCGCGCCGTTTTCGAGATAAAAGGAAAAGAAAAAAAACCAAACATTCAAATTTTCAATAAAATGCCGTGCCGCCTTGGTCAACAGTGTCAACTTGACATTCAATTGAACGAGTTATTTATCAAAATGAATGAAGAATACGATGTTGCCATACACATAATCTATTTTCTTAAATCAGTTGACTTTGTTCGTTGATTAATTTATTTTATCGTAATCGCCAATTCAGCAACGCAATTTGATTTGACTGGTCTGTTAATTTAACCAGTTTGTTAGTTGATTTTAGTTTTGAATAGCCGTCGAGAAACCGGGAGAGTTTTGCTAATAAAGAATTGATTTAGCATCAGTGGAGAAGAATATTGAAAATGAGCATTGGGTAATTATACACACAATGTATTACTTATATTACATAGCAATTACTTACCGCAGTTCATCTGCCAATACTGTTATGAATGTTTTCCAGCCTCAATAAAAATGTTTTCCTACCTTACCAAACATAACAATATTAGGCGTATTCGCCAATTTTGCCAAACCTGAAGATTTAGGTATGGTGTGGCAAGTTATTGCCCCTTCCTTTTTTTTATTGTGGACGGTCTATACGGTGTCTGTAGTCTGTCTTAGGCTTATATTGCAGCCGCGGATATTGTGTGTCGCGGGCTTTAGAGAATCCTGCGGCTAGTGACAGCTAATTGATAGCTGTCAGACGTCATAAAGCACCGGCGCTGTACGGAGGCTTTTCGTTCTCACCGCAAACCACGTTTTTTCAATCGCAGTTCATCGCGCCCGCAAATCGCAAAACTTTATCACGTTATCCCGTAATCCTTGGGGATATATTGTGCTACGTTTTCAAAATTAAAAATAATAACCCGCGTCCGATTAAATCTAAAATATAGACTTTCAAGTGACCAGTGTACGAGCAAGCAAGGTGGCTACCTTGAACCAGGAGGATTCTTCCAAGACTTTCACCAGGAGGAGCACAGGTACCGCTTTGCATTATTGGCTGGAGTTAGGCTACAAACGCCACCTGACCGTCACCAATTCCTATTTGAAAGTTTACTCAAAAAAAGGCAAATTGAATTATTATGCATTCCAGATAATAATTTTTCTGTAGTCCTCGACCCGCAAGGAAACACGGCTATTTACACGCCTGTCCCTCCAAACTTATGGTCCATTTGAGCCTAGATAGGTATCAGTTAAATAAGTACAAGTCATTGCCAGTACTTACGATAATTTACAGCAATTAATATTAGATAGTGCCTTATAATGGCAACTCAAAAACAAGAAACTAAATTAGCTCAGCTTATTGCTAAAAAACAAATAATTTTTGAGCGAGTTAATCGCTTGTATAATTCTTCCAAAAGTATATCTAATTATGATTCACGCTCGAACGAGTTATTCCTAGCGCAGACTGAATCTATTGGTGAATCTTACAGCAAGTTTGAAACAATAATTGACCAGATCAATGAGTTGCAGTTTGAAATTGATGAAACCCCACCCGACTATGGGTGTCTAAGTTCTATTGAAGACTTATATTCAACTATTAAATACAAACGTAATCTCATTCTAACAAGTGGCAAAACATTAACATCAGATCACAAGGGAGGTAGAAGCATAAAGTTACCACCAATCGAGTTACCATCGTTCGACGGTAGAACTGAAAATTGGCCCATGTTTTATGAAATGTTCCATACTAATGTTCATTTAAATAGTGATCTGACGGATTCGCAGCGTGTGCAGTATTTAATAAGTAAATTAACTCATGATGCCTTAAAACTAACTGCAGGCATTGTTCCCACAGGAGATACATACAGTGTTATGTGGAACAGTCTTGTCAAAAGGTATCAAGATAAACGTAGTTTAGGTATTCATTATCTCAATAATATACTGGATATTAAAGGATGCGCCGGCAATGCTGCTAGTCTGAATGCATTTGTAGAACGATATTCAGCGTCTGTCGCTGCATTGAAGCAGTTAGACATTTCAGACTTATTAGATTTTGTGATATTACACTGTGGTTTAAGAAAGGTTGACTCACAAATTGTTCAACAATTTGAAAGCCGTGTGAGTGGCAAGGAATTGCCTTCCTATACGGAGTTTATAATATTTATGCAAGACTATGTTAAGGTACTCCAGCGCTCACACGTTAATAATTCACAGACGGAATCGCGTGCTGTTGATATAATTGATTTACTTACTTACAAAAATCAATCTTTAGTCGATTCTGCAATAATCGATATATCGTAGGTAATTATTATATAAATACTACCCACCATTATTATTACCTTACTTCATGTTTGAGCCTTGATAAAGACGGACGTATAACCTTCCTAGTGACTTATAATTGGCTAATAATAATCTATACATTTTAAAAAGCCAGTAACTCGTTTTATTGAAGTGTTAGAACCTAGATTTCCAACAGGTTATGGGACCAGGTTACGTTTTTACTGCAATATAAGTGGTTAAAAATTTAAATAAAAATAAGGGCTTTGTCAAGTGAAATGGACGTGATAAAAGGTGCAAAAAGTGTTCATCATCGAATTGTTAGCCGGCACCAAAGACTACAGTATATTATAGGGTACGGCAAGACGACACGCCGCCACCACGCCACGCCACGTGTAGCTCATTTGTTGCTCAACCTACCCTCAACTTATTGTGATGTATGTGTATAAGGCGGTAGGTGGACATATTTTATCATTAGACGGTTACCACCCTACCGTCACTATTTGCCGCCGTAATAAACTTTGTACTGTACGGACGTGTTTAATTGTGCTCCTGATAAACATCCCTAAGGAGCCTAGATCCAGCTGGGATTAGGCTCATACTCATCAGTGGCGACGAGGTGGTGCATCGATTCGCGTTGTGCAATCGTATTTCACGTGTAATAGTACGAAAAATGTCAGTGGGCAAGATCGGGCCGTTTGGCGTCACCAAGGACAGTTGGAAGTCGTACGTAGAACGTTTGGAACAATATTTCATAGCGAACGATGTCAAAGAAACAATAAAAGTGGCTACGTTGATTACAGTTATAGGAAGTGATGCTTATGAGTTGATGGTTAACCTGTGTACGCCAGCCCAGCCGGCGAGCAAGACTTTTAAGGAACTGGTGGCAGTAATGCAAAATCATTTGCAACCACAAGCGAGTGTTCTAGCCGAGCGGTATAAGTTTCGGCAGCGTAAACAGTGCAAAGATGAAACTATAGCGGATTACGTGGCTGAATTAAAAAGACTATCGAGAACATGTAAATTTGGGGATTTAACAAACAGTTTAAGGGATCAACTGGTGTGTGGCTTGTACGATGACGACACTAGGCAGCGGTTATTTGCTGAGGAAGAATCGACGCTTTCGTTTGAAAAAGCGTGCAAAATAGCTGTTACGATGGAGGCAGCTAGAACAGATGCAGCATTGGTAGAAGGAAAAGAACTAGAATCGGGTCAGCCTACATCAGTTTATCAAAATACAGTGGGAGCCAAACGAACATGGGAGCGTAAACAAAGGAGCAGCGGACGGGCGGCGGAGGCGGTGGCGGCGCCGGCGGAGACAGGCGGGCCGCGAGCGCAGGCACGCAGCGGCGCGCGCTGGCCTCGCGACGACACGCGCGCGTCCCGTGCTGCAGGCAGCGGCGGAAACGTTAGCAACACGAATTCAAGTTCGAAGTATTCCTGCAGTGGAGGAAATTGCGAGCGGTGTGGCGGCAATCATCTTGCCAGTGCTTGTAAATTCATCTATTATGTTTGTCGAATTTGCAATGTAGAAGGGCACCTGAAAAGGATGTGCCCAAGAATAAGGAAAGAGGTTTCGACGAAGTATGCACGTCAAAACTATGTGCAGAATGAGGTAGATAGTTATCCGAGCTCGGACGAAAGTGAGGAGGTAATTATTCATTCTATTTCTCAGAGTAGTGAAAATTTAAAACAATACAGCCCATATTATATCACTGTTTGTATTAATGGTAAAAACATTACAATGGAGTTAGATACAGGAAGTACCATATCGTGCATCAGTTACGATAGTTATTTAAAGTTGTTTGCAAACTGCCCTATTGTAAAGTGTAATTTGTTGTTAAGATATTATACCGGGGAGCTAGTCAGGCCAATGGGAAAAATAAAGGTATGTGTGCAATTTAAGAACAATTGTAAGAGTTTAGATTTGTTTGTTATAGATAAGGGTAAAACTACATTATTTGGACGACAATGGTTGTACGAATTAGGTATTACGTCACCGCTTACAGATTGTTTAACGCTAGAAAGTAAAGATGTTGGTTTTAACTTAGAAAATTTCAGTTCCAGATTTTGTGAGGTGTTTGCGGCTGGCTTGGGACGGTTTACTGGGGGAGCGGTGAGCCTGCGCGTGCGCGATGATGCAAGACCGGTGTTCATGCGCGCGCGGCCCATAGCCTACGCGCTGCGCGAGCCCGTCGAGCGCGCGCTGGACCAGCTCGTGCAGGATGGAGTTATAACGCCTGTTGAGACTTCAGATTGGGCTACACCTATAGTGCCAGTGGTAAAGAAAGATGGCACAATTCGGGTATGTGGCGATTTTAAACTCACTTTGAATAAATGTCTAGAAGTGGACCGTTTTCCTCTACCTAAGATAGAAGATCTTCTTGCCAAGCTGCATGGGGGTAAGCGTTTTTCAAAAATTGATCTGTCGCAAGCTTATGCACAGTTTGAATTGGATGAGACACGAAAGTATACAGTAATTAATACACACAAGGGCCTTTTTATGTACAACCGTTTAGTATATGGGTTATCTTCCAGCCCGGGGATTTTTCAACGAAAATTAGAACAATTATTTGCGGATATTCCTCGTGTTGGTGTTTTTCTTGATGACGTCATAATAACGGGGGAAGATGACAGGCAACATCTTTTGTATTTAAATATGGTTTTTGAACGACTTCGAAAATATGGGTTAAAAATCAAGGAAGAAAAATGTACTTTCTTTGCAAAGTCCGTTACATATTTAGGTTACGTAATCAGTCAAGAGGGGGTGCATACGTGTCCAGATAAGGTCGAAGCTATTAAAAGTGCACCGGTACCTAAAACAGTTACAGAACTAAGGTCATTTTTAGGACTAGTTATGTATTACGCAAAATTTATACCTAATGTCAGTACTTTACTGGAACCATTGTACAAGCTTTTAAAAAAAAATGCAAAGTTTGAGTGGAACCGCGAGTGTGACGAAGCGATTAATAAGGTCAAATTATTGCTAGTATCGAGTGATGTACTGGCACACTACTCGCCAGATTTACCGTTAGTTTTGACAACGGACGCAAGTTCCGTGGGTATAGGCGCAGTAATATCACACTTAATGCCGGGAGACGCGACGACAGGTAACACTACTAAGGAAAGGCCAATTGCTTATGCATCCCGCTCCCTTAACGCAGCAGAGCGGGGTTATGCTCAAATTGAGAAAGAGGCATTGGCCATAATCTATGGTGTACGTAAATTCCACCAGTACCTGTATGGCAGGAAGTTTATATTAAGGACGGACCACAAACCGCTAGTTTGTATTTTTGGAAAAAAAACGGGTATACCCGTGATGGCCGCGAGTAGAATGCAGAGATGGGCGGTGCTTCTTGCGGGGTATGATTATGAGATTGAATATGTTCCGACCGATAAGAATGGGGCCGACGCATTGTCTAGGTTGCCTTTAGGAAAAAGCATATGTACTAAAGCAGAAGATAGTACTTATTTGAACTTTGTCCAGAATTTTGTGCCGATTACTAGGTTGGCTTTGAAAGAAGCAACAGGGTCGGATAACTTATTGAGACACATAGTTTTGTATTTAGAGTCAGGTTGGCCGGCCAAATGCAGCGAGGAGGAAGTACGACCGTTTTGGACTAGGCGCGCGGAATTATACTTGGATATGGGATGTGTTATGTGGGGGTACAGGTTAGTAGTGCCAACAAAATTAAGGGAATTGATACTAAAGGAGCTACATCTGGGTCATTTAGGTATTGTTAAAATGAAAGCCGTGGCGCGTAGTTACGTGTGGTGGCCAGGTATTGATTCGGATATTGAGCGAGTTTGCAAAGAATGTACCACATGCATAGAGGAGAGCACAGCCCCGCCCAAGGCACCTGTCATGCCTTGGCCATACCTAGCGGAACCCTGGAGTAGGTTACATATTGATTTTCTCGGACCATTTCATAACGAAACATTTTTTGTTATCATAGACTCCACCACGAAATGGATAGAAGCCTTTCACATGTCTCGAACAACAGCATCGGCGGTAATTAAAGTATTAAGGGAGACGTTTGCCCGTTTCGGGTTGCCCCGGGAAGTGGTTTCAGACAACGGTCCTCCATTTTCTAGTAAAGAATATGCTGAATTTATGCAAAATAACGGTATTAAAGTAACCTTCTCGGCGATCTACCATCCCTCTTCTAATGGAGCAGCAGAAGGGGCAGTTAAGCTTTGCAAGCGGGCGGTAAAAAAATCCCTTCGTGATGGACAGGATATGGAAGCGGCACTGCAAACGTATTTGTTAGCCTATAGAAATGTTGAACATAGCACCACGGGGGTATCACCAGCGGCTTTGTTACAAAAAAGAAATCTTAGGACCAGATTGGATATGATCAAGGGTGATAGGATAGTGGAAGATCGGGTACGTAGCAGGCAAAAGCAACAAGTGGAAAACGCAGGAGGTATCGCACGAGAATTCAGAAAGGGAGATAGGGTATGGATGCGTAATTATACCAGGGGAAGGAAATGGTGCAGTGGAAAAATAAAAGAAAAATTGGGATCTCGTAATTACATGGTAGTAGGGGAAGACGGTTCACACTTTAAGAGACATGTAAATCAGTTAAAACGTAGATCGATGGCAATGTTTGAGTGGTCAGGGCCTGAAGTGGAGTCCGACAGGCGTGTAGTCCAAGCGGTGACGGCGGATGGGTCGGGCGCGCAAGGCCCGAAGGTTATAAGTTTAAATACTGACTCTGACCCCCCGGCAGAACGTTCCAGGCGAGTTCGTAAACCAGTTAAGCGTTTCGGTATAGACATAGATTAGAGTGTATAGATAATTACAGTTTAGCGTTTATATAAGTGCCTGCCTATTGAAATTGTGTATTTTTATGCTTAATTTGTTAGACCTAAGTATAATTTAAGTGGGGGGGTGTGATGTATGTGTATAAGGCGGTAGGTGGACATATTTTATCATTAGACGGTTACCACCCTACCGTCACTATTTGCCGCCGTAATAAACTTTGTACTGTACGGACGTGTTTAATTGTGCTCCTGATAAACATCCCTAAGGAGCCTAGATCCAGCTGGGATTAGGCTCATACTCATCACTTATGATGGCGTGATAATTGCGATCGAAACTTTAACGGAGGATAATTTAATGCTAGCATTCGTTAAACCAAGGCTTTTGGATCATGAAGTCATGTTTAGAAATGAGTACAGTGATACCAGCGTCAAAGTTTTGCAATTTGAGGGAAAAATGGACAGGAATTTCGAAAAACAAAATTCGATAATTCTCAAAATAATAAAGGGAATAATAGCTTAGCTTCAACTAGGAAGTTAACAAGCAGAAGAATAAGTCTCAGTTCATGAAGTGTTATCACTGTGGCTGCAAGAAGAATGTGAAAAACAACTGCTTCTACTTCAAAAGAGCTCAAACATTACAGCAGCAGCAGAAAATACAGAGAGGACAAGGACGGTCCAGGCAGTTGGAATCAGTGAACCATCCACGTCGAGCTATTTTTCTGGCTTTGCTTTTATGATGGCAGACTATCAAGCGGATCATGATGGAAGATACTTTCCTGTTGGTTTCTGGAACATCGGACCATATCAACAACAAACAGAAACAGGGAAACAGGGAAGATCTTTTCATTAGTCACACCGTCTTGCAAACGCCATTAAAATTTCTATTGCTTAAAATGGTGAATTTATTTCAGGGAACGATGTATGTAACAGCAACATGGGCGTTCAAGAAGTTTTGGAGAACGTTTTCTTCTATGCTGCGGTATCACCGGTGCGGTGCGGTTCTTAACGAAAATGCAACGTGCTGGGTTGGCAGTCATTTTCGACCAGCAAGGAGCACAATACTTAAGGTTAATAAAACTATCATGCAAGGTATGTTGAAAAAATAATTTAATTGCTGTAGACTTAATGGCATCTGTAAATAAGTGTCAATCTATTTCTCAAGTATGCAGTAATAAAAATATGTACAAACTATGGCTTTGGTCATAATAAGAACAAAATTAATTCATCGAAATTACCTTGTAATTTTTGTTGATGAGTACACGCAATTCTACGTACCTATTTAACCTATAAAAATCAGACGTGTTTGCTGTTTTTAAAGATTTCGTGGCTAAAAGCGAGGCTAAGTTTAATTTAAAATTAGTCAACTTGTACTGCGATAATGGTGGCAAACATTTATCGACTGAAATGAAAGGTTATTTATTGTGTAGAGAGAGGGATATCAAAAAAAAAATATCATATCATTTAATAGTTCCGAGACCACCACAGTTGAATGGCGTTTCTGAATGTATGGTCAGAATCATTACTGAAAAAGCTCGCTCAATATTAAACAAAGTGTTTTGGGGCGATACGCAGTACTGATTATTTAATTAATTTCACCCCAACTAAAACTTTGAAACTTTCAAAAACACCATTCGAAATGTGGCATGATACAAAACTTCAAATTAAAAAAAAAAATATATATATTGAAGGTTCAACTGTTTACGTTCAATAATAAAAGCAGTAAGACCAAGTTTGATCAAAAATCATGGAAAGGGATACTTGTGGGTTATGAACCAAACGCTGTAAAGTTTGGAACCCAGAGTGCGAAAAATTACATAGTAGTCAGGGATATTATTGTTGATGAGACTGGATTTTTAAATCCAGGTCAATCCTCAAGTCTGAAGGGAATATTAAAAATTCTCACGGCAAAACTGATGGTGTAATATCCAAGTCAGTGCCGGTCAAGTCTCATAACTCTGACAGTTCTAAATCAGATACGTCTATGGACTAAATCTGTTGAGCACGAGTGTAAAATTCGCAAATTAAACCATGATAATTTAATTGAATCGTAGCACATAGTTGATAATATTCTTTCTGATAACCCGTCTTCACCAAAAGAAAACACAAATAAAATCCTGACATTAAAAAAAAAAAAAAAACAACAGGCCAAAAATCGTCCGCGTATTTCCTATAATGAAGACGATGATGATGATTGCCATTTTGTGTGCTCAGTCTATTCTATGTAAAATAACAAATTCATTAGCAGAGATCAAAACAGATCTCAGTGAGAAAGTGCAATTAGGGACGAACTAAATTCTCTAAATAATATGGGCTTTAGTACCAAGAGCTGAAAATAAAAACATTGTCAATTTCTTGTAAATGGATATTTCCTATAAAACATGATGAATTTGGAAAACCTTTAAGATAAAAAAAAAAACACTACTTGTTGCAAGGGGTTTCAGTCAATAATACCTCACGGACCATAATAAAACTTTGGCACCAGTAGCATGAGTAGCAGTTTCAGATGTATCTTGCTTTTGTGAATCAGTTTAATTTGCTAGTTCATCTTAGGGATGTCAAAACTGCCTTCTTAAATGACGAATTTAAGGAAGATATTTATATGAAAGTCCCTGAGGGTATCTCTGGTCCAGATAATTATGTGTGTAAATTAAATAAAGCACTTTACGGGCTGAAACAGGCAGCTAGGTGTTGGTTTCAAGTCTTTGAGAGATCACTTAAAGAAAAAGGTTTTCAAAATTCTTCATTCAAATATTTGCTAGACAATGGAGATATACATACCTAAGCATATAATTATGCCATTTTATTTAAAGGTGTTTTAACATAATAGTATGTGCTGATATTGAAACAATTAATAATTTTAAAAGGTATTTAATGAGTAAATTCAAAATGACTTTTTTAGACCGATTAAAAAAAAAAAAAAATGTTTCTTGGTTTAAAAAAAATTACAAGCATGTAATGAAATAACATTAGATCAAAGTGCATACAGTACGTGAAACAGTATTAAATAAATTTAATATGCACTATTGTAAACCTATCATAATCTATGAGGATAACAATGGCTGTATACGCAGCAAATAATCCAACCAATCACAAAACATAGATATAAAGTATCATCTAGCACACATTAAAAAAAAAAAATGTAATAAAATAAAATTACATTCCAACAGTTCAGCAGTTGGCAGATGTTCTGACCCGCTATCACTTTTCAAGAGATGAGAAGTAAAATGGGCTTAGAATAAGATACTGATTTAATGTTTTGTGATTCTACATAATAATGATTTATGATTAATTTAATTATTACTAAGAATAATTTAATGAAATGGTTTGATTAAGGTTTTCTGGGTTTTCCTTAATCCTTGGCAGCAAATGTTGGACCATGAGATGTATTTCCCAGCAAACACTAGGAAGTGAATATGTTCCGGTCATTTAGGTATTACTTTGATTTATTTTGTTTGTATAATTAGGTAGATCAATTTTTGAGGGGGCGTGTTGATATAATTGATTTACTTACTTACAAAAATCAATCTTTAGTCGATTCTGCAATAATCGATATATCGTAGGTAATTATTATATAAATACTACCCACCATTATTATTACCTTACTTCATGTTTGAGCCTTGATAAAGACGGACGTATAACCTTCCTAGTGACTTATAATTGGCTAATAATAATCTATACATTTTAAAAAGCCAGTAACTCGTTTTATTGAAGTGTTAGAACCTAGATTTCCAACACGTGCTAAGTCTAGTTTAGCTAACAATCGAAGTAATACACAAAGTACCGCTAAAGCGTTTGTGTCTTGTAGCGAATCAGCTTCGAATAACCGCTGCCCGCTGTGTGACGGCGAAAACGTCGATCATCGACTGTTTGATTGTCCACAATTTAAAAATATGAATTCTCCGCAAGCTCGTTTCGAATTTATTAAAAAGAAACATGGCTGTGTAAATTGCTTAAGTCTATCCCACTCTTTGGTTAAATGTAAATCACGGAGTGTTTGTAAAACTTGTAAGAAAACACATCATTCATTGCTACATTTCTCCGAAGTAAAAAGAGATTTGACGCCGAGCGAGCCTACCGCTACGTCTGTCTCGCTTAGTTCCGCCGCTAAAATATGTTTACCGACAGAGACAACTATTTTGTTAGCTACCGCGCAGGTATACGTATATGATAGCAGCGGCCGAGATAAGCTTGTTGTCAGGTGTTTAATAGACAATGGATCGCAAAATAATTTAATTACTGTGGACTGTTGTAAACGTTTGAACTTACCCATAATTAAATTACGCAATTCGTCTTTACAAGGTGTTGGTATGACCTCACGACCTGTACACGGCTTTATTTATCTCAATATAGAATCTCGGATTAATCCTCACAATAAGTATTATATACACGCGTTAGTTGTTGATTGCATTACAGATAGACTTCCCGCTAGTTTTATCAGATTAAATGACGATATGTCATATTTAAATAATTTACCGCTTGCTGACTCAACCTGGAATGTACCTGGTGGAATCGATGTTGTGCTTGGAGCACAGCTGTTCCCTTTTATTTATTTAGGTGATAGGGTTGACTCAGGCACCCGCGCACCCCCAGCTATACTGACTAGTTTCAGATATGTACTGATGGGTGATATTGATTGTCATAGTAGTGACGTAACACACATGACATCTTCGTTTACCGCGCTTGCTAGCATTGACGTCGAGTCAAGTTTGCAGAAGTTTTTTGAGCTAGAGGAAATTACATCTCAGCATTTTATTAGTCCGGACGAATTAGAGTGTGAAAATAATTTTAATTCTTCAGTTTTATTTAAAGACGGTAGATATTTTGTCGATTTACCTTTCGCGCGCAATCCCTCCGAATTAGGCAATTCACGCGGTTTCGGTCATCGGCGGCTACTTGCGCTCGAGCGTAAATTCACGTGCGTGCCAACCCTACGCGAGGATTACAATAAAACTATCACCGATTATATAACTCAGGGGTATTTATCGGAGGTACCCGACTCTGAATTAACAGAAGAGGGTTACTACATACCGCATCACGCCGTTATTAGATCAGACAAAGACAGCATTCGAGTGGTTTTGGACGCTAGTGCCAAAACACACTCGGGGTTGTCACTCAATGACATTCTGCATGTCGGACCTAATTTACAGGCCGACTTGTTTTTATTATTACTCGATTTTTGTACCTTCCCTGTCGCAATGACAGCGGATATAAAACAAATGTTCCTACGGATCGGTGTAAATGAGCACCACCGCAAATATTTACGAATTCTATATCGTTTCAACAAAAATGAACCTATACGTACTTTTCATTTTAACCGCGTTCCCTTTGGATTAAAGCCTAGTCCTTATTTAGCGATGCGCACAATACGCAATTTAGCGTGTGAGCATGGCGACCGCTATCCTGAGGCTTCTAAATTAGTAGAAACTCAGTTTTTTATGGACGATTATGTCTATTCTGTTCCTGATGAGCAGATTGCTATACAATTATCCCGCCATTTAATTGAGTTATTTAAGTTAGGATCCTTTGACCTGGTCAAATGGGCTACTAACTCACCCGCTTTGTTGGAGATTCTCCCAGAGTCTCACCGCTTACCAGTTAATTTTTCTGGCATGGATAATGATAAACATAATTTCAAAATCCTTGGATTAACCTGGGAACCCGCTGATGATTATTTTTCTTTGACAACAGTCGCTGTAGATGATAAATGCACTAAGCGTGTGATTCTATTGCTAGTTGCCCGCTTGTTCGACGTACTTGGCCTCGTAGCACCCGTCGTGTTGTACGCGAAAATCCTAATTAAGGAACTTTGGTTAGCTAAAATAGGTTGGGATGAGGTTCCTCCGGACTCCATCACCAATCGGTTTTCCGTTTTTTTGCGCGATTTCCCCTCACTCTCTTCTCTAAAGGTTCCTCGCCACATTGGCGTCTTTAGAGAAGCTGTAGTGAATATCGTAGCCTTTTACGACGCCAGCTTTAGTGGTTATGGTTGTTGTATTTATTTACACATAACTGACTCTATAGGCAATATCAGCGTCCGGCTTTTATGTGCAAAGTCCAAAGTTTCCCCCGCTAAAATAACAACGCTAGCTCGATTAGAACTTGTCGCCGCTTTACTTCTGTCTAAGCTTGTTCGCGTGGTCAAAGATAAACTTTCCGCTCGTGTACCTATTGCAGGTGTCTACGTTTTCTCGGACTCCACCATAGCTCTTTCGTGGATCCACTCATCTCCCCATAGATGGTCTATTTTTGCCAACCCAATAGAACTATATTATTTCGTAGTTTAATTTAGTTTATAATTTACAATAGTATATTTTCTCAATGGTACGCCATTACATAGTTATAATTTAGCTTAGTAATTCAACTTTATCTTAATTTAATCAAACTGCAATTTCATTCTTTGGAATCTGATAATTAATTTCGAACGCCGTTTCCTAGTAATGGTGTTTTGAACTGCTGCTTGGGATTCTCTTGATGCTTTCAGACTAACAGATATATAAACATCATCTCATCCTCCCAACCGCACCAGCTTTTCAGCGTATAGATTATCATCTTTGAAAGCTCGGGACCTTTCAAGGCGGGGAGTATGGTGTGGCAAGTTATTGCCCCTTCCTTTTTTTTTATTGTGGACGGTCTATACGGTGTCTGTAGTCTGTCTTAGGCTTATATTGCAGCCGCGGATATTGTGTGTCGCGGGCTTTAGAGAATCCTGCGGCTAGTGACAGCTAATTGATAGCTGTCAGACGTCATAAAGCACCGGCGCTGTACGGAGGCTTTTCGTTCTCACCGCAAACCACGTTTTTTCAATCGCAGTTCATCGCGCCCGCAAAACCGCAAAACTTTATCACGTTATCCCGTAATCCTTGGGGATATATTGTGCTACGTTTTCAAAATTAAAAATAATAACCCGCGTCCGATTA